>OW052220.1:193250168-194556901 GCA_932526605.1 Nephrotoma flavescens
AGATTTTTGCGGTCCATTTGCAACTAAACCAAATGTCCGTTCCAAGGTAATAATTCCATGCTATGTTTGTCTGTTTGTGTGCTTTAGCACAAAAGCCGTGCATCTCGAGTTAGTGATGAATTTATCAACAGATGCTTTTCTAGCATGTCTTCGTCGGTTTGTCGCCCGTAGAGGATTGTGTCTCAAAATATTTTCTGATAATGCTACCAATTTTGTCGGAGCACGTGCAGAACTTCAAAACTTAAAGAAATTAGTCTTATCACAGGAATTTATTGAAAAGACAGGTTATTATTGCGCCGAAAACAACATTGTATGGCGCACCATTCCGCCAAGATCGCCACACTTCGGAGGTCTGTGGGAGTCGGCAATCAAAAGCGCAAAATATCACATGCGACGCGTAATCGGAAAATCATCGGTTACCATAGAGGAGTATTATACTTTAATAGCACAGGTGGAAGCTTGCTTGAATTCCCGTCCATTAACCGCAATGTCCAGCGACCCCAACGACGTAACCGCCTTATCACCAGGCCACTTTATAATAGGTTCGCCTTTGACGTCAATTCTGGAACCGTCACTGTTAAATTTGCGTATAAACAGATTATCAAGATTTCAACTTCTTCAACAAAAAATCCAAAGTTTTTGGGCACGTTGGAAACAAGAATATCTTATAGAATTACAACGTCGTTACAAGTGGCAGAGAGGACAGCATTCAATTAAGATTAGTTCATTGGTTCTTCTTCATGACGATAGCTTGCCCCCAATGCAATGGAAGCTCGGTCGGATAGTAGAGATTCACCCTGGAAAAGATGGTGTGACCCGCGTCGTGACAATTAAGACTGCACAATCCACGTTGAAAAGAGCTATAAACCGAATTAGTATTTTGCCCGTCGATACGGAATGCGAAAAATGCGATTTAGCTGATGACTTCGGCCCAGTACAATTCAGTTCACAAAAATTAAAAACTAAAATTAATTAATAATTTTTTAAGCTTATTGTTGAAATCTAGATATTTCAAGGCCGCGGGTATGTTAACGCCAACATTTGTTGTCGTTCTTCAATAAATAAATTAAATATACCTTAATTTAAGTTAACTCAAAATTCAATAAAATCTTTATTTAGTTTCTAATTTGTAGAGTCATATCAATTGTATGGGATGGCCGACTCAACATTTGACGGTAATCCAGATTTGAAAACCCAAACCTACGGAGGAATAACATTATTGTTAATTATAGTTAATCCAAAATACAAATAGTTATCGCCAACTGATTTAAGTTTCGTGATGTTTTCGAATGATGATCGGCCACCCCTTGCAATCGTTGTAGTATTTTAAAACAAACTAAATGTATTATTATAAGAATATTTAATTTTAGTCTAATTGCATGTTCACCAAATGTTAACATAAATGCCCAAACAACATAGGCGATAAAATCACACAGAATAGTTGTATGACCGTGTAATGGTTTATAGGCGATAAATTGCAATAACGAAATGCGTTTGTTGTCTACTTCATTCTAACGCGAAACGACACGGAAAAAATGACTTGTTGTTTTGGCAATTTGTGTACATGAAGTTGAAGGAAAACGTCGTAGAATAGAAAGCCTTCGCTTCTGTGTTTTGTATTAAAATAAATTAATAAATAAAAAGTAAAAATTGTACAAAAGTGTTGTATATTTTGTTTATTTTAAAAGCATCGTATATTTTACTCCGGAACAGAATAATACAGTTTTGGTTTGATTTTGGTGTGCTGTAAAATTGTTCTACTTCGTAATACAGACGCCATTGTTGTGCATCGCAAATAAATACAAATTTTTACATCGTCGTGTATATTATGTGGCTACAACTAAATAATTTAAGCGTCGCGTAGCCAACATTCATTAATCATCTGTAATGTCTCGCCCACGTCCGAACATAAACCGCCGTTCACTTACAAAGCGCAATCACAGAACGTGACAGAAGATCAAACCGCAGCATCACACTGATCAAGATCGTTTAGACAATGATGAACGTGTTAGAGGCAGCGCTTCTCAAAGGCGAGCAGAAGAATTGGCAGATCTACGGTAAGAAAAACTTGAAGTCTTACGAGCAGATGTGAGACAAAGAAGAGAAACACATTCGTCTAAACAATGCCAAGAAGCAATAGATCAGCGGCGAAGACGTATGCAGATGCAATATTTGAATGATCGAGCTTCATATCATCGAATTGCGTTTTCATACGAATCGGATATTCAAAACAATACCTCATATAAATTCGTTCAAATCGGAAAAATGGATAAAGTTTGTCCGCACTGTACAACAATAAATTTTAAGAAGTTCCAGAAATGTGCTGCGCGAGCGGACATTTAAAACTACATGAATTTCATCCATACGTGCGTAATCTCAGGTTCGTCGTTTCTTCATCATATATAAGAATTGTGGTCTTTCGTTTAAATGCGCCTCAATTCTTTTCTTTTCTCATTCGGTTTTAACCCTTAACGGACCAATGCCGCCATATAACCGGCATAACACTTTTACTTACTGCGTGCAACAGATTAGTTTTTATTACTGTTATTGTTGTCATATTTACTAGCTACGCGTTAACTATTGTGCCATGGCCTATCTATGAATTTGTTTCTGCTTGGTAGCTGTGTTCTGTTATCTTTTAACGTTTTTGTGAACGTGCATTTTAGTTACCCACACTATCTAAACTAAAACTAAAAAAATATTAGGCTGGTATCCCTAATATGTTGCGAAAATGCACTTATTTGATTCGAACTTCTCGTGGCATCAAGTATATGTTGAAAGGATCGTTCCCTTAAAAACTGTTTTGTTTGTCCCGTGTAAATTACGTGACAATCATTACATTTTATTTGATAGACAAGATTGGATTCTTTCTTTAATGGGATCTCATCTTTTAATTTTGAAAACAAAATATTATTTAAACTGGTAGCTGAACGACCAATAATTTTGAAATTACAATTTTTCAAATAAATAAATTCTATTTTCAATTTCGTGATTTATTCTAAAATTTTGATAAATATTTCTTTGTTTCCAAATCAATTCGGCCGGATTAATAATATTTTAATATTAAAATAAGATATCTTGCCCAATCTTTACTAAAAAAAACCAAGGCTGCAAAGTCAGAGGCGGCAAACATGTCGCACTGCGTGTCGCACGTAGGAGCGGATTATATAGAATCTATTAATGACACCTACTAAAAAGAAAAACAATTGCACCATTTTATTATACAAGATTTTGTACTTGCAACGTTTACAACCCCATTTCCATCGCACGTGACGAATTTCAACATAATCGATTAAGAAATAACCTTGTTCCATTCCTATTGATAATATTCCAGAACTTTATCAATCATCATTTTAAAATCCCATTTAGATCCCACATTTCGATTTTCGACATAATCGGTTAAGAAATGGCCACATATTATCCCTTCCGCCAAATTCCAGAACTTTATCAAAAACGCATTTTTTGAATCTCGAATACAAGTCGAATTTCAACGTAATCGGTTAAAAAATGGCCTAGTTCCATAGCGATGGCCATATTTCAGGACTTTAACATACAATTATTTAAGAAATTCATTTCCATCGGACCTGTAGAATTTAAACACAATTGGGTTTGAAATGGCCGCCTAGTTCCATCCCTATTTCCATCACACGTATCGAATTTCAACAAAATCTGTTAAGAAATGGCCAAATTCCATCCTTATTATCCATTTTCTAGAACCTTATCGCAAACTGATTTTTTTATTTTATCAAAAAATCATATAAGAGCCCCATTTTACAGGGAGTTCCTAAAAATCGGGATTTTTTATACAATACAAAACCGGGATTTTGAAAACCTGCATTTTGAAAACCAGAATTTTAGAAACCAGGATTTTGAAAACAAGGATTTTGTAAACCGGGATTTTGAAAACCTGGATTCTGAAAGCCGGAATTTATAAAAAAAACTGGGATTTTGACAAACCGGAATTTGAAAACCAGGATTTCGTTACACTTTCGTTTACTTTCCATTTTTGTAACATATTCACTTCGCAATGTTATATCGGCCTTTGCCCGCACGAGTAACCTCAATATTTGGATTAGCCTTTAAAAATGATTTAAATTGTTTGACATAACTTAAAATACGATTTTCAAAAGGTTGAATTTGGTTTATATTTAAAATTTGTCAAAATATGTACAATACGGTTTCGAATATTAAATCGATCAGTATCGTTCAAATGAAAAATTGCACTTTCAATATCAGAAATAATTTTGAAATACGGCACTGAATGATCAATTGAAGGAT
Source organism: Nephrotoma flavescens (assembly GCA_932526605.1). Classification (NCBI taxonomy): domain Eukaryota; kingdom Metazoa; phylum Arthropoda; class Insecta; order Diptera; family Tipulidae; genus Nephrotoma; species Nephrotoma flavescens. Next base: position 193,254,447 of record OW052220.1, read on the forward strand.
CACAAAATTCATTTCCTAAACTTAAAATAATTTTGACATGAAGAAGAAGATCTTAGTTTAAATCTAATAAAATTTTAACAATTTTGATTTTTTGCCTCACCTTGATTGCATTACAATGGTAATTGAAAAATTAATTCGCATTTGTAAAAAGAGCATTTTCTTTATGTTGCCAGAGTAAATTCAAATTATGTTCGTTTTCTCAACCGTTTACTTTAATTTCCTGATTTATAACTCTAAAAATGAATTTATTTTTTTATTTTATTTTATTAAGTCGAAGGAAAACTTCATGTTTTTATGGTACTGGGAGTCAATTCGCGTTCCATGAAATATTGAAAATGAAAAGTTTTTTCATTTGCAATCGAGTACATTTGAATTGCTTATAAGAAATTATGGTTTCACACAGTGGAATTTAAAATTACGTGTAAATAATTCAAACTACTAGATTGCAAATGAAAAAAATCTTATCATTTTCATTATTTCATGGAACCCGAATTGACCCCCTGTGGCATTATTCTGGTTTTCCCAGGGAATAGGGAATTGGGAAAAATATTTTCATAGTATTTTTGACTTAATTGTATTTTTCTGGCCTACTGAGGAAATAAGTTTGATGTAAATATTTTCGAAACAAAGTTAAATGGGAAAATATTTTTCCCTATAAATTTTGTGGAACAAAAGTTTCCCAATTAACTTTGTTTTGAAATTATTTACACCCAACTTATTTCCTCAGTAGGCTAAAACAATACAATTTAGTCAAAAACACTATGAAAATATTTTTCGAAATTCCCTATTCCCAGCGAAACCCAGAATAGTGCCACTGGCCCTCGAAAATACCTTTTCTTTAAGCAAAAATGTTCTTTGTTGGAACAAAAAACAAATGATATTTTTTTCTGTTGAAGAAGAAATTGACCATAAAATTTCATTTTTAGATTTACTTTTAATTCATGGAACGTTAAACGTAAAATACCAGGTCTGGTCGTTATCTAAATTCTGCTTGTCTTATCTCTTACAAAATTAATACAATCAAATTTTAACTAAAAAAATTTTAAAATTGTCCGATACTAAATTTCATTACAATAAGTTTAAACTTTTGGAAAACACTTTGGTGAATAATCATTATCCCAAAAATTTAATAATTAAAGTGTTTTGAAATTACAAATTATTTAGGATTACCTTACATAAAAAATCTTTTCGAAAAATTAAAACATTTTTTTAAAAATTGAAATTTCAAAATTATTGGTTTTCAAAATGGTTTTCAAAATCAAAAAAAGAATCCAATCTTGTCCATGAAATAAAATGTAATGATTGTCACGTAATTTACACGGGACAAACAAAACAGTTTTTATGTGAACGACGTGAAGTTCAAATCATATTAGAGATACCAACGTAATATTATTTTGGAAGATGTAGACATTTTAGAAAAACAACCAAATTTCAGAAAGAGGTCTATTTTGGAAATGTTGCGTATAAAATCCATTTCATGTTCTTTTAACAAAATTAACGATTACGCTTACATTCGCAATTCATACCTTTCATTCGTGGAAAAAATTATTTTCAATTTACTTTTTAAAGTCAAATTTTATTTTGTAAAGCGTTTTTTCTGTAGGTACGAACGATGTCACAATTTGTTGCCTTGCTTAAATAAAAATATATATTTTCCTAGTAGCTAACGATATCTACAGAAAAATTGCTACATTTTAGATAGCCTTGATTTCGATTTTATTTTGTATATTAAATGTTTTTTTTTGTCAAATTGATTTATTATTCTTTTGAGGATGGAACCGGAAAGATTCCGAAAGCTTAAGAAGTAATAAAGATTATTAATAAAAATTCAGCTAAATAACTGTTAGTTAAATTTTTATTCTATACAAGCTTATTAAACAATTTGAAAAGAAAAATGTTCCAACAAACTAACTATCGCAATGACTATCAGAAAACACTTCAATTTTTTGTCTAAATTTCCAACTAACCAACTGATGGTTAGTTCATACCAATCGTTCAAAGATGACATAAAACAAACCGCATCTAATGTTTAATTAAAATCTGCTATATAAATTGAAATTTAACATTCTACAAAATATTTCCAATCAGTAATTGATAAATCGAAAATAAGTTTGCAATTTAGAACTAAATATCGGGTAGAATTTGGTTTATAAATATTAGAGACATCTATCAATACCTGGGTGAACTAACGATCAATTTAGTAAGTTAGAAGATTAGACAAAAAATCGGCGTCATGCAAACAGCATTAAGCTAATTTCTAGTTAGCTAGAGAGCTGAAATTTTCATTGAACCTCAGTGCCCGATGACAATAGATGTATCATTCATTTTTAGCACGCTGTGAACAGCATTTCATCTCATTCAAAATAAAATACTTTTGCAATACGTCTGTAATATCAGGTTCATTGTTTCTTCATTATAAACAGGGATTGATGTATTTTGTTTACACATTACAATTTTTTTTGCATCTAATTTGGTTTTAAAATCGTATCGTAGTAGGCTTGGTCAGAAAGGTACGATTGACAATTAATTGACTTTTAAATTCTCATAAATGATCTTTATAGTGGCAGAGCAGAAACAAATGTATTCCCGCCAACTATTTATAACAATGGCAAACGCAAATCACAAAAGCAACTAGATTTCTTCAAAAAAAAAAAAAAAAACATAGTTTGGGGTAGATACTCGATCCGCTAGCAAGCAAGCAATTTGCTAGCCAAAATCCTGACTACTCAATCAATTTTACAAAGGAAATTTAGATTTTGAATTATATTTTCAATACGCTTTTTGTTTTTTTTGCGCGGTTGCCTAGTAGAACAAAACAAAATTTGCTGTTTAATTTTTGAAGCCGTAAATTTTACGGCGACTGTAATATCGCAAAAATAAACAAAAATTTTTTGAAAAATGTCTTTTGAAATTTAAATTTCCTTGGTAAAATTGATTGAGTAATCTGGATTTTGGGTAGCAAATTGCTTGCTTGCTAGCAGATCGAGTATCTACCCCTTTGTCCCGGTAGGATCTTGCAATCAGTATTTAAAGTTATTCCGGCTACTTAGAGTGCTGAACGTTCCAAAGGACTCAATTACCGATGTAATTAATGTAGAAATCATTTTCACTGCTACAATGGCAATCTGTTTGGGGGCATTAACGTCCCTACAAGCGAAAGCACCTTCGCCTCAAAACTGAACACTTTGCGCCACTTTTGAATAAAGTTAGCACAGAAGCCACAGGACATTTTGCAATAGATATAGTAATTCGAATTTTCCAGACTCGAGAGAAACGCCAGGAAGCTCGTATTTCACAAAATTGTCGATTAGACGAGAAATATTGAGAATGTGGACTTGGAGAATCGTCGGACAACAATAAAATAGGAGGATTACCTTGTAAGCTTGAGATGTTCGTAGTCGCGATAGGGGAAATTATTAACATTAGGCAAACATTAAATGGATGACTACACATTATTAAATCATTTTCATCATGATTTAATATCATTTCGATTAAAACTAAAAAATACCTTATTATTGAGCGCTCATCTGGAAAATTGTTAAATAATAAAACAAATTTCAATGTTTTATATATTTTTAATGTCTTTAAAACTTTAAATAATAAAAAAATAAAATATATGTAATATTTGGGTAGGACATGGGAGATGTTAAAAAATCAATTACGGATATGTTCAAAGAAGGTATATAAAAGAATGTCTTTAAATCTTTTTTGATTTATTTGTTACTGATTTCTTAGATTATTAATGGGGCATTATTGAGAGATTTGCTGATTTAATATGTTTACCTTGGAGCAGATCAATCATCTTAAAATTTTTGTATTATTTTAAATTTAAAACGTAAGTTTATCCAATCCCAAATCATTCAGTAGCATTGAACATGCCCCTTAACAGAATACAGCATACAACTCACACGAATTTGCAATGGAAATGGGTTTTTACTATCTAAGTGGCTTCTGTAAAAGAAACATTGAAGAATTCATCAAGGTAGTAGTTTCTTTATAAGGACATCTTTCGTTAGATGAGGTAAAACGTTTTCAAATATGTAAATGCATTTAGCCCCAAACAAAGAAGAACATTTATGTGGGACTATTTCTACATTTGGTTTATAAATTTTAAAATATTACTTAGTAAACCCGTTACAAGATTTATTAAGTAATAATAAGTGTTAATTAATAATTATGTAGAAGAACTTACTCATTAGTACTGCAACATATACAAATGTGAAATTCCACTTATGGATATCATAACATTTTGACTCAAACACAATTAACAGAGCAAAACAATAAACATCCATTAAGTATTATCTATAAACAACATGAACTTAGATAAGCTTCTTATATAAATGTAAGAAAGGAAGAGAGAGAATTGCAGAAAATGTTACTTATAACGTAGTTACAACACAATAGACCATAAAAATGCTTAAATATAAAAATGAAATAAATACAACCTAAATAAAATCCATTGCTTATGTGCTTAGGATAAAAAACTAGAAGAGCAAACATAAAGGATGCTATTATATACCGACAGTAACATAACTATTTGTTTTTATGTTATACGCTAGTATCGTTTTGAAATAAGGGGATGACGTTACATTTCAATTTACTTGTAATTTTCATCTAAACACATAATTTTAATGTTGAATTCATTTTCTGTGGCGGACTAACGTATATAGTGGAATAACTGTTAAACGATTTTTTTGAATTTCGGGCGCGCATATGAGAATTATATTTAATTGTGATAATGATAAGATTATGGGTTCAAAAATCTCTGTAGTACCAATTAGGATTTTTATCATAATATTAGCTATTGTACATCAAAAACCTTTTGGTGATAAACAACCAACTAATTAGATAAATAATTGTGATTTCGTAAATAAAATGCAACTGTTAAAAGCTTATTATAACTATAGTGGTAAATAATGTTTTCGAAACATGGAATTTTGATTTAAAAAATGGAGGGGTGGATATGTTGTAGTCAACGCCTGACTTTCTTTTACCATGGATGTAAACATAAAACTCGAATACACCACCAGTTTAATAATAAAGTTTTTTGGTTGATTAATTTCCGCCAAAAATCATTGGGATCCTCCAATAATTGTCTAATCTGTACCGAGGCAGCATTTTTGTTGAAATACAGTTTTTTTTCTCCAAAAATCGTAATTTTCACTTTTGTTGGAAAATAAATCCGTCTGAGATGTAGAGAAGCTACCTATATAGCAAATTGCAAATCTGCAAAAATCACGATCGTTACATATGTTCGTACGAGTAAAATAATTAGAAGTAACAATGTTTTACTTCTAATTATTTTACTCGTACGAACTAATTATTATCTAATTATTTTACTCGTTCAACAAAAATATTACATTTTTGAAAATTCAGTTAAACATTCATATGACTGAGGCTATATAGGATCAGTTTTTCAATTTTTTTTTGGAAAATAATATTTTCGACAAAAAAACACGACTAGATCAATCGAACTGAAACTTCATACTTAAGGTTTTTCCATAAATTTGATATACCTGTGATTTTCGACCGAAATTGGTCCACCGGAAGTGGCGGCAGACCTTTAGGTTAGGTTTCAGCGGTTGACACTTAGGCCAATTTTGGTCTATTGTGATACCACGCATTCACGCCACATCATTAACCCATTCAACTTACACAACTACAGTATACCACCTGCATATTGCAAGCTCCATATCAATCTGTACATTGACGTGGACGATGGGACGGTGCTGAATTCTGCACTCCATCAGAGGGTCTTAGTTGTGTTTATTGATTATGTTTTGTTATTATTGTAATCGATGATGAAAATTTGATTTGCATCTAGCCTTTGATGGGATTCGAACCCAGTACCTCCCGGTGCCGAAGCTTTAAGCACTGCACCACTTCTCCGCTTTGGCAGACCCTTATTGGAGGTTTTTTTTTTTGAAAATCGACAAAACCATTAAAGTCAAAATGATTGTAAACTAAATTTAGTTCACATCATTTCCTTAAGTTTTACCGTAAATGATAATTTTTCATAAATAAACTGTATTTCACCAAAATTTGGCGCTTTTACATGTTCTACGTGACGAATTAATTATTACTATATTAGAACCTCATGCTTTTTCCATAAATTGGGAGATTCTTGAGCAATTTGGTGATTATCCATGTACCAGAAATGGCAGCTTCTTTAATTTTTGCAAAATAATTTTTTTACAAAAACGACAAAAAAATAAAAGATTCATTGGATTTGAAGATTAAACTTTAGTCAAGGGTTGTTGACCTTTTTGGTTTTGTGAAATTTCAGCGGTAATAATGATTTTTGTTTATACACGACAGTTTTACCAAAACTCCTGTAAGTTAAAATTTTCGATTTAGAAATCAAGTGTGGTGTATTCGATAAGAAGACAACCGAGGGTGTGCAAACCAAATGTCTGCTTCTTCGTTACAGACCTAAGGGAGCGAGGTTATTCTTTCTTACGCTTTTTTGTTTTTGGCAGTGATCATTCCAATTTAAGTTTTCATCAAAATTTAAACCTAGATTTTTGGGATTTTTAACCCCCAAAATTTAAACCTAGACAATTATTGAAATCCCTATTTCGGGTATGGTAAACAATTTTATGAGTGAAGCTCTGATCCGAAACATCCAAAATTTTAAAAAACATGTCTTTAGTTTTCTCACTTAATAACAAGGTGTGAGAATCAAACGTATTTCGAAAAATATGCGTATCCGAATTAACATCAGCAGACAAAGATGGATTGGCGGCACTAATCTTCAATGGAAATCGATTAATGCGGACACAGTATTTCACCCAACTGTGACTTAATGTTGAAGGAGTCCATTCGTGGCTTATATATTTTTTCCATGACTTACAAAATTGTTGGTTGAATAGCAGTTGGACGATAATTTTCCTACGGTAGTCTATCTCCTTTCTTATACACTATAATTATCACTGGGAATATACTGACGTGAAATTATTCCTAAAAAAATCCTAAGTAAAATTGCGTGTGGATTAGTGATTATACACAAAATACAAACATTTAGGCTTAAATAATTTTTCAAAAAATTTTTATAAATTCCACCCAAAAGTAAACATATTGTATAATATTAATATGTATGTATATCTCCAAAATCCATCACCAGTACGTTTACAATACCATAAATTAATAAACAATTAATAATGTGATATAAAAACCTTCTATTATATATCTAGAGACACTAGTCGAGACTTAGCGAATTGGTCATCAATCTCATTATGCTTTTATGTTACTTCCAAATAAAACGTGTGAGTGATGTACAGTATTTTTGAAATTCAAACGATTACTAATCGAGATTTTGCCTGGTTCTCATCGATCCCGTTATATTTTCCTTGAAGATGTATCAATTGCCAATGTCCAAGTTAATTTTCAAAATTTTGTCATAGTTCTGGCATGGGCAAATATGGTCTCGAAACGTATCAGTTATGATGTACAGCATTTTTGCGATTCAAACGATTACTAATCGAAATTTTGCTCGGGTCTCATTGATCCCGTTATATCTTCCAGAAAAATATATATCAAATGCCATTGTCCATGTTAATTTTCAGAATCTTGTCATAGTTTTGGCAAAAACAGAACTATGACAAAATTCAGATAAACATGAAACATAAACATGAAAACATAAAGGGATCAATGCGAACCGGGCAAAATTAGTAATCGTTTGAATTATAAAAAGACCAAAAACCATCCCAAACTGTCAATTTAGGTGAATGTAATGGTTTTTCATGAATAATATGTGGGTTTTCTTCACACCAGAATCGACAGTTTTGTTTATTTACCGCACCACTCAGATGAAAGTGACCCTCATCGAAGAAGATGATTTGCTTAAAAAAATCGTTAAGGTTTTCAAGTTGTTCCAAGGCAAAATCACCAAATTCACGACGTTTATACGGTGGTCCAATGGCTTCAGTTCTTGAGTGAGAATAATTTTATAAGGATGCAAACCCAAATCCTTTCTCAAAATCCGCAAGGTTGTGGTTTGAAACAGTCCCAATTCTTGAGAACATCTTGGAATCGACAAACTTCGGTCTTCAGTAACACTTGCCTGAACTAAAGGCATAAATATCAACATGCACCCTCCTTCTCTGTAGCGTTTTATTGGTATTTGGGAATATTTTGAGGATATTTTTATATCACAATATAAAACTTTCTCTCGTGTTTGCGCATGAAACATATGGTAGAGTTATTTACCTAACTGGTTACTTTGTTTAGATATTTGGAAAGAAGTAGGCTCGCTTAATCTGGCTCTCTATTTCTTTGATGCCTTTAGCTCTTTCATACCCTTTTCTAACGATTGCATTTTCTCCATTCAAATTCGTCACATTCCACCATCGTGAGAAAATTTACTGCAAAATGATTCTTGAAGTTTTTGGTATAACATTTCGGGTGCTAAACTAACAGATTGTTTCCCTGTGTGATTTTTTTTAAATATTCCATAATTTTGTCTTTTCCAAATGAATCTCTGAAAATTATAATTCTTTGCAAGTTGTATTCCCTAATTTTAAGGGAATACAACTTGCAAAATTACCGGATCGAGATGTGAAATTTTGAAGATGATCGGATTCCTGTAATACTTCATAGGATGTATTATCCGAATGGATTGTGTCAGAATCACTGTGTACATTGTTTGTGTTTTCGGTTTTTAAGTAATTTACATTACTTAAATTTATGTGGAATTTAACTGAGTGTATCGACAACCACATTGTTTTTGTAACATTGTTTGTAATAGTGTTTCGTTAAATCGGAAATATCTACATCGACTAATTCGATATTAGTGATGGTGGTATTATCCCAGCAAACAAACGCTGATAGCAGAATGAAATAGATGGAAACATTTGCACACGTCGAAGCGAGAAAACATTTAAATTTACTTCGGTTTCTTCTATGCACTGCATTTTTACCCCCACCTAATCTCTTGTTTATCAATTTCATTTCAAAAATTGTTATTTCATTTCTATCAGTTTCAGCTGAAGGTAATAGATGTGCGTTGATTTGAAACATATTCAATGCATACGTATGACGATGTTGGTAAATGTTTTTCAGATGGAAATGGAAATACATGGATAACATATAAAGTAAATATACAAAATTTAAAAAATGTGTAGTTGTATCTGAATGACAATACACATTTGGTATATGCAACCAAAACCAAACACAATCAATAATATATGTATGATTGTGTTTAGTTTTGATACAACAAAATACACTAAAAATATATTTTTTTCTGGTAAACCAACGCACTCTAAAAAAATTTTGTTGAATTTTACTTCAATAATTGAGTGTAACTAATTACACTCAATTATTGTAGTAATTTTAAACTCGAAGGAAATATTCAGCTTCCGGTTTAAACGTCAACTTTTAAAGGAGAGAATTTAAACAAAAAAGTTATTAATAATATTTTGAATATTGTTGAATTATTAACAAAATGTGTTTACCATTAGTCAATATAAAATTATATTTAAACACTTTTTAAACATTTTTACAATTAAATTGAAACAAATTAAATTTGACTTTCAACAATAGTTGATGAAATTGACATAAAATTGTTGAATTTTTAGAAGACATATGCTGAATTTTTCATAAAATTTGTTTTATCTCAATCACTTGTTCTTCGAATTTAAACTCAAAATTGTTGATATTTTAGTCCAAATTTACTTTTATTTTTAAATTTATTATATTTAAATCATATGTTATATATATATATATAATATTTCATTCAAATACCAATTAAATACTTAGATACATTTTCCAATTATACATAGTAAATTTCTAAAATGAGCTAACATAAAATTTCGTAAATTTTTATTTAATACAATAGTACTAGTATAGACATACTAAATTCAATTCAAAATGAAATTTTAAATAATTAAAGTGAAAAATTTAAATAAAAAAAAAATTAAATATTCTGGTAGATAAATAAAACAAAATTATAACTTGAGTCTTTCTGGCATTGCATCCAGTTTCCGAACCAAATTACTTACATATTTTAAGCCACAGATACATGGACTTTTTAGGTCCGCGACGTTTTGCTGGAGCATAAATCCAACCATAAAATCCAAAGATTGCGAAATATCCTTCGGATACTGTATATTAAAATTGTAATAGTAGCATATCGCTTCGATAATCAATCCACATAGTGATGTATTTGTTGTAGTGTTGCTGACCGATTTTTTTTCAATAAAAATGTACCCGATTTTTGTTCCCAAAGTTTCATCTAAGGAGTAAAAATATACGTGTTACATTTTACATCGAACTTGAAAAACATCACTTACCAATTATTGCGATCCGTGGACTATTCGTGGGAATGGTCTTGACGACGTCTTCCATTTTTGTACCCTCCTATAAATGATAAAATTTTAATAAAAAACACAATTGTTTTAAAACAATTTTTACCGTAACTTTATAGACGCTTGCTTCACGCAAACTATTCGAAACGAATGATCTGACACGTATTGGACAAGACTTTATTATTACAGTATTTTGATAACATTTTATATCGTACTTACCTTTAAGAAAACATATCACACAAACTACTTAAATACTTTCTTGATTTTTAACTTTTAATGTTTGTTCTGCAGTCCAGTCGCTTCAGTTTTAATGCATTTATACAATATGGCATCTAACTCTAAATGAATTTTGTGTTATTTTGTTGAATATTCATCAATTTTATGATTAATATTTACCACAAAATGGTTTTATTCAACATTTCTACTGAAAATTTATCAATTGATTAAAGTTCAACAAACGTATTGTTTAGTTTCCATCAACAAGTAAATTTGCAACATATTTGTGATGAAATTTGAACAACTAATTGAAAAAAGTCAACATTTTATTGAATAAATAACAAAAATTTTCATTACTACATTTATTGTATGGAAATTGCAAAAATAATTTAAATAAAATTAATTGATCTTTAGTTTAGATTTGATCAAATTTTTTAGAGTGCGGTTAACAGTTACATATTAAACTCAAATCGAAGTGAAAGAGAGATAAATTAATTTGTAGGGGAAATAAAGCCGAGTTGTCGGTCGACAACAATACGAATAGCATGGAATTCGGTGCATCAATTTGAAGTAAAAATTGAGCGCTCTAATTATATGCTGTTTATGCGCTCTTTGTGCGCTGATTTGTACTACTGGGAATATCAGTTGATCGCTGGAGTTAAACTGGCAAGATCGTATCATTAAAAAACTAATCGCGAGCTGAAAATGAAAGGGTTCCAACTGCCCCAATGGTCGTTACGAGGAAATCAGCATCAAAGTTTTTAGGACAGATAACTTGAAATATATTCACTAATCAACAAATAATTTTGAAACAATATGTAAGGATTATAGTTTTGAACTTTAAAACGCAATTTTTCCGGAATTAAATTGAAAATAACTGAGAAATTTGCAATTTAGTTTTACAGTTAGAACTTTTGGATGACTTTTTGAGTGAGTTGAGAAAATGTTAAAGTTCTAACTACCAGTTAGAACTTTGCACCGTAATGAAACATTAAAACGTACATCCAATTCAAAAGGTATATTGTTCGTTTCTTTTTGAATTTTCAAATTTTATTCAATAAAAAAACGTTAAAAATAATATAGAAATAAAATAAATAAATTATAAATTCACAAGGTTAATAAAATAAAATAAAACTGTAGTACAATCATTATTGAAGTCTCATGTTAAGTTTCATTTTAGCCTTAAGTATCACAATGTGTAAGTATTTTATAATTCATGGTTCTGAAAGTAAACAAAATGTTTAATAAAAGGCCCGTTTTTTATAATATTATAAGAATTCTTACCAGCAATTTTCAAAATTACTTTATAAAATTGTTTGTCCGTTTCCGGCATGTATGGAAACATTTTTATAACATCGCCTTCCTTCTTCTGGGAGATTTCCTTAGTTACTTTAATTGGTTCTGGTTCAACCACATAATCCTCAAGTACTGCGATCCGGTTGCTGGTGGTTGCTAATAATTGTTTTTTTCTTGTTACGACAAGCTTATTCAGATTAACTTCAATCATTTGTTCTTTGTAGTTTAGACAGAAGGATAGTGTCCTAGCGTTTTGGTTGAAAGTTAAAAGCCGTAGCTTACTAAACGGAACTTCTTTGTAGTGAATCTTTTTCGACAAATCAGCAAAATTCAAAAAATCCTTAGGTTGAATTTGCAATATAACGAATGGTCGTACCCTGTTAATCTTTCTCATTAATCTAATGAAACTAATTGGAGAAAAAAACTCATTGATCTTCAAAACTTTTTCAATTTAGCTGTGCGCGTTGTCTACTGTTTGTACGCAAGAATGCCCTGGAAGCGAGAATCTCATTTTTATTTCCTTTAAATAGGGATGTTGTTTCATAAACAATTGGATAGCATAAGCCATTATTTAGTTTTTATTTTGGGGCATGCAACTATCGCTCCACGTAATAATTTTTTCAAAGTGATTGTCATCAAATATTCGATGTAATATTTTAAATAAAGCTGATGCAATATCGTTACCCGTTCTCCCAGGTGAATATTCGTGCCAGATTGCGCAATACACGCTTTTGCTGCTAGACAATTTCCGTCTTTGGGCATGTAATAACGTTCTGCAGATCAAACGTAACGATAGGAACTCCGCTGGCTTGATCAGCCTCTTTTAGTAATCGCATGGACTCTTTCAATTCAATGTGTTCGTTGTAAATTGTTTCATTTAGTTTATGTTTTTCCTTCTCAATTCTAAATATTTCACATTTGGCGCATCTATCCGTTTTTGGCTTATGGAAGCCGAGATTAAAATTGTTGTTGAAATTATTTCTATAAAAGCTTAATTTCACCGGCTGGTGAGATTGAATTAGGCACTGCTCCTTATATAGGTCGTACATTTTTACCACATTTAGGTTTCCATCTAAATATTTTTTATTACTTCTCATTCTGCAGTAATGAGATTCTACATGTGGGAAGCTAAAAATGTGTTCGACGACCACAGCTCGTTGCTCATTACTAATATTTCGTTTAGATGGCCCACTCTTTCCTCTCGCACTAAGTTTAGGTGTACCGGTAACAGTATTTTTTTTGCTGTGGTCGTAATAGATGGGTTTTTGGGAGATTGTCAATGTTCCCAGATAAAAATCTTTACATACTTGGAACCGATGATCACTTACTTCGAAGAAGTATACAAAACTGAACGCACGTCGGGACGGTGTATTGGTGGTTCTTCTATGTACTGGCACTCGATCGGTTGTTTTAGAAATAAAAGCCTTGCTGATTTGACGAATATATTGCGTTAAATATTATCTCTCGCTCGCTGTTTGTTATTTTTTGCCCACAGGTATACTTACACTTTTTGTTAAAACAATCTTTTTTATCTTTAATAACCTTTTTAAGCATTATTTTACCTCGGGTATTTTGGTACTCTTGGCCACTTTGATATTTTTCTTTCCTTAATGACGATTTCCATTTACTAAAATTTTTGGATCGCTTTCTTGAACCTTGGGAATTTTCTTGCTCACTTTGTTGTGATGAACTATCCGAGAAGTTGACTACGTCCATCTGGTCAATTGTTAAGTGGACGGTTTGTTCACTTACAGTCACTACTGTTTCATTTGAATTTGTTGGAGTTTCAACTACAGATTCGATGTAATCTATATACTCAATCTCGCATTCCCCTATAGTATATTCATCCATCTTTCTCGATTTTGTATTTCTAATAAAACATTCAAATTAGAAACCTATTAAATTAGCTTTTAAATTAATACAATAAATTGTTAGTATTGGAAGGAAGCACTTATTTTAATACTTACGTTAAATGTAAATTTCACTTCTCCTATTTGAAAATGAGTTAGAAAAATAATAAATTTTTATACAAAAATACACTACATCTTATGGTGGCAGCTCGTGTAATAATGCGCCTTTTTATAAAAAAATCTGATAGAGTTTGTAAAACAAAGTTCTATGTGCAACAATAAAGGTGTATCTGCAATTTGTCTTTTTTAATTACAAAACATGGTTCTATCTCGATCTAAAAATGAGGTAGGACAGTGGAATACAAACGATGAGCGAATATAACTGAAATGTACATATGTGTAGATAAACCTTTGGAATACAAAAAAAATATTACCGGTGCGAAATTTCAAATTATAGTGTTGTTTATTGAGTAGATCATGGTCGACATAGTAGGATTACATATATTACTCAGTTTTTGAAAAAATGTTAGTTAGAACCCTATCATTTTCAGCTCGCGTAATAATAATAAAAAATACAAAAATAATAAAAAACCTGTGTCTTTAATATAAAACAAGGTGGTGCATTTATTGTGTAAATTTTTTTGCGATGAGGTAATCTTTGTTTTATATTTCCGCTGTTAATTGTGATTGTAGATCAAAAATAGAAGTTTAATGTCTAAACGCGTTAATTCTGATTTTTTCTTTTGTTGCATGCGTAGTATCAGATAACCATGTATCAACGTAATATAAAATCTTGGTGACCGTTAAACAAAAACCCAAAAAAAAAAACAACGAATTGCAATCCAGGTTCATCTAAGATAAACCGTTAGCTTAAACATAGCAGCGGAATTGAAAATATAATTCACGTATTCATTTTTGCGGAAAACTCTTGTCCAGTATCAACTTTTTATTAAAGGGAATAATAAGCTGTTAGTCACTAGGAGATTGTTATAGTGATAAATTTTACCGCGAAGTGGTCACACCATATACCTTACGCCATAAATCGGTTGGTCCAAAGACCACACCTCGTCAACAGCGCATAGTTAAGTTCAGTTAAGTACGCATGAAATAACATTATTATATATTTTATACATTTAATTTAAATTAATTATTTTCTATTTATCTATTATATATTTATTCAAATTATTATATTTACATATTTATTTATCTATAAGTATCAAATATTAAAAGTTCACTGTCGATACTGTATATTATTCCTAGATTAAAGTTTCTCAGATGCATGGTAGTTAAGATGAACCAGTTCGAATAGTTGAAAAATAATTAAGAATACTTAATTTTAGTCGAAAAAAAATTACATAATAATCGAAATTAGAATTATAGCTGTAAATGTTGGATACGTAGATCAGGGGCGGTATGTTGTACCATCACTTCGAATCGAAAAAAGTCGAATTCGAAAAAAGTCGAATTCGAAAAAAGTCGAATCGAAAAAGTGAAAGTTGTATCTTTTTTGCTTTTCGAAAATGATACAACATACCGCCATTCGACTTTTTTCGAATTTCGATTTGAAGTGATGGTACAACATACCGCCCCAGGTGTTTTATTATCTCTTTTAGTTGAATTATTATTTACCGATGTTATTTTCTCGAATGTTTTTCATATAGTTTTCGAGATATTTTCTTTAAGTGTACAATGAATGTGTAAGGATGAATAAATAAAAGGTGATTTAGTGCCAAGTTATTGGGGTCATTGTAAAATTTTGCTAATGATGACCGTGGGAGGAAGGGTAATGCATGTGGTCAATATTATCTAGTATCACAACATTGTAAGATATGGCTGTGATGATAATTGGAGTTCATAAAAAAATAAATCAATATGATTGACAATGTGGTTGTTTTTTTTAATACAAATAAATCCCAAGCCTTACCCATACCTCTGTAGTAGTATAGAGATTCTGCTAACGCTACGAGACTCGAAACATTTGATCATAAGGTCGTATGGCAAGAGACTTGGGCGAAGCGTTACAGTTTTGCCTTGTTTGAACATGTACTCGAAATTTTTAGGCACCAAACGTCATCTCAATTTTTTTGGAATTATTTTTCGGAATTTTGATGAATACTAAGTGGGTTTATATTTCTTTGCTGCCTAAATAATGACCAGTGGTTACTTTTGATTAGTTGCATATTTCGTTTCGATCTCAAATATCACTCTAACTCATTGGAGACTCATTTCATATGTCGTTCGCGTAAGCTAACATTTGGCTTGACTTGTCATTTAAGTAATTTCTGTGCACTATTTTGAGCTGGCGACCGACACATTCTAGCGAAAATTTTAATATAGTTTGGAGGGAGATTCAACTTTCCTGCTGTACTCTTGATTTCAAAAGTCACACCTTGCTTTTAGAGTCATCTATTAATACTTTACACGTGATTTTCAATTTTAAGGGAATGCCTAAATATCGTAAGATAAACTCCATAATATGTTCCTCTGGATGCTATTATACGCCTGCAGAAACCCTATGAGAAGAAAATGTACAGGGATGTTCAGCATTTCATTGCTGATGCCACCCTCACCAGGTACCTTTTATTTTTTCATATTTGACAAGGCGCTTCGTACTGCAGGATAACGTCTGTCTGTGTGAGAGTGACAGAAAAACATTTCGCCACACTGGGACTGTGTTTATGTCCATTTGAATTCCTCAGATTCGTAGCGAATACCGCTACTGCGTGGGGTCTAAGTCGGTAGCTATTTTTTCAATTGAAAGGTAACTGTCTCTTAAGTGTTTCCCAGATTATGTGTGCGTTCATTTTCTTGAATTAAAACTGTACAATTCTCATTCAGCCGTCTGATCCTAGGTTTAGATGTATTTTTACCTAGATTTTTAGTTGGTGGTCGTCAATTTGATTGCCCTTAACTCCATCATTTAATCTCTACGCGAGTTTATGGATTCGCTTAATTGAAACAAGGTGTAAGTCGAAAGTTCCACGATGATTACTGCCTACATCGCCGATTTGAGCCTTGAAATCACCCAAATTAATATTTACAACGGTTGCTTTAGCCAATCCGCTGATAAATTTCCTAGCAATTGAAGGCAAATGAATAGAAAAAATCGCCTTAAAGTTCTTTAATTTTTCCAATCAGAAAAGATGTTTGGGTACAAATACAAATAACTAAAATTGTCTGACCGAGTCCGAGTGACTATCGCTAATATAGTCATTATATAGCTCTATAGACAAAATAAAAAAATCGGTGGCAGCTTCCATAAGTGATTTCGTTTTTTACAAATAATTTGAAAAGTATATCTTTTTGCATAATGCATATTTTACTGATTTTATTGATGAAATCGGCATACTCTAAAACGTTTGGGATAGTCGTTCAACAATCAAATAGGGATACTAAATATTCATGTGTCAATTAAGAAAAACAGGCATCCACAACGAACTAATATTTTGGGGCGGCTGTAAACTGGTGACTAAACCAGGCTCCTGCGAGAATCAGACTCCGAGAATCATAATCCCGCATGAATGTCAGCTTTATTTTTTGCCACTTTAATATTAAAATGATAACAGTGATAAATATTTAACTTTGAATATCACGTGGTAAATATTTGCAATTTTTTCCATTAAAACAAACGAATTTTCATTTATGTTTACTTGTCCCTAAAAGCTTTTTATACAACTATACAGAAGTACCGCACAACCCAGTTATACCAAAAGTCAGAAAAACGTGTATCGTTCTCGAGATATTGTAGAAAATTTGTCATTTTCCAAATGTTGACTTCGATGGCGTACAGCTCCCACTTTCCTGGATCAATAGGAATATGACTAGGCATGTCTCTAGAGACATTCAATTGATGTGATTTTTGATCGAAATCGGTCCACCGATAGTGGTAACTTCTATTTTTGCGTGTTTTGCAAATTTTTTGCAAAATATTTTATTTACAAGAAAAACGATCAGGTTCAAAAGAAATTTAACAATAATATAGCAATAGATGAATTTTCTAAAATTTAAGCGGAAATAACGTGGTTTGATAAAATATTTTTTTCAACTTAAATTCAGCCTCAACTTTTTTTCAAATATACAGCCCAGATGAATTTATTAATTCGACGAGACATGCAATTATCATGTAATCAAAATCTCGTAATCAAAAAACGTAACAGTACGAATCCTGGAAGGATTGCATCAAAAGCAGAAGCACGCTGTACCTTCAAGTACAAAATGACAATAAAATCATTGATTCTAACAAGGACGTTACCGAAAATATAGCAACAAAAAAGCGTATCATAATCAAGGTGTGTAATAAAAATCGACAGTCTACCATAAATTGTTTGAAGGAGCGAGCGACTCGTCAAATTTCAAGGAATTGTGCTTTTCCCCAAGTTACGTTTTTGAAGGAAAAATATTTTATTATTCAGGGAATGTTTTATTTACGTGACTTTACAAAATAGAATAGAAATTTGGTTTTAATTTATTTATTTTAGACACACTGAAAATAAAATAATTAAATTTAAATTTTCTATTTTCTTTGTCCCTATATTATTATTTTGGACACATGCCAATCTCATAATTAATTAGTTTTGGTTAAAAGTTGTTTGTCGAATTGATTTTAGAGTGTTGTTCAAATATTTCCTTTAAATATAATATAATAAAATTTGTGGCGGGCATTTATAGTAGACGGAATGTTGTAATATAACTTTAAAAAGTTTAAATTTTTGTTTTGTCACATAACTACGAAATTCTGTTTTTATATCAACAATGGAGCATATTGAATCTAGGTTGCACAGGTTAAATACATGGTGGCAATAATTTTGTAAAATTGAGGATTGACAGACGAGTTGAATTTATTGACAGATTTTATTGACAGACGAGTTGAAATTTTATAAGGACATCAAAGAGAATAGTAGTTTACCATAACCTACACCACTCTGTTAAGGTGTGGATGAGCATTATCAACAACAAAACAATTGGACTGCATTTCTTGCGTAATAATTTAAATATATAGACACGTTTTTGTCAAAAAAACGTCATTTTCGCTTTAAGTTGTATCGACGTCGTTGTAGATAATTTGTATAGGCAATTTAGAACATTCTCGTTTTTGTGTTTCCTCTATTGTTTTTTCAGTACCAGGTTGCCAAAACTTTATTTTAAGTAATTCTCAAAGTGTCAACTGCCTCCTGGTTCTATCTGAAATAAAATTTAGTTTAGTTTTGATAGAATCACCTTATTATTTTGTACCACGCGGCTTAAATCAGTTTAAAAATTTTGAAATTTTCTTATCCATCCAATATTCCAAATGGTCCTGTTATAATAGTGTGTGGTGCAATTTCCAGGAATTATTTATTTTCGAAGTATCTGTGCGCGATTACTGATTGAAATGTAATAGTACCACAATGTACTAAAATATAAAGGTACTCCTGATGATGACCTAACAAGTCGAAATCGATCGAATGATTTTTTAAACATGTTGAACAAATTTTTTAATTATAATATTCAAAAATTATTTTTTGCGAAACAGAAAAACAAGTGTTAGGTGAAATGTGTTTATTAAGTGTGTATTTCGCCACTGTATTTCGCCAAGTGCCTATGGCAAATAGTGTTACAATTACTAAAATATGGTTACATTCATTGATTGTGCACCTTCAACAAGGTAAAATGATCACTGATCACTGTTTTCAGCTGTCATGACATGTTCTACAGAACATTTGTAGTTTTCACTGTACAAGATCAAGGTTAGGTTAGGTTAGGTTAGAGTGGCTGCTATCGCACACTTAGGCCAATAATGGCCCATTGTGATACCACAGGATCCAATCTCCCCTTACTCCCGCTGAAACCAACCAGAGCTACTGATGTAGCGAGTTCAAGATCAATAATGATTTTAAAATTAGCACGTTGCCTCAAATTTTCTATTGAATTTTCGGAACTGTATTATCCTCCAAATTTATATTTATAATCCCATTCAGAAACATATAGCCCATCACATTTTGACGTGCAAACTACCGGTTCCGTTGGCGCTTTGGGTAACCTATATCCGGACCACCGCAAATGATTGTATTCCGATGCTTATAAAAAATTACTTAGTTTTACAAGTATAAGTTCAGTAACAAAAACAATAGATATTATTTTTCCGGCAATATTTAGGTTAACATAAGTTCTCGGGCACTCGGTTGAGTGAGTTCAAAATTATCTCAAATATCTCTCGTTAAACAATGGAACCCCTTAGAATCAGCCTCTCGCATAATTTTTGTATATCATTCGACGAAAATTAGGTACACAAGTAGCTCTCGTAACTTTGATACTACACAGGCATTAATGTAATTCACTTCGTGTAATCACAATTTACCATTCCATGAAAATGTGATGTCGGTCCTCCGTACTGAACAAGATACACGCAGGTTACAAAATATGCACGCTTGCAAATGGAGGACTTCTCTTAGGCGCGGCTTTTATTGGTGACGTTTTGTTTGGTCACATTGATTCAGCTTTACATTTTGGAAAACATATCAATTCATGTACCTTGCAGAACTGTAACGGAATTTTATCTAATTCCGTTACTAACCCATCCCCATAAATATTTACATAAAAATAAATTCTCAAGAAGCATGACCTCGAAGACATTGTCTTCAACATAATTCTAAACCATATAACCATCATGTCATTATCACAATATTTTCCATTGAGTTTATTTACGTGTAGGTAACATGAGCCGTTCATTTACTTTAGTTTTTTTGCTTATGTGCCTTGATTAAATAAACTAAATTAAGTTCATGGAGGTAACGTGATTCTTTTTGTTTTCATGTAAAACTATAAATCCGTTCACCTAATATGAGTCAATGACAATGTACAATTTAAAACCATTGTATTGTTGTTGTTATCAAAAATTGATTTCATGTCAAAAATTTATACACGCGCGGTTTTCTGATGATTTTGTTTTTTTTCACGATCAAAATTTTTTTTTTTTTGAATAAATTCAAATGTGCATATGAGGGATTTTTTTTTGTGTGCATTTTTGGAATGCAAAAATTTCCCCACGCACGGTTGCATACCGCTGTTACTTATAAATAATTAATAATTTTTTTAATAATGATGATTAAGGCCCGTGCAGCTTCTAAATTCTAGAATGTTAGGCTAGTTTTTTTAGTACAACCACGGATGGAGTCTGGCCGACTTTTCCCGCAATGGGCTGATTGCCAATTCATTATTTAAGGGCCCGATGCCCTCTCCTATCCGTACCCGTTTTATTTTGTTACCTCCGGCGGTAACCTAGGCCGCTATCTTTGTATCGCCATCCCCACGGCCAATTAACCTTTACCGCTGAGCTAGCGGGTTAATGCCGCCTACGGGGTGCAATTAAAAGGATAGTTGCATCAATAAACGTAACTGGGGTTGTCCTGTCGACGATAGTGACACTTCAGATAACAGAACATTTCGAAACCATGAGCACAGGAACACCATTCCTTAAACTATGGAGAAAATACCCCATTAATATGATGTCTAAATAATACAACATCATTGACGACCTATTTGTCTTTAATTTATCAAAGGACAACTTCAAAAATATCCTGAAAAATGGTCCTTTAAATTTTTAAATGTAAAATCAAAACTTGATTTTATTTTTTTTACTGGCCAAATGAGATTTAAAATTGGCTAAGATTTGCCATTATTTCATTGGAGTTATTTTGCCTAAAATATCCAACAAGGCTTTGGTCAAATTAACGCGTGAACTGTGAACCGATGAATTTATTTGACCTTCCAATTCTCACAGTTGTGCCACTTCACGTGCAGTAACAAAAGTCGTGTCACGTCACATGAACATTGATATTCTTGAAGTAATTCGGCTGACGTGGGTTATATAGCTTAAAACACAAAATAATACCCTATATCCATTTCCAATTACTTACTTATTGGAAACTTATTGGCTTATTTGGTGTCATCCTAAATAAGTCGGTCAAGTCGTTCCAGTTCATTGTACCGACTAAATTGTGACATAATAACAAAAAAAAACAAAACGCAATTTGTAATCTATGGAAGAAAAAAAATTATTGACATGCTGGTCGTTGCCACTAGATTTGAAAAAAAAAACTGCATGTATTACATTTAGTCCAGACACACTTTTGGAGAGATTTCTGTGTATACATACTTATTCAAATAAGTCTCCTCCCGAGGTGACTTATTTGAATAAGTCGTTGTTCACAAATAAGTTGGTGTTTGGGAAACAGGCTTAAGCTCTTTACGAAATGTTTACTTAGTTGTGGAGACTGATTTAATCAAATACGCGTATGGTCGTAAGGTCACTTATTTTAATAAGTAGTCTCCGGATAAATGATTGAAATTTTATGTCGCGAATGTAGAAGCACCAGACTAATAATTTGTTTAACCATTCGTAACAAAATAATGTGCAGCAAAAAAGTATGCCAAACCAAATAAGTCAACTTGATGACGTCTCTTCCATATAATAGAAATTGCTTTTTGGTATTAAGATGGCGCCAAATAAGCCAATAAGTCTGAAATAAGTCGGTGTTTAGAAAACACTCTTAAGCCCTTTTCCAATTACTTACTTATTTGAAGCTTATTGACTTATTTGTCACCATCTTAAATAAATAAGTAAAGCCGTTCCAATTCATGTACTTACTTAGTTTGACAGCTTGTTAATGAACGTATAAACAAACGCTTGCTGACCCAAAATTAGTATTAAATATGGGCAGAATTCAAATAAAAATAAGAATTTAACTTAAAAGATTACATTTAGTCAAGACACAATTTTGGAGACATTTCTGTGTAGACGTACTTATTCAAATAAGTCAACTCGCGAGGTTACTTATTTGAATAAGTACGTCTACACAAATAAGTAAGTAATTTTAAAGGGCCTTAGAAACGATTTAATTCAAAAATAAAATGCTGTTTACTTAAAATATTCTTATATCACATAAAAGGAAATTTAAACGATGTGGCTGTAGGTCAAATGAAATGACCTGATATGAGCTTTCAAGGTTTACTTTATACCACTTTTAACCTAAAACAGCTAAAGCATACTTGCAATTCCCATTATTCCGAGCAAAATTTATATACGTCATTGTTATAGGGTTTTCCAATAGCAATGATATGATTTTTAAGTGACGTTTCGGCCATTTGTAATATGTCATGATCTGTCAATGTTTGTTTCATTGTATTCAGTAATGTTTACAATTTCATCATGGTGAGATATACGCAAGAACAACGTTTACAAATTATTCAGTTTTATTATCAAAATAATCGTTCTCCAATTGCAACTTTTCGCGCGCTTTTGCCATTTTATAGTTGTAATAATCGTCCAAGTGTGCTTTAAATAATGTTCAAGTGCCAATAAGACAAAGAAACGCTCGAAGTAATGCAATTATTACTGCCGTTCAGGCAAGTGTTGCTGAAGACCGCAATTTGTCGATTCCAAGATGTTCTCAAGAATTGGAACTGTCTCAAACCACAACCTGGCGAATTTTGAGAAAGGATTTGGATTTGCATCCGTATAAAATTGTTCTCAATCAATAACTGAAGCCATTGGATCACCGTAAACGTCGTGAATTTGCTGATTTTGCCTTGGAACAACTTGAAAACGATAGCGATTTTTTTAAGAAAATCATCTTCTCCGATGAGGCTCACTTTGATCTGAGTGGTGCGGTAAATAAACAAAACTGTCGATCCTGGTGGGAAGAAAATCCACAAATTATTTATGAAAAACCATTACATTCACCTAAGTTGACAGTTTGGGATGGTTTTTGGTCTGGTGGAATCATCGATCCGTATTTTTTTTCGAAATGAAGCTGGTAACACAGTTACTGTCAATAGAGATCGGTATAGATCGATGATAACCAACTTTTTATGGCCGATATTGGAAGAAGTTGATCTTGACAACATTTGGTTCCAACAAGACGGGGCTACGTGCCACACAGCAAGTGCAACAATTGAATTATTGCGAGAAAACTTTGGAGATTCGATTATTTCAAGAAATTGTGAATTTAGCACCATTAGACTATTTCTTGTGTGGTTATTTGAAGTCGTTGGTCTTTAGTAATAAACCAAATTCTATTCAACCTTTACAAGTCAATATTGAACGCGCTATTCATGACATACGACTTGATTTAGTGGAAAAGGTGCTCAAAAATTGAGTTCATCGAATTCGTTCCTGCAGAAGAAGTCGTGGAGGGCATTTGAATGACGTTTTATTCAGAACTTAGTTGAATCGATTGTACTTCACATTAAATAAAAAACATTTCAATTTCCTTAACAATTAGCGTGTTTTTTTTAAGAAATCATATCACTCTTATTGGAAAACCCTATTCAAACCCGAAATTTCGAAATTTTGCTGTATTGCTGTTAGAGAGTTTATCTTTGTTTGCACATTCACGCATATTCTATTTTTGCTTTTTATTTACTCAACTATTCTTTTAATTGGATCGAACGGAAAATTGTTTCATGGTCTGAAATTATTTTGTTCGATATACCGAAAGAAGTGAAATATTTTATTATTGCCTTTTCTATATAGACGTGGTGCTTGAATAAACCGCAGAAAATATGCAAAAATTAATCGAACAAAATTTGAGGAAACAAATAAAATAATCAAAAACCGCATCTGCCGATTCAAGAACAACCGGATCATCATGAATGACGAGTACAACATCTGCTGAAGGGACTTCCTAAGATGACCCATGGACCCCTTACCTCAAGACGACCCATCGAAGAAATACAGCCCAAAGAAAACAAAAAACCTTAATCCTACCATATCGTAATCACAAGACATCCGAGTTTAGAGAAGATGCTCTAACGGTACGTCGAACTATAGATAATGCATTGATATATATGCACGGGTAACTAACCCCTCGGACTGCGAGACCCTCAAATATCGATGCACAAGATTAACCCAATTTTCTTAATAATATTCGGATATACAAACGAGGTGCCAGATGACACTACAGATCTGAGTATTCCCCAAAGTCCGCAGTGATATGCCGCATATCACTAAAATTGTGGATAGTATCTTCGAAATGCCAGTTTACTCAGATTTGTGGTGTCATCTCTAGAATTAAGTGTTGATGACCCTTAAACATCCACAAGACCCAGTTTACACTTTTTTCATTATTATTTCCATTTACACTAAACAAAAAATTCGCAGAGAGTCACAGTGATATACCGCGAATTAGATTAGGTTAGATTTAGTGGAATAAATTCAACCCTGCCATAATTTTCTTATGCAATTCTACACTTTTTTTTAAATTGTGTATCTACATTTTTGTTTTTTGTTAATTTGTGTAGCTACACTTTTGATAAATGTTGAAAGCATCACACCGGTGGTTTTAAAACCAAAGTCGAGAACGAATTTTCTTCACCCAAGGGAAAAGTTACATTTCCAATTCCCATAGAAACTACAATGCAAGCAAATTCTAAACAGCGCTTCTTTAGCGAGCAAATTAAATTGTATAAATTAAACTGTTTTAAGCGTATGGTTGATCAACGTTACCAAATGAATCAGAAGAAAAAATTGATCAGTTTCAAGTTTTAGGTTCAAGTTAAGAATTTTAGATTTAAAAAAAAAATAGTTCGGTATCAACGTTTACGCCAGAAAATCGTAAAACCGCTTCGAGAAAGTCTCCATATACCTGGAAATCTCGAAAAATTGAAGTTCTGGCCCCTATTCTTGAAATCTTTTCGTGATCGGAATACAATTTGCTATGAAATTCTTTCTATTACTAAAATTTTTCGCCGGCTACTTTAATCATTTTTTCAAAATTTGTATGCAAGTTTTCTATTATTTATTTATCTACTAAGCGAATAATTTCTTATCGATTTACCCATCCGAAATTTTTCCCTTAGTTGGGCGAAAAATTATGTTCCTTAATTTAAAAAAAGAAAAGAAATATGAAAAAATTATTAAAGTAGCCGGCGAAAAACTTTAGTAATATAAAGAATTTCGTAGCAAATTCTATTCCGATCACGAAAATTTCCACCGATTTCAAGATTAGGGTCCCTGATTTCCTCATGAGGTTTCTATGCACGATTTTGCTTCAACTCATTTACTACATACTATTTTGGTGTACAGCTAAATTTGAACATATGTTGAAAATCAAATGCAATTTAATTATAATTTTATTATTATTTCCTGTTCTTCTATTTTATAATTTTATAGTCTTTTCAATAACATAAGAAATTAATTGGTTCTTATACGAATATAAAACATAATGATTTTTTGTACTCAACGAGATACAGACTCAACATCGTACAATACGAACAAGCCCAGAAGAACATCAGTAACAATATATAATAAATTGATATTAGTTTTGTTCCATAACCTTTCAATAAAAAATATCTTCTGGAAGAACAAAAATAAAGAACATTTAATTCGCCCTACAGCATAAAATATAATTGATTTGATTTTCTCGAGTAAAAATGTTTAAACAAACATCTCCAGCATAATATTATACCATTTTCATTGTGATCATTCAAAAATAGCCAAGTCTTGCTTAATTACGAAATCATGTCCGTAGCTTTCTTTGGTCCGTAGATTTTTTCAACTCGAGAAGGGTAATAGGTAGAAAATTGATTTTTGGCATGCTTTTAGGGTTCGGTGAGAAAAGTTCATTGCCGTTGGAATTACACCGAAACGTTCTTCCTGGGCTGAGTAGTACAAGATATATAAAGTGGTAAAGCAAAATGGAAAACAGGTACCGCTTAGCTTTAAAGTTAAACCTGCAATTGTATAGCATAGTGAATGAAACCGTCCAAAATATCACGGAATTAAAACCGATCAAAAGTTTGCCATCTTATTATCGTATTCGTCACGGCTATATAAGGCTATTGAATATAACATTAAATACAGGATTTTCAGTCAAATCACACCTTTTTGTTTATCTATAACGATTTATTAACAATGTTTCATGGGGCTAAATAAATATATATAAGATGGAACGAACACGCAAAATTTACCAATCTAAATAAATATTATCTAACATTTTGATAACCCAAAATATTTTTTAAACGTGTACCCGAATTAATTCTGCTAAGATCATTTGGGTCGCACTTAGTTGTGAATCAAAA
The DNA here is from genome assembly GCA_932526605.1 of Nephrotoma flavescens. Taxonomy (NCBI): domain Eukaryota; kingdom Metazoa; phylum Arthropoda; class Insecta; order Diptera; family Tipulidae; genus Nephrotoma; species Nephrotoma flavescens. The sequence continues at coordinate 193,281,172 of OW052220.1, forward strand.
TTTTCTGTATAAAATGTCTAGGTAAAATTGGCAAAAAAATTGGCTCAGATAGACATTTTAAAATTTTAACGAATATAATAAAATTTGATAAAAACAACTTTTCATCATAATATTCCGTATCACTCTTCCGCATCACACTTGGTTTCTAAAGCGAAAAACTTTGAATAAAACAGTCTTGTCTAATAAAAAATCATTATTCATACTTAAATTTCAAAAAGCCAACTAGGTCAACTCTTTTTGAAATTTTAATCATTAAACGGAAACGGCCTTTCTTAGTAAACTAATTTGCAACAAATGGAGTCAACTAAATTTCAAAGGAGGAAGTTTAATTATTTAAAATGTCAATTTACGAAGCTTCGTTCTGAATAATCAATCCGCATACTTTACAGATGCCGTTTTTGGGTAAAAATTTTTTTTTATTAAAACAATGGTAAGTTTTAAGTTTTTTTTGTGGTAAAATTTAAAAAATGATTTGACCTAATTTAGTTTGAAATTTACACTTTTTAGTTTTTAATATTTTTTTCGTAAATGTCATATATTTTTAAAAATATTTGCAAAACAGAAAAAGGTTGCCACTTGCAGTGGAATTAACGTGCAATTAACTTTGTTTGGAAAATTTTTGCGCTATAATTATTCCATCAGTAGGCCAGAAAAATACAATTTGGAAAAAAATGCTATGAAAATATTTTTCCCAATTCCGTATTCCTAGGGAAAGTCAGAATAGGGCCACTGGACGAGAAAAGAGAAAAATAAAAAGAGAAAAATAAAAAACCAAGATAAGTAAAGTAGAATTAAATGAAACACAAATGGGAGAAAAAAAATGTTTAACATTATAAATACTCGATAGAGTATTTATTGGTCTATCAATTGACAGGAACTATTCTAAAGCAGGTACCGTTTTCAAAGCGCGAGCATTTTTTTTTATTTAATTAATTCCTTTATTTCATTGAACATATAAGTATACAATAGTTTACAATATTTAGAAATAATATTAATGGCAACAAACTAAACTTACAACAATTTAATAAAAGCTTCAGTTTCCCCAGTGGATTTATTGTCCTTTGAAGGGGTTTACCGAATTTAATTAAGACCATAAAATAACAGTATGTATAATAACAAAAATAAATAAATAAACTATATATTTACAAAGATAAACAAACGTGTAGATATTTAATGCAATTTTACACCCTAGAGCAGAAAACGCGAGATGTTCGAATGACAATATTCCTTAACAGCTTGTTTAAAATTATGCAAGTCTCGTATTAATTTCACCGGTTCTGGTAATTTATTATAATTTAGCGGGCCAATATATAATACCCGTTTTCTACCGTATTCATTATTAAACGCTGCTCTACAAATATTATGTGCAAATCGAGTCTGATACGAAATCCGAGTAGAGCTGAAGTATCTACCCTATACGAGATAAAAGTTGATGAATAAAAACGACGTTTGCAACAAATCGTCGCTTACTGATTGGCTTTAGGTTAATAAGCTACAAGCGGGCGAGATAAGGAGGGAAGTTGTAAATGTCCATACATGAAAATTCGCGCAGAGCAAGGCGTAAAAATCTACGTTGTACGCAGGCTCAATTCTTAGCATGTGTACTTCGTGGTATGGCGACCAAACCTGACTAGAATATTCGAGCAAAAACCGCACAAATGTCATATAAATAGCCCTCGTAACATAAGGATTAAAACATTCTTTAGACCAGCGTTTGCTGTGAAGAGTTTGCTCTTTTGACAATAAAATCGATGTGACCTCAAAAGTTAAGTTTGCGGTTACAGATTATCCTTAAGTCCCTTATGGCTAAAACTCTTGCAAAAACAGCGCTTTTGATGTTATATACTCTCGACTAAGGGAATTTGCGCGTTTTCCGGAGTATATGTATAATGGATTATTAAGGTCATTCTGTAATAGGTCAACATCGATGGAGCTTGAAATTTTCCAATAAATTTTCATATCGTCAGCATAAATGGAAAATGACTAGTTTTTGATCACGAAGCCGACATCAATGATGGATAAGGCGAAAAAATAGGCACAAGATGACTGCTTTACGGTACCCCGGAAGTAGTTATAAAAGGAGCCGATACTGGTGACCTAAAGAACACCTGATATCTACCTTCCCTCAGATAAGAGTCCACCCATAGTAAGAGCTAAGATGCCAAACCAAGAGCCCTGAGTTAAAGCAAAATCATCTTATGGAAAACTCCGTCCAATACCTTGCCGAAATAACATCAATTTCGTTTCCACCTTCCATAACGTTCAAAGTATGAGATGCAAATTCGGTGAAACTGGTTGTAGTAGATCGTCCTCTAAGAAACCCATGCTGATTCATTGAAAACAATGTATTACATTCAAAGTAAAGGAAGTCATATTCAATATTTTCAAATAACTTGGGGATACAGGACAATTTCGTAATTGGCCTACAATTGGAGACATCTGAGGTTGGAATTATAAAAGAGTATTTCCATATTGAAGGGAATATTCCGTGCGAGATCGAGTTTTGGAACAGCGTTGTAAGTGGCTGAGCTAAGTTGCCAGCATAGTTTTTAAAACGATAGGAGGCAAGCCATCGAGCCTAGCGGAAAAATCATCTTTTAGCTTGTTGATGCTCTTTACGATAGTATCAAGATCAATTTGGATAGAGACCGGTGATGCTACAATTTCTATTTGTATTATTGACATTTTTCGGCTGGGGATTTCGATAGACAGGTTACCGGCAATTATCGGTTGTCACTTTGGTTTAATTAGTTTGAATCTGCATTTTTAATATTTTTTTTATCTTTATTGTGAAGGAAATGATACACCTTAACATATTGACCTGGATAAACAGCACATTGGTTTAGCAAGGTAAAGCAAACAAAAAAACTAAATAATAAAACGATTTTAGAAGATATCATACACAGATGACTACAATGACCATCTATTGGCCTCATCTCCAAATCCAACAAAAATCAATTATTTTTTTATAAACTTGAGTGCTCAAGGTTACAATGGTCCCTTGCATCTAATTATGAAATTCCTACCCAGGGCGCGTAGTCTTTAAATCGATGCAATTGTTAAGTAGAAATAAAAAAAAGCTGCGACCTCAGAAACTGCGTAGCAGTCTTTTCGTGGATTTCTACTTTAAAATCGCAAATCAAATTTAAATTTTAATAAAAATGTGTCAATATTGGCATGGCAAAATAAATCTAGTAACCATATTTCGCCTCGCAATTAAATAATTTGCGACCGGACAGAGGATATACAACTTAATATTTCAAGTTCGTAAATTTTTACGACTCAAATGATTTTTGGAAGAATTTCTGGAATATGACCACCTGGACGCGTATTCCTGAAATCGTTGGATATTTTCGTCAACGAATTATAATTTGCATTAAAGTTCTTTATATTATTCGAATTTTTCGCCGGCTACTTGTTTTTTCAAATTTGCTTGCAAGTGTTCTATTATTTATTTCACTACTAAACAAAAATCGGTGTAAATTTCCGCCTGGGTAAATCGATGCGGATTTATCCTCCGACTTTTGTTTAGTAGCGAAATAAATAATAGAAAACTTGCAAGCAAATTTGAAAAAACGATTAAAGTAGCCGGCGAAAAATTCGAATAATATAAAGAACTTTAATAATAATATAAAGAACTTTAAATTATAATTCGTTGACGAAAATATCCACCAATTTCAGGAATACGCGTCCAGGTGGTCATATTCCAGAAATTCTTCCAAAAATCATTTGAATCGTAAAAATTTACGAACTTGAAATATTAAGGGGTATATCCTCTATCCGGTCGCAAATTATTTAATTGCGAGGCGAAATATGGTTACTAGATTTATTTTGCCATGCCAATATTGACACATTTTTATTAAAATTTAAATTTGATTTGCGATTTTAAAGTAGAAATCCACGAAAAGACTGCTACGCAGTTTCTGAGGTCGCAGCTTTTTTTTATTTCTACTTAACAATTGCAAAACAAATTTAAAATTAAAAAAGATATAAGAATTGGCATGGAAATAAATCTAGTAATCATATTTCTGATCGCAAATACATAAATAACTTGCGACCGGATAGAGGATATACCTCTAAAACGTGAATTGGTTTTAAAAATATTAGAATTTAAAAACATTTACTTAAAGTTGTGTACATACTTTGAAAAAAACACGAATTTGCTTTGCAAATAATTGAGGTTGGTTTAGAAAAAATTGACAATGAAATATAAAAAATTATGGTTGAATTGTTAGCAGCTGTGAATGAACTAATAAATATTGAATATCATTTGCAAAATTGTGAATTTGAAGTGCAAAACCAATATTCCACAAATTTTATTTTATATTTTTTTTTGTTGGTGAGTATTTGCTTTGATCGTCGTTATTTGTCATTATCATTTATACAACGGGTAATATTGAAGGTATATGTATTCACGGTTTAAAGACATTGGTAACCTAAAATTTAGTACATTACACATTATGGACATTTTTCCGGTGGAAATTTTCGGATAGGGTAATTGATGTATACCAATATTATTAAGGTTCCGTACGATCGCTACGTGTCTACGCCCGGGTCACGCCGTCCTCTAACAAATGTCTCTCCTATCTTTACTTCTTATTGTATTAAACAGGATGTAGAAAAAGGCCCGGCGTTATCCTGTACACGCCCAGTTCTTGGTCTTTCAAATGGTTCGTAGAACTCGTTACCTCAAGTGCAGTCGCACATTGTACGACGTTATGTAAATCAATGTGCGGTTACAAACTTTTTAATTTCATTAAAGGGCAATTTAAAAAGATGTCAAAAATTTTCTTATCAGACCACAAAACCGTATTTAGTATATTTAGGGCCATCGTCTGAACAGTATTAAGTTTAGGAAAATATTCCATCCAAACAGTATTAAGTTTAGGAAAATATTACTTTACTTTCAAATGTCTCTCTAAGTAGTAGTAGTTGTAGTACTAGTATAGTAGTATCCGAATATCGATTTGGAATATCCTCTTTATTATAGTATGCACTGTTTTGAGAGGTCTTGTTTTGATCGGTCCTGTGCCGACCCATGTATGTTTTGTGATGTTGTGTCTTTTTATACTCCGTTTTGAAATGTGGCATAGCGGGTGGCTTCACTTAATAATATAAGAGAATTTCCAACTGAACCAACTTTGACCGAGCGAAGACTCGGTGAAGAAGTGGAAAATCTTACCTGGGCGGGTAACCCTCCACAGACACAAGGAGTAAGAGTCAATGGCGTCTAATGAATAATGTAATCAAAAAAAAATTATTTAATTGTATGTTGTAGAATTTTCTTTGGCAGGGTTGGTTGGGTTCAAAATAAATTAGATGAATTTATAAATACTCAACCAATCACAAAGACATTATTTATGATTGATTCTAGAAATCGAAAAACTAATATTATATTAGTAATTTTTTTATTATTTAGCTTGCGGTTTCAAATTTATTTAATCAACTTCGTTCTAGTTTGAACAGAAATGTTAAAATATTTTTACCACAGTAAGACATAATGTTTTTTTTTCAGAAAAAGCTTCTTGTGTATAAGTTTAATTCATATTGCATACTCGTGTATGTACAAACAAAAAAATTTTCTTCAATCCGAAAATATAAAGATTCGTAAAAAGTTTAAAGTTTCATAAAAAAAATGTTGAAAAAGCAACTAGCTTTTTACCATTTTTATGTTTTAAAAATACAAATAAAATAAAAATTATAGATAAAAGTTTATTTTTTGTAAACAAGAACAACAACGAATAAAAATGTAAATTGCTATTTTGAGTTTTGAAATTTTCCTGCTCTAAAAGCTGCTTACGAATAATATACCCACCCCGAGGACACTGAGACTAACGTTAACGTTGGTTGAATCGAAAGTTTTTTGCGCCAATACAATCTATGCACATTTTAATTATTGACGTCACACTAATTAATGATACTATAATGCTGTATGCCTCAGGTCCATTTTCTCAGCTAAACTATGAACTAAATTTTATTCATGTTACCTTACGCTATTCACCGCCAGGTTACAAACGAAAAATCTCCTCGAGGGGTAATTTTTCAATTTAGTTGTAAAATATCATTTCTAAATATATTTTTATTTCGTTTCTTAGAGTTCTTTATTTTTAAACATTTCATAAATATATTTATACAAATAAAAATATTTGTTAATAATGCAACTTCCATTATTTTAATTTAATTGAATATTTCCTTTATCCACGAAAAGTCGACAATTTAGTATTTCGATTAGTCAGGCACAGCTTGTTCTGTGGATGTTACTGCCCTATGAATGTTTATTGTGCATTACTGAGAAATTTAGTTTAGTTCATAATATAGTCGAAAAAATCGACGTGAGGCGCCCAGCATAAGACACTCATTAAAAATCAGATGTACTTTATATTGAGTCAAGATTCAAATATAAATGATCTCAGCAATAATTTTGATCATATGTGATAAAGTGATATTAATTTGTACTGAATATATTGCTGTAAAATCTGTTACAGCAGAGATTGTTTTGGGACGCGAATATTAGTTACTGTTGTTGCGTATTAGTAAATTGTGAATACATGTATAAATTTAGCGGTTTACAACCTGAAAATAATTTAGAATACTTTTCCAAATACTTAAAAATAAAAAAACAAATAACTTTCACTAATATGTTTTATTAATACAATTTCCACAATTTTGAATAAATCACATAATTTATTTGAAAGGCCGAATTTCAATAAGCCGAATCTCGGAAGGGCCGAATATGTCGAAGGGCTGATTGTATTGAAGGGCCGAATGTCGAATGGGTCGAAGGGGCGAGAAATATAATTTTTTAAATTTGTTGTTTTATGGAATATTTTGTAAATTTTTTTTACTAAACATAAATGAATTTTTTATGAATTTATATACATATTTCACTATTTTTTATCTTTTGTTATTTATGAAATTCCACGTATTCCAAAATCCCAAATTTTAAAATCCCGATTTTCAAAATCCCGATTTTCAAAAGCCCGATTTTTAAATTTTTTCTTTGAATTTGGGCGCCCGCGTGGTAGGATTTTGAATAACAATAGTTGTAAAGGCTAACGGCTTCCATAACTCTCACGGGCCGCTTAGCCCTCTGAAGGGCTTAGATTAGAACTCCGGGGAACGTAGGAGCCGGGATCAGCAAACATGTCGCACTGCGTGCCGCACGTGGGAGCGGATTATATAAAATCTATTAATGACACCTACTCTACTATAAAAATATTAAATTTTTTGTTATCTACAAAAAAACAAAATTTAATATTTAAAAAAAAATCCCGATTTTTAACGGGATTTCAGCAAAATCGGGATTTCGAAAATTTTGATTTTGAAAGTCGGAATTTTAAAAGTCGGGATTTCTTTTTGCCGGGATATTGAAAGTCGGGATTTTTTTGTCGGGATTTTGATAATTCGGTGTTTGGAAATTCGGGATTTTGACGCGACCCCGGTACAAAAATAAGAAAAATAATTAAACTAAATAAATAAATAAAAACAAAATTAAAAAAAATATATTTCTAAAAATAAAAAAAAATCCTTCGACCCATTCGTACCTTTGACACATTCGGCCCGTCGACATTCGACCTTTTGATATCATTCACTTTGGAGCAACACTAATAATTTTGTATACAGTTGACCTTTCTTTGTTTTTAAACTTTCGTGTATCGAATCTCCTGAATGACTGTCTCTTGCTACTTACTACTATGCCTAGTACTACTACTAAAACTTAGATGTCACTAATTTTTATCAATAATATGTATTTTATGAATAATATGTAACTCTTAACCGTTTTTGGCCACTTTACCTGAATTAACTACTTAAAATGACAAATTTACGCCTAGTTACGGCTAATTCGCAAAACCGTAACTTTAACTACAACTTGGCTTGTTCGTCCCGAATAGAATACAAACTTCCACCTTTTTAGTGTTAATTCATTTCAAACGCACTACTTTGGAATCTTTATTTATTCTGTAAGCTTCGTCGTTTACCCTGCTGATGATGACGACATTTGACCTCTCCCTTGTGAATTGTAACTTCGGTGATAACAATTTTTTTTTCGTTGCGGATTGTAGATCAAAACCTGTTGTCTTTGTTCAAAAGTTTTAATGTTTGCACGTATGTCGATCGCTGCTAACCGAATTTTTTCTCGTACAAATTTGTGTATTTCATTAAATTCTCTTTTTCATTTTGCCGACTTAATCGCAGATTACTCTCGAAAATTATTTTGACTGGTGTAGCCTCGCTAGAGTTGCGTACTGCTGATTGATAAACTATCAGAAACAAATGTATATGTCGACCCCGGTCACACTGATTTTCATTCACAACCTTTATGCTAAATATTTAACCAGCATACGATTAAATCGCAACCGTACCATTTGTGAGTATTTTATTAATTCCGAGATGGCCACCAATTATTTTTCTTCCAATTACTGATTGTTTAAGTTTGCAATCCGAGCTCTTTCACATTGTATTTGACCAACTACTCTCTGAAAGAAGGCTTACCCATTATTTAAATCTCACTTAATGATAGCCGACGGGTCTAGAACATAGATTGTTTGCGACAACACTCCGGTATCCAAAATAAATGACACGTTAGGTATCTGTTTCAACGATGGTATCGTATATAATATGTGCAAACCCCAAGGGCTTCGTAATTACAAATACTTTACCTCTTTCTTGAAGATTAAGCAATTCGTATGCCTTAACGATAATAATGTCGGCTAAATTTGCAAGAACGAGATCCTTGTAGTACGCACAATTAATTGTCAAACGTCGCCAAATTGTCATAAACTAGATACCGCTTCCTCTTAAACTTCTACCTGCTATACCCACTTCGAAGATACAATATGGAGAACATTCTAGCATACGATAATGTGACTACTGTATCATCGAGTCGTGGTAATGAATAGCTATCATTTCAACACCATCGGTGAGATCCACGGACCCCATGTTTTTCTGGATGACTTCTGTCGCTCGCTTGTTTTTGGGCACTCGATCCATTTCGTTTTGTTTCGCTACATTTGTCAAGCAAAACATTTTTCATTATCTCGAACGTAATATAGTAACGCTTTAATCTTCAAAGGCTGCATTTCGTTTGAATTGATTGGAAATGCATTTACGTATTATTTTTCAGCTTGGGTTTGTTTATGTACGTAGGCACACATTTTTCGTCAAAATAGCTCATGAAACCATCCAATTATTTTTTTGTTTTGGAATATATATTTCCCCGCCCGAGACGAGATAAATTTAACTTTGGGCAATTTTTTATCGCAAGCATATGTTGGATGATTGGCTCAGATTCATTGATTGGCTTGATTCGCGAATCATTTATTGATCGGATACGTGAACCTGCCTTTATAGGTATGTTGTAAAAATATTCGCGGTTTTCTTAAATTTGCAGTTTATTGTATTGAAATCGTATTATTTGTGTATACGCCACATATACACCAACAAAAAATTGACATTAAATTCAAAACGCGGTTAGTTCATTGTATTTCTCTTAAGAAAAAAGTTAAAAGTTTGATTGTTTCTAGAAAATGCATAGAAAATGTTTCTATTGGGGAGCATACCCCCTTAGGAAAACGTCATAAACAAAAGTTTTTTTGCATTGGGGGTGCGCTGTTAGTTTCAAAATTCGTATATGTTATGGGTACCACATGTTCTTACAGAAAGAAATTTGCTCCGTCGCATTGACGTCTGTGATTTTCTTCTCAAATGTCAACAAAATGACCCATTTTTGAAGCAAACTATTACTGGTGACTGGAATTGGGGTTAAATCCTAGAGATCTAGGAGTAAAAAATATGAAACGGACCAAAACACTTCGCAGGCCAATATTCATCAAAAAAGAGTGATGCTGAATGTTTAATGGGATTTCAAGGGAATCGTTTTTTAGCCAAAGCCATACAATTAATTCTGAAGTATATTGTCATTAACTGGACAAATTGAGTGATTCACTAAAACATAATAAGCCAGAATTGAGCAATAGAAACATAAGCGAGAGCTCACACAAGCTTTCTAGCGTTAAATGCCAAAAGATATTTCAGCTTGGATTGGATGTACTATCACACCCGCCAGATCTCTAGATCTGGCACCTTCAGATTATTTATTACTTGTTCCGGTCTCGACAAAATTGTTTAGACGACAAAAATTTTCTTCAAAAAATGACATCAAAAATGCATTGGATCAGATTTTTACCCAAAGAAGATCAGAAGTTTTATGAGCCTGGAATTATGCTACTGCCAGCTAGAAAGATGGCAGAAGGTATTGGAGCAAAACGGAGAATATTTAATTGAATAAAATCTTTAAATACTATAAAAATTTTATTCGTCTTCAATTTTCACCAAAAAACACGAAATTACTTTCCGAAAAAAAACCAATATAAGTTGTCCTATTATTTATTTTTTGCTGCTGTGTTGACTTTTCTTACCGGATTTTTCTATCCGCCTTGCACTATGGTACTTACCTCTTCATGTTTTCCCAAGATTCTCCCTTTTTTGATAATTTTGATTTATCCGAGAGATTTAGATTGTAACTGTATCGCCGTTATTCGGTATTATTAAGACTTTTTCGATTATCTTCACTTTTTTTTCAAGTAGTTCGCTCCTCACGTCTAGAACCATCTGCACATTGCATAGCTATGCCATCCTATAGTACTGACATGGCAGATGGGAGGTCCATGAATTGTGCACTTCGACAGGGGGTCATAGTTGTGTTCATTTACATCAACAAACCCATAACCTGGGTAACCCATAATCTGTTACCCAGTACTGTGGCCACTAGCTCTTTGATATTTTAACCAGTTGGCTGGTTGTGTTTTTCCATTGAGATCCTGTCGAGCACCAATTCAGCGAATGTCCCCATTTATTGTTAAGTGTCACCACTTCATGCTAATCTGGAAACACGATTAGAGGTTATATGGCAATCAGTTGTGGGAATCAGCTTATGTCTCTTTCAGGTGACTCATTGGAGTTTAACGACCCTATGCTTTGTTTTCGACAACCCTATGCGAGGTCTCACTTGTGGTCACTTCTGCATTTCCGATCCAGCGGCTTCATTACCTCCTTTTGACTGTTGCAACCATTTTCGGAAATTGTTTGCAACGCCTTGGCTGCTCCACCTTTAACGAATATTAATTCTGCGTCTCTTGGAATTTGAAAATTTCAAACGAAGTTATTTCATCGAATGTCAATGGTTTGAATTTATTCGAGTGGACAGTCTGTACTGCGATGTTGTTCCATTTGCTTCCTGGCAGAGAATATCAATTTTATTTTAAAGAAGACTGCAACTTGCTGACAGTCTATATCGTGTGGTCTAGGATGCAGGTGCATTTTCACATATTTTTTTTCAGCCCTGTACGCAATAATTCGTAGAATCAATTATAAAATTTGCTTTTGTTAACACGATAAAATGCAATTATCTACGAGTTTAAAATTGCATCGATCTCACTTAATATTGAAAAAGGATTACCTTACTATCTCTAAGCAGGTCAAGTGAGTATTGGAAGCATATTTTGCTATGTGAAATTTGATGGAGGACATTTGATAGTCGGAGTACTTTCAATAGTCCTCCGACATAGAGCGATACTGGCGGCACAAAACTCAATTGAATTTCTAGTTTGGATTCAGCAACGATAGGGTACGTGAAATAAAATATGTATATCAATGTGTATTTCAATTAGAAGCCGCTTTGTTCCTACGAAATTTGATACGTTGGACTACTAAGTATATTAGAAAACAATTTTTCGAACACTACTTTTACTTAGTAAAATAAAATATAGTAATTAGTAGTAAAATAAACTATAGTAATTAAGACAATTTTCGACCTCAAGATTTTTGCAGTGATACAGGTAAAGATGGTAAATATGCAAGTGAAAAAAGTAGAGTTTAAAGAATCTCTGTTTGTCTTTATGTGGTGCCGGCAGACTATATGTATGTAATTTCTCCACAGTCCAGAGTAGTTTTTGTCGAAATCGGTTAACCGGAAGTGACTGTTTTCATAGGAGATTCCTCGGTTTTGCAAATATTTTAAAAAGTAAACGATAGAAAATGACTATAATCTCGAAGATCCTAAAATAATTTGGAAGAGTATCAGCCGAAATCATCACTTCGACAATTGAAGCGGGATTGACGTTTTTTGCCAGAAACTGTTTTTAACAAAAAATATTTCCTGTACAGGCTGAGAGTCATTGATCAGAAGAGAGAATTCATTGTTCAGAAAAAAATCAAACTTAATCTCTTACCATAGGTTGTTAGGTTCCAGTGATTTTGGCCGAAATCGGTCGTTTTCTTTCAAATTTCTAAAAAAACATACACCACTTACGAAAAAACAATTAAAAACTAAAAGAAATTAAGCAAACTTAGATAATTTTTTAAAATTTACCAGAAATGACGAGTTTTGCAAAATCTTTATTTCACAAAAATTCGGTATTCAAAAGAAAGTCAGGCGCATTTACTATTCGGAATAAAACTTCATGGCAGCTGCAATGAGGGCTTTGTCAATTTTTTCAATGATGCTGAATAGTTTATCATTTACAAAAAACGACAAAGTAACGGTTCACCCAGTTTGTTTTCTGAAATTTAAAAAGTTAAATGTTTCACTTTAGAAACCGAGGGTGGTGTATTCCAGATCTATGTATACATAAGCCAAGTATTGACCACAACATATGAACCACCCCATTTCTTCATCCAATTATAAAATATTGCTGTTTGGCAAGGCGAAACGTCTATAATGAACTCTTGTGCAAATTTTGCTTGTGGTTGTGCCATATAATGGCAAGACTAAATACATAGCGCTCTAGTAAGACTATTGTGCTCAATCTGCCGCCAGCTCTAATAATTTCGATTGCTGCTATGAATGATGCGAAGGATATGTCGCTGATTATTTTAATTCCCATCCCCTAGTGAAAACACCTCTGATTTCACTTAAAAATTAATCCCGCTGAACTTGCTCAAAAATGGTGTGCCTATGGCAATTCGAAGTACCTTCACTGATAGAAAACCTACAATTCTTTAATTTTTTGATAATCACACATTTCTTATATTACTCGTACTAATTTAGTGTGTTCTCAGCACTTCCATCGGTTGACGATATATTATCAGCTTCTTCAGCCTCAGAAGTACAGTTAAAATCAGATCGTGAATCTTGGTTTGGCTAGCCTGCGAAACGTATTGTTTAATTTGTATAGCTTTCAGCAGGTTTAACTTTAATCGCACTTCTTCGTATTTTCTGGCAATATCCCTCGCTAATGAAACATCTAAGCAACAGTTCGCTAAATACTCTTGACTTTGCTTTGCCAACTATCTTGCCTTTAGTTTGATAGAATTCCACCACCTATTCTTGACATCTCACCACAAGTTTAATCTTTTTAAATAGAGATATCTCAATTAAATTTAGTAGTAATTGGTGCATATCGGAAGTAGCAGTTTCCATAAAAGCACATTTGTCAAAATGTAGTAATTAAGAAATTATGAAACATTTACAGAAACACACACAGCTAGCACATGGCACAATTATTTTGGCGGAGTCCAGAAAATGCAAATGGTTTCTGTTCGACATTACTATAGAGAGATTATGATATTCCTGATTATTGTAATTAACTTGTAGGTTATGTTAAATTTCTGCTTCAATTTATAAACCTGGTGTGTGGGTATCAAATTAAGACCGCCTATTTTGCATTTCGCTTATAACAATTTTATTGTTTCGAATCCACATGTCTTCGAGATCTATTTAAGTAATTTGAGGTCAGAAAAAGTTGTATATGATTTGACGGTAACGAACGTCATTGATTCTTGAATAAAAACGGTTCAACCACTTCGCCAGCCTAAAGTGCGCACCAAACAGTGACTCGTAGTGGATGCAAAGGACGTTGAAAGTACACTCTTGGATTTTCAACTCCCCTTAATGGTTATGATTAACCAATAAGTTTGAAATATGACTCATCGAGGACGATGATTTTCTTCGAATAATAATCACACAATTGTTGTCATTCTGGCCAAAAATAGCGCTAAGAGGGGAAGTGGCTATAAATTAAGTTGTTTATAGAATTTATACTGGAGCAATTATTTTGTTGTTGATGTCAAAGTGACATCTTACAGAAATTTGCTGAAATAGTTAACCATTTTTTTTTTATTTTCGTTACCATTTTGACATTTTGAAAAATAACTTGCACGTTTTTCTTTCAATTACTCACCTTTTATATTTTAAATTTCTATTATTTCACAAAAAGTGAAAGAAATAAAAAAGATTAAAAAAAAGTCCAAAGTTAAATACATAAAAGTCAAAAACGTGAATTCATGTAGTGAGTTTATCTTGGGTGTACTCTCAAGCGCGTTTTTGACATTTTGAAGCTTCTGAGTAACGTCGAGTACAGTCGATGAGTCGTGAGTACAGTCGATATTCTATACCGTTTTACTAAAAAAGCTATGTAGCCATCCCAAAATTTTGCATTCAACACAAACACAGTTTTAAAAATTTAATTAAATTAAATTATATATCGATTGATAACTAAGAGTATAAAAACTAATTTAGGAAATGGTTTTGCTCGTAGTCAAAAAGTTTGGTTTGTTAAATATTTTTTCTAATTATTTTAATACATGTTTTTAGTAAATTTCTTTTTTCTTTTGCGATACCACATAGTTTTCTTTAACTGTTGATTTGCAATTTTCATGATTAAACCATGTAACAAGTACAAGGAAAAATTTAATTTTTCGTACAGCAGTAGACGTTTTTATTTTGTAGATGGGTTAGAATAACTAAAATAATTTTTGCTATAAACCAGTTTTCCATCATGGATATGTAGACATTTAGGCATTTAAGAACAGACAAAACATCTACTTAACTTTTATTTGACTCAAGGATTTTCTACTTTTTATTTTTAGTGTTAATTTGTTTGGTAAGAGTACAACACTGACGAGTACGTAATTAAAACCGTCAAGCAAAATCCTATAATGTTAATTTTCATATTACCAACAAAACAAATATACATGGTTGCGTATAAGCTCACACTGTAGTACAACCAAAAAAAAAAAACGTTGTGTGGCTTTATTATCCTTAAGTATCATGTGATGTGAGGTAAAGTATTATTTAAGGAGAAAAGCAACAACATAAAAATTATAAAATTTACTTCTTCAGGCAAAAGTAAAGAAGTAAAATATAAATAAGCTGCTTATTTAAAGCTTTTTCTCGCATCTTTTGTTTATTTAAGTACAGTAATGAGCAACATTTAACTCTTAAAGAAATCTTTTATACTTTATTGTTATATGTATTTGCGTGATATTACAAAAGGCAAACAGTTATTTTTTGTGATTGTTTTCGAAATGTGTTGCAATGTTTTTTATACCCCATATTGCAATGCTGGTTTATTCAGTGAACCTAGAAAGAAGAACATTTAAATCCATAATTAGAAATATAATTTGATATAAATAAATTTATTTAAGGGCGAATCAGCTTTAATGATGTCGAATAATCAGAACAAAACTATGGATAGTTTATTATATTTGCAAGATAATCTTATTATTATTTTAATGTACGGAATTGACTATGTGAGGTAGCTTTTCGTTTTCGTTAGTCCCATTTCAGTTTTATTAAATCCAGTTTTTGTTTCAAAGTTCCTAAATGATTTTAATTCGGTCTATTTGGAACGTTTCTAAAGGGTTTTCGTATAACCAAATTATAATTTATTAAGTTTTCTTTAGAAATATCGATACCAATACAGTTACCGGATATATGTTATCCAACACGATCTGCAAGTCGAAGAACCGAAGAGTCTTTTAGAAATGATTTGCAAAAAGAAAAGAACATTTTGTAGAACAATATGCAATTATGTACGGTGATAATTCGGTGTCTCTTAATATTCACAATCTGCTACATTTTCATATAAATGCAGTTCACTTTGGCCTTGATAATTTTATTACGTTAAATTTGAAAATAAACTAGGGGTTTTAAAAATGTATTTAAAATCAGGACACAAATCTTTATAATAATTTGGCGAACATCGAAACAAGTTCAATCGCTTTATCATATCCTGAATAAACGGCCCCAGTCACCATCATTGTTAAAAAAATTCAAATCATATCGGTACTAGAAATTACAAAACACCTTTATATTAGATAAGTCCCTGAGTCCCTAATAGTGTCGCTGTAATGGCAAAATAAGTTTCTTACAGTTTGAGATAAACACAAGAAAATTGTGATACAATTTACTAAACGTGTTTCAATTCTAAAGAAGTCTATTTCAGACAATGTTTCTACTTTTATATATCCGAGCCTAGAGATATTCAAAGGCGTCTCACCTATATGACCGAATAGCTAAATCAAATCCCCATGTACGTGGAGAACAATGTTTAATTATGTTTTTAACTTGTCCAGAGATATTTTTACGTTTACGGTTATATTCCCTATTCCAAAAATGTTCACGTCCTTCATATATTGGAATACGTCAGAAAATTTTCTATCAATATTGTGAAAATGGGACCCGAATGATGAGTTTCACTATGGTTTCCAAAATTCAAAACATTTTACTTTTAATATCAATTGGAAATTATTGTATTTTCTACAATTGGAATTTTACCCAATTGACATACCCAAATAAGCTACGAACCCGATTTATTGTAATAACAATTGAATAACTGAAATCTCAGAGATGTTCACAGGGTACAGTGATAGTAAATGGGTCATGTGGTACAGTGATAGTAAAGCTATTGGGTGCTTAAAATAAAATACAAAAAAACTATATCCCAACCCCGTAAACTAAAAGCCATTTATTCGCCGAGATATTCTAAAACTAAAACTATCATTTGTCGGCGAACCAAGTCGGAAAAGTATACATTCACGCCATATATAAGGATATATTAAAAGCTGGCCAGCTACAGTCATATAACAGACTTTTACCAGTACAAGAAGTTACTTTGATGCCAATTGGCTACTTAACCAAACTAAAACGTTTAAGTGTATTATATTTCTGACACCAAAGTCTGACTTTAGACAAAGTTAATAGTATACTAAGTCCTAGCTTCAAAAATAATTAAATGTCCAGCATTGAAGCCACTCGCCAAACAGACAGTTTATCTTTATATATATATATGTAATTCTTCTGTACGTGGGTTTGAAATTGATCTCGTCCTAAACGGTTAAACCTATTTTAATGAAATTTTGGGTGTGTGTTTGAGTGGGTGCTTGAATGGTTTAGATTCACAATTGAAGCCGGTAGGTGGCACTGCAATCTGATTCTAGGATTTTTTTTTTTGTTTTTTGACGAAATATTTTTTTTATTTTTTGTAATTTTCACATATCAGAACATATAACCTCGAAATTTCACCACCCCCACCACCCTAAAATTTTCTGTACGTGTGTATGTCACTGAGCTCCTACTAAACGACTGGACTGATTTTAATAAAATTTGGTGTGTGTTTGAGTGGGTTCCTGGATGGTTAAGATTCACAATTGGACCCGTTAGGATGCACTGCGATCGGGTTCTAGGAAATTTTTATTATTTTTTTACAAAATTTTATTTTTATATTTTTTTAAGAATTTTCACATATCAGAACAATGAACTCCTCATAAACGGCGTACATTTGTGTCCATATTGAGTGTATTATTCATCGAATTAGCTTTCCATTGTTTTGACATTTCAATTTCTGTTCGCTTTTTCTCGATATTTCATGTACATTTTTCCGTATATATTGAGTGCCTGACTAAAAATTTTTTTTTGTTAATTTTCCAAATAACCGTTTTTGGGACAACAATTAATTGTTGTGAAATTAAACAGGAAAAATATACAATTTGTGGGAAGGTAAGCTATTCACTGAAAAATATTATTGGTAAATATCCCGATGTTTAACATATTTTTCAACC
Source organism: Nephrotoma flavescens (assembly GCA_932526605.1). Lineage (NCBI taxonomy): Eukaryota > Metazoa > Arthropoda > Insecta > Diptera > Tipulidae > Nephrotoma > Nephrotoma flavescens. Next base: position 193,299,013 of record OW052220.1, read on the forward strand.
ATAGTTATAGGCTGTTTTGGGCCAACAATAAAATATTGCTAAATATTCCATAATTTTGTAAACAATCAAACAGGCAATATCTCCTTTTTTATGGGACGGTAGGCTATATTAACCAGCGCATTGGACCTCATTGTATGGTGTTATGTTTAAAATATGGGCAATCTAGAAATAATTATTAATAGTGTCTTCTGAAAATATAGGTAACATTCTAATGTTTAAGGCACAGTTTCAAATTATTCATTACAGTTTTACAAGAATTATGGGCTTAAATCCTATTTACGTTATAGCATGCTTATACGGCATGGAATTTGACACACATTTTACTACGATAAATTTGCCATAAAAGTTGCTAATTTTTTCCAGCGAAATTCCAATAATTTTTGAGCAATCTCCTTTCAATTTTTGATGGATACCAGTTTTTATATAGAGTATAAATGGTTATTTTCTTCCTTTGGGTAATCGAATCAGTTGAGTCTATATCTAAAAAGCAAAAGGTACAATTTACTTTTAATTCATTTTATTTGTCGAGTACTAAATTACTATATTTTAAACTGTTATTGTTAAAGTCAAAAAAAAATTGTACGAAACGAGAAAAAATGGCTTGTGAATGAGAAAAAACGAAAATATCAAGCTGGAGAGGAATTTATCAATAATAGAGGCAAAACAAGACCTGTGAAAAAATTAATAAATTCAAATAATGCAAATATAAATGTGTAACTTTCGTTAGTGCTTCGGAATGAGACAGCATTTTCTAGAACTATTATAGAGTGAATCAGTCCGGCAAATATAATTTTATTGCCTCCACCACCGAGAAAATATTAAAAAATCGAGCAACGACTAAATCACATTCAAGACGAGCATTTACATTTCGTTATTATTTTAATATTTGCAGTGATCGCATAACAGTATGTAAAAAATTCTATCTCTCAACTTTAGCAATTTCACAGCAGCCTGTATATACTGTACATAACACAAAGAACCTGATTACTGGAAGTGCATCGGATAGCATGCAGGGCAAAAAGAAAACTTCAAAGATTCCGGACGATATGAAAGCCACTGTAATGTCTCACATTGAATCCTTTCCTGCAGTAGAATCACACTACTGCAGAAAGAAAACAACTAATCGGTATTTAGAAGGTAACTTAAATATTACCAAAATATACGACCTTTATGTAGCCCAGTGTGCAGAGAACAATAAGCCAACAGTGAAAGAAAGTTTTTATCGACATATATTTAATACTCAATTTAATACTGACTTTCACAAACCAAAATCCAACCGTTGTGGTATTTGTGAATTATTTAACACAAATAAGGATCAGATAATAGATGAAAAATATGAAGAACATGTCGCGTTCAAACATGCAATACGAGATTTGAAGGGTGCTGATAAAAAACGATATCCCAATAATCTGCTTTGACCTTGAAAACGTCATTACTTGCCCGAAATCGGAAATTGGTGAAATATTTTATCATTCAAAATTAAATTTGTATAATGTCATGGCACACTTATCAACGTCAAAGACGGTATATTGTGCAGTATGGAACGAGTACACCAGTATGGTGGTCGATCAGGAAAATCGGCTTTTCTAAAGATTTTGGAACGAATTTTTGAGAGCAATGATTTCACTAAAATTATTACATGGAGCGATTCTTGCGTTCCTCAGAATAAAAATTCTTATATGGCCTACACAATTAAATCCCGTGGCGAGCTGCAGCTATCGGGGGGGTCACAGGTGGTGGATAGTGAACGGCCTATCGATAGGTAGGTTAGCGGTGAACTAAATAAGCCGTCCCCAACCGCAGCTCTGCTGGGAGGAGAGTCTCAGAGAACGGGGGAGTGGTTAACCTCCGTTCACTAAATTCTGAGTGCCTAGGATACCCAGTAGGGAAAGGCGAACTGATGGCGCCTTAAAACCATCGACCACAACCACGGTGAACTGGGCGTCCGTCCCCTTGTGGTCCCGAGCCTCCAGGTAGTGAAAGGGGAACCCTATAAACGGGTATCTCATGAATGAAATGGGTCCCATTGGCTTGGGATATCCATATGAATGGTGGATGAGGGAGTGAATGCGGGAGGAGGACAGGGGCGCGGGGGACGGGGTGCTCGGTGAGCCAATGGGCTGGATTAAGGTGTTACGCGACCCGTGCTGATAATCGGCTAGACTGGGGGCCCATTTAACAAAGCCCAGTCGTGAACGGAGCCCTCTGGATACCTGGCGACCTCCAGTTGTATTTAGCCTTGCCTGCGTACACGGATCTCTGCGCAGGTCGACTTATATTTCTCCGACACTCGTGGGAAAAACATGGAAAGTACAAAGAAAAAACAAAATAAAGGGGCCGGCAACCTTCAAAAACCGGAGGAAGAGAGTAACTCTAACCGTGAAGGTGGAGCTACATCATCAGGAGCAAGGGTAAGCGACACTTTGGCATCGAAGCCAGGTGGAAGCGGATCCGTCAAAGGAGATAGGGGGGGAGTGAAGGAGATCCCTCCTTCGAAGCGTCGATACAGGGAGAGACGGTCGGCGTTCAGAATTTTGGAAAGACTGGCTGCGACCCCTGAGGGGCAGCTTACAGTCGAACAGCGTAAGTCTGTAGCATAAGCTAAAGAAACTGTCGGCCGTGTTAGCTCGGAAAGGGCCCTTGTGTCTAAAAGACAGAGGTCCCAGGATGAGTTAGAACCGGGTGACAGTAAGCGGGCCAAGGTGCAAGCGGACAAGACGTCGGGTGCTCCTAGGGATCGGAAACTGAAGCTATTCAGTGAGATCCTAAAGGAGCACGTGCTGGTGCTAGCCGTCATTGACAGAAGTCAAGAAGATGGGAGCATCACGTCAGAGAAGTGGAGGGTAGCGCATAATGCACTAAACTCCATTTTTCTAAGGATCCTGAGAGAGAATCCGGGATCCCCTCCATCCTACAGAGATGCGGGATGGTACCAGGGGCGCGTGAAGTTGACTGCGTGCTCAGACCAGAGATCGGCTGACCTGTACAAAAGAGCAGTGGCCGAAGTAGGCGAGGTATGGCAGGGTGCGCGGCTTGAGGCAGTCTGCAGGGAGGAAATCCCGAGCAGGCCGAGGGCACGTGTATGGCTGCCAACCGAGCCGGATAAGCCGGAAGAGATCCTCGAGATCATCCGGGCCAGCAATCCCGATCTTCAGACCGAAGACTGGAGGATTGTAAAGCGAGAGGAGGCTAAGGGAGGCTTTAGATTGGCAATCATGCTGATCAATAAAGAGTCCCTGGCTTCCCTCGCAAAACTAAAAGGGGTGATCAACTTCGGGTTCGGGTCGATCACCCTAAAAATATATAAAAAAGATGAGGCCGAGGAGACCACGAAAGACCAGCCTGGGAGTGACGGTGAACGGGCTCAGCAGGAGATGGTCAAACGGGCTGAGGACGGCCGGAAAAGTGCTTCGGAAGCAGGAAAAATCGCAACTGGAGGTAGCCTCCCCTCACTGGAGTCTGATGGGGACATCCTGTCGGGCTCTCGACGAGAGGAGGATAGCGGCCGGAACAACGAGCCAGATGGCACTATCCCGATGCAGGGGGTGCAGGTAGAGGTGAGTAAGGTTGAATACAATGTTTAGCATTGTACAAATAAACCTACATCACACGAAGGCTGCCTCGGCAGCTCTCGTGCTCAGACTGGCTAAGTCTGATGACGACTTGGTGTTAATCCAAGAACCTTGGATTAGCAATAACAGGATTTGTGGCCTCAGAATAAAAGGGTATAAATTACTATACACAAGCAACTCTGACAAGATCAGGTCCTGTATTTTAGCGAAAAATAATTTGAATATTTTTCTTCTTCCTCAATTTAGTAGTGGTTATGTTACGGCAGTGAGTGTTGAGGCCGGCTGTGAAAAATTATGGCTGGCCTCAGCCTATATGGATCGGGAAAAGGGGATTCCACCGGATAACCTGGGGGAATTAATCCGGGAAGCTGATCACAGAAGGGTAGGTGTTATACTCGGATGTGATGCAAACGCACATCACACCATATGGGGAAGCACAGACATCAATGAGAGGGGTGAGTTATTTTTTGATTATTTATTAAATACCAACCTTTTAGTTTGCAATATTGGACGAGAACCGACATTCATTGTTAAAAATCGACAGGAGGTTCTAGATGTAACCTTTGCGTCGGAAACGATTTTTCATATGATCAGAGGGTGGAGAGTGGCGAAGGAGCACTCATTTTCTGATCATCGATATGTAATATATAACCTCGAAATTAAACCTGTAGTCCGGAAAGCCTTCAGGAATCCCAGAAGGACAAACTGGAACAAATATAGGGAAGTGTTGGAGGAACTATTGCCGCTGGAGGTCCCGGGACCTCCGGCGACGGTAGAAGAATTAGACTGCATGGTGGATATTGTCACAAGAGCGTGCAATCTTTCATTTAATGCTGCGTGCCCCCTGATAATGCCTAGGGGCAGACAGAAACCGATATGGTGGACCAAAGAATTGGGAACGTATCGGAGAGTGTGTAGGACAGCTTTTAACAAAGCTAAGAGCACAAGGGAGGTTAGGGATTGGGACTCCTATAAGGAGGACCTAAGAAAGTACAAAAAAGAGTTGAAGAAGGCACAAAGGGGGTCCTGGAGACTCTTCTGTTGTAGGATGGAGGAGGTCTCTGAGACTTCTCGCCTTAGGAAAATTCTAGCTACTAACCCAACCAGTCCTAGTTATTTAATTAGACCAGACGGGTCATGGACAACAACAAGTGCGGAATCATTGGAGCTCCTTATCGAGACCCATTTTCCGGGAAGCTTTGAAGACTCGATGGAGCCTGGAGCTCATCGAGCAACACCTTCATTAGAGATGGAGGGCATCTTGGACAGGGAGCGAATCCGGTGGGCGCTGAACGGCTTTAAGCCGTATAAATCGGCGGGCCCAGATCGGATTATACCAGCAGAGATCCAAAGGAATTCGGCAGTCATCCTCCCCTGGCTGGAGGGTATCTTCAGAGGGTGTCTGAGACTAGCTTATATTCCTAGGAAATGGATGGAGGTCAGAGTGGTCTTTATACCGAAATCGGCAAAAAGCTCACATGCCTATCCAAAGGACCTGAGACCTATAACTCTATCATCCTTTCTGTTAAAAACCATGGAAAGGTTGGTAGATGTAGGTACTCGATCAAAAATTGAGCCCAGGAATTGGGCAACGTCACAGCATGCGTACTGTAAGGGTAGGTCGGTAGATACAGCTCTGCACGATCTGGTACGCATGATTGAGAAGTCAATCTACTCGCAAGAGTTCTGTATGGTAGCATTTCTCGACATTGAGGGTGCCTTTAATAATGTTAAAACGGAGGCGATCATCGAAGGACTGCTACCTTTGAACGTGGATTACCCCATAATAAGGCTGATAAATCAGATGCTGGTAAGCAGGATTATTACTTCGGAACTGGGGGAGGCCACCATTAGAAGGCGGGTGGTTAGAGGAACCCCTCAAGGAGGTGTAATGTCCCCCTTTCTTTGGAGTGTGGTGATGAATGGTTTGCTGTTGGAACTGGAGAGAGAGGGGATAAGGGTTGTAGCATATGCAGATGATGTAGCGTTGGCTGTCTCTGGCAAATATCTGGGTACGATTAGGGACGTTATGCAGAATGCGCTCCTGATCGTTACGAAATGGGCCAGCAAATGTGGATTAGGGATCAACCCTTCCAAGACTGAGCTGGTACTATTTACTAAGAAGTATAAAATTCCGGTAGTTAGCCCTCCTACCGTGAACGGCAGTAGGCTGGCTTTTGCTGACAGAGCAAGATTTCTGGGCATAATCTTGGACAGTAAGCTCAGCTGGAAGCCTAACATTGTGGAAAGGGTGAATAAGGCTAATGTAGCCATTTACTCGTGTAGGAACGCCATAGGTAAGAAATGGGGTCTGAAACCAGAGCTGGTGCACTGGCTCTATACGGCAGTGGTAAGACCAGTGCTGACGTACGGGGTGGGAGTGTGGTGGCCAGCTCTGGAGAAGGCAACATATATAAAAATGATGGAAAAGGTGCAAAGAACGGCCTGCATGCTTATAAGCGGGGCACTTAGGTCAACACCTACACGCGCCTTGGAGGTTATGTTCCACCTTCTTCCAATCGAATTTTTTGGTAAACAGATAGCAGCCAATGTGGCTACGAGACTCTCGGCTGTCTCTCAGTGGAAGTGTCTTCAAGCGGGACACTCGACGATAACTAGATCGCTAAGGGAAGAACTGGCGAATCTAGATTATATTAAACCAACGTTGTGCTTCGATAAGGGTTTCCGGACCATCTGTCCTTCGAGAGAATCTTGGAGGAACGGATCAATACTGGAAAACGAGGCACTGCAATTTTTCACGGACGGCTCTAAGCTAGACGGTAAGGTAGGAGCCGGAGTCTTCTGTGAGAAGCTTAACGTTAATATTTCCGTTCGTCTCCCTGACTACTGCAGCGTGTACCAGGCTGAAGTGGTGGCGATAGGCGAAGTCGTGACATGGTTGAAGCATAATGTGGTATCCGTGAGGGATATCGCAATTTATGTGGACAGTCAAGCGGCGGTCAGGTCGCTGGAGGCGGTTTGTCTGAAGTCACGGGTGGCGCTGGATTGCCGATCATCTCTTAACGAGATGAGCGAGTATTTCAGCATCCAGATAATCTGGGTCCCGGGTCACTCGGACGTCACGGGAAACTGCAGGGCGGACGAACTAGCTAGGTACGGCACGACTCTCCAGATACAGCCAGGAAGGGCGGGTCTGGGGAGGCCTATAGCAGCACTCAAATTGGCGCTCAGTAAGCAGGCAATTGCCTTGACAAATGAGAGGTGGACCAACTCTCTCACGTGCAGGGTGGCAAAACAGGTTTGGCCAAAACTGGACCTGCGGCGCTCCAAGGTACTAGTATCTCTAGGAAAACGGGAGTTAGGATTGGTCGTAGGGATACTGACAGGACACTGCCTTTTTGGGGAACATGCAAGAAGGATGGGTCTACAGACTAATGACTTCTGTAGAAGCTGTTTGGACGAGGAGGAGGAGGAGACGTTGGATCACTTCCTATGCTCGTGTCCGGGACTATCAGGCAGAAGACATAAGTACTTAGGTGTGTACAGCATGGACAGCCTTTCGGAACTCGCGGGCTGTAGAGTGCGAGATATTTTACGCTACATAAGTAGCTCCGGATGGTTTCAACGGGAGTAAAGGGGAGATAGGATCCTGTGGTATCACAATGGGCCACTACTGGCCTAAGTGTGCGATAGCAGCCACTCTAACCTAACCTAACCTAACCTACACAATTAAATGGTTCTTAGCTCAGTACCCGAATATTGAGTCCATTGAAATGAAATATTCACTTCCGGGACACTCGGTAATACAGGAAGCCGATCACGCACACAGCGAAATCGACAAAGTCCTTTCCAAAAATGATATCAAATTATCTGCAACTGGTGTATTGAGATTAATAAAGAACATAAATCGTCGGTGGCCGTACATTATTGTACAAATAAGAGCAGAAGATTTTAAAGATTTTGGATTTTGTGCTAAATCATTTAGTTTTAAAGCAGTGCCATTGGCATCGATCAAGATGCTTAAGTTTACGCAAGAGAACAATTCAATTTAATCTAAGTTATGACACAACAACTTATGTTCAAGTTAATCTAAGGCCGATAATAAAAAGTACCAGAAAAAAACTAACTCCAATGAATACCGGGTTGTCTTTGGTCGATCCAAGTAACATTATTGATAATAGAGAGGTATCTAATATCAAGGCTCAACATTTAAAACATTTAAAGGCAATGTTTAAATACATGTCGCAGCAAGACGTTGCTTATTACAAGCAACATCCATTACTACGTCCAGTCGCTTCCAGAACAGGAAAGCTCAAAAAAATTACGTCATTTCAAAATACTGAAATTCGATTCTATTCGTTTAATGAATTTATTTTTATTTAGTATATAATTTTTATATGATTTTTTATTATTATTTATCGAACAGCATTCTAAGTGGTTAGATAGAATAAGGTTAAATTATTTTTAACAATTTCAGATCACAAGAAAATTGTCAAATCAAATTTGGAAAAAAGTAAGAAAGTTATTATGAAAACCAAACTGTCATTTTATTAAGCTTCTAAAAGACTATCGTTTCATTCAAGTTCTCCTTTGATAAATTAAATTGAAACAAAATTATTTAACGTAAAATCTTCGATCGACGATATCTCAAAACGAACAGTTGTTCAGTTACACTTCATTTAATCTAACGTCGCGAAATGACGTCCGTTTTAGTTGTATTTCTAACATTAACTAAAAACAAACTGTACATTTGCGTTCCTTACAGATATACAATGAAAAGGCAAAGAAGTCATTTTAATATCTTCAGAAACAACCACAGTCATACGACTAACATTTTGAACATTTCGATTTACTGGTTTACCGGGCAAATAGTACCTAAGATATAGCACATTAGATTTTTTTTTTAAAAAGTGCAACAGCTACTCATACTTTTTACTGCATATCTATTAGTATAGTCCATTAAAAATATTATAACCTCAAAAAACTGATGGATTTAATTTATTTGTAGCCGTGGTGATCGGAAACGTAAAGTAATGCAAAAATATGGACTTTTTTTAAAAAATAAACGATATATCTTAGGTACTACTTGTGATATTTTTTTTTGTGTTTTATTTTGAGCACCCAATAGCTCTACTAATGGGTGTTTCAGGTTTATCCATTCATTCTGGGACCCCCTGTATATTTAACATGAAAACTGAACTAACTCAACGAGACTATTTGTCTCTTAATGACGAATATTACAAATAGACCGAAGCATTACCTATGAGCAGCCCATTTGCAGGTACGTTCTAAGGGAACTTAGCTGTTCTCTATCTAGGTGCCTTATAAAGAACGATATTTTCTTCACCGGAATCATTACCTTGTTTGGTCGAAGCAGTAGAGCCGAATGCAGGTTGAACGACTAATTTCGTGTTACTGATGGTGGGATTGACACTTCTTGCAAGATATTTCCGGTTTCCTTGCCTGCAATTGTTTTCAGGGCCGAAATTATTTGCGTCATATGCTCGTGCTGAATGCGTTGATGCGACTTTCAAGTGCTGCTACTTTGCACTTGCGAGTCTTTTTTGTTTTTGTTGTAGTCAATGTTCCACTGTTTAACTGACTCACTCACAATTGCACTTTTATAAATTTTTATTTAGTGCTAATAAACGTTGGAACCACAGACAATCACATAACAGTCTATTCAATATATGTCAGGAAAATTAATAGGAGTTACATCAAATATCTCACCGACAGTAGCAATAAAACTATAGTGGTGGCAGACTTCAAATAACAAGAATGGAGAGGACCTCCAAACAATGTGTATGGAATTAAACTTGCCATTAAACGCTCCTCATGAGCCAACATTTCCAAAAGACTCCTCAATTCTCGACCTAGTTCTCACCAAGAACGTAATTCTTACAATTCGGCCACAGGTACTGCAAAAATTCTGCTCCAATCACCTTCCAGTAATATTCGGAGTCCCATTCAAAATTATAACTATAGGCCACCAAAAATATTCCGAAATTATTCTGTAGCAAACTGGGTAATATTTAAAGTTAAAAAACGATCCAGCACGCCATCAAAAAAACTATATCAATCTCAAAAGTCAAACACAAAGCCCAACTTCTACCTGAACTAAAACATCTCATTAAAAAAACGAAATGACATGAACCGACATCACTACAAATATCCCGGATCCATGCGTCACATCTAGCTCTAGGTGCTAGCGTCACATCTAGCACTATTAAATTTAATCTATTTTACAATTTCCACAACTTAAAACTTAAAGTGAATAAAACGGTGGAATATTAAGACTAGAACTATTATACCAGTTAATTACTTCAATTTGTCACATTTATTTACTAGGTTCCCTATTTGATCGTAAAACTAATCGAGGATACACCATTTCGCAGTTAGATAGAGTGTGCCAAAAGTTATACATATACCATGGAAGAAGGCTCCGGTCAATGTAGTAGGAAGCGCAATTTAGTGGGTGGACGTATAACCTCATCGACAACAAATAACACCTTTCATTTCGAAAAGGATGAATTCTTATTTTAAAAAATCTGAATGTGAGCAGTCATTAAGAATTAATTAGAAACACTATGTATAACACAAGCACTTACGTCATCAAATGTTGAAATTACTACATTTTCTCAATTTTTCCCATTTTTTATTACGTTACCTGATTTGGTATAATGATGTGATTTAAACAGTTATTCAAAACGAAACTTTACTGATAATCTATTCTTTTATCTATCCTTTCAGATCTTGTATAACTTCAAGTTACGCTAGCCAACAAACCATAATAATTTTAAGGACAAGTGGAAATTATGTTCACCAGTCATTTATAAAATATACACCGATACGAAAGGCCCGAATTTCAAAAATTTGCCAGAATTGGAAGGTATAGGCAAAAATAAAAACTTAACTGGTTTTATAAATATTGGAATATTTTGCTACTGTTATGCTGTTGTGCTTTATACTGAATTTGTATAGGAATATGACAGTTTTTATTGTAAATAGTTATAAATTATTTGGAAAATATTTCACCCTGTTCTAATTAATTTTAACTGCTTAAAGTACAAACAGTCATATTTTGTAATAAAAATCATCATTTTTACAGTGTTGGCATAACTTTAGCATAACGTAACGCTATAACGGAAAATCACAATTTTTTTAATGTAAAAAATTAATATCGATACCAAAATTTTCACAATCATCTTTACGGTATCATTAACAATAACACAATTTCTTATTTATGTTTTTTGCGTTATCACAAAAATTTTTTGAAGAACATGATGAGTCTATACTAGAAAACAGTAACACAGCTAAAGACGTATGAAGTTCATATTTGGAACATAAAGTTGCTTCGAACTCGAATAGACGTAAATCAAGACTTGTTGAAAATGAAATCTCAGCTCAACTTAACAAATTTTCTACAAGCCAGTTTTACTGGAGAGACTTTTCTTTTGGTTGTATAATTTTCAATATTTTTTATTTATTTGAAATTGTATAATTTTCAATATTTTTTATTTATTAAGATTTTTTTTTTTTATAATAACGTTAAAACATAACGGATGAAAAATTATTTCGTTTCATACCCAAACCCATTCTAGTATGATATAACATTCACAGTGTTTTTGATTAATTTTCAAATTAATTTTTAAAAAATTAACTTAAAAAATTGTATTTATTAAAATTAAGTTAATAACTAATATGTTAAAGAAAGATTAATTAGTAATAATATAAAGAACTATGTATTACAAGTATTTATGTGAATATTGAATGAGATGGCAAATAATAAATTTAAAATTTTCATATGAAACAAAATGCTTTTTATTTTTAGCCGTTGTTTGCAACTTGATATTAATTCTGGGGGTCGATTTTGTTCCAAATCCGACATTTGATGAAAAAGTAACCGCAAGTATATAGTAGTGGTATGTGTGTTTATGTTAGTGCGAATGTACGCATTTTTTTTTTGTTTTGAAATGACATTACTAAACTTTTCCATTTATAATTTAAAATTTGTAAATGCAATGCGAATATGCTTTAAATAAAATTAAATTTATTTAATTATTTAATTTTAGTTTTAAAATAATTTAATAATTTCTAATTCTGTGTTTCTGCGAAAACAAAATATTTATTCGACATCGCTTTAAAAATAGAAAAAAAAATTGAAATAAGTGGTTAAAATTTTTATTTCTTAACACATTGACGGACACTTTCTAAATGTGTGCTACTCAGGAACACAGTTGCAATGATATTTCGTCGCAGAAAGGAAATTATTGTTGAGTATTGAAAAATATAACGAATTATTCTTTAAAAAATGAAAGTTCTTTGCGCGAACGTGTTAAAGACGAAAAAGTTGTATGACTGCTGTAGCAGTCATTTCCTCGAACGTGTTAACTGGCCACTCAAAATCTTGGTGAGATGTCAAAAACAAACATAACCACAGAAAAATTACACACACGAAAATAAAATTGTATACTATACTGCTCATACGTATATGAAAACGTCATGTTTTTTCTGTCGGATTTTGAACAAAATCGACCCCTTGATATAATTTGTTCCTTCCTTAATTTCACATCACTAAACAAACCTATTCAAATTCGATATAATAAATATCAGCAAAAATTGATGCATTTACCATTAAGTGTTGATGCAGTTTACGCTGTGAATGAGTTACGTTATTGCAAGCTGTATTAAAACTCAACGTTAATGGTATCAAAAACGTTTTAACGCAAATTGCTATTAAGTTCATTCACTATAACACGAATAGAGCTACTTCGTTATATCAACCACTACTCAAACGATGTTAAGCGGTAACCCGGTATGCAAGTGGAACCACAAATTATTGTTCATACGCAGTTAGCTATCCGTTGTTCAACAGTGATAAATGTAATGTTAATAGTAAATTATTAAGTGCTATCTGCTAAAAATACAATACCGCGAAGTTTAATATCAACAGTGCTGCAAGAAATTATAAGAGATATCACTGTGAATATATCGTAAAGTTAAGAAATCCGCACAAATGGTTTTAAATAGTTTTTCATTTATAGTCGTACAACAGCCGTATAATATATAACGAATTCTTTACTTCCGTTTCCGATTTTAAAGCTTTTTATGCTATTCGTGGAGATTAAGAAATTTATTTTCCATTCAAAAAAATTGAATAAAAAAATTGTGACACTTTTAAAGTTTTATTTTCTCGTATTATACGTTTCTTTCTAATGCCAAAGATTTATTATCCCTCGTACTTACGGTTTATAGAAACATTCACATACTCGTATTAAATGCTAATTTATATGTTGTGTATGTTTCTGATACACAAAAATAATATATTTTCGTTTAGCTATTTCAAAAGAAAAGCACAAGACGAGTATCGTGTACAATAAATCAGTACACATTATGGAAGAAAAGAAATGAAATTAGTGACTGTTACGTATTGAATTATTTGGAAATGTTTTTTTGTTGTGCCATATACATATACGTACTCTTATGTATGGTAAAACAGTATGAGGCTAACCATAGTATGAAAATAAATAAGGTACAAATGATATAGGATTTAAATACAAAGCTATATATTATTATCAAGATAGTGATTGATTGCTTATATAGGAATTCCCATTGCGGCCCATATTTAATCATGACTGCGGAAGAAATGTATAATCGTTCAGACAAAGATCGTGTTCGTTGTATCGCGGTAATTGAAAAATTAAGAATTCATTTTTATGTGAGTTATCGGAATCAAGTACGCCGTATTTGAAGAGATAATTTTTTGAAGTAGAGTATATGCCCACAATATAAATTAATAAACATACCTATTAAGGTCGATTCCGGAATTAAAAATTTTATTATAAATTATTTTATTTTTCACGTTATTTGCGAAAAGATTACCAAGTATCAATGTACTGGCAAACTAACGAGATCTGGGGCGGAATCATGAACGCAGCACAGAAATTTTAGACGGTAGAGAAATTTTATGTGGAAAGCAGTAATAATCCTACCAGTTTTATTCTGTTGTTCCAAAAAACCTTACAAATTCGTTCGATTACTATGAAGGCGGTGATTAATGTATTTTGTCTGACATACATATTTAATAATCGCTCTGATTGGTTAATATTTTGTTGTCTTAAGCCTAGTACTCAGTTCGATTTCACGTAAAAATTTTATACGATTTTACCAAAGTGAAATTTGAAATGAAAAATTCCACTTCTGTTTTCATTTTGTTAGTACTCAGTTCACCAGCGAAAAATCCAAGTGCGTTCAATACATCAAAGATGGCGCGCATAAACTCTCCAAATTATTTTCATGTGAAAATAATGTCTCGGCACATTATTTTCACGCGAAATTTTGACATTTGTTTGTTTTTGGCAAAAAACAAATTTTTTAATACCACAAATTCATAAATTTTAATTAAAGTCAATTTAATTTAAATTATTTACGTAAAATAAAGAAATTAATTTATGCATGTCTACAAATTTATACGTTAAAATTAAAAAGTCTCCAAATAAAATTTCATTTCTATTTCACGTGAAAATAAATAGATTTTTGGAGACCGCGGTAAAATTTCATTTCATTTTGAACTGAGTACTAAGCTTTACACGATAAAAACGAAATTCACTTAAGCCATACATGTTTAAAATTTTGTCGTATGGATATTTTTGACGTTTTATAAAGCAAGCAACCTAAGTGTTTTTATTTTTGTTCTTTTGGAATTTTTTTGTTTTATATTTTAGAATATGTATTGTTTGGTGTTCACTGCCGTCTAATCTTATACAAAATTGAGCATGGTGCAATTTTTAATTTTTGTCGAACGATCTTGAGATATGGCCGACATTCAACCAATCAGACCAATTATGTCTATCAGACAGAATTTAAACATGAGGGCGGTGATTAAGGCGGTGATTAAAGCTGACGAATGAATTAATTTTTTTCTAGCTTGCGATTTCTACTTTTTTTGCAAAACAATGGAGCAAAACCGGTACAATTATTGCTGTTTTACCCATATAAAATTTCACTATCGTCTAAATTTTTCTTCCGGCGTTGATGATTCCACCCCTAGGTTCACTAGAATAGCATATGGCGACGAACTAATAAACTATTGAAGGTTCTAAAATCTAGAAAGCCATGAACGCGATCATACGGCGCTGAAAAACTTCCCAAAACCAAGCAACTAGTTAGTGGGGTAGATACTCAATTGGTTAGCAAAGTAAGCAATTTTTTTAAGCAAAATCCTGACTACTCAATCAATTTTACCAAGGAAATTTAAATTTCAAATTATATTTTCAATAAGCTTTTTGTTTTTTGCGATTGCACAGTAGAACAACACAAAAATTTACTGTTTAATTTTTGATGCCGTCAATTTTACTGTCTCAACGCTAAAATTAGCAAACATTTTATGAAAAATGTATTTTGAAATTTAAATTTCCTTGGTATAATTGATTGAGTAGTCAGGATTTCCGCTAGCAAATTACTTGGTTGATAGACGATCGAGTATCTACTCCAATAAGCGCAACTCGACAAGGAAGAATCTGGGTCCCAAAAATTAAATTAATAGAATTTACCAACAAAAAATGTTAACTTAAAAAATCTATCATTCATTGATTGCCCGATTTGTTGATTAATTCAACATTAGGGCCAAGTACTGGACAAACATGTGCCAAATAACACCGGTTATCCTTCAGCATTTTGTCACACGAAAAGAAGGAATGCTAGGAAAGGTACTTTCCAGGGTGGAACGACCAGGCTCCAGATACAATCTACTAGAAAAGGATGGTACCTAATAAAAGGTGGAGGTACCTATAGTAAAAAATATTGTAAGTTTCTATGCATCTAGAGATTTCCTGAAATTGATTTCTAAATTAATACTTTTCGACTTCCTAATTATTATAAAACTTTATAATTTAGTCTTTTGCTAGCTACTGAAATTAATTCAAATTAATGAAATGCTTATGGTTCTGAAAGTTCTAAAAATATTTAAAATATTGGGTTGTCCTGGGTGATCTAGATTTCATTGGGTGTTCCACAACGAATTCCGCAGGTAATTTGATCGTTTGATCGTACACTAGTTCTGCTGGTAAACATTTTAGTTCATCTTTGACTGTTGCTCGGATTCCGAACAATATGATTGGGATCTCTGAACTCCAGTTGACGGTATTTGTACGAGGTTTGAGTGCTGTTTTAAGTTGGCTGTGAAAGCGCTCAACCATACTATTTGATTGTGAGTGATATGCCATATTCGATGTGAACCTAAGAGTTGCCTAAGCTCAGCGAATAGTTTGGATTGGAAGTGTGTGTCTTGATAGATCGTTATGTTGATCGGAACGACGAATCTACAAATGTAACAAATGTAATTTTCGGCGAACGTTTTTGCGATTGTGTGGCCAATTCAGATGATTAAGATTAATGTGAATCTATTAGATGCTGGAAGTGGTCCAACAATATCTGAATGGATGTATGGGTTTTATATTGAAACCACATAAAGTTTCTGAACAATCTGAAGTGAAAATTAAATATAACGTTGGGTCAAGCACACTACCTTGTGGTACTCCAGGCAGAATGTTTTTCTAGCCCAATTTAGAGGTATTGTGTTTGACATAATATTTGCGATTTGATAAATACGACTTCATAAGTTGGCGAATTTCTGGCAATTTAAGATTAATTTTATGAAGCAGACCCTCGTGCCAAAGTTTATCGAATGCTTGGGCAACATCCAAGAATACGGCGGAGCAGTATTTTTTATCTTCGTATGCTGACCTTATTTCTGTAGCTACTCCGTGCACTTGCTCAATGATTCCGTGCTCGGCTCCCAAACCAAATTGATGACTAGGGATGATATTTCGTAGTCCCGGTTTAATATTTTCGATAATAGTTTTTTCGAATACTTTCGAGACGATTGGTAATAGGCTTATTAGTCTATATGACGAGACCTTGGTAGGATCCTTGCCAGGCCGCGGGATCATTTTTATAGTTAATAATTTCCAGCACTCAGGGATATATCCTGATTCCTAAATTGAATTGAATATTTGAGCCAGTCGTCCAAAGGCACACTCAGGCGGGTGTTTAAACATTTCACCTGTAATTCGATCATACCCAGTGGCTTTCTTTATTTGAATTTTATGTGCAATAATAAACTTTACCGGTGGTTTCTTTATTTTAGATTTCCACACAGGTTTGATTGCTATATTTTCTGTTTGAACCACCGATAATCCAATGTTTGGAGTAAATACACTTTCAAGGTGATCAGCAAAGGCTCTAGCTTTTTCCTTGTCACTTCTAGCCCATTCACCGTTGATTCAATCAATGCAGTAAGTTCTTGATCTGATTGTTGTTCCAACGTCCACTTGTTGAATACGTGACAGTGTGTCAGCAACAACATTAGAATTTCCAGAGATGTGTCTAATATCAAATGTGAATTGTGCAATTAAATCTAAATGGCTTCGTTAGGTGAAGCTTTGTCCAAATTTTGATGCAACGCGATTATTCCGAAAATAAAATGAACTTTCTCCATTGTCGCTTGTAACGTACGTGAAAAGAAAAATAAAGGTTCCCAACCTTTTCTGTAAGCTGCTGTAACACTGCTCTTACAGTTAAATCAGACGCGTCAATGAATATTGCGAACCTCGCATTTTGAACCGGATATGCTAATTGTGTATATGATTTGACCTTTTTTTCAACCTTTTCAAAATTCCTATAACTGAGCTTGATCAGATGCTTAGGTCGAAAAATTCTATAATAATTTATCATCCCCAGAAATCTAAATAAACCGTCGATGGTTTTCGGTTGAGGAAAATCTCGAATTATTTTCACTCTCTGCTTGTCTGGGGAAAAACCTTGATTAGAAATTTCGAAACCTAAAAATGATAATTCATTTTTGGCGAATTCACATTTGTTCAAATTAATAACAAGACAAGCTTCGTTTAATCTTTGAAGCACATGTTTAAGATGTTCTTCCATATTTGTTGATGCTATGAGTAGATCATCGATATATGGAAAAATGAACCTTAAATCTCTGAACAGTGAATGAACGAATCTTTGGAAAGTCTGTGCAGCGTTTCGTAAACCAAATATCATACGCGGAAATTCAAACAATCCAGGGTGTAATTATTGCTGTTTTCCCGATATCTTGTCGTTCCACCGCTACTTGATGATAAGCTCTAATTGAATCGATTTTAGAAAATATGGTAGATTATTCGAGCTGATGAGTAAAGTCCGTAACAAATGGCACTGGATACCGATATTGTTTTGTCAATGTAATTATTGCTCTACAATCGCCACATTTGCCAGCTACCATCCTTTTTGGGAGTCCTATGCAGAGGACAGGCTCAATTACTTTTAGATGGATGACACATGCCTTGCGCACCCCACGTTTCGATTTTCGATTTAGCTATGAGTATTTTAGCTGAATTTAGTCTTCGAACTTTTGCATGACATGGCTGACCTGAAGTTTCAATGCAATGTGTAATGGATGGTATTCGTCGGTTTTTTGTTGTTCTCCTGTTGTAGTGAAGTTAGTACAAGTATCAATCCACTTTTTGCGTTTAACATCAAGTACTAAACCGAAATGAGCTAAAAAGTCAGCACCTAAAATGCATCTGTCAGCTTTAGCTATTATGAATTTTCAGATGAATGGTCTTCGACCATTCGACGAATCAAGAGTTAAATTTGTTTGACCAAACGTATCGATGATTTTTGAATTTGCTGCGAATAACTTAAATTCTGCTGATTTAATTACTTGTGAACTAGTTGGAGGAATCACTGAAACTTCGGCGCCCGTATCAACTAAATATTGTAATTTATTTTCACGATCGGTAATTATAAAACGACTATTAAAATTTACACTCCCAACACCCGCCGTGAAAAGCAATGGGTTTACTGGTTTTTCAACTTCAAAACTATCGTATCGAAATTACACGGTTTTGTACACTTCTTTGCATGAATTCCATATTTAAAAGAATATCAGCAATTTGGATATTTATTTACTTGGTCATTGGATCGCGGTAAACTGCAATGTGAACTATTATTCTTTGACCATGGAGCCGGTGACCTGTGGGTTACTGACAAAGTACATCATTTTGTTGCTTAACATCAATATTTCTAGGAGAGCTTACACTGCACAAATTAATTGGTTTTTGTATTTCAACTACAGCCGCCTTTGCTAATTGAACCAAATTAGATTCGTCCATACTTGATAATATTTCTTGAGTGTGGGTTGGTAGACGCTGCACCCACAAATTTCTTAAAACCAAATCAGTAACCGAGATGCGGGGGGCGAAGTCCGAGATTCATAACTCCTCGCGGTGCTCTCTGGATAACTCTAAATGAATCAGAGGGTGTAGTGGAGACGAGCAGCTAAATCCTGTTTATAGTCATGGACACTACATGTCAGGGCCAGCCATTGGCGCCTCAAAACCAATACCAAACCAGCGTCTGTTTTCCAGGTTAGGAGCAGCTGAAGCGGGCGTCTGTCTTATATCAAGTAGCTCGCTATATAAATGTGTTCAAGGTAGGACTGGATGCCTCAAGATTATCACCAGTACGTGGCCCACACACGTAACAAGCGGGTTGAGCGGAAGGCCAACAACCAACAATGATAGTTTTTACCTCTCCTCATAAAAACTATCAAGCTATGAACCCTCGGACGGCGAAATCCCTTCATGGGATGTGAAAGCCAGAGGGAGAGAGAGAGACTCAGTAACCTTTTCACCTAATTGCAACCCCGAAAGAAGACGATCGAGCTTTATTTTTGACAGTTCGCTTAATCTTTCGATAATTGTAGCCTGTAACATTTCGTATTAATTATTATTTGGTGGTCTAAGGATTTGATCACGGATGCACTTGACCGTTTGAGGGTCAAGTGCCGCAATCAAATAACCGTATAAATTGCGCCTCAAGTTGAGTAAACCATATTTCAGGGTCGTCTCGGTTGAATGGTACATATTTAATTGAAACATTATATACATTTGTTGTAACAGCAATATTGTGAGCTCTGTTCCCTGGTGAGGGCTTCACCCTGATTGTATAATCTTTAGTAAATTAGTAACGATATTAGACTGGACTGCTGACGATATAAAACTAGACTGCTAGTGACTGGTCGTATTAGTCTGAGCTGCTAATTTCTGGCGTTGTTAGACTGGGCTAGTAGTGGCTGGCGTTATTAGGTTGAACTGGTGATGGCTGGCTTTTTCTCTCCTTTATTTGTCCTGTCAGCTAACTGGCACCATTTTATGGTGGTTCATTCGATTTGTTTAATTGATGAATTTATATTTATTTTATATTTAATGCTTAATTAATACAATATTTAAAACACACGTCTCGTGTGTTTGAGGAGCAGCTAAAATCTGATTATTATAAATTTTCATTTTTACGGTTTTTGTTTAAAAATAGAGTTTCATGGCACTTCCATTTTACTCATTCATCAATTCAATAAATCCTAAAACACTCAGTTTAGGAATTGCTACTTTATAACGATTAAATTCACCGGTAAAATAAACTTGAACTGAACCGCCACACTTATGTGCTCAAATCTACCTGGTGGAATTTGAAAATTCATGTGAGGTGATTTGATATGGAGTTGTACGTTGCATTTTTGGCAGGATAAACAAGATTTCGCCCAAAGGGTTATATCTTTGTGCATACTATTTACGAGTTGCTCGTACACTTGGATGTGAAATACTTTGCAGAGTAGCGAAAACAGTTCGACGTAATGGTTGTTGCCTGTTGATATTTAAATTGTAAATTGTTAAATCGGCTAGTGCGAAGTTATCTAATTTCCAGTAAGACGGGTGCTGATTTGTAGAACTAGAGAGTAATTCTTGTAATTCTGAATCGGAACGCGACCAAATTATCTTTGTCTTGAATATGTTGAATGTCTGTCGTGAGTTGAGAGACAAAATCTAAGTGACGTGGTTGCCTTGGGTTGCATTCCGCTTTAGATTATTATCTTGTTCACGTTTTCCGTAGTGTAGTGTAGTGTAGTTATGACTACAGCAGTTATATGACCGTTCACCTGGAAGTGTAGTGTAGTAACTCTACCATTACGCCCCTATTGTTGAAATATTGTGCTAAGGATGTTTGACATTTCTCGATGTTTTATTTTAGTTTATATATTGACGATTGTGTTTGGCGTTGGCGTGTTCTACACAAAGAACTCGAAAAACCGAATGCTATTGAATTGAAAATCATAACAAACAACAAACTGTCAAAATTAAGCACACTACACTACGCCAAGTGTTCACGTGGTGCGTAGTTACAAATACACTACACTACACTACAGCATTTTGACCGTAGTTGATAATACACTTCGGTACTGTTTTTTCTCTGTTCACGTGGTGACATAATACATTACACTACACTACACTACGGACCACGTGAACAAGATATATATGATCAAGTAAGCGATTTGTGGTCGGTGAATATGGTGTATTCCCGACCTTCGACAAAGTATCAAAAATGTGTTATTGATTACAAGCAATTCACGATCAAATGAGGAATATTTTCGTTCGGCATCTGATAATTTCTTGGAGAAAAAACCAAGAGGTTTCCAGGTCTCATTATTGAGTTGTCAGTGGTGATGCTGTATTGTGTGTTGTTTAGCGGATACGCTAAGAGATCAATCTTTCCTAAGCTGTTGTCACAGCTGTAAATTTCGCTATGATTTCTGCGGATTTTGCTATGAGTTGGAGGTAGAAGTTTACCGTGTGACCATGTAATTTCATTGAGAAATTTTGTATACGGGCGATAGGATAACGGCCAGGAAATGTGACTGCGTTAAACCTTCTGTAGTATCATGTCGATGGACGTGATATTGTTGATGAAGAAGGTTGACAGATTCTTAGTTCCATCATGTATTGGAATTGCGAATGTTATGTAGTGAAATTTGTGATTTCTTAGATCCACTAAAAGACCGAATTCTACGTCTAGTAATTTTGTACCGTTTTCTGCCACAAGAACAAAATTGGGATTTCGATTCGCTCTGTAGCAGTATCTATGGTAAAGGATTCCGCTTAGGTCAGCGCCGCTATCAATCAAAAGTGTTATTTGATTCACCGAATCCTTCGAATACTTCGTGGTCGGGTGTTTTTTGTAGAGACTACCCAAGTGTTATTTAGCCAAAGGTCGCGAGTTTGAATCTAGTCAGAACCCATAGTTTTATTGAGGTGATTCGTAACAAGCACCGATGTTGTCGGATCAAATATTCTTCCAATACTGGTTGGGAATTGGATTTTAGAATGACATTCCATGTGAAGGAGACTATGAAAATAAAGGGGAATATGGTAATTGTAAACAGCGGTGATATAGTCATCATGGAAAATACAGGAATTAACAACGGCGTTAAGCAACAAAAGAGTGGAATTGATGAAGTAGAATGTTCGCGAATACAAGCAAAGGAATACTCTTGAACCATAAAGCGCGATCAACTTGGAACGAGGACACTGTTGTAATTTAGCCAGTGAAGAGTGCAACTTCTGTAGAAATTGATGGTGTTGAAAAATAAAGTATGTAACTCAAATTACTGAGTGTTTTGTTTGCAAAATCCAGGACGAATCCGTTTTAAACGCCGAAATTCTAACAGTGTTAAAGAAATTGTAAAATGCTAGTCCAATCTCAGGTCGACTTGTAACGCAAGAAAATGTGATTTTGAAGAAGGGTGAATTATCGAATAGCAACAAGTGTGACTGAAATGATATAAATTATTAATAAATCGTGACCCAAACAAAATCGCGGGGTTACTCTGATGTCTCCACTGTAATCAAAATGAACTGAATAAGTTTTTGTTAAAAACTCGAATAAATATACACTACTACACATATTCGGTTCATTGTACGTCTTCTAAATTTATTTCCTATAGATGATGTTATCCGAAAAGTAAGTTCCGTAAATGACAGTCTGTTTGTTTTTAGATGGTTTACGAATTACATTTGCCGCTAATACCGTGGTCGGACAAAAAAATTATCGCGATTTCTGCCAATCGCGACTGCATGTCAATTAATAAAATCGCGATTTTGTAATTGTGTGACAGACACAAACCCAATTTTGTAACTCTGCAAACGTTTAAATTCATATTTAAATAATGAAATAAAACAATTAATTTCAATGCGTATTTACCGATTTTAAATTACATCAAATCAGTTACAATTTTTTCAACTGATTTTTTCTTATATTTCACATTTATCCTCAATTTTGTTCTATAAACGCAGTAATCACTAATCCTGTTTTGCCAAAATCGTATGCTGACAAGACTGATAAAAATAACTACGTAATCTCGAATTCGCGATTGGCTAGTTTGTGTTTGTCTATAGGGTGTAATTGTCGCTTTTAGTGAATAAGCGCAATAGGTGTGTTTTTAGTGAAATTTTTTAAATTTATTTGTCGCCGGTCGTCGCGCACATTCGTTAAAAAAATCCATTTTGAATTTTGATTATAAGCCCTAAAACTTTATCTTAGATTATAATATCGATGAACAATTTTGAGTTTATACTCGTTCATCTGCCTGTATTTTTCGTGTACCAATAAATCGATTACTTGTATAAAATAAAAATAATTATCTTCTACACATCTATGTACTCGTATAACAATTATCAGTAGATTTAAAACTTTGATTATCGCAAGTTTCCGGAAATGAAATAAATTAAAAAAAAAAAAAATAAAGGTGAGGAAGGTAAAACTATTTACAAGACATAAATTTAAAATGTGGTTTGTTAGGTTTATTCAGTGCAGCAAATTTTTTCGTGTGGAAACCTGAAAAAAAACTTTCACTAACTTATTTTCAGTATACAGGTTTTATAGTTTGCCAAAGTTGTTCATGTTCAATTTTTAGTTTATTAAGTTTAATTTTCAGTTTTATTCAACGTTGTTCTTCTTTATGTACTTAAAACTAAAAAATACATTTTTAGTTTTTACGTTTTCTACCAACTAGAAATAGTTATTATTCGTATATTATTTGGGACGAGAACATAATTTAACTTTCTTAACTTTTTGATGATTGGATATTTTCTAAAGATATAATACTTATGTACGTCTTGTTGATTGAATCATTCGAGAGAAACTAGATGAATTGCATAACTTACATTTTTCGGTTATTCATGAAAAAAATATATAGCACTAATTGCTAATTAAGGTTATCAATAAATAAATTTTACGGTAGAGTATTGTCGTAATGTAAACATTTAGAAGTATCTTATATAAAAATGCAAACAAAAATTATAGGAATTATATGGCATGGCGCTCGACTTGGCCACCGTAAGTTTGTACAGTATTTCGCGGTAAACATTTCTTCAGCGTTCTTAAAGTTCCCAACGATGATGTCACTGACCGCGAGTGTAGTTCGTTCTGTTGTTCAGGACAGTCGTAACCCATTATCTATTTTAGTCAGAATTCTTGGAATGGCTCATCAAACTGCTTAGCTAATGGATTATTTAACGAAAAGTTAAAAAACTCTGCCACAGTTTGTTGATGCACGTGCACGTCAGAGTTGGGCGAGGTAGATTGCCAAAAGTAATCTATGCGGTTGTCGAGACGTAATGCAGTTCGTAGATGTATAGAAATTTTTTGCGTTCCTATAACATCGACATTTGCCGTATAACATGGACAGCCGTTGATCCGAATCTGTTCAAATTTTATATGAACAACCTGATTTTCTATGAAGTAACCCGAATGTTGTTTTAGATCACAAATTTTGATTTGAAATCTAGTGAGCGCCTTTGCGTTGTTTCACGAAACATGAACTAACATAGGCAATGTAGACCACCTAGTACCTGCAGAGTAATATTAAAAACTAAAATTTCTCATTGTTTTTCTTACTTTTACGTTAGCCGGTCTGAACACTTTGTCTAGGTATTAGGTCATTGTTTAGTATCCTAGGGGCCAAGTAAGTTTACTAAAGTTTACTGATACTAAATTACTTGAATAAGTTCTAATCGTGCCATTATAGCTAGTGACGTTATAGCAACCTGCATCATAAATAAAAACCAAACGCAGCCTTGAGCGCTGAGCAACACTACGTTCACGACAAACTGTAGCTGATATTTCAATAAAATTTGTTAACTAATAAATCTGTACAGCAACTCAGTGAAATTTAACAGAAATAAAATAGATAAAATGGTTAGTTTCATTCCTTCGCTGAATAATTTATAAATAATTTTTTGATTGAGCAATCAAATCGATTTGAGCTAGCTGAAATAATATTTGGCTTTATAAAATCCTCTACTCGCCAATAGAGAGGAGATTAGTTTATAAAACCTATTTTACAATTTTTATTCTAGCAGAAATTGTTCATTCTTCCCTTACTGAGCTTGTGTTGTGTTCCTGACCCTGACTCTAAAAATTAGTACCCCTCCTCCCATTCTTGTAGGTAGGGTGGGAGGTAACTTTGAAATTAAATTAGAGCCCCTATTTTGTATTGCAGATTCGGATTCTACGGCTTAAGACGACTGTTCGAGTGCGAATTTGTGTGCAGATACTTAGAATCACACTTTTCCACTAATCAAATTACGCTCATAAAAGATAAAATATTTTTAACTTTAAGAAAAATATTCTCAGACGAGCAACCTAACCATAGAAAAACATAAATTTGTGAGCTACATTGTGCTCAATAAATCGGTGGAAAAGTGTGATTCTAAATATTTGCAACCGGTTCAACGACGGACTCTCCACGCCGGAACCCAATCCCTGGAGGCTCGCTGAATAATATGTATTTGGTAACGATAGTCCTTTCGCGAGTCATGTTGGCTGAATCAATCTGCATCGCCGAAAACAAATAGTATTTTTATTTGTATAAGCGCTTTCAAAGTTATCGATAACTGTTTTTTACAGCTATCTTAAAAAAACTCCTTATATGATCCACGATCGGCATTTCCACTTGTAGAAATTTTAGGACCGTTTAAAAATTTAAAAAACGAGCCGGATGATACCTTTCGTCTCTTACCAATTTCAATTAGAACTTCTTTTAACAATTTCGATGGGAGTATAGTACTATTGCGTTGAACTCAAATAGTAATTTTAAAATGCCTTCGTTTTGGTTAATAAATTAGTATCATGTCGCGATAGAGCCTCTTCAGCTCAATTAATGGCTCTTCTATTCGGCCTACCAATTTTATAAACCTCTCGATCATGGGGATCAATCAGGGTCCGTTGATTCCAATTCTTTACCATACCGCTGTAGAATGAAATTGCGTGAGAGTTTTTAAATAGTTTCCGAATTTTATTAATTCCATGATGACGATTCCATGATTTATGATGAATCATTAACTAATTCATTTAAGTTTCTGCAGAATTAATCTTCTGCATCCGAAAAAGACTCTCAATATTGCCAAATGTATAGCGTGGTTATAACTTAATTGAACTGCTGACGACCATAACAATCCAAATTTAACATGCCACTTTTCTAGAGCGCAGCTTCAGTGAATACGAACCAGTTCAAGATTTTGAGATTCACCACTGAATCTTATTATTGGCTTTCATTTGAGTAATTTTCCGTCTAATTACGGCCTCGTACTTACATATTAAGTTCATAATGCTAGTCAGTTATTTAAGGAGACTATAATCTCGAAGAGTTCAACTATGTCGAGTAAATTGGTAAGCTTAATTAAACATTTACGCACAATTAAGCATAGTGTTGCGGTTGGCATGAAGCAATCCCGCAGATTTCAACTAAACACGCAGATATCTTTCTCATGGTGATTTTGCCGACTAGATCTCTGGGTTTTGGGTCGTGGGTTACTTGAGACTTGCGTGCTCCTGGCCTACACCGTGCAATAATAACAGAATAAAGAACGAAAAGAAAGCAAACTAAATAAACGGAAATTAAATTAAAGGACACCAGAATTCATCGACCGAATAAATTTAATAATAACCCAGGAACGACCCGCGAATGACAAGTACAATGTCGGTTGAAGAAACCCCCCGAATAACCCATCGACCCCTAGAGGCCGATGTTCAGCCACAACGAAGCAGCATAATAAGGTAGGGACGTTTCTTCTAGTTTCAAAAATAAGACCTAATGCGAGGAATCGCCGTGCAATTTCACAAAAAAAATTTATGAAGAGAAAAGAAAATGGTCGCGGATCTCAAAGGCGGAAATGAATTGAACACAAAATATGGTGGCCGGACGTGAATAATCTTGATCGAAACCAACGTGCAACCCTGGTCGCTTGCATCACCACGTAATTCCGTGCTCGATTACAATATATTTAAAAATTTGAAAAAATGAAAAATTGAAATTTGGAGTTTAAGTGAAAGTTGATAATAAAAAAATACAAAAAACTAATAAAAAAATGGTACCTTTCGCTTTTCGGTTGGGCCCCCGGAAACGTTAAGCGTCTTCCCGCCTTTGGATAACATACACGTTAGGCGACTTCCAGCCCTTGGTTACACTAACGTTGGACGTCTTCCCGCCTTTGGATAAACTAACGTTGGGCATCTTCCCTCTCTCTCTATCACATCCCATAAAGGGATTTTGTCGCCCACAATATGGTCCTCCATCCATCTCGATCCATCGCTCTCGTCCTCCAGTTTGGACATCTTAGTGTATGTTGATCTTGTTCGACGTTGTCACGCCAGCGCAGTCGGCGTCTTCCGCTACGACGCACACCGGCTGGTTGTTGATGTAACACTTTATTGGTCATCCGTTATTGTGCGAACATTGTAACGTGGCCGAGCCATATATCGCAACCTTCCGAAAAGAAGATAAAATCAATTAGAGCCAGTGAAAAATAAATTTTAACACCAATGTTGCTTTTTAAAATCAGGCCTTTACCATAAAAGAGTCCTGTGCTCGTTGCCCCACAGATAATAACATTATTTATTTAGTGTTGTTAATACTTTTTACACTATTTGCCGTAGGCACTTGGCGAAACACACTAATACTTAATAAACACATTTTTATTAATCACTTGTTTTTTGTTTCGCAGAATATTTTGAATATTTTTCAAAAAGTTTAAAAAATCACTCGATCGATTTCGACTTGTTAGGTCATCATCAGGAGTATCTACTGATTTGTATTAGTAAAAATTTTGTTATATAGTAGAAAAAAGCAAAATAAAATAAAAGAAGTAGGGGGAAAAAAATAAATAAGCAATAAAAATTAATCTACGCATCGCGCAGGTAGGCGATGAGTCATAGGTTGAGTAACAAAATTCAAGGTATATTATTGCGTACGTGAGAATAGAAAAGGGCGGGGTCTGTAATTGGTGAGAACCGGATTTCTCTCTGTTCATTATTGATATTTTGGTTAAGAAATATTGATTTTCGAATTTCGTAAGATTCTAAGGTATCTAAACGTCTGCCTTTGGGTTGTATATGTAATATGTCTATTAATTGTTCAAGTCTAAATAATTGTTCAAGCTAGCTGTATGATTTTCTGAAGTTAAATGGTTATGGAAAATTGATTGATTGCAACCAGATAAATGTTCTTTAGCTCTAACTCCAAAATTGCGCCCAGTCTGACCAATATAGGAGAAACTACAATCATTGCAATTGATCCTATAGACACCAGATTTGGAAAGGCGATCAACTCTAGGTTTATTGTTTATTGTTAGTGTTGTTAAGTTAACTCTATGTTCCTAAAACACCTATAATACCGTATATTTGATGTGGCTATCAAAGACAAGAGTCTTTAAAAGCAAACGCATATGGAATAAAAATATTATGTATACGTAAAATATTGTTGTACTAAAGTAGTTATAAATATTTTTGTTGTGAAACTAAACGACATAGTAATACTAACGTCGTTGGTGGTTATCTCGTGGCTTTAAATTATATTGTTGAATTTGATCTACATAAATTATTTATATCACAATTTATACGAGATAACTACATTTACTCATTACAACAGATTATATTGTGGCGCAATATACAAAAATACGGTAATATCTTTATTGTATAACAATTAACAGATGGTTTTTTTCTCACAGTACTTATTTAAATTTAAAATAATTTAATTTTTGAAAAAAATATTGTAAAATATGATTATGTATGGCTCACACACTCGTTTGCACTTAATAAAAATAATGTGGAAATTCCCTACGATATAAATGTTTAGACGGAGGTGAGATCCATTTGCATCTATAGTGAACAAAGGATAAAGTAAAATAAGTGTGAAACATTTCACAAATTATTTTCGGATTGCTTAACAAAATCAAACTACACAAAACTGACTTCAATAAATTACATTAATCATACCTATGGTACGACATATGTATACCGGCCGGCATATGCCAATCGTATTTTCATGCCATGGGAATAAAATATGTAAAGGTTAATGAGTATAATTTATGACCCATGGTATGAAAATAACATCGGCATAAGCATGACCTAAATGGCCGTATTCAGAAAGCCATGGCCAACTAAATCCTGGTTTTCAAAACCTGGTAACATCAAAAGCTTGGTTCTCAAAAGCCTGGTTTTTTAATTTTTTGGTTTTGAAATGACAAAACCTGGCTTTAAAATTTTTGGTTGTAAAGCCCGGTTTCTTACCGAAAAACCTGACTGTCGATTTTGTACGAAAAGCAACGAGCGCGAGGTGAGCAAACCGGAAAAATAGAGTATTAAGCATCTTGATTGTATTAGTAGGCGAGACGCATGCGTATGATCCTGTTTTGATTTTTTTCGATTGACATTTCTATTTGTAAACATTTCACAATTTTTATATTTTTGAATTAATTTGAAAATAATTCACAAATTTAAATATTTAATCATAAACATACAAACCAATATTAAAACATAAAATCCTAAAAACATAAAATATTAGTTCATTTCACCGCTCAAAAGCAAACGAATAGAAGAGGTGAGCAGACGTCAGTATCAAAAAAATTAAACCGATTCAACCGGATCCATTTATTTTGGTACCTACCATCGCAAAAATGACAAATAGAATGCACATATACAAGAGGGGAAAATACACAATACACATATAAAATTATGTATTATACACCGTATATGTATGTACACGAAATTCTTGCTCACCTCGCCAACTCGCGCTGTCATTTTGCGTACAAAATTGATACTCTGATTAAAAAAAATTTCTTTTTTTACTATTTTTTTACGGTTTGTTAAAAATAAATTAACTTTTATAGTCCAGGTGTGACCTGAGTTTTTTTAAGTTTTCAAATTATTGCTTGGTGTGTTCTACTTTTTATTTAAAACAATATAGCATAGTAAGAAAATCGGTTATTATAGATTTATGGGGTGGTGTATAAACGCACCACTGGACGTTCAGAATCAAATGTTCAATTTTCATATATTGTTATTTATTAGTGAAAAGTATACAAAAATTTCAACAATTCAACAATTTGTGTAATGCAAATGTGAGCTTAAAGCATTTTGCTCATTTGTGCTGATTTAAATATGAAATAGGAATATTTTCTACTAAAGGTGCACTTTTTCAAATTTTTATGAAAATTTGATGAACATTTATTATAAAATTATCATAAAATTTTTTGCCATCCGATAGTTTGAGACATACCGATCACAACTATAAACGCCATTCACATTTTTATTATACCAACGACTTGCAGTGGCCCTATTCGGGTTTTCCCAGGGAATAGGGAATTGGGAATTTATGACGTTTTTTCTAGCAGTTTGGAATTTTATTTCCCAAAAGTGTATTCTGGCAATTTGGAAATTTTGTAAAAAGGGAAAAATTAATTCCATTTTATAGTAGTTTTGACATATATTTTTCCCCAGAATTTTTTTTTGGAATTTTATTCCCAAAGTATAAATAAGTTAAAATTGTCATTAAATAAATTTATATTTTACTAAGTTTTATTGTTAAAACGATTGTCTTCGAAAAAGGAATAATGTCTAACGTAACCAGAGTGAGTCTAATGACAATCGATATATGTCTTTGCATGATACTAAGCATTATTTTTTATATATTTTTAGGGTGGAAACATTACTAACGATCAGAAAGAAAGGTTGGTCGAACTAATGGACCAAGATATTGATTTGGCAAATGATAGGTATTTATTTCAATCGATTAATTGTAATACAATTACTATATATGATTCTTTATTCTATGTATAATTTAAAGATTTGATGGAATTGACGGAAAAAATCAAAATAGATTAAAATGGGAGAAAATATCAACAGAGATAAACCTGATTGGGGGAGCATATAAAGATGCAGAAAAGTGGAAAAGAGCATGGAACGACATGAAGTAATTACATATTTTCAGTCAGCTGAGCTCGCTAGACCAAAGGATTCTGGACATAATATCTACCGAGTCAGTTCGCGGAACAGACAATAATGAAGGCGGTATAACATTTGCGACAGACGCCTTATGTTCACAGGTAAATTAACTTTTGGTCCAATCCAACCAATTTACATTAAGCAATAATTTTTTTTTTTAGAGTTGTTCCACAAGTAGTACAGCTGTAACTCCAGATCCGCTATCAACAGGTAGCCCACCTCGTACGGCTTTACGTCAAGGCATCCGTTGAAGCCCTCCTGAATCGATTGATTCGGTAAGGCCTACTCGCACAAAAAGAATCCGAGGTAAAACATTTTAAAAATTAAAAAAAAAAAAATAAAAAATTTTAAAATTTTGATTTGTTTATATATTTTTAGGATCTGCACATACTCGAGATAACATTTTACTCTCAGCAAATAATATAGAGAAAGAGAAAGCCGATGCCATTAATAGACTGGCATTGGCAATCGAAAATGGGACAAGGGCAAAAGAGAGAATGGCGGCAGCGATGGAGCGGCGGAATACCATCCTAGAACAATTATATTTGAATAAGTAAGTATTAAAACAAATTTAATTGATTAATTATAAATTTTAATAAAACAAATAATTAATTTAAAAATAGTTTCTTATAATCGAATTCCTCACTTCACGATCCATCGTCAACAATCTGTCATCAAGGTTTGGCACCACATCGTCATCTACATCGTTTTGATTCTGTTCGTCATCTAGAGCATCATCATGTTCATCATAATAGTTGTGCTCCTTAATAAAATTGTGTAAAGTAGCACAAGCGTTTATGATTTGGCCAACCTTTAATGGGGAATATTTAATACATCTATCTTTCGCTAAGCAACTAAACCTTGATTTTAAAACGCCATTAAATCTTTCAACACAATTTCTTATTGCACGGTGCGTTGCATTGTATCGTTCCTAAAACGATGCTCAATGGTTGGGTTTAAAATAGGCGTCATGAGAAACGGTTCGAGTGGGTAACCGCTGTCACCTAAAAAAAAAAAAAATAAATAAATAATTAAAATTTACATTTGAAAAATTACTAATTTTATGATTTTTGATTTTTTCAGTTCCAATGAAAATGTACTCCCACATACTGTGGAGTATTTGGAAGAAGACGATTAAATTACTATATGAATTTAAATTTGAATTCCAAAAAACAATAATTTTAAATATAATATAAACTTGATACTGTGATCTTACTATGAATTTGAATTATGTTAATAATATTATGTATCTCATATAGAATTGTTTTTTATATTATTTAAAAGTATACGAATTTATTATGGAATTTCCAAAGAATTAATAACAATGTAATATATATTTTGAATAATGAAATGATTTACCTAATAAATACGTATTTTGTAAATTACCAGCTTCATATTTATTAAGTAATAGAGCTTTAACAAGTGATTTTCTCCAGATAGAAGCGTCGTGATTTGATCCACCGTATTTCGGGTTTACGTTTAATATACGAAGATTATAATCACATATCTATAATAAAAAACACATTTTTACCATTAATTACACTACATATGTATACTATATTTTTTACTAAGAAAAATTAGGTAAATAATAAACATAAAAAAAATTAGTTTCATTACTCAAAAAAATATGTATTATTACTTACTAATTGTACGTTTTTAGAATGGTAGTGATGCCGATTCAGGTACACATGTTCAATTCTCTTCGCAGGCCTGAACATTGACACGTGCGTGCAATCTATGCATCCTATAATTCCCGGAGGATTGTATTTTTCGTAGAATCTATAACGAATTAGTTTAAATTATGCAGTCATTGCCGATGTTTTCAAATTATATTATGCACATACTTACTGCCTTTTAACGTTGGTCATTTCAACAGAAGTTTGAGGAAATTTTATGTATAACGGCATTAAATGGGTATCCATAATTTTACAAAATTCCTCAACACATCTACTCACCACACTTTGGGAAACGCATGCAAGATGGCTTAGCCCGATTTTCTTTTGAAACGTACCTAAGATTATATTTTTGAATTTTAAGTTTTTTGTTGTGTTTTGAATATTAAATTATTATCACGTCGATTATAAAATCCGCGAGAGCGAATCGAATGCGGATTGGAAAACGCATATAAATAAAATGAAAAACAATTGCTCTCAAAGTAGCCAAGAAAATTTGTATTGATTTACATACAACAAAACGTTCTTTATGACACCCCGGACTAACGCAATAAAAATATTGCGGATCTAAAATTTTACTTTAATAATTGTTTGATAATCCATAGGAATTTCTAAAATACAATGATTTAAAATTTTGTTAATGCTTTTTGTTAATCGCAATCGATTCACTCCCGCGGATTCTATAATCGACGTGTTGTATATTTTCATACCTTCAGCCAAGAAACTAAGTGAAATCAGCATTCTTATATTTTTTGGTATAGTTGACCTTTCCATATGAGGTGCAATTTTGTCACACAAACTCAAAGCCAAAGTTTGCGGAAACCTATATAAAGCAATAAATTCTTGCTCGGGTATTCCAAATGGATTCGATGAATCATGCAATATTACTCACCGAATTCTTAAATTACATCGCCTACGGTCTTCGTCTTCATCTAAAAAACGTATTAAACGTCTTGCCATCACAAGTTTGGTTTATTGTCAACCAATTTTGTTTATTGTCGAATCAAACACAACAATTATTTTATATAAAAAAACTTTATTTATAATTACAATAATTTTTATTATGTTGTGAATTATAAAATGGCAGCTCCTTTGTGATTTTGGTATTTCATGCGGCGAGTATATCAACTATACATGTTTTCCATGGGAAATTATTCCAAAAGACGCCAGAATACACTTTTGGGAAATCGGGAATACATTTTTTGGAAATATTGCAGTTTGGAATTATAATAATATTTTTCCCAATTCCCAGGGAAAAGCCAGAATAGGGCCACAGTTGAGGAATATCAATTTTCTTACCCTCTGAATGTACGTAACGGCGTGCAGTAGCTAACGGATGTGCCCCAAATACATTTGATAAAATAGACACTATTTTATTGTCTTTCCATCTATTTAAAATTAAATAGTTTTGTTGATCAACATGGCAACCCGAAAGTTATGCGCAACACAATTTAACAAAACCACCAAAGTGCGACAAACAATTGTTAGAAGTGAATTCAGAGAAGGATAATTGTACTACAAACAATTTTACACGGAAACAATTCTACACTGAACAATTCATCGAAAAGACTCGTAATGGTAATAGAAACAATTTTACACAGAAACAATTCTACACTGAACCATCGAAAAGACTCGTAATTAAAAAATATTGATAAATTTTCTCTTAATTGTTCAATTGTGTGGTACGGAAAGCCAAGTAGGACATCTCCATTAATGACACTTCAATATAAATAAATAAATAAATAAATTCTGGAAAAGCGGGGACTTGGGGCAGCCCCCATCCTCTAAGGTATACAACGAATTAAAATTACATTAAAAAATAGTTTATATTTACCAAAGTTGATTTTTTAACGTTTGTGGCACTATCAGAAGAAGCGATAAGAGCGATAAAAACTCTTTGATCTGTGTCTGCAAGGTTGACGAAGCAATTATTATTATTAAAAATAAAAAAAAAGATGGCAAAAAATTAGCTGAAAAATAAATTATGCACAATAATCCGGTGCATTACAGTGAACAATTTTGTTTCGATGAATTGTTGTTTGCACAATTGTTTTTACGCACACTTGGTTATTGTAAAGTTGTAGTTTTCATATTTGTTTTTCGATGAATTGTTTGTTGCATAATTGTTTGTGGCATAATTGTTTGTCGCAGAATTTTCGGGGAATCGATCAACTTAGTTCTCCAACCATCGGTCAATTTTTAAGCCTATGTTCTCAAAGTGCGAATACTAGTTTTGGTCCATAAAAAAGATTGTCGAAGTACAAAATGAAAGGTCTTTTTATGCAAAATCTAAAACTCTAGATTCTCCTAAGCCTAATGTCATATTACGATCTCGATTTCGATATGCCGCCGGACTAGCAGCTACCCAGCCTTTATTTTATTTCTTATTTATTGTTTGCAAGCATGATGACCGTAGTTTAGTTACATTGTTCTGGCTTCGTCAACCGCAATATTCATGCCAATTGGTGCACATTTTAATAATAATTCATTTAAATGGTAAATGAATGGTCGAATCTTTGCAAATCGATCCATTGTATTTTTGTCGATTGAACCGTTATCGGACAAACGAATGTTCAAAAAAATATCTTTAAACAATTTACGGCGCATCCATTTTGTGATAAGTTTGTAGCGAAAGACATCTTCTGTTGACCAGTAAAGTCGTTTAAGTGAAACTTTATTGAATCCGGAAGAACTCCACAAAACGCATAAAAGTCGCGTAAAAGAAAACGCCCAAAAACTTCTAAAATTTTAATTTCTCTTCTTTCAAGGCTGTGTGCTTACTTAAGGTAAAATACTTAATAAACACATTTTTATTAATCACTTCTTTTTTGTTTCGCAAAATATTTTGAATATTTTTCAAAAAGTTTAAAAAATCACTCGATCGATTTCGACTTGTTAGGTCATCATCAGGAGTATCTACTCTAGATACTCCTGATGATGACCTAACAAGTCGAAATCGATCGAGTGATTTTTTTTTTTTTTTTTTTTTTAACTTTTTGAAAAATATTCAAAATATTTTGCGAAACAAAAAACAAGTGATTAATAAAAATGTGTTTATTAAGTATTAGTGTGTTTCGCCAAGTGCCTACGGCAAATGGCGTAAAAAGTCTTAAGGTAAAAGTCTATTTTAAGTATATTTTTCAGTAAATTTAATTATTTTTCAAAAACTGTATGGCAAACTTATCGAAATATCTGTCCTAAAATCAAATTTTACCAAGTAAATGTTTTATCATAAATGTGGCACACACTCGAAGTACGATTTTATGAAGCAACAGTATTTTTTTATTGTGTTTTTTGCATGGGTCGGGAGGGCGCAACAACGAGTTTGCATAGGAAGCGAGAATGACAAATTTTTTTAAGCCATCCCTGCGTATTGTTGCTATATTTTGTTAAAAATTTCACGCTCATTCAAAATATACATGGTTCTAAAACCTTAAATTGTATATAAAAAATAATTAACCATTTATTAGGTCCCTTCGCCTTTGTCAAATACCAAAACATTTCAGTTTTTCTTTTATTTAAATGATTTTCTTTATTTTTAGAACAAAAAACAAAGATTTCTTGCGACCTCTTCGTTTCACGACTTTTTTCTATTTTTCATTTTAATTTTATTCCATTTTTGACAATTTTCATGTTTCACGAAAATCTGCACCATCTTCTGTTTTTCAATATTATTTTATTTCATTCTTTAACAATTTTCATATTTTAACATGCTATCTATATAAAATAATCTATCATTAGGCGA
Source organism: Nephrotoma flavescens (assembly GCA_932526605.1). NCBI lineage: Eukaryota > Metazoa > Arthropoda > Insecta > Diptera > Tipulidae > Nephrotoma > Nephrotoma flavescens. The sequence continues at coordinate 193,335,138 of OW052220.1, forward strand.
GATTCTAACCTAACAAAATTTACGACAATATTAATAAAATCTGTTTAAATTGATAGTGTTTGTAACTTTTCCTAAGTTCACCAAAAAATGGAGGGTGAATTTTTTTTGCCAACACTCGAGTTTCTTTCGCCATCACTGTATACATATATCTCGAGTCCCACCGAGTAATTAAGGTTTAGGTTTCAGTGGTTGACACTTAAGCCAATTTTGGCCCATTGTGATACCACGCATTCACGTAACATCACTAACCCATTCACCTACTCACACAACTACAGTATACCACCTGTATACCACCTGAGTAATTAAGCTTACCGAACTTTTGGTAAAACTGGCAATAAAAAATCATGTTCCCTTCTTAAAATTTAGAAAACCAACTAGGCCGGCCTACCCGTGTTAGTTGAAAAAGTAATCTTTATAATTCAAATATTTTAATTCTTCTTCTTACAGCCAGCGATTAAAGTTACAAACTTTATATTCCAACACCTTTGCTTCCGCAACAATTCACAAATTTCACTCGATCACTGCTCGCTCACTAATTTACTTTTACTGTTCACTTCCACTGTTCACTTTGTACTGTTCACTACTTTTCGCACTGTTTACTTTTCACTTTTTAACTCACACTGTTAACTGGTTAAATTGCAACTGCCTGCGTCGGTGAATTGCTTGCGGTTATTCACTTGGCTATCGCCGTTTTAATTAATTAATTTTATTGTACTTCTTCAAATTGATTGGAAAACGGCAAAAAAGTAAGGTCGGAAAAAGCGAACTGCGATAGAGTTTGGAGTGCTCAGGCCCCAGAACTGATTAAAATAAAAAAAAGTCAAATTAATAACCACGCATAATTTCATTCCAGTCGGCCTATAAATCGATCTATTTTGAAATACAATGTCGGTATATTTGGAATTTTGATATCCGGGATTTTGATTTTTAGGAGTATAATTTCAGCGATTTTTATTTATGGGATTTTGATTTCAAAAAATTTTAAATTTCGGAAATTTGATAATCTATGATTATCTCTTGTAGAATTATATTTTGGTTAATTGATGATGTTCTCTATTACTGTCTTCTTTAATTCAATTTAGGAAACGAAAACAAACTAGCTAAGTAAAATAGGTTTGGATTCAATTGTATTTCACACGAACTCTAATATCTCATATTAGTTAAATAGAATAGTATAACATTTTTAAATAAAAAGCTCTGTTTGCGAAAATAAATCTATGTCATTGTCGTGCATTTTTTTTAATATGTGTTTTTTTGCAATATAACATAATTTAATTATGTATATACTCGTATGAACAACACAAATTTTTTTATTTGGCAAACTTTTCATATTTTTGTTGAAACAGACACAGAAGCTGTATAACGTCTGTTCTATAAAATATAAAAGCACAAAATAATAAAACTACTATTGTTTTGAAAACTTGTTAATATATATTCACTATAAAAATTCATTCGCTTGTTTAAATAAAAACGTTCACGTATATGAAGCTTAAATAAAAAGCGTTTTATTAATTTTTTATTTTGACAAGACGACTACTGATGATTGCACAAATTCTTCTGTCTGTGTAAAAGCGTCAGCTCCATGCTAAATAAAAACAGTTCAAATTTAAAGAGGAAGGAGGATATAAATTTTCTTAGGAAAACAAAAAAAAATTGTATTTTTATAATATTAAAAATTCTTCTTCTTTCTACTTCTCTCTGCTTATTCGTTTGGCTAAACCAATTGTTAGGCACATCGTATTCGAGTTTTATTGAAATTCTTTAGAATCAAATTTAGATTGCTTCTGTCTTGTAAAAATCTCTCATTCAGTGAACTTCAATCCTAATCATAAACTTCGTATGGAATTGCCGATGTTTTAAGCTGACTGATTGAATGAGTAAATATGAAAAACGGTAACGTTACCGTTTTCCACATTTACTTATTCGATCAGTTAGATCTACCAAATGAATTTGTAAATGAAGTACATTGATGATAAATGGTCTACTCATCAGGTTGCAACGACCAAACTGCAAAAATCCTGATTTAGTGATATATAATTCGCTAAATCGACATGTTCTTGTTTTGTATTATCGGTACAAAGCAAGAGTTGGATTTTTGCAGTTTGGTCGTTGTAACCAACTTTTTGTCAGTACGAAACCAAGCTGCCAAGAAGCTACCTAAGGGAGTTCTCAGTTTTGTAAGGGATTGTGTACCTTTGTGTACACAAGTGCCCTGGGGTTAAAGGTTTGTGGGAGGGGAGTGCATTTTTTCTACTGTTGTGGTAGAAATATTGTTAATAAATGGCCTCTTTGTTTTCTGCGACTAAAAGAGTCGTAAACATTGTATGGGTGTCCATTAAAATAATATTTTGTTCAAAAAGCCGAAAAAATTCTTAAACAAATTAAATTCACGGACGATTATAAAATTCTTCCTAGTTTTATTATTGTGTAGATAATTAAAAAATTGGTTTTTGTTTAAAAAAAAATATGATAAAGTTTGTTTTTGAATTTTATTAAAAATACAGTCGAGTTTTCAGTTTATAAAAACAAGGTTTTTGTGATTTGAAAAGTTGAGGTCATTTTTTTGTGTACTTCTCAAAAAAAAAAAATAATAATAATAATACAAAAATTGTAAATGACAGAAGACATTAAATGAGTAAAAGAAACTTTTTTTTAGTTTTTTTGCCTGTAATTAATTTGTAATACAGGACAAATTTATTAAATTTTTTTTATAAATAAACTATAATTGATTTGTTGATTAATAAAGAATTTAAAAGTAAAAATTTGTGCCAAGTGTTTCGGTGATATTTTTGTTGTCTTGTGCGATTTTTTTCTCTGAAAATCAAAAAAACCGCCATAATCAAAATATTGTGTTTTAGGTGGTGCCACGACAATTAAAACGAAACAAAAATTTTTTCAAGAAATCAACCATTGGGGCATACCATGAGGCATACCATAATTTTGTAAGTAAACGGGTCAAGGCCGTTTCAAGTTTCGGAGTCCCGCGACCAAGCAATTTTTGCTTGTTTGATTAGGGCGGAAACGCCCAATATTAGTTACCGGTGGTCAGTTGAGGCCACCTCATCAATTTAATGGTTGTGGGCGAAGCCAACGCCCCACCCGGTTCTTAAGTATAAGGCAAGGACGCTGACCATTATATACATTGGTTTGGAAAAACCACGCCCTGCAGTTTAGCGGTTTTGGCAAACAACGCCCTACAGTTTACGGTTTAAGGCGAAGGGACGCCCTACCTTTTTTTTTGTAATTGCCCAACCAGGCAAAAGTGTTCGAGAAGGCAAAAAGGTCACCCCAACGTGGAGTAGTATACGGGTTTTGTTCGAGGCCAACGCCCAACTTATTTTGTCAGCCGATCAAGGCCAAGTTAGTCGTTTAGATTTGGTATCGGGGACAGGCCCCGCATCTAACGGGTAGCCAACCGGCTATTCGCTTATATTTTGGTATCAGTGAAGGGCACCGCAACGGTCCGGGTGTGGCACCACCTGTGGCATGACGACCGCCCAAGCTCGCAACCGTTTTTTGTTAGTTAAGATACGATTTTTTTTTTATTATTATTTTTTTATTTTATAGTTTTTTATATATTTTTAATTTTAAAATTTGTTTTGTAATCGAGCGCTGCATAATGGGTGCGTGTCGATGCGCATTGGTCACGTTTCCTAATTTTTGTTCATTGGCGGAAGTTGTTGTGGGTTTTCATTTCCAAACCAGAAATAAAAAATTAAAATGAATTACTAAACTTTTTCGGGTTAGGTATGGCGAGGGGGACTTCTCTCTCCGTGTCGGCGTAGTGTTGGCGGTCCCTTGGTGCCCACATCCGAAATCGAAACCGGTAACTTGCACTGTTTGAATTCGGACGGATGCGCGCACCAAGGCACCTCTCTTCCGTTATAATTTTTTTTTTTTTATTATCTTGCTCGTTCCTCAAGTTCCGGCCGACAAATTTCGGCGGAACTCCGGGTTTATTATTATTATTTTTTGGGTTTTTTTTATTTAAAACTTTCTGTAGTCACGGTGTAGGCCAGGAGCCATGCAAGCTCAACCACCACAACTCATAGCACTTCTCTCTGAGTTGTAGCCAGCAAAAAATCACCGTGGAGGCCTCTGGATGCGCTTAGATGAAATGTGCAGCATAGCAGTAGCCATCCTGTAACAACCACTGTAAAACTGCTTGGAAGTAACTATATATGCTATTGATGATAAAATGAATTTGTGTAGAAAAAATAGTTTTGTTGCGGTGCAAGGGATAAAAACTCAACACCGGTTAAAGAGAGTGAGCAAGTATCTCCCAACTGGAATTTTACAAAGTTGGCAAACTATAAAAGATACCATAGTCGTCACCATGTACTTTATATAAATGTTTGGACTGCGAACAATATTAACCATTTTAAGGGTTGTTTAATTATTCCAAATATCAGAACACATTTAAAAGGTCAAGTAGATATATTTGTAATAGGGAAGCAATTCAAACTTAAATTCGTACAATTTTGCCTTCGAGCCAACGACATTTATCTTTCTCAAGATAGTCAAGAAAAAGATACCTTTCGTTAAACAAAATACCAAAGACAAAACCTTACCGACCGACATTCCTCCAATTGATATGCACTCAGCTGATTGAAGTTCTAATTCCGAAGTGTATTGTTGGATCCATGCTTCATTCAATGTTCAGGTTTCTCATGAAAGTTATACAACATAACAGTTTATGCAACATAGTATATACATTGCATTTTGCACGAACACTGGCACCTAAGTCAGTTCTTTCATGCAACTTCACTTTACGGTCTTCCAAAATGATGTAGTTCACTTTTTTATTTTTTCTGACTTAACTGCAGAATTCACAGGCGAAAAAAGAGGTAACTCTATGTTGTGGCCAAAACCCGACTTTCTTTTACTAACTTACAGAACTTTTCGTAAAACTGACTTTTATAGTTTAAAAGCATTATCTTTGGTTAATTTTCAGAACACCAACAACACCAACCCTTGTTGGTTGAAATTTTAATATTTTAATTTATTTCCATAATTTTTTGTAGATTTTTCTAACTGCTAAACTTTTCAAAATAAAAATTGAAAATTTTCCAATGAAGCTGACACTTCTCGCACATAGATTTGCACCACACAACGTACGAATCTTCCAAATAATGGAAAAATTTTAAGTATGAAATTTTATTCCGAATAATCAATCCGCCTGATGCTTCCACTTCCAATGTACTGATGTCGAAAAAAATCACTCATAGAAAAAGCTTAAGTATTGGCTATACAAGGACCTAATTATTGCGATATTGCAGCAGAAGAATGTTTTAGTGCTTAGTCATTAATAGTGAAGATAGTGCCTTGTGATATATTCCAGGAGGTCATCTATCTGACAAACTGACTTCACTTTACGGTCTTTCAAAATGATTTTCTGGACATTTTTTATCTTTTCTAGATTAACTGCTCAATTCTGGCGACCATAACGTTTCGCACCGTCTGTGTTTCTACGGTCACGTTTTGATTCAGTAACCGAACGTTCACCGGTTGATTTCAACAGAGCTATTGCTTTGCTTGAAAGATTTTGTCTCCCATCAAAACACAGTGTTTAATCAATTCATGGATTGTTTTTTTTATTTGAAAACAACAAAACTTAACGATTTGAAAATAACTTGTAAACTAATAGTTCGAATGTTATAACACATGTCGTTTGAAAATTCACACTTTCTGAAAATGAGCTTATGCTAGATGCGCCTATCAACAATTAATAAAATCTCACAATTTATGAGAAAATCATACGTATGAAGTCTCGATCAGGTTATCCGTCGAAATTGTAGATAAGCTACAGATTTTACGCCGGCATGGCACTACAAACGCATGCACAAACAGAGACGTTAAAAAGAATTTTTTTTTTATTTGGGCGATAGGGCGAATGGTAAATCTGTAAAAATCTGAGGCCAAAATTTTGCATGAATAGTATAATAAAGATCAAGTAGATATTTTTTCTAAATCGTTACATGCTACTTCGGCGTTTTATAAGCCATCAACCGCAACCATTCACAAGCAGCTGCCTGTCCTCTTAAAATTGTTAAATATTAAATTTTGCTCAATTAAATAATAGATTAATTCTTATATTTCTGAAAAGAGATTACACTATTCACCACTCGTGGCAGCTCTACTACAAAAGAGAATATTTGTTGTTTTTTTTTCCAGAAAAGAAAACATTTTAGCGAAATAAAATGTTAAAAGAGTTCCTTAAATTGACAAACTGACCTCTGAAGTAAAGAAATTCGGTATATGGAGTTTTAAAATTTTACAATGTTTTATTTATCTCCGCCATTTCTTAACGAATTTTGAAGAAATTTGGTTAATAGTATTGATTAATGCCAATATATTATTTGTCTAATAGCAAATAGGGCATACTTATTCTATTCGGCAAAGGTGTCAGTCTATACGGCAAATCCCAATTTTTGGAGTTTTTCTGACCAATATATCTGAAAAACTGTTTTCAACATTTGTTTTCAGTTTCTGCTCAATATTCCAAAAACTCCGACAGGTAACTAATACGTACGGTTATTTTTTCAATAGCTACAGTTATACTGAGTTCATGAGGAATTTGAGGTCTATATGGCGAGTTACTTTAACTTTCTGATCAATATCTCAAACCAATACGTACGATTATTTATCTAATAGTTAGGGACATACTGACTCTTCATGAAGAATTTGAGAAAAAATGTAATTGACACGGTTCCATTCAGTTTCTGTCACTGTGTCGTCATAGAGTAGAGTTTGGTCGAACAGATTTCCACCATAGAGAAAGGTAATGAGGTAAAGCTGCATACAACAATTCAAACTGCTAACACTGGTTGTTTCTTTCACTTTACATAACGTTGTTGGTTTTAAGTTTTTCATTTAGAGTTTAACTGTAATATTGCGTTTGGTTAACTTAAAATCGCATCGTTATCCCAAATTTTACTACGAGAATAGTGAATATGTTGCGGCCAAAAATCGTCTTTCGTTTACAGCAAAGATCTGAAATACACCACACTTAATTTCTAAATCGAAAAAGTAAATCTTCAGGATTTTTGATAAAACCGTCTTCTATAATAAAAAATCATTATTCTTGATTACATTGCAGAAAAGTAAGAAGGTCAACGCTCGTGAAAAATTTAATCTTCACTACCAAATTTGAAAAAGCTCCAAGGGCAGCTGCCACCTCCGGTACACAGATGTCCACCAAGTTTGATCTGGAATAATCAATCCGCCTGGTGAGTTAAAGTTTTTATTATCATTACTCGTGACTGGCGATAAAATTTAAAAAAATAATCTGAACAAATTTAGTTTGAAACTTAATCTACAAGTTTTTTTTAATGTTTCACATCCACAAGTTCAACATTTTCCATGATTACTATACAAAAAAAACAATTTAGTAAAAAAATCGTCATTTCCGCTTAAATTTTGGAAAATTGAACTGGACAGGTACTGTTTCCAATTTAATTTAGAATCTGTAGTTCATAATATTTTTTATTGTAAATGTTATATTTTTTAAAATATTTCAAATCTGCAAAAATCTCGATGCTAAAGTTTTTCATAATTTCTACGCGCAGTTTTACCTGTTCATTTCATTTTCTCTCGCTTCATTTTCTTTTACGAAATAAAATAAAATTTAAGTATTTATGAAAAATGTTGACATCGAGACCGGAATGAAGTGTTTAACGTTAATAAATAATATAGCTACACATTTCAACGAAAAGTGTAGATACACAAATCATCAAAAAAGTATAGCTTCATACAAGAAAAAAAGTTTAAATTAAAAAAAATAATTCTTTAGTCTTTTTAATTCAGAAAATCTGAAACCATAAGTTCCGAGAGTGGAATTTAGTGAACTCGATTTGTGATGGTGTCTGAAATTTGTAAATCCTATACGAGGAAGCATCTTTGGCTAAATTCGCTTAACTATTTTATTAATTCAAAAACCTTCCGACTGCGGAATTTAGTGTTCTCAACTTGGGATGGTGTCTGAAATTTGTTCAAAAAATGTCAAGAAAACACTACATTCTTCACTAGGCACTCATTGTTCCGTTGATTTTTTGAAATAATAAATAATTAAGTGAATTTGCCCAAGGACGGTTCCACGTGCTATATCGGCAATCACCACATACAAATTGTCTTGAAATCTTTTGTACAAATTTCAGACCCCATCCCAAGTTGAGAACACTAAATTCTTCTCTCGGCACATTTAAATCCGAAAGTTTCGAACTTTTTTTCTTGTGGTACACTTTTTGATAGTTTGTGTATTTACACTTTTGAGTCCACACTTTTTGGTAAAATGTGTAGCTACACTTTTTATTAACGTTAAGTACCTCACTCCGGTGACATCGAGGCTTTTGTAGATTTTCCATTCTCTATATTGCCGAAGTAAAGAAGTTTATCAAAAATAGCTGTCTGTTAGTGTGTGTGTAAGTTTGTGTAGGTTATCTAAGCAGCCTAAAAAATGTGTGGCCTGTCTAAAGCCCAGACGGTGACTATATGAGGTATAATTTCAAACTACAGCTTTGTTTAGGAAATTCAGAGGTTTCAATAATTTTTGGTTGAAGTCGGCCCAGATTAAGTGGCAGCGTTTCGTTTTTTGCAATTATTTGGAAAATAATATCTTTTACAAGGAAACAGCGCTATTTTCAATCTAAATATAATTGGCAATAATATTAGTCAAAAATATTTTTCCAAAATTTTAGCAAGATAAAGATTTTTATCAAGGAACAGTTTTTGCTCTAAATTTTGGCATCATTTCAGCCCAGGCTTAAGCCTCTTCAGACATAAGCTTTTCTATTAATTTTAAAGATGTTAGTGATCTTTGAAGAACAAACATATTCTTAATTCAATTTGCTATGAAATTGGTCCAAAATTGAAGCGAAAATATGCTTTAGAAGGATATACAGATGGGTATGAAACTTTGAGTGAGATTTGGTTGAAATCAGTGTACAAGATGTTGCAGCTTCAGTAGAAACCTTTTTATGTTTAGCAATGATGTTAAAAGTTCTAACTTGTACGAAAACTGAAAAATTTATTTTATTTATCGTTATTGATTAATGATTTATATTCGCAGAGTGTAAAAAATGTTGTATATGGATGTTCATCGATATTACGTTTTTGATAGGTATAAAATTTTTTTAAAATCGTTTCAGTGAATCAAATTATCCCGAAGGCATAATTTCATAAAAATGGCCAAACTCAATTTGTGTAAAACAGTAAACCTTTTAAAAAAAATTCTGTTATAAGGTTCTTTTTGCGAATTTTTGAATAAAATGATTTTCCTGTGAAACACACATACCTTTACGATTGGATTGTACCATAAAAAATCCTTTTCTAGCCAATTTAATTTTCAATATTGCATTATATAATATTATCATGTTTACTTAATAAAATTCGTAGGTATACAAAGTAATATTGAATTTAAATTTTAGAATGCTTTTATCCGCTGATTGCCTTTTTCAGAGAAAGTAAAATTTTATGATCTTTTGGTAGTTTAGTTGAAGGGGTGAAATCATAATAAAGTGTTTTATATAAAAACAACAAACTTTATATAAATTGAAAGTTAAATTATAAATTATAATTTCTCAATAAATTATTAGAATTAACTAAAAAAGCATTTTTATCAAAATTCCGCTTTTCGCAGGTGCGACAACAAAAATATGATTCAGAACTTTTCCTTCGTGTTGGCAATCTGTTTTATTAAAGATAAAAAGTGTTTCTTCAGTTTTTTTTGGAGGTGTCCCTAGATCTAGAGAAATCAAATTAGACTGAAGTACATGTCCTTTTTTTATGGTACAAGCCTAAACATTTTTGTCATTTAAAATTAATTGTTTACCATAATTAGTTCTATAAAGCTCTGGTTTTAAAAAATTGGGTTTTCGAAGATTCGCGGTACGAGCATAAATATTTACGTTTCTAACAGTGTAAGGAGGCGTTTTTCCTACTAGTACATTTGCAATGAGCGTTGCTCCTAGTAATTTTCGCTTAGAACCCCGATTCAAGATCGTATAATTTATGCAAGAAAGGCCGTGTTCGTAGTACTAATTAGTTCTTTTTATTATAAACATAAACACTGGTTTCTGTGTACTTTCATTTCAAGCAATATGAGATTGATATAAAGGGCGGATCGGTTGAGTTTTTGTTCATCTCCTGATAAAACCAAACACAGAATTCGTCTTGGCAATCATTAGATCAATGTATTTGTCGAATTACATATTTCCAACAAACATCACAAAAATTGAAGTACCGATAGGTTTGCTACTGGACGCAGAGGCCTCACATGGTGATTTTGCCGGCTAAATCTCAGAGAGAAAGGCGATGAGTCGTAGGGTTAGAGGCTTGCGGGTATCCTGGCCTACACCTCGATTACAGAATTTTTTTTAACAAAAAAAACGCAAATAATAAATAATAATAAACCGGATGCCGAAATTCGTCGACCTTCCCAAACAAGACTACTTTAACAAAACAAATTCGAGCACTACATAACGAACGACAAAACGTTCTAGAAGAAACTTTTTTCTTCTCTGTATTTCGTTGGCATCAATTCACATTGATGCAAACGAGAAACATATAACTAAAAATATTGTTCTAGAGCGCATTGCTTCGCACACACCCGATGCTCATTGGTCTCGCTCTCTCTTTTAATCGACGATCGCGCGGCCTTACGGTAGGGAGAAACACGAGAATTAAAAGAAAACACGTCCACATGGTGGAAAATATTTTAGTACAACAAATGTCACGTGTTCGTACACAGGTGGCATTGCTATCAGACATAACACGAGATTCGCCGTAGAAACAAATACTAAGAATGTTCGTAGGCTAGGAAATGATGACAAAAAAAAGTCGGAACATGTTAAAAATGACATTAGATATTCTATCGATAACTATGAGAAATGTCCATTGACCCATATGCAGGCCTTGTGGAATATCAGAAAAGGATTTTATGGTATTAGATCTTTGTTCTCCAATTTCAATTGAAATTTATCCGACAGATATGAGAAAAGCAAATTGACAAAATCCACAGAAAAGCCAAAAGTGCTCAAAATGGCCAACGCCTTGCTTTAACTGTTTGATGGAGTCAAATACTTTATTAAAGTCCGTGTAAACTGTCCCCTCTTCTAATGTTGTTCAATTGCCTTAAGAACACTAGTATACTAAACTAAATTTCTCGTTGTAAATTTACCAGGCATCAAGCCAAGTTGGAAATTTTATTTTATTTTAATAGCCCTGGGTGGCTTCAGAAAATTCAGCTTGAAGCTCCAAAGGTCAATGTTTTTAATTCAAATTGCTATATGGGGTTTTCTTTGGAGTTTCTCCAGAGGATTTGTTTATTCTTAATTTGGCATGGATCGATTAAAATCTGTATATTAAAAATAGGGAATTTTCTAAATCGTTACAGCGTGGTCCCCAAGGATGGGGAAAAATATCAGCAAGAATACCACATGGTTGCGTACTTGGGCCTATCCTGTTTATTCTTTATACGAGAGACTTACCGAATATTGAAGGTACAAAAGTAGCAACATTTGCAGACGATACAGCTATTCTAGCAGTTGGAAAAGATATTTCGGAAGCAACGAGCAAACTTCAAAAGCAGTTAACACGGTTAGCGACTGGACTAATAAATGGCGCATCTCATTAAATGAAGCCAAATCAGTACACGTCAGATTTACAAATCAAAATGTAAACTGTATTCCCGTGGTTCTCAACACAAATAAAATTCCATATGCAAATACAGCTAAATACCTTGGCATGACCCTCGATGCTAAGCTTAGATGGAAAGAACACATCAAGATCAAAAAAGAACAGTTAAACATCAAAAATAGAAAAATGTACCAGCTCATTGGCAGAAATTCTGAGCTCTTAATACACAACAAATTGCTTCTATACTGGTAAGTGCTAAAACCAGTATGGACCTATGGTATCCAACTTTGGGGCAATGCCAAGAAGACCAATGCAGAAATGATACAATGCTGCAAAAAAAAAGTGCTACGAAGGATTGTGAATGCCCCATGGTACATTAGGAACGACAACCTCCATACAGGCTTGAAGATGGAATACGCCACCGATGAAATAAAGATCCAAACAAGGATACAGGTATACAGCGCTTATCTCTACACGAAAATTCAAATATTCGTCGTATGTTGGACACTTCTAACGGAGTGATGAGACTCCAAAAGCAGAAACCGCTTTAGCTGGGCAATTTGATTTAGAATAAGAAAGTATCATAAAATGAGCAACCAATAGGTTACTCATCTTAATCCGGGAAACTACTTTAAGATAGATAAATCACTAGATGATCTCTGAATCAGTTGTAATATTGTATAAATAAATAAAAAAAATGATAGCTTTTGCTGTCATGACAGTGAATATTTTCGGGTGTGAGAGTAAAAAATGTGGAGATTTTTTGGGCTGAGAGTAAAAAATGTCATGAAAACAACAGTTAGTGTCGCTATCGCATTTTTCGGGGATGGAATTTGGGCTATCTTTACATACATGTTTTGGCCCCGAAAAATTTTCTGGTTTCATATTATCATGAAAATGCAATATTTTTACTCTCAGCCCCGAAAAATGTTTGTGTCGTGATAGTTTTAGCTTAGCTGTCATGACAGTAAATAATTTCTGGGCTGAGAGTAAAAATGTGGCATTTTTCGGGGCTGATAGTGAAAAATGTCGTGATATTTGGAGATTTTTTGGGCTAAGAGTATAAAATGTCATGAAAGCAATAATTAGTGTTGCCATCGCATTTCTGCGATAATTTACATAGCTTTCTGATATTTATCTTACAAGAAGAATTCAACAACTAAATATTTTATACTACTATATATAGGATTTTGTTCCAAATTTCTGTTGCGTCGCCAGTATGCGAATTTAGATATTTGCTTCCCCATGACTTACATTGTTGCATCTTAGTAACTCGACCCAAATTCAATGAAATTTCAAATTTTGATTTCCATAAATTGAATAGTTGGGTCGGTCCACATTTATGCGACTCATATCTGATAATGTGTTTGGTGGCTGTTTCCATGGTATATGGCGATGTGTTCATGGAATATGACTCGAGAAGAAGTGCTTCTATTTATTCAAGAACATAATTTAATTAGAAAACAAGGAATATAAAAACAACGTAATCCTGAGTAAAATTTAATTTTAACATAAAAAATTTAATAATTTAATTACTTATAAACAAAACGGCAAATAAAGGAAAAGAGCGCCTATGTTTTTCATTTGTTTGCATGTAAATTATGTTATGTCACCTTTGTGGGTGTGCATTAAACATATCGTAACCTAATTGTTTTCATTTCGCTATTTTGTTAAAGACTAAAAGCTTCCTTTCTCAACTTCGTAAAATACCAAATAGAACAACAAATTTACTTGTTCTAAGGTTGAAAAAAGTACACGGAAGGAAATGAAAGCTGTATAATAATGTTGTGATTTCCTACTTTATGCACTAATACTACAATATTATGTTTATACATAAACTTTCTTTACAATTAAATTGCGTGCTAATTGTACACAAGTCCCGAAGCCACGAAAGTAAATAAAAATCAATCCCATTACAATTAGGTACACACATTTTCTTCAATACTTTCTTAAGTACACAAACAATAAAGGTATTTAATTCAATTATTTTTTTTTTCATTATATTATGAACAAATTCTAATCCTGTTATTGTACTTTTTATTATTATTTTGGAAATTTATTTATGAAAGCACTTTTTTCATTTTTTTTGTTATGCATAAATTAAAATTATTATGAATAAATTGATGGTTTAATTATTTATGGATGATAAATTATAAAATTAATTTTGTTACATTACAAATTTAATGATTTGAATTTTCAATTTAATGAAAATCTTGTGATTTATTAAAATTTTTAGGCGGTGTACGACGTGTCCGTCGTTGTTGTTGTTAAATATTTGAATGTAAAATTTCTAAATAAAGAATATTCCGCTATAACGCTGTAACAAGATTAATAATTAGCACCATCAATCATTTTTACTCTACCTTTAATATTAGTGCGTCTTAATAAAATTTGTTGTGAACCCATTTTTAGATTTATGTATTTTTAAATTGATTTTAACTTTGTAACAATTTATATATGGGTTATCGTGAAACAATCAATTATATTTTTAATTTTTTAAGTTAATCGATAAAAATAATTGAAAGGAAATAAAGAAGAGAAGCTAAGCATTCCTAGCTTTGCGGAATGCTGCCTTGTATTAACACGAGTACAATGCTAACTATTTAATGATACTAACGGGTGATTTTTTTGTGGTTAGGATTTTCATGCATTAGTATTTGACAGATCACGCGGGATTTCAGACAAGGTGTCAAAGAGAAAGATGCTCAGTATGCTTTGACATTTCATAATGAATAGACTTACTAACGAGCAACGCTTGCAAATTTTCAGTGAATGGGCCCTAGAAAAGTTGGCAGAAAATCCGCTTTTTTATCGACAAATTTTGTTCAGCGATGAGGCTCATTTCTGGTTGAATGGCTACGTAAATAAGCAAAATTGCCGCATTTGGAGTGAAGAGCAACCAGAAGCCGTTCAAGAACTGCCCATGCATCCCGAAAAATGCACTGTTTGGTGTGGTTTGTACGCTGGTGGAATCATTGGACCGTATTTTTTCAAAGATGCTGTTGGACGCAACGTTACGGTGAATGGCGATCGCTATCGTTCGATGCTAACAAACTTTTTGTTGCCAAAAATGGAAGAACTGAACTTAGTTGACATGTGGTTTCAACAAGATGGCGCTACATGCCACACAGCTCGCGATTCTATGGCCATTTTGAGGGAAAACTTCGGAGAACAATTCATCTCAAGAAATGGCCCGGTAAGTTGGCCACCAAGATCATGCGATTTGACGCCTTTAGACTATTTTTTGTGGGGCTACGTCAAGTCTTAAGTCTACAGAAATAAGCCAGCAACTATTCCAGTTTTGGAAGACAACATTTCCGAAGAAATTCGGGCTATTCCGGCCGAAATGCTCGAAAAAGTTGCCCAAAATTGGACTTTCCGAATGGACCACCTAAGACGCAGCCGCGGTCAACATTTAAATGAAATTATCTTCAAAAAGTAAATGTCATGGACCAATCTAACGTTTCAAATAAAGAACCGATGAGATTTTGCAAATTTTATGCGTTTTTTTTTAAAAAAAAGTTCTCAAGCTCTTAAAAAATCACCCGTTAGAAAGCTACAAAATAACTTTTAAAAAATATAATTTGTTCGGTTTCAGTGGTTGCTGTGGCATTGTGATACCACAGGATCCGACATCATTAAACTCCGTTTAAAACCATCTAGAGCTATTGATAAAGCGTAAAAGATGTTGCACATTACAGCTTTCGATATCCGTCCACAGTGTATTTGCCGAAGTGATCATGTCTTCTGCCAGCTAGTGCAGGGCATGAGCATAGGAAGTGAACAATGGTCTCCTCCTCCTTGTCCTTGCATCAGAAGTCATTTGCATCCAGACACAGTCTTCTCGCATGATCTCCGAAAAGGCAGTGTCCGGTAAGTACCTTTAAAATTCTACATGAATGACGCTTCCTTAATGTGATTAAGATCTTCAAGCGATTCAAGCTTAGCTCAGGATACACTTGTTTCGCTACCCTGCCACTGAGACTGGCGAGCCACCTAGTCAAGGCAACTGCTTTTCTATGGCTTGTTTCTTTCAGCACAGACATAGGCCTTCCTACACATTCTCTCCCTAGTTCCAGTTGGAGAGTCGTACCGTACCTTGCTAATTCGTCTGCCGTGCAATTCTGCTCAACATCAGAATGGCTCGGAACTCAAACCAACTGGATATTGAAATATTCACATTGGTTTGTTAAGAGATGTGTGATAATCCAATGCCACCCTTGATGTCAGACTGTCCAAATAAATAGTGATATCAGTCAACGATATTACACTATGCTCCAACCAGTTCATGACCTCTTTAATCGCTATAACTTCAGCCTGGTATATGCTGTAGCAATCAGAAAGACGAAAGGATAGACTTATATTTAATTCACCACAGAGCACACCACTACCATCGAGCTTGGAGCCGTCGGTGAAGAATTCAACTGTCCCGGTGTCCACGATGAGACCACTCTTATAATCCTCCTTAGGAGAATGACTTTAAAACGCTTGCAAAAGCACAATAGAGGTGTTATATATTCCAAAATCACCAGGTCATACCTCACAGAATTAAATATAGTTGAGTGCCCTTTTTGCAGACACTTCCACTCCGAAACAAATGCCATTATTTGGTATTTAATGCAAATGTGTTTTTGACTACAAATTTTTACATGACACTTTTTTTTTAATTTTTGTAGTTTATTATTCATTATTAATTTGCAAATAATGCTACTTTCAAACAGTGGACCGTTTGGTATTTCGAATAGTCAGGCACAGCTTGTCTTGTTGATGTTACTGCCACCTATAAATGTTTATTGTGAATTAGTGAGCCCTCCATAAGTCAAAAAATCAAATTAGATTAGAATTGTTTTGTCTCGCGTCGTACGATCGCTAGGTTTCTGAAACCGGGTCGTTTCATCCTAAAAAAGAAAGTGTCTTTATGTGTAAATACTTCTTATTATGTGTAAAACGACTGTAGCAATAAAACCAGCATTATCTGGCACATCTTACCCAGTACTTGGTCTTACAGTCCACCAAACAATTAACACTTCATAATATCTGTGATTTATTTGGCAGTCCAAATATTAACAATACATACGAAGTAGTACATTTTTATGTACTAACCAAAAAAAAAATAGTTCGAGATAATGTACAAGATTGAAAAATGTCACAATATTTAAGAATTCCTCACATGCAACTTGCTGATAAACATAAAAAAGCTTTTAAAAGTTTCTCGTAAAACCGCAAAGCACAGATAAATATAAAAAATTAAACTTTAATTTTTTATTTCGACAAATTTTCTTTCAAAACAAAATCGATTATTTTATATAAGTTACTGTGTTACAACGATGTATTAGGTGTGCAAATAGAAACTTGGCTCTGAAGTTGGTTGCATTGAAATATAATTGAACGCTGGCGTTCTGTGTGCATCAATACATCATTGCATTCTATTCTGTTCTGTTTTTAAATGTTGCTTAAGCTATGGAATTGATTAAATCGATGGAGAATTTGCCTTAATCGGCCTCCTGCGGGGGGGTTTACAGCATGAGGCGTATTCTCTTGAATTGACTTCAATTGATTACCACTGAATTAGATCGATGCCATCATATCTGAAAGAACAACGGTTCGCGAAAGTTGAAGATGTGCAAAAAAAGCTCGGTGACTATTTTGCTTCAAAACTACCAAGTTTTTATCACGAAGGGAATTCGTCATCTACCTGATAAATGGGAAAAGACCATAGATAGTAATGGCAAATATTTCGATAATTAATCTTTGTATCAATTACATTTTCAATAAAGTTTTAAATTCACCAAATAAGGCCGAATTTCCACTTGCTTTCCTAATACTTGTTCAAGTAATATTGCCTTAGAACATTATTTATTTTTTGAATGTAGGGAATGATTATGTGAATGTTGTGTTACTAGCAGTATAAATCGATCACTCCGAATACTCGACACTAATCAAAGGAAAAAGTTGAATCATTTTTAGAAGGCTATGAGATGGGTTTAATTAGACATATGCCAAAAAAAGGTGCGGATATCTAAATAAATTAAATATTGTATTACTGAAATTTAACTGATAACTTTATTTAAAGAGTAGAACAAATATTACTTTTCTTGATGGTCTAAATATTTTTTGACCAAATGGCACAGTGGTTTAAGCTTTGTCGTTTGGATCGGGAGGTAATGGGTTCGAATTCTGAAGGGGCAGGATGCAAATTGAAAATTCATCAACAGGTTACGATCTGTGATGTGTAACACAAATCTATGACCCCCTCTCGGTGTGCAAAACCTATGGGCCGACCCATCTTCCATGTCTGTATAGGCCGATATAGAGCTTGCAATGTGAGATGGCCTCGAGTTGGCTGAGTAGGCGTAAAGTAAGGACGAGAAAAGCATAACCGCGAAAGAGCAGGGTGAACCTCGAGCCTTAAAATAGATTGCATTGTAAATAAATAAATAAAAATAAATAAATAGATATTTTCAAAAAACATCTCAAAAATTTATGAAATTTTTCGGAAAAATCTGCAAACTGACATAAATAAATCCTCAAATTAAGTCTCAATTGATAGTATATGTTCGGATGATTTGTTAAATCTAATCGAATCGGTCTAAACAGTTTTTTCTTCATACTCAATTTTCATTTTTTTTGTTTAAAATCGTTTCTTAACTGGTGTAAATGGTGTGGCGCCCCGATAGAAGCATAAAGTTCCGATAGAAGCATAAGTATAAAGTTTCACCCCGATCAATCATTTAATTGTCTTTGTTAAAATCGCCACTTTCGCTTAACCGGTTGAGCGATTGCGCTGTTTAAATTTTATGTCGAGAAAACCCGGAACAAAAAAAGAAAACGAAACACAAAACGTAAATCCAAGTTTTACGAATGTTAACTTTGTTGTTTTGCATTAATATCAACGATTGTGTATCATATTCATACAGTCATACACCGGTGTGAGGTTTTCAACATTTATCAAAGTGTAGATACACAATTTAACAAAAAGTGTAGAATTACATAAAAAAATTATGACAGGGTTGAATTTTTTATTTATCCCAGTAGAACTTCTTTTTACAAAAAAATTGGATACTCGCTAGAGAGAAATTTTAAATAAGCAAAATATTACAGAATTATTGGTGTCGATTCCGTGTGCAAGTTCTATTTTCTTTCTGTCTATTCTTCTAACATTTGCTAGGCAACTTAGACTGATGGCCAGTTCTAAGGTAAATCTAGAGTAAATGCCGTTTTTAACAGTACATGCGGTAAATTGAAATAATGTACTAAAAAGTAGGTTAAAGCGAAGACACAAAAGGTAAATAGTAGTGGTTTTTCTTTTTGTTATGTCAAATTCTTTAGAAGAAAAATAATAAAAAAAAATTGATTATGATCAAAAAATTTTGATCACAAATACCTTTAGAAGCAAAATAATTGATTTTTTTTATCTCTGATCAAATTTCAAAATCTCAATTTTTTGAAGGAATGGTTTTCTGATCAAAAAAAAAAAGGAAAACATCAATGTTAAAAACAAAGAAACAAACAAAAGACGCGCCATTTTCATTATCGGCATTATAATTTGGTGTTTATATTTTAACTTGCGTTAAGTGTTTATTTACATAAAATATTACAAATAATATTAGTTTTTGTGTAATTTAAAGTGAATTTGGTGTAATTTAAAGTGTTTTGTTTGTTACGTTGTAATTTGTTGTTGTTGTTGTTTGTTTTGATTTCGCTTTAAACAAATGTAAACAAATCATTTTTTTCTTTTCGTGTTCTTTGGAACACAAAACAATTGATCTCATTTCATTTCTTCTACAGAATTTGCCATTAAACAAATCATGAAAATATGGCGGCCATGTTTCTAGACATATTTTTTGTTATATTCACTAGCATTTCCCATGAAATAAAAATTCCTTGCATATTTATGAACACAGTTTTATTTGTTCAATTTTTTATTTATTTTTTCAATAAGTTTATTGTGTATATCACGCAAAAACTTTGAGCAAATATACATTTTAAATTTATTCGTATATAAACAATACGAAAATTGGAACAACAACAATAAAATTTATGACAATAGTTTGTGTACCTACATACCAATTTTTGTATATTCCTAGAAACCATGTGTCAAAAAGATACATAGAAGATTTTCACTCAATTCTATATATTATGTAACTCTATATATTAATAACTAATTACCACAATTTTTAGTGATATGAAACGATCAATGTTCCTCGTTTCAAGGTTTAATACCTCTGTTTGGTTCACACATATACCTTAATGGAAAAACGGGAAAATATAAAACGCAAATTAATTATGTACTTTATCTGGGGAAATAAATTACTAACTGGTAGGCTATGTAATAGTATTGATATTCTACGTTCGTTAATGGTGGGGGAAATTGATCTTGGAAGATATAAAATTTGAAAATTTTGGATGTGCGGGGTTCAGTCTAGTTTTTGATTTCGGTCATAATTTTTAATCGTTGTTTTTTGAGTTTTGTCGTGGACTTTTCGATTTATGTATCGATGAAGTAAAGTTAATTTATTTATAAGAATTAACTTGTGTTTAAATTGAATTAAAGAAATTCATTAATTCTAATTACGTATAAAAAAAAAACAAAAAAATGTGTATACAAAAAAATTTACTATGTTCAAATTGGTAAAATTAAAAACTAAATTGTGAATAAATGAACATTATTTATTTAATTTTTTTAAATATTATTAAATTGTAAATTTATATTAAATATTTATAAATTACGTGACCGACGAAATGGACGACATAATAAAAGTGTAACAAAAATATAAAAAGAAAAAAATTTAATTAATAAAAACCGAACGTAAGTGCAGTGTAATAAACGTTATTAATGAAACCCCCAGAAAATAGTGTTAAGTGACTATAGTCAATTGCTTACACGAGGTGGCATATAAATCTATCGTAAACTACGAACTAAAACCTCGATACAAACTGGTCCAAGTTAGTGATTACTATAATTATTCCGTTGATTGTGGAAGTGTGTGTTATGGACTTTTTAGTAGAAAACGATGATTAGTAATCATGATAAAGCACATATAAAGATTTTTTTTTGTGTAAACGAAAAAGCTTACGTTTAAGTGGTGCAGCTAAATTAACTATACAAAAAGCAAATTAGTGCATTTATGTAAAGCAGTCGATGCTAAATTTTGTGTATAAAAACGTTTTAGTGTTAACTTTAAATTCAAAACTTATAACAAAAAAAAAAAAATTAAAGTTGAATAAAGAAAAGAAAACGTTATAAAATTTCTACGTTAAACGTGTTAACAATCTCATTGATTATCGGCCGCAACGTGACGTAACAATTACTGTATACAAACAAGTACCGATTTTTTTTTTATATATTTTCATTTAAATTTTAGCTTTTAAGTTTCATCATTTTTTGTATAATTTTATATAAATTTAATTATTTAGTTCTGGTGGTGGATTATGAACTTATTTTTTGAGATTTTTCTATTTTCTTTTGTTTTTTTTTGCTTTATAACTATTATTTAAGCTAGTTAGAAAATGACGTCATAATTAGGAGTTTGCAGTTAGTTTTTATTCACAATTTCTTTTTTTTTGTGTAATTTTGCTTGGCTTAAACATTTAACGTAATAAATGATGTTATTAGTTTTAAAAAACCTAAATTACAATTTTTGAATTTTCTTTTTATTTTTTTTTTACATTTTTTTTTCTGAATTGATTGATTTTATTCTCGATCATGGTTTTTGTTTATTTCGTTGTCGTCATTTCACTTCAGTACTTTATAGTGATAAAAATGAGAATCTAGACATTTTATATTGAGGATGGAGGATGGTAAGTGTGATCACGTGACTCAACGGTAAGTTGGTTTATGCCTTGATCTGTTCCGGTTTAGCTAGTCATAATCTAATTTTTTTTGTACATTTCCCTATAGTGGTCATTTTAGAAATTTTACAACTTCGGAAAATCCCACACCCGATCCCTGAGCATAGCTGGTAACATTGACCACTGTCCGAAGCTCTGTAATATTCACATAAATAATTCAGTAACGAACGGCATTTTTTGGAACTTGTTTTTTTTTTATTACTAGTAACCTACGCATGCCACCCACGTTTCGTTACAGATACGCAGCATATCATTGCGACCTTCGGGGAATTTTAGGCCCGTAAGTTTGGACAAGAAAATTTTTTCGAAAAATCGGTGGGTAAAAAAATCCATGGATTTTCGAAAGATGCTCGAAAAAGAAAATGTTTCTAAATTTTTTACGTTATTTTGGCATGCACGAACGAAAAAACAAACGTTCGTTTTTCAATATAATGTATAATGTTAGAGTATTTCATTAATTTTAAAAGTAATAAAATAAAATTTAAAAGGAAATAATGAGGTGCTCGACGTGTAGTTTATGGTGGACGTGGAGATAGAAGCTACAGTTGTATCACATTTTTGATTTAAAATGTTCTAAAATATGAGAAATAATAAAGGTAATAATTCTGCGCCTCTGCCAAACAAGTTATTTTCAATAAATAAGGAATTTATTTAATTCAAATACATTTATTTTGGGAAAATCACTTGTTAGACTGATGTGAAGCTGGTGGTAATTCCATGTCCTTGAATTTTTCTTAGAATCATAATGTACTTTCTATAAATAGAAGTATAAATAATAGTTACGCTTGAATAACTAAAAAAATATTCTTAAGAAATTTTAATTATGATAAATGTATTTAAAGAAAGTAGTTTAACTGGTTTTCAAGAAAAATGAACCAATTTTTTGTAGCTTGTAAAGTATGCGGTAACATAAAAACCACCAAATTCTTTAATTACGTTACATTCAATTTTAGTGGGTTGGAAGTATTGATCTTACCAAAAATGAAACTGCCGATCATAGTATTATTCTTGAACGGGATGCTGACTGGGCAGCACAGGAAACCTCAACATTGAATGATTTCAAAACGGTGTTGAATGGTGAAAAATTAGATGCAGTGTTCTGTGTTGCTGGTGGTTGGGCTGGAAGAAACACTGCAGGGTTAAATGGAACACCTGGTAGGATTGGATATCGAATGGCTAAGGCTGCGGTTCATCATTTAACAAAACCATTAGCTGATTACTCGACTTGGACACCATTACAATTTGTCGCTGAGTATGTAATAATTGTACGAGTTCAACAATGTCAATCAAACTAAATTTTTTGTTTTTTAGTTTATTCATGAAATGGGTTAAAGGATATGATCGCCCCCAAAATGGTAGTCTTATTCAACTCATTACCAAGAATAACAACACCGACTTGGTAATTGCCGACAAGAAAATGCTTTACATTTACATGTTGCATAGACAATAAATTTTTCGAGTTTTTTTTTTTAACAGAGCAATGTAAACTGAAAATACTGTATATTTCAAGTACTTTAAAGTGCTCAAAATACTGTACATTTGTAGACTCCTTATCTGTTACGCAAACTAGCTTGTTTTATTTAATTTAAATATTATGTTATCAATATTTTGCGGTGACCCATGGTTGCACATAGTTTTCTTTAAATAAATTTGACTAAACAACTGTATTAGTACAAATTGATACGGAAAAACAAGGGACCGAATCAGGCGAGAAAAGTTTCAACGAAAAATAATTTCAGACCCAAAACATTCCTGGAGCCTGTGAAATTCTGGCTGAAGATTCAGATCTGGAGTGAAAAAAATTATTAATAAAAATTTTGCTAGTTTTTCGATTAAAGTTTATTTTATTGGAGTAACCGATGAACAAACTTCTTATGCTTATTCATGTTATCCTTTCGATTAAATTTCTATTACAAACGGGACAAGGATAATTAATTCCTGTATGTATCGTACTTTTATGCTTAAGATAGCTACTCCGAAACATAAATGAGGCATCACACATTTCGCACGGAAATTGACGGTCACTTTCATGTGAATAAAAATGTATATCCAACAGGGTTTTAGATGCAAATGATTTAGTGCGTTACTGTACATTTGTATGGTTTCTTATAGGGCATATAGGACATTCGATATTTTTACTTTCTAAATGCAAGTTTGACTTATGATTCCTTAACAAACTTTACTTCATAAACCGCTTATCACATTTATCACAAGCTAATCTTAAATGTAATTTGTAGTGCTCCTTCAGAATTTCATCGGTAGGTTGTACTTTATGACAGATTAAACAAGTAAGCATATTACCGGGATGCTTGCTTGCAGTTTCTTCATCGGATTCCGATTCAACATCGTATTCAAGACAATTTAATTGTTCCTTTTTTACATTGTCCAGCATTTCATCTCCAGCAATATTTTCATTAAAACCAACCGTAGGTGAATTGTCACTATCTTCTGTAATACAAATGTGGTATAAATAATGTATTATATCAGCTAAAATAGTTTACAATGCCTTTTAAACATACCTGTGCTCCCCATCCCTAACTGCTTTCAGATTAACAACCGTCGAAACCAAATAAATTTAATTTGTAGCAATAGTTACTAAAAGTGTATATGTATTATTAGAACACAGCTATTCGATTCGCGACGTCGATATTTGACAGTACGGCCCGTAAGTTTGAAGGAAGATTAATCTACAAACGAGGATTTACCCTCGGTTTGGTAAGTTTTATTTAATATTAAAAAACTACATCGTCAATTTGACAATGACAGTTCGAAAATTCGAAAAAAATCATAGAAAATTAAAAATCGAAATCGGTGGATTTTTCAAATAACCATGGATCAAATAATCCTCGTAAAATCCCCGTGGTAAATTTAAACCAAACCTGGTTCAATCTTACGGGCCTAAGTGTAAATGGAAATAATATCGTAAAACGTGTAAACCGGGTCTTGTGGATGTTAAAGGGTCATTAACACTTAATTCTAGAGATGGCAGCACTACTCTGAGTATACTGGCATTTTGGGGACACCTTTGAGCGTTTTTATTCATATGCGGTGTATCACTGCGACCTTCGGGGAATTTTTCCTTAAGTGTAAATGTAAATAATATCGTAAAAGTGTAAACCAGAACTTGTGGATGTTTAAGGGCCATTAACACTTAATTGTAAATTATGTTGTTTTTGTAATAAAACACTATGTATCCAGCTTCTGTTTTAAAACAGAAACTGGATACATAGTGTTTTATTACAAATACAACAAAATGTTCAAGTATTAATCGTGACCAGCATTTTTACATCATTAAATTACAGGATAACACTTCATTCTGGAGATGGCAGCACAACTCTGAGTATACTGGCATTTCATGGACACTTTCGAGAATTTTTGTCATATGCGGCATATGACTAAAAATTCTCGAAAGTGTCCCCAAAATGCCAGTATACTCAGAGTTGTGCTGCCATCTCCAGAATTAAGTGTTAATGGCCCTTAAACATCCACAAGACCCGGATTATACTTTTTACGATATTATTTCGATTTACACTTTAGGAAAAAAATTTCCCGGAGGTCGCAGTGATATGCTGCGTATCACTAGAAATTGTGGTAATTAGTTAAGAATATATAGGACTATTAGGTGATAAAAAACAAAAATTGGTGTTGAAACAGTGAAAATCTTCTATGTATCTTTTCTTCAAACAAATTATATTATTATTATAACAAATTATATATGCAGGTTCCAAATTTGAATTGAACATCAAGTTGCATAGCAAATGTTAGAAGAATAGACAGAAAGAAAATAGAACTTGCACACGGAATCGACACCAATAATTCTGTAATAGTTTGCTTATTTAAAATTTTTCTCTAGCGAGTTTCCAATTTTATTGTAAAAAGGAGTTCTAGTGGGATAAATAAAATATTCAACCCTGCCATAATTTTTTTACGTAATTCTACACTTTTTGTTAAATTGTGTATCTACATTTTTGTTTTTTTTTTTTTAAATTTGTGTAGTTACACTTTTGATAAATATTGAAAACTTCATATTTTGAATTTTTATTTTCTTTTAAATTAACTAATATTTTTTCTGTTGTAACTTCTTGCACACAATTTTATATAATAATGAGAGAAAAAACAAACGTACATTGTTAAGAATTAAAGAAGCGCCTTTTCGTACTCATTTGAGTCTTTTCGTACTCATTTGAGAAAGCGCGATTGCGCTGTTTGGGATTCTTCGACAGTGTTTTTTCAATACCCCCTGGGACTCAAACGGTTAAAATTTGGATAACTGATCTGGTACGATATTATTAAATAATTTATATAGAATCTTTTAATTCATAGTCGTTTTTCTCCCAAATTTCAAAATATTTCCAAAAACTAATAAACCTGTATGGAATTTGATACCTCCAGTTGATTATTTCCGGTCAAAAACCAGTAGGCTCTCTATTTCTCCTTTCTATCTCGATCAAAAATCCGCCTGGGCTGTGCAAGGGCCAAATATTTTTGAAAATCAATTTGTTTTCGAAAAACGTCAAATTAATTTCACTTTCAACATATTTGCAAAAAAACAAAAATATTTTAATGGAACCTGCCATTTCTGGTGGACATAATTATTTCCGGTGGATCGTTGGGACCATAAAAGGAAGTTGTATGGGAAGGAAGTTGTGGAAAGTTGTCTTATGGAAGTTGTTAATTCCGGTGGACTGGTTTCGTTGAAAAATCACTAGGATCTCCCAATTTATAGAGAAGCTTAAATAAGAAAATTTAATGAAAAAGTTTTAACCTGTATCGGTAGTGAAAACTTTCACTAAATATACAGGGTGTCCCAGGCTTGGATCATCAAACAAAAGAGAATGATAGACGAGCTCATTTCCAACAAAAACAGCTCAGTAAAGTTTTATCGAATTGTTGATGGTGCAAAAGCTATTTCACTTTTAGTGTTTTTAGTGACATCGCATACTCACCCACCAAAAAATTAATTTATAAAAACCAAGAGTTATTTTGTTTCTGTTTTAATAAGCTTCTTAGAGTGTGCCTTTCCAATAAAATCATTTTTATAAGCTTTTTTATCTTATGTCAAATAAAACAATGGTTTTGTAATGTTTGTTTGTTTCTCAAAAATGTTTTTTGATGTTTCAGTGTCGCCAGCAGTAAAACAATGTACTCCAGAAAGTTGGCCCACAATTAGAAAAATATGCGACACTATTGCAGATTTTAAAATGGTATCACACACACTGGGGGCTTTTCACATTAGAATGCTTTATATGCTTAACAAAATTTCGAGTTCTAAAATTCAGAAATGAAATAAAACAAAATTAATAAATTAATTTTTTTTTAATATTTTTAAATATTATAATAAGTGTTTGAAGTGCCCACCATTTGCCAAAATACATAATCGCCTTCACCGTATAAAATTTTGTTTAAACCGTCGATAGTGTAACGGTGCCTCGCGCCCGTGACAAAAACGTTATTTGTTTGCTGTGCTTACAGTGGACTACATATTTGAAACTATGCTATATCCAAATACTGTGCGAATCATTAAAGTATGCGAATAATTACACCCCTTAATGTCAGCTAGATATACGATCACATAGTACACTGTGTTACCGACAATATCTGGTTCGACGCACAAAGATGTCACCTCGGTCAATCCAGTTGGATGATATGTGTGGGAAATGATTGGCAAAACTTCTGTGAAAGCCTGTGAGGCGCGTCAAAAAGTCCCGCGTAAAATTTGGTGGGTATAGGAAAAAGATATAAAAAGGCGATCAGCAGTGGAACTTGGCTGTCTATTTTTGAATTTTGTGCGAGTCACATAAGAGAAAAATTTATCGTAGAAAATTATTATTAGTTTATGTTTAATTTTGAAAATTATGTAAATTTTTATAACTAGTATAAGTGCAAGTTCTTATCGGTTAATTAAAAAATAATAAAAACAGAACTCTGTGAAATAACTAAAGATTTTTTTTGATAATAATAAACGTAACTGTGTAGAAGTTAATAAACCTTTTTTTTGGGTGATAATAATAATAGATAAAAGGTGGAAGGTTGTATGGTGGGACCACACCTAATTAAACGTTATAGTGAAACAACCGGCAAACGGTGAACTCATATACTTTGCAAAAGTACGACCGATTTGTACAAAAAAAAAAAAAACAAAAAAATAAGAAAATATAACAAACCCAAACCTGAGTGGAAAGTGTAAAATGATTACAATAATTCAATGGTGCATTGTAAGATATACATTGTGTTTTTATACGAACTAAACGATTTATAATCCTACGGGATTCGATTTAAAAAGAAAAAAACAATAAGTAATAAGAAAGTGTGTACGGATGTAGTGAACCGATATTATTAGGTGAAAAAAAAATATACAGTGAAAAGACAATGCGTGGGGTAGCGATTTAATTTTGTATGCGCAATACACCCTAAGATGGTATTTGAGGCAGTTCTGACTTAGATAAAAGATACTGTTAATACTGTGAAAAGTTGTGTTACTAATATGTCGAGTATTTGTGAATAGATATATCTGACATTAATAATAATACATAAGTGTAAGCTATCATAATCTATACATCCCGTTTAAATCAGAGGTTAACCTCCAGGCTGCAGCAACAACAGTGAATTCACTCTATTATATTACTTTATTCTTTAATAAAAATAATCATTAAATAAAAAAATAAAAAATAACATAAAACCAACCTAACTAATATTCTTTAATAACAACAATATACCGAATTAATATTAGCATTAGTGCATATAATTTTCGGTTAAGTTAGGCAAATTCTTCCAACCAATTTACTTTGATCTCTTAAATTATCGATTCAGAGATAATACCTTTTTGGCTTGGAATAGTTTGCTTACGAAGCCACATTTCTTAAAATTTATCAAATTAACTAGAATCAGGGATGGGCGGGTAGACTACGTCAGGTAATCTACGTAGTTGTCGACACGTAATCTAACACGTAGATTACATACCGATTTTTTGCTTTTTAGACGTCGACAACGTAGACAACGTCGACAACTTAGAAAATGATATTAAAAACTAAATTTTTAATTATTTTACGTTAACCGCACTATTAAAATTGATGAATAATTACTTAAATTTAATTCTAACATTTTTACAACCATTTTATAAATTAAAAATAAATTTAAAATCTCTGAGCTAGAGGCATCTATCTATCTATCTATCTACCTAAAACTATTGAATATTTCAATAGATTATATGCTTTGCGCGCCATCTTTTATCAAATAGATTTATTCCTTTTGTGTTGTACTAACACGTGTGGGTACGGCAAAAATACCATGTCTAAAAATTATTATGATTTTTTACTCGCACATTTGTGTGGTTTGGACTTTAATAGAGCCATTTTTCTTGGTTGAAAAAGGGATATATGTAAACCAGCTATGCTACACAGAATTTTGGTTTCTGGATTCAAACTATTGCGCAATAGATTTTAATTTTTAATTTTAAACCCTTATTTTAAATTAAATCATTAAATTTTTTTGTCTTGTTTTATTCTTTTCTCTCGAAAATAAATTTTAAACAAAAATCTACATCTCAAAACTGTCCTTAAATTTTTTTATTTTCATTTCAATTTTTGATGTGTAAACATCTTTACGCGCGCCTACCAAAATTTTTTGTATTAGAGTAAACTTGTAAATGAAACGAACGGAAATGACGTATACCTACTTCGTTTGAAAAAAAAGCAAGAAACTCAACAAAAACAATTTTTACTATACATGGCATGCTTTTATGTATATGTATAATAGTAGGGAAAATGAAAAAATTAATTAACCATCGACATTTCCATCGATCAGAAAAATCAAAAAAAAAAATTACGATACGAAATACGAATTACGATTACGAAATTGCATACTCATACGATTATAAACACAGTCAACAACTGCTGTATATTGCTTTATCACGAGTGACGAGTCTCTAGGCGCTGTTCATCACATCGGCTATAAATGATCATGTCTTCTACTGAATGGGGTTATAATGACATCTCGTTTTTAACATTGAACTGCCAGAGTCTCAGGTCACAGTCACGCAGGTATGCTCAATTCATTTGGTTTTCGAGACCTGGCTGCGCAATGACGAACTTGTTAATATTCCTACGTTTGAATGCTGTTTTCAGTTCAATAGAGATGGTCAGTGGGCTGCCGGAGTAGCAATTCCGTCAAAAGATCCATAAAATGAGCATAGTGGACACAAATAATTTGCCGTACTTTTTCAAAACCAATATTGACGTAACAAATGGACTGGCGAATGGAACTATGGGCTGTCTAAAATATATCGAATGCATAGGCATCCTAACCAGGACAACGAGAACGATGAAAACGTCGACAGTAAAAAATGTCAAACGACTCTGGATGGATTTCGGTTCAAATTCACAAGTTGGCAAGAAGGTCAGGTGGCTTGAAGCTGGATGGGCGCAGAAAACGAATATCGACCGATGTTTGGTGCCCATTTCTAGAAAAAGCTCAACTATTAATCGAAACAACAATTAATGTTAAGCATAAACAACAATTAATGTAAAGCGTCGTACCTTCATGTGCCACCACAATTCATGCATCACACGGTGGTACCTACAACGAGATAGTCAGTATATACTCTTACGATAAAAGACACAGTTAACAAATTGTGTCTATTGCTTTAGCACGAGTAACGAGTCTCGAAGGACTGTTCATCACGTCGGCTATCGATGATCATGTCGTCTACTATGGACGTAAAAATGGGGCCTCAATGGGTCTTCTTCAAAATTAGCTATCGCGCTTCACCACAAATCCGCTTTATCCGTTGTAATGGCGAATTTTGTACGAGATAATAATGACGTTTGGTTTTTAACATTGAACTGTCAGAGTCTTAGGTCATACACATCACCTCGACCTAACTGACACAGTCACGCAAGGATGCTCAATTTTCTTGCTTTTCCAGATCTGCGTTCAGTTCAAGAGAGACGGTGAGTGAGCTGCCGGAGTAACAATATATAAAAATTCAAATAGAATACTCATACCATACAGTCACCTCGCATAAAGAAATCATCGTTGGACAAACAATTGGTATGAGCGTAGCAACACAACTCATTGATGATATATATACGGCTGAACTTCAGCTTCTCAATGGGAATAAGATGCTTTCTGTAGTTGTATTAACCTCGCCGAATAAATCTTTCGAAGACATAATGAAGTTCATACATTTCGTCCTTGCCCCATATCCTAAAGAATTTCAAAAATTCTCCAAGGAGACTATCATCTTTTGCCGGTGATTATGGGCGGGGATTTCAATATTAATGTTGCTGTTCCTCAAGCTGAACCACTTATAAACTTCCTGCGAGACGAATTCGATTTGCACAAGAACTCAGATCGAAATATATTTACTACTAGATATGGGACGACCATATTGTGCAGTTTTTCAATGAAAATTTTTAAAGTTAGAGTCGACAGTATATAATATATCTTATTTTAGCTACCAAAATCCAATTGCGTCGATTATACCGAAAGAGTAATAGACCAATTTAACGATAATAAACAAATGAAAAACTCTGGTTAGTAAAATTGCATTCCTTCTTCCTTCAAAATAAACTGTACCCACGTACTATACACACGCCATGTTTACACATCTCCTTGAGAGTACTAATGGACTCACTCAATTTTTTTTTTTCATTTCGGATTCACGGACAAAAATTTTATTACGTAGCTGCGACGTAAAAATTTTGACCGTGAATCCGAAATGAAAAAAATTGAAATGAAAATAAAAAAATTTACGGACATTTTTGAGATGTAGATTTTTGTTTAAATTTTATTTTCGAGAGAAAAGAATAAAACAAGACAAAAAAATTTAATGATTTAATTTAAAATAAGGGTTTAAAATTAAAAATTAAAATCTATTGCGCAATAGTTTGAATCCAGAAAATCAAATTATAGTGTAGCATGGCTGAACGAATACTTTATCTTATTCGAAGATACTACAATAAAGCAAAATTAAATAAAAAGTCAGCATAAATCATAAATTAACTAATTATTCGCTGCGTAGTTATGAATAGTAGAAGCTTCAAAATTTCATTCGAGCGAAATCACGATAGACTCAAATTTTATTCAAATCCGCAAATATAATATGACTTTTTTCAATTGTCAAAGAATTTTTTTCGATAATGGATAATTATTAATTTATTACGCAATATATGATACAAATGTTAGGTACAGTGTGTTTTAATGATTCATAAATACAGTGCCAGCTATCAGTCAGTAGTAAAGGCATTTATGCGGAGTTTTATTAGCTGCGTTTTTTTGAAAATAAACGAGTAGAGTTCGCGATAGCTATTTTCAAATTTGTCTAATTTAAAATTAAAAATTTAATTTTTTTAATTAAATAATTTAGATTTAATAAAAATCTATGTATAACCAAAAAAATCTATCATAAAAGTTGTATGGTTTTCTTGTAATATCGTTGTTCTGTTTAGTTCTGTATAATAACGGAGTAGTTGAGAACTATACAGAACAACGATATAACAAGAAAACCATATAACTTTTATGATGGATTTTTTGGTTATACATAGATTTCTATTAAATCTAAATTATTTAATTAAAAAAAAAATTAAATTTTTAATTTTAAATTGGACAAATTTGAAAATAGCTATCGCGAACTCTACATCGAGTAAAAAAACGCAGCTATTATAAGTTTCGATAGATGGCGTAAATTAATTTTTCAAGTAGTTCTCGACGTTGTCGACGTAGTCGACGTTGTCGACGTTGTCAACGAGTTATCGACGTTTTCGACGAGTTGTCGACGAAATCATGTAAAAACTAGTAGTCGACGCGTAATCGCCCAACCCTGACTAGAATACTAATAATACTAACCTAATTTACGATTTTTTTTCTTTTAACTAAATTTTCTTTGTTGGATTAAATAATCGATCAAAATTCAAAATTGGAGTTGTTTTTCTTCTCTATTGGGTTCTCGACGAGTTCAATTTAATTTTGGTAAAATTTGCAATGATTTTTTTTCGTGTTCGATGTTTGTTCTCTCAAGTGAAGTGTTAAAGTGTTAAAAAATATGTGGCATTAATCGAGATCGTATGTTGAGGATGAGCTAGGGTAGGTATCTGGTCGGTGAAAGGTAGGTAGTTGGCATCATTCCTTTCCTAGCGGTTACACACGGATCACTCATACTCTTCAAATCCCACACCCAACCCTGATGCTTAGCCGGCAACGACCGCTGAAGAGTCCCTGAGTGACTCTAACATTTCTATAACATTCGTGTAACTTGGAGAATTTATTTCGGTTAAATTTTATTTTCATTCCAGTTCATGATATAGGGTTTTTTTGTTGTTGCTTAATTGTTTTTAGTTGATTTTCGTTCGCGTCGGTTCTCCAGGTTAGACAAATGTTACAATAGTCATAATTATTATTTTTAATAATATTTGTCGCGCCGTTTATATGTTGATCTCTTGCTCGGTCTGGTGTACCTTTTCATAAACCAGCCCTTTATAATAACCTCAGAGAAAAAAACCTAAAGAATTTATATCAGGAGATCACGGTGGCCATATAATTAATATGGGGCCTCCCATTCCAATACAGCGGCTTGGACAATTTACGTTGAGGTGTTATATACATATTCCCACGTAGTTGCATACGTCATCAAGTAATTCATTCAAGTCGTTTTGTTCCGACGACTATTCCCGCCCACATGTTCATTCCAAATTGGTGTTGAAACCGATTACTTGCGTGCTACTTTTGGATTTATGCAGGCCCAATAGTGCCAATCATGGATATTGAATATCCCCTCCCTTTTAAAACGTGTTAAGTCGCTCTATAAAATGTTGTTAAAAAATTGTGAACTTTGCGAAAATTGCGAAAAATTGCACCCTTTTTTCGTGCCCAGCTGGTAAACGGTTTTGTAAACGTTGCCCGTGGTAAGGGTGCAACTAAATTCTTTTTAAAATATGAAGCAACGTGGACCATGATACCCTCGAACGCCATGATAAATAACGAACACTTATAGATGGGTCGTCTGTCACTATTTCAATTATCTTCGTCTACCTCAAGTTGACCGGCTGTTTTGTACATTTGATGAATGTTTTGAAAAACTCTGTAATCGGGAAAGCGTTCCTGTCCCCGGTTGGATATCGTCCCTGGTATTATCTTGTTGCAGCTCGGGCATTGCCATTACATAAACTATAAAGAAAATGCGTTTCTGCATATTTGAAATGGGAATTAGCCACATGGCTTATTGACATTTTTTTTTTTAATTTAATTTTCGGCAGGTGAGTATGAGATTTCTCTAAAAAATACTAAAAGTGAAATAGATTGTGACCATCAACAATTCGAAAAAACTTTCCTGGGCTATTTTAGTTGTATATGGGCTCTTCTATCACCCTGCTTCGTTTGATCTTAAAATTCTGGGACACCCTGTATAACAACGCTTTTATTTGGGGCGGGTAAATTTTTTTTCAGCAAAAATCTCGAAGAAGAGTATTGTGGGGATCATTTTTTAACTATAATTTTGGCACTTTGATAATCTAATTTTGGTACATTGTTTTTATCAAATATGTCTGGTGGTTCTCCATTTATAAATAGAAATAATTGTGCCGACTAAATGGCACAGTGATTAAAGCTTTTGCATTTGGATCGGGAGGTACCGGGTTCAAATCCCGATACGAGAGAAAAATTTTCATAACAGATTACGATCTGTGATGAAATGAAACACATATAACCCCCTGTCGCAGTACAAAACTCATGGGCCGACCCATCTTTCAAAAAATATAGGCTGACATGGCTGACAACGTCGTAAAACATGGACGGGAAAAGCAAACCACGAAAGAGTTGGGAGAGCCTTGGCCAGAACAGATTACAGGGATAATAAAATAATAATAATAATATTGTGAGTTAAAAGTAAAAAGGAGTTGCGTATATTTTGCTATACTTATTATAATTGAAATTACGTGCCATTTTCTTAAGACGCTGTTTGTTATATTTCGCAGTGTAAAAAGGTAATCCAGGATGTCTCATTGGGACGAGTCCAAACGAGTAGTTTGTGTAATTATCGCCTTTTATAGAGCAAACATATATTTTAGGTTTGTTTCGAGAACGGCACATCTGCGTATCACGCTTCCCTTGTCCATTTCCGATGTATTATACATTTTAATTACAAAAACTATAAGCAAATGGTTGAAAATTTATATTAAACTGTAAATTAAAATTACCAATCAATAAAACTTTTCGAACATTTTTATTTAAATATTAAACAGCATTCAAAGGTAATTAAAATTTTTATTGATTTTTTTCCACTTACGAACCGTTGAAAGCCTTTTATTAAAATATATAGTTTTAATATTTATTTTTACGTACGATGACCAAATGCAATTAAATTTTGTGATAAAAATTTATTTCGAATGTGCAAATGATGTACCTTTATCATTTTCAAATAATTTCGTGTACCATGTAAATATCGATAAATATTAAAGCAATAATAAAATATGGGTATTAAAATAGTAAATAAACTAATAATAATAAACTAGTGGTGATTTAGCTCTAATTAATTTTGTAGCTACCTGTAAAATGTTGAGAAGAGGGGTAAACCAGATCTACTTACCATAAAATGATGACGAGAAAAGATATACGAGGTATCGAGAAAAACAGAAGATAGGAGACGAGTGAAAGATACCAAATGGAAAATGGAACTTAGGCTGTGGGCCAATTCTCAGGTAAATCGATTAGTACAGTAAATTGAAATTTTAGTACAAATTACTTTTCAAATCGTACCAATTCTCTAGTAAATAAAATTATGTAAATGTTTATTGTATATTATGTTTCTAGGAGTATACAAAAATTGGTACACGAACTAATATCATAATTTTTTTTGTTTTTGTTCCATTTATTCGTATTGTTTATACGAATAAATTTAAATTGTATATTTGCTAAAAATTGTTGCGTAATTTGTAAATAAACTTATTGAAAAAATATATAAAAGTTTTAACAAATAAAACTGTGTTCATAAATATACAAGCGCATTTTTATTTCATGGGAAATGCTACTTAGTGAATATAAAAAAATATGTCTAGAAACACGGCCGCCATATGTTCATGATTTAATCGAATATAATTGGTAAATATCCATTTTTATATGTGTTTTCGTGGCTTCTATCACAGACTATATTTTATTCACACTATTTAAAAAATATTTTATTTTAACATAAAACGTAAAAAAACATTACTTTTTTCACAACAATCTATATACAATATATAAAACAAAGTCGGGTTAGTTACACCATTTATAACTGAAGAACGGCTGGACCGATTTTTATGATCTTTGTTTTGTTGGATTTGACTCCATTCCGAATAGCATAATAGCTTTTAAAACATTGGAAAAATTCACCAAAAAAAAAGTTATCAAGAAAATTCATTTTCTCATATATTTGGTACATTTTGTTTTTTTTATTTTGTTCGTCTCAATACAGTGGTGGATTAGGAAAAAAGAAAGGTCGGAAAAACTCAAAAGGGAAGCCCCAAAAATCTAATAAAAAAAACCTTTTTTTATATGAATTTTGTAGGTGTAGTTTCTATGTGACGAGTGGTGCAGTGGTTAAAGCTTCGGCGCTTGGATTGCAAGGTACTGGATACGAATCCGACTGGAGGCTGCATGCACATTTACCATTTTATTTTTTATCCAATTTTTTTTTTTTATTTCATCTACTTATCTATATATGTATATAAAACAAAGTTGGGTTAGTTACACCATTTATAACTGAAGAACGGCTGGACCGATTTTTATGATCTTTGTTTTGTTGGATTTGACTCCGTTCTGAATAGCATAATAACTATTAAAACATTAATTAAAATATATTTCATTTTGATTTTTGTAATTTCATTGAATTTAATTAATTTGGAGTATTCATTTAATTTATTTAATCTTAATAAAAAACTCAATTTTATTAAGCTAATAACTTTAAAAAACATTTATTGATTTTGAGGCGGTACGAAGTTCGCCGGGTCAGCTAGTTTAAAATAGAAATTAATTAACCACACATACACGGACGTAAACACAAACTTAACAGAAATGCACACAATGAGAAAGTGCAGGATGATGGATCGTTTAGAAGAGTATGAAATTTATAAACACCGACATAGCCCACACATACTTAACGACAAATTAGTTTTCAAAACGAACAAAATTTATGACTTAGCTATGTACAACAAATAAAAACTGTTAATCGACAAGTGCATTATATATAAGGCGAAATTTCCTACGTTCACATTATTAATAGTAAAAACGTTGACTGAAGAAGGAGGAACTCCGAAACCGGTCTCAAAAAACAAAACAACAATTATTGTCACAAAAAGAAAATAAGTATTTTACTATATAGCCCTTAATTGAATCATAATTTATTTTAAATTGTTGTGAAAAAAGTAAAGTTTTTTTACGTTTTATGTTAAAATAAAATATTTTTTAAATAGTATTAATAAAATATAGTTCATGATTTGTTTAGCAAAAACATAAACCACTACTATTTACCTTTTGTGTCTTCGCTTTACTCTACTCTTTAGTACAGTATTTCAATTTACCGCATACACTGTTAAATACTGTTAAATTAAATATTTTTCACTAAACACGCCACATTTTTACTCTCAGCACCGAAATATTTACTGTCAGGACAGTTAAAACTATTATGACTCAATGAGAGTAAAAATATGTCATTTTGATGATACTTTAAACATGTTATTTATTTTCCCAGCCATAAATTCGTTTTTCTCAAAATTTTTATGGGAAGTGCTTATGACCGGCTTTTACCTGGTGATAGAGGAAGATTTAATGTATTTTTTTTTTATTTTTTTTTAGAATATTTATGTGGAACGAGATATGTTCCCTAATTTAACCGCATAGCCACATCACCGTTTAAACATTTAATCGCCAGGCCAGTTAATTAATTAATTATTAACGTTCCTTAAACTAGCAGAACCAATACAGCAGAACATTATTAGATAGTATGGGTAATTATAGGCTAATTAAATGCTCTGTTAAAAAATTATGGGCTCCATACCTTCCAACTGAAACGCGGGTTCTGCTAGCTTTAGAAAAAGTTAGCAGAACTCATATCAAAAAATGATTTAAAAACAATTGGAAAAATAAAGGTTAATTTTAGGCTAATTAAATGAAGTATTTATTTTTTTTTTATTCTGCTCTATCTAAAAAATGCATAAGGCTTTATCATTTCAAAGCTAGCAGAACCCAAATTGAAAATCAAACCAAAACCGAAATTAGAACAAAACATTTGAACTATTGTCAAACAAATAATTTTCGGCTCATTGTGGCCTAATCAAATGCCCCATTAAAAAATTTAGGCTCCACCCGTTTTTGACCAAACTTCAGGTCATTTAATCTAAAGCTAGCAGAACCCAAATCGCAAAACGAATTCTCCTATTTGTCTTCTATCGACTGAAAACGGGGCTTCCAATTGGTAATTTGTGTTCTAGAAAGAGAAAAAAGTCAGCCGATGCCATATCGGATGATTACGGTGGCTGTTCAATGGTATCTGTTGAGGTTTTGGCCAGAAGCTCACAACGATAGCATTTTGCGATTGTGCGTTGTCGTTGTGCAAAATTCAAGAATATTCGTTTCGCAAACCTGACCTTTTTCGATGAATTTGATCTCTCAAACCTGCATAACGCCCAGATAATATTCTTTATTTACCGTCTGATCTGGTAGAGGGAATTCCAAGAGAGCACAACACCGCAATAATCAAACAAAACACTACACAATTTTCTTGACGTTTGATCGACTTTGACGTGGTTTTTTCGGTTTCGGCTTAGTCGGAAGGCGCCATTTCGATGCTTTTTGAGTGGTTTGTATGTCAAACTCGTAAAACCATATCTTATAATACGTTATATGAATGTGGGGTCGAAATTGACCCGTCCTAGCATTCGTTCAGCGATCTATACCCGATTGAGTTTATAAAGAAAATTGAGGTCTTTCAGAACTAGTCGGGTGGCAACGCATTTTATGCTCTAACAATCGATTTTAATTGTACGAATTGATTTGTGAGACACCCTCAAACCTCAATGAAATTTTGGTGATTTTCGATCAACCAAATCACATAGTCAAAAAACAAACAAGATGTTAGTTGACAAATTATTGCACAGTCTACAGTGGTTTCCATTTATACGGTCGTTAAACACTTTGCAGTCACAAACTCCTGTTTAAAACTAATTCAAAATACAGTTTAAATTAGTTTTTATTTTATTTTATTGAACGTTTTCGTTCACGGAGTGATATCAGAAGGATGATCATTCCGTGATCGAAAACGTTCAATAAAATAAAATAAAAACTAATTTAAACTGTAATTTGAATTAGTTTAGTGGTTTTAATAAAGAGTTTGTGACTGCAAAGTGTTTAACGACCGTAAGATCTTAGTTGAATAATTTAAAATAACCAAACCCTGGTTATTTAATTTTTAACTTAGTTAATATAACCAAAAACATATCGTTAATTTAATGGATAGAAATGGAAAATAATTGGAAACAGTAATCACTGATACCAATAATTATTACTATTTTGTTAAATTAACCAAGGGAAAAAATTATTTTACTAATAAATAGTTATTATTATTTTACTAGTTTAATTCTACCAAATTTTCTTAGTAAATGTAACAAAAATGGCGGTAAATGTTGCAAACGTTTTAGGTTGAACACATTACATCAAGGTGGGGTTACCAAACCAACACGTTGGAAGTTTGATTTCGAACTAATAAAGTACAGTGATCAAACTACAAAAATAATGAAAATACTTTGAACTTACATTCAAAGTGCAAGTCACAATGCTTTAGCGAAATTTATTGATTCGCTAGAATTTAAGTCTTGGTTTATATGACAAACTTATAGGTCAAAATAACTAATTAAGAAAAACCAAAATTCTTCGTTAGTTATAACAAGAATATTGTTCACCTAACATTTTTTTGGTTAAATTAAACAAAACTACGTACAAATATCCTGGTAACACAAATTTCACTCAGTTTTTGTAGTAACCAAGTAGGAAAATACCAAGTTTCTAAATTAAACGAGAGATTTGGTTTACCTATAGCTAAGAATTTTGTGCTAAAACAACCAAATTAATTTAACTAAGTATTTGGTGGTAATCTTTTTTCTGAGTGTAAGGTTATGCTCTGTATACCTGAGAACAGAAAAGTGTGATATATTATGAACTGCTGGAATCAAGTGAGACTATGAATGTGGCATGAATAGACACAACAAATTAATTTTTCTTGTATACTTGTATGGCCATCAGCAATGCACGCACGACGATCCGCTCATCGTGGGAATTCCCGCTATGGAAATTTGAGTGAACGTTCTACGATCTTCTATGAATTGGAAAAATAACAATTAGCCTGTGGTGGGTACTTTTTTAAAACGTCCAGCGAAGTGTTATTGCCAATAGTTTCTGTAACCAGTTGGCCAATTTATGACGGAACCTAAAGTTCCGCTAATTGTTGAAATTCAAGTTAGTTAAATATACGTGACTCGGGAGACGTATCGGTTCATTGAAAAGTAGAAATATTCTCCACTTTTAGATAAGTCTGAGGCTCGAATGGCTATCTTCAGGGCGAGTATTACAATATTCTACGAAATTGAGCAAGAAGAATTAGTCCGGGGTGGGTACTTCTATTAAAAGGTCCACCGAATTGTCATTGCCAATAGTTTCCGTACCCTGTTGGTCAATTTATAACGAAATATAAAGTTCCACTAATTGTCGGAATTCCTGCTATTTTAATATATGTGACACTGGAAAATTATCGGTTCCGTTGAAAACTAGAAAAATTCACCAGTCTTAGGGTTTAAAAAATCCACAAATTTGTTAATTTTCATGCAATTTGATGTTAAGACTGTATTTCTTAACGGCAAACTTGACATGGTAATTTTCATGGAAGCACCAAAAGGTG
Organism: Nephrotoma flavescens; assembly: GCA_932526605.1. Lineage (NCBI taxonomy): Eukaryota > Metazoa > Arthropoda > Insecta > Diptera > Tipulidae > Nephrotoma > Nephrotoma flavescens. Next base: position 193,375,540 of record OW052220.1, read on the forward strand.
TAAAAACCAACAACCCAAACATGCTATGTCGTTTAAAAAGAAGTTTGTATGGCCTCAAACAAGCTTCAAGAATGTGGAAACAGAAATTCACAAAATTCCTCAAAGGATTTGAAATTCCTCACAGGATTTTTTTCATAAGTTTCGGACATCTATGGCTATTTATTGTGCGAGTGTGACAACCGGTGATCGTTGAAATTCCCGCTATGTAAATTTGAGTGAACTGGTTACCCCGGTATTCCACGAATTTGAGCAACGAAAAATAGTCTCGGATAATTGCTTCTATTAAAAAGTGAACCGATTTGTCAATGCAAATAGTTTCTGTCCCCTGTTCGCCAATTTATGACGAAACAAGGGAAATGTATCGGTTCCGATAAAAACTAAAAAAATCCCCAACTTTATGGTTTAAAAGGTTCGCAAATATGTTGATTTAGATAAGTTATGGATTTCTACGGCCATCAATTGTGCAAGTATGATGATCCGCTGATCGTCCACAAAAAAGTTGCGGACCTTTTAAACCCTATAAGACTAAGGCATTTTTCTAATTTTCAACAAAGCCGATACGTTTAGCGTGCTATGTATATTCGAATGGCGGAAATTTTTACGATCAGTGGAACTTTATGTTTCTTCATAAATTGGACAACAGGGTATACAGAAAATACAGGCAATAACAAATCGTTTGACCTTTAAACAGAAGTACACATCCCAGACTAATTTTCTTTCCTCAAATTTGTTGGACCTTCATAGCGGGTATTCCCACGTAAAGCTGGAATATTTTTATTTTTTATACGCTTCACATGTCACAGATATTTGAATTGTGGTGATACCTCGATTTACGAAATTTCTTATTGTGTTCGATACAAACAAAATGGGTCAGCACACAATCTTATTGAGAAACCGGCAGACCGTCTTTAGGTTTAAACAGTTCAATGTGTGTTTTCCAAAAAATTTCTTATATGAAAATTCAACTTTCAATTAAAATATTACTTTGAATAAAAAAGAAAAGCGTGGGATGATAAAATCAAAAATGTATGGGGTGGCAAAATCGTGGGATGACAAACACGTATAGTGTTTATAAAATGTAAAAAATCTGGGTAAGAGTTTAACACTTGTGCTGTTAGTGGTATTTTTTTAAATCATGGGATGAAAATATTGGATAGCTTCAAGGCGTTTCATAAACTGATTTCTCGTACGCTTTCGTTAAATTAATTTTCATGCAACTGTAATCATGAATAATGATTTTGATTATGCAGGACAGTGTTACCAAAAGTCCGGTAGTATAATTTTTCGCTTTAGAAATCGGAGAAATGTGGTATATCGGGACGTATGTTGTCCACAACATATTTACCTCTTCATTTCTCAGTTGTATACACAACATTATATGTTGACCCCATTGAAACGTTATGTATATTAAATCCGAAAGAACCACAAATACGACGCATTACTACACAGTTCCTGAAAAACCTATATCCTACATATTTATGATCTTTGGTTCATATACGAGTATAGAATTTATGTAATTATTTGTAAACAATATTGATAACCCTAAGGTTTATTACTGTTATTTATTTTATACCACATGTTTTTCAAAACAATATTTTTTTATGATGATGTTTTATTTGTGTAACAAAAATATTATTTCATATCATATTGTATATCATATTGTCAATTAGTTGGAACCCAGCCCATACTGCTTATGATTAAAACATAAAATAATATCACATATATAAATATGTTATTCTCATATATTTCGTTGAATTATTTAATTTCTAAATATGTATATTGTTAGATTACGTATATGCATATTAATTTTAAACAGGATTAAACTTTTTGTTTTTGGAGCAGTAAAATCGTACTCATATAACATATTATTCAAGTCAACATTTTATATTAAAACATCAATGTGCAGCAACAATTTTAACGTTTTCAAAATTAATTAAATTTTAAATTTATATTCAATGAAATAATTACAACAAAAATCATTTTATTGCTGTATAGTTTTACTTAATTGATTTTCCAGTATTTACGTCATATACATATAAAATGTATGACTCGTACAATATTATGTTTGAATACATATAAATATATGTTGCATACAAAAGCTCGTGTGTATTTTTCAATTTTATTGTAATATTTTGTGAAACGGATTCCTGTGAATTAATACATACAGCTTTGATCATATATATTACAAATTGTGTATATGTTCAACGATAAATTGCGTGTGCCTTTTATGATGATTTTTATTTAAAAGCCGTAAACAAATATAATAAACAATTTAAAATAAATTAAACAGCAATTAAATGCCGTATTGAAGATTTAAAAATAAATATGCTTAATTATTAATAAACTTTTACCCATTAATAATAAAATGATTGGCAACGATTTACTGCCTATCTCTTTCTATTTAACAAAATTGCACTGCTCTTCTTAAAGTTACAAAAAGCTCTTTGAATTGTTACTTGATTAGCAAAGGGTAATAGTAGTCGTGTACAGTAACGAAATAAATTGATGAACATTATATGTGAGATTGCAAGTTCCATAAACATTTATAGGTACTCGTAATTTAATTATGTAATTAATATCATATCGTCCATTTGCTGACCTATTGTTATCTAAAAAAATGTCATTTTTAAATTATTAGAACAGAAATAATAATTCCTGCTTGTAGATTTAACTGCTAAGACGATACACATGAGCCTTAACTACTCACTAGTTGAGAGCAAATGTTCTCTCACAATTTTTGTGTTCGCAAACTTTTCTTTTTATTAAAACCGAATAAAAATTAGCAAATTTTCACTAGTTACATTTATATTTGAAACTCGTGTCAAAGGCTGTTTTCCAAACACACCGACTTATTTGAGGATAGCTCCCCGCGACGAGACTTATTTGAATAAGTACCCTTACACAGATATGTTAGATTTGTCTTGACTAAATGTAATACATGCACTTTTTATTTTCAGATCTAGTGACAATGACCAGTGCCTTATATAGAACGGCCTGTGACAACATTCATTTTTTGCTGATGACGTCAACGTAAGTCGATAACCAGAAGTCAGCATAATTTAGTAAAAATAATACACCTTGCCTCCTTATTACGACGGCAGTAAAATTATGAATAATTTAAATCTAATTGATTTTCTTAATACATAAATTGAATTTCTCAAATCCATACTCAAAAAATTCGCGTATTTAAATAACGTAATACGAAGTTTTAGAGTATTTCACTACAAAAATATAATTAAAATTGTGAGAGCGCAGTGAATAGTATGTGTCACGCAATTACGACGCGTTTTAGTGACAAAAAATGTCAAAATAGAAAATAAAAATGTACACAGCTACATTACTAGAACAATTTAAAAACGAATATAATTCGGCTTCAACAGTTTGTTGAGACAAAAACTAGAAAAAACAGGACAACTAAAATAATGGATAATACATGATGAACCCGTCGACTTAGCGTGTCTTGATCAGTTGGCGTAAGCGGGGAGTAGTTTAGAAGGCATTGCAATGACCACTGATTTGTTACACATGAATACGGCATACATAAAAAACTGTGATATGAAAAACAAAACCAAAGATCGCACCTAATGTGCAATAGAGAAAGCAAAAATGTATCTTCCTTGTCTAGAATTTCGAAATTCAAATTCAAATTAGTGTCAGTTAGACTACAAAACAACAGTTGACATACACTTGATAAAATGGATGCAATGCGAGATTTATGTATTATTTATTAAATGCGAGTACCTATGTAAGCAAATATGTATTCAAAATTTAATAGTAAAACAATCTTGAAAAAAAAATCAACTTTGTTTATTTTTATTTACGTTTCACATTTATGTCAAATTTTCCATTTGTTTTTGGCTTTTATAACTTGCATTACAGATATGTATTTCATATTTAAAGGGAAAAATATGAAAAATGTATTTAAATATTTTTTGAAATTAGGCAGCAGTGTTTTTTTTTTATTAAATTATGATTGAAAATATTAACAATTATGAATATTCTTTTGTCTAGTATCCTATGTTTATTAGGAAAAAGAAAACAATTTCAAATAATTTTCGGATGTGTCTTGGTTCCAGTGCAGCTCTAACTTTACATTTTCGTAGTACGATTTTCAAGTAAGGAGTGAATATCATACAAGAATATAAAAAAGTTACACCTTATGTTGCACTTGTTTTTTTCTTTCATATATAATAGAAATTGCGTTTTGTTTTTTGTTATTACGTCACAAACAAGTTGGAACAATGAATTGGAATGACTTGATCATCTTATTCCAGTACGCGTATTTTGATCCAGAATTGGGAGACGAAGCCACAAATTTGCGTATACGCCTACGACGTATAATACATACGTATAATACACAATTTTGAATAAGTGTGCTGTCATTTGTTACGCGTATTATACGTCGTATACGTATACACAAATTTGTGATTTCGTCTCCCAATTCTGGATCAAAATACGCGTACAATAAGACAATAACTTTGTAACAAGGCGGTATTTAGAAAACACAATTTGAAATTCTAATTAAATGGAACTTGTGTGTTCGGAATTCACAGTAACCTCCGCAAGAAACGCAGCTAATATTATGCAAGTTTGTCTACTGAAACAATTGGCGCTTTCAGGACACCCAGCAGTTGGAAATATCTTGAGTAAAATTACAGCAAACATTATGAAAATGTTTAGCACTATGCAATTTTCAAATCAAATTGGCGATGATTTCACCATGATGGGATATCTGAAAGCACCCAATGACTTATCATAATGACATCCCACAAAACAATGATTTCATGGCTTACTATTCCAAAATTCAATAATTTAGTATTTATTTTTTGTTGTTATTGATATCAAAGTAATCAAATAGTTTCCCAGCAGGAAATATGCCAACATTCATATGAATCAAAGAATTCATAAAGTAAACGTTTCTAATTCATAACTGGGGAGTCATTTTATGGTGGTTATATCACATTTCGTGATATATGCTGTGTTACTTGTTTAAATCTATAGGTCGCGCAGATTTTGAAATCAGAAATCATATTGATCTAATCGATCTAAAATAAATACAAGATTTCAGATGAGTTAGATGAAATAAGATCAGCTATCATCTGGCATCAAAATTGTTAAATCAATTGTTTCAATTATTTCCATACTGATTACTTAGCAGTTTTATTTATTGTACAAAAATGACCGACCTCAAGAAACAGCATCTTTTCGCATTATTGCAAGGAGCAGCAATGATAATGTTTGACGATTTAGAGGAAAATGAAAAGAATGACGTAACCGTTTGAGTTATACGTGAAATTATCTAACCAAAATCAATCTGACAATTCGGAATACTTTAGCAAACCAAAAAATCGATCTAGTGAATCTATAAAATAAGAAACAGCAAAAATATTGATCCAATCGATCTGACCGGAAATAAGAAACGGCTTTTTAGTAACTCAATCAGGGTACGGATTTTGTACGATTTTCTCATGAAAATCTCACGAGAAATTGTATACGTACACAGTGTATAATATTCAATTTTAATATGTGTGCTGCCATTTTCTATCTTTGTGTGTGTTCAATTTCTCATGACCCAACAAGCATTATCGGTTGAAAAAAACGCATGTGGATGCAGCTTGAGAAATTTTCTCTTGCTCGAGAGCAGTGGTAAATGACAAGTATTTAATAATGGCTATTCATATTTTATATTTGTTTACGTATGGGTGAATACAAATTTCGCGAAAAATATAATTAATTTCTTTTGGAATATATAATTAATTTCTTTTGGAAAATGGTAAGTATCTAGTGAAAATTTAAATTTGTTTGTATATAAATACATATGAGTCATGTGAAACAAGTCGCGATTAATTTTTTAATTTTCTTCAATTAAAAATTACTTAAAATTCGTTTATGTATATTAATTTAATATTAAATACAAGTGTTATATCGATATAAATTAAAATCCAGTGAAATTTTTAAAAATTTTAGTGAAAATTTACCAAATGTCATCGGCGCTTGTATATGACTCATATTCGACGAAGTCGCGATTAATTTTTAATATTTTTCAATTAAAAATTAATAAAAAATCGTTTGTGTATGTTAGTTTTATATTAAACATGAGTGCTGTGTTAAATTTAATTAAAATTCGTTTCCTATTTTATTTCATTATAGTCTCGAGTAACAATGGAGCAACGCCATATGTTGGTGGATTTTGTCGAAGAAAATTTTCATGTACTGTTTGGTATACAGACTTTTGATGGTAATAGGACACGGGCGAATCTTTGGCAATTAGTCACCGACAGATTGAACGAGGCTGGGATGACGAATCGAACAGTAGAGCAATGGAAGCGAGTAAAATATAATTAAAAATTTAATAAAATTTATGTTAACCATAAGCATTTTTTTTTCGTTTTAGACTTGGCAAGATTTGAAAAAAGCCGTTAAAAAAAAGTGATTTCAATTGAGAACGGCTCAAGACGCTACAGGGGGTGGTGAGGTTCCACGTAATCTGCAATTGTCTAATTTGGAAGAAAGGATCAAAGCAATGTGCGGTCAAACTATTTTTGTTGGCGATGAAACAGTCGACGAATTTGGAAGGAGACGTATACAAGTAGGTATAAATAAATTTTGTAAATAAGTATATAAAGATATTTAATTTTTAATTTGGTTTATATTTTTTATCTTAGAATTCTCAACGCATGCAACAGCAACAACAATCGCAGTATACGGCACGTTCCTCAACATCGACACAATTAGAAAATCATCGTGTGGATGTAAGTTTATATACATTTTGTAATTATATACATATCAAATAAAAAACCTCTTAACGAGGTAAATGTTCGAGTGACGAAAGCCGAATTCAATTCACAAAATTTCTGATATCAAATTTGTGCCGAAAAAAACAATTGCATTCGATTTGTCAACGATTTTTCGGAATGTTAATGCATTCAGCGCGATGTTGTTGAACATTCCGAAAAATCGTTAGCAATCGTTATTCTTGACAGCTAGAAAGCAAAATGTAAACAAACGCGCCGAATGCACTAACATTCCGAAAAATCGTTGACGAATCGAATGCAATTGTTTTTTTCGGCACAAATTTGATATCAGAAATTTTGTGAATTGAATTCGGCTTTCGTCACTCGAACATTTACCTCGTTAAGAGGTTTTTTATTTGATATCAATGATTTTGGCACGGCAAATTGAAAATGAATTGAATTGCGATTCGTTTTATGGTTGTCAGTCAAAACAGTTCATACACACACTCGATAGCACACAAGTGGCCGCTACGTGTTTTTGTGCCTTAAGTCATATTCATACGACGGATAAAATCCGGGATAATTCAACAATTTTTTTGCATGTTTCTTGCATGGGAGGAGTGGTAAGATCTATTTTTTTAAAGAAACCATCATAAAGATTAAAAAAGTATCGATTTTATGCAAGGAGATTGTTCAATGTTTTTGGTGATTTTTTCGATCACATCAATTTGTCAGTTTTTTCATTTTTTGTTATGAAAAAAGAGTCACTGGTAAAAATTTTCTTAGCAATGATAATAATATGATGTATTTATATTTGTTTCATTGTAATACGTTGATTCACTATCATTATGAACCGCAACGGACCGATATTAGGGTGCATTTGAGCCAAAAAATGAAATTTTGCAAAAAATTAGGGTGGCTTTTAAGTTATGGAGGTCAATATCTAAAATATACGAGTTTTCTGGGACAAACGGTTGATGTCATATTGTAGGTGAGATTTGTGGCTAATAATCCTGAAAATATGAACCAAAAGTCTTGGGCTCATTTTTTAGCAACTTGGCCGAATGTGGCCGGCCGATTTCGCATTTTTCAGTTTTTTGGCCAAAATGACCCTCCAACCTAATTTTTTGAATTCTTTTTTTTGCTGTTTGATAGCTGGCGTCAATACCTTTCCAACGATATGCATATGCCTAGGATATGTCGAATAGATTCAGCACTGTGGACGTGGCAAAATGGCCAAAAATGGCCGTTCAGAGGCCGGCCGCGGCCAACATAGCGCCCAAATCAAAAAGTTGTAGAACAAAAGCTGCTTAGTTTTTTAAGCACTACAATCCCTGAAAATATGAGATCAAATAAAAGAGGTACGGACAAACAAACATATATACCAAAGCAAGATTATATGGTGACGTCATAGAAAAATTTAAAATTGTCATAACTTTGGTCAAAATCATCCGTTTTGGACGTTTGAGGTGTCGTTGAATTGGTATTGACGTCTACAATCATAATTTGCCAGTTAGAAAATAATTTTGGCCTTTTTTGGGGCAGTTATACCCGAAAAACGAATTTTTTGGGGCAATTTTCGGAAGGTCATATCTCCACTCAATGTTGGTAGAAATTCATGTTTTTATATATTATTTAGATTTATTTTTCAAGGCCTTTCCAATGGTATATAACGGGCTTCAAAGGGAAAAAGTTCGAAACTTGCTGTATAATATACTTCGTTCGACTTCCAGCACAGTAGGTGCTTTCGTCACTCGTTTGGACTGCCGTCCAAAGTGATTTAATTTCAATTATGATTTTTTTATAATAGAATTCTGAAGTCACACAGCAACAAGATCAATCACAATCGACAGTAGAATCAGCTACAGCAATACAGCCAGCGCAATCGATCGTCAGATTGGAAATCAATCGTATAGAAGTACGTACACATAAATTGTGAGTAGGTAAACTATGTGACTTCCAGCACAAAAACGCGTGTATTTTCTTATGGAGGTATCAAAACCCAAAAATCCGCCATCTTGGATTTTCTTACATAGAAAGTAGCGATATTTGGTGACGAGCAAATTTGCAAATTTTGGCTCACGTAGTATGAAAAGTTTTTTTACAGATGGCAGCACTAAAAAACTTTTCCGACAAAGCTCGAAATTTTAAGTAGCAATGATTTTTCGCTAGATGGCAGCACTATTTTATGTAAGTTTCCGTACTTTTCGCTAGATGGCAGCACGTTGAAAAGATATTTTGGTTGTGTTTAGGATGATTTTTCTTTTCATAATTAGGTGGCAGCACTTTCAAAAGATATTTCGTTTGTGTTTAGGATAAACTTTGGAAAACTTTTGGTTTTAAATTTCTAATTGATTTATTACTTTTAAAATTATTTCACACAAAAGTGTTCAAAAGCGTCGCGGGGTGCGACGTCCGACGTGCGATTTACAATATTTAATTTAGTAACTGTAACAAATATTAAATTTAAATGATAGTAAATGATTGTTGTTGTTATTGTGTTCGCAAAATATATAAAGATTAATAAAATTGCATTTTATTTTTATGTAGTTATTGTATACGATTCATATTACATATATAGATAAAGATTAAAAGATTGAATTTTAATTTTATATGTACGATGTAAATTGTCTACATATCGTTTTCGGTAGTAAACTAAATAAAAAAAAATATTTTTTTTTTGATCTTGACAACGTTTCACTATATTTTATTTTTAAAACTAAACTTGATCTTGAAAACGTACCGCTATACATATAACAACAGCAAATCTGATGGATGCAAATGAGAATTGCAAGTTATTATATAGTAAGAATATACGTCAAATAATATATATCATATTTTTTTTATAATTGTTATAATCGGATTTAACATATTTTTGTCACAATTATAAAAAATCATTTTTATTAACTTGTATGATCATTACTTCAGTTATGTTTTCGTTGCAATAGTGTGGGATAAGTCAATCGATTAAGTAAAAATGGAAAAACGATAAGCGATAACGGTGAAAAACGATGATAATTTATGTCACATAACAATGCATAGAAACTAATAATCCTTTTGTATTTACGATACCATACATAATTACATTACAATAGTAACAATGATGAAACGATAAAATTTTCTCGCGTAAAATTAGTTTTTATATTTGGATACGAATCACATTAGTACATTTCACTATTAAGTCATTATTTTATTATTACATTTTATTATGATAACCATCGAAAATTTTTTAATAAAATTTACTACTAACTACTTACTTTACTAAAAATTACGCAATTTTTCGCATAATAATATTTCAAAAATTTAGTTTACATTTAAATTTTAAAGTTGAATAAACTTAATTATGAGAACTCATATATTATATTTTAGTATACTAATCAGGAAATAATTCTTAATAGCATATTTCATGTTTAAACTGATCAAAGTAAATATCATCAAAGTTCATATTAAATATTCTACAACAAAATAAATGGCAACGACCTGCGCAGGTACATTATCGTTATACAATACAAAATGATAAATAAAACACAATGCATAGCTGACAACTTTAACTGATTTAATGCGTAACTTACAAATTTTTTGATATGATATTCAAAAGTTCAACTTATTATTTTATCGGCGGACAATCAAAAATAAACAAAAACACTAAAGTAGACTTACACGGACATTCAAATAAAAGCAGCATAGTAAATTACACAGTTAAGACATTTATTTTTACTTATAACGAAAGATGAACAATAAATTTGCGTTGTTACATGGCTATAAAAGATGATAAAGAGGAAGTTTCATATACATAACTAGATGGTATGATGAGATTGAACTTATATTTTATGAAAGATATTTCGAGACTTATAAATTTAGTATTGAGCCTAACCACATTTTCAAAGAAATTGAAGAATACTTTGATGATAGCGATAATAAAGCACAGGCTTTAATATTAAAAATTATTATATTTAAAAAAGAAAATAGCTGAAGGAAATATTATTTTATTTTATTAGGCTAATCTACTTTATCAATCATTGTTTTGTTAATTCGTAAACTGTGCTAAGTATTATGGTAGTATACAGCTTAACTCTAGATCAATGTAACCAAAAATGTTATCAAGTTTATAAAGTATGTTTAAAAAAGCATACAACTGTAAAAGTAATTAAATGGTGTAAAAATTGTATTTTTTTTTTAAAATTATTCAAATTTAATGGAAAGTGGTAAAAATGTATAAAACTTATAGTACCTAAGTTAAAACAATATAATATATACTATATATTATATTACAAAATATAAAGACATTTAACGGTATAAAAGTTATGAAATTGATTAAAAGTTATAAAAACTAGTTGAAAGAGTTATAAAAAGTTATAAACTTTGAACAAAAAATATGTTAAAAGTTATAATAACTTTAAAAGTTATAAAAAAAATACGTGAAAAGTTATAATAAGTTAAAAAAATTATCAAAAAGTCATAAAAAATAATAAAATTTAAAAATTATAAAAAATATTATTAAAAGTTATAATAACTACAAAAAAAACGTTATTAAGTTTATAAAGTATTTGTACATTGAGTTTGGATTCATTTGTTTTTAAGTATTACATGAAACTATACTTGTTCCGACTTGGAAGATCTTTATACTGTTGTCCGCTATTTTAGAAAGTAAAATTACAAATTTTTAAAATTAAAACAAAAACCAGCTTAAAAAAAAAATAAAAATAAAAAATTTAAACATAAAATAATAATTACAAATGAATCATGAAAATTAAAAAAATTAAAATCTAAAAATTTATTATAAAATAAAAAAAAATATTAATTGAAAAATGTGCGTGGAATTTTATGAATTAAAGATAAATCATCTTCCACGATTTATAAATGATGTCGTAGGGTTTTAACCCCCGCTCCCCACTTGTTCTTTGTAAATTCACGTAAACGTCTATGATTTATAAAGAAAATGCGGTGAGCTTTAACCCACATCTGTGTTTTAGTTTCAGACGTAAACGTCTTTGCTATGTACGTGTGTATTTTCTCATGGAGGTCCCAAAACTTAAAAAATCCGCCATCTTGGATTTTCTGACATAGGACGTGATATTGTTTGGCGACGAAAAGCTGAACTAATAATATTAAATCATGTGTGCGTGTTTGATAATCGTGGTTTAGTACAATTAGTGATGGAAGTACTCCACTCTAGTGGTTAGAAGTGGTATTGCATTAACTTAGTGTAATAAAGTTTGTGACATGTGGTTGTGAGACCTGGCGATGAGAAGGTGAACTAGTTAGTAGTACTAATAATCATTTTACTGATAGAAAGTAGCGCTCTTAGTAGTGAGAAGTGGTGTGTATTTTATGCACTAATTTACTATCCTAAAGTAAGTTACTACTACTAGTGGTATCTGATTATATGTAATTAAATGGTGTAAAACTTATTTTTTTTTAAACTATACAAATTTAATGAAGTGACAAAAATGTATAAAACTTATAGTACCTAAATTAAAACAGATAGACAAAATTATATAAAGACATTTAAAGCTATAGAAACTTATGAAATGTATTAAAAGTTATAAAAATTAGTTGCAAGAGTTATGAAAAGTTGTAAACTTTGAACACAAATATTATGTTGAAAGTTATAATGACTATACAAGTTATAAAAAATACACGAAAAGTTATAATAAGTTATAAAAATTATTAAAAGGTTATAAAAATAATACATTTTAAAAATTATAGAAATATTATTTAAAGATATAATAAGTAATAAAAAAACGTTATTAAGTTTATAAAGTATTTGTAAAAAATTATAAAAAGTAAGCTACCTTTAAAATGGTATAAAAATCTGTAAAATTTTTAAAAGCTAAGGGTCAAAAATGTATAATACCTAAGTTAAAATGTTAAGTTTAAGAGTTATGAAGAGTTGTAAAATTTGTATAAAAAATATGATATTATAAGTTATAATGAGTTTTAAAGTTTTAAAAATACGTAATAAGTTATAAAAGTGATTAAAAGTAATAAAAACAGTAATAATAAATTTTAACAAGTAAAAAATGTTATTACAAGTTATAATAAGTATCACAAAATTAATAACTTTATAAAAATGTAATAAAACCGTTATCAAATTTATAAAATCTGTTTTTTCACATGATGCGGCGAAAAATGTGCATTTTCTTTATAAATTATAGACGTTTACGATAATTTTTCTGATGAAGTGGTAAGAAGTGGTGAACACGAACGTTTAAGAATATTAAATATTTTCTAATTTATAGTTATATTTATTAATAAATTTTTAGTTTTTAAAACATTTTAAAATAAATTTTCAATTTTTAAAACTTTTTGAAACTTTTAAAAACTTTAAAACTTTTTTAAAATTTTAAAACTTTTTAAAATTTTTAAAAACTTGCGAGGTAGTTGCGTGGCCAAATTGACGTACACGTCTATGATTTACATAGAAAATGCACTATAATAACTATATAAAAAGCTAACAAAAACGTAATAAAGTTGCATAAATGTAATAAAGTTACAGCATTTATTTTTATATAACCGAGAGCTATTAATCAAATTTGATAAAAATTAAAAACTATTTACTATTTAACTGCTTTGTATTTGTTCTAGCATAATCAAAAGATTGTTATATACATATATTTCGATACAAGTGGTTATCCGCCGGATAATATATTTGGTATACCTCGTGTAAATAAAAATTAGTTAGGTCTAATGAAGGATGAAAATAATGGGAAAATAATGAGTGAATTTATTGGATTAAGATCAGAATGTGTACTTTCGAAGTTGTTGACGCTGACGATACAAAAATTATTTGAGTAAAGAGACAAGTTGTGAAATCGAGAATAACATTTATTGATTTCAAAGAATCTTTAATTGGCTTGACTCATCAAAAATTTGTCTCACAAAATCTAAATCGTTCAAGAAATCATGCAGTAAGCTCTGTTAGTCAATTGAAAACCGCATTTAATCCACACGATGATAAAAGATGATTGATTAAAGATAGCTAAGATACGCTACCATGGGGTCATTATAAAATAATGGAATATGCTTATTAACTTCTGTGTAAATATTTTTTAAAATTTTTAACTTAAATATAGCAAATTACTAATTTACACACACATAAATCAGTTTATTATGTACGTATAAAATTAAAAGAGCCTTCTTTACATATCATTTATGATATCATTAAAGTATTTTATTATAATTTTAATATGTATAGATTTATTAAATATAAAATTATTAACTATGTAGTAAAGCTATTCAAATAAAAATTGTTTATTAAAAACCGATGAGTTTTAATGTATGATTTTGAGATTAATAGAAATTAATGATCTTCAAAGATTAAGTAAATAAATCAATAATAGATTAGTTTTAGCGTGCAAAGAGTAATATTTTTACCATATTTTTGGCGCATAAGAAGAAGTATTATTAACAATTTGTTGCAAATATTATGCAAAATTATGCAAGATTGAAGACTTCTAAAAAACGTACTTCTCTTTTAAAAATATATAACTGCATTATAACATATTTTATTTAGATAATGTAAAATAACTAAAATTACTACTCAAAATAACAAATTTACACTTATTTAATAATTTCAATTGAAAAATAATTTTTGGATTTGTTGTTTCTAGAAACGTTTTTTTGTTCTGAATTGTATAATTTGGTAAAGATTTTTGAATATTCTTATTAGAAATTGATTATGAATATGGTAAAATTAAATGAAATATTTGCAATTAAAATTATTCTAATAAAATTGATTACTAAAAAATGAAGAAGTTTTTATTTAAGGTATGTGATGCGAGATTAATTAAAGCATAGCCGTTTAAGTCAATTTTTCTCATGAATTGATGAAACATATGTAGATGTTTTCTTTATAAATCATAGACGGTTAGAACAATTTTCCGCTAATGTGTTCAAAAAGCGCTGAAAAATTTAGATATTTTTCACATGATGCGACGAAAAATGTGTATCTTCTTTATAAATTATAGACATTTACGATAATTTTTCTGATGAGTTGGTAAGAAGTGATGAACACGAACGTTTAAGAATATTAAAATTTTTCTAATTTATAGTTATATTTATTAATAAATGTTTAGTTTTTAAAACTTTCTATAATAAATTTTCAATTTTTAAACCCAAAAAAACTTTTAAAAACTTTAAAATTTTTTAAAAATTTTAAACTTTTTAAAAAAAATTTAAGTTATAAAAAATTGTTTTTAAAGTTTTAAAAATTGAAAATTTATTTAAAACTTTTTCAAAACTTCTAAAACTTTAAAAAAATTTAAAACTTTTTAAAAAAAATTAGAATTTTGTAAAACTTTTAAAACTTTTTTAAAACTTTTTAAAACTTCTAAATATTTAAAAACTTGCGATCTAATTCGCGCCGGGGACGTGCGACTTCCGATTTTAGAAATTCTAATTTCGCATATGCGATGGTGGAAATGTTCATGAACCAATTTTCTCTGAAAATTGGTTCATGAACATTTCCACCATCGCATGTGCGAAATTAGAATTTCTAAAATCGGAAGTCGCACGTCCCCGGCGCGAATTAGATCGCAAGTTTTTAAATATTTAGAAGTTTTAAAAAGTTTTAAAAAAGTTTTAAAAGTTTTACAAAATTCTAATTTTTTTTTAAAAAGTTTTAAATTTTTTTAAAGTTTTAGAAGTTTTGAAAAAGTTTTAAATAAATTTTCAATTTTTAAAACTTTAAAAACAATTTTTTATAACTTAAATTTTTTTTAAAAAGTTTAAAATTTTTAAAAAATTTTATAGTTTTTAAAAGTTTTTTTGGGTTTAAAAATTGAAAATTTATTATAGAAAGTTTTAAAAACTAAACATTTATTAATAAATATAACTATAAATTAGAAAAATTTTAATATTCTTAAACGTTCGTGTTCATCACTTCTTACCAACTCATCAGAAAAATTATCGTAAATGTCTATAATTTATAAAGAAGATACACATTTTTCGTCGCATCATGTGAAAAATATCTAAATTTTTCAGCGCTTTTTGAACACATTAGCGGAAAATTGTTCTAACCGTCTATGATTTATAAAGAAAACATCTACATATGTTTCATCAATTCATGAGAAAAATTGACTTAAACGGCTATGCTTTAATTAATCTCGCATCACATACCTTAAATAAAAACTTCTTCATTTTTTAGTAATCAATTTTATTAGAATAATTTTAATTGCAAATATTTCATTTAATTTTACCATATTCATAATCAATTTCTAATAAGAATATTCAAAAATCTTTACCAAATTATACAATTCAGAACAAAAAAACGTTTCTAGAAACAACAAATCCAAAAATTATTTTTCAATTGAAATTATTAAATAAGTGTAAATTTGTTATTTTGAGTAGTAATTTTAGTTATTTTACATTATCTAAATAAAATATGTTATAATGCAGTTATATATTTTTAAAAGAGAAGTACGTTTTTTAGAAGTCTTCAATCTTGCATAATTTTGCATAATATTTGCAACAAATTGTTAATAATACTTCTTCTTATGCGCCAAAAATATGGTAAAAATATTACTCTTTGCACGCTAAAACTAATCTATTATTGATTTATTTACTTAATCTTTGAAGATCATTAATTTCTATTAATCTCAAAATCATACATTAAAACTCATCGGTTTTTAATAAACAATTTTTATTTGAATAGCTTTACTACATAGTTAATAATTTTATATTTAATAAATCTATACATATTAAAATTATAATAAAATACTTTAATGATATCATAAATGATATGTAAAGAAGGCTCTTTTAATTTTATACGTACATAATAAACTGATTTATGTGTGTGTAAATTAGTAATTTGCTATATTTAAGTTAAAAATTTTAAAAAATATTTACACAGAAGTTAATAAGCATATTCCATTATTTTATAATGACCCCATGGTAGCGTATCTTAGCTATCTTTAATCAATCATCTTTTATCATCGTGTGGATTAAATGCGGTTTTCAATTGACTAACAGAGCTTACTGCATGATTTCTTGAACGATTTAGATTTTGTGAGACAAATTTTTGATGAGTCAAGCCAATTAAAGATTCTTTGAAATCAATAAATGTTATTCTCGATTTCACAACTTGTCTCTTTACTCAAATAATTTTTGTATCGTCAGCGTCAACAACTTCGAAAGTACACATTCTGATCTTAATCCAATAAATTCACTCATTATTTTCCCATTATTTTCATCCTTCATTAGACCTAACTAATTTTTATTTACACGAGGTATACCAAATATATTATCCGGCGGATAACCACTTGTATCGAAATATATGTATATAACAATCTTTTGATTATGCTAGAACAAATACAAAGCAGTTAAATAGTAAATAGTTTTTAATTTTTATCAAATTTGATTAATAGCTCTCGGTTATATAAAAATAAATGCTGTAACTTTATTACATTTATGCAACTTTATTACGTTTTTGTTAGCTTTTTATATAGTTATTATAGTGCATTTTCTATGTAAATCATAGACGTGTACGTCAATTTGGCCACGCAACTACCTCGCAAGTTTTTAAAAATTTTAAAAAGTTTTAAAATTTTAAAAAAGTTTTAAAGTTTTTAAAAGTTTCAAAAAGTTTTAAAAATTGAAAATTTATTTTAAAATGTTTTAAAAACTAAAAATTTATTAATAAATATAACTATAAATTAGAAAATATTTAATATTCTTAAACGTTCGTGTTCACCACTTCTTACCACTTCATCAGAAAAATTATCGTAAACGTCTATAATTTATAAAGAAAATGCACATTTTTCGCCGCATCATGTGAAAAAACAGATTTTATAAATTTGATAACGGTTTTATTACATTTTTATAAAGTTATTAATTTTGTGATACTTATTATAACTTGTAATAACATTTTTTACTTGTTAAAATTTATTATTACTGTTTTTATTACTTTTAATCACTTTTATAACTTATTACGTATTTTTAAAACTTTAAAACTCATTATAACTTATAATATCATATTTTTTATACAAATTTTACAACTCTTCATAACTCTTAAACTTAACATTTTAACTTAGGTATTATACATTTTTGACCCTTAGCTTTTAAAAATTTTACAGATTTTTATACCATTTTAAAGGTAGCTTACTTTTTATAATTTTTTACAAATACTTTATAAACTTAATAACGTTTTTTTATTACTTATTATATCTTTAAATAATATTTCTATAATTTTTAAAATGTATTATTTTTATAACCTTTTAATAATTTTTATAACTTATTATAACTTTTCGTGTATTTTTTATAACTTGTATAGTCATTATAACTTTCAACATAATATTTGTGTTCAAAGTTTACAACTTTTCATAACTCTTGCAACTAATTTTTATAACTTTTAATACATTTCATAAGTTTCTATAGCTTTAAATGTCTTTATATAATTTTGTCTATCTGTTTTAATTTAGGTACTATAAGTTTTATACATTTTTGTCACTTCATTAAATTTGTATAGTTTAAAAAAAAATAAGTTTTACACCATTTAATTACATATAATCAGATACCACTAGTAGTAGTAACTTACTTTAGGATAGTAAATTAGTGCATAAAATACACACCACTTCTCACTACTAAGAGCGCTACTTTCTATCAGTAAAATGATTATTAGTACTACTAACTAGTTCACCTTCTCATCGCCAGGTCTCACAACCACATGTCACAAACTTTATTACACTAAGTTAATGCAATACCACTTCTAACCACTAGAGTGGAGTACTTCCATCACTAATTGTACTAAACCACGATTATCAAACACGCACACATGATTTAATATTATTAGTTCAGCTTTTCGTCGCCAAACAATATCACGTCCTATGTCAGAAAATCCAAGATGGCGGATTTTTTAAGTTTTGGGACCTCCATGAGAAAATACACACGTACATAGCAAAGACGTTTACGTCTGAAACTAAAACACAGATGTGGGTTAAAGCTCACCGCATTTTCTTTATAAATCATAGACGTTTACGTGAATTTACAAAGAACAAGTGGGGAGCGGGGGTTAAAACCCTACGACATCATTTATAAATCGTGGAAGATGATTTATCTTTAATTCATAAAATTCCACGCACATTTTTCAATTAATATTTTTTTTTATTTTATAATAAATTTTTAGATTTTAATTTTTTTAATTTTCATGATTCATTTGTAATTATTATTTTATGTTTAAATTTTTTATTTTTATTTTTTTTTTAAGCTGGTTTTTGTTTTAATTTTAAAAATTTGTAATTTTACTTTCTAAAATAGCGGACAACAGTATAAAGATCTTCCAAGTCGGAACAAGTATAGTTTCATGTAATACTTAAAAACAAATGAATCCAAACTCAATGTACAAATACTTTATAAACTTAATAACGTTTTTTTTGTAGTTATTATAACTTTTAATAATATTTTTTATAATTTTTAAATTTTATTATTTTTTATGACTTTTTGATAATTTTTTTAACTTATTATAACTTTTCACGTATTTTTTTTATAACTTTTAAAGTTATTATAACTTTTAACATATTTTTTGTTCAAAGTTTATAACTTTTTATAACTCTTTCAACTAGTTTTTATAACTTTTAATCAATTTCATAACTTTTATACCGTTAAATGTCTTTATATTTTGTAATATAATATATAGTATATATTATATTGTTTTAACTTAGGTACTATAAGTTTTATACATTTTTACCACTTTCCATTAAATTTGAATAATTTTAAAAAAAAAATACAATTTTTACACCATTTAATTACTTTTACAGTTGTATGCTTTTTTAAACATACTTTATAAACTTGATAACATTTTTGGTTACATTGATCTAGAGTTAAGCTGTATACTACCATAATACTTAGCACAGTTTACGAATTAACAAAACAATGATTGATAAAGTAGATTAGCCTAATAAAATAAAATAATATTTCCTTCAGCTATTTTCTTTTTTAAATATAATAATTTTTAATATTAAAGCCTGTGCTTTATTATCGCTATCATCAAAGTATTCTTCAATTTCTTTGAAAATGTGGTTAGGCTCAATACTAAATTTATAAGTCTCGAAATATCTTTCATAAAATATAAGTTCAATCTCATCATACCATCTAGTTATGTATATGAAACTTCCTCTTTATCATCTTTTATAGCCATGTAACAACGCAAATTTATTGTTCATCTTTCGTTATAAGTAAAAATAAATGTCTTAACTGTGTAATTTACTATGCTGCTTTTATTTGAATGTCCGTGTAAGTCTACTTTAGTGTTTTTGTTTATTTTTGATTGTCCGCCGATAAAATAATAAGTTGAACTTTTGAATATCATATCAAAAAATTTGTAAGTTACGCATTAAATCAGTTAAAGTTGTCAGCTATGCATTGTGTTTTATTTATCATTTTGTATTGTATAACGATAATGTACCTGCGCAGGTCGTTGCCATTTATTTTGTTGTAGAATATTTAATATGAACTTTGATGATATTTACTTTGATCAGTTTAAACATGAAATATGCTATTAAGAATTATTTCCTGATTAGTATACTAAAATATAATATATGAGTTCTCATAATTAAGTTTATTCAACTTTAAAATTTAAATGTAAACTAAATTTTTGAAATATTATTATGCGAAAAATTGCGTAATTTTTAGTAAAGTAAGTAGTTAGTAGTAAATTTTATTAAAAAATTTTCGATGGTTATCATAATAAAATGTAATAATAAAATAATGACTTAATAGTGAAATGTACTAATGTGATTCGTATCCAAATATAAAAACTAATTTTACGCGAGAAAATTTTATCGTTTCATCATTGTTACTATTGTAATGTAATTATGTATGGTATCGTAAATACAAAAGGATTATTAGTTTCTATGCATTGTTATGTGACATAAATTATCATCGTTTTTCACCGTTATCGCTTATCGTTTTTCCATTTTTACTTAATCGATTGACTTATCCCACACTATTGCAACGAAAACATAACTGAAGTAATGATCATACAAGTTAATAAAAATGATTTTTTATAATTGTGACAAAAATATGTTAAATCCGATTATAACAATTATAAAAAAAATATGATATATATTATTTGACGTATATTCTTACTATATAATAACTTGCAATTCTCATTTGCATCCATCAGATTTGCTGTTGTTATATGTATAGCGGTACGTTTTCAAGATCAAGTTTAGTTTTAAAAATAAAATATAGTGAAACGTTGTCAAGATCAAAAAAAAAATATTTTTTTTTATTTAGTTTACTACCGAAAACGATATGTAGACAATTTACATCGTACATATAAAATTAAAATTCAATCTTTTAATCTTTATCTATATATGTAATATGAATCGTATACAATAACTACATAAAAATAAAATGCAATTTTATTAATCTTTATATATTTTGCGAACACAATAACAACAACAATCATTTACTATCATTTAAATTTAATATTTGTTACAGTTACTAAATTAAATATTGTAAATCGCACGTCGGACGTCGCACCCCGCGACGCTTTTGAACACTTTTGTGTGAAATAATTTTAAAAGTAATAAATCAATTAGAAATTTAAAACCAAAAGTTTTCCAAAGTTTATCCTAAACACAAACGAAATATCTTTTGAAAGTGCTGCCACCTAATTATGAAAAGAAAAATCATCCTAAACACAACCAAAATATCTTTTCAACGTGCTGCCATCTAGCGAAAAGTACGGAAACTTACATAAAATAGTGCTGCCATCTAGCGAAAAATCATTGCTACTTAAAATTTCGAGCTTTGTCGGAAAAGTTTTTTAGTGCTGCCATCTGTAAAAAAACTTTTCATACTACGTGAGCCAAAATTTGCAAATTTGCTCGTCACCAAATATCGCTACTTTCTATGTAAGAAAATCGAAGATGGCGGATTTTTGGGTTTTGATACCTCCATAAGAAAATACACGCGTTTTTGTGCTGGAAGTCACATAGTTTACCTACTATTGTGTATACGTTTAGTTAGGTACAATATGAATTTTTATTTTTTGTTTTCAGAGCCGATACGATCTCCAGACATCCCACCAACAAATATCACGACACAATCAACACCATCATCCCCAGAATTCTCTCCTGTAGTTAGAGAACCAACGGTGCAGCGACCAACGCCAGGCAGTGTAAGAGCAAGACGACAACGTGCTCGTATCAATGAAGTCTTGTCCCCTCGCGTTCAAAGATATAGGGATAGCAACGCAAGAAGCGTAAGTGAGAAAAAATCTTCATTGTAATAAAATTTTGTTTTTATTTAAACAGGGAAGCTTTTCAACAACGTCAGTGGTTCGCGGCATTCACCTTCAAGAGCGCACTGTGGAATTATTAGAAAATGCTGAAGTTCAACGAGAACGGACCAACAGACTTCTAGAAGATATACGATCCCAAGGCGAACAGACAATCCGTCTGCTACAGGAACTTTTGAATTCTCAATCTCAATATAATTAATTTTCAAATTCAAAATAATTATTTTAATTTTTTTTCTTTGTTTTTAGATTCCTGCTACAATATGTTGCTTCGATCAACATTCATCTGAGGTATGGCCACCAACAATGCAATAAAATACAATGAATTTTTATCTATATGATTTATATTTATTTAGTTTTAAGAAAATAATACATTGTTAAAAAATAATTAAATTAAATATAAGTACTTAAACATTATAGTTTTTATTAAATATAAATAAACCTTGATATTTTTTTTAAATTATAGACAATTCATGTTTTTCAATAAATTATAAAATAATTTTGTTATTAGATTTTTTTTAAAAATGTAACTGTTATATTCGCTTAACATTAATATACATAAACATACTTAATACATAAACAATAATTTGAGTTTTCTTTTCTCAATTAAAATGATTTAATTAAAATAAAAAAAAATTAAATACAAATATTTTGATGTTTTTAATACATATTCTATCCTACGGATACGTTTTTTCGTACCTGCATCCGCCGAAAAAAAAATAAATTATCCGTATCCGCACTCACGAGAAATTTTAAAATCCGCATCCGCACTCATCCGCCAGAAATTGATGCGGATACATTCGCTTTTATCCGTGGATACTCGCGGATATTACTGTCCGATGCAGGGCTCTAATACATATATGTACTTTTATACATTAATGTGTTCTTCCTCAATTAAATTTGTTAAGAATTCCCTAATGCGTTCACCAGAAACTGAATTTTGTGCTACTGCGGGAATTGGAACACTATCATCGTCGTTTACCTCTAAATTATCTATGGGGTAATTGTGGTCTATGAGGAAGTTGTGTAAACAAATACAGGATTGTATAATATTTGCAGATTTTCTATGGTCGTAATGCAAGTGCCCAGATGATCTTTTAAGGCACCTAAACCGGGATTTTAACAATCCAAAACAACGTTCTATACCACTTCTAATCTTGCCGTGCACAATATTATATTTTATTTGGGCATCAGTGGTTGGTCGTTTATATGGTACCATCATATATGGTTTTAACGGATAACCACTATCGCCCTCGTGACAAAATTAATAATTTGGTTAGTTAAATATTTTTAAATATAATAAAACATTAAATTACCGAATAGCCAAGTCTTCTTATCCTGCAAATTGAGATCCTTAATTAAAGGGACGATGGTACTTCCAGCCCAAATAAACGAATCATGCGTCGACCCGGGATATCTGGCATTCACGTTCATAATCCTCATATTGTAATCACATATCTATAAATAAATAAAAAATGCCTGTTAATAATGAAGAACATTAAATTAAAGGTGAACGTTACCATTTGGACATTTATCGAATGATAATTTTTACGATTCACATACGCATATTCATCTCTTCTATGTAAATTAGCCATTGCGATATGAGTACAATCGATTAGACCAACAATTCCCGGAACTCCATATTTCATTAAAAATTCCTCTTTTTTAAGTTTGGCTTCTGCCAATGTCGACGGGAATATCACTTGGTGTACTATTAACTTATTCCCGATCACTTCACTAATTTTCGCAATACTGTTGGAAATCTTGCTTTGGCTCATTACGACGAAAGCATCCAACCCCACACGACGCTGGTGACTTCCGCTGGCAAAAAAAAATAATGTAGCCAGCACCTCCAAATGTAATGGAATTTTATTCTTATTTTCCGTTGGTTCATCAATATATGGGCGAATTTGCTCGATTAGCGTTATAGCTAAATTCTTTCGTAATCGATAATTATTGATGAAACTGCAAAAATCACATAAAAATTTGTAAATTTTGTTCTAGATTTCATATAAATAATTTATGTTTTGTATTAATCAAAAATATAACCTACCAGCGATCCGAAATATCAAATGGATTTAGAATATCTCTTAGATACTCATTATAACGCCGAGTTTTAACCTTCCTATTGTAATACACAAAAGCAGGCACATTTATCATGATTTTAATTTTTTCTTCAACTATTTAGAAAATTAACACAATGAAAAACTATAATTTGGAAATTTAATTAAACCACAAAAAATTATTAATTTATTTATCTTATTAATATTATTAACGTTTCTAAAATACATTATACAGCGTAAAAGACGCACACGAAATAAAATAACAAATGACGTTTGGTAATATGTCAAAAACACAAAAACAAAACAAAACACGCACACCAATACGCACACCACTACTATGACGTTCCGGTAAATTTCCAGTGGGATGGAAAAAATCGTACAAAATCCGTACCCAGATCGTCGGATAGAGCAGAAATTAGTAACACAGCAATAGAGTGTGATATAGAGAAAATGCCGTAGCATAGTTCAGGCTAATGGTGGATGAATTTTGTCACATCGTTTATTAATTTAAATTAAGAAGACCCCAATATATTCCACCTCGTTCACACATACATTATTAAAAAAATGTTTTGTCACTTGTTTCCAATATACGCTTATACGTCATAATAACTTATTATTTTCATCATAGCATAAGTGTTTTAGAAACTGCATACACATTTTTAATCTTAAATAAAGTCGAAAATAATAAAATTTTCGCAAATAATAAAATAAACGCATAACAAAACTTTGATGAGAAATTACCTTTCGCCATCCGCTAACATTTTTAACAACTCCCTCTAGAAGCCTGCGGTAAGGAAAATAAACTGCATTAATTTGGGCTAAATAAACGGGATTCATTGATAACAATAATACACCGTAGCAATCAAATTAGTAAAATACATTATATGTACCATATTTTAGGTCATATCATGTGTGAACTTTCACAATTGCTAAATTGTTAACTATAAAAATTGAAATTAAAACAATTAATAATTAATTTGGCAGAAATTCACACAATAATTACCACATATGTACATTTATCAGTAATTTCATTAAAAAAATTTGATGTGCAATAGTATTTTTATAACTACATATTAAATTAAAATATTTTATTTTGACATCGGATGAAAACCACTTCATAGTAAACGTTCATTTGAGCAAAAACAATCATAAATGGAAATGTAAACTTATCACTTTTAGTTCATTATTTTCCCTCAAAATTCATTTTGCAGGGTTATGTTTGTAGACTACTTTGTTTTGAATTATATCACAAAAAAAGTCTCCAATAATGATATAAATTCGTGATATAACCACCTTATTAAAGTTAGCCGATAGTTTCCAGCCGAAAGATAATGCAGATAGTGCCTTGACTATTTTTAATCTCTCTTTATACTCTCGATCCTATCGATTTTTAAATTCCTATAAACTGAAATAATTTCTCCTTCACCCAAATGATGTACCCGATCCTAAATTCTCCAAAATTCGAGTTCATAACTGATTTTTGCTGTATTCAAGGCACTATCTGCATTATCTTTCGGCTGGAAACTTTCGGCTAACTTTAACAGTATGATATAACCACCATAAATTGCCACCCTGGGGCGGTATGTTGTACCATCACTATTTTCGACTTTCTACTTAGTTATTATGTCTCATTTTTTCCCGAGTAAAATGGCAGCCTATTTCACTTCGAAAATCACGATTTTCTAATGTGTTCTCAGTTCGCTCGAGTAAAGCGTCACTCTATTTCTTTTCTACGATTTCTAAGACTAATACATTCGATTCGTATAAACATACTATTTGTTTCCACTTTAACCATTTATTTCTTCGTTGTTCTTTCTCAATCAATTTTTTTTTATTATAGTTTATTGTTTGTCTAACGGGAACTTGCCTGCACCTACACTAAAAACAAAATAACAGTACGGCGAAAAAAACAAAAAAAAAACAAAAAACCTTCTAGCAGTCAATATTTGCAGAGTCATTCGTTTAAACGCAGTATGTGAAAAGTGATTTTTTATTTAAGTTTTAAATTATGTCTAATAATTCATACATATTCAAAGGTACTTAACAGCAATTTGGTATTTTATTAAAACAATCATTTTAAAGACTGTTGTTTAGCAATGCCTAAAGGTAATCGTTTAACTAAGGCGGAGCTGTTATCGATAAAAATATATAAGGAAGAATAATATTCCAAACTGCTGAAACAGGAAGCACTTCTACTCAGTGTATCAGTATTAATGTTTCATAGGATTGCCGTCATCTGATATGTACCCCATGCGGCGTTGGTTCCCGCAGCTCAAGCCGGCAGAGGGGAACAGTGTGGGTTCCGGGGTACTCAGACTACAGCCTAGATTACCGCATATTTGAATGATAAAAGGGAGAGAAGAGACAGCATATTGCATGCCATCAAATTGTGTGTGTAGGGATGAGATATTGGGATCCGGACCCAATAGGTGTTGAAGTCTTCTCCAACGATGTTTTGGGCTATTAAGCCGTGGTTGTTAATTGATTAATTTAGGGTAGCATTATTACCCTAAATTAATTATACGTTTTGCCCGAGGGATCTTAATTTGTTTTGGCCTACGGCCCTAGTGATTAGTAAGTATTTTTTTAGATCTGCAAAGCGTTGCTGGTAGAAGGGTGTGCAATGCCTGAGGCACTGTTGCTTAAGAACCACTCGTCCCTTTTTCCAGAGGGACAACCAACATACGCTTTGCGGATCGGTACCGCTTGGATTAGTATGGTGAGTTAGGTTACTGAATACTTACCGAAATTGTCCCAACTTGATCTCCTAAAAATAAACCAAGCAAATCACTGTTTTTTTTATTTTTATTTAACACAAATTATTCACTATCAAAAAAAAACCCACTAACAAACAAAACTTTACTTAATTCACTAAAATATTAATTCACCAATAAAACTTATTGACTGACTTTAATTACTAATAACAAACTGATTGACTGACTTTAATTACTAATGACAAACTGATCGACCGACTGACCCCTTAAATGTACTACTCTCTCAACCAAATATAATTATTTCTGCCATATTGACAAAATGTATAAATACCGCCCATTTAAAAGTGTTATAAAATAAACACTTGGGGAGTTTATGTATGCCGCGAAAACTGCAACGTTTTAAATTCCTACTTAGGTCGTTCGATTAAGTTTAAGTAGGAAAGTAGAACATTTGCTTTTATCGCGGACATGAACAACATATGGATACGTAATCCAATTACAAAACAAACATTTACGTTCACTCATTTGCATTATATACTAATTACATTATATACGAATTGAGTGACGTAGGTTGCAATTGAATCGCGTAAACAAGAAATATTTTTATGTTTGCTGTATTGCAACTTATACCAATTTTTAGGTATATGAATGCAACAACAAACACAGAGAAGCATTTGTAATTTCGGCATGACTAGATATTTGGTGAATTTTAGTGAAGATGATCTCTTCAAGGTCGTGGCGAAATTACTTCAAAAATTATTATTATAATAATATGAAAATTGTGTGGGTTGAGTTTTTAGAATAAATTCCGTTACACTGCAACAAAAATTGTCCACAAAAAAGGCCGAACGAAGATCTCATCACGTCAAACTGGTCAAATTCGACATGAGGCTACTCGAAATCGGCTGTCATGCAAAGTGATAAAGGAGAAATTGGATTTTCCTGTGACGACTCGATACATTACCCGTGTTTTTAAAAGGTCACCAAACATTAAATGGACTAAAATGAGAAGTAAACCGCGTTTATCTGCCGTACATAAGGAGAGCCGCCTCAAATTTGCTCGTAAATACATGTCGTGGACAACAGATTGGCAGAAGGTGATTTTTTCTGACGGGAAAAAATTAAACCTCGATGGTCCTGACTGCTACAGTTAATACTGGCATAATTTGAAAGAACATGGCGTCAACAACGTAACTTTGGTGGAGGGAGCGTAATGATATGGTGAGCCTTTTTTTACTACGCAAAACTTCCTATTTGCGCCATAACGACTCAGATGAACTCCCGTACGTACATGGATCGTTTGGAAGATGTTTTTCTTAGTTACCTTAATGGTATTGATCACGAAAATTACATATTCCAGCAGGATAATGCGTCTATCTATATGTCAAATGAATTCAAACAGTGGTTTCGCCAGAAAAAAACCCTCTTCTTGAATGACCAACTTGCAGTCCTGACTGCAATAATATCGAGAACTTTTAGGGTATCCTGGCTGGCAAAGTCTATGCAAATGATCGGCAATTTGATAATGTTAATGACTTGAAAAGTGCAATTCGTGATTGTTGTGCGAAAAATGATCTAGAAACACTGAAAAAATTAGTAGATTCAATGCGAACCCGAGTTTTCGATGTAATACAAAATGGTGGAGGTCATACAATTAAATAAATAAAATACCAAATTTTTTCTTACTCATGGTGCTTTAATTATCTCGAGTGAATTTATATGAAAATTTTAGGGCTTTCTTAGGTGAAATAGACAATTTAAGTTAATTAGAAATAATTAGATAGGTCTGGTTGGAGAAATATAATTAAAAAACATATTGCATTTATACGAATGTCGTTTATACCAAATTTAAAGGAAGCGAACGTCAATGAACTGTCCAATATCCTTTATTTGGTAAGTAACAGTTTACAGTTTACTTCCATTAATGGGACAAAATACATTTTTACTTCTCGACATGCATCTTCGGAATTAATAATAATAAATAAAAAAAAATTGTTTTTTAGTAAAATTTTTCGGCGCTTAGGTCCACACGCCTATCCACAATCAAGTTAATTTTCTTCAAAAATCTGGGCATTTTTTGCTTTTGTTGAAATGTGGTCGCTTTGGTTGAATATGAGCATGAATAACGGGAGCTCTCTTATAATGATCTTCATTCCTTGGCTATTTTCAATTTTCTTCCTTTTAAAGGTGTTCATTTCATCTTCAATTTGCAAACTTTTCATTTTAAGTTATTCTATTGTATCCTCCTTCTTGAAGGTGGGATGATGACCTCTGGCCATAACCTTAATTTCTGGGTTATTTATTTCCTCGTAGGTATAACACTCTTTACCGTCTTTAGTCAGCTTTGAGTCTAAAGCTCTATATGCATTGGGGTTTTGTATTTATCTTTCAAACATTATCGCTTAGTGTCACTGCTCTATAGTTGTTTATGGTACTCGATTTCATTAAAACTTTAATATTCGCAAATTCTATGTGTTGTTTTTGTTGCTGGTGATGTTGAGATGTAGGCACAGATTCGTTAATTTCATTTTCTTCAGCTTGTGACCAACTTCTGGCGAAAATTTTGCTCTTCGCTTTTGTAGGTCTTTTCTTTGAAAAATGCATCAAGTTTGTCTTGCAATTTTTCATCATCTGTATGGATTTTTGCTTTTATACAGATAATTATACTGTTTTCATTATAACGTTAGTAGGGGAGTTTCCCAAACTTCTCTCAGTCTGGTTTTCTTCAGCTCTTTGGCGATTTCATTACTAAATTGTGATGCCATTACTTCTATTCCACTAAGTCTTCTGCGTCTAGCTTAATATTTTCGTTTTGCTGCTTAGTCGCGGAGTGTGTTTGTCGAAGGTGAATTTGTGTAATGGTGGTTATACGTGATCAATAAATGTATTTCTTAACTTTGTGTTTACCTACATACAAATAAAGAAATTATTTGTGTTTACCTATATTGCCGCCCCGGTGGCAAAGTGGTCAACATGCTTGCTCCAGCGACCGGAGGTCCCGGGTTCGTTTCCCGGTGGTGACAAGGAAAAAATTTATCGGCTGGGTTAGGATCAATGAATTAATCACTCATTATCCGAAATGAAAATATGATTATGAAACCTGATTTGAGGCGGCCAAATCCCTTGATAAGATATAGTGCCAGAGAGAGAGAAAATAAAGAAACTTTTTAAAGACAGTTGTTTATCTTTAAAAAAAATTCTTACAGCATGCGTGAAACACCAAACGTACTAAAATAATCGTTGTCTGATAAGTTGCCATACATTTGTTGTAATATGCAAATAAACGTTATATATAACATTGGCTAAATGAGATGAGAAACAATAAAGTTTTATGTTTTCTGTTTGATTAATTTTTAATTAAAATTCAAAAATCTCACGTTTACGTTAAAAATACAAGTTTATGTGTTGCTTAGTAGATTCTAAATATAAATTCCGTAAACATAGATTAAAAAATTTAATCAAAAAAATATAATGCAAACTTGGATATAGCGAAAGATAAATCTTTCCCAACTTTCCGTAGTGATTCAAAACGATGCTGTGAACACAAAAGCTCGTCAAAATTTCACATTCTTAAAATTTACTTGACATATATTTCTACATTATGCTTCTAGTTGTTTGATATAGGTTTAAAAGTTTACAACAATTGTAATAATTTTTTTTACGGCCATAAAATAGCCTAGACAAGAAATCGTATGCCAAGTTGGTTGAAAGATTGTCCTTGTATTTAATTTAAAGCTTTTCTTAGAGAGAGCATTTACTTGTGAAGATTGGTGTGTCTTGTACAAAAGCGAAAGGTTATATCGAGATTGTTTTTCTTTGTGTTACTCAATTTCATTTGAAAAAGCTTAAAAGCTTATTTTTTCAACAGAATTTATGGTATTCGTTTAGAAAATAGATACAAATCTGATGTTTTTATCGTTATTTCTTTGAGTTTAAACTCCACAAGTTTAAAGAAAACAATTCGCAGAAAAATTCTTAAAAACTTTCTATTTAATTATGCGAAATTCAATAATCATTATCATGATGTCTGATCCGCCAACATTTTGTATTTTATTAAAATTAAAAATTAAGCTGTAAAGTGATTAAGACATGACATAAATGTCAATGATATTCTACATACGAATTAAATAAAAATGTAAACCAAAACTCAAAACCAGTTTAACAAAAATGTAACAAAAGTGATTTTTTTTACCATAGGTGTGTACATATTAAACCGGAACTCAAAAATAGGCACCATTTATTTAATGTACCTTTCGACAACGTCATCAGCGCCAATGTTTTCTTTTGACATCTGTCTTGCGTTGAACGAGGAGAACCATCGACATTCTGAAGAGTACTTCCCTTCCTACGAAAATGTATGAAAATGGGGCAATAACTGGTTTGCTTCAAAAGAAGTATGTAGATTTTTTGGTGTTGCATCTACGCATTGCCAGAAAGATGGGAAAAATGTATAACTAATAATGGGCAATACTTTGAATAATGGGAAATACTCGTAATCATTATCATACGATGAACGTGTACTTTTTACTAAAAAGACCGGTTTAAGTTTTACACACCGGGTAATTACAAAGAAAAAGTTTAATTAAAAATATTACATAGCTTAATTATTTAATTAAATTATTTCCATTCACTCGCAGCTAAATGTGGGCTGTTGGCGGGTTCAGAGTGAGCTATATGTGTATATTGTTAATTTTTTAATTGATAACAGATTACCAGAGGTGTGGTTTACTAATAAGAGAACAAGATATATTAGTTGGTATTTAGTTTATTCTAACTTTATTGAGTTTTAAATATAAATAAAATATAACTTTAAGAATTTCATCCCAATCGAATAAGAAATGGCTTAGATCCATTTAAATTCAAAATTTCTCAAAACTCTTGTTCATTACACCAAAAGAAAAAACTGACGACTCTAAAAAAACAATGCATACATAACTTGTAATATTTAAATTGTTGGTTTAATTTCAACAAATTTTTAATAAATTATAAAAAAATTGTTATATTGTCATTAAATACTTATAAATTGTTTAGCTACAGTTTCACAAAAAATTGTACGTACGTACATTTTGTGCCTTAAATTGTTAAAAACAGTGGAACATTGCATTGTTGATTGAAAATATTATTTTAAAGTAAAATTTATGGAAAAAATTTGTATGTTTCAATGACATTTTGTTATTGCATGACTACGTTTTATACAAGATTAGTTTTATTTTGTCACTGACCTTCAACCAGATCAAAGTTAATAATAAATATAAAGATACTTTAGTTAATAACTTTTATTATAAAGCCTTTTGATAAACAATAGCTATTTTTGGTTTTTCCATTTGGTGTGTAAATAAATAAATTTTTTGGCGTTCCCACTCTGGAGCAAGCAACATACAGTTGGCCATGTGAAAAGCATGAATTTTCCAAAATAACACCAGCTATTTTCAATGATTGCCCCTGGGCTTTGTTGATTGTCATTGCAAAAGCAAGGCGTAATGGGAATTGTAGTCACTTGAATTCAAACGGCAAATCGGTAGGAATCATAGGCATGTGCGGAATTAACACATCTTCTCCTTTACTTTTACCGGTAATAATCGTTGCTTCAATCACATTCGGCATCAATTTATTCACACAAAGCCGTGTTCCTTTGCACAATTTCTTTGGATCTAAATTTGGGAGCAGTATTATTGTGAACTCTCTTTTAAAAATAGTATGTGTGATGGAATACCAGGTGGCTCAAAAGAATTAAGAAAGTATTGGATAATTGACGAATTGATTCACATCAGTAACCGTGTCGGTAGATTTGTATTTCATTATTGGCCCGGGTAGTTTCGATTGAATTTTATTATTTAATTTATTAACGCCGTCATTTTTGGGACCTAAAGATTGCCTTAAATGTAAATTAATAAAATTAATTTGAATAATTAAATCAATTATAGTGGAGGTATGATTTGTGTATAACAATCGCATGCTAGATTTCCTTTTTGGTGTCTAAATTTTTTCGACTAAGGCGCTATTTCGGAACATTTAAATAATTGTATCTATACATACATGTAAAAATGAATTCTTGATCTAGGGCAGACTTCCGGATTCGAGCATGCCACTAATTTCATATAAAACCTTTCCTAAAGTCATTCCCTTCAAGAAATCTTAAAAAAATTAAAATTTGAGAAACAATTTGTATCACCCCTTGACCCCGTCAAAAGTATCGTGGTCTTGGTCCTGAACATGCAACATATACATGGTAAAAATTTCATGGCGATCGGTAAAACGGCTAAGGCGTTATTTCAAATAATTGTATCTTTACATGTAAAAATGAATTTTTGATCCAAAGGCGGACCCCCCGAATTCAAACATGTCTCTTATTTCATATAACCCCTTTCCAAAACTCATTCTCGCAAAAAAAATTAATTTTTTGAAAAAATTTGTACCATGGCCCCTAGACCCCGGGGTCCAGCCCATTTCACAATATCGTAAGATTGACCCTGAACATGCAACATTTACATGGTAAACATTTCATGGCGATCGGTTGAGCGACTGAGAAGTCATTTTGGAATAATCAAATATTTGTATCTATACATGTAAAAATTAATTTTTGATCCAGTGCTGGGCCCCTCGGATTCGAACATGTCAGTAATTTCATATAACCAGCCCCATAAACTCATTTTCGTGGAAAGTTTTAAAGAAAATTAAAATTTTTGAAAAAAGTTGTACCGCAGCCCCTAGACCCCGGGGTCCAGCCCCTTTCAAAGTATCATAAGGTTTGTTCTGGATATGCAACATTTTCATGGTAAACATTTCATGGCGATCGGTTGAGCGACTGAGAAGTCATTTTGCCGTAATCAAATATTTGTATCTATACATGTAAAAATTAATTTTTGATCTAGGGCTGGGCCCCTCGGATTTGAACATGTCAGTAATTTCATATAACCAGCCCAGTAAACTCATTTTCGTGGAAAAATTTAAAGAAAATTAAAATTTTTGAAAAAAATTGTACCGCAG
This sequence comes from Nephrotoma flavescens, assembly GCA_932526605.1. Lineage (NCBI taxonomy): Eukaryota > Metazoa > Arthropoda > Insecta > Diptera > Tipulidae > Nephrotoma > Nephrotoma flavescens. The sequence goes on from OW052220.1 coordinate 193,409,282, forward strand.
CCCCTAGACCCCGGGGTCCAGCCCATTTCACAATATCGTAAGATTGGTCCTGAACATGCAACATTTGTTTGGTAAACATTTCTTGGCGATCGGTTGAGCGACTGAGAATTCATTTTGGAATAATCAAATATTTGTATCTATAAAAGATTAATTTTTGATCCAAGGCTGGGCCCCTCGAATTCGAACATGTCAGTAATTTCATATAACCAGCTCCATAAATTCATTTTCGTGGAAAAATTTAAAGAAAACTAAAATTTTCGAAAAAAATTGTACCGCAGCCCCTAGACCCCGGGGTCCAGCCCCTTTCAAAATATCATATGGTTGGTTCTGGATATGCAACTTGTACATGGTAAAAATTTCATGGCGATCGGTTGAGCGGCTAAGACGCCCATTCGGAACAAACAAACAAACATGTTTGTTTGTTTGTTCCGAATGGGCGTCACAGGAATTCATTTTTATATATATAGATAAAATACTATATCAGAATATGATATAAAACTATTTTTTACTATAAAATTTGTGAAATATTATATAAACTGGGAAATCGATTTTCAAAAAAACTGTTAATGTGCAATTGTATTAAATATACATATATCTGTGTATACATTGTATAGTTTATTAAAAATGTCGGATAAAATCGTGGTGTCTGTCGATACTGGTCTCGATGAATAACACGATGACTCTATAATTGCCAATCCACCCCAATTAGATCCGGCAATTACTATAAATAGCGTTATAATTGAAGATGAAGGACTTTGGAATTAGTAAAGTCATGGGGAATAGAAACAGATTTAATTACATTTTATGGTAAGACGTAATTTTTAATTCATGCCAAAATTAATATTTAAGTTGCACTTCGGCAAGCCGATATCGATTTCTAGTCAAAATTAATTTCCGTAAACTTAAATGAATGCAATATGCATTATTAAATTTGAATTCAACATATTTATCTAGAATGTGGGGTTAAATTCGACGACATCAAATACTTAAACCAAAGCAATATAGGAGAATTGTTTCCTGAGTATCAATTTTGTACGCAAAACGACAGCGCGAGTTGGCGAGGTGAGCAAGAATTTCGCGTACATATACCGTGTATAATACACAGTTTTATATTTGTATTGTGTATTATCCCCTCTTGTATATGTGCATTCTATTTGTCATTTTTGTGATGGTAGGTACCAAAATAAAAGGATCCGGTTGAATCGGTTTATTTTTTTGATACTGACGTCTACTCACCTCTTCTATTCGCTTGCTTTTGAGCGGTGGAATGAACTAATATTTTATCTTAGGATTTTATGTTCTAATATTAGTTTGTACGTTTATGATTTAATATTTAAATCTGTGAATTATTATCAAATTAATTCAAAAATATGAAAATTGTGAAATGTTTACGAATAGAAATGTCAATCCAAAAAAATCATAACATGATCATGCACATGCGTCTCGCGTACTAATACAATCAAGATGCTCAATACTCTATTTTTCCGGTTTGCTCACCTCGCGCTTGTCGCTTTTCGTACAAAATCGACACTCTGGTCGTCAAAATATTGGGATAGTTGCAAGACTTCGAGAAAAGTTGTTTTTTCTGGAAAAAAGAACAGGTAACAAAATTTAAAAATAAAAATATGTACTATTTCCAAAACTCAGAACTAATCTAAATTTAAATTTTATAATTTTTATTGCATTTCCCAGTGCAGTACAGTCACTGATAGTGGCATTTTTGAATGGCTTGAGAAATCTCGAGAATTTTTTAAAATTGTTGATTCTCAAACGAATTCATCAAGCCTTCAACGTTCCACTTCTTCTATAATAGTAAGTACCGTCTCAATATTTTAATATTTTGAATGAAATTAATGTCAACTTCCATGCTTCAGTCTGTTCGAGAAATTCTCCAATCCACCGACATGGGTCGTAATGTCTTAAACCATTACGAACACCACAATATGCTTGATGAAAAAAAACGTGAATAGATTATTTCTTGTGTGGTTCAATATTTCTTCAACCCGAATTTAAAAAAATATAACATGCCGGATCCGAATAGAATGTTGAAGCTTGCAGAATATATAATAAGCATTTTTCCTGGGAAAACCACGTCTGTGAAGTTGGCCCAAAATTCTAGCCCAAAATATTTTATTTTTTGTCGCTGGCAATACCGTCATGTTATTTGATAACTATCATGACAGTAAAACTGTAAAAACATTGAATTTCACATAAATTGAATATAAAAAATATGTTTTAAATTTCTAAAACTATACTAATAATAAAATAAAAAATATACACATTTAACGCAAATATATATTCTTACTAATTGGTTTCACAATATTCTGTTTACGCTATCACATGATGGTGCTTTAAATGATTTATCAAAATTCTAATAACTTTTTAACACAAAAACTATAATTTCTGTCACGTATGAACTGTCAGCCCAAAAAAATCATCATTTTTATGATAGCAGCCCAAAATAACAAAAATATTCCGTTCGTTATAAATTTTTGAAGTAAGCACAATTTTTTTTTATCTTGACGAATACACTCAACCCAAAATTCAATTTTTCTTAGTTGAAGTTGTAATCGTGTTTAATAAATGTAAAACGGCCAAGAAAAAATTCTTATTATTTTAAATTGGTTCATGAATATATAATTTTTAAAGAACAATAATATGTGGCCACTTGACATATTTAAACTTCTAAATCGAAGTCTCCGGAATTTTTCAGAACTAAAAAATCTATGACGCTTTTGTTAATAAATACCTCATACACAAATACGATAAGTCGATCCGTCGATCACTAACAGTTTAATTTTAATATACATATAGAAATATATATAAATTTTCATACTGAGAATAACCTATATTCGGCCGCTTTACAAACAACCATAATATTTAATGGAAGTTTAGATTTTCGGTGTTGGTTATCGGTCTCACTATGATTTTCGGACAGAACTGGTTCTAGCCTTTACGAGTAGGAAGTTTCAGGAGGTTGTGCTGGGGTCTTCATACCGAGAATGGCCTATTTTCGGCCGCTTTACGAACAACCATACTATTTAATGGAAGTTGAGATTTTCGGTGTTGGTCATCGGTCTCACTATTATTTTCGGACAGAACTGATTCTAGCCTTTACGAGTAAGAAGTTTCAGGAGGTTGTAGTGGGGGTCTCACTATGATATACGATGAATTAAGCATGTTTTCATTACTTGAGATATAAAAAAAAAAAAAAAACAAAAAAAAATTAAAAAGAAAACAAAAAATAAAATATAAAAAATCAAAAAAAACCCAAAAAATTATAAAACATAAAGTCCAAAAAAAACATTTGAAATATTACATTAAAATATACTTGAAAGCATCCAAATCGTCTGCCACGTCTAGGTGCAGTAAAACAAAACAAACTCTAAAGTCCTCGCACAACCGTTACGAGTTACTCGCCAAGCAATATCACTTCGATTGCGTGCAATGGGAAAAATACAGAAGGAAGGAAAATCTCTTCCTCATAAATTGACCGAAGAAACCAAAAATCAAAGAGTAACATTGGGCCTAAATTTGCTTTCTCGGTACAAAAGAAAGATTTTTTTACACAAAATCATTGCGGGTGATGAAAGGTGGATTTTATACGACAATTCTTAATGCAGGGAACCATGGGCTGAACCAGGCCAGCCATCAACATCAGTTGCAAAAATGAATATTCATGCCACGAGAGTGTTACTGTGCACTTGCTGGGATTGGGAAGGAGTCATTTACTACGAGCTTCTGGAACTTGGTCAAACTGTTACAGCTAAACGTTACCAGGCCCAATTTATCAAATTAGGTATGCTTTGCAGGGAAAAAGAGAATTTACGGGCCAACGGCCGAACGTGATATTGCAGCATGATAACACACTCGTCCACATACATTAAAATCAACCCAGGAACTCATTTTCTCCTTAGGGTGGGAGGTTTTACAGCAAGCGGCGTACAGCATCTGTAGACTTGGCTCCCTCTACTCACTTGTTCAGATTGATGTCATCATATTTGAAAGACCAGCGGTTCACGAAAGTTGAAGATGTGCAAAACTGGCTCGATGACTATTTTGCTTCGAAACCACGAAAGAAGTTTCTATCGCGAAGGTATTCATCATCTACATGATAAATGACAAAAGACCATAGATGATAATGGCGAATATCTCGATAATTAAACTTTGTTACAATCATATTTTCAATAAAGTTGAATTTGGCCGAAAAAAGCACAGTGTGTACTTGCAAACATAATACATATATAAAAAAACAGCAACCGGCTTTCTTTTAAAACGAATGTACACATTATAAATCTCGAATATAACATATGTACTTGTTTTCTAAGGTGAGAAATACAACTAACTAAAATTTTGGTAAAAACTCTTTTAAGGCCAAAAATCTTCATTCCTATTCTTCGACTACTCTTCTGGAAAACTTAAACTATGTATAAATTTATTGGAATCGGTTATTAGTCAGCTTTCGTAAATTGTATTCCTTTCAACATTGCAAAAAGAAAAAAATATTCTTCGAAAGGTGTCCACTCCCAGAACACCGTTTTAACCATATTTTGGAAAACACTGCGTACAAAGTTTAATACCGATCAGTCAATTTGTCTGAAAAATATTTTAGCTTAAATTTTGAACCGATTTTATATCAAATTATATATAGAATATTTTTGTTTACTATGATATTTTGAAGTATTTTTGAAAATCTATAAAAATCGAGGAAGTTTTAATTAGGAGTTGCAGCCAATTACGGTTCATAGATTTCCTCTACATTGGACTCAATATTATGGTTGTTCGTAAATCGGCCGAACATATTCCATTCTCGATATGAAGACCCCACCACAACCTCCTGAAACTTCCTACACGTAAACACTAGAACCAGTTCTGTCCGAAAATCATAGTGAGACCGATGACCAACACCGAAAATCTCAACTTCCATTAAATAGTATGGTTGTTCCTAAAGCGGCCGAATATAGGCCATTCTCGGTAAACGGACCCCACCACAACCTCCTGAAACTTCCTACTTGTAAAGGCTAGAACCAGTTCTGTCCGAAAATCATAGTTAGACCGATGACCAACATCGAAAATCTCATCTTCCATTAAATATTATGGTTGGTCGTAAAGCGGCCGAATATAGGCCATTCTTGGTATGAAAACCCCACCAAAACCTCCTGAAACTTCCTACTCGTAAAGGCTAGAACCAGTGCTGTCCGAAAATCATAGTAATACCGATGACCAACACCGAAAACCTCAACTTCCATTAAATAGTATGGTTGTTCGTAAAGCGGCCGAATATAGGCCATTTTTGGTATGAAGACCCCACCACAACCTCCTGAAACTTCCTACTTGTAAAGGCTAGAACCAGTTCTGTCCGAAAATCATAGTAAGACCGATGACCAACACCGAAAATCTCAACTTCCATTAAATAGTATGGTTGTTCGTAAAGTGGCCGAATATAGGCCATTCTCGGTATGAAGACCCCACCACAACCTCCTGAAACTTCCTACTCGTAAAGGCTAGAACCAGTTCTGTCCGAAAATCATAGTAAGACCGACGACCAACACCGAAAATCTCAACTTCCATTAAATAGTATGGTTGTTCTTAAATTGGCCTCACATTCTCCTAAAACTTCTTTATTTTAGTTAAATATTGAATTTTTAGAAGTAGCAATATTTAAATTTTTGTGTTGACAACAATAAAATGTTGTAACATACGATTTTTTGGGCTGACAGTTCATACGTGATAGAAATTATAGTTTTCGTGTTGCCACTGCGTTATTTTGGGCTGACATTTGGGCCAACTTCACATACATGGGAAAACCTGGATATATATTACATTCCGAGAGACAAAACCACTAATCCGAAGGGGAGACTAACAGATTTATTCACCTTGCCAGAAAATCGAAAACAACAACATTTAATGTAGAGCAGATATTAAAAAAATCAAAGCCAAGTAATATCGAAAATTGCGAAACTGATTCTTCACAAGACATACCAAATAACATCGACGAATGATAACGATGAGTTGGAAATTTTGAAAAATAAGATTCAACTGGTGCCAGAGAAAAATAATTCAGCTCGTGGCTTTTGGGCACGCACTTATACTTTGCGACGAAGGGAAATTTTAAATAATGAAGCTCAATTAAATACAATTTTTTAAGAGTGGCCATATTTTAAAAGTTCCGTTGGTGATACATTTGTAAGTATGCTCTTTTTATTTTCGGATTATAATACGTGGATGCTATTCTTAACTAATTTGAGTACCCGAAGAAAATTTAGATTAAAAATACAGTCTTATTATGTGTAATGTTTGGGGAATGTTTGTAGTCAACTATTAGTGTACATTAAATATATTTTATTTTGTTCCAATTGGGGGCCAGACATCTACGCCTCACGACCTTATCATTGAAAAGATGTCCAATGTGGCATGTGGCGATTAATTGGTCATAAATAGCTGTTTGTTACTATACATTTGGAAGGAGGAAGCCTAGGTTAGGTTAGGTTTTAGGTTTCAGTGGTTGACACTTTGGCCAATTTTGGCTAATTTTATACCTATTCACCTACTCACACAACTACAGTATCCTGCACATTTCAAGCTCCATGTCATCCTGTACACTGACATGGACGGTGGGTGTGTCGGCGCTAAATTCTGCACTCCAACAGAGGATCTTAGTGTTGTGTTTATTAACATCACCGATTGTAATCGATGATGAAAATTCGATTCGCATCTAGCCTCTGATGGGATTCGAACCCAGTACCTCCGGTCCAAGTGCCGAAGCTTTAACCACTGCACCATTTGTCCGGTAAGGAGAAAGCTATTCGGAACTTAAAATTTGTATTTAACTTTATTAAATTTGCGATTGTACAGTAAAAATATATAATACACTATAATTTTTTAAAGAATTTTGAAAATTTTTGTGTTTTCACTAAAGAATCCGATAAAGTTTAAAAAAATATTACTAGTAATTAACATTATCTTATAAAAATTTTATTCGAGAAACATTTTTAAGTTGCGAATTGTTTACTTGGTGACAAATATGTGTATACCGAAACCGACCCCATTATTTAGTTATCCAAAAATTTTCGGACATATCCTCTTTTCCTTCTGACGATTAACACAAAAACTGAAATATCGCTTCACTTGTTAAAATTTTTTTTATTCGTTTGCTGATTAGTAAACTGCAATTATTTAGTGAAGTCAGACATCAAGGTTTTGTTTTAATCAAAAAATTCATCGCTAAATAATTGGGGCATGGTTAGAACTAATTCAACTTAAGAAAACTTAATTGAGGGCAGATTATAACAAAAAAATGTGTTCTTTTAAATTTATCACGACTCAAAAATGATGCAACATACCGCCATTCGACTTTTTTCAAATTTCGATTCTAAGTGATGGTACAATATACCGCCCCAGAATTATTTAGACAAACCTCTTTGTTTTGTGTTTGTTTCATTTAGACATAACGTTAGAAGAAGCAGTGTATTATTCACCATACAAATTGTAAATGTTTCCCTGTTTGGTAAATCAACTCTTATCAGTTATTGCGTAAAGAAAATGTTTTTCATCCGCAAAAGGAAACAAATAAAATTTAATATTTTTCCCGTTTCACCACGAAGAATATTTAACTTGTTTTTCTACCCAATCGAGCATCGCACAATAAAAACTTAAGCATTAAATTAATTTTTATATATTTTCTTCATGTTACCTGTGGTCATTTTATTTAATACGAGCATTTCCGCAGTTCGTGCTATAATTATCTGTATACGAGGCTTATTAATATTAGACGTACGAATATTTATTAATTTGATACTAATTTACACATAATTTGCGGACAAAACAACAACAAAATAAAGTAATAATATAATTCATACTTCCTTCCTTCCGGTTATTTTATTATGAGTTATATTTTTGATTGCATGACGTCAGGACGATATATTTATTTAGATATCAGTATTCAGAAAGGAAAGTGGTCCGTGGAGTAATTTCTTATCCGGGAAATGATTTAGTTGAAAAAACAAAAAATTATTTGCTCCTTGGATTTCGATTCATACGTGTGATTTACAACAGAAGTTGAAAAACTTTCCGGAAGGGCAGTAAAACTTTAAATTCATAACAATGATTGAATTTTTAAAATTGTTTAATGTATTATTTATTAAAAATCGATATTTTATTACATAGTTATTTACTATATATAGATAAGCTTTATGGATTCTGATAATGTTATCAAAAACGTATGAATGAAATGGATACAGTTCTTTTAATAGCAAAAATGATGTTAAGATCAACCATAATAATTCGCAATCTCCCAACATGAAAGAAGACTTGTAAAATTTTCCAGCGTTAACCATCGACGAATCGATTCAAATGAGACCTTTTCCAAAAATAACACTTTAAACGTGCATGTGTATTTAACTTCCCCCAATTTTCGAAATCCCAAAATGAAACAACATGATCTGGAAAATATTCGAGCGACAGTCATCGGCAAACTAACTAAAGTAAGGCCTTTTAATTTGTCGCTTTTGAAACAAAATGTAGTGTATTCGAGACCTGTCTATAGATTTATGGTAATAGAAAGTTGAGTGTTGGCCTCCTAAACCCGTTTAAAAAGAGTTCCATGATTCAAAGATCTCAAAACAAGGGTGCGACGACATGCTGTATAAGATAGCGGAATTTTGACAGCGGAAAATAAGAGATTACGCTACTCGCCGCAAGTGGTAGCACTATCACTAAAGAGAATTTTTTTGTAATGTAATTACCAGCGGAAATTTTTTATTCATTATGTATATATTTTGTCACTAAATAAAACATTTCAGCGGAATAAAATATTACAAGTGATCCTTAAAATGGCAAATAGATTGATCTTCGAAGTAAAGGAACTCGGTATATGAAATGTTGAAATTTAACAATAATCCGCATTTCTTCCACTAGTAAGCAATATTTTCGGTTGGTTTTCTAATAACTTAGCTCATACTGACATTATACGAAGAATTTGGGGAAAATTCATGGACTACAATTTCCACTAAAATTTTTTGTTTTTCTGCGGCCATTTAAGTTATTTTCAGTTTTTGGCCAATATCTCAAAAACTTCCACTAGTAACCAATATTTTCGGTTGTTTTTCTAGTAGCTTAGGTCATACTGAGACTATATGGAAAGTTTGAAGAAAATTCATGGACTAGAATTTTCACTAGAGTTTTTTGATTTTCTGCGGCCATATAAGTTATTTTCAGTTTTTGGCCAATATCTCAAAAACTTCCACTATTAACCAATGCTTTCGGTTGTTTTTCTAGTAGCTTTTATGGCCGCTTAAAATCAAAAAAAAAATAGTGAAAATTCTAGTCCATGAATTTTCCCCAAATTTTCCATGTAGTCTCAGTATGACCTAAGCTACTAGAAAAACAACCGAAAGTATTGGTTACTAGTGGAAGTTTTTGAGATATTGGCCAAAAACTGAAAATAACTTATATGGCCGCTTAAAATCAAAAAATTTTAGTGGAAATTGTAGTCCATGAATTTTCCCCAGATTTTCCATATAGTCTCAGTATGACCTAAGAAAACCAACCTATTAGAAAACCAACCGAAAATATTGGTTACTAGTGGAAGAAATGCGGATTATTGTTAAATTTCAACATTTCATATACCGAGTTTCTTTACTTCGGAGTTTCTTTAATCTATTTGCCATTTTAAGGATTACTTCTAATATTTTATTCCGCTGAGATGTTTTATTTAGTGAAAAAATATATACATAATGAATAAAAAATTTCCACTGGTAATTACATTACAAAAGAAATTCTCTTTAGTGATAGTGGTGCCACTTGCGGCGAGTAGCGTAATCTCTTATTTTCCGCTGTCAAAATTCCTCTATCTTATACAACAATGCGACGACCATTATATTGGGGAGATATTATTAATTTTATTCTGTGGAAGGTAAGAAGGCGGGAAGCAAAAAATAACTTTAACCAGGTTTTGAAAGAAAATTGAAGAAATAAACTGTCGTGGTTCGTTAATATTGTGATTTTTTAGAGTTATGGAAATTATTTAAAGGTGTGGCTCAAGTATCGTGGAAATCAACCAATCTGAATTAAACTTGAAAGAAATTAGTTTGCAATATGATTACAAATCAGTACAAGTACAAAAAAAATGGAACTTATTGTGATTTGTTGATGAAGAACAAGAAAACACCCAACTTGAGTGGAACTCGAGAATTTTGATTCTAGAGCATTGAAAATTTGAATAAAACTAAGCCATTGAACCGACTGGGTTAAGATTTAGGTTGTATGACAAAAATGCGATTGATTCTTTTAAGCAAGTTCCTTAAGTGGTTCTGTAACTATTAATCATTAACCAATTTTAATGGAACAAAGACAAACCGATTATGATAAACTCGGATTGTATGCGATGAAAATTGCCGTCCAATATAAATTCTGAACGTGGTCCTTGGACATTACCAATTTAAATCGATCTAAGCCATTTCTTAATCTATACGTTCTAATTGTTATTTAAAAAAAATAGTAAAACATAATAAAAAAATTTCAATATGCTACTTATTTTACTATCGGACCACCATAAGTCCGATATGTCTGATCCATATTTCGACATATTTAAATAAATACTTAATAAACACATTTTTATTAATCACTTGTTTTTTGTTCCGCAGAATATTTTGAATGTCTTTCAAAAAGTTTAAAAAATCACTCGATCGATTTCGACTTGTTAGGTCATCATCAGGAGTATCTACTGATTTGTATTAGTAAAAATTTTTGTTATATAATAGAAAAAAGCAAAATATAATAAAAGGAGAGAAGAAAAAATAAGCAATAAAAATTAATCTACGGATCGCGCAGGTAGGCGATGAGTCATATGTAGGTTGAGTAACAAAATTCAAGGTATATTATTAAATAACAGTAATATATGAATAAGGAAAAATGTTCCATCGAGGGTTTTCCATCAATGTTATGACTTACATTTAATTCTTCAATGACAAAAACAATCCCAGGTATTTGTATGTGACTTGATTATATATTTTATAAAGGAATAATTTGGGTACCAGCAGAAATAGAAGTATTCACTGTGGAAAAGACGTACGTTACGACATTTAAATAAAAATTTTATTTTTAATAAAAAAAAATGAGACAAGAAAATTATGTATAACGTGTGCTGCTCAACAATTTTATGGTAATGTTGTATAAAACGAGATAAATTATCGTGGTGATGCTGGTGTCAGCTGGGATTATTTTTAATTAAACAAAAATAACACAATCAAAAAATTGAGGGTTATTCTGAAACATTACGTTAGTCCTCTTAAATACTTAAAGCGTTTCCTTTAATTTGTTTCTAGTTTGTTAAATTAAAAATTCCAGTGACAAACGTTCTTCTTCCATCTATGGTTAGTCACTTTAAAAAAAAAACCTAGTCTAAATCTAATTAATAACCATAACAATTTTTTAACTTGACAACTGCTCCTAATTTATGGAAAAAGTTTAAATATGAACTTTCATTCCGAATAGACGATCTGCTTCAACTGGAAATGAAAAAATCGTAGAATATGTATATTGTTTTCTAATTAGTTTCTTTAGTACGAGGGAAATATCTTTACTGTTTAAATTTAGGTGTACCCTCCATGATCTGGTTTTTCCTTCCATTTTTACAGTTACATTTAATGACGTTTTAATGTATGATCACTCAAATTTCTACTACCCAAGCAACTTTTACTTGACGTTGATGGTGTAGTGTAGTCGACGCCTTAACACTCTTTGGCATGCGCCCCAAACGATCAACGTTGACTTCGATAAAAAAAAATCGAGTAATATCCGGTTCCTTTCAGCAACACAACCAACATCACATTATCTTCAGAATTTTTATATATTTAACTATTGACAATTGGAGCAGCACGGATTTCACGTAGCGGAATTTTTTTGAACTATGTAACTACAAATTTGGCAAATTTTAGTGTATTTCCAAAATTTGGAAATTTTTCTGTTTTATTTATAATAAAAATTTTTATTTATAAGTATTATTAATACAAAATTATTACAATTTTTAATTAATAATAAGAAAGACGAAAAGTAGTCTTACGCCCTTTTAATTCTAGAACACAGATTTATGCCGCATGCATAAAGAAAACAAACAATCATAGCTTCATCTTTTTTACTGTGCTAGCTTTGCTTGGTTTAATTTTGTTTAAATATATTAATTAAAAATGATATAGGTTTTGTATAATTAGGGATTTTGTGGCTTATGTAATATAAAAAACATGAATCTATGTAAATCCTTGATTTTGTCGGCATATCGATCACACATGTCATTTTTTGTAGTTAAGTTAGTGTCAATCTGATCCACCAGCGACGCTTTTCCAACTTTTACAATCGTCAATACGAGATAAATTCCTGTTCCATGAAAATATGAAAAGAAAACCGAGTAGGTTTGAATTGGCCGAAAGGGTTTTTGGTTTTATGCAGTGGAATTTAAAATTGAGAGCAAATCATTTAAAGTACAAGTTTGCTAATGAAAAAAACACCAAAAATGTATTTGCATTATTTCAAGGATCACGAATTAACCTCAGAATCAATATTTAATCACAAGTGGATTGGCTAAATTTGTCAATGGAGTATTCGATCAATCACTGATTAGTTCTTACACTTAGATGCTTCAGGTGGTTGATATTGCAGCTAATACTCATTGGCGTACAACAGACTTTGAAATAAGCACTAAGACTTTACCGACATACACTAATTAAGTTACATCCATCATTGGAACAAAACAAATTGTCTCATTCAATTTTCTCTATAATAGAAAAAAAATAGTTTAGTAATATTTTAGTATTACTAAATTATAGTTTTTATATAACTTTTATTTACGTTGTTTATTTGTTCAAACTTTTCAATTCAATCAAAAAACCAAAGTGAACTCCCGCAAGATACGAAAATTCCTTTTTTGCCGCGTGATACCAAACAAGATCACAAACAAAGCCATAAATTATGTAATTTTGAAAACCAGCTCGATAATCGACGATAAAAATATTATTTACTATTCAGGAGTGGGCAACACATTTGAGAATTGTACCGATCAGCCGTTTCGTGGGGAAGACCTGTCCATGAGATGGGTCTCTAGCTGGGCCAAAAATTGGACATTCCCTACTTTTCCGCTACTTCACCTTCTTTCGTTTTTTTCCTCACTCTCTCTCCCTTCCATATGGCTATATCTAAAATTTGATTCATAGACCCAATTTACATATTTGGGATTTGAAAGGTCGATCCTTCCTCTATAAATTCCAAACCTATCTTGATCTGTTAATTAATATCTACTACGAGTTCACAAGACTATATCTAAAATTTGGCTCATAGACTCGAGTCACAATTTTGTTTTGGCGTGTGAAAGGTATATCTAAAATTTTACTCCCTTAGGTAGCTTCTTGGCAGCTTGGTTTCGTACTTATAAAAAGTTGGTCTACTCAACCTGATGAGTAGACCAACTTTTTATCGGTACGAAATCAAGCTGCCAAGAAGCTACCTAAGAGACTTCTCATGTTTGTAAGAGTTTTTGTGTCTTTGTGTACAAAAGTGCTCTTTAGGTTAAACATGGGGGGAGGGGAAGTGCATTTTTTCTATTTTTGAGGTAGAAATATTGTGAGTAAATGGCCTTTTTGTTTTCTACGATTAAAAAAAAGTCCTAAACATTGATGGGTGTCCACTAAAAATAATATTTTGTCCGAAAAGCCGAAAAAAATCTTAAACAAATTTATATCACGGACGATTATGACATACTTCTTCATTTTCACGGATGGTTATGACATACTTTCATACTTTGTTTTATTTTCGTTCAGAGAGTTGTTGTTTTTGTAATATTAAATATTTGAATTAATTTTTTTTTTTTGTGTACTTTATTAAATTTGATTATATATCGATGTGAATTATATAAGTGTATTTTTTTCGAGGTGATATAAAAAATTGCCGTGAAATGTTATAAGTACATATGATTTTAAATGAGAATTTCGTGATACTAATTTTATATTACAAAATTATACAACAATTTACTATAAATTATAGCTAATCTCGTGATATATTTGTTTTGTATGCAGCAATAATAATTATGTATACTTGACTATCAGGATAGTAATAAAATATTCTGTAAATTTATAATAGTCTTGCCATATTTAACTATAATGGTTTTTCGGGATAATTTTTCGGGATAACTTCCCAGATGTTGTATCGTGATGTTGCGTCATGTTGCTTCGTATTGTGTTTTTCTATAGTTAGATATCTGACATTATGTTTCATCATACTGCGAAATGGTTGCTCTAAGTAACCGCGTCTTTTTGGAAATGTTGGTTGTTATGGGTAACATTATATATTTATGGCATTCTCTACCTAATTAATGTTTTGACCTTGTTCCCTTTTTCACATATTATTCCGTTTCAAATGATATTCGTCTAGTGTGGCCCGGGCCACACGGGAGGTTCTTTAAATTGAATAGAGCTAAGCCTTTGCCTTAACCAAGTGTGGTGTAATTATTATTTTCTTTTTCAATGTAAAGTAAGTATAGCAATCATAAAAATTTGTGACCTCGATTTGTGCAAATCGGGACAACGGAAATGCCTTTAGCATCTGCGTAAAAAATATTAAGAATAAAATGATTCTAAATTAAATTTGTAACTTGTTTAAATCATTTCTAAAAAAAAATTAAACTTAATAACGATTTTTGATAATAAACGGTTATTCCAACATAATTCGGTCACTTTACAGCCTAAACAGGTGAATGATCGGCTTAAAACTTCATACTTAAGGTTTTCTGATAAATTGGCAGATTCGGAAAATGGATTTGAAAAACACAAATTTTGATAAAATCATTCTTAATAAGAACTTTTCGGCTTTTGGAAATATTTTGAATAATACAGGTTTGTGTAATTTACCTTAACCTACAACGACATCCTTTCATATAAAAATCGAGGATCGAAAAATTTTCAAAAATTACATACGAGAGCCTTACGGCTCATTTCGAAATGGCATTAGGTGATTTTAATTTCATAATGTATCACCTTCCAAACCTATACAGCCACTAAGGGAGCCAATCTCTGAGATTTGTGTAATTTAATAAGCTGCATAATAAGCTGCAACGACATCCTTTCATATAAAAATTGCTGTACTTTCTCCTTACCGCATGTTGCTGATGATTAAAGTGATTTCTCAAAAGTTCAAAATGTATATGAAATACGAAAATTTGGTCTTTTTTTATAAACAAAATTTTTTTTTGTATTTACATTTTTTTATAAATGTAGAATATAGTCAAACAGACTGATGATATACGGGTATATTCTGTCGTTGGTGCTTTGAGAGCCCCAAAGTTCATTGATTTCATAAAATTTTTCATTACTATGAAAATCTCGTTGATTGCTGTACTTTCATCGTTCTCCTTTAAAACTTTGTTCCGGCATTGATTACAGTTTACTTTTTTATAAGCGCAAAAGCCTTGATTTGTAGTCTTCATGGAAGCAGTTCCACTCCAATTCAATAATTTCTCCATCGTCAGCTTTACAATTTGAATATTCGCTATGGAACAGTAGTTTAACCACAACTAAGTTCGCAAAATGAACGCCAATCTCATGGCTGCTAGGAGTATAATTATCTCCGCCTTTTCCTCGAAAAAATTTGAGATTTTATGGCCAGTTGGAATCCATTAATAAATTTCAAATAGTTTTCGTTTTTAGAAATAATTTTTAACTTTTCCAAAAAACCTAAGCTATTATTTAAATAGTTATATTTTTCATTGCCTAGTCGTAGTGGTTTTTCAAATAGCGATTTTGAAATAGCCGCCCGGTTGCAAAGTGGTCAGCATGCTTGCTCCAGCGACCGGAGATCCCGGATTCCATTCCCAGTGGTCAAAAAATCACGGCTGGTTTAGGATCAATGGATTAATCACTCAGGAATTTACACGACACAACAAATGAGTGCATACACCCAATCAGAATCCTTAGAATGAACGTTGAATCGTGGAATGCGTTTTTTATTTTCTGTTTATCTCTAAGAAATTAAACAATGAAATCCGCCGATTATCAGATATTGCTACAGTAGGGGAAGCGTAAATATGTATTTAAAGCTGACCTCGAAAAGATGTTTATGCAAATAAAAATCAGTTCACAACATCGCAAAAGTGCCTTGATAGGTTCTTCTATTTAGAAGAATGCTCAGTATCTGTGTTTCCTAATATTTTCTGGTTGTTGTTGCCATTTTCTTAGGTTGAACCCTAATTGCATTATGACTTTTTAAATTGTTCTTGAATTGCAGTATAGTTTATTAGTCGTGCTCGGTCTTGATATTTTCCAATTTAAAATTTAACCACTAGATATCGAAGCGTCTACAACCAAAACAAAGGACACCTTGAAGTTAGACTTAAGGGTCACAACAAAGTGCTTTAAAACGATCGACATACAGTTTGGGAAACAAAACGAATTAAACATTCGTACACTTAATCCGAAAATAAGCAACGACGGATTACTGCGACTGGGCGGAAGGCCGTCTAACACCAAAGTTAATTTGAACATTCAACAACTTATAATAATTCCCTATAAGTGACATTTAACAACACTTCTGATACACTACGCACATAAGATGATTCTGCACGATTTCTAGCTTTCATCCGCCAAAAGTATTAGATATAAGAAAGGTTTCATTATAGCTGTAAAAAATTTAATCATGCGGGATCTTCTAAAGAGCAGAGTTACTCCAACCAGACCAATAACGCCATTCAAACCATTCAGAATAAAAAGCAAAAGCTAACGGATACTTATCAGTGATTTTCTGATTACCAATAAAAGCCGTTCACTTAGAAGTAATAACCAATTTGTAAGCCTAAGCTTTTCTAACCAAGTCATTGTTCGGATCTTTACAGCGACAGTGGCTCCAACTTTATGTTCGTTGTGGTCGCCGCATTGAAACAACTACCTGAAATGGTATCCAATAACACACAAGGCTTTGTTATAAGCGGCTGTTAAGTTTAAGAAAAAGAAAACATCACCAACAAAAGTTTTAAACGTATAAAAATGCTGATACGTTAATAAGTTAAACACTAATTAACGCTATAACATCTCAGTTTATTAAATATTTTTTTAGAATTAGTGGACTAGCTGCGACCCACGGTATACACCAGTAATCCTTAAACAAACACCGCCGAATCATCCCGGATCACCCAGACAAATTGTGCGTAAATGTTCATTATTCGGTATAAATTGTAAGCGCTTGATTATGGCATTTTTTTAGCTTTATTCAAAAGTGGTTGCGCAGCCCCTCTTGGAAACCAGCTCGATAATTAATTTTAAAAATATGTATTTACTGTTCATAGGAGTAGGCAGCACATTTGAAAATTGATTCGATGAGTCGACCTACACTGCATTACAAAGTATACATTAGTTAGTTTGTGCATCGCCTTACATTTATTCAAAGCATTACTTTACATTCACTGTACAAATGCATTGTAACTTCTGAAAGAGCCGCGTATTAGACGATAGAAAAACACATTAAAAAAATTTAATTTTCAACAGAAACTAACTTTTTATTGCGTTGTCTTTCAAGTGTGTATACATTTCTATAAATAATATAAAGAATAAGAATAATATAACGATGATGTGATGATGATGGTGATAAGGATATTAAAGACTCAAACTGTTTTCTCATTTATGATAAAATTTTTATTGGAAAAGTTCTTAACAAGTTACAGTTATATTATTATTTTTTATAGACGTAATACAGTTTTTATCTTAAAGAACAGAATATCGTATACAGTTTTTCTCGTAGACATGTTATTATGTCAATAATAAGGAGTGTATTATAGGATAAAGGATATTGAGATAAGTAAATTTTGCAATAAAAGTTTGAACAATATGGGAATGGCGCGTGGTAGGCCATTTATTTACTATTATAATAATGAAGTGTTCATGAGATCTACACACAGGGTGTTACAAGTGGAGGATCAACGAAACAGAGTGAAACGTGAGCTCATTTCAACAGACTACGATTTGTGATTAAAAGGAACACAAGTACGGCCCATTTTCGGCGTGCAAAACTCATGGGCCGACCCATCTTCCATGGCCAGTACTATAGGCCGACATGGAGCTATGCAATGCGCAGACGGTAACTTAAAATCGGTCCTATAGCCGTACGTCTTTCGTTGGGCATAACTGCGTAAAGTAGGACGGGAAAAACTACCCGAGAAAAAGCAGAGAGTGATTCCGCCCCAAAACAAATGGCATGGATTAAAACAAAAAACAAAGTTTTACCGGACTTATTGATAGTGCAACGTTGTTTTAAGTGAGTTTAACTAAACAATTAATTTAAAGAAAACGCGAACTATTTTGTTTATTTTTAATAACTTTGATCGGTAAGACTTGTTATTGAAATACTGAAAATTGTGATAAACAATGTCCATCAAGCAAGCCAGAATCATATTAGATGAAACCAACCCAGCTATGGTACGAGTAGCACAACGCAATGTGCACTACCTGATTACTAAGCCAAAACAAATGTGAGGCCAGCCGGAACTAAACAACTATGGTATAGGTCACACAAATGTATTGTGTATAATCGTGCACTATCTGAATTATCAGCCGGAACCAATTAAATCCAGCCGGAACCAGCGAGGACCAACGAGGAATTACACAACGACCTAAACGTTAAATGGATTGATGAAGTGATTCAGGAATTTGCCATCAAACATGAAAGAAGATTACTGCAACATACCAACAGTGAAGCAGTACAACTTCTTGACATTACACAAGAACTGAGACGCCTTATAAAAATTAAACCGCATGAGCTGGTCATCTAATAAATAAAGATACATTATTGGGAGCAGAATATTGATTGCTTGTAAACCCACACTCGCTCCACTTATTAGTTTCAAATAAGTGCGTTATCATCATTAGTAATAAATTATCATGTGATAAGATTGTACTATTTAAATAAAATAAAAAAAAGCCGGAACCAGGGTTACATCAGCTGGAATCACCAAGAGCTTGTACAATGAAGAAAATGCGCTTTAATGGTTGATGAAATAAACCAACTATGGTGCCAGTGCCATAATGCATTGTTCATCATTGTAAACTTCCTAATTGTTCAGCCGGAACCATATTATGCCAGCCGGAACCATATAAGGCCAGCTGAGAGAACAAAGTCAGCCGGAACCATTCCAAGCAAACAGTAATCAAACGCTATGGCTCCCGTAGCACAAAGCAGTGTGCACTATCTGATTCAACAGCCGGAACTAGATTTTTATAGGCCAGAACAATTAAGAGCTTGCACAATGGACAAAGTGCTGTGTACTGGAAACAGAACAAGGTCAGCAATACTTCATTTCACAGCGGGAACCATATGATGCCAGCCGGAATCATATAAAGCTAGCCAGAACCAAACCAACTATGGGGAAAGTAGCAGAGCGTGCATAGTTTCAACTAGAACCAATTAAATCCAGCCGGAACCAGAGTTTTATCAGACGGAACGACTATGACACATTCCTTGCACACACATTACAATGCGTTAAAATGGTTGTATACTATATAAGTTTTCAGTCGGAACCACAAAGAGGTCAGCGGGAACCTCAACCATATCAGCCGGAGCCATTTGGAACCAGCGTGAACAATACCAGCTTGAATCTGCGTTTAGAACCGGCGCGCCCTGGATAGCCTCGAAAATTTGAAGATGCGGAATTGCAAGCTCTACTAGATGAAGAGACACAACGCAAGCGAAACAAGACCTTGCAACTCAGCTAAGAGTAACCCAAGCTATGACCAATCGTTGGCATCAAATGGGAAAAATCAAAAACTTGGAAGGTAGGTCCCACATTTGGGGCTGGGAAAAAAGGAATTATTGTAGAAAATTATGATGGGTGATGTAAAAGTCCGAGAATTCCAAACGTAAAATGTAGTGGATAGATCCCAATGAACTCAGTACATCGACGCAAAAACAGAACACCCACTTAAAGAATGTTCTCCTGTGTATCTGGTGGGATATGAAAGGTGCATTTTATTACGAACTCCTGGAAACTGGTCAGACTGTAGGCCGTTACAGCCGGCAATTGAACAAACTGAACGAATAACTTTTATTATAAAAGGCCATTTACTGAAC
Source organism: Nephrotoma flavescens (assembly GCA_932526605.1). NCBI lineage: Eukaryota > Metazoa > Arthropoda > Insecta > Diptera > Tipulidae > Nephrotoma > Nephrotoma flavescens. The sequence continues at coordinate 193,429,376 of OW052220.1, forward strand.
AGTGAAGTAGGCATGTCATACTGCCCAATGACAATGCTCGACCTCACGTTGCTCACGCTGCATATTCACCAGACTTGGCCCCATCTGACTACCATTCGTTCAGGTCAATGCAGCACTCAAAAGTGGACAAACAGTTCAAAACGCTGGACGATATGCCTAAATTCGTCAATGACTTTATCGCGTCGAAGCCTGAAAGTTTCTTTCGCGACAACATTCGTATGTTACCTGACAATATTTCCAAAATTAAATTCATTGTTGTCTATATGTTTGTATATAAATTAAATTTGCTGAAAAATCTGTTAAAATTAAGTCAACACCGCCAAAGCGGTGAATTTGTGAACGCAAGTGCTGGTAATAAAATTTGTGGTTTTATAAGACCTTTCAACCATGAATGATTATGTCACCATATGTCAAATAATTTTGTTGAAATGACCTACATGTAACCGCTTCCAGCACCACAAGGACATTTTTGAGTACTACTCAACTTATTTTGTGACATTCTTCAAAACATTTTCAATAAAATGGTCCTTCGCCCAAAATCTAATAAACAATAATAATAGAGTAATAAGCTACCCGCGCCGATATGCCATATGATTGTAGAAGAGTGAGACAAATTTTCACTCCTACCAGCGCCTTAATGGTAGTTTTGAGAATTCAGGTTCTTAAGAACAATTTACAGTTATCGTTAATGTTAGACCTTTTACACGATATACTACACCAGTATATTAGAATAAAGTAAAGTGTTAATGTTATTGTTGTGGGGGTTTTGTGTGGTAGAGGCGCCCGACCCCCTTGAGGTACAGATTCCGAAAGGTTTACATTTCACCGAATTAAAAATCAAAGAAGATTGGCTAGAGAATCAAATAGCCTAAGAAATCATTCCAATCAGACATCCAGACGGACGGACATTTTTCCCCATTTTAGGGGGTCAAATACTTTGAAAACGTCGAGAAAAGTAAGTTTGATCCTGGAACATTTTTGTTTATTTTTTAGGATTTTAATAACTTGGTCTTACAGACCGAAGTTAAAATTTTTTTCGTTCGTCTGGATGTCTGAATATTTGATGTCTGTGCCGATGATATCGCAAGAACGGCTTATGCGATTTGAAGTTTTTTTTCGCTAATCTCCATTTATTTTTAATTAAGACAATTAAAAACTTTTAGGATTCCTAAATCAGGGGGATTGGGTACTTGAAATCGTAAATCACTCAAAAAACCACCCTGGAATTCATTTACTTGATATTCAGCTGGTCTAAGAGCGAAGAATTATGCCCGCTTCTCGTAACTCAGGAACTTATACTACATTTTTTTGATGCCATGAATCCCAGAAAAGCCAAATCCATCGATAAATTCTCAAACTATGGTAAATCTCAACATAAATTCATTTCGAAGTAGATGCTTACAACATGAGATGATGCACAACGAACAAATTGTGCCTTTTAAAGGCAGATTAGCCATTAAACAATGCGTGAAGGGGAAACCGTGTCCTTGGGGTATAAAAATGTGTATGTTGTGTGGAAAAAGTGGCGTCCCATATAACTTCATATAATTTATCAAGGGTCATCAACCGGCCTCAAAGAAGTCAACCGATTTGCAAATCCGCCATTTCTTGAAAACAAAGAATTGAAAAAACAGCACAGTGGGTTTTGTGAGGAGTTTTGGAGTGTAAACGATATGGTGACCATGCTTAGATTACATTTGACATCGAATTTCATGGGTATTGGTTCAAAACGACTGATTTAAATGTGCACATCAAATAGATCCCACAGATCAGCTTGAAATAGTCAGTCTCTGCAACAAATATGGGAGCTGGAGTGGATCTCATCAGCTAATGAGTTATTATCGAATTTTTTTAAAGTCGAGGACCATTGAGATTATTTTATTTTGTGGATTTGGCCTTGGACTCCTGTTGGATAGAATATAAGAACCATTGTAAACTAAATAATCTCCATGCTTCGCTTGACAATTTAATATATGACCATGCGATCATTTATTTACCCCAACATAACCAAAAACCAGAGGGAACTAAATCCAAACAGCAAGGTTCATTTATGCCTTAATCGTGATAGGAGGTGCTTTTCAGATTTTCAATGGAGCTTAAACGTTTATTTTGTATTTTTATGTTTGAAATAAATAAAATATTTTCGCCGCCTTCAAAAAAAATTCTATTTTAATGTTTTTCATCTTTTGTGGTAATTTGTTCCGAATTCGGAACATCCTGAGGAGCCCTAACCCCTGGCACGATATATTATATTCTTGCATATTTCAAATATATGTATTAAATATAGCCCAAAAACAGAATTTAATTTTTTCCATCAGCTGGTTAACATTCAAACATTTTTTCAATGTTGGCGTGTTTCTTTTCAAAATTAAATGTTCTCCCGAAATTTTTATTGAAAATGCAAGATAATCGTAAATTTCTTCCCGAAATATTTTTGTTGTTGTATTAAACACCTCCTACAACAATATGAGTTATTCTTATTATTTAAAATATAGAAGACGCATTCACTTCATTGTATTGGTATTGCTCAAAAAGTTAAAAGTACTTAGGCAATAGCAAATCAATCAATTTTTCGTTATGGCAATAAATTATTTGTGAAATTCATGGAGATAACCATCGACCTATTAAAAAGATTTTTTTAAATCAGTTTAAATTGTTCGCTTTCGCTGTTGCTTTCACATAATCTCATCCCATCCGTGGACTTCATTTGCGTCGCACACCGTGTTGCTGGAACACTTTAATAATCATATACGTTGTTGTTCAGGACTTTGGAATGTCGCCCAGCCATCTAACTCGAATAGTCGATTTTTTCGGCTAAATTATGAACTAAACTTTTTTGAGGTGACCTTACGCTATTCGAAGCCAGTTTACAAACGACAAGTCTCCGCGTGAGGTAACTTTTCAATTTAGTTGTCAAATGTCATTATTTGGTATTTAATGCAATCGTGTAGAAATTTTAACGTGAGACTTTTTTTACTTTTTAAACATTTCGTAATTTATAATAACATTTGCAAATAATGCAACTTCCATTATTTTAATTTAATTTAATATTTCCTTTATCCACGAAAAGTCGACAATTTAGTATTTCGAATGTCAGGCACAGCTTGTTTTTTGATGTTAATGCCTCCAATGAATGTTGATTGTCAATTACTGAGCAATTTAGGTTCATAATAAAAAATCGACCTGAGGCGCACAGCATAAATTTTATTCGATTATTTATTCAATTGTTAATTTCAATATGCTTAATATTGAAATAAAAAAAATCACGTTGCGTACATTAAAACAAAAACAAATTTAAATTAAATCCTCATCAGACCCTTCAAAATCCAGGACCCGAATTTTCTTTGGCACATTTATTACATCACTATCGGAGTCACTGGAGTCAGATCTTTCGTCAATGTCGGTGATTTGTGTCATCCGCATTACTTTATCGGCTGTGATGGAATACTCGTTTTCAGAATTGAGCATTGATTTGGCGCATTACTTTATCAACTTCTTAATCTTCCTTGAGTGCATTTTTAATTGGTTTTGGAAATTTTAGTGCTTTGTCTGTATCTAGATCTATGTTCATAAAGAACGTTGTTACGGGCGGCTCGCAGCCATCTGAAATTTTCAACTAAACACACAAATGTCTCTCGCACGGTAATGCTTTTTTGGCTAAATCTTAGGGTAATTGCATGGGTCGTGGGAAAATTAGAGGCTTGTATGTTCTTGGCCTACACCGTGGAGCCTAAGGCTAAAAATTTAAACATCGAAGATGAGGCTTGAAATTTTGCTTAAATAAAAAAGGTTAAGCATACTGATTTGTTTTGGGCTAGAGTACTTGTATTTCTATAGACCTAAAAACAAAAAATAAATGTTTGAGCCCAAAAATTGATTTTCGGCTAATAAATTTTGTTAATGCTTAAATAAAAAATTCAAAATATTACACGCACTGATTGATATCGTAGGTAAAAAATAGGTGCAAAGAGAGAGTACCAAACAAAATTGGTGCACCAGCGTAGGTTGCAAACAACGAACGGACAAAATTCCGTTGCATTTTTCTATATAATGCGACCCCAAAAACATCTTCGATGTTAATTTTTTTTACTTAAATCGTCCGCAATTCGTCGAAGGAAGCTTGAGAAACTGATAAAAATTAATTATAACCGGGTGTGCCCACCCGGGTGTCTTCCCGCCGTAATATACACTGGTGCATGGTTGGACAACTCAAAATCCAAAATTATTGTGCGTTGTGTCTTCTAATATACCGCCAAAAGGAATTGCCTCACCTAGCCACCCGTTACAATCCGTTGTACTGTTGCGGTGATTTTCGCCTTTTTACCAAAAATACCATATCAATGGCCTCAAATTGCCACCCGTTATAAGTTTGTACACCGACCGAAATTCGTCGAAGGAAACTTGAGAAACTGATGAAAATTAGTTATAACCGGATGTGCCCATCCGGTGGCGACCAGATCTCCTAGAGTGTCAAGTACTCAGTCTACTGAAAATAATGAAGAACTGCCGGTAATAATAACACGGTTGGGTGTCTTCCCGCCGTAATATACACTGGTGCATGGTTGGACAACTAAAAATCCAAAATTGTTGTGCGTTGTGTCTTCAAATATACCGCCAAAAGGGTTGGCCTCACCTAGCCACCCGTTACAATCCGTTGTACTGTTGCGATGATTTTCGCCTTTTTACATCCGGTGGCGACCAGATCTCCCAGAGTGACAAGTACTCAGTCTACTGAAAAGAATAAAGAACTGCCGGTAATAATAACACCGTTGGATATCTTCCCGCCGTAATATACACTGGTGCATGGTTGGACAACTAAAAATCCAAAATTGTTGTGCGTTGTGTCTTCAAATATACCGCCAAAAGGGTTGGCCTCACCTAGCCACCCGTTACAATCCGTTGTACTGTTGCGGTGATTTTCGCCTTTTTACCAAAAATACCATATCAATGGCCTCAAATTGCCACCCGTTATAAGTTTGTACACCGACCGAAATTCGTCGAAGGAAACTTGAGAAACTGATGAAAATTAGTTATAACCGGATGTGCCCATCCGGTGGCGACCAGATCTCCTAGAGTGTCAAGTACTCAGTCTACTGAAAATAATGAAGAACTGCCGGTAATAATAACACGGTTGGGTGTCTTCCCGCCGTAATATACACTGGTGCATGGTTGGACAACTAAAAATCCAAAATTGTTGTGCGTTGTGTCTTCAAATATACCGCCAAAAGGGATGGCCTCACCTAGCCACCCGTTACAATCCGTTGTACTGTTGCGATGATTTTCGCCTTTTTACATCCGGTGGCGACCAGATCTCCCAGAGTGACAAGTACCCAGTCTACTGAAAAGAATGAAGAACTGCCGGTAATAATAACACCGTTGGGTGTCTTCCCGCCGTAATATACACTGATGCCTGGTTGGGCAACTAAAAATCCAAAATTATTGTGCGTTGTGTCTTCTAATATACCGCCAAAAGGAATTGCCTCACCTAGCCACCCGTTACAATCCGTTGTACTGTTGCGGTGATTTTCGCCCTTTTACCAAAAATACCATATGAATGGCCTCAAATTGCCACCCGTTATAAGTTTGTACACGCCTTATAAATAGCGGCACCAGAAAATGTGTAGCACCGTTATATCGTGTCGCCCACCCAAACCAGGCCATTCACCATACTCCATAGCTGCCGTAAACAAAATGAAGTGGCCTCACCTGGCCACCCGTAGAAAAAATCAGATAAGTAGGCCGCGTGTAAGCCGTCCGTAGTATTTGCGACGTCTTCGCCGATGCAAGCCAAAACATCAAACAAACCAAATAATCACTCTGAAAGATCACGGATCAAAAGTCAAACTTATTTATTCTCTTATTTAAATAAACTTTTTTCAATTTTTTATATTTTTTTATATAAATTAAATCGTTATCTTAAATTTTTTTAATCATACCATAAAATAAATTTACATCTTAAAATAAGATGGCGTTTTCACAAACTATGGAACTTGATTTACATCAAAATCCTCGTTACTAAAAAAAAAACAAAACTCAACTCTATGACAACTAAAACGAGACGTAACTAACTAAAAAAAATCTCGCACTGTAAAATATTACAGAAAAACACCTTTGGTATATGCTTTTTGGTTTTGTGTTTTTTGACAAAACGACAAAATGCTTTACGCTGTTGCACACTCGCACACATTGTATACATTCATTTAATCGTTGGCCACGTTTACAATACAATAGGGATCTTTGCCCATCATAACACAAATTATTAAGGCGCGTGCACAATGACGCGTGAAAATGTAAATGCCGCAAGGAGATGGCACAAACCATTTGATTAAAACAAATAATTTCTTTTAATGTAAAATTTAAAACAAAATAATCTTATCACCTAATGCAGCGGTTTCCAAACTTTCTGATACTGCGACCCACATACGAAAAAAATAAAAAATTGGCGGCCCTTTATTAGATAAAACAATAAAATAATATAAGCACATTTTCAAGTTGTAAAAAGTAATGTATTCATAGAATAAAACTATACAAAAATTAATAAAAATTTAGCATGTATATTTATAGAAAAAAATTTAATGTGATGAATGAGCTTGTTTCTTCGCACAAAGCTTCTCAAATCGTGGTGTTATTGTTGAAATGGCCACCCGAAGTTCTTTTTCCACTAGTAAACGATTTCGATATTTCGATTTCAGGGCTGCTAAAGCAGTAAATCCGTTCGGACAAAGTAATATAATCTTTTTTTTGTTCCACCCAAAACCGAATTAAAGTTTTACTATCAAATTCCTGTTGCAATGAAGTACCGCAAGATATTTCAATCAGGGGGGTTATTATGTAAGCATTACGAGTACGACTTACGAATTACGACTGAAACTAATTTTGACAAATTGTCAATGAAAACAAGAAAAAAAAATATAGTACGACTTTTGTGTCGTATTTATAAATGTGTACGACTAAAACAACAACAAAAAGTCGTAATTACGACCACTCAAAATGCTTTAAATGAAAAGGCCTTTTGACGTCATTTTTCGTAACTCGTAATACCTCAAACAGAATAACGGCGCACATCGCCAATCTTCGGCGCTCAAAGTTCAAATCTATTTTGTCAAACAGATAGACGCCGTTTTTTTGACATTTCTTTCATTTGTAGACAGACTTAAAATACTAATAATAAATTAAATCTTTTTGTTTGTGGATAAATAAACATACCATCAAAATAGAAGAAATGGATAATAGTGATAACACAATAATGCTAATGAAAATGGCAATGATGTTTTTCACAATGAGTAATTTATTGAAAGATTAATTTCTCTTTAAATGAATCTTGAAAATTGTAAAACTCCATTGAGTATTTAAAAATTTAGTTGTGTATTATCACCTCATCCATTTCATAAAAAAATAAGTTTTGTTTGTTTTTAACTAAATGTCACTCATCGCCCAAAAAAATATAATTTTTTTTATTTTGACGTCGATTGTCGACGCTCTACCTGTTCGCTCTTATGGAAATGCATGTATTTTAAATTTAGCGCCGATGTTTTCGACGTCAATCTGTTTGAGGTATAACTCGTAATGTTTACATAATTCACCTCCAGTTGTTCTTTTTCGAAAATTGTCAATTCAAATGCATCAAGTTGGTTATTCAAAAATGAATTTTGGATCCAGGCAAACTTTGTAAAGTCAATATCGTCGAAATAATGTGACAAATGTCTTATAGCGAATTCTTTTACGTTTTTGATGTAAATCAAATTTCCGACAGTTAAAAAGAATACGAAAAAAATTTGATGTGTTTTTATCGTAGTGTGCGTAAACGCGAAAGGGATGCCGAAAACAATAACAGAGCATTTTGAAAAATTTTCAAATCGCGTTTGACGTATTCGACAATATTTACGATTGGCATATTATATGTATATAAATATGTGTATGTGGTAGTCAAAATGGAAGAAAAAATTTACATTTCAATTTTTTGATGTACATCAAATTTTTTTGCTATTTTTTCCCCTAAAAGAATGCGAAAATGTGATTTACATCAAAAAATTTTGATGTACATCAAAATTTTTTGCCGGTTTTTTGTAAAAAGAAAACGCCATTAGTAAACTTTGCAAATGTTCTATAAAAAAATTTTTGTTTGCTCTAATATTGTTTCTGGTACCGGCATCAATTGAAATTGAAAACATGTCATATATGTATATCTTTTTCTAAATTGGATATTCATAGCTCCAATTTTTTAATGAATGCCGTGACTTTGTCTTTTTGAATCAGAGGATGCATTTGTGAACCTTACATTGATTTATTTAAATCGCTTAATTTTTTAAATATTTCAACTAAATAAGCAAGTTTTAAGAATAAAGTTATCGTTGCGAAAGGAAGATGCCTCACTTTGGGATTTTCAGCAAGAAACATCGCAATTTCGTTTTTAAGTTCAAACCCTCTTTGAAAATAATTTTGAACGAGATAGCCTACGTACTTCACAATAGTACAAGAGTGATTTATATTCAGCTTCCATATCTTCACACAACGTTCCAAATAATCTCTTGAGGTTATTACGCGACCCCCCTGTGGGTCGCGACCCACAGTTTGGAAACCGCTGACCTAATGGTATGATCCTCAAAGTGTGGTAACAACGTTTACAAATTCTGCCTTGCATACCCTCCAATTAATTTTGGTGTAAATTGGTCTACGTTTTCTTCGCTATCGTAGTTAATTTCTTAACTTCTTCCTATAATCTTCAATCAATTCCTACATCGAGAATACAAAATTCTTCGAATCCGTCTTTTTCGAGAGAGTGAGCGGTTGACGGCTCAGAATTCCTCTGATTCGCTACATCTGGCCAGATGATCTTCCAACATGCAGAGTTGTATTTGATGCCGGCAAATTGAAAGTAATAACATTTTTCCGTACCTCATGAACAGTAAGGAGTGCATTATCATCTAATTTTCCTAAAATATCGACGAAAGTTCTTGTTATATTTATAATATGCCTTAAAAAAAGAAATTATAACCTGGTCTTGGTTGGACCATTGATGTTGTGTTGGGCGGTAAAACTCAATTTTAATATTTGGATTGAATGCTGTAAATTTATTGAGAACTTCGTGAATTATTTAATACTAAAAGCACTTTAAGCTCTAGAAATTGAAAATGGAGGGGATTCTCCATTCCAACCATTTTCGATTTTGACAATTCTTGAGTCCGTCGTATGTAGTAAAATACAAAAATTAAATGAAAGCGTTTAAAGCACATTGAATATTGAAATATTAGTACTACTTTAATATTACACCTTTTTTTAAATTTTGTTAACCGTGTACTCATAATAAAACAATGATAGTACAATATTTATCATACCAAACCTAACACCCTGATTCTAGCATGAAGACTTGCAATCTGTTGTAAATAAAATATTTTTGTAAAGACTACATTTTAGTCTACTACTTTTGGCCTTATATCAGAGGCTTAATTCAAATTCTGGTAAAACCATCTTAAAATTTTACTGTAGAAACTTTCCAAATACTTTTGAATATCTGTCAAACAAACTTATAAAATGTAGGTTTTAGCATTTCCAGAAATTATAGCATTTCCACAAATACTTTATTACCATACATAAGGACAAATTGATTGATTTGCAATTGCTTAACTATTTTTGACTTTTAATATCTTTGTGAGCAATGCCAATACAATGGAGAGACCATATGTGTTTGCATTTTTTATGTCTTCTCTGTAGTATATGTTAAGAATAACTCAAATTGTCGTAGAACAGCACACATCGATAATACAACAACACAAATATTTCAGGATAAAATTCTCGTTTTTCTTGCATTTTCAATACATTTTTCGGAGTAATATTCAATTTAGCAAAGAAAAACAATAAAGTTCAAAAGGGGTTTTTGGGCTGGTTTTTCGTGCCGGCTTCACATATTTAAAGGTACAGTCGTTTGCAAAAGCTCTAACAATGAGACTTATCAGGTTCATGAAAAACAAAAAAAAAATCTTAATAAAATAATCTTAGATATAAACATATTAAAGTATGTACTCGTATGTATATAGACAAAGGTCGTAAAATTTCATTCAAATGAAATCGACTCGCCAACAGGAAAAATATATTTTTTTATGAATATGAAAAATTATTTTGTTCCATAACAAATTTTATCTCAAAATTATGCTGGTTGTTATTATGTTATTTTCCTCTAATAACATTAAGTCTAATTTTATGTATTCAATTAGGTTTACTCACCAAACGCAACAATTCAAACGGAGAAGGAAGGAAACACAATTTTATTTTAGTATGTACGTAAAAAAAAATTCCAGTTTATGCATAAATAATGGTTATGGGCACTTTTGTTCATATCCTGAATTATTTCGAGCTGGCAAATGTAGCGGAAAATATGATGGAGCAGGCCTCTTCATTTAAAACCGTTTTATTACCATAATTCCAAAAATTTTAAATACATTTTGAAATTTATGCATGTTTTGTTGCCTCTAGTTGAAATAAAAATTATTATTAGTTTGCAAGTCAACGAGCATTCATCTTGTTTGCCTATACATATATAATATGATAATAAATTTTTATTATACAAATTATTTACATATTAGCTTGTTGCATTTATTATTTTAACGATTTGAATTTTATTTTAAAATTATAAATTTAGGCGGGATTCTATAGATTATTTCTGAAATTTTTGGAAAAATTAAACAAAGGCTGTTTCCTAAACTTATTTGTGGGCACCGACTTATTCAAATAAGTATCCTCGCGAATGAGTCTTGACTAAATGTAATACATGTAGTTATTTTCAAATCTAGTGGTAACGACCAACATTTAAAGAGATTTTTTTCTTCCATATAATACACAATAGAAATTATTAACTGCCACCAATAGAGAATTTCTTTGAATAATTCTAAAAATCCTAGTCGGATTTCCTCCTGTTTATATAGTTAGACTTTTTGATGGGGTTAGTCTCCATTTCACTACATTATCCATAATGGTCTCTGAGGAAAGTGTAATGTTCAGTAATTCTTGTCTTTTACTAGATTTACACGTCGGTTTACAGCCAATAAACTAAGAGGAAAAGTACTACTTTATTCGAATCACTTTTCTCTGTATCATTTGATTTGAACTTACATCACTTCCCAGGATAATTCCAATTTTTTGACAATTAAGATATGTTCTTCATCATGTGGGGGCTTGGCTGATATTAAACAGGAAATTTCGACCATCCGCCTCAATGCTTAACCACATCCGAATTACTGTAACATGATAACAGAAATATGTTTAGACATCGGCCGTATTTATCGTAGGTTCATAAACTAGGACAATGACATATCTCCCCTTCTCTTAGTTTGAGTACGATCGCAGCCGAAGCTGCCTTCGACTGATGGAGGTTAATCTGCATGAATCTCAACATTAGATGTGCTCCTTTGGAATACATAAAGTATGATGAGATTACTCAAATGAACTTCTTCATGTCTGTAGAGAGTGTTCTTAATCTTGAAAACGGCGCTTTCAAAATGTCACCTTCATCTTTCTTAAAAATCTTGAGTGTGGCTGTGCTGAAACCATAAGCTAATCAAACCATTAAAGCACCTTTGGTTTTTCCTTGGCAAATCTCCAGTCGGCGGTCGGTATTAAGGATTGCTATTTTGTAGCATTTCCAGAATTTTTTTCTGGTCGCTGGATTAAACTGGGACCCAAGCGCCCGCTCTAAGTCCGCACGGGATATCCTTTCTGGCGACTTCTTCTAGTCTAGCACCAGGCCAGACTTCTTCTAGGTTATCTACACCAATTTTGTTCAGAATCAATAACCGTTGGTCAGCGCAAAATATCAAATTGACAAGATTCCGGTGCGACTTGGTGGTCGAGTGGTTAAGGTATACACCACCAACTGTTATCAAGTTATCAACTCACGGTCTGTAACCACCCTTGGTCGCTTCGCACACGCCTTTTTTTTAACATCCGGGTGCTTCAGTTGGGAGGGTTATTTTACGACCAATTTGGGAGTCACAACTCTTACATGTGCGTATATACAAAAATCACATCACTTCACTATATTCACTATATACATGTCACAACCACTTAACAATTCCCTTCTACGGAAAATCATCACTTCCCCAACATTCGGAACAGATCTGCAAATCATATTTTTTTTTTTTTTTGTTAATAGACCAATCGACCCGAATAAATAACAATAGTGAGAGTTATGCACACTTCATAACAGAAGAACAAAATTAGTTAAATCATATGTAATGTCTATTATATTTAAATTCAAGAAAACTAAGCGTAAATAAAAAAAAATTACATCGAATTATTATTATTATTATTATTTTTATTTTGTTGGTATGAAAGTTATGTTTTTCTATATTTTTCTTTCGGACCAGGTTTGTGGTAGTATGTATAAGTATATAAATATAGTTTAAAAAAAATGGAAATATCACTCAGTAAAGTAAAACTCACCCGATTTTTCCTCATCCACGTCCCACGAGAGCTCTTGTGCGCCATACTGGAACCTAGAGTAATTTGGGAATTTCCCACTATTTTGGTATTAATTATTTTTTTCCCCCTTTTTTTGTGTTTTCCAATTATTTATATACTTTAAATTATTTTTTTTTGTTTTTTTTACACCACTAAAAAAATAACACTAAAACTAAACTTACACTAATTAATACTAGTCAAGCATGCACTAATTTTAGGTAGATTTTTAAAATAACCAATTAATTATTTAGATTTTTTTTTTGGATACACACAAAAATGGCTAAACGCAATATTTCTATTTAAAGTTTATGTTTTTGTTTTTTTTTTTTTGCTTATTTACCCACAAACTTCACCATGCCCAACCGCCCTGGCTAAAATTCAGATCACACTGCACCGTCTAATGTTATTATTTGTTTGCCGATCTTCAATAGTGTACCAACAAAAAAACCGTAATCCAGCAATATTAAATTCTCTCGCCTGTAGTGGTGTCAGCTGAAGTTCCACGATCACGTGTTTGTGGCTTCATATATACAAACATTTTAGGTAAACGGTATTGTTTGTCCTTGCCTTCGATAATTTTAAATTTTATTTAACCGGAATATCTCACAATGACGAATTTTGTTTATAAGTATGTGTGGCCGCCTCTCGAATTGGAAGCACAAAAAATAATCTCCAACATCGATGGACAAAAGTAAGTTAAGAAGTGAACAGTAAAAAGTGCGAAGAGTGTAGTGGACAGTTAAGGCGAAGATAGTAAAATAGAATTAGTGAGCAGAGAACGAGTGAAATTTGTGAATTGCTGCATAAATTAAAGGTGTTGGTAGTTTGTAACAAATCGCTGAATGTTTTATTTGCAAAATCACAAATTTATATCGAACGCCCAAAATTCACAACAAAACGTCTTCGTGGGCTCTGTCAAAGACACACTAAGTACAGCAACTCATTGGGCAAAGTCCTAATTTGTTCTCATTTTCTTCGTACCTCTTGCGAACCATAGTTCAGCTGCAGGCTGAATAACCAAAGTCCCACGTTGGTTATTCGTGGCTTGGAGACTAGGTCTAAGGACCAAAACCCACCACCAGAATTAGTATCCAGATTCATGCTCTTCTTTTTGCATTATTAGTTTCATTCATGTTTCATGTTTTGTCCATGTATAGTACCGGAGAAACAAATGTCCAATTGTACAGAGACCCATAAATTAATTTTTCAAAAATATCGGTGAAGATCTGCTTTTGAAAAATTTAAACGGAAATGTTTAAACATCATATACATGTATAAACTGAAATATATCAAAGCTATAAAGAGCATATTAGAAAATCATAACCGTCAACGTGTTTAATTCATAGGAAATAACAAATTTTATTTCCTTAGCTTCGAAACACAAAATTACTACAATTTTGGCTTTCAATCAATTGGATGCTTTTCTATATAACCCGAACAATTAGAATAATTAAATTAGATATTCACAAAGTCAAAATCTCGTCATTTAATTGGAAACAGTAATATAAGCCTCCACCCGAGGTAAGCGCACTATTCCTTAATTAAACATTGAATACTAGAAACTACTTGTTTTTCTAAATCAGCTAATTCAACAAGCTCTGACCCTCGGTAGGCGGAAAATACGTATAACATTCAATAAATATCAATATTGAACAAGTTCAACAAAATCTAGGTTGAACCATTGTACAACATACATCTAAGTTAAATCACGACTCTATCTCAGTGACTTCGTATTTCACAAAAATTCAGCAGATCACCTATTCGGAAAAAAACTTCATAGGTACTTGAACTTTATCTATTAAACGGAAGTTGCATCTTCAATGGGAAATTTGTAAATTATTGCAATGATTTTGAAAAGATTTTGTTGTTCAAAACATAGAATCTATATATTGTATAATCTATCTACTATAAATTTTATCAGTTAAATATCAATAAGGCTAGCCAGGGCTTTTGCTGAAAATTGAAAACTTTTATTGTTCAATTTCGACTCAAAATGATTGTATGTATGTTAAGATAATTATACGTTGAGCAAGAAAGTAATGGTAACACGCACTTCAAAGTTAGTCATTCGATTGACATTTCAAAATGTTTAGGACTTGTGGTTTACACAGTACAGTTATAAGTTCTTATAAATACTTCCCTCATTTCTAGCGGATAACAGCTAGAAAAAAATAACTCTAGGAGTCTGTGCATGCGTTGAAATGAAACTAAAGGGGTAAACCTTACAAAAATTTAAAAAAATATGCTTGCGATAAATGCCGTTGCTGTGCTTTCGCCCTTAGAAAAATTAATTTAAATTAAAAAAATTACAAAGCCTCGTTAAATATGAATTGTCACTTAATAAAAATTATTGGGGCAAAATTTTGCGTCCAAACTTTAAAGAAATTAAAATTTGTATCACGCTTTCTAAAAAAAACAACAAATAATAAATAGCTGTCATTATTAAATAGCTGTCATTCAATATTCAAGGCCTACTCGTTGCGACTAGGCTGGAATGTCATTAAAAATTATTGTCGTCAACATTTTTAATTTTATAATTTTTTTATGGTCGGCCCTTAACTTATAATAACAAGACATGCTGTTACTAGACACAAGTAATTTTGTTCTATCCAATCTCGTGATCCCTGCTTTTGAACTACATACGAACATATTGATAAACAATTATCTTGATTCTATTATTCATGGTTCTGGATTAGTATATGTTGGTTGTATGTTCAATTACCAATAGAAGCGAATTATTTTGAAATTTCTTTTAAATATAATTTAATTACAAAATTCAGTATATACGAGTATGTACGTACTTTTATACAGTTGTCTGGTTAGTAATACATATGTACTCGTATCGATGATATTTGCTATACGAAACTAATGAATCGAATAGACGCAGAGTACATTCGAAAGAGTTTTTGATTTATGAAAAAATGGAGTACACCCAAAAGCTAGATAAATATTTATTTTGTTTATGCTATACAATTTTATTTAAGTCTATCCAGAAATATTGATTGCATAACCACAAACAATTTGCATCTGGCTATAATGCATGCATACAACTTTTTAAGTTAGAATCAAGTTTTAGAAGGCCGAAATATATTCACAACCTAATTTCCCCAATAACCTTAACTTTATATTGTCCAAGATAAAATTCGAACTTCTTATGAAGCAAAATGTTTGTGGTAGTGTGAATTTATAAACAAAATTAAGACAAACAATTCCTTTTTTTTGTGTTGGATGTAGACACAGTAATGCGATTTTTCGATGTTCCTTCTGAAAGCATCGATAAATTTAATCAAAACCATTAAAAACATACAATAACATAAACATTAAGTAATGGCTTTGTTGCTCTGGAAAATTTAAAATAATTTTTTAAACATCTCGGTTAACTAGTTACCAGATTTTTTTTTAAATTTTAATCTATGCAATCTGTTCTACGGCTGAAGCACTCCCAACTTCCCATGAGTTTTACACTCTGACAGGGGGTCATACATGTGATCCATTTCACCACAGATTGTAATCTGTTGATGAAAATTCCCTTTGCATCCTGCCCCTATCGTGATTCGAACCCGGTACCTCCCGATCAAAACGCCAAAGCTTTAACCACTGTGCCATTTCATCGGTGAACAGTTTCCAGTTGCTTTTTTATGTGTATAAAGTGTAAATCTACTATTTAGAAAAAACGTGTTATGCAAAACGAAATAAATTGTTGTAAAAACAAGTTCAGAATGGCATCATAAAAATTAGTTATATTTTCTAGAAGCCAACATATTTAAGAAGTTCTAGATTTTTCTAAATTTTAAAATTTTGCTATGGTAGAAAATGTAATGGTGATTCGATCGTCAATAGGCACATCCAGGTCTCCTATCATGATTAGTAAAATCAACGCCAAAATTTCATAGTGATAAATATTTTCAAGCGTTGGTGATTTTACTCAAGATGTTCCCAACTAATGGGTGCCCTGAAAGCGCCCAAAAACAAGACATCGTATAGAGTATCTTCGTAAACCGAAGCACACTATCATGTAGTACTGACACTATTGCATCTTTTGTAGAAGCCAACATAATTACGCGACCCGTCGAAGCATACATTTTCTATGTTGAAATCATAAAAAACCGAAATAACGGCTGCATATTCAACCATTTGAATTCATCATCAAACCGTTTGAATTAATTATCGGTGGTAAATTCAAATGTTGACGATATCACGGCCGCCTAATCAACCAATTGAGTTTATCGTCTAATCGTTTGAATTTACCATCAAAGATGCAATAGCATTGACTCTATGATGATACCATACTTATGATACCATACTTATACTTCTCGACGATGCCCTGTCCGTCCCCTTCAAATGATTGAATTGTTTGATTTCAACATAGAACTTTTAGCATAATTATGTTGGGTTCTACAAAAGATGTAACAGGGTCAGTACTATACGATAGCATACTTCGCTATACTTAGACATCTCTACGATGCCTTGTCAATGACCTTCGAATGGTTGAATTATTCGATTTTTGATGATTCCAACATAAAAAAAGGATGCTTCGATGGGTTGCATAATTATGTTGGCCTCTACAAAAGAAGCAATATGGTCAGTAATATACGATAGCATAATTCAGTTTACTTAGACATCTCTACGATGCCATGTCCATGGCCAACTAATGGTTGAATTTTTCGAATATTTCTTTTTTTTATGATTCCAACATAGAAAATTTATTCTTCGGCTGATTGCATAATTATGTTGGCTTCTACAAAAGATGCTATAGGATCTGTACTATACGATAACATACTTTAGTTTACGACATCTCTACGATACCTTGCCAGACGCCTTCGAATGGTTGCATTTTCGATTTTCTATAATTCAAAACATAATTATATATTTTTTTTAATTTTGATTTTAACAACGTAAAATAAATATATGTTATGTTTTAATATTTTCTGTAATTATCTTGTTGACTTTTATGTTTTTTGTCAATTTGTTAGAGACTTCACCAATGCCTATAAAACAATATTCTAGTATTAACATAAACTCGTGCTATAAACAAAATTGACTTTGTATTATTTGGCCAGTATAAAGTGGTTTGCCAGATTTCGTGATGGCAATTTAGTTTTGAGAACGATCCACGTCCAGGTACAGTAAAACAATTTGAAGACGAAGGACTTAAAGTTTTACTGGATGAAAATCCGTGTCAATTTCAAAATGAGCTTGCAGAATAGTTTGGTGTTACTCTACAACCAATATCACTTGGGTTGCATGCAATGGGAAAAATACAGAAGGAAGGGAAATGGATTCTTGATAAACTGACCCAAGAAAACAAAAAAAGAAGAGATGACATTGTTGTGATCCAGTGATCCAGGTCAGCCATCAAAATCAGTTGCAAAAATCCAAACAAAAGGCAAAAAGGAACTCAACGTCTTTTTAGGTTGGGGAGTTCTATAGCAGGCGTCGTATTCTCCAGACTTGGGTCCATCTGATTACCATTTATTCATATCGATGTCATCATACATGAAAGACCAGCGGTTCACGAAATTTGAACATTTCAAAAATGGCTCTATGATTATTTTGCTTCGAAAGCACCAAGTTTCTGTTGCGAAGACATTCATCATCTACCTGATAAATGGCAAGAGACCATAGATAGTAATGGCGAATATTTTAGCAATTAATCTTTGTGGCAATTATATTTTCAATAAAGTTGAATTTAACTAAAAAAAAACAGAGTTTCTACTTGCACACCTACTGTAACAAATTGTCGACCAAGTTCTCAAATTAATTCTTTTTTGCAAAATACTTTCCAGATTTAATTTGTCTGTTG
Source organism: Nephrotoma flavescens (assembly GCA_932526605.1). Lineage (NCBI taxonomy): Eukaryota > Metazoa > Arthropoda > Insecta > Diptera > Tipulidae > Nephrotoma > Nephrotoma flavescens. The sequence continues at coordinate 193,447,632 of OW052220.1, forward strand.
TGTAGGGCTAGTTTATTTAATAAGAAAGAATTCAGTTTTTTTTTGAATTTATTCTTTATCAAATTCCACAGGCCAAAAGTCATCAAATCATGATTCTGATCATTAAAAGTTGTGGAGGATGGTCTAAAACGTTGTGGCTAGTAGGTGTGTTGGCAAAAGTATTGGTGATAATCATACCATGGTTTAACAAGAAGAAATTATAATTTAAAATTATGTAAATAATACCCGACAATGTCTGAATCCACAACAATATAGCTTTTTTTACAATGTGGTATGTTGAAGTCTGCCAAAAGCCTTAGTTAAATCTATAAGTAGGGTTGATACTTTGAACTCTTTGTCAATATATTCAGTTACTTGTTCTAGGAAGGACACAATAGCTTGTTCAGTATTTTTATTTGTCCTAAAAGCATATTGGTCAGGAGACAGAAAGTCTCTTTTGCCTAGGCATGAAACAATTATACTTTTTATAGTTTTTTCAAATATTTTCGAGATCACAGAAAGTAGTGAGATTGGTCGATAGTTGTTCTTACTTGTTTTGCCAATATTTTTAATTATCGGAATAATTTAAGAGTCGCTTTAACGGCGCAGGAACGTTCCCAGTTACTAAGCTTAAATTAAAAATAAAAGGTAAAATATATGACGGAAATATCATCCAAACCAGCAGTTGAATTATTTTTTAGCGAAACGAAAGAATGGTAAAATACAGTTCTCTAGATGAAATTTCCGAAAAAAACGCAACTAACTACCAATAGATTGGTAATATTGACATTTTAATCTATTTTTGTCAGTTTCATCCATGAGGAGACTAGAAGTATTTGTATCACCAACACTCGTAAAAAACTCGTTAAATTCATTGGCTATTTGTACTGAACCAGATGTTATTCAACTTCTATGATCAATGATTTTTTTAATTTCAACTGGACCATGCTGTCCGCTTATTATTTCGTTAACTGTTTTCCAATTTTTACGGGGTATAAGCCATTGTTAATGAATTCTTGAGAATAAACTCTTGTCAATTTGTAGGTTAACAGAGTCACAAAGCATCAAGCTATATTGTTTAAATCTACGGTTGTTATGTATTCTTCACGGCAACAGATATTATTTTTTTACGTATTACTTTTCGTTGATCTGTTAGGAAGCAACTTAATTGAAGTGCATTTTTTAATATGAAATTTAAAGTGTTTAATAAAATTGTCGTAGACCTTAGAAGCTTCTGGGCAAGAATAAATTCCAGTCCATTTCTCATACAATAATAGTTGCTGTAGCTTATTAAAATCGATCTGAAAAACTTCAGATGTTCTTCGAGATGTAAATTTTATGTTTAAGGCAGTTTCTGATAATTTAATTTCGATTAAACAATGAATTGAAATTTTCTTTCTTGAAAATAAAAAACACCGTGAACGAGTGAGCACATAAAAATCTATTAAATAAACAAATTTAATAAGAATTGTGATAAAAAATATTGGAAACCACCACTCATTTTTTACATCTATATCCTGGACGCGGCATTGCTGTTTCGAAAATACGCAACGGGTCCTGTGGCATCACTGATCGTAGGAAAAAATATATCTTTCCGTTGTTTTATCGGAACGAAAAGCTCACGATTCCAGTATGTTGTATTTGTTGCTAAGCAACAAGTAATAATAGTACGAGAATATTTTTTTCTGGCCTAGGCCGGGAATATATTCCCCTATAGATTTTGAATTGTTTAGCAGACATAAAACGCATTTATTTATTTTAATTTAACGTATACATAATAATCAATGCTTATTTGATAAATCTATGCCAAACTAATTATGTGTTAGGTATAGAAGTTTAATTTTACTTATTTGTAATATTAACGGTTATCGTACAATTAGTACAATTATTGAACATTGGTGGATTAGTAGTATCGCAACCCAGTATTGTTGTTGATATATTGCTATTAAAATGATTAACATTATTTGCATCGGCTGTTTCACTGTCCGTTGTATCGAAAATCTTATGAGCAACTTCAATTTTATTGATAATGGATTCATCGATATACCCTTCAGCAACAGTCGATGACTTCCATCATCCACATCTTTTTAAGCATGTTAAATCTGCGCCATTATCAACTAAAATTGTCGCAGATGAACGGCGGAAACAGTGCCCTCTCTATTGCTTTGCGTCTGGCAATTTTTAAAAAGTAGCAAAAGTTTGTGACATTTTACCAAACGGATGTATACCAACTACTTGTTTGAAACCTTTACCATTTGCGTATTTAAAAAAAAACGCAAAGAATTTAAATCTTTTGGACGCGAAGCTATATATTTTCTGTAATATTCTAAATAAGTTTCGCGTACGATAAATGATCGTGGTTTATATGTCTTGTTATTCGGGATTTTAACTAAAAGTTTAGATCCCAAATCACTAATGTCAGTAATTTCCATGCGGGCTAGTACATCCCGTTGACAAGCACCAGCGATTCCAAAAATTAACGCAACCTACAAAAAACAATTATAATATTACATACAAAAAAATATTGCAGTGTGAATTGTATTTTATCCGAAAACATATTTGAATTTAATGTGTAAATACAAATAATAATCGTTTTAAATACCTACATGCTTACTTTATTAACTAGGAACGAATCATCTGAAGCTTCGAAAATGAATTGTTGAACATATTCCATAGTTAATATTTTAGATTTCTTCGTTTTATATCCGTCGGATTTGGGTTTCAAGAAGACGCACAATTTTTGGTATTTCGCAATATCCACATTATTTTTAATCACTAGCATCGACCTGATCATTGAGTAGTTTGACCATAATGTGGATGATTTCAATTTTGTAGATAAATCAGCGAAATACGCCAGAATGACGTTTTCCAAAAATGATTTGATGTGTTTTGATTGACGATAATCCATAAAGCGTTAATAAGCAATTTCTTTTTTCTTAATATGATAATTAATGAATAATACTAAAAATTATTTTGGGTTTATCTTCGTTTTAAAGTCCGATCGGAGAAAAAATAGTATGTACAATTCGGAGGAAAAGTGCATTCCCAGACTCCCGTGATTGCCAATTTCCACTATCGTCCGGGAATGCAATACTTTTCCTCCTAATTGTACTATATACTGTTGATCAAATCTATCCAGTAAATTATCAATATAAGTGGTTGTGGTTATTTGTAATTCGTGTATGTTCAAATATATTATCCAATCCATGTTCCGATAATAAAAGCAGCAACCTAACATTGAATTCTGCTTGAGAAAGTCAATGTTAAAACCACCCATGATTTAGTAGGTTTGAATGGGATAGGTTAGTAAACGTCGACCCGAAATACAACAAAGCAGTGAAATTTTAGTGGTTCTATACAAAACGGACTGTATTGTCTAGATTACGTAAAATAATCGAATTGACAGATCCCTGATAATACTCGTTTCCATAAAGTATAGTGTTTGTGATAGTGAAGTTGGACATATTTATGTTTATGGTTATTCGAAATAATAAAACTTACCACAAAATTGCAATAAAAATAAACAAAATTGACAGCGAACATTTTCCTGCCGTATTATTCAATATAAAATTATCAGATTTATGTGGATGTTCATATAGACACGACTACGTACATAAACATCCATACATACAATAGGCTTGTCCCACAGTCGATTATTATATGAAAAACTACTAACAAAATTTGCTTAAAATATTTCATTTTTATTCGAGTATGCAATATGCATATCAAATAATAAAATATTTATATAAAATATAAAAGCCAGCAATTCAGTTATAAATATTTATTTATCCATCAATATTGGCATTTTACATTTTAATTGGCCTTTTTGTTTATAAATTAATTTGAAATTTAAATTTTTCGATGTGTACATTTTAATAGCCAAAAAGTTGGTGTATTATTTGTATCTGGTGTATGCGGGTCGTGTTTTGCGAATGAAACTTAACTAAAATTAAAATTAAAACGGCCGCAGGTTGTGCTCTTAATGTAAACTTAATAAAATTCATTGAAGTAGTAATACTGCGTAATCTATCTGTACATAGGTATCAATTGTCATCAAGAGTGTTCAAATTTGAGGTATCTTTTTAAATATTCCGCCATTTATATTTTTGTACTAGAGAGTATCATGTTATTTGACAGCTGAACAACGTGTTTTCATTATTAAATCTTATGTTAAACATGGTGAAAGTCATTCAGAAACTGGAAGAAAACTTCATTCAAAATACGGTAGAGAAAGTGCTCAGACACACCGTGCTATTAAACTTATCATTGCTAAATTTGAAGAAACTGGTTCAGTTCAAGATCAGAAAAGCAGAATTTATCATCGTAGTTAGTGGTCGTTCTAAAACTACTTTAGGCGCTTGGCCTAAGATAAGTCTCATAATTTTAGAACGTGTTTGGTATATTCAAGATGAACACTGCATTTGAAAAAAAATTTCTTGGCATTAACAGGGTTACATAAAGCAAAACCCTCACGTCATATATTAAATGGGCAAACTTTAATTGTTATTTTCCTTATATATAAACAACTTTAGAGTTAGTCCCTAATGTGACCACTCCCGATTTCTTTTTGTGAGGGTACTTGAAGGGAAAGGTATACACTAATAAACCAACCACAACTCGAAGAACATTAGAAACGAAGTTGCTCAAATAACTCCAGAAGAGGGACAAACTGCAAATTGGGTATTTCAACAGATTACGATCTGCAATGAAAATGAACACAACTATGACCCCTTGTCGGAATGCGGAACTCATGGGACCGATCTGCATGCTAATACTGCAAAAGAGTTGAGAATACTTTGGCCTCATAACACAGTGCAAAGGTTATGGCATAAAAAATAATAAAACACTAGAAGTCTGCGAAAATGTTAAGAAAAATGTGTTTTAACGAGCTCGCCTTTGCGCTACGGCCAGAGCTGGCCACTTCACAGTTCACCGACATACATAATGTTAAATACCATATAATCAATCAATAAAATATAAATTACAAAATTGTATTATCTTTAAAAGTCATTGTACTAAAAAAAATATTGAGTTGGAACAGAAAAAACACTATTAAAATCTTTTTTTATCTAAAGAACTTAGTCATTTCTTGACCGATCATGGTTTAATAAAAGCAGGATTTTGAAAACCCGGACATTGAATCAGCGAGATTTTGAAAAGCAATATTAAAAAAGCGGGATTTTGATAATACAGGATTTTGAAATTCGTGATTTCTCACTTAATTCGGATTTAAACAATCGTTCGTTTTAGGTTTTGCAAATAAAACACTCAAAATTTACATTACAAACTGTATTTACCAAAACCTCTACCCTTTTCATGAATTTCATTATTTACACTGCTTATTCTTCACGATTTCACTTTTACTGATCCCTTATTGCTGGTCGACTGGATCTTTTCACTGTAAAAAAAATTAGAACTAATTAGAAAATTAGAACTGTCTCTGCGTTCAAAACTGTCGCGCTTATATAAATGGTTTTTATAGAAGCTTAATAACGTAGCCACATTTGTCAAATTTATTGTAAATTGTTAGTGTACGGCAAATCGCCATGGAAGGTTAAAACGTTGAAGAATGTGTTCAAATCGTTAAATTTTATATTCAAAATCATTGTCCGTTCGAGAAATGTTTTGCTCATTACGTCATTTTTATCCTGGCCACATCGGTGGACTAATCGTACTAAAAATGTACATGGATCTCATTGTTTTTGTGAGGCAATTTTTTTATGTCTACATTATTGGGTAGATTTTTTTTGGATTGAATATTTACTATATGTTTTGACACAACATAATTTGTATTTGTCAGCGATTTTTTTTAACGGTTTTAGAGGTAAATATGACCAAAGAACGAAATGAAATAATACAAAAAAGAACTCCAACGATAAGTTAAGCTCAAAAACAACAAACAATAACGTCGAGAATGTGTTTTGTATGTTTCATATTTATTTGTTATGACATAAAAATAAATCGCATGCTTTGTTTGCTTGTGCCAACCGATAAAAGTTAATAAAATAGCTTGGATTTTCTTTGCTCAAAAAGTTCCTTCCTATTAGATGAGAATAATATTCCCCAAAGTAAGATCACATTGGAAATGAAGATATTTATCGTAACAATCACATCTTTTTTCAGAATTGGCACCCCTGCGGCAAAAGTGCCTCTAAATAAACATATTTTGATTCAAAGTGGAACAAAATAAAATAAAGAGGGGAAGTTTATTTTCCAAATTGTTTTGGTTGGGTAGTTTTACTCTTAGTCAAATTTGTCAGGAAAAATTTGGCGCAGTTTAACATAAAATCGCCTACAAAGTAAAAAACAACTTCACTGTGAGAAGTGAAAGAAAATAAAACTAGGTAGTCAAACAAAACATTTTATTTGATTTAAAAGTTTCCTCTTTTTATTTTATTGTATTGCCTTTGAATCAAAATGTTGAGCCAAATTTTGGCGCAGGGACACCAATTCACAACTCAGAAATTCGAAATGTTATGTGTTTGTTTGATACATGTCAGCTCATTCATTCAGCTTCATTTCAAAATGCGGAGCACATTTCAGTATTTTTGATCCAGAAACTTTTTGTCTATTGGCCATTGATGAGACTGATATTTGTAGATCGTGCTTGGTCCATTGAAGGAGAACGCAGTTTGAAGAGATTTGTTTGCCCTTAACAGAGGTTAATATGAACCTTTTGCAATTTTTGTTAAACATTTAATAATTTTTTATTTTTGGTTTGAACTATAAGACCCAACTCAAACGTTTTACATTTTCTAAGTAAGTATACATATACATTTTGAGGTAAATTCACATGTTAAATTATTTTTATTCTTTTATGTTGATGAAATAATATTCAATAATACAAAAATAAATTAATATTTTTTACAACTTCTAAAAAATTTGCGAAACCACATTTCTTTTTAATTACGTTCGTGCGAATCTCAATCGAAAACATAACGCATGAAAAATTCGTAATAAGCAAAAGAATGTGACTTTTATTTTTTAATTAACACGTACCAAATAAATTATTGTTGTGATTAATCTCGGTAACATAAAATCATTAAATTTTAAGAATTAAAACAGATTTTGTTTTAGGAAAATTAAATCGGTGTTCATATTTATAGCCTCCTTCTTATTAGTATGCAACAAATTTCTTGATTACGTGACTTTAAAACGAAAAAAAATATTTGTCGTTCAGACATTTGGAACAATAAAAAATTAAAAGTATTTATTGGAAATTTCCAGTTTTTCTCATTTCTACTTTTTTAGGTGAAAACTAAAGAAAATTTTATTGGTGCTTATACTTGCTGTTACATAGTAAAATAAAGTAGGTATAGTAATCATAATAAATTTTTACCACGAGATTTCTCCAGAAGTTCCATTATCTTTATTGCCGAAGTAAAAACAAATAGCCTTTGTTGGATGGTCAATAGTCATAAAGCTTAAGTATGACGATTTGGCCGAAACCGGTCAACCGGAAGTGACAGTTGCCATATGGAGCTTTATCGTTTTCTACAAATATTTTGAAAAGTATATTAATTTTGCAACAATACAGGTCCAGATCAATTTTCCAAAATTTATAAGCAAAAAATCGGTATTTGAATAGTCTTTATTTATTTTTTTGTTTTAGTTTATTTTATAATTCTATAAGTAGTTCCACCTTTCAAAAATTCATGAATTATTGTGATATTTGGTCTACAAATAGAGGAAACCTTTCAAGAACACGATTAATTTGTTCCATATTTTTTGTAACCGTGCTGTTTGAGACTACAAAAAATAAAAATAAAAAAAACGATCCGTTTTAATTTTTTTCGTTAGGGTATACAAAAATCAAAATAAAAGAAAATCAACGAAAATCAAGTCGATGTAGTTAGCCCGAGCCCGAATTTTTTGGTGCATTTTTTGGACAAGTGTAGCCACCTCGTAAAAGTGTAAATACATAAAAAAATGTAGCATCATCCCAAAAAACCATTTATACATGAAAAAAACAAAGAATATAGAAAAATAATATTCTTGTAAAAGAATAGCGATAATTTGTGTAGTTACTATGAGTCAACATTAAATTCTATACCGCAATACCTAGAGATAGAGCCTCCAAGCGCATATATGGCCAGACCGGCCACGATACTAGCTGAGATGTAGACGGTTCCCCAAGTCTATATCAGGTGGAAATACCCTTTTTTTAATTTATTTAACCCGAAAAATTTTATGATATTTTTTTATATATGTGCCTTTCGAAAAGTGTTTTTGAATGAAATGAAAATTCATTTTTTTTGTGTTAGTAATTTTGTGCCGGAACGCATCCATCATGCCCAAGTATGCCCGGTTATTAAAACTATTGCTGCAAAATGTGTTAATTGCAATAAGCCATATCCCGCAAACACCTGGGAATGTGATATAGCTAAAGAGATACAAAGAACAAGAAATAAAACGCGGAAATAAAATCGAGCAATACCGGGGAAACATAATCAAACTATCACCGAAGAGGAACCATGCTAGCAAAACGGGAGAAGCAAAACTAAACTCACAAGTGGTAATGACAAAAACCAGTTATTTGCACTACCGATGATACATCAGTGCTCTAAAAGATACTAAGGAGCATGGAAGCTTGTATTCGTCTAGTTAAACAAGAGAAATGCCTTCAAGCTTTAAGTAACAGGTTAGATAAGCAGGACTCTGTTAATAAAACCCAAGCTCCATTAAAATGATGCAAACAACAACAAACAAATCATTAATGGCCGGTTGCACAGAAAAGGTGACTAATGGCCGGTTTGTTGTGCGCCAGTTAAATGTTTTATATGAAATCTGTTTTCGCAAGCAGGAAAAAATATTTAGTTAAGATCCGTTGCACACTTGAGCTATGTATTTTTTGTAAGATCACAGCTTCTCGGTTTACTTTGCAAAGCAGCAAATAAGTGAAACCGAATTCGTGAAGCTTAGCTCAAGCCACTCGTACGCCCCGATATATTTAATTTTTTTATTTAAACCTATGAGATAGAAACATAACTTACATCGCTCATTTTCTGGGCGATGTGAGCTAATTAATTAGCCCCAAGGCGAAAATAAAACATTTAAATGTACTGCTTTACAAATTTGGTTAGCCCCGAGATTTATATACAGTATTTGTCTTATTTCAGTTTTAGAAACCAAAACGGAAAGCTGTAAATTGAAAACTTAGCTCACATCAGTCAAAAAACATAGCTCAGGTGTGCAACGGCCTAAACGGCCAATTTTAATTAAATAACTTTTTAACAAATCGTTGTTTAATTCCATGGAATATAATATATTTAATAATGTGGAATTCTATTTACATTTCCAAATCAATGTGAAATGTGTGGTTCAAATAGAACAAAAAATAAAAATTGATGTGGTTTATGTATGTATTGGAAATATTAAATAGGATTTTGAAGTTTAGAAATGTCACATCAAAACGACATCATTTGTGCACTTCACTATACGAAATTTTATGAATATATTTCCGAACGAATAATCGTCACATATTTATTAAAGAACGATTAAAATATATTTCAATTAAATTTAAAACACATGTTTTAATTTATTAGGAATTTAACACCGGAATAGGAATTTAAACACAATTAACGCCGGATTTAATTCCGGATTTTATGTCTTGCACCAATAGATCTTTTACCAAAATTCGTTTCATAGAGCTTCTGGAAATGGTGGCTGCTTGGTGGCTTTATCTCCATGTATTGGGGTATAGAATTTAATGTGGGCCCATAGTAACTACACAAATGTGTTAAATAAATAAATTTAAAAATAGGTTATTTCCACCTGACATGGTCTTGGGGAACCTACTACATCTTAGCTAGTATTGTGGCCTGTCTGGCCATATATGCCGCTTGGTAGATTTATCTTCAGGTATTGCGGTATAGAATTTAATGTTGACTCATAGTAACTACACAAATTATCGCTATTCGGGTTAAATAAATTATATAAATAATTAATTTTTTTACAAGAATATTATTTTTGTATATTCATTGTTTTCTTCATGTATAAATGGTTTTTCGGGATGGTGTTAAATTTTTTAATGTATTTACAGTTTTTCGGGATGGCTACACATCCAAGAAATGTACCAAAAAATTCGGGCTCGGGTTAACTTCATCGACTTCAAAAATCGTGTTGTTCAAAACCGTATAATTTGTAATTTACTTCCGAATTGTATTTAGGGTGTATTATAATAAGTAAATTGTATATATTTTAAGACAATTGTTTATAGGGTGAGGTAGGTTATTGCGAAACTCCGAAATTTATGTCAACTAAAAAAACCAATTTTGTAGTATCATTCTCTTACCTTTCCATCTTTGGAAGCAGCAACACCTACCGACTAAAATAAATTTGTACATATATTTTTATATACTTTATATATTGCATTTTTATTTTATTAAATTACAACTATAATATTTCAAAGTGAATAAGCTTGGTCAAAATTATACTCCGTACAATATACGTATTTATTTGCGGGCGTACATATTTCCCAACTATTCACTTTGAACAAAAACAGTAAAAATCACAACTGTCTTTTATTCTGTGTTATTAATCATCAGCATTCCCAAACTTTGGACAATTTTGTGCAGTAAGTTTGATGTTCTATTTTATTAAAAGTTTATATATTTTTAAGTCAAATTAAACTTCCATTGAACTAATCGAAAAACGCGGTTTTATATTATCCTGTTATTACTGTCTTACCAAGGTAACGGTTCCATTTTATCAAGGTACGGGTTCCGCCTTGCCCAGGTCTTGCCCATTATTCATAATCACAATATATCTCCTGTCACAAAGAAAAGATTAAAAGAAAAAATTAAATCTAAGCTCAAAGAAATTTCCAGGACAGGACAAATAAATCAATAAAAGTTCGCAGATGTAATCATGATAATCAAAGAAACCCAACGTTGTTCCTCACCAACAATAGAACAGCAAGTACATTGAAATACAAACTTAATTGAATTGTAATAGAAAATAAGGGTATGTACCAAAAAGTTTCTTCTTGAATGTAGTGCAACCCTCTGAAAAGGTGGAATCAAGGCGGAAAATAAATCAAACATCTACAGATACAATCACGATAGTTTTCAAGCGAAAACTCTCGTGCATTTCGAAACTGTTGCCCAACACTAATCTAACGTCCAGGTATATAAATGATAGCCAAACATAAACATTCGTACTATTTAGAGTTATGAATGGGGTATCATAAATCATAAATGGTATACTTCCTCATAAAAGTTAATGCAAATGAATCAACTTTAAAATATTGTGAACTTTATAAAATTGAATAAAAAAAAATAACATTTTTTTACATTTAGTATTTTTTGTGAATATTTAGACTGGTTTAGTATAGAAACAATATGATTTATGGTTCTAAGGATAGGTACTAGTACTATATCATAAAAAGTAGTTTGATTTCGTACTTTCACACAGAAGATATCCATATAACTGAAGTAACTTAATACTATTAGAATTCGACTCGGTTCCTGTATTAGCTTTGGGCAAACAAGAACTATTTTATTTCTTATTAATTGATTTTTCATTTCCAGTTGTGTATTTCCAAAGCAATCAATAACCCTTTTTGCGTTATGTTCGTTTTTTTTGTATAAAATATGATGTCTTTTGGTGTACTTTTTGTAAAAACTTAAATCAAATATTGAATTGTGTTTTATATTCTGTGTACAATCATTTATGCTGTAGGATAAAATCGTAATACAAAAAGGACTAAGCTCTATTGCACAACTGTTGATTTAATTTGGTGAATTATTTTATATTTGGATTTATATTGATGGGGATTAGGTCTAATATTCTTTTTATTCTATCGTAAAACGATACATATGTTGTCGATTGATTTGGCTCGGACAATATGGAACACAACCAAAGTATATAAAATAAAAATAAATATTTAGAGATATCTTTTCCTTTTTTTGTTTTTCCGCTTATTTAGAAAACTATACTGCAAATGTGATACTGATAAGTATGATTATATAATGATATTTGGCGAGCTGAATAAAGCTTAAAATTCTAAGAGCGTTTATCTGCTCCTTTTGATTAGGCACATTGCTCAAATTTCAATAAAAGTTTTGGGGTCAATGTCTGAAGTACACGTTTTTTGTGAATTTGTCAGTATGAAAATTCGTGGTAAAAATCGAATTAATATAAAAGAAGATTTTTACTAATAAGAAGTATTAAAAATACTTCTCCCTTAGCCCGAACGAAAGCTTTCATTCCATGTTCCGTTGATTTCCTCTGCATACCTCTGCAATTGCATACTGTAGCTTCTGGATACTCGTTGGATCAATATCTCTGGCTCGATTATTTTTCAGGTTTCATAAATGTTCGATGGGATTGAGGTGCGGGCTTCGAAATGGCCACTCCATAACATGGACATCCATATCTTGAAGGTAGTGGTACACTATACCAGCCGTATGTGATCTCGTATTATCCTGCATGTACAGGATTTTTTTTACCAATAAACCTGGCAGACGGTATGAGATAGTACGCGAGTACTTCCTCAATCAATGTACCATTAGGAAGTTAATCCTCTTGATGGACTGCTAGTATTCGCTGCGAAAATTAAAAAAAATAGAATAAAATGTAACTATGCGATTTTTCTGGTCTCAAGGGTATATATCTAATTGCCAAAACCTACAAATAAACAAAATACACGATATAAATTCGTTAAATAAAATCAAATGAACGTCGAGATAAAAAGATCAGCGTAAAATTTAAATACAAATAAATAAAATGAAAAGCGAAAACCGACATTCATAATGTGGTCGACATTTTCCTTTATGTTATCTGACGTTATGCTCTCTGCTCAGTGAACCGTGAACTTTAAAATTAAGCACGTTGAGGTACGTTCTGTTATTAAAATTAAGCACGTTGAGGAACGTTCTGTTATGTAGAATCTCAATATCTCGTGAAGATTGTCAAAGTCCTCGAGTTGTGCCGAAATTCAACGAATGCTTTAACTTCTACGGCTCTTTCTTATTTTAAAATAATGTACCACATTTTTGGGGTTCCCTTTTTTCAATTTTTCTTTAACCGGTGTTATTCAAATTTTAACCGATGATTATGATGAAAAATGGATATAGAAGAAACTGATTACTTACCCGAGTTGCTGGATGTTGCTATTTTACATCTTGCAGGTTGTGGGAGAATAATAGATGATGCCCTTGACGTGAATAATATAAACGAGGAATTGCTACATGATATTGCAGGTACGCTTGAAATAACTGTGGATGCTGACAGACACTCGTAGAACTATACCGGAATACAGTAATAAGTAAAGAATGGCTCAATCCCACAAAATAAAATTTTTCAAAAATTGAAAAATATTAATTCTAGAGAATATTTCATAATTATACAAAATGTAATGCCACGTATTCAGACAAATTTTGAGAACATATTAGGTGTGTGAATATGACTCCGCCCTTTTTTATGAAAATAAAACACATTTGCTTGGTAAGAAAATGAAGAACTATTTATTGAAAGTATGCTCCATCTGCAGTTACAACTTTTCCTCAGCTTTCAGGTAATTTACGGATTTCTTCTTTGAAGAAATCCTGGTCTTTAAAGGCGATCCAATCAATAATCCTATTTTCCATCTCTGCGTGAGAACTGAACCGCTGTTCGGAAAGAGAAGATTGCATCAACCGGAATAAGTATTATTCTGAACGAGCTATATCTGGTGAATACGGCGGGTGTTGTAGAACTTCCCAGTTCTGTTCTTTGGTTTGCGATGGACGAGTTTCACCAGGCTTCAGCCAAGATGTATTTGGGATTCGCATTATAACTCCACTTTTCATATCTTATATAACTATTCGATGCAAAAACCTTTTCTTTGTTGCTTTAAAGCAGTAAAAGTAAAAGTAGTATCTTCAATGCCAAAATCATCATTTTAAATCTTCGAAGCCATTATTTGTATGTTGTATTCAATTGAACAAGCTCACAATAAGTTTCTGCTACACTTTTCATTGCAATAAAATAATGTAATACAACTTCCTGCAGATCATGTTAGTATGGAATAAAATTCGACATTTTCAAGGAGTTAAAAATACTAGTTATTTACACCTAAACCAACCATCGCATACTGCGTTTCACCCGTAGGTGCAAAATGTAAATTCTTGGTAAACCCATAAGATTTGGTTTCAAGATTTGGTGCATATGGGATCCCTAACTGAGTTTTAAATAAATTTTTTCTATATGGCGGTAAAACAAAGAGTTTCATATCTAGCAACGGTACTTTGTGGAAATACTATAGTACGTCGATTAATTTGGCCGAATTAGTTCCCATTATCTCATCAAAATAAAATAGAAGAAATTATGGTGGCCCTTTTTGTGAATTATTTAGATGTTTACTAAAACTTGTGCCTGCAAAACCTAGCATTTCGCCTAGAGTTAACTTGGGCATTGTTGTCAACTCCAACAGATGTAAACTATAATTCTGAATTAATTCGACGTATGACGAGAAAGTCATTAGATGAAACCTTTAAGCTGTCAAAGTAGTATCATTACATTTAAATGTTACTAATGCTCAATGCATGCTATCGAACTGCCACAGCATTTGAAATGTTCAACGCAGTTTCACAGCAAAGATTAATAAGCTGCATTTACTTATATTCTGAAATTTTTTAGTAATAAAGAGAAAAACACGAGGGAAGGGATTGATAAAAGCTTATGGTAACGACCTCTACTCGTCACTACACTGAGAGAAATTCTCCTTTCGTATTGAAAGTTTCAAATTGTAATTATTGCTATAAAATGATACTGTTATCCTAACAAGCAATTTCTCATGTTAATCGTAGTTTATTGATATGACCATAAATTATTATATTAAGAACTAATACTCCGCGATATACATGTTATCACATTAACAGAACAATTGTAATCTTTTTTGCCATTAAAGATCAAATTTGAAAGGAGTTTCTCGATATAAAAATTTTTTTGTCAATTTTTTTATTATTTTTGTAATAAACAAACTTTCATATAGAAATCTCATGTATGCGTCAATAAAATTCAGGGTTACTAGGAGGTTGACAATTACGTAGCGAGTCATAATAATTCGCTAAGCCAGTGTGATTATACTTCGTATGTAAGTTCAAAGTATTTTCAATATTTTTGTAGTTTGGTCACTGCAGTATGATGAGACGGCCGATTTTTTTAATATAAAGAATTCAATGTTTCATAGTTCGAAACCAAACTCCCAACGCCTTGGTAACCTCACCTCGTTGTAAAAAAAAAATCTGATTTAATATCTGTCTATCACTCAACAATCAGTCAGACTCAGAAGTCAGAATAACCCAAAATATCATATAGAAACATTTTTGTTGCATAAATAATGGAAATTAATTCTAAATAAGCAATGACGTGTTTTCATATGGAACTACTTGGTCATCGATATGACATGAAATACAATCATTTTGACAGGAATGATTATCTTTATATATCTTTCATTCGATCTAATCTATAGAATTATGCTGTTATATAGAAAATTCATTTTAATGAATTGAAATTTTATTTTATTATTATTCTGATAGTATACTGTCAAATTAACAGCAAACAAATTATAATGAAATAATTATCATTATAATAAATATTATGATCGGTTGACTATCGATAGCATTTTTTTTAAAAAACGATGGTAATTTTTTTAATGGGATAGTGTTTTTCTCTCAGTGTAGTAAAAGCTTGTTTTGTATGTCATTTAAGCGGAAGTTGTCAAACTTTGATGACATTGGATTAACTAGTTTCTTAGTAGGCGTCATTTTAGTAAAGTCAATTTTGTTTTTGTTTTAAATATGCAAACTAATGAATGTCATTCAAAACCAACCGCATTTATAATTGGGCAAATTAATTTAAACGTGACGGCACAAACAGGAAGTCCAACATTCAGGAAGGCCAAAAGTAACAACACCAGAAAAAGCCAAAAAGTATATGAAATCATTATGAATGATTGCACGACATGGCTGACGTTGTAAACATCTCATTGGAACGTGTATACAACATCATACACAAAGAATTGTATACAGAAAAAACTGTCAGCAAGAAGAGTCCTGCGTTTATTTACAAATGTTCATAAAATGAATCGAACGATAATTTCTAACCAACGCGTCGATTCATATCGGTTGATGAACCATGGATCCATCACTAAACGCCAGAATTAGAACCGCAGTCAATACAATGGGTTGAAGCAGTTTCAACTTCTCCAAAAAAAGCAAATGTTCAGCTAGTATATGGATCATAATATTCGTCGACTATCTTGAGAAGGGCAAACCCATCAGGTAAATATTATGAATCATTATTAAGCACTTTAAATGAAAAAAATTATGGAAACCCGGTCAAATGTGCTTTTCCATCATGATAATGCACCATACCACCATTATTCACCTGATCTAGTCCCTTGTGGCTTTTCCTATTTTCAAACATGAAAAAATAGCTCGGTGAAAAGTAATTTTAGTCAAGTTATAAAATAATAGCTGAAACGAACGCTCATTTTGGGGAGTTTGATAAATCATAGTTTAAAGAAAGTTTAATGAAACTGAAAAACGTTGGAATAAAATTTTCGTACTAAAAGAAGGACACGTGGGAAAATAAAGTGATTTTTTTTAAAAAAAGTGATGTTTAATATTTCATTCTAAAGTCTTATCAAACTAATTTCGTAAATAAAAATAATAGTTAAAACCACTATTATTTTTGTTCCATTTTTGGACCATCCCATATATCCCGATACGCATGTTAAGTGAATCAAAACACGTTAAATTCTAATAAATATTCATGATTGCTTTAGTGATTCTATTGGCGGTATGAAACTGGTTAAGTTGTTCTCATTTGCATTACACGTATAACAAAGATGACTTCAAGATTGCTTCAAAGATGACTTCAAAACATTGAATATTGACGCCAAGCGTTTGTTGTTAAAAAATCTTAACGGAAATGTTTAATCACTTAAACGGAAGCTGTTTTTATAGTTTTGTTTGCGTTGTTCTAGATAACGAGTCGTTTGTCCATTTTAACAGCAATCACATTCAACGCGATCAATTTCATGAAGAACGAAAAACCTCTCTTAAATTTTGTGTTGGAGTACATCGCTGCTGGTATAATTGCGGCATACGCGACCATTATGATCGAAATCCAACTTTCGATTTGTGGCTTAACATAAGTGCTAAACGGTGAGCAGTAAATGATGCTATGGTGAGCGATACGTGACGCGTACGTGTTAATATTCTCAATGTGTCTATACGCGTTTTGTGTTAGGTTTTAACTTATAGTCTTTGTCTTTGGTCATTCATTCAGGCTTGAGATTCTTCCAAAGACTGCTGGAGATATATGAAATACATTCAAACAATCGAGTATTGCTTTTTTCCAGCAAATACATCCTTTCCAGCAAATGACATTATGCAATTTTACTTTACGTGGTGGGGATTTGAGGGCCCAAAATAAAGATTTGAAATGTCAAAAATATTTATATATTAATATCTTAAATATTTGAATGTCAAAAAAATTTGTTCGCGTTGGATCCCACACAATTTGTCAATCGCTCAAAAAAGGCTCGTCTGAATTGGTCGAAAGAAAAGGTCAAAAAATACGAACGCGGTACTTCAAAACACGTCTATGACATAGTGACAGGTGATGAATCGTGGATTTACGCGTATGAGCCCGAAAGTAAACAGCAGTCGACTGTATGGGTGTTTCAAGATGAGCCGAATCCAGCAAAAGTTGTTCGCGCACGAAGCACTTGCAAGCAAATGATCGCCTGTTTTTTTCGGAAAAAATGGACATGTCGCAACCGTACCACTAGAACAACGCAGAACAGTAAATTCTGAGTGATACACAACCATTTGTTTGCCAGTTGTCTTCCAAGAAATCAGGAAAACCAACTGCCGAAGATGGATCACTCTTCACCACGACAATGCGAGCTCTCACACATCGGCTCAAACAACTGCATTTTTGAGCACTCAAAACATCGATTTGATGAGTCATCCGCCGTATAGTCCTGACTTGTCACCAAATGGCTTCTTTTTATTCCCGTACGTAAAAAACAAACTGAGAGGTCAATGTTTTTCGACACCTGAAGAAGCGGTTGCTGCGTTCAGAATGGATGTTTTGGAGATACCTCAATCAGAGTGGAAAAAGTGGTTCGATCATTGGTTCAAACGCATGCAAAAGTGTATAGATCTTCATGGGGAATATTTTGAAAAACAATAAAGCGATTTTCGATGATTAATATTTGTTTTTGTTCTCTAATCCCGAAATATAAAAGGCAGCCCTCGTATTTTTTCAATATCAAACCTGTTTGATAATCCAGAAAGTTTTTTATAAGCAATCTTTTCTTATTAAGGACCACAGCATCCTTTATTTTGTTTGAAAATTACAAGATATTACCACTGCTGTATTAAATTATTTAAATAAATATTCTAGGAGCTAATGATTACATTACTGAACCATGTACGTTTCGGAACGAATATCGGATTTCGATTCATCAACCAACGGAACTACCTTTTTAACGAATTTCTTACGTACTGCTAGAAACTTTTTTAGTCATGAAATCTCTTGTGGTAATCTGAGCTTAGATCTGAAAATTGTAAGCCTGAACAATTCACGTGCATCGCAACTTTCCAGTAAAATGGGAGACATCGCAACTTTCCAGTAAGATTGATCGCAAAAGGACTCTCAAAAGGAAAATATATTCTCAATAACCCGATCAACATTAATTTTGAAAAAACTTGTCATCATGAAAATCCGACCAGTTTTAACATTTTAAGCCCAACAATAAAGCGAAAACTAAAATCAGTTATAATTTGGTTGAAATTTACCATTGGACCAACCCGGGAAATTCACGAAAAATTGAAAATTGAGAATTGCCGCGAGAATTGCGCCAATACGGAGTATTTGTAAACTAAAATACCGGTAACAATGTGGTTTGGTTCAAGGCATTCTAAACGAAAAATTAGAATGGGAAAAGTATCTCTCTGGTGCACTATTAGCGGTAGTCTTGAGTACTAAGTTCTTTTCAATTATATGTTAAATTTATATATTATGTAATAATGAAATAATTTGCCACTAAACGACTGATCATAAATTGTTGTTTTTCAAAACCATTCAAACGATGGGCGTTTATACGTAACTACTCGTAGACAACGTCGACAACCCTCGTAATTTCGCCAGTGACGATTAAATGTTTTACAGATTTTGATCTTTTGCATCCGAAGATTTTAGCTAATGAAAATCATTAATACTACAAAATATATTTACAAGGAACTTATGCTAAGTGCCTCATACCGTCTTTTCATTGCATTGATTTTTTGTCTAAGTTGCCAACTAACTAAATTGAACGTTTGATAATAACAGTTGCGTATAGACGTCTCTAATGTTTTACAAACATTTCAGATTTGTGAATATTCGTTTAAAAATATATTCTAATTTGAAAAGGTTAAATTTTAATTAAAGATCAGACATGGTTTGTTTTGTACCACATATGAACGGCTAATAATGGGGTCGATTCCGAGATCTAAAATTGTATTTTATGTTATTTTTGTTTTTTCAATACAAATTCCAATAGGAAGCGGGGAAATAAAATAACATAAGAGCAATTTTTTATGCCACGAGAATCGACTTCATTATGTTTTGCGCGATCTATTGATAACTGAACCAACATAAAATAATTAAATTAGCAATTGTGTCGGAACAGGCACAAAGTATTAGAGGTTTGATGCTGTGTGTCTGACGTCTATATTTTTATCCAAATTTCCGACTAACTAAATTTGTGGTTAGTCATACTAGTCATTGAAAAATATTTAATATTCATAATGATATGCAGTTCTAAATTCCAATCTTAGTTAATATTTATTAATCTCCAATCAGAAACATTTTGAAAATTTATAAATTTTAATTTATTTAACAAATTTAATTTCAAAATCCCGGTACTTTTTATTTTGCGCCATCTAAAACGACTGGTATGAACTAACCATCTTAAATACCATATAGTCGCACAACATAAAAATAAATATTTGTTTATGAATGATAATTAAGAATTCGCAGTGTCATCTCTATAAAAATGGTAAAAAACATCTAACCATGAAATCTATTTTAATTTTGTCAAACTAAATATGGAAAAATTTGGAGTAGGCGTTCTATCACAACTAAAATCAAAAATACACATAAGAAATGATTGAAATTTGCCCAGTTCGTAGTTTATTATCAATTTATTAGTAAAAAGAAAAAAGAGATGCAATATATTTCTCTATACCCCGTTCAGTCTTGTTCAAATCGTGAAAGTGATTACGTTGCATGTAAGATTTTGTTAAAAATTGTTGTGAAAACTATGCATTTTTAATGCCAAAAGCTTCTTAAAACCAAACACAATCATATTCGTTGTGATATGACATATTTTTGCAACGTGGTATTTCTTGTTAGATAAGCTCTAAAAATGTTTACTACTTCACGAATTTTTGTTATCAGAGGATGTATAATTGGGTTATGTTTAAATTGGTTGGATAATTATGATTTACTGTCAGTTTATCGTGAACAATTTATCGTGAGCAATTTATCGTAGAACAATTTATCGTAGAACAATTTATCGTGGGATCAATTTATCGTGGAACAATTTATCGTAGAACAGTATATCGTGGGTAATTTATCGTATAACAGTTTATCGTGGACAATTTATCGTATAACAGTTTGGAACAGCTTAGTATCGCAGTCAAATTTTTTTGACAGTCTGAGCAACGGTGGTCCACTTTGACCAAGAGCGGAATTGTTTATAACTAAAAATGTGCCTTTGCTTAGCATTTTGGACCTAGCACCATCTATTGGAATAAAAACGAACTAAAATTTTAAAAAAATACGTTAAGACGTGCTAAAAAAATTTAATAAAAAAATATTGAATCTCATTTAAAAATAAATGAAATTTAATATTTTTTTATGAATATATTAAATTGAGAGTGGGAGTCGCACTGCGTGCCACACGTAGGAGCAGATTATATAGAATCTATTAATGACACCTACGCTCCTCCCCGTAGCCCTGCGGGGCTCTTTAGATTTTAATTTCGGGGGGCGTAGGAGCCGGGATCTTCAAACATGTCGCACTGCGTGCCGCACGTAGGCGCGGATTATATAGAATCTATTAATAACACCTACGCTCCTCCCCGTAGCCCTGCGGGGCTCTTTAGATTTTAATTTCGGGAGCATAGGAGCCGGGATCTTTAATCGGTTAAGAAACTACCGAGTTCCGTCCCACATGGCAATATTCCAGAATTTCTTCCAAAAATCATTCAATAATCCCATTTCCATCCAACATACCCAATCCCATCATAATCGGTTAAGAAACTTCCGAGTTCCGTCCCACATGGTAATATTCCAGAACTTCTTCCAAAAATCATTAAAGAATCCCACTAATTTTTTGATACCACGCATAAAACCTTTCTACGATAAATTGTCCACGAAAAACTGTTCTACGATAAATTGTTCCACGATAAATTGTGTCCACGGTAAATGGTGTCCAGGATAAACTGTTGTACGATTAAATGTTCACGTTAAATTGAAACACGACAAATTGTTTACGATAAAGAGACCGTCACCCGATAATTATGCGTCTAAATTATGGTTATGTGAAATTTTAAAGTTGTCTGCAGCGGAATTTACATTATCCTCGCACTCGTTTTCGGAATTTACAGCTTGTTAATGATAATGTACTTCGTCAAAAATATCAATAGTTTCGGATAATTCGTTAACGCCAATCGTTATGAATTTCTATTCATATAAAGCACGTCAAGCACTGCTAGCTGAATGCCATGAGCAAGGTTGTTCTGGCTCAATCAACCACCCAAGTATTTTCATTAACGATGCTCCATCGGTAGCTATACTTACAATGTCCTTTTCAAACGACAAAGAGAAATCGTTTTATGTATTTTTAATTACCTCAATACACTTTTCGGTGGGAGCACTACCGTGAATACGGACCAAGCCTAAATTCCACATTTTTCCATTGGAATGTACATTTACATTTATAGAAGTCCACTCATTAAAAGTTTAGCTAAATCTAATTTTATTCATTTTCTTGTTAAACCATTAGGATCTTGTTTCCTGTTGAATTTTTTCAGCATTTTTCAATCACCCTACACCATGGTGATTTTAGTATTTGATTGCACGTGACTCCTTTGGCCATAAGCCACATAACATTTTCTATGCTTAATATTTAGAATAAAACTATTGAATTTAAAACTATTGAATTTATATTATGATTAATTTATTTTGATTCAAAGATCATATGAAATGAATGAACAGAGTTGTAGAAATGTGAAAATGTTAAACAAACCAACAAAAACACATAATTTATATGAATATCGCAATAAAAACTGGGCGAAGATCGAAAATAATAGGCCGAAAGTACACACAGAGTCATCTCTTATAAATATAGGAAAATATTTCAAAACGGGGTTTGTTTAAAAAAAACGGGTTTTCGGTGATTGAAAACGGAACGATTAATCGGTTAGCCGATTTATCGAAAACCGGGTTTGCAATCACTAGTTAGTGCTTTAAGAACGTGATAAGCAAACTGCGAAAGATTGGGAAGTTTTTCGATACCAGAAAAGGTTGCAAATTTTAGAAACAGACAAATAATGGTGAGCGGTATAGTGAAGGTTGCCCCATAATCTTTCTTTTATGTATTTAAACGTGTTAATAGTTCCGATAAAGAATCACAATAATGAGCCAAACGACTTATTTGCTATTTCAGACATGAATAGATCAAGCCACAATTTTGATGACATTGGGGGAACTTAATCTAAGATTTTGGAACTTGCCAATTCCTCAAATTTGAACATACGGCTGGTGCTGGCCACTTGGTCAGCAATCATTTAATTATGTATCATTTCAAAACATTGTTCGCTATTCCCGGTCCAGGAATTTCTTGGAAGTTAACGACGATTTTCGTATAAATTTATATATTGGGCCATATAGAAGCTGGAAGATTCTGCCAATCCTAACATACAGCTGACACTGGGGGGCTCAAAAGCTACTCTTAACATTTTAAACTAATAATATGGCGGATTATTATTTCGAACTTAAAATCTACAGAATTTCTATTGCCAAAACACCATACATTATTTCCAAGTATTTGTTTCACATGAACAACAAATAAACGAGAAAAACCTGGGATGACATATTTTGTTGTGGTGTTTATAATTTAAATCGTCTTATAGAGGTATAAAATGAAAAACTGTGATGGAATGTAATAGTTTCTAGTAACTAATAACAAAAAAAAAAAATCTGGGATGAAAAACTGGGATAACTTCACATGCTTCCGACGTTGTGTATTATGAAACGTGTATTATGAAATTATTGGGACTAGCGTTTTAGAAGTGGTGAATTCGATCTTAATGACCAACCGCAGCTCTGGAGCGCCTCGAAAGTTTGAAGATGTGGAATTGCATATTCTAATGGATGAAGAATTCCAATGAATAGACGCAAACACAACAAGAGCTTAAGTTGAGCACCCGAACAGCTATTTCACCAAATGGGAAAAACTCAAAAGCTTAGAAGGTGGTTCCCACATCCCAAAAGTAAAAAGTCGCAGATAATTCCCGGCCAACCCAGTACATCAACGCCGAAACAGAACGTCCACTTAAAGCTGGTTCTCCTGTGGATCTAATGGGACATGAAGATGGTGCTTTATTACGTAATCATGGAAATTGGTATGACGGTGACTGCATACCGCTATACAGCCAACAATTGCGACAACTGCTTATGTCAGTTCGTTCAATTGTCGGCTTGGCAAGATCAGGAAGGCTATTTACTTTGCAATGAAGCAGGCAAATCATACTGCTGCATGAGAACGCCCCACCTCACGTTGCTCGCATAGCTCAGAAGATCCTCTTGAACTTGGGATGGGAAGTTCTTCCACACGCGGAATGTTCAACAGACTTGGCCCCATTCCACTACCATTTGTTCCGGTCAATGCAGCACGCCTTAGTGGATAAATAGCTCAAAACGCTGGACGATGTGCGTAAATTCGATGACTTTATTGCGTCGAAGAATGCAAGTGTTTTTATTGGCCTGAGAGATTGCGCTAGGTCATAAAAAACGATGGAAAATATTTCAAAGATTAAATTCGTTGTTGTCAATTTTTTATTGATTGATTGATTGATTGATTGGACTGTAGAACCAAGTACTTGACAGGTCGTCCCGGATAACGCCGGGCCTATTCCTACAGCCTGTTTACACATAACAATAGGAGGGATAGGAAAGGTAATTTTTTTTTTTTTTTTTGGGACGGAACGACCCGGTTTCAGACACCTAGCGATCGTACGGCACAACACAATTCTAATCTACTTCTAGCTACTAGAGGGAGGATAAAGGCTTAATAGGTTTATTGGATAACGATGGTATTGGTCTTCAACAATTGCTTCTTTAAATCAGCAAGCTGAGGGAAAACTTTTATTATTTCACGTACATCTGGAAATTTCCTGAAATTTAATTCTAAATTAATGCTTTCCGGCTTCCTAAACAAGTTGATTGATTTAATCAGCCCGGTTACAGATACCTAGATAAAGTCGATAGTTAGTAACACATTAACAATAGGCAATTCTAATCTACACAATCTACAATTGGATGCTTCATTTGCCAAAACGATTAACTCCGTAAAGCAAAAAGTTGATAAAAACTGAGCAAATACAAAAATGGTTTTAAAATTCGTTATAAATTGCAACTTTAGTTACTTTTAGTTTTGTCATTTAATGATGTTAACACTTATTATTACTGTAATTTATTTTCAATGTATAGAGCCAATCAAGTACGTTGATATTAAAATTTACAAATATTCAAAAAATGGAGTTAATCAGTTTGGCTTGTGAACCATCAAAGGAATATTATTTCACCTACATCGGTAGATTTCCTGAAATTTAATTCTAAATTAATATTTTCCGGCTTCCTAAATAATATAAACATTTATTAATTTAATCCTAATGCAATTCCACAACTTAAAATAGAATTTCCTGAAACCATAATTGTTTAAATTACAATATTAAAAATTACTCTAAAATCCATAAGTATTTAATAAAAAATATGTGAGGCATCCCAAAGGCAATGTTACATATTCGATTAATTACCAAGTAATTTATACAGCACAGGACATATTATGCCGAGCATGGCAATGGAGCTTCATCGTTCCTCAACCAATTTGTCAAATATGGTATGTAGAATTGGATTGGCACTATAACATTATGCTCAATGGAACTAGGCCATTTCTCAACAAATGATGGTTAAATTCAGTGTACAAAGCTGAATTTGACTAAATTTTGGGATTCGGATATAACGAATTAAACCAGGCCGCCTCCTAACCTACAACTTTAAAATTCATTTTGCAGTGCTGGGCTAGGATTCTAAAAAGAAAGGTCAGCTTAAATTGGGATTTTAACGTGTCTTTTTGATGAAGTTCTACAATTCGACCATTCTGAATAGAACTTGGAAATCATATTAAAAAATATATATATTGTCAAATCAGGTATTCAGAATTGGGTGGGGATTTAAAAATGGTATTTAGCAAAGTTTTGGAATTCGACCGTCCTAAGCAATTTATTAATCAATCATGTTCGAATCTGGTATGTTGAGCTAAATTGCGACTCCAACATAAATCCCGGATGAAGTTCTGAATCTTTCCACAAAACAAATCCGAAAGCAATCGGCCAATTAACTGTCCAGTTCGTTTATTCACCATAGCTGAAACAATCTTCGCTGAACCCGCTAAGAGATGAACCAGTCAAATCCAGCTTCACAAAACTAAAATTTGCTAGAATTCCAATCCAGCCCAATTCATACCCAAAAATTAATTTATGCATCTTCTGCAGTATACTGTCTAGAAACAGATTACTGAGACAATTTCGCACATCTCAGTCATTCAAAAACGATCAAGGTTTACGTGAGGTGATGGCACGAACGGAAAATAAAACCGCGCGGAATGCTTCTTACATAATTGGTGTATGAGCAAGTCATTGAATAAAATTTAGAACTCATCAATACTTGTGTCTGACGTTCCCATGCAATTGTGAACCTGTTTCGAGAAATATTGTTGAGTCGGATAAATTCTTTCATAGAATAGAGTGCCAGCAGTAAGCAATCTAAAAAAATAACCAACATTAATAGCCCGAGGCACATCAAAGATTTACTTGTCGTTACAATTACAACGAAAATAAAAATTAAAAACCATTTTTCCTTTGCCATGCCGTAACATATATCGCTCATGACATGAAAAAGAGACACAACTCAAAAATTAAAGTTTTGCAGGAGAGCAAAAACAAAAAATGCTAATTACGTTATTAGATTTCAAAATCATAAAACGAAGAATGGCACTTTGTGCTCTATCATTTTCGATGAAGGAAAAATAAAACTGTTTTTATTGAGGGATATGGATACTAATATTGCGCATCCTTCTAGTGAATTAACGGAAAAAGTTCATTTTTTTGAGTTGTGTCACCCGTCCATACCACGGCGAAACAAATCTTTAAAACTTTCCCAAATACAAATTTTTACCGCGCAATTATTATAGAGTAAAATAATTTAATTAAATAAATTATAAACCAGTTAAATAGACTGTAAAAAAATAAATAAATAATAATAACACCTATCAATGCATGTACATATTATTATTACAATACATACATGCATTTAAATTACATTGGGGAAATCACACGAGGACACATTTGAATTGAGACCGGTTTCTAACCTCAAAAAAAAAAATATTCACGCGCACACACGTCACATGAGTCCCAGCTCATCGATAAATTTACTATGTATGTGTAAAAAAAATGTCGGAAAAAATCACTTTAAAAAGTCGTCCCATAGTTCACCCAATATAACATCGTGTACCTCCACACCGCGGCAACCCCTGCCCGTCTCGATCACCCCACCCATAAAACTTATAATTGTATAGGTAAAGTAGAAAGTTATTCGAATGAAGAAGCTACCGGATTCAAGCATCCGCAATATGGATATGCACATCGAAAATATTTTACACAATAACATAAATGATAAATGGATTTTACACATATACAATAATATATTAAACTAATTATTAAAAAATTATAAATAAAAACAGTCAATTATATATACATATACATATCATCCACATCCCCTTTCCTGCCTGCCATCACAATTGTGTGGGTAAGGCAAAAGAATCATGTCAAAAACTTATTTTTGGAATGAATTCTGGACCAACACACACATTTATGCATTCCACTGAAATCGTCCGAAAAATAACACTAAAACCGTAATAGTAAAATAATTAATATGTTATCAAAAACAAATAATTAGTATGTTACATAATTTATATATGTATTATCAAATTATAATGTTTTTCAAAAATAATTCCGATTTAACTAAGATCCGTTAAAATCCGAAAGATAATACAACCTGTAATTTTTTACACACACATTTGTGTAGGCTCGACTCAAATTAAAACAAAAAAAAAAAAAAAAAATTTATTTGACAAGAAAAGGGATATATCAGAATCCACTCTAACATAAGTCCTGCTTACTCTTCTCATTGACCTATTTAAAAAAAAAAAAAAAAAAAAAAAAAAAAACTAACAAAGAGTGTGTTGGTTACACTTACAATGCAACGTAATTTGAGTTTTTTTTTTTTTTGTTTCTGCATCAACACACTTATGCATACTTAGTTATTTAAAAAAAAATTAGTATGGAAAAAAAAATTTCCAATACATCTTTACTTAGTTATTATTTATTTCATATGTGTCGAGTTAGCACGACTTATATTCAAGAAGATTCTGGACATATATATACACATACATATATATATACATATATATATATATATATATATATATATATATATATATATATATATATATATATATATATATATATATATATATATATATATATATATATATATATATATATATATATATATATATATATATATATATATATATATATATATATATATATATATATATATATATATATATATATATATATATATATATATATATATATATATATATATATATATATATATATATATATATATATATATATATATATATATATATATATATATATATATATATATATATATATATATATATATATATATACACACATACATACACACATATATATATATATTTTACATACATACGTAATACACATACCCACTTATATGTATATACCATATTATCACATACAAATTTGCTCATTCGTTTCAAAACAAAAAAAATATTCGGAAATACAATTCTCATAGTAACAAAAACACACACGCGCGAATACGCCTCGTAATTTCAATGATCCTTTTTATTTTTGATCATCACGATAAAACACACCGCATTCTTTTTATACATACAACAGTATATACAAAAAAAATCTATGTACATAAAAACAAGAATATTTTCTCTTTTACATTTTTAAATATATATCCTTCTTGTATATACTAACGCAAAGGACACAACTCTCACTCACACACACGCAAACCGTACCATATCACTACTACGACGATATATTATAAATGCGTTTTTCTTATTACAACAATTAATAAAACACATTTAAATAAATAAAACTAAAATTTAAAATTTAAATTAAAAATTCAATAAAACATGAAAAAAAAATAATAAAAACACTTCCCTTAAAAATCCTTTGGAATCGCACAGCAAACACTACGTACACAAAAATGAGTGTAATACACCCACATTGCCGCGCACCACATAATCTTTTTTTATCTCTTTATCAATATTAATGTCACTAAAATTAAAATTAAACAAATTTTTATTATAATTTATATTATATAACTATATAACTATAACCGCAATCACTTTAAAATAAAAATTTAATCAATTTAAAAGAAATTTAACTTTCACTACACAGAGAAAGACAAAAACGCGTCTTTCTTGTACGACGATCAAATCGAACCTCATTATCAAAAGCATAACGGTCATTGTTGTCAATTTTTTATTGTATATAAAATAAATTTGCTTAAAAATCTGTGAGAATTAAGTCACACACCTAATATAATATTAAAAACAAAACAAAAAAATTGCATTCGTTAAGCATTTGAACCAGGTACCTATGCAAATTTGTCACAAATATTTTGCTTGTGATATTTTTCTTCTGATTAACTTCACTATAAGGATACTCGTATAAACACACTGATCGTCAAAAAATTACAGACACTACATTTTTTCAGCAAATATTCGTGTTTGCGGTAACTATTCGCATTATTCGAGTTATGGCTGTGTGAAAAAGTATAATATGCACCGAAAGGCACTAACAGAACACGTTTTTGTTTAATAAAAGTAACCACAGGATCAAAACAAATGCAATACCAAAATTACCGAAAAGAGGGCATTGATATACTCGTATCTTCATTTAAATAAAAATCTACAAACAATCTAAGCGGTCGGTACTCTAATATCGAGTATTTCCTCCAAAGCCTTGATTTATGTAGAGCTGATTGAAGATGATCTACGGATTCTAGTACGACTTTCCTTTGCCTTAAACGATGCTCTGGCGTATTCTACACATGCTCAATGGGATTAAGGTCACGACTGTTAGCAGGTCAAACAATTCGACCAATTTCCACCTCATCCAAATATTTATTGACAACGTTTGCAACGTGAGGTCTTGCGTTGTCATGTATTAATAATTCAAGTGTCCGGAATTTTTTGGCGAGCAGTGTATTTTAGGCAAATATTCTTTATAATAATAAATTGTTTGTAATTTTTCCTTAGCATCAAATGACTCAATGAAATCTTTTTTTTTTAACGATAAAAGCATTGTATTCCAAAAATAAATTTATTAGCTAACATTTGTCTCTTGTGTGTTAAGTTTCGTAGAACTTTTTAATTTTATTGTTAAAACCAAAAATGCAATTAGAGAGGAAAATAAATGTAACAATGATCCTTTAATTGTTATTTAGGGTTTAATGGTTACTAATGAAAGGCAAATGAAAATTTATTTCTGTTTCGTTATTTATATTTAATGTTTGTTTTTAAAATTTATGATCAGAATCTTTTTTGCTATAGGTTTAATTTGCAACAGTATCTAGGAAATACATATACAAAATGATTAATCATTGTAAACTTAATTATTAGTTTAGACAAGTTTAGTAAAATTGTCTCTCTAAATGTTACGCGTTATATGTTATTAAAATGCTATTTATTATACAAATTACATGGGCAATTTGGTAACGAACCCCAAATTTTTGAATGGTGGTTGTAAATAATTATGTTGAATTGTCTTTATATATCTTCAAATTCAAATAAAAAAATTTAAGAATTAAATGAACGGAAGGAACCAGAAAACGAAGGAAGTGATACAAATTTTTCGATCCTGTTTCCTTAAACAGTGTGGTAAATTTTAGAATCACAATAATCGCAGGCTTATTTTCTTATAGAGGTTGCAGTGACGAACAAAAATTGCTTTATATTTTAAAACTTCAATTATCTTCATGTGGGTTATTTTTCTTATAAGAGGAATAAATAACTCGACAGGCCTTATACTTTTATGGCTGCGGTTTCCGTGTTGTACATTTTATAAAGAAATAATTTTAAAAAAAATAACAAAGTACCAGTGCAGGTACTGCACGTGAAAATGTTGACCATAAAATATATTTCGGCCCATGATTTTATTCGGCGTTATACATCCGATGATTTTTGATCACCAATTTCAAATTTACTGAGTATTATCACTAATTTTCGCTCCTCGGTGAAGTAATCGATTAGTACTCTTTTATTCGTGTCGTATCTCGTATTGGCCATTAGTGGTTGGTCTTTTCGCTGGTAATTTTGTTCGTGTCGAACAATTTCTCTGCAATCAATAACCATTTGTGAGAATTGGTTTCTCAGGAAACTAGAAAACACGAATATTGTTTTGAAAACAGTGTTACGGATGGCCTCAGCCGACCCGCAGATTTCAACCAGTCATGCAATAATCAGAGTATTGGGCCATGGGGATTTGAAGGTTTGCATGACTCTGGCCTTGTTTACAGATAATTAAAAAATAAAACGCAAACTAAAAATAAATGAAAAAAAAACCGGAGGTTCCGCCACTTGAGGAACAGAGTAAAATATTTATAACCGGGTGAACTCATCCGACGGCAACCAGATTTCCCCGAGAGTACCCAGTCTGCTGAAAATACAACCCCCGAATAACCCATTGACCCCGAAAGGCTGATCCCCAGCCGCAATGAAGCAGCATTAGAGGGTAGGAACGTCCAACAGACCAAGCCTCTATTCACCCAGAGAGACCTCTAGCGAATCTCCCACAATTCACACTTCGACAGCTTGAAACCGCCGAAGTGCCAGGAGCCCCATCATACCGGCCCGTATAAAATAATTAGAATAAAAGCCATGATATAAAAAAATGACCGAGCGAGAAAAATAGGAAAAAATATGGTCGCCTAAGGTAAATAATGTAAAAGAGAGACCAACGTGCATCCCTTGCCGAAAAGACGACCACCGGACTTTTGAGGCACGAGTACAATAGAATATTTAATATACAAAAAAATAAAATTTAAATTAAAAAATTTGAAATGGCAATTAAATACAATTTATATGAAAAAATAAAAAAAAATCATACATGAAGACCTCGTGAAGGTCGCATGGCTTCATCTGGCCACCAGTAAATAGTCGGTTGGGTTCGGGATCGCCAAACCCAGAGATAAAAGCTCGCTGGCCGACCTTTTTGCCTTTGGTAAAAAAAATTTTCTTGATAGAACGCCGTCACCAATTTTCGGCGTATTCTCGCCGTATCCCATAAATAACACGTTGGGCGTTAGTATGCCAAAAGCCGTAGTAGGAATGGCTTCAACTGACCACTCATTAGTTCGCCAAAAACCGTAGAAAAATGGCCTCAACTGGCCACCCGTTCACCGTAGCCCACGTGGCGGCACGTCCGCTGGTATATAATGACACCCGTAGAAAATAATGTTTTGCGGCGTCCGTTATATGGGATGATACCAGTGGAAAATGGTACTAAAATTCCACATCCAATTACGGTACGCACTAATTATCTGCAGTATACACGTCAATTATGCGGCTTTCTTGACTTGCCGTTACCATGTTACCAATAAACTACGTTATTATATACACGTAGGCCGACATGTCTGAGTAATATTCTATATATTATTTTCTATCACTGTGCACACAACAATAGTCTCGTTAAATCATTATACACTTAAGAATCAAATGTCTACAACATATGTGGGTAGTTTTAAAACAACAAAAACAATTTTTTTTTACTTACATATCTTCTTAATAAAAAAGAAATGTTTAGAAACAATGTAATTGGTACACTATATATTTTTTTATTTCAATCACTTTGGACGGCAGTCCAAACGAGTGACGAAAGCACCTACTGTGCTGGAAGTCGAACGAAGTATATTATACAGCAAGTTTCGAACTTTTTCACTTTGAGGCCGCCAGGATCATGTTATATACCATTGGAAAGGTCTTGAAAAATAAACCTAAATAATGTATAAAAGCATGAATTTCTACCAACATTGAGTAGAGATATGACCTTCCAAAAATTGCCCCAAAAAATCAGTTTTTCGCGTATAACTGCCCCAATAATGCCAAAATTATTTTCTAACTGGCAAATTATGATTGTAGACGTCAATACCAATTCAACGACACCTCAAACGTCCAAAACAGATGATTTTCACCAAAGTTATGACAGTTTTAAATTTTTCTATGACGTCACCATATAATCTTGCTTTGGTATATATGTTTGTTTGTCCGTACCTCTTTTATTTGATCTCATATTTTCAGGGGTTGTAGTACTTAAAAAACTAAGCAATTTTTGTTCTACAACTTTTTGATTTGGCCGCCATGTTGGCCGCGGCCGGCCTCTGAACGGCCATTTTGCCACGTCCACAGTGCTGAACCTATTCGACATACTCTGGACATATGCATATCGTTGGAAAGGTATTGACGCCAGCTATCAAATAGCAAAAAAAAGAATTCAAAAAATTAGGTTGGAGGGTCATTTTGGCCAAAAAACTGAAAAATGCGAAATCGGCCGGCCACATTAGGCCGAATTGCTAAAAAATGAGCCCAAGACTTTTGGTTCATATTTTAAGGATTATTAGCCACAAATCTCACCTACAATATGACATCAACCGTTTGTCCCAGAAAACTCGTATATTTTAGATATTGACCTATATAACTTAAAAGCCACCCTAATTTTTTTGCAAAATTTTAATTTTTGGATCAAATGCTCCCTAATATCGGTCCGTTGCGGTTCATAATGATAGTGAATCAACGTATTATAATGAAACAAATATAAATACATCATATTATTATCATTGCTAAGAGAATTTTTACCAGTGACTCTTTTTTCATAACAAAAAAAAATGAAAAAACTGACAAATTGATGTGATCGAAAAAATCACCAAAAAACATTGAACATTTGAGTCTCCTTGCATAAAATCGATATTTTTTTATCATTATGTTGATTTCTTTGAAAAATAGATCTTATCTCCCCTCCTATCGCATGAAGATGGAATATCAGCGAGAGGCTAGCTACCATTAACTTTTATTTCCAACTAACACACTAAAATATGTATATTTTATTGTATTGTTTAAGGAGTCAAAAATGAATGGTAGCCGCATGCAGTTAGTGACAAAACAGCAAGAAACATGTAAAAAAAATTGTTGAATTACTCAATCGAATTTCTACCAAAAACACATGCATCTGGTCTAAATTTTTACTACTCTGTAACATACACTAAAAACTAGACTACAAATGTTCAGCCGATAGCCTATGAGAACCGGGTGTGTAATAAGATCACACCCGGCATGACCTGTTTGTGGCATGTGGTAAAGGATTCTGAAATAAAATCTACTAAAAGACTACAAAATGAAGATTGAAAAATTGCATGCAAAATAAAGAAATAGAATCGTCTTCCACACACTAGAAACAGTACACCAGAACGTAGGTTATCGTGCTGGACATAATAAAAAATACTACCTACCTGAACCTACTGATGAGACCTGACCCTACTTTTCAACATAAAAAAGATAATATAAGTCTTTACTATTTCGAGGCCAAGAGCATATACTTTCCAAACATAAATCGTATTGAACCATTCTTCAATAGAAACAATTTTGTTTTATTGATTTCCATTTTTTTATTGAAACAGTTTCGTTCTATTGTTTTACGTTCTATTATGCCTCATACACAGACGCAGGCCACTTGAGTGACGAATATCGAGAGAAGAAGAACGAATCATTCTCACTCCGTAACACACAGCCGGCTGTGTGAGAGTATGCGTAATTCGTTTTTCACGAAACGAACAACAATTAAGCTCAGAACAAAGTCTGAAACGCAGATGCCAATATTCAACAAACTACAGAAGATTGTATTGGTTACACTAACAATCTCATGTTAATTTTTTTCTTTCGCACCACTACTTATTAAACTAGTGCGCACATACGATGTACACATATATTGTAATACAACTTTCTATGGTGTAGTTTTTTTGTATTTGTTGCATTAGTATGGCTTTGTTGTTGGTTTTGGTCATTTCAATGCCGCGCGTCTGTCTATGAGGCACAATAACACGTAGCGGCAACTTGTGTGCTATCGTGTGTGTGTGTGAACTCAAAGTCGAAGTCGAAAACGACTGACAATAATAAAATGAATCGCAATTCAATTCATTTTCAATTTGCCTTGCCAAAATCATTGATATCAAATAAAAAACCTCTTAACGAGGTAAATGTTCGAGTGACGAAAACCGAATTCAATTCACAAAATTTCTGATATCAAATTTGTGCCGAAAAAAACAATTGTATTCGATTTGTCAACGATTTTTCGGAATGTTAGTGCATTCGGCGCGTTTGTTTACATTTTTCTTTCTAGCTGTGAAAAACAACAACTTGTCAACGGTTTTTTGAATGATAAACAACAACGCGCTGAATGCACTAACATTCCGAAAAATCGTTGACAAATCGAATACAATTGTTTTTTTCGGCACAAATTTGATATCAGAAATTTTGTGAATTGAATTCGGTTTTCGTCACTCGAACATTTACCTCGTTAAGAGGTTTTTTATTTGATATTTAAATACAACAATGTACTTAATTTAAATGATAGATACAAAAAACTTTGGAACGCCAAAATCAAAACCAATGAACTTTTTCAATTTCCTCAAAATTGTTTTTTAAATAATTTCAAAAAAAATAAACTCGATCAATCAGTGCTGACATGTTCTACCATCACATTTTCGATACTTTATCGTAGATTATGTCTCGCTTCTTTAGAATAAAATGTGACACTATTTCACATTTTATATCATTTACCAGGTTGCCAGATTGAAAAATTGTGATATTCTACTCCATTTCTATCCAGAAATAATTTGTTTTCGATACTTGAACGAAATTAGAGAAAGACAATTGGTTCGCATTTGTACTAGTAGGTTGTGATAGCAATAGAAAAGAAATAATTCATAAATGAAACAGTTGTCCATTTTAGTTTAGAAAAATGAGAAATAAACTTCGATAAAGTATCGAAAATGTGATGGTAGAACATGTCACCCCAGATCTCGACACCTCCTTTTATATACCAACGCGAGACTCATTTTTAAAACAAATCTCGCACCAACCAACTAAAATGCAGAAAAATATTTACGTTTTTGGTCCCTCTTGCCCGTTCTCGCACATGCAGTTAATGCACGGCACAAAAAGAGAACGAACGTGACGCGCCAAAAACACAAAACAAGAAACACAAAAAAAAAATATTAATCTACATCTCAACCGCTCGTACACACGCACAAGGGCGCACATTCGTCTGGCTCCAAAAATCAAGACCTACGAGTACAAAAGATTCGAAAAAATTAAATCTTTAGATAATTTTTCGACATTTTATTAAAATATATATTACTATTACGTGGACTTATATTTCATTTTCATATTTTCATTTCTCTCTCTCTCTTTCTCTCTGGCATTATATTCCATCAAGGGATTTGACCGCCTCAAATGAGGTTTCATAATCATTTTTTCCTTTCGGATAATGAGTGATTAATTCATTGATACTAAACCAGTCGTGAAAATATTTCTTTGTCACCTCCGGGAATCGAAACCGGGTCCTCCGGTCGCTAGAGCAAGCATGCTGACCACTTTGCCACCAGGGCGGCCACATTTTCATTTAATAGACTTAAATAAATATAAAATTAAATGCAAATTTTGGATTTTTTTTTGAGATAGATTTTTTCGTTAATTTGCTGAAGGTGGTTTGTGATATTTTTCGGAATACTTGTTTATGGCTGGAATTTGAGAAATAGGCTACAAGTAAGATTTTGATCTAGTCAAAAACATTATTTTGGTAATAAAATATTCGGAAATACGATGGTATCCCAAATAAACTACACCCAATCCAGTTTTTACACGGCCAATTTTAACACGATTTTGAGATAGCACGGTCAGATAAAAATATCGAAATCTGTTTTTGCACAGCCTGATTTTTACACGGTAAACAAAGGTAAACAGTTTTAGTAAATATTCAAATACAGTGTGCGTTCATCAATTTAAATCAGTTCAATTATGTCGATTGTTGGGGCCTAAATTCGACCGATCTGAATTATATGTAAAAAATTTAGTTCAGCGATAAACATCATACGAGATATGACAGATCATCTGGAAATTAAGAAATTGCCGAAGAGGATTTTCTTAGCAATACTTATAAAAATGTAAGATCGCCTTGCGAGAGTTCGTCATCAGTTTTATTTTAATTTCGATGAGAGGAATATCAGAACAATAAAAAATATGAGAAAAATAATTAAAATCCGGCAATCCATCGTTTGATGTTCTAAACTGCTTGGCAATAATCACTAAAAGGGACAACAGCAGATGGTAGTACCAGAGCCTATATATACTGGCCATGACACGTTATTTTAACACAGTATTAGTCTTGCCTGTACACATACTACTTTAAAATTTTACATGGTTTTTTTTGTTTTGCTTTTATAAATTCGTTTACCGAAATGAATCGAACCAATTAAATTGTTTCATTTTCGTTTTGTTTTGCTTGTTTGTTACAGGGTAGTGATGAATTATTTTGATGTTTATAGTCGATGACGTTTCGTTCTCCTTATGCCTCAACCAGTCAGACTTAAGAGCTTAAGTTACACACCGATTGCACCACTTCGGTTAGTGCTACAATCACCAAAATTTTATAGGCTTCTCGTCACAAATAAACAACTGACCTCTAAACCGTCACAAATAAACAACTGACCTCTTTTGGTGGTCGTACTGCTCTCCTAAGTGGTCCAAAATGGAGCACAACTTAAGAACTTAAGTCTGACTGGTTGAGGCATTACTCTTTTTCTCTCAATAGTTGTGTTGTGCTCTTGTGCAGTGCAAGTAAATAATAATAATAATAATATAGCCAAATATTAAATTAATAGCAAAATTTAATTTTAATACTTAAAAAACAATCATCTTTATTTATAAATAAATAAACAAAAGTTGTGCTTGTAAAAATTTAATTCTTTTAATTTTTCGACAAATCATCTAGCGACCTAAATTCGATTTGAGTAAAAAATGATCCATCAAGATACAATCCATACCGACTTCCTCGGTATTATTGCAATGTATGAATTTATTTCTAGAAATTTTTCTATTGAGCTGCAACTCCTATTTTTGTTTGCACTTGACGAACGCCTTTGTTTGAGGATAATAGAAATGACATATTTTGCTATCGACAATCGGCCGAAATATCATAATGGCATCAATTGCATTCCTGATTTATTACGAGAAATGGTTGTTGTTCTATTTCAGGTATTTCAGGAATTAGGCTTTTCATAAGGTTGCATTTATAGAAGTATCACTGCCATCCTCACATCATAGTATTGTTTGCGGTGCTGGGTTCCAATTTGAATGCATTAATCTGAACAGAAAGTGTAGGTGTTAATTTTATCGATTATTTGGAAACCCTAGAAGAAATAAAATTGGTCTCAAAAACACACATTTTCAGTGACGGGCCGACTAAAAACTGGGTTCGTAATCCCCTTAACATCATCCAAATAAAATGTAAACTTCTCTATTTCGTTCCTTATAAAGCTCATCCTTTATACATATTCGCAATGGTTATTTTCGCCTAAAACAAAATACAACTTTCATTTCTTCAAATAATACCTAACATAATTAGATTTACTTCTCGATCTAAAATGCAATATAACTTGAGCAGGCATTATCCGTACATCCTTGGTAAATATATACATACAATTTATTTCAACACCGAATGCATCCTCGATATCTATTAAAAATATCTTAACATTTCGATCAATCGTTCCTCTTTTTGCCCGGTTTACATGAGAAAATTGCTTTCTTCTACAAATTTTTGCAGGTAAATAAGAAAGAATCCGCTATATAAAAATATTCAATATGCCAGAAAGAAATAAACATATATAGTAATGGCGGAATTTTTTTTATAGGATCATTATTAATTTATTTTTAATGAATTAAAATGCCCTTGATTGCATTTCCGGAACTCCATTATTAAGGACCTATGGTAGGTACCATGTGGTTTTTCTGGAATGTAATCACAAAACAGAAGAAAAATTAAAAATTGATATTATTAAATAAAACCATCGGTTTTAAAGTACGTTCATACTTTTTTATAGACAACTATAAGTGGATCTGACGGCAAAAAATATAAGCTTGTTCCGGATATTTTTGTATGTTAATTTTTATTTTCATAAAGTATGCCGTGCTAAAATTTCATAGAAAAAAACCCGCAATGAGCTTATTTTTAATGCGCTAGATGTCACATTCCCAACTTTAACAGTCGTCAATATCTGAAGTGTAAAGTTTTAAAATCAAGTTATTGGTGATGTGATCAGGAATGGCCAAACCAAACAAATAATTTAAAACGCAAGAAAGAAAGAAGAATTAAAATGAAAAATTTACATTTTTATCTATGGCGTCTGGTTTTATTATGAATCCTCAACATTTATAAATACGAAATAATTTTTGTTCTTATTAATTTTAAAAATGTTGCCATAAAAATACTCGGATCGAGTATACTTTATGGCAACATTTTCATTTTTATGGTGATATTGCTCAAAAATTCTTCTGCAAAATTTTGTTGGGATATATTGCTTTTCTTGTCTCTCATGTGCAAAAAGTCAATGTTATATCTTATTCATTTTGCAGAAGAAAAATGTTGGTCGTATGTAAACCGGGCTTTTATGTGCACGAAATAAGCAATAATAGACGAATACACTACGTCATTGTAATATACATATGTATATATCATATTAAAGTAAAAAATTGTTTAAAATAGTAATTTAAATTTAAAAAAGTAATTAAGTTTATAAAAAAAAAATTTTTAGGGTCAAAAATAAACAAATATTAAATTTTGACACTTTCCCCATTAAACATTAGCATGGCCGTCACAAACTCGCAACAAATATATTCTTGCACACATCCTGCCACCATTAAACATGTGCTCAAACTAGTGATGTTTGAACTGAGTAGAACCGAATACTTTTAACCTGATACTCAAACGGTTCGAACTATCAATGGAGTAGTTTTAAAACTATCAGGTTAAAAGTATCAACATTCGATACTCAAATGGAATGAATAATCAAATAGTTGGTTTGGTATTGGTATGGTTTATTTCCTTATATAATTTGTTTTGCGAGAGAGTGAATTGTATACATGACTAATAATATTTTGGAATACCTTGAATCTCGATTATCCGGGATCCGATTATCCGTGAAACTCTATTATCCGGGATTTTTCGTACGCATCCGATTTTTTTTAGTCTTTTGGTTAACCGGGATTTCATCTGATTAACCGGGAATTTTTCAAGAAAATTTAAATTTGACAATGCCGAAGCTAATGAAAGCTAGTTTTTTTGTGATAGTAATTTTATTTTTTTATTGTTTCAAACAGAAATTATAAAAGAAATGGTATTTACATACATATGTATTTATATACATAATATATAATTACATACATATTTTTATTTTATGTTACATATTTTTTTTATAATAATGTCATTAACGTGATTTTGATATTTATCGTTAAAATATAAATAAAAGTGCAAAACTGTGAAGAATTCCCTTGTTTTTAAGTCTATAATAACAAATAATCCGATTAACCGGGATTTTTAATTATCCGGGAGGCCTCCGGTCCCGCTCATCCCGGATAATCGAGAATCAAGTGTATTTTCTTCTGAAAAATAGAGATAAATAGCTTTGCAAACATATAACAACGTAATATGTATACATATAAAAGTATTCATCTCTCAATTTTAATATATGTATGTATATACGAAAGAGAATCCAAAACAGATGAAACATATGTGTATGAGTTAAAGTTTTTCTTTACCTGAGCTGGGGCGGTATGTTGTACCATCACTTCGAATCGAAATTCGAAAAAAGTCGAATGGTGGTATGTTGTATCATTTTCGAAAAGCACAAATGATACAACTTTCACTTTTTCGATTCGACTTTTTTCGAATTCGACTTTTTTCGATTCGAAGTGATGGTACAACATACCGCTCATTTGATATACCAAATTGATATTATTGAACGAATACCGAATAAATACTTGTATGTGAGATTCGTAAATCTCTACTTGACGAACCGATATTGATATTCGAATTGATATTTATATCGAACCTGATACTTTCGGTTTCGGTATATTGATATTTATATCGGATATCGGTAACTATTGTTGAACGTTTGGATTTAATATTGAAATATTTTTTTATGGATGATTTTTATTGAGAATGGATTTATATAAAATTAATAAATGATATTTTTATTTCGAATGGGTTTATATTAAAGTAATAAATGATTAATTAGATAATTAACATTAGTAAATCTTATTGTTTTTGGTTAGTAGCTACTTTTGGGTATTAAATTCATGTGTCACAAAAAGTATCAATTGGTTAAAAGTATCAGGTTAAAAGTATCAGGTAGTTCGTTCGAATGAATCAATTGATTTTGATACTGAAAAGTATCTAATAAACCCATCACTAGCTCAAACTGAAGTCAAGTTGAGAAAAAAGTTAAAAATATAAAAAAATTAAAAATTTTTTTTTGTATATGCATAGGGTGGTGAAATTATCATTTCACCACCCTATGCATATACAAAAAAAACGTAAACAAAGATCTAATTGGCTCACGTCACTAGCGCTGCACAAATCAAAACGCAGCAAAAAATCAAAACAAAAAAAATGAAAACATAATAACAAATTCCGCATAAATAGGGTAAACTTTTAGAAAATAATGAAATTTTAAAATAAAAGTTTTTAAATTTAGATTAAAACTAGTCTGAAACTGTACTTCGATAAACTATGATTATGTCATTGAAAATCATAATAAAAACTTAAGTATTTAAGGAAATACGAGCGAAATAAAACTT
Source organism: Nephrotoma flavescens (assembly GCA_932526605.1). Lineage (NCBI taxonomy): Eukaryota > Metazoa > Arthropoda > Insecta > Diptera > Tipulidae > Nephrotoma > Nephrotoma flavescens. Next base: position 193,488,979 of record OW052220.1, read on the forward strand.
GCCTGGCGAAAAATCCCATGTAATCACCTTGTTTAGTTAGCCGAAAGTTGCCAGCCGAAAGATAATGCAGATAGTGCCTTGACTATTTTTAAACTCTCTTTATACTCTCGCTCCTATCGATTTTTAAATTCCTATAAACTGAAATAATTTCTCCTTCACCCGCATGATGTAACCCGATCCTAAATTCTCCTAAATTCGAGTTCACGCCTGATTTTTGCTGTATTCAAGACACCATCTGCATTATCTTTCGGCTGGAAACTTTCGGCTAACTTTAACAGTATCATGTAATCGAACTTTTTTTACTATGGAGAAGTGTACGCGCGCTTGCCTGTCACTAACACCAGCTCAACGATGTTTTTTTATGTTGTCATGGCCATTTCTATACGGGCTCTGGTAGTTCTATCAAAAGATAAGCCCTAAAAAATATTTTAACAAATCAAAATATTAGAACAGGAACGTTTGGACAACCAGATAATGAAAGAAAAATTGAATTCGCATAAATCAACCGCTTAAATATTATACAATTTTAAGAGATGTATTTCTAGATCAATCCTGGAACAGTGCTCCGAGAATGCATAGTAAGAGCGTATTTTGTGGAGTTAGCCAAAATAATCGACAAATGGACTCTGATACCGATGCAGTATCTAATTAATATATGAAACTGGTCTTTTCTGTAAAATGGGTTCCTCGATAATTCTGCGACAAAACAACAATCGAAAAACAATTCATCGAAAAACAAATATGAAAACTACAATTTTACAATAACCAAATGTGCGTGAAAACAATTTTGCGAATAACAATTCATCGAAAACACAATTCATCGAAACAAAATTGATCATCTAAAAGTTTCTTATTCGAATATCACCTGCAAGTAGGTAAAGATTTCTTTTGGAGATTTTATAATTTATCGAAATAAAATAACTTCGATATTGAGTAGATTTTGAAACGTATTACTGTGATGAGGTGCACAATTTATTTGAATCAAACTGAATTACTGAATAATTATAACATTTCAGGAAGTTATGATGCAAGTAGGGGTTGCACCCAAGCACTAAAATATATGAAAACACGAATATTATTGGAGAAAGTTTGATGTTTACGGGATGATCTAATACAACTCCTACGCGAAAAATTATTTTAAAAAATTTATTTCCGTGATTTCGTTTGCTTCGATGCCACATTTCATTAGAATCATGATTGTCGAAAAAATCGAAAAAAATGTGAAAACACAAACGAGCTTGCAAAATTATGATTTTTTGAGTAGGAGTGGAGATATGACTATGCGTAATTTATTTTGTATTTTGTCTTGATTTGGACAAAATCTTTTCGATTACCAACTTTCAATCAGATGATAAATATATTAATTTCATGCTTAAATAATTTGTTGATGACCGGCTATAATAACGGTATTGGAGAGTGGGAGACGGAAGAATCTAAGAAAATATTTAGAATCTATTCTAAAGGTTGGTAATAATCAAAAACACTTCGATGAATATTGGATCACCGCTACTACTTAAGAAATCGTCAAGCGTCTTACTGTTCTAGATACAAACAAACAAACAAACAAACAATTTTTTTTTGTTATTGATAACTATGCGATCTGTTTTGGGGCTCAAACCTCATCCTGCTCTTCCGCGGTTATGCTTATTACGTCCTTACTTTACGCCTCCTGGCCAACTCGAGGACGTACGGCTATAGGACCGATTTAGGACCATCTACACATTGCAAGCTCCATGCCAGCATCAGCCTATACTGACATGGAAGATAGGTCGGCCCATGGGTTTTGCACACCGACAGAGGGTCATAGATGTGTTACATTTCACCACAGATCGTAATCTGTTGATGAAATTTCACTTTGTATCCTGCACCTATCGGGATTCGAACGCGGTACCTCCCGATCCAAACGCCAAAGCATTAACCACTGTGCCATTTGGTCGGTCAAATAAACAAATTGATTAAAGAGATAACTATAACTGGGAATGAACTGCTATAGTGTTCACACTAGAAAAATCATACTCAAAAATTAGCAGCCTTTAGTATCTAATCCAATTAAGATTGCATTGAAATTGACAACAAATTTTATTACAATTTTTGTGTAAATATACAATGGTTGAACGTGCAATATAATTTAAAGCAGATCGGAAATCATGAATATTCCAAAACGCATCGTTCCATTTCAGAATTTACGGCTAACATTAGCCGAACTAATTCATCAGAAATTGTGCTTAACCCTTTGGGTGCTAAGAAGAGCGATCGTGCTCCTCCGAAAATGCCAAGAACGCGATCATGATTTTGCTCCCGCACGAACTAATAAGATCTCTATTTCATACCTGTCGATATATCGGTATTATATTAAAGGGTCGAAGGGCCAAAGGTCGAAAGGCCAAATGAGCCAAAGGGCCCATTTTTTTTTTTTTTATTTATTTTTAGAAATATATTTTTTTTATTTAATTAAATTAATTTTTTATTTTTTGTACACATATACCTATTATCAGAAAGAAGGCTGATATAGGGCCGAATGTCTCCGGTGGCGCATGACAAAATTTTCCTTCACCAAAATCGCTGACTGGGTACGTGGAATTTCATGAATATCCAAAAAAATAGTACAATACATAAATTAATAAGAAATTCATTTATGTTTAATAAAAAAAATTTACAAAATATTCGATAAAACAACAAATTTAAAAAATTATATTTCTAAAAAAAAGGAATCGGCCCTTCGACATTCGGCCTTTTGATACATTCGGCCCTTCAACCAATTCGGCCCTTCGACACATTCGGCCCTTCGACATTCGGCTGTTTGTACCCATTCGGATATATCACACAAAAATTTGTTTCATATTTTTATTACACACTCAAAATAAATTTGGTTTTAAAATACTTTACGTAAATAAAATGCTTCGAAAAATGAAATATATTTTTAAATCTCTATGTTCCTCTAGTTGGCACTTTTAGGTAATTCTCTAAAAATCATGTTGGCACTCAAAGGATTAAAAGCAAAGAGAAAAACAAAGAGCGAAAAATGAAATTTCGTTAGACAAACCGAAACGATGAACTGTTTTTAAACTCGAAACTTTTCTTAAAAAAAAATTAAAGGGTGTTTATGTTGTGGCCAACACTCGAATTTCTATTGATGAACAAACATACATCTCGAATACATTACTCTTGACTTCTAAAGCGAACACTACAACTTACCAGGTTTAGTAAAACTGTTTTGTATAATCAAAAAACATTATATCTTTTTAAATTTCAAAAACACAGCCAGGTCAACCAACGTTTGTTGATGTTTGTTGAAAATTTAATTTTCAAATTAATTTAGTTGTAAATACTAAATTTTTCAACATTAGTGCAGAAATTTAAAAAGCTCCCATTGCTGCTTTCACTTCCTTGTGCACATATTTCCACCGAATTTAGCAAGGGTCGCCCAAGAAAAAGTTTTAGTACAAAGTTTTATTCTGAAATAATAAGGAATTTGGGTGAGATAAAGTTTTCTTTATCAAAACTCGACATTACCAGTAAAATTTAAAAAAATACCTGTTTGTGTGTCACCTTATCAACCGTAGTTGCTTTGCTTTAGCATAATGAACTTATGTAGGATAAAGTAAAAATTGATTTAGACATTTCACTCAACAATAATTTTTCTAATAATAACCAATAGCCTATTATCAGTAATTTAAATCGATAACATATTTATAACAAAAAGATAATACAGATATATTGATTTTGTATGAAAGTTTCTAGGGTATAGAAAATCTGAATTACTTTTTGAAAATAATTTCTTCTCATAAAAAGCAATAAAATAAAATTTTATTATTTCAATGAAACCAAAAATAAACAATTTCTCAAAACGTTCTGCAGCATATCAAGATACGTAGCTTTTGTTTTGTTGGTCCATTTTAATTTAATATTTTTTATTTCGCAATAACATAAAAAAGTAAGTAAAAATAATTTCCTTCCATTTTCGCTCGAAGCCTTAACATAAAAATATATTCCTGATGGAAAGTTTAGAATTAGATTCGTTCTTTTTGTATTTTATAACAAAAATAATTTTTTAATTAATCTAGAAACTTATCTCCGTTTCCTTTTATTCTGAAGAAGACATTTTCGATATTAAAAATGTTTTAAAAACAAATAATTGTTTTATTTAAAAGCATCTACCATTCATTTTATTAACGTTTGCTATTTTACAATGTTCGATCAGTACAATACGATCTGAAATTGTAATTAGCAAATGCAAATAAAATTTAATAGTTTCGGATTTTGATTTAGCATCAGATATAGTTTACCCTTCAAACATAAAATAGTTTTGGTGAGGTTTGGTTAACCAACAGATCTTTGAGTACATCTATATCTGTTTGAAAATGAGGTGAAGCTTTTTATGAAAGTTGCAAGTGCAATATTATTGGTGCAATGATCTTTTCATACAAGTTGATTTTAATCTATATATCTAGCAAACTAACAACAAATTTAGCACAAGCTTCACCCGACCATTTAATGAAATAAAGTGTGTACTGTAAACACAAAATTTATATTGAAACTTATTAAGTTAACAGTGTAAATTATTATTAAATTTTCTAAATAATCAGGTCGATTTACAACCAGATGAGCTGAATATATATTTATTTTATATATGTTTATTATATAAAAATTTACAAGCATAATCCGTAGCTTTTACACTACGAGAAAGAGAAACAAAATCACAAAATAAAAAAAATAACAATCGTCATCTTATGTATATTATTACAAATTTTAATTATGTTACATTAACAATTTCTCTCAGTTTTTTAAAATATTTAAGAAAATTAATATTTTTAAGTTCAAGAGGCAATCCATTCCAAATAATAAAAGCAATTATCAAAACCGAATTATTATACAGTCTTGGCCAAAAGTATTGAGCACCCGCATGGTATCTTACAATTTTTTTGGTTGTATCAATTTGAAATAAATTGAAACAATTTTTATAGGTTCACATTACTATTTATTTATATAAAATTAATATTTTGTGGGTCTACTCTTTGCCTTAATTACGGCAGAAATTCTTTTGAGTAGAGCGTACAAGTTTTTTGCATTCTGCAGGACGGATGGCGCTCCATTCTTGGTGTAGAAAGCGTTTTAGGTCTTCTTTGTTATTTATTATGTAGCGCCTGAGTCTGCGTTTTAATAAACTCCATAAATGTTCTATGCGGTTCAGGTCCGAGGACTGGGCAGGGCACTCCAGAACCTCAATGCCATTTTCTCGAAACCATGCCATTATGCGGGCAGGTTTATGACACTGCGCATTATCCTGCTGGAATTTAATGCTATCCATGTTTGTATCACCAAAAAGTGTTAAACATGAGGACAACAATGCAGATTTTAGGACGTTTATGTATTTTGAAGAGTTCATGTTTCCCTCACACAGAAACATTTCGCAAACTCCAGAATTAATCATGCAGCCCCAGACCATTATGCTGCCCCCGCCGTCTTTTACGGTTGGTACCACACACTCTGAACTAAATGCTTCTCCTACCCGGCGACGCAGAAAAGGCACAACAGGTATACCAAAAATCTGAAATAAAGAAGATGTAGAGACTTCGGAAAACTAAAATATTTGTATCGATGAATTTTATTTTAAAATCACATTGTTTAATATTATTAGGGCATAGAATTGTAAACTGACTTCATAGTTTGATTCGTCTGACCACACGATATTTGACCAATCTTCTTCGGTGAAACTTTGGTATTTTAAGGCCCATTTATACCGAACCCTCGTGTTCTTTCGGAGAGCCAAGGTTTCTTCCTAGCTTTACAGCCTTTTAAACCAGCTTCCTGAAGCCTTCTGCTAGTGGTGCAAGCAGAGATTGATTTGCGTTGTCACGCTATGTGGTGATGCGTTTGCGCCCAGTTCTGTACCTATTACTGTATGATCCACTAGTGGTGAATCGCTCAATAGTATATTGCACAGATCGGCGTGAACAATTCACAATTTTAGAAATCTCTATTTGTGATTTACCTTGCTCATGCAGAAGCTGAATCTGCACACGTTTTCCAAACTTAACTCTTTTTGTTTCGGCATATTTCAATAATATCACTAAATTTAACAAATCAAAATGCTAAAAGCGGACTAGATCACTGGTGTTAGTCCTTTTTAGATGTCGAAAAAAAAATAAACCAACAAAAGGGGTTGTTTTCTGTTTACTTATCGTGCACACCCCAATTTTATATGGTGCTCAATACTTTTGGCCAAATCTGTACGTGTTATACTTTTGTTAAGGGGCAGATTGATGTTTTTAGTGCGCAGAGACCTGTAAAATTTAATTTTTCATAAAGATATAAAGGCAAACCAGATAATGACATTCAAATTTGATCGATAGTATAATAGAACTCCACCACCACGGGCACTGATACGTTCGGACCTCAGAAATTTGTAATTATATATTTGAAGAGATCTAGTTGAAATTTTGTTATTTAGCCAGGCTTTTGACACGCCTAGAAAATCAAAATTAAATTTATGCAAAAGAATAATTACCTCATCATGCAACGTACGTACATTAGGATGACCAAATTAAATAATATCAAAAATTTGAAATGTTAATTTTCTTTTCAATTATGTGAATTAATAAGAATTCCATTTATATTTCGCACATTCATCGAGAAGAATCATGGAGAAAAGTGGGTATAATCAAATATAGTATAATGAAATATGGATACATACAATATGGGTTTCTTTTCATTCTCTTTGTAAAAACCCAATAGTACTGAGTGGCCATCTCAGTCACTTGAAATTTATAGACACTCATAAAGATTAAGCTGCAAAAGTACCACATACAAAATTTGAGCGCTCTAGCTGGAGTCGTCCGAAAGATATAAAAAATGTATCACCACAGTATGCCGAAAGTTTCGTTTAGATGACTTTACTATATGTATTAGTTGATAACGCCCAAGAAAATACGATAAACTTACATAATAAAAACAAAAATAATCGTAGTTTTATTTTTACTTAACTTGTAACTGTACGATTTTAAATTTTTGTTTCCTGACTAGAATATTTTTTTTTCGAGTTGCTACCGATATCTACAAAAAACTGCTACATTTTAGATAGTGGAACCGAAGAGGTTCCGAAAGCTCAAATGATAATATTAAAAATGAATATTACTATTATTTATATTTATTAATTGATAAGCTGTTAGAATAATTTTAAACTGTTGGTGTACTTTAAAATATATAAGTATGATATTTTAAATTGATGTAGTACTGTTCTCGCCGGTTCACTCGAAAATTATTTTGACGTATGTGGTTATTTAAACGTATGTGGTATTCTGTGGTGCTTAACGTTTGATCAAATTCAAATTTTGTTACGTAGTTTCTTTTTGTTCGATAGAGCGCATTGTCCAATCGTCAATTGTGCACAGGAAATTTTTTTGTGCACCAATAATTATTTAGACGTTTTTGAATATTGGAGTCATTTGTATTTTGTTAAAATTGACGTGAAAATCATGATGCGGTTGCGAGTATGCTTGCCTGTTTTTTTGGCAGCCGCAATAGAACAGGAAAAAAAAGTAAAATCTAGAAGATCTTGGGTTTAAGACTATAGAAAACTAAAAAAACATATGGTAATACCATACATCTGATGAAAGAATTAAATACAAAATCAAATGATTTCAAAAAATTTTTAAGGATGGATGAAGAAACTTTCAATTTCATATTACGAGCTATCAGACACGATATTACCAAGCAAGACACCAATATGAGGAGGGCTATAACAGCTGAAGAAAAATTAGCGATTACATTAAGGTTTCTAGCAACCGGTCAAAATTTTATGGAACTAGATTATAATTCCAAATTGTCTAAGCCGTTTCTATCAAAAGCGATCATAGATATTTGGAACGCTATATTTCGAAGCTTAAAGGGTCAGTTTATAAAGGTAAATTAAATAATATCATTATATAAGTTTTTATTGTAATTTTTATTTTATTAAATGTTAAAATTTTCATCTGTTTGGTAATCGGCATTTTCCTCTATAAAGTCTAGGTCTTCAAACAGATTATCCATTGCCATTTCCAGTAAATTTTGAGGTTGTTGTGCCTTTGTCTTTGGTCTATCGGATTCTTTTATTATTTTATATTCAAGTATTTTAATTTGTTTTTCCTCGGGAATATCTAAAAGGGATACAAATTGTGGAACTGGTGAGGGTAAGTAATTTTCGAAGGAGGTCATTGGTGTAAGATTCCATGTTGTAGAACATTGTGGATCGGAAGTTATGATAGAATAATTTTCAGCTGGAGATGATGAAGGTGATGGTATTGATGATGAGTTAGTAAAAGTGGACGTCGTAAAAGTATCACTTCGCGGTTTTATATTTGGATGTCTAGCAAAATTTTGAAAAAAACTATTGTCGGATAAAAATGGGACAGATCGAGGTATGGATGATGGCGATGATGTATAATTTGCTATATTTTGGCTGTCGCTTGAGCTTGACTCGCGCTGGAAGTGCGTTGGAAAAATAGGTCTGTACGTATCTTCCTGTAGCATGGTCTTCTCTTGCCTAATTTTTTTTTGCTACTAGCTGTAGAATTTCCAACTTCACTTCGTCAAAATTCACTTCCAATTGAATTTTGGACAGCTCACTGCAGAGGTATTCGCAAAACTTTTCCTCTCTTGTTAGTTTATGTTTTATTGGCCTTTCAACATACGTTTTGTAGCACTCTAGAGCACTGAAAGAAATTTGTTGCAGTATTTTCGCCTTGTTTCCCCTTCTTTTCTGAAAATAAAATAAAAATCAATAAATTAAACCGTAACATATTTACAATCAAAATTAACAAATATAATTATTTTCTTTCAGTTTCCAACGACCCAATTTCCCAATTGTTTAGTAGCTCTGGATGGGAAACACATATCGTTTCGTCCATTAAAAAAAGTAGCTCCATTATTATAATTATAAAGGCTCTCACAGCATTGTGCTACTTGGCCTGGCTTGGCCTGGCAGACGCTTTTGCAAAATTTATTTTTGTTGATGTTGGCTGCAATGGAAGAATCAGCGATGGCAGCGCTCAAACTTCCAATACATACTTAACAAGCATGAAAAACACTTGCCACCTAAAAAAGGTGTAGAGATCGGGAGGTTATTGCCTCATATATTCGTTGCCGATAACGCCTTCCCTTTAACGGAAACTTTAATGACACCATTTTCTTCTAAAACAACGGATGAATATAAAAAAAACGTTTAACCGCCGATTAAGTCGTGCCCGGCAAAATATTGAACGCGCGTTTGGAATTTTAAGAAGTAGGTTCCAAATATTTGATACTACAATAAACCTAAACCAGAAAAAAGTGAACGAAATTGTTCTTTGTTGTTGTGTACTGCACAATCTTTTAATCACAAATCACAATGAGTCCGTGGTAATGGAAGAAACTAATGTGGAAGAAAACTATCTCATCAGACCGTATCAAGCTCAACAAATTAACAACTGGTGATGCTTTCAGGAAGGAATTGATAGATTATTTTAATTAAGAAGAGTCGATGTAAAAATCGGTCCAATTACCGACTTATTTTAGACTTATTGACTTATTTGACGCCATCTTGAATAAGTCACTCAATTTGTTCCAATTCATTGTACCGACTTATTTGTGACGTGATAACAAAAAAACAAAACGCAATTTCTATTATATGGAAGAAAAAATTTTCTTGACATATTGGTCATTGCTACTAGATTTGAAAAAATTAACTGCATGTATTACATTTAGTCAAGACACATTCTTGGAGACATTTCTGTGTATACATACTTATTAAAATAAGCCTCCTCGCGAGGTGACTTATTTGAATAAGTCGCTGTCCACAAATAAGTAGGTAATTGGAAAAGGGCCTAAAAGCAGTAAAAAAAATCCAATCCCAATAAATTTTGTTATAGTTTTGTCTTTGTGAATTGCAACTTGTTGCTCACCTAAAATTTATGTTGAAAAAATGTAACGAGAATACTCGTATTTCCCCTTAAAATTAATTTATAAGAAAAACGAGGGAATGTTGTGTTGCAGTAGCAACTCGTGTAAACAGCGTAACCAGTGAGTGTCATAACACCATAAAAAACAATTTTTAGGAGAAATTGGAGAAAGCAAAGACTGCTTTGTTTTTTGATCGCCTAGTACAATTACTGGGTAATTTTTTGTTTATTTTCAATTGTTTTTTGTTATTTTGTTGACACTGAATTTTCTATTAAATGTATTGAATATAAAATGTCAACATTTACGTAAACAAATACGTAATTAAAATTTAACAGTGACGTGTCAAGAGTGTTTGTAAACAAACTTTTAAAAATTGAAATAAAAGTGTTAAAATTAATGCTTAGAACAATTCAACTAAATAAAAAGTTTACTAATAAGTCAATATTTACTATCCTAATGGTAAAGTTAGGTGACATCCTGTGATATGATTGTTGTAGTATCAGTTGCTGCAACGGTGGCTATATATAGACAGCTGATGTCATTGAAAGAATAAGTATGGAACACTTTCGAGTCCAGTGTTTTGCGTTAGTAAATCATATTTCCTGTCCACCATAACTTATTAGTTAACTTTAATCTCTTTAGCTGCGTTGTACAATCGCGATTGAAACCTTGTGAGATGATGAAGTATTCAGATTTTGTGGTTACGAGACACTATTGAAAATTCCGCACCAAGTTGATGTAAACATATACTTTCTATTCCGAAATTTGTTTAATATAGAGGTTTTTAGATCGACGGTATTTAGTTTAAAAATGTATGTATGATTGAGTTGTGATGCCGATAAGTTTTTATGAACCATTGGTTTAACAGAAATTGTATGGTGAATTCTGTCAAATTTGATTGAAAATGGATATCATTATTTTTATAAAATTAAATATTTTGGTGTAGAAAATAAAGCACTACCAGGGTATTAGTGAAAATCGTTGTAGTTTTATTTAAAATGAAATTAATATTTTGCAAATTTACTTACTTATGAAATTGATAACTATTCTGAGTGATTATTTGGGCAGTTCGATCAGTAGAAGTGGTCGAGTCTGATTACGTAACTTGCGAGTTGGCATTACGTGAGCAAAACATTATTTTTACACCAGTTGCTAAAGTTATAATATATTTCCTAATAAATATTTTATGAAACAGGCTTGTGAGGCAAACTTAAAATACAATACAGATAATATAAATTTTCTTAATGTTAAATAAAGGTTAACTGATTTAGTTTAAAATTACGCTACAATTTATAGTGAGTAATTGGCTTTGAAAAATTATATATTGATAAAGAATGGCAAAATATTACAATAATTATACGATAACCCATTTTAGGTTTTTCTACTTATTTTACATTTAATATTGCCCTATTGGGAAATTATTAAAAATTTAAACAACATTTTTGATCTGCAGGGTCTGCTGTCCTGAATACATACATAATTTAAAAAACATAAAATTTCAATTTTAAATTTTACCTTAACAGCGACTACATCTTTAGATTCCAAACCTTATTTGAATATTGTTAGGTCGTGTAGTCGTAAAATAGAATATCTATCTGGTTAGATTATATTATTTTGTCTTGGAGCTATTCTAAATATTCCCATGGTTAACATTAAAAAACATCGTAATTGGGTTTTATTTGTTGTAGTCATGGTTGATGGAGAAATGCGATACGGTATCTACAGTATTATGTGTATGTGCTCCAGAGAAAGGGTAAACACATGACTTTGTGTAATACTCTTAACATGTTCTGGAATTAACACAAATTTTTCAGTAAAACGAACTACAATTCACAAAAATATAATAAAATTTCAATCGTAACATTTTAATGATGTGTGGCACAAAAAAGTTGTATAGTACAAAGTACATAAAACGATTTTTCAACTAAATTGTATTGGTTTTGTACATTTAAATTGTAAATACTAAACTACAACTTGTGTGCTTAAAGTTAACTGGGGCAAATCTGCTAAAGCAAAAAAATTGAGCGCATATATTGCACATACCACACATTGCAACTAGAAAGCTTTTTAGTCGAGTTTTTGTAAAAAGTATGTTTTGCTATGTTTCCATTTTCTGATTCCATTCTTATCGAAAATGTAAAATCAAACAATATCAGCAAAAATTTAATTGAAGCGAAGCTGAACAAATTTTATGGATTTGGCTAGCGATCTGTATCAATTAAAAAATATTTTTAGGATCATTGTATTTGTTTGTATTTGGTAGGTTATTATAAAGTTTACAAAAATTCGAGACGGGTAACGTTAATTTCGAGCGTATTACTCGGAAATCTCAACAATTGGAATTTTGCTATAAAATAAAATTTGAGAAGACCTACTTTGAAGTTTTCGTAAAAATTCGCATTCTTAAGGTTGTTCTAATCGTGTAATTGAAAAATCAAAAGCTTTTTGAGATGTAGAAAAGCACTTTACGGCTTGCAGTGTAGTTGAAAATTTCTAGCAAACATGTAATTTGTTAGTCGGAGGCCTAGATCAATTTTAGCATATATATTTTGATTTGAAACTATTTTTTTCATCTGGTTTAATACAATATCCCCATGCAATTGCTTGAGCAATCTTCATCTGGCCATTCTCGATACGTCTTTTCTGCAACTATATGTTATGTTATGTTAGTGGAAATAGCAATATGAAGAACTCTTCAATGTAATATGGTAAGTATGCAATTGGCAATCATTCTACCCAGATGTATTTTTAATTGTAATATATTAATCCCTAAGTCTAATACTGAATTAATTGATTAATTTTAAGCGAAGTGGAACATATCGGCTCTCATATAGTGGATAAAATTCAGATGTAGTTTTGGTTGTTTCGCGTCTCCTACAAATATACAACCTATATGCGGAGGTACACTTTGTTTCGTCTTGGATTCTAACATTGGAAACAAATTTATCAGATTATTTGATTCGCTGTCTTAACGTAAATCGGCTTAGAGCTTCAAGGATCAGTTTGGTTTAAAGATAACCCACTATTTCATTGGCACCAGGCCTCTTCTTCTCATTGGTTGAACTTATTGGACCTTCTCCTTTGGGCACACTGTTTTATCAACTGGTTTACTGTTATCGGGTAATGTTTGATGCTTTAATACAATTTGTTTATCTGGAAACCACTTGGCCTTCAACAATACAAAATTTAAGCCTTATACAATGCTGGTTAGCATACTAACTCTAGAAATGATGAAATATTTGAGCGTGCTCTACAATACGTTTTTTTGTAAATAAATTGGATGCTTAACGTTAAACCTGGAACCTAAGGAATTTAGGCTTCTCATAATGTTTCTTTATCGAAATGCACGTTTCTCCTTTAAGATGACGGAGCAGCTTTAGTATCGCAGTCAATTTTTTTTGACAGTCTGAGCGACGGTAGCGCTACTTTGATCAGAAACGGTTCTGTGTCTCCATCTATCGGGATAAAAATGAACTAAAATTTAAAAATTTTACCCTAAGCAGTGATATAATAATTTTTAATAAAAAGTATTAAATTTCATTTAAAAATAAAAGAAATTTAATATTTTTTATGAATATATAAACTTAAGAGTGGGAAGATATGGAAATAATTAAAATTAAAAATCTAATTAAAAGTTGCAAAATTGGTTTAGGTAAAGGCAAATCTCTGCTTGACAATATTGAAATTACCATATATTAGATTTAAATTTGTTTATGCTTCGATCAAAGAGAAAGTATCGCTCGTATCGCTTCTGCTGATAGATGTACCACAAATGTTAGCTTAATTCGTTGTGTAAGTCCCTATATTTTTTCAAATTGTTTTGCACCAACAGCATACGAAAATTCCTTGAGGTGAAGGGTGAACCGTCTCAAAAATAATGAATTTAAATGAATATTTAAATAGTAATGGCATGTGACTTAATAAAATTTATTTTATTTGTAAACCATGAGTCCTCTTATGTATATTCTGCTTTATGATATAGCTCATTACTAAAAAAATTTTCGCGGTACCAGAAAATAATATATCCAGATCCACGTGGTTTTGATATTTAAGAAGGCTTTACCGATAAAAACCGGAGTCGGTGGTCACCACTGTACGGTTTATGTGTATTCGAATTTATATTTCTCATTCGTTCACTTTTATTTATAACAATCGTTCTCTTTTAATTATTTCACAATAAACAATATTTATTATTATATTATATTGTATGTTACACGATTTATATCATATACTTTCACCCATCTTGTTTTAATTATTTAAATAATTAAACGAATTCAATTATGATTTTTATTTTAGTCGCTCGCGCGCGTGTGTTGTTCACTTTTAGATGTCTGCTTGTAATAGAGAGAATTTATATTTATTTTTTATTTTGACATTTCGTTTTCGTGTGTTGTCCGCATTTTATGCGTTGCGTGTGTATGTGGCCAGTTGAATGCGTTGGGCGCTCTTGCGCGGTCCATTATGGAGTTGATTTATTTTTATGTCGATCAATTAATTATCGAATTAATTGTATGTCGAACGGTTGTATGTCGCGTATTATATGTAGAATTCGTCGAAGCTTGTAGAACCAAATATTTTGCGAATAATCGAGTTGCTGTACACTAATGTTAAGCCCGCGACACAAAAATTCATTTCTCTTCATTGTTTATAGACATAATATCTAAAGTCATGCTTAACTAAGATTGTTTCTCTTACATAAATTCGAACGAATCGTATATGCCTGTACTGACTGCAGATTAGCGAACTCGATTTAGAAAAACTCCATGAAGTACCATATGAAAAAAGCTCAGTTTGGTACCGATTTCCAAATCGAATAGAATTTAATTTTATTTCCTAAAGTATTTCATCGAGATTAGAAAAATCGGGTTTGATAATCCGTGGGCTATTAAGAATTGTTATAATCCAATTGAACTAGTTGAATCATCAAACGCAATTTCAAACACGGGGCCGATAACGCAAAATCTAAAAGGTTAAAACATCCGGAAATTAAAAACATGTTAGATACTGCGATCTTTTGCAAGGCCGTGAAGCGTATTAAAATTATCAAAACAAAACTAGTATTAAAAATTAGCTCTTCGTATTTGAAAGAATAAACAGGTCTACATTTTTACATTGCAAAAATCAACATAATACGTCACTGCGAACACCAACCGCCCGTTACGGTCTCAAGATATTATGATTTAAATTTAATCAAACATGTACACATCCTAATTTACTAAGTGCTCAAAATATGATTGATCGATAATAGATAAAACAAAACGTTAAATTTTACTTTTGTTTGCTATAGGGCGACCAAGTGGCCCATCCTTTCCTGAAAATTAATAAAACATAATTATCTTCAAAACAAACTACAATAATGTTAATTGGTTAACTATCACCATTTTTTAGGGCTGGGCCTCTTCTTTTTTGGGTACATTATACTTATTTCTTTGCGTGTTTCTAGAACTTGTTACGGACGGCTAGCAGCCAATCCGCAGTTATCAGCTTAGTCATGCATAGTGGCCTCACGCACGGTGATTTTACCGGCTAATACTTAGAGTATTGGGTCGTGGGGATTTGGAGGCTTGTATGACTCTGGCCTACACCGTGATACAGAAATTAAAAAAAACGCAAACTTAAAATAAATAAAACAAGCCGGATATTCTGCCGAAATTTGCCGGACGAGGAGGAACGGAATAAAACGGAATAAAATAATTATAACTAGGTGTGCCCATCCAACGACGGCCGGACCTCCCTGAGTGACAACTACCCAGTCTGCTGACGAGATCCCCCCGGGGACTCATCGACCCGGAAAGGCCGATGTCCAGCCACAACAAAGTAGCATTCCTGTAAAACAATTTTTAGATTTATGACCATAAAATACCAAATATGACCATTCGTCCATAAGAAACGAAATAAGTCAATTGTCAGTCAATTGTTCAGTCATTTGTGCGTCTAATCCTTGCCAGAAAAGGGACGAGTACTTAAAGATATTTCTGACTCAGCTGAATCGTCTGACATTTGACCAACGCAAATGATTAACAAATTACGGACGAATAAGATTGATTTCACGAAGCTTATTGTAAGTCAAAATTTGACAGGCTATTGTAAGTCAAAATTTACAGCCAAAATGCATTAAAACGGGTAGGTCTTTTGACAGTCATTTCCTATAACGAGAAACGAAATTGACTAAGATTTGCTAGGCTGTTTTGGGGCACATTGGTAACCCAGGTTTTTAATGGTTTTCGAGTTATGATTTTATAAAATAAATTATTACATAAAAAATTCAAAATATGTCATTTATTTTGATTCTATTTATTATAAATTATATTAATACGAGTACATTATACATAATGATACATTTTTTAATTTAAACAAAAACAATAGTCGAAAATAAATATAATAAACGTTTAAGAATTACAGCAAGTATTGCTTTATATTGAATCGTATTGAGTGATGAGTTATTTTACTTAATAATGACTAAAAAACCAATAATTACCAACATTTTCTAATCGCTGTTTTCGTTACCGGAGATGTTTGTAGGCGAGATAATTCCACTCCTTCGTACAAAATCTCACTCTTACCAGCCACGCTATAAGGTTGTTCTCCATCGGACATAATTGTGCCTGATTCATCCGTCTGATTCACATTCAAATTACGAAGTTACTTTTTTCGATTGTTTCTTTTTTCCACTAGGAAGTTGAAGAGATTTCAAATATTCTTTCTCGCTTTCGTGCTTAACTAGGGGTTTCGGTGAACATTGCTCATTAAAATAAACTTAAACGTCAAGTGATAAAATATGGATGAACTCACCAATGGTATTTTGCAATAATTTAAATGTAAATTTTTGTCAGAAATCTTTTGGTGCATTTGTCTCTAGTGACCTTTCAATATTTTTGTTGTCTGGCCATAACAAATTTTTTCCTTCTAAACAGTTTCAATAAAAAATCTCGATAAAAATATTTTATATATATATAAATTTACTAACCTGTAGTAATTAGAACACAATGTTTTATTACTCAATTTTTTTGTTTAGATTACAATATTAATTTAAATTAGAAAAATTATTTCAATTATTAAACACTTTCAACTTTTACAATTATTAAACACTTTCAAATTTATATTATACCATATATTATAAAGTATGTATGTACGCTAAGTGGACCAAAAATAATATGACTCTACCCTTATTGAATGAAATTAAAGTTCAGTGCATAATTTTTTCACCACTATATTCGTCCCTTTTCCATACAAATCAAGGATAAAAAAAAACGATCGAATTTTTTACATAGAAAATTCGGGTTATTATTCTGTGATTATACATTTATTGTAATAATAATTTTTTCGACCGCCAAATATAAATTTTTTACGAATGCTTTGTAATTTAGGATAAAATAATTAAAACGTGGCGATGCACAAAATTCTAAGTCGAAAATGTCCCTAATTTGTAAGATGTATTCTAAACTACAGTCGAATTCGTCTCATTTGAATTGCTCTGACTCGTCTCTCTCTTGTATTCAACACTTCCATTGCTAATCTGTTTCATCTCTATTTTGCATTTAAGATTTCGATTGACGCTCTGTTTCGTCTCTATTTTGTACTTAGTCTTGGTCTTTTATTTAATTTTGGTTCCTAATTTAACTCAAGTTTTATTTTTTATTTATTAATTGATTTTTATTTTGATTCTGGTTGAAGCTGTCGAAGTGTGAATTGTGGGAGATTCGTTGGAGGTCTCTCCGGGTGAAGAGACTTGGTCTGTTGAAGAGACGTCCCTAACCTCTAATCCCGTAAAACAATTATCATTCATTGCGACGTTTCCGTCGTCAAATATCGTATAAGAGAACGAAATGTCCAACTCTTAAATTTAAAAAAAAAAATGAAATTCGTACTAAAAGAATCGAAATTATCATTTTGTTTGAAAAATGATAATTTCGATTCTTTTAGTGCGAATTTCTTGTTTTTTAATTTAAGAGTTGGACATTTCGGTCTCTAACACGATATTTCGTCTCTTATAGATACTCTTATAGATAGGGATGTCTCTTCAACAGACTAAGTCTCTTCACCCGGAGAGACCTCCAATGAATCTCCCACAATTCACACTTCGACAGCTTGAAACCGCCGAAATGCCACGAGGAGACCGCTGGATTTTACGGTCGCCCTCGAATAGACGACACATTCACTGGACTGGGACTCACCACTCCGACCTTGTAAATGTCCTGCCAAGGGGATGAAGAGGAGTGCCAAGCCCAGCCTGTACATATGAAACCGACACAGGATGGAGTCTCCCCTCCCACCATACCGATACGACACAAATTTCAGTAATTAATTTAAAAAAAATTACTACGAAAAAGAAGAAAAAGCAAGGAAAATAACTAAATCCGTAAATAGAAGAAATGGCCTCCACTGCACACCTGTAAAAATAAGTTGAGTGACCTTCCGCCGAAAACCGTATTTTTTCTTTTGTTGTGTCGGCGTCTTTCCGCCCAAAACCGTAAATAAATTTGTTGGGCGTTGGTTCGCCTTACCCGCACAGTTGGAACGGCCTCAACTGGCCACCCTTTAATAATACGATACCCATAGAAAATATTTACGGTGATAACGATTTAGACCAACAATCCGATTTTTCCTAAATTTCCTTTATGAGGTAACTATCTAGATTATCGAAAATTTATGGTATTCGAGGGCAACATTGTTCTTGATTTATCTACACTCAACACACACACACACTAGTAATATTTATTGTCACAAAAAGAAATTTATAAATCAAATATTTTCAATTAAATTTGTATTGCAAAAACTACAAATTATAAATATTAAAAAAAAATACAGAAAAAAATATTTTTTCTTCTTGCCTCTCTTGCTTGCTCTAGTACATGCAGTTGATGCGCGGCACAAAAAAATAACGAACGTGACGCGCCAAAAATACAGAACAAGGAACACAGAAAAAAATATTCATCTACATCTTACCTGCTTGTACACACGCACAAGGGCATTGGTCTCGCTCCAAAAATCAATATTTCCTAATGCTATAGTGTGGTTGAATTGACACAACACAAAAACAGCTCGTTAAATTTACATCAACACTATGGTATTGCTACTCATACACAGAGGGTAATGCCACAACGATCAATAATAAATTACAGATTAAGGCAAATCGGGAAAAGAATTAAATGTTATGATTATTAAATGTTAATGAGTAGTAAGAAACTTCGTCGCTTGACGTAAATGCTGCTTTTAACGTTATCACCAACACAGCAAGGGTTGTCACATTTGTCTCCGAGCGATCTATAATATCCTCCGCTTCTTTTGCCGATTTATCAATAACTTGTTGCAACAATTTTATTGTCTCAAGTTACGCATTTGCTTTATTTAGTTCTTCCTGTACTTGTTTATGCCGATGTTTTTCTCGCTCGAGTATGCGCAACTGCTCCTTTAACGCATCGACTAAAAATTGAGACGATCAAAATTTTTCCTGTGCGGAATGATTCTTTTCAGTTATTTTGGTTTTGGTAAAAAATGCGTACTTGGAGCAAATGCAAATCGACACTGCGGACACCACAAGGCGTAAAAGGAACGTCAGAGGATACATACTAACTCATGATTTTATATTTTATATTAACACTAATTGATGACCATCTGATTTATTTTCAGCAATTCTTCATGTTGATAAATGTATCTTAAAAGTTGAACAATGGCATGTATTAAACACTTAAAAAGCTTATTTCACTTCGGTAAGATACACACAACAAAACTATTGTGATAATATCGTTCGCAAACTGAAATTTGTATCTCGCGATTCTGAGATACTAGCAGCTTAAAGTACCTGCTGGAAGAATACCATAAAACGATGGAATACTATTGTCAGTCTTTATCTTTTTTAGATCTGGTGAAAGGCACTGCGTCTATCGCAATATTGGAATCAGGGTTCACCAATGCTAAATCTTGTCAAATATTATTAAAATTTGTCAGCCCCACTTAAAGTATCAGTTTTCTCTTAACACAAACAATTTTATTCAGCAACAATTCTACGGCCTTCTCAAACATTTCAGCCACCATCAAAAATTCATCATGACTATCAAAAATTCACTTTAAAAGTAAATGGTAAAAAATTTAATTTTTTAATCGATTAAAGTTTTCACACGATGTTTACCGTTCCGCTATTACATGAAATGATATACGATTATAGTAGAAATTAATTCAATTTGATTAATGGGCAAAGTGCTTAGTTTATCTTTTCTTATCTGAACCATAAAAAATTAACTTTCTCCTAACAAAGATTAAATCATTTTTATGTTGGAAATAGTATCGAATCCACAAGGGTGTCCTCCCAACATAATTGGATTAATTGATTTATAAATTCATTATAATGACAACAACAAAATACTTTATATTATAAATTATGAATAATTTAATGAAATATCATTTAGTAAATCATTTTGATTTAATATCCCATAAGAATTAATTTTATATTTTATTTAAAGTTTGATTTCGTGATATATCCTTTATATACATGAAGATACATATTTTAATTTATGTAAATTATTTGGGTAAATCATACCAAGGGAATATCATTAATTTATGCGATAAAAAGGAATAAGAAATAGTTTCCGTAACAAATTTTAATTATATTTTTGATTTTTCAATAAATGGTTTTGACATAGTTGGTGTTAATTACCGTATGAACAACTTCTTCCTGATGACACTTGTTTTGTTGGTTTAATATAGCTTTTAATAATGTTGAGATGAACTATAAGGTTTGTTTCTAGCTTCCATACAATATAAAAGAAGTTCATTCAGGTGGCAACCTCGATGTCCGTCCGTCAATGACCCTTTTTCAACTCAATAACTACAAACGATCGAAACTTTTGTATGTTAAGAGATGTCGATATAAATAGTTCATATCCGAAAAGATTACTTCGAAAAGTGGTTGATTTCCCACTATGGTTATATACAAGCTCTAGTTTATACGAGAATAAAACTATCGTGGGTAGTCGAATAATCATCATTCAAAAAATTTTGTTATCTCAAAACAACGTCATATCACCACATTAATTATTCTACTAATAATTTCCAGAAACCATGAGTTTCGGAAACAGAAACAATTGGTGTCGAATTGTTGCTCACCCTACAATTCATAAGTCGATCGGTTTGTTGAGGTTAGCGCTATACGCTCTTACCAGTACGGCCCAAGTATGTATCGATTTGTATTGATGAGCACTATTCACAATAAAAATCTCTATAGTCCCTATTTGCAAGTTCGAAATGGCGCTATAGGAATATATCGACCATCCCTATTGATAGTAAGGGGTGTTTTTCTTAAGTGCGATTGACACAAAAATTAAATTGTAATCAAAATTTTTTTTTGAATGATCACATGGCATTAATATTTGAAAATGATTTCGGACATATGGGCGCCGCGGCAGTTCTTCACTAAACGCATTCTGGACGTCCAATTCTGGGCCACTTTTTTAAACACTGCTGGCCGTATGTCACGAATAACACGAACAATACTGGCTTCCAAGGCGTTAATTGTTGCTGGTTTATCAACATAAACCAGGGACTTCACGTGGCCCCACAGGAAATAATCGAGATGTGTCAACTCGCACCATCTTGTTGAAATCACATATCGTCCGGATCAATGTCATCCATATTTTCAAACAAAAAAAATCATTGATCATGGTGCGGTAACGATCTCCATTGACCGTAATGCGATCCCCGGCCTCATTTTTGAAGAAATAAGGTCCAATGATGCCACATCTTATCTTGTAATGGATAAGTCTATAAGTTGCGCGAATCGACGACTGATTTTCAAAGTAAATTTTAATAATTTCGTAGCGTTGTTCAAGCGTGAATCTATTCATGATGATTTGCCAGAGTATATTTTTCATCAATTTTTTGTTTTATTTTTTACAATTTCAAGTTCTATCAGGCTTAAAAAAATAACCGTTATACAAGTGAAAAAACTTATTTTTCGTACGAAACACACTTACACTTAAAAAACACGTTTAATTAAATGTGTTTATTAAATTTAACTGTTTACATTCTAAATTTTATTGTTTGTATTTTGCTCGAAGGGATTTTCATGATTATGTTAGGCGAAGTTATTATCTTATTATCAAAATCGTAAATGACTGCCTAAGTTCATTTGGGATCCTTGAAATTCCTTAAATACAAAATCTTTCATTACGGGTCGAATAAAATACTACACACAAACAGCAATGTAATAATCTTATTTGAAGATATACTTCTTAATTCACTTTGTGGTAAAGGACTTTTAAAACAATTCGGTAATGTAAAGCAAAGAGAGCTAAAACTAACAAGCACTATAAAATAAAATTGGTATTCGAATTCAAGAAAGTTACAAATCTTATAAATTCTGCTAAATATGTAAATTGAAAATAAATATAAATAATTATAAAAATATTAAACAAATTGACAGGTAATACAGTTTAAAAAATTAAAAAATATTAATCACGTGCTCTATTTTGATGTAATTACTTTTGCATAAAAACATTTGGTCTTTGTATTTTTGTGTAGATATTTGCAAGGGACAACTATACAGTTGCCGACCAAACGGCACAGTAGTTAAAGCTTTGACGTTTGGATCGGGAGGTACCGGGTTCGAATCCCGATAGGGGCTGCAAAAGGGAATTTTCAGCAACTTGGATGGAACACAACTATGACCCCCTGTTGGAGTGCACAACTCATGGGCCGACTCATCTTCCATGCCAGTACTATAGGCTAGCATGAAGCTATGCAATGTGCAGATGGTGATAAAATCGGACCTATATAGACACATGTTTTCGTTTAGGCAAGCAATACGTAAAGTAACATAAAAAAATAGACAATTCTTCTGGTTCAGCTGCTTGTACTAATTGTAAAAATTTTAAAAATACTTTTGACATGTACGCTGGCTCCTTCATTTTGAGTGTGACCCTTTTCTAAAAGTCGATGAGTAATTTTGTTCTGATACTATTTGCTGCCCACGTATACATTATAAAAATGGTTTTGGTCTGAATAGAATAGTAATAGAGCAGAATAAAAATTCCGTGCATCCTTTCTCAACTTGCCTTTCAATGAAGATCCTCGTTTGGCTATTGTAACATGCCACACAAAGCAATAGGCCTCCTTGCAATTAAGGCTATATACGGTAAAATTATATACATCGTATTTTCGTTTGTAATAAGATACGGATATATTATTTTGAGGAGTAGCCAGCACTTTCTGGAAGTCATATACTGCTGCTGCTATTGTATTTTCACTTTCAATTGCTTTTAATTTATCGGCGTCTTTCAAGCTTCGTGCTAATTATCAATATGAATATTGTATGCCAAAACATATTCCGGAATATTTCTTTCAGAATCAAGAAGGTTGTCCTGACGCGTGTACACTTTGCAGCGGTCTTTCTTGGGAGCAAAAAACAGATATTAAATTGTGTGTTGAATAGATCCCTGTGTTGTCGTTGTCTTTCAGTAACACTGCATGAGTGTCCGTTTTCCTTCAACCACTCTCAAAATATTAACCGATTTACGCATATAGTGTGACTCAATTGCTGGAAATGATTTAATATGTTCTATCACATATTGATTAGATTCTTTTGTGTTAACGTTGGGTTCCCGAGCATGTCGGCCGCGTTTATCGTCTTTTCGCTTTTTATACACTCAAAAAAAAATTTACAAAATTCTTGTAAATATACAACACACAAAATAATTTGTAAATTTAATTTGTAATTTTATTGTTAATATTTTGTATATTTGACTAAATTTTTATTAAATTTACAAATTTTATTGTATTTTTTTCAAAATTTTCAATTTTATGAAAATGTTATTGAATTTATTAAAAAAAATTGTTATTTTTACAATTTATTTTTATAATTTACAAATTATTTTGTGTGCTTTATATTTACAGAATTTTTTTTGAGTGTATGCAGCTTGCACCCATTGAGAATTTATATCCAACGTATTAACGAACATTTCTCTACAAACTTGTTTTTTTCGCAAGGTGGTCTCGATGATGAACTTAGAAAATTTTCTCTTTTGGGATTCCGTATTATTTTTGGACTGACAGCGATCCGTGACTTATTTGTTTAATTGCTATAGTTCAAGATAAAGGTCCATTAATTAGTCTTTCTTTGTTTTCCAAATTCCAAAATTTTGAAAATATTTTTTGGCGATCGCTTACATCAAACTTCTCGTAGGACTTCAATTTGCAAATGTGCGATGGCTTTATCGATCTAGATTTGACTAACTGATCACGTACATTAAAATGTTCAATTCCAGCGTTATATGAGATTTTTGATTTAACTGCCTCCCTTCCATTCATGTCGCAATAACCGCCTTTTCTTCGATTTTTTCAGATAATCTGTTTTTCCTGCGTTTTGAACTTATTGGTACAGAAGTATCTTCATCTTGATTTGTTAAATTACTAAGAGTTCTTTTCTTCGTGATAGGACTATAAGACGGATTACTTTCCGATGGTGAATCATTATCTGGCGAAGGGAAATATTCACTGCCAGTATCTTGGAAATCTATAAGTTTGTTTACGTTTAGTTTTTAATTGATTATTTTAATATGGCTTTCAATCTCAACTACTACACTTGTAATAGTTTTGTGAAAATTTTGAAATTTTATATCGCGAGCAATTGCACACATTTCCTTTGCTCTGTCACGCATTTTTATTAAATTAAGTCCACAACTTCCTACTGCACTCTTTTAATTTTTAACTACAAATTAAATGTCAATTTTAAGCTAATTGAAAGCCCTATTAATTTTTTTTTATTCTACTCATCCTAGAAAAAGCTTTAGGCTTTACTTTTTCAAAGCTAGCAGAGTCCAAATTGAAAATCGAACCAAAACCGAAATTGAAAATAATATCAAGATCAATTGACATATAAATAATTTTAGGTTCATTATGGTTTTTGACCAAACTTTAGGTCGCTTAATTTAAAGCTAGCAGAACCCAAATCGAAAATGGGTCCAAAACCGAAATTAAAACGGATATCAATATCAATCGGCATTCAAATAATTTTAGGCTTATTATGGTATAATCAAATAAAACATTGACCAAATTTCACCTTGGCGAAATAAATTGAAATTAAAAATGAAAACTGTTTTTATTGTGAAACACAACGATATCAAAACAAAATACACCTAATTCTGTTTTTACACGATTTTATTTTGCACACGGTCTGTTTCGATGTAACACGGTTTTTTTTATACTCAATACATACACAGAATGAATATAAATAAAAGGAAAATAACCTTGCAAGTTTAGATTATTAGGGAATTCCCCTATTAATGTTAACACAATTTTCTTTTTCGATTATATCTCTCATTCGGTCTTAGTAAATCAATGTGTTATGTCGTGTTGTGTAAAGTTTATTGCGAAAATAAAATTGTAGTAAGTGTTTTATTATTTATACAATAAAACTGTCAGAAAATGTTAAGAAAACAAACCAAAAACAAAAGGGGAAAGGGATTTTTTGGAAACAAAAATTGAGATTTTAGACCGTTTAGCAAAAGATCAAGGGTCTACCACTGTAGGTAAAATTTATGATCTCAATGAAGCAACAATAAGAACAATGAAACGAAATGAAACTGCAATTAGGCAATCGGTAGCTTCCAAAACAAAAACGAGTGCAGACAACATCCTACACTAGAGACGTAACCAAAGAAAAAATGGAAAAAAGGCTTATATTATGGATAGAAGATCACAACCAAAAAAGGGTACCAATAGACGGTAATACCATTAAAGAGAAGGCCATTCGAATCTACAACCAAATTAAAGAGCAACCGCCTAGCACATCCAGTTAAGATGGCACGATTCAATTTTCGGCACATACGGGTTGGCTTACAGGATTCTTAGCAAGACACTCGTTGCACAACATAAAAATTAAAGGCGAAATTGCATCTGCGCTAGAGAATTTCTTCCAAAAATAGACGAAATCATCAATGAAGAGGGATACACATCAGACCAAGTTTTCAATGCTGATGAGACTGGTCTTTTCTGGAAAAAAATGCCTAGCCACACCAATATATCGCAATCTGAAAAAACTGCCGGTGGATTCAAAGCAGCGAAAGACCGTATTACAGTTTTACTGTGTACCAACGCTTCGGGAGATCATGTGATGAAGCCATTAGTAATAAATAGAGCTCAGCGCCCACGTGCAATGAAAGGTATTGTTTTAAATAAATTG
The DNA here is from genome assembly GCA_932526605.1 of Nephrotoma flavescens. Lineage (NCBI taxonomy): Eukaryota > Metazoa > Arthropoda > Insecta > Diptera > Tipulidae > Nephrotoma > Nephrotoma flavescens. The sequence goes on from OW052220.1 coordinate 193,515,071, forward strand.
CCAGTGCATTGGAAATTTAATATTTAAAAAGGCGTGGATGACAGCAGGAATGTTTGCGGAATGGTTTCATAATCTGTTTATTCCTGAAGTAAAAAGATTTTTGAATAATAAAGGGGTATTGTTTAAAGTCCTATTGATTATTGATAACGCACCGGGACACCCACCAGATTTGACGCATCCAAATGTTAAAGTTGTGTTTTTACCTCAGAATACAACCTGTTTAATACAACCACTTGATCAGGATATCATAGCGACTTTTAAGTCCTACTACGTTAAACGTACGTTTCAGCATATGTATTCTAGATGCAATGGAAAATGATAAGACGCTTACATTAACTGAAACATGGAAAAAATTCAGCATAATGGATTGTATAAAGCACGCTACTATGGCAGTTACTGAAGTGAGACAATCAACGCTTAATGCTTGTTGGAAAACACTTTGATCCGCATGCGTAAAAAGTGAAAATCAGCAATCACCAAATCCAGCTGAAATACATGCACACATTGCAACTATAGCTCATTTGATTGGGGGTGAAGGTTTAGCTGATTTGCAAGTAGAAGAGATTGCGGACTTGACAGCAGACAGAGTCCTTAGCGAGGAGGAAATTTTAGAGGTGGCTATAGAGACTACAGATCCAAACGAGAGCAGTGATGATGAGGAAGCCGTATTATTAAGCGCAGAGGACATCCTTGAAGGCGTTCAACAAGCCAATAAATTAGGCAATCATTTTTTTACGAAAGATCACAATGCTGAACGTGCTATACAGTTTCAACGGGATTTAAATTCTTGCATGGCCCGTTATAAAGAATGCTACAAAGAACTTGAGAAAATTGGATCTCAAATGTTAATAACCGAATTTGTAATTAAGCCTCAAGAAAAAGATAAACAACAATGCTTAACAACAATGCCCTCTTCTTCACTGTGTATAGTTGATATTTCCAGCGATGATAGTTTTATTGAGCCAAATGAAAGGAAACGTAACCGTTTGTTGTCGGAAACAGACAGTGATTAAAATTCGTCTGACCTATTTAAATTTTTTTACCTGAATTTGTTTAATATTATTTGAGACTGAATCGTTTTATTATTTATGATTTTACTGTACATGTAAATAAATTAATGAAATAAATAACACAAGATTATGAATTACATAAAAACAAAATCTTTTATTTTAAAATGTTATTTAACGATTCTTAAAGCTATTGAACCAATCTTCCATTTTTCATATATTCTGTGTATTTTTTACACGTTTTTTTACACGGTGTTTTATTGGTGATATGTACCACCGTGTAAAAACAGAAGGTGTACATTAAATAGCAGCAAGACACCATTATTGTATTCTCAACTAGTTAAACTATTGTGAGTACAAATAAGTGTTCAGGTTTTTTTTATAACTTCAAAGCTTTCTTTAGGGAAATCGATACTATGTATTATAGGCGATCCAAGAATCTACCCAATTTATGGCTCCTTCGTAAGCGGTGAATTATTCAGTGAAGCTGATAGTCGGAAGGAGCAATGTCTGGTGAATATGGAGAATGGTGTAGAACATCCCATCGAACGCCGATCGTTGTCGTCTTGAAAGATAACTTTGTCATGCCTTTTGGCATATTGTGGGCGTTTGAGCTTCAAAGGTGCAGTTGCTCGAACGTGAATATTTGGCGTTCGATGTCTCTTGGCTTGAGTTCATACGGAACCCAATTTCCTTGTTTTTGCATCAAAAACATGGTCTTGAGACGGTTTTGAATCGCTTGTTGTGGCACTTTCAAAGTTTCAGCTAGCTCTTCTTGAGTTTGGTATGAGTCTTGGAACAATAGCGCCTCCAACTCGTACACTAACCAAAGATCCTCGGTGATATAAATCCACAAATAAATTATGGCGGAAACACACCAGCACTTAAACAACGAGCCACCACTAACACCGACACTATCGCGTAACCAGGGTTCCACAATCCCAGAATCTGATGAGTCTATAAAACCAAATTACCAACATATCAAAGCTGCTACAGTACGCTAAACCAGTTAGTACGAAGTCAAGGTTTTAAAATGGCGTAATTGTACTAGCAATGGCCAAAGTACTTTTGCAAGTACAAAAAACTTTGTGTCGAATTTCTCAGAAATATTCAAACGGATAATAGTACAAAAACAAACGCTCTCATACGTAGACACATAAAATAAAATATCTAAAAAATCATCTTAGTGGAACAGCAGCCAAACATATATGTCACTTGAAATAACCGTTGCTTATTATAACGCGGCCTGAATAGCGAATTTTAAATAATAGATACAACAACAAACGCTTTTAACCCCTAATTAGGGGGCAAAATTATGAAAAGCAATTAGGAATTTTCACGAAAAAAATGAGTGGAATACGTTGTATCTTGGAATTTAATTCTAAGTTTCATGTTATCGAAGAAATTAAATAATGAAACACATCGAATATATATATGAAAATTTTCTCCGCACCCCAGTTGAATTTCAGGAAACTGAAAAATTTCTGGAGTGTCTTGAACAATTTCAAATCCTTGGAAATCTCTTACTACACTAAAAATCAATTGGAACAACCAAAGACAAAAATGTTAAAGCAAACATTTGCGGAAAACCCCTATGCAATATTTGCGTTTGCTGTTAGACGAACCATACGCTAGAACAATGTCCAGGCAGCTTTCAACAACAGATAAAAAACAAATAGCGTTACTACACCAGCTATGGTTGTACGGAAACGGGCTTTGCGGTCTTGTTTTTTAAAAATAAAAGATGTAAAATCCTCTTTATTACCCCGACATGTTTCGGCGTTAATGCGCCATTTTCAAAGGGGGGGTGTAGTTTATTTCTACAAAAATATAATATTTCTTTTATTAATTTTAGCACTCACACATAAGTAAAAATATAAATAAATATTCACAATCTTTGTACATAAAGTTTAAAAAACATAAAATTGAAGAAAAAAATATAAAAAGCAAAAATGCGAAAAAACTCACAAATTATTCACAATACTGCGCCATCATTATAAGAAAATAAAGAATAAAAATACTAAAAAAGTATCTAAAAAAAAAAAAAAAAAAAAAACTACCGACCGGTAATTGATCGGGTGTCAATAAACAAACTGATTACCAAAACGTGTATTAAATTAAAACATCCGTAGTCGTTTGCTCCAGAAGTATTTTATGAAAAACAAAACTGTGCTTCAACTAGCTATGGTTGAGGTTGTTTTAAAATTGATATAATTTTTTCCCTTAAGTCAAAGATTTGTCCACCTGGCTTTTTGAGATTTGTGTACAGTGACAATGGTACCTCAGTTCGTCGGTGTAGATCTACTTCTACAAAACAAACTCCGTGAGTAGAACAAGACTCACGCCCCACACCAAATAGCTGATGCTTATGTCAAATGGCAGTTTATCACCAGCAGCCCCACATCATATCGGCTTATGAGGAAGCGGTACAGTCCTCTAATAAACATTTACTGCGGCTTATAGGGAACCAGCAATTTTTCTTATCACCAAATGAACATACTTCTAATCCATATTGAAGATTGCCTGAATTTCAGGTCGATCATTACATTACATGATTATGTTGAAATAGCTGTTTCATTATCACGTGGCGAAATTTTGATGGGACGTAACAACGAATGTATCAACCAAATAGATACGAGCAGAACCAAACCTCCAAATCAACGACGTAGTTGTCATCCAATATGAACACCTTCCTTCATTATAATGGCGCTTGGGGCATATTAGTAATGTACATCCAGACAATGAAGCGTTGGTACGTGTGGTACAACAGTGACCAGCGAATGTCTGATGGTCGGCCCACACGTCAAATTCAGCGACCAGTGCAGAAGGTATATTGGCAAATATCAGTGAATGGCGAATTTCCAAAACAAACAGATTTTACCAGGCAATAATATTTTAGATGGACAACACCATCTGTTGCCAGGTCTCAACATACTACGACAACACCAATATATAGATGCATCGATAACCTCTAGGTATTTATTTTTTATGTGTACTGAGAGAGAGGAGTGTCAAAAAAGCCATTGTAAAAAAGGAAAGTTCATTTAAATATTATACAATACCATTTTGCAATCAGGAAAAAATTGTACACTAATCACAAACGTAAAATCCAATCAAAAAGCGTCGTGTTGTTAGTAAGTGCATTGGTTAAATCTATTAACTCTAATGAAAGCTATGTCACATTAAAAGTCAGGATAGATATAGGATCATAAACAATCAGCTGGATTCAAAAGTCACAACCAGTTAAAATACTCGATTGTGTTGCAGTTAGAGGCTGTAGTATTTTAAAAAGTCACGAAACTTCTACTAGAGCAACATATGCAAACGGAAGGCTGGGAGCATCTTAACAATCTAGAGCATGCAGATCCAAATTATAATACAGAAGGAGATTTTAGACATTTTGCTTGGAGCGGATTATGGAATTGCCTTTGACTTTCACATCGGCCAGACGTGTTTTTGTTTTTTCATTTATTTTAATATTTAATTTTTATAAAATAATTTTGAGTTATTAGTTTTCTATAATAATCTAGTTATTAAGGGAACTGTGTGGTTTTGTTTTGAAAATATTAAAATATTAAAAATACCAAATTTAATTGTGAAGACAACAAATTTTGAGGTTATAAAAATACCAGGTCTCTCTCTCACTCTGGCACTATATCCCATCAAGGGATTTGGCCGCCTAAAATGAGGTTTCATAATCATATTTTCATTTCGAATAATGAGTGATTAATTCATTGATCCTAAACCAGCCGTGAAATTTTTTCCTCGTCACCACCGGGTATCGAACCCGGGACCTCCGGTCGCTGGAGCAAGCATGCAAACCACTTTGCCACCGGGGCGGCAAAGTGGTTAGCATGCTTGCTCCAAAAATACCAGCTGGAGACCCTAAATAATCACAATCATGAGAAGTCGTAGTAATTCTGGAGTCTGATGTAGCCCAATCAGACTCCAGAATTACTACCAAAGGATTGTGCATCATTTGATTATGAATCATTAGCAACCAGTTACTGGATTGTTTCCAACTAGCTCAACTTATCCTCATGCTTGAAAAGTACGCAGACATAACCTCATTTATTGAAGGGCATGGCGAAGTGTTAATGGTGGTATTCACCCTGATAGGCAGGTAAGGGATGCATACAGCCTACGTAAAGTCTACCGAAGTTTAATATGTACACTATTTAGAGGATAAGGAAGGTACATGTAACAGTGGCTGTATGCATCAACCTCTTTTGTATTTTTCGTTTTTTTTTTTGTCTGGTCTGTTAATGGGCTTTTGTCTTATAAATGGAATGTTTGCTACGTCATGTTTGCGGTAATAAGATTTATGTATTGTATTTGCGGTGGGCAGCGGTAACGAGGTGTATAGGCAACAAGCAGCCGTCATCTTCGGTATAAGTTGTTTCCGGAGAGGGGAACACCTGTAATATTTGATCTCATCAGCAAATTTCTCTCACTTTTCTGACATTTCATTTTTCTGATTTTGTGAATGGTTCTTTGGATATTGTAATTTTTAGTTTAGGGCAAAGGCAGGTCTTGCGGATTGAATGTTCAAAGATGTTTCATTGTATGTACATGCAGTGCTTGGGGAATGCAAAATTAACAATTACAAAAAAAATGTCAAATATGACGTTTCAAATAAATTACACAGAGTCCTTTGATTGCAATTTAGAGTTATCGAGGTTTATCAAATGTTTATTATTAATACTATTAAGGCGGTGATACATGCACAGATTTTGCCTTTAAGGCATAAAAATTATGCGCGCTGATTGGTTAAAATTCGGCCATCTTGATTCGCCTTATAGGCAAAAATTTTAAATTGAACATTTCTCAATTTTGTATAAGGCAATTTTTCTTGCCTTAAAGGCAAAATCTGTACATGTATCACCGCCTTTATTCATTGCAGTTCCTGATTAAGCTTATATATTTGGTTCTAATGAACATTTTTGATTACTACATTTTAGATAGTTTTTCAGGGATCATGGCATTTCTTTAATTAAATGGTTTTCTAGGTTGTTTCGGGAGACTATAAATTGGTGAAGGTTTTGATTATATTGTTCTGGGTTGGATAAATAATAATCGCTGGTTGTTGTTTTTATGATTTATTTAATACGATTAGGTGATACGATACGATGAAGGATCATACAGTTGTGTTAGCAACTTATTATTAATTCTATCATCTTACAGATTCGTGATTGCTTTAAAAGTTTTATTTAATTTGTTTAGGTGTTGGGGTTCTGGAGCTGTGCCAAACATCCATTATTGATCTTATATTGCAGATTAGCTTTTTTAGAAACCATTTGGAATTAGCTACACGATAGATATGCGGTTATGATTAAAAATTAGATTCCGATTTCAGAAGCAGTTAAAAACTTTTATGGGACTATTTTGTAGTATAGAGACCTCTGTTTTTCCAGTGGCTTGGCTCCTGTTTCAGTTAGGCGTTTTAGCAAGAATTTTTTAGTTATTAGTATTGCATCCAGTGGGTGGTATTTTTTAATAATAATTATTAATTTTAATTTTTTATTATTTTAGATCTTTCTTTTAAATTTTATTAAAAATAGGTATTAACGAAAATTCAAGAAGATAAGTTTGCAGAGTTAAATAACTATTTTTAATTTTCAGATGACTGGAAGTTTTTCAGTTACATGATTGATACATGAGGCGTTTTAGCAAGAATTTTTTAGTTATTAGTATTGCATCCAGTGGGTGGTATTTATTTAATAATAATTATTAATTTTAATTTTTTATTATTTTAGATCTTTCTTTTAAATTTTATTAAAAATAGGTATTAACGAAAATTCAAGAAGATAAGTTTGCAGAGTTAAATAACTATTTTTAATTTTCAGATGACTGGAAGTTTTTCAGTTACATGATTAATAATTATTTCGTAGTTAGAATTGTGTCATTGTGTTAATAACTATCAACTACTTGGGTGTCTGTAACCGGGTCGAGTCTATCCTTACTAACATAACCTTTCCTATCCCTCCTATTTTATTATGTGTAATACAGGTGTACGGTGGGCCCCGGCCATATCTGGGATTACTTGTCAAATGACTTGGCTGTACATCTCAATCAAATCAAATCAAATTTTGCTTGAAGCGGATTATTATCCAGTATTATGAAATGAAGCCCATAACAAGTAATAGCACAATAAACAGAATTAAGATGACTCGTGAACGGGAATTCAATGATACAATCAATGATATCTTTTATCGATTTACAGACATTTAAAAAGATTTTGGGAAACTGATGGAAGTCAACGTAGAATGACAATTTACCACTACGAAACAAAGATGCCAAGAATACTTTCAAAATAACTTCAAAAGACTACGAAATAGAGCAAACGAGGTTGCATTATTATTTAAGGATGACGAGTTCATATAATAAGTGAATCAAGAAAAAAAGCTACAGCATGTCTTTTTTTGGTGGGAAAACAATTAAAAAAACATAAATATGAAGAATGGATATAATAACTTCATCAGTATGAGATGGTAAATTAAAGATTATTAGTCTACTTTCTTAGTTTAAAATCCAGGCGGCTATTTGCAGTGGTTTCAATTAAATATCCAATCCCATCTTTAAGATAGCCATTTGAAAATAAAGTGTTCTAACGAGTATAATAATGATAAATAAAATATTTCGGAACGGTTTGAATTTCGCCTGATATGTTATAAAAGCGCAACCGTATAAAATACGGTAGCGTTACAATCAAAATAAAAATGTTTTTATATTTTGTTTATTTCAAAGATATTTTTATTACTTTTTTATTGCATCCCTAATAATTTGGATTGTGTTGAACGCAAGGCAACGCAAGATACACAAAACCTTGCAAGTTTTATTACCGAAAAAATCCATTCGCAATATAAAACGCATATGGGTGTAATATTGAACGCTTATTTATGGCTTTATGTTTATTGGTCTTGCGCAATAAAATTGTACCCGTATTTATATCCGCGGTAAACGTAAAACTGGTGCTGTGATTATTACATTGAAGCCGATAAACTAAATACAATTTCGGTTCACGTACGCTATACAAAATTTATTATATTTAAATGTAGGCGATTAATTCTATATATTTTAAATTAGTTTTGATAATTTTCTATTCTGTGCTTGATGAACATATAAACTATCACTTTCGACATCAACGAAATCGTCTTACTATAATTCTAATTTCTATGCTATTTCCATACTGACGTTGGAGTAATCTTTGATTTTCTCTTTGTTTCGTTAACTTTGTATCGTTTTTCACCGTACCATATTGTGCGACAATTTGTAGATATTGTAAAATATTCCATTTTTTCTTTTTTCCGACCACCTTATAGTTTTCCAGTTCAAAATGCTGTTTCCGGAAGTTAAAATTAATTTTTACATTTTTAAATAATGCAAGATCTCAAAGTATGTATACGTCATGTAATCTGTTTTAGTCATTAGCCAACTCGAACAACACATTACAGGACGCGTTACAGAACAAATGGGTAAATTTATTCTCACAACACACAAATTATATTTTATCTTATATGTCACTATTGTTCATTTCTATTCGGAAATATACTGATTTTAGAAAAAAGTTTATTTTTGAATTCGTTAAAGTGTCAACTTCCGCCTGTCTTCTACCTCGGGTAATTGAAGTTACAAATTTGTGCTTAATTTGTTTCTCTAGCTTTAACATCTCACGAAGGGATTTTACACTTTGTACTGTGGTCCTCCATTCCAATATATCCATCGCTTTCGCCCTCCAGTTTCGACGTCCTATATACGAAGGTCTTATTCGACGTCATCACGCCTACGCAGTCGGAGTATTCCCCTGCGGAAACATTGCTTGTTGGAACATTTTATTTATCATACGTTGTAATGAGGACCTTGAACGTGGCCCATCCATCTAACCCGATTAGATTTGATGAACCCAATGATATCGGTAACTCCGAGAAGTTTCTTTACCTCGTGGTACATACTAATCCGATATTCAGTTCGTGTGACATTAATTGGACAAAAAGTAAAACGAATAATTCTCATGAAGTTTGTCCTAACTTGTCCTAAACCCAACAACAATTTTAAAACAAGTTTAGGAAAAAAATTCACTCGACTATATAGTAACGTGAATTTTGACCTAGTCGTTCCTAATTTTAACAGTGTAAAATAATATCATAGTTAATCAAGGTGAGGTTACCAAGACTTTGGAGGTTTGGTTTCGAACTAACGAAAACATTGAGTTTTTTATATTAAAAAATAAAACTTTGAATTCAAAGTATTTTTAAAAATTGTTGTAGTTTGCTCACTGCAGTCTGATGAGACGATCGAATTTTTTAATATAAAAAATTCAATGTTTTCGTTAGTTCGAAACCAAACCTCCAAAGTCTTGGTAACCTCACCTTGATTAAAACACTATCTGGCTATTATCCAGAATAACCCAAAATTTAATATCATATTTGTTCTATTGGCAATTTAAAATATTTGAATTTATTATCAATTTATAATATTATATTTTAGTAAATTAATTATCTAGAATAAAATAAATTAATTGAAAAAGTATAATTTATTAATAAACTTACGTTTAGAATTCAAAAGATTTAGAAGAAAATATCAAAGTAAAAATCATTTGTCCCAAGATACTTTTAAGATGTTACAACCCTTGAGGTATGTGTTCTCACGTTGTGAGTCTAGTACAAAGTGGAAACACATACTTGTAGGATCCAACCAGAAAACATGAGTTTTCCGAAAAAAATTAGGGGAACACTGGGTTTATAATTCAAAAGATGTAGAGGTAAAAAGTTGAAGAAAAACCTTCCGTCTTAAGATACTTCTAAGAGGTTACAACCCTTGGGGTAGGTCGAGAACCGGAAACCTCTGAAACAATATTAGACCCAGTGTTCCCCTAGTTTTTCCGGAAAACTCGTAATTTCTTGTTGAATTGGGTCTAGTTCAAAGTGAAAACACCTGCACTCAAAGTTGTAAGCTCTTAAAACTATCTTAGAACAAAGGGTTTTTACATCGACTTCTACCTCTACAACTTTTGAATATTAAACCCAGTGCTCCCCTAATTTTTTTCGGAAAAATCATATTTTCTAGTTGGATTGGATCTAGTTCAAATTGATAACACCAGCTCTCAAAGTTGTAACTTCTTAAAAGTGTCTTAAGACAAAGGGTATTTACTTCGACTCTGACCTCTAAAACTTTTGAATATTAGATCCAGTGTTCCCTTACTTTTTCTGAAAAACTCGTGTTTTCTAGTTGGATTGGGTTTAGTTCAAAGTGAAAACACATATACTCAAAGTTGTAACCTCTATAGAAGTATCTTAGAATAAAGGGTTTTTACTTCGACTTCTACAACTTTTGAATATGAACGGTAACGCGTGTGACCGTTATTGTTACTAGTGATGTGAACGCTTTTGGGATCTATGTGTGTGTGCTTTCTGCCGATTTTTCTATTGAAGTTACATATGTTGGTGAGGTACGTTATTGGTGGCTTCTTGAACCTCAACAAAGAATACATCTTTGCCGTTATCAAATTTATCTGCGATTGGAGTATGTACTTTAACGGTCGTGGTTTTTAATTGGGTAGTTCGAAGTGTGACCGGGTATACCCGCTTATTTATAGGGCGGAAATCGATGAGCTGTTGCTTCACGCGCTGATGGATGACTAAGCCAACTCAGACAAGTAAATCAAATCACCGAGGGCACTGGTCCATTACCCCCAGCTCTACTCCGGCCATTACCTCCCGGTCATTACGCCTTGCCTTCCCTCGCAATTACGGAAATTTTCCCTCCTTCATTTCACCGGATTATTACCCACCCGACAGTCTGAATAATTTCGATGAATTGTATTTTACCACAACTCGTGATCACACATTTTTGTCTGCGGGGGATTTCCTACAAAGGAGATTTTACGATTCATCGAATTAAAATTATATCGATATTAAGAAGATTTTCGGATAATTATTACGAGGTGCACAATAATTTGAAACAGTTTTAATTGCTATAATTATTTAGACACTCCGGAAACTTAGAGGGCAAGTAGCTGGTCGCAAGTACCAAATCAGAGTTTTTTGACAGCTTGCGTAAGTGACAGGCGTGAAATTTATGCTCTGAAAAATTTATACTATAAATAATTATAAATTATTATATTTAATCAATATTTTAAAAATGTTGGTGCTTTAAGTGCGTAATTATAAATATTATTATAAATATTATAATATAAATTAATAAATTAAGTGAAAATGCCATATTTTGAGAAAGCTGAATCAAACAAAAATTTTTCGGATCAACTAAATTGCGCTAAATGTCAAGTCGTGGTTGGGCCAAAAAACGCAATTTACGAATGCTACGTCTGTAAAAAATGTTACCATCATGCAAATGTTATCGTCATGCAAAATGATATATGTGCGCATATCAAAAGATTAGCAGATAACCAAAGATGGGCTTGCATAACAGAATGTTGGTGGTAATAAATTGGATCAACTACTTAAGAAAATGAATCAGATGTCCGCTGAATTTTGAGAAGTTAAAGGATTGTTAGATGAAGTAAAGGATTCACAGGGTTTCCTCTCTGATAAATTTGATAAATTAAATGAAGATTACTTAAAGATAGTTGAACAAAATGAACATCTGAATCGAGAAGTAAACCTTTTAAAATGCAACTGCGACCAACTTCAACTCAAGTTCAATCATTTAGAAGCTGCGGCAGATAGTTCGCGCCAGTCAGAGCAACAATACAATATCATTATTGCTGGATTATCAAATAACGGATGATCATATTTTGTCTGTGGAATACTTACCACAAAAAACCTACTTCCAAAAATCACAGAACACTTCGATTAAGACTAATTTTAAAATTCTAATAAAACTGAAATCTCCGGAAGTGAAACACAACATACTGCAAAAGAAAAGCAGAAAGAAATATCTTGCAGCTGGTGAAATTGGATTTGTAGCCGAAGGTGAAAGCGATTGTCAAATATATTTGAGAGATCATCTTACTGTATACGAAATGACGCTATACTATGAGGCTCGACAGTTAAAAAGGGTTCTAAAATTTCAATATTTATGGGTCAAAAATGGAACTATACTTTTTTGCAAACAAGAAAACTCAAAGGCATATAAAATCACTTCTTGGAATGATATCGCTGAATTCGAGGAAAAATTTGGGATTAGAAATATTTCGCAATAAACCATTAGTTTTGTTTAAATCAGGTATATAAGAATTTAACTTTTAAATATAATTTTGTAACGTACATAGAAAAATATCTTAATGCTTACTCGTATAATCATTTAAACTTAATCAATTCCAATTATAATTTTATTAATGTATGTTCGCCTATTGATAGATTTGTTTTAAAAATTTCCAACATTTGTGTAATTAATCCGTGCTCATCGAATACTTCGTCAGCTGTTATAACGATGATTATCTGCATTTTTATATCCACCCTGTGTTTGGTTATTAATGTACTAAACAATTTATTTTATATTAATTATAAAAAATTTTCCGTCACATGTCGGTTAGATTTTCAATTTTGAAAAAATGACTTAGTAAAAACGACCATTGGAACTGGAATGGTGGGGGGTAATGACCGGGGTAATGACCAAGGGGACTGTTACGTATTGGCAGAGAGTCAATGCAATTTTTACTGGATACCGGAGCTTCGAAATTGCTGGCATGGAGCAAAGGTGTGAGCAGATGGTATCTCTAAGCGAACCGCGATAGAGTTGGGCATATTTCCACCCCAGGGCCGCTATTCTTGAAATCGGTGGATATTTCCGTCGGTGGATTATAATTTGCATTAAAATTCTTTATATTATTCGAATTTTTGCGCCGGATGCTTTAATCATTTTTTTAAATTTGCTTATTTGCGTTTATACTGAATGTTAATTAAATGTTTAGACTGAATGTTAATTATGTTACACTTTATACATTTCTCTTAACATGAATACGAATTTTCGTCAATCTCCATGATGTTACGTAGGTTTTTAATGATTGTGGAATGCAATATTGCTTTATACAAATTTACATAAATATTCGTATATAATAATGCATATCTGTCTACCAATATGCTAAATATTTTGCATTTACATTATCATCGAAACCATTAGCGAAACGAGATTTTACTCGTAACTACAATTTTATTTAAATTTAGCATTCCACTGATAGTTTACGATAATTATATGGTAATGCTAAATGAGTATATGTGATTTCTAAAACTAAATAAAAAAAATGTTTTTACCATTAAAAGTTTTGTACAGTTGTAGGATATTATTTTATTCAGTAACCCAGCAGCCAAATTATGTACATTACAATTACGAAGTAATAATAGAGGGGTGAATATGTCCCTGTATGAGATGTAGCGCTAGCAGTAAGTAAGTAGGCATAATCTGTAGAAACACTTGCTCATAAGCGGAGCGGTAAACCATACAAACTAGTTATTTTCAAAAACGTTATCTGGTAGCCTTTTGACCCAGTGATCTAATCTAGGCTTTCCAATTTTAATAGAGAGAATTTGATTGTTATCTTAGATACAAATGTATGCAAAGTTTCCAGCAAATATTAATCGTTCTACTTTCTTTTACATACCGGGTGTTTCGGGAGGGAAATTGAGACAATCAAATATCTAGAAAAATAGCCACTCTACAGAAAAAATGTCCATAATCAAAATTTAATCATACCGCGGGGGAAATACATTGGTGCAAAAAAAATAGTCCCCCACCCCCCGCTTTGTAGGTGGGGCGGGGGTTAGTTTTAAACTAAGATAGGAAGCCATATTTTTTATTGCAGATACGGATTTAACGACTAAAAGTACGTATGATTTGAAATATTTTGTTCGGTTCATGATAGGTGGCGTTGTAATCGACGAAATTCAATTTTTTCAATTTCTTCTTCTTAGAACACACGCATTCGATTCTGCAATACGTTTGAAATAAAAAACATCACGTTTTCATTGGAAATACTCGAAATTCGTCATCAAAACAATTTATTAATGTAAATGGCAGGTGAATAAAATAATTTTAACTTAAAATAAGTGTTCAAAATGATGGCCTGCGACTTCAATGCACTTATTAATACGCATTTCCAATGAGTGTACACAACTGAGAAGTGTGTTTGGTTGAATTTCAGCACACGCATTTCTGATTCGCTCAATCATGTTCTCACGTGTTGTTGGTTCTTGTTTGTAAACTTTGTCATTGAGATAGCCCCCACAAAAAGAAATCTGGCGAAGTAAGATCTGGTGATCTGGCGGGCCAATTTATCGGACCAGCTCTACCGATCCAGCGACCATTGAAATCATGATCAAGTATTTCACGTGCCACCACCGAATAGAGTGCAGGACAACCATCATGTTGAAACCACATGTTCAAATTTTCAAGTAATCCATCCATCCATGACGGTATACTTTTTAAAACATTAACACTTAACACTCATAACATAGAATATGTAAACTAAGCCTGCTTTTGACCCGTCAGGTGATTACGGTTGTACTCGTCGGATGGGTCAAAAGCATATTAGGCGAAGCACTTGATTTGTCCCTGACGTACCATACGTTTATTCACTTTACTATCATTCACATCACTATACGAGTTATATTAATTTAAGGAGACATTTGTTTTTCTCTTACGCTAATAATGAATTACTCGAGTTATTACAATCGTTTCATATGACTATATGATAACAGAGCGTCACTCATTAAGTTAATGGTAAATTGGTTCCTACCCCAAAAAACTGAATTAAATATAACAATAATCATTTAATAAATCCCGCGAAATGAAACGATCATTACAATTTTCTTAACTAATGTTATCATTCGAACAAATAAACTAGAAAGAGGAAAATCAAATAAAATCTTTATGTCAATGATTTAGTACCTTAAATCCTTCCATGCAGTGGTAGCAGTATTATATCCAATGCCGTTGAACCGGGCTGATACACCGTTGGGTTTTGTGTATTTTTTTCTCTCACAATGCCGCTTTCTCGAAAATTTATCGTAACGATTCTCGTGCCGATCCCAGATTTATTGTATACTCTTGCACACCCCAAATTGCCTTTGTGATACTATCCATTTAATGGTTCGATAGCAAATCAGATTTCTATTATGGTGTTATAATACCGCAGAAATTTCCCGATGGTGTTTTAAAAAATTCGTTCAAAAACACACTAACTTTTTATTATATGATTTTATTTCACAACTCCATTCAATTATTCCATTAACAGTGGCAGTAAATTTTAATTCTTATTAATAATTTTTTTTTATTTATTTTTTTTTAAATTATGTTAATAAATGTATATAAATTATTATATTCAACAGATTTTTATATATCTTAGTTTATTTTATTCAACAGATTTTTATACTATATATACAGTTTTAATTCGTATTACTAATTTACAATGAACTAATATTCACGGCGATGTGACATTAACACATGTCCGATCTTATCACTATGTCTAAGGACTTCAAAAACAAATTTTACGTACAAAATTTTTAATTATAACTTCAACTTTTATTTTATAAATTTTTGTACATTAATTCACAAAAAAAATGATCGATTCATTTGTTTTATTTAATTTTATTTTAAACTTGTAACTCTTTCCCGTTTTTTTTTCTTTTTGCTATTACTTTTCTCGTAGCCGTTCTGTTATCAACTGACTTGAAGTTTTTTTGTGTTTTTTTCTTTTCTCTTTCGATCATCCTCCTCATCAATAAAAATTATTACCTATAGGGGGGGGGGGAGGAAGGGAGAAGGTCTATATGGTAATACCAAGAGAAATATTTTATGGTTCTATGTGTTTATATCGATAATCGATAAATTAATACACCATAATAGCGGGGTTCTATACCAATCGTTACAAACAATCGTAAAACATTCAATCCATACAAAAATTGATCTTAAATTGTTCATACAACACAAACCCTTTTACAACACAAAGGCGTTGATCATTAAAACACGTATCTTATTTTCATCAACATTAATTATCATTCATCGTTAACATTAATTAACACAAATTCACAAACAAATAAACTCCTTATTACAACATTAATAAGTCCAATCAAATCGTCTTTATCATATTAAAATTCTAATCTAATTCCTAAAATTAATATTAGGTCTTCTAAATCTGAACCCAAACGTTCTCCAGTTGATCTAACATTAACATAAAATGTTGTAAAATCTCTTACTTCTACAACAAAATGTTCAAAGAACAATTGCAAATTTCAAAATGAATTAAAAAATGCATATGCAAGAGAAAAAATCCACAGAAAAATCCTAAAAATATAAATTCCGGTTAACTGAGTGTTCCGGTTAACTGGATACCAGATAATCGGGGTTTTACTGTAATATGAAAATTAAAGCCATTCAAAATTTTCAACTAACGCTTTTTAATGGAAATGTGCAAAAAAACAATTGCAAATTTCAAAATGTATTAAAAAATGCATATGAAAGAGAAAAGAAAGAGCAAAAAGCAAAAAAAAAATCCTAACAATTAAAATTCCGGTTAGCTGAGTGTTCCGGTTAATTGGATGCCGGATAATCGGGATTTTACTGTAATATGAAAATTAAGCCATTCAAAATTTTCAACTAATGCTTTCATTAATGAAAATGTGCAAGGAACAATTGCAAATTTCAAAATTAATTCAAAAATGCATATGAAAGAGAAAAATTGCCAAAAAAAAAATCGTAAAATTAATATTCCGGTTAACTGAGGGTTTCGGTTAATTGGATGCAGGATAATCGGGCTTTTACTGTAATATGAAAATTAAAGCCATTCAAAATTTTCAACTAATGCTTTCATGAGTGAAAATGTGCAAAAAAGAATTGCAAATTTCAAAATGTATTAAAAAAGAGAAAAGAAAGACAAAAAAGCAAAAGAAAAATCCTAACAATTTAATTCCGGTTAACTGAGTGTTCCGGTTAATTGGATACCAGATAATCGGTCTTTTACTGTTATACATTTTAACGTTTTATTTCTGTTTTAAAATACACATTTTATTGCATTTTCAAAGTGACTTATGATTTGCATTAATAAAGTCAGCTTTTTTTATTTCATTGTCAATTTTAAAATGAAATAAAAACGCTGGTTTTAAGTCCGAAAAAGCACCATTTTTAATTCAGGGAGCCGTCATGCATTTAAGGGTTACAAGTGTATATCATTTACAAAAAAACGATTAAAAACCAAAAGATTGTAAATTAAGTTTCAAATAAAATTTGTTCAGATCATTTTTTTTAATTCCTACTGTACCTTTTTACATTAGTTGGGAGGTTCTTGCAAAATTTAGTGTAGAAATTGCAGCTTCCACGGCTCTTTTAAAATTTTGCAAAGAGGTTGGAAAGTTTAACATTAACAAAAACGACAAAAAATTAAAAGACTGAAATAAATTTAAAGAGTAAATTAAATTTAAAAATTAAATTTTTCAACAGGGTACTGATTTTTTATTATACACGACAGTTTTTTTTTGCGTGAAATGTGCGGTGTGGTGTATTAATGATTTATGTACATTTGTCGTCAAAAAAGTCGGCTGTTTGCGTTAACAGATTCACGCTCCATTTTTTAATTCAACTTATCATCCAAAACTATGTATACGAATTTGACATAATTTCTCTCAAAACATCCCAATATTAATTGGCTATGCGAAAGTGGCAGCCACTGTAAAATTAACTATTTATTTTGTTTAATTGTTCAATTTTGGTTTGATAGTAATGTTTAGAATGTATCACGGCATTTGGCGGCTTTACTTTGGTAACAGGATAAGTTTTAATTTAACGTTTCGAAAATACAAAATTTTTAACCGGTACTTGCTTGTTGTCACTTGTCGCGTATTTTTATTGTCGATCAATAGGTATCCAGAGTACTAAATTTTCAGCTACAATTACATGCCAGACATACTAATTTTGCGGTTTATGTAAAGCTTTACAGTAAAGCATTTGTTGACAATTCGAGTTGTTATAGAAAAGTCTAGTTGATAATTTGATGCGTACCATAAGTGAAGAGATTTTTTTTTAACATATAACTTAGCAGATGGGAATCCCCGAGCGGACTGATACAATTAAAAACATATCCGCTGTGGTCATAGAATGGAACGGTTCAGTCAATTGCCGGGCACCCTGTATACTTCAATTTAGTGAAGAAGAAAACCTCTGTTTAGTGACATTTAAATCCTTTAGTGACTATATAAGACATAATCACGGTCCTATTATTCACAAGCTGGTGTTTGTTTTGGGACACCTCAAAATGTTTTGCAAATAATCCACATAAAAGTTTCTTCAAAAAAATTAATAAAGTTTAATAACTTCACAACAAAGAGTATCAAGGTATATAAACAATAACAAAGCTAAAGTCCAGCATAAATAATTCAGAAGACTCTTTATAATCCAAAAATGTTGTTTGTATGTTTTGGAGCCATTAATAACAATTATTCTCGCTGAAATTTCAATAAAATTAACACTAATTGGTATTTCGTTTGATAATTGTTTTTCAGCTAGGTCGTTTGTTGGATTTCCTTTACAAAATATAAACATTTTTCATTTTAAGTGCTTATAAGTTATTATATAACATTATTTTGCGAGGGAGATACAAGATTCGTAAATTATTTATGTGGGTGGCCGAAATTTTTTCAGAAAAACGTAAAAAACTCGTTATACGCTTACGATACCAATTTATATTCATAATGCCCTGTATATGAATATTAATGGGATTTTTAAATTATTAATTAAGATTAAATTTATTAATGTTTATTTACTATATAAAGTGAAAGAAATTGGATCTTCACGTACACCTATACAACCTACATAAGCAAAATAACTAAGTGATGATGAGAGATTCAAATAAATACGAATTACCTCTAATTAGGATGTTTTAATAAAATACCATTATAAGAAAATTTCAAGCTTTCTGGTAATTAATTTAAATATTTATAATCGGAATTTTATGTGTAAAATTTAATGTGTAAGAATATTATCGCATGCCCTACACCCATAGTAAAAAAATTAAAATCTATTTGTTTTTCCGTAATTAGTAATGGCAGGGATTATCCTGAGTGTATCGCGCCCACCGTACAACCGTTTTACAAATAGCAAAACTGATAAATTTGGTAGAAATATTAGTTGCCCTAATAATATCCGATAATATCCATAACGCAATTATATTTCAAAATTACGTCAGTTTCATTATTATTTTAATAATCTGACTGCCTCTGGACCTAAAATATCTGAGTACTTATAAAATAAAGCGCAACCAGAAAATGTTTGATATTTTTCATCCCCTTAATAAACACATTTTTCATTTAATACTTGTATTCGTACCACAAACGGGAAGCGCGCCAACAGTGTTGCAACTTTTAAACTGAATCGCGCGTTAACTGTTTTGCAACTTTGAATTTGAATCGCACGCCACTAATTTGAACAAAAAAATTTGCTTTTCGGTCGTCCCATAAAATTCTCAAATGTTGCAAGATTTCACGCGCACAAAATCTTGGAAATTTTCTGAAACCACCTGATATACCCGTTTCGGGTATCTTCCGGTGAAATTTTCCGATTTTTCTAGCCTGAGCACAGCGCAATAGTTTTGTAGACCTACCCTGAAAAAATCTTACGGATCGAATCATGTTTAACGATCATTTTAGGGTTGAGTAAGAAAAAATTAAGAGTATTCGTCGTGAGCAAATACTTTTGTCCTTCACAAAATGATTTTGATTAGAGAAAAGATCAAACAAGTCAACTCAATTCTCAATAGACGATTGAGTTGAGTAGACATTTCGTTCTCTTTTTCATCGAATTCAACACTAATGTATTGAAAAGTGAATGAAATGTCGATTTAAACTCAGGCATCTATTGAAAATTGAATTGTTTTAGGATTTTTTTATCTCAGCGTGAAAATGAATTGGAGTCAGTTGGAATTCAAAAGAATTCAAGCGAACGCCGAGCGAACTGAATTTATTTATTTATTTACTGACATACATTTGGTGAACCCCGCACCTCAATTGAGTATACAAGCTCATTCGTTTAAGGTATGAGGCTCATGATTAATACTAAATCTTTTGACTTTTAACGCTATTTGCCGTAGGCACTTGGCGAAACACACTTATACTTAATAAACACATTTTTATTAATCACTTGTTTTTTGTTCCGCAGAATATTTTGAATGTCTTTCAAAAAGTTTAAAAAATCACTCGATCGATTTCGACTTGTTAGGTCATCATCAGGAGTATCTACTGGTTTGTATTAGTAAAAATTTTTGTTATATAAAAGAAAAAAGCAAAATATAATAAAAGAAGGAGAGAAGAAATAATAAGCAATAAAAATTAATCTACGGATCGCGCAGGTAGGCGATGAGTCATATGTAGGTTGAGTAACAAAATTCAAGGTATATTATTGCGTACGTGAGAATAGAAAAGGGCGGGGTCTGTAATTGGTGAGAACCGGATTTCTCTTTGTTCGTTAAGGATATTTTGGTTAAGAAATATTGATTTTCGAATTTCGTAAGATTCTAAGGTATCTAAACGTCTGCCTTTGGGTTGTATATGTAATATGTCTAAATTGTTCAAGCTAGCTGTATGATTTTCTGAAGTTAAATGGTTATGGAAAGTTGATTGATTGCAACCAGATAAATGTTCTTTAGCTCTAACTCCAAAATTGCGCCCAGTCTGACCAATATAGGAGAAACTACGCTATGTACAAAAAGAGGGAGATACAAAATAAAATCAGTGTGTGCGTTACAAATAAAGAAAGGTATTGATAACTCTTCTTCTCCGATAAACTCTTCTTCTTCTGCTGCTTCTAATACTAACCTCAAAGTGATTGGTGCGATAAAGAAAAAACTACGTGACCATGACCTTATAGCGTGTAAAGCGGATAAAGGCAATACAATAACCGTGCTCACAAAAGTCGATTACTGCAATAAAATTTCTGATTTTATTACAGAAAGTAAAGCAATAGAGCTTGGCAGAGATCCAACTAAGTCTTTTAAGACTTCGGTTAGTAAGTGTATCAACCAATGCCAGGAGTTATTTGATGGAACTGGTTGGAAGTACTCTGTCATGAATCCATCTGCCCCGATCCTTTATGGTTTACCAAAAATCCATAAGGAAGGCATTCCGATTAGACCAATAGTAGCGTATTGCAATGCTCCTGCCTACAAGCTATGTAAGGGTTTCATAAATTATTTCAATTGTCATACTAATTTCTTTTCGGCTTATTCGGTTAAGAACTCGGTAGAATTGATTAACAAAATTCAAGACGTCGATATTCCGTTACATTCAAAACTAGTTTCATTTGACGTTGCCAGTCTTTTCACTTCTATTCCAATTAATACTTTGTCCCAAATAGTTTGTAATTACTTAGATAGGGATGTTGTAGATGAGAGCTTACGTCGTGAACTGAAGTTAGTTTTTGAGACTTGTATTAAACAAAATTATTTCTGTTTTGATAATACATATTTCAAATTCGCTGATGGTCTACCCATGGGCTCCCCTCTGTCACCTTTGTTGGCTGAAATTTTCATGAATTTCTTCGAACAAATGATCTTATCAAATAACAATCCTTATTTTCGTCATATAATCTTTTGGTATAGATATGTTGATGACATATTATGTCTATGGAATGGAACTGATAGACTGTTAGACTCTTTCCTTACTTGGTTAAATTCTCAGTATCCCACCATTGATTTTACGTTAGAAAAAGAAGAAAATAAATGTATTAATTTTCTAGATATAACAATAACCAGGATTAATTCTACTTTAGACTTCAAAATTTATCGGAAACCCACGTATACAGACGCTGTTATCCCTAGTTCTTCAAACCATCCCCATAATATTAAAATGTCAGCTTTCCACTCACTCATAGATAGACTAATAAACATCCCTCTGTCAAATTCAAATTATAACACTGAGCTTAACATAATTCTTCAAATAGCAACGAATAACGGATATGCAACTAGGACTATATTAAAGTTATTAAATAAAAAGCTACAGCGTAAAACTCTAACGGGTATTTATCCACCGGATAGTCCAACGCGGGAAAATTGTCGTCGCTTGGAGTATATAGGAAAAACGAGCCAACGGATTAGCAACATCGTGTCCAATTATACCAATATTAGTTTTGCTTTTTATAATAATAACACAATAAAGAAAATGATTTTTAACAATAAACCTAGAGTTGATCGCCTTTCCAAATCTGGTGTCTATAGGATCAATTGCAATGATTGCAGTTTCTCCTATATTGGTCAGACTGGGCGCAATTTTGGAGTTAGAGCTAAAGAACATTTATCTGGTTGCAATCAATCAACTTTCCATAACCATTCAACTTCAGAAAATCATACAGCTAGCTTGAACAATTTAGACATATTACATATACAACCCAAAGGCAGACGTTTAGATACCTTAGAATCTTACGAAATTCGAAAATCAATATTTCTTAACCAAAATATCCTTAACGAACAAAGAGAAATCCGGTTCTCACCAATTACAGACCCCGCCCTTTTCTATTCTCACACTGAGAAAACTCATGTTCAGAAACGACACAGTTTGTACATGTTTCGAATATAAAATATATTTGAAAAGACGACAACAACAATTTATATCCCAATTTGAAATGTTTTATTTAGTCTGCTTTAAGTCCATTTAACAAATAATTAATAATTACGATGAAAATATTAAATATCAAAACTAACATTAAAAATTTCGTATGTAGCTATAAAATAAAGGTGCTACTAAAAAAAATGTTTCGGAATTAATAAAATTTTATGCGTAGGGTGGATAGTTAATTTGTAAAATTTCCAAATATTTTATGCCTAACTTGTAAATAAAATATTTATAATTTAAATGGTTATTGGTTAGAATAACTGATTTGACTATAATAATTTCTAAATATGGAGACTTTTATGTCAGATTGACCCATGTGCGTGTATCACCATGTTTCATTTTGACTTATTTTTAAAAGCACTTCCTTCCAAAAAAATAAGAACTTGCTTCTTCTGGATGATAGCCAGTTACCAAGTGTTTGGTAGCTTGGTTCAAATGAACAAGACTGAGAAATCTCATAAATTAAAAAATTCAATTATCTCGTCACACTGCTCATTGCAGTGGTCACCACAAGCTACAATCTAAACATGAAAACTTCAGGAACCTATATGAAGCAAATACAAGTTGACTTAGCGAATTATATTAAACTACTAATAAGCGTTGAACATTTTATTATTTCGAGTTAGTGCAATGTACTTAATTAATTATAGAAATATATTATGCTATAAAACGATAAACAATAATTATGATTTGGTTATAAAAATATCTCTTAAAACTATTTCTATGTAGTAAACATTATATTTCTAAATTTCATATAATGTAAAATAGGAAATAAAATAAATTAATAGGAATAAAGATATTCACGTAATGAAAATTGCTACTGTTCAATTCGGATATATTTTTGTCTGAGTCATGTATGCTTTATATAATATGCAGGTATAATTCGATTGACATGGTTTATGCCCGATTTTCATATGTGGATTTTTTTCAGTGCACGTACGCAATAATATACCTTGAATTTTGTTACTCAACCTACATATGACTCATCGCCTACCTGCGCGATCCGTAGATTAATTTTTATTGCTTATTTTTTCTTCTCTCCTTCTTTTATTATATTTTGCTTTTTTCTTTTATATAACAAAAATTTTTACTAATACAAACCAGTAGATACTCCTGATGATGACCTAACAAGTCGAAATCGATCGAGTGATTTTTTAAACTTTTTGAAAGACATTCAAAATATTCTGCGGAACAAAAAACAAGTGATTAATAAAAATGTGTTTATTAAGTATAAATCTTTTGATGTAACTGTTTTTTCATATATGTTTAAGCAGGAATATGTATTTCAGTCAGGCAACCGCTTCTAAATATTTTGTACGACCTCAACCTGTTTTCGAGTACATAAATATTCCACCGGGCAGCGCCGCTTCACTCCAGCCACAACAATATAATTTTTATTTGTTTTTAATGTTTAAATATTTTCATTTATGTGTATAAAAAAATTCTAAAATATATAATATCTGATCTCTGCCTGACACGAAAGTCAAAGCTGAATGCGCTTGGCGCTTGAGGTTGAACGGAATGTCAGTTAGAATCAGGAATTCTCGTAATTAGAACATCCTCTCTTTTGATTTTGCCCTTGATGTTCGAATTCCCGATGATGTAACCAGCTAACGCTATTTGAAATCTCTAGCGAACTGTGGCCAAAAGCAATTAAATTAGAAAGGTGTTGCCTGTTCCACCGGGAGAATCGAGGAAGAATATTCCGCCGCTTCTTTCGTCAACTGCCTACATCAATGCGTCGTACACGTTCTTTTGCTGTACATTCAAAAACGGGACATTCGCTCGTACTATTTGGCTCATCGAATCTCGACCGTACACTTGCGATAATTGGCTGCCACACATAAGCACGCACATATCTTCGACCATGATCAAAGCTTCTTTGCGAATCCCGTCGTTCGTTTCAAGCTCATAATTCGATGCTGCAGTGCGTCCTTATATTTGTTCCACAATTCCAATGCGTTCGATGGATGACACGTCGCTATGATGATCGCGAACAATGCACGAATTTCATCGTACTCGTTTCCACTAATTGTGTATGCCAGCTACGGACGCGGATATTGTTTTATGTATTTCCCATGCCATAAACGATGATTCTGGATTGTGAGCTCCGCACGGACCGTGAATCATGCTTGTTGCGACTACCGCGAACAAGTCCGAGTCAGCTTCAGGATCTGGCATTTCGGCGCTGATGATTGAATCGATTTGATCTTAGCTGATTTTCTCAATTAACCACAGCAGAATGTATGCATGTGGTAATCCACGCTTCTACCACTCTAGTGAGTACATCCAACAACGTGGCTGTCCGAAAATCATCTGTTTAACGATGAAGTCCATTAGCGTTTTGAGTTTTTGTTTAAATACACGATCGGTGATGTAGTGGCGATCGCTGGAAGTTTGTCCTGGCAGTAGATTACTGCAGGTAATTACCGGCCATTTTTATTGCATGTGAACGTAATGAACTGGCCGTCCGTAATGCATCACATACGTCATACCATCCTGCGCATATGCCGTGGGCTGCCAACATATGTCGCTGGGAGAATGGTCAATTGACCGACGTTTGTTACATTTCCTTCCGAAACGTACTGCTCGGAACTTAGTTTTGATTGATTGAAGCGGATGAAAGTTAAACGTTCCGTTTCGATCTTGAACGTACCGACGCAATACTGTTGAAACAATCGACGATATTTCAAAATATGATTGGCCACGCTTTGTCGCATCTTCAACCGATAAGTATAAGTATGCATGGAGCTAACCTTCTTATTCGTTTCTTCACGGCCACTGACCATTTTATCTGGAAGTGGTACCCATCCTCTCAATGACAAAAGATCAATGGATATTGATGTTTATCATATGATCGATGTGTTTCGTCTGCTTGATCACAATATCACGCGATTCCACATTTTCGCCAACAATCACAACTGCGATTTCGTCGATAGTGGGAGCATTGTGCTGATGCACATGGCCTCAGGGTAGTCTTTTATCTGCGCTCTGATGATTTTATTGTGATCATTGGAAGTCATTGTCTCCAAAGCAGTTTTAAACAAACAAACCAGCGCATTGTGTTCTTGCAAAATACATTAAAGTTCTCTCGTTTTGACGTATTAAAAAGAGCAAGACGATAACGCCGGTGGCACCAACACTCCGCTTCCCATGATAATTTTGCCCTTGAGTCTTTAAAAAAGAGATCCATTTTCGAAATGATGAACACGTGGTGACGTCATTAACTTATAGGTGGGATTGTAGCCGGGTTGACGAACAACAACATCGGTCCCAAATGACTTCATGTTAAAGCATTGATTGTACTGTTGCGTGTGTGCGAGAAAATGTCTAGAGAGCATTGTATCTCCATAGAGGTAAGTACGCAATGGCACCGATGGCGAAGTCAAAACCGGCAATTTAACTTTGCTATCGGCATAATATAGCCCTGGCGTTTCTGCTTGGAACTTGAATGTTTTACAATGTAGACGGTAGACAATCATTTATCAATCTCAATCCCGCAATCAAATTTAATAACCGCACTGTCACGGACCATTAATTTTTTGGAAAATATTATCAATTAAGAAATTTTAAATTCGTCTGTATTAATTACTTTAAAGATTTTCGGCTTTTTTATAGACAAATATTATTTTCTATGACATTCACATTGTTTGAGACCTTTCGGGTCACCAAAAAATGAGGTCATTTACTTACAATACTCTACTAAAAAGAAGTAGAAAATTTACTGAACCCCCCGTTAACCCCAAGGGTATTTGTGTGTACAGAGCCACACAACCCTTTACAAAAATGAGAACTTCCTCAAGTTTCCTCTTGGCAGTTTGGTTTCGTACCGATAAAAGTTGGTCTACTCATCAGGTTGCAACGACCAAACTGCAAAAATTTACCTCTTGCTTCATTAAAAGATTTTTTGGGAATTCGTACCTTTTTTAATTTTAAAACATTATTTTTGCTAATAAATATATATTTAAAAATACATTAAACTTGTAATAAGGCTGCAATACGCGTTTTAGTTTATAAATATTTAAATATTTACATAAAAAAAATCCCAAAAAAATTATTCCCTGTCTGCCAGAATACACATTTGGGAACGGGAAATATATATTTGGGAATTAATGCAATTTGTATTTACAGCAAAATATTTTCCAAATTCCCAATTCCCCGGGAAAACCAGAATAGGGCCACTGATGAGAAGAATGATTTTTTCAAATCAATAGTCTCATCTGTTCGAAACTGTTACGATCCTTACACATATTCGCCATCTATAAGTCATTCGCCATCTATAAGTCAAAATTCAATTTTTATATATTTAGATATGCAATTTTTACTTTAAATAAGCAGCTAAACAATTATCGATTAGTATTTTTAAATTATTAAAGCAAACGTAATTATTTTCCTAACCCGTTATTGTGAATTCTTAAGATCTAAAAATAAAAGCTGAAATATATTTTGTTTTATCTTTTATTAAGCACGCAACTCATAAGTATATAATGGAGCCATTACAACAACACGGTGCAGAGATTCGAACCCCCATTATTAAATTAACGGTTGGAAACAAAAATTTCTATACATAATCCACGTGATATATTTGAAAATCTTTTGACTCTGGCCAGCACAACGACCCTGGTTGATCCCCTAGTTGGTCTTTGAAAATTAAGATTTTTCATCATTCCTTTATATTTTGTTTCTCTTTCCGAGAATGTTGACGTCTGCCAAAAGCGGAACAAGACAAAGAAACTAGAAATGACAAAGTCTTTGTATAAACAAAGTTAAGTTGTGCGTTGGACAAAGGAAGCACAGGTGAACCTTTTACATAATCTAAAATCACTGAAGAGATTCGTGTTACATAAGCAGATAACGAATAACAGGTTCTAGAGTAGAAATCCACCGCTAGGAAAACCTAGCATATAGTTAAATCTTTAGATTTTCAAAAAAGTTAAACAAAGCTAAATAATTAACAATTAATTCTTAACTAATTCAAAGTCTGACGATGTCAGGATAGTAATAATTTTAATTAAATCTCTTACTAAAAGGATTTCGAATTACGAAACTTAAATCGATTTCAGCTAGCACTTCCTTTTCTTGAGATAACACTAAAAAATAAGGGTCGGAATACTCGGAAATTCTTTATGATGTTAAAATTTTTGTTTGAATGAGGCACATAATTTAATACACAACAAATTGTTTTCAAATTTTTTTTAATTGAATTAATTTGAATAAATTAACAAACAAAATAAAATAACATTTTTATATTTTTTTTTTTTATAATTAAGTTTCCAAATTTTTTTGTTGTTCTGAATATGAACAATTTTGTATTTTTGTAATCTTCTAAATAACTTTTTTTGTGATGATTTTGGGGTGGGAAACAAACTTTGTAACGAACATCGTAACCTTACTTCAAGCTAAATTTAACATTTAATTTAATTTAATTATCAAAAGCATTACAATAATAATTTTTACATAAAATTTTTATTTAATTATCAAAAATAGTTTGTCTACTAAATCAATGCGAGTGGTTGTTACTTTTTACCATAACACACAAGAAACACATTTCTTCAGATTAAAATCTTACATACCTTCCTTAACTTATGAGAGGTGTTTTCAATATGAATTTGTTAGGTGCGTTTACGTTCTAAGTATAATGAAGTAAAGAAACTATTCGGATGATTTACGAATATCAAATTAATTGACACGCAATTGGTTTTTCTTAGTAGATTCTTATGGAAAAGAGGTTACCACACAATAACAACACACCCAATCCTATTAAAATTGGCTAAGAAATTACCGAGATCCGTCCCAAGTGGCCAGAATTTCTTCCAAAAATCATTTTAGAATACAATTTCTATCCACCATACCCAAGCTCATCATAACAGTAAATAAATAATCGAGTTCCGCCCCAGATGGTCGTATTAGAAAACTCCTAAAATAGTTTTAGAATACCATTTACATTCAACAAACTTGATTTCATCATAATTGGTTAAGAAATGGTTAAGTTCCATCCCAGATTGGCATATATTCCAGAACTTCTTTCATTAATTATTTTAGAATCCCATTTCCATCCAACATACTCGATCCCATCATAATCTGCTAATAAATGGCCGAGTCTTATCTGAGGAAAACATTATCTAGAATTTCTTCCCAAATTTTTTTAAAAATCCCATTTCCAGTCAACATACAAAATCCTACTATAATCGGTTAATAAATGGCCGAGTTACGTTGAGCGATATTCCAGAACTTCTACCAAGATCATTTTAAAACCCGATTTATGTACAACATACCCAATCCCATTATGGTCGTTTAAGAAATTGCCGAACTTCCATCCAGATAGCCATATTGCACATCCCTTTCCAAAAACCAGTTTAGATTCTAATTTTCATTCAACCTACCCAATCTCATCATGATTGGGAAGAACTTCTTTCAAATATTACTTTAAAATCCCATTTTTATCCAACATACCTAAACTCATAATCGGTAAACGAATGGTGGGGGTTTCTCCATTCTTCATTCCCAATTTCATCATGATCGAACAACTATCATAATCGGTTAATAAATGGCCTAGTACCAATCCAGATGGCCATATTTCAGAATTTCTACAAAGAATAATTTTTGAATCCCAGGTGGTTATATTAAAAAACGCCTTTCAAATCTCATTTATGAAACCCTTTTTCATTCTACATCACCAATCCCTTCATGATCAGATTAGAAATTGCCGAGTTTTGTCCCAGATTGCAATATTCCAGAACACCTATTAAAATTGTTTTTAAATTTCCTTTTCATCCAACAAACCCCATCCTATGATAATCGGTTTAAAACTGCCCGAGTTCCACAGGTGGCCATACTCCAGAATTTCTTCCAAAAATCATTATACTGCTAGTCCTTTTTCTACGTGTAAATAAAACACACACAAAAGCAACATCGTTCATATGGTCACCACTTCTTCGTCTACAGGCCTGCACACGAACATCAAAATTTTCGATGAATTTTTAGAAAAAAGCGGAGCAATGACCTCAATTTCAACTCAAATGTTGTTTTTAAGCTGTTGAGCTGTTTGTGGACATCTTACCTTTCAAATAACCCCACAAAAAATAATCAAGTGGTATGCAAATTCGACAATTTTGCCTCGCAAATTCGACAATTTTGCTTATTGACGTACCCATTAAGATAAAAATGACCTTCATCGCTAAAGATGATTTTTGATGAAAAAACTTCATTTCGTCCAAGCATCCAATTAACAAAAGAACGACGATTTAAATTGTCTGATGGCTTCAATTTTTGAGTTAGTTGGATTTCGTATGGATGCAAATGAAGATCAACATGCAAAATGCGTTTTAATCTGCTTTAATGTTTAGTTCTGGTGAACAATGCCTGGTCGATGTGCTTCGTTCAATACGAACACTATCTCTAACAGCTGCCACTGCATTAAGAGTACGAACTGGATGAACATGTTGATACGGTCTACGGCCTTCCACTGAATCAGTTTCTTCAAAACGATTAATAGTTTTGCCAATTGCACACTCAGTAGGACGTCCATGTCGATCAAAACTCTCACGTAATTTACGAAATTTTGTTGTTTTTGAACGATTATTTTCATAATAAATTTGGACAATCAAAGTGCGTTTTTTAGAACAGATAGAGAGAATAAAGATTTTTTTAGAACAGATAGCATTAAGTACTAAAATTCATCGATTGAAAAAGGACTAAAAGATGGCCTACCCTGTACCACGAAAACAATGATTAAATTGAGTAAAAAGAGTAAATCCTGTTGAATTAATAAAAAATCAACAATAATCAACAATAATCAGTATCAGAAATTCAACATCCTTATGATTAAAAAAATACCTCATCATGATCGGTTAAGAAATGGCCGAGTTCCGTTCCAAATTGCCATATTCCAGAACACCTTACAAAATCTTTTTATAATTTCATTTCCATCCAACATTCCTAATCATATTATAATCTGTAAAAAAAATGGCCGAGTTCCACTCCAGGACGCCATATTCCAGAACTTCTTTTGTTCTTCGATAATGTTCTACAAAAAAATAATTCTACGATAAATTGTGCTACGGTAAATTGTACACGATAAACTGACAGTAAATGCTCCAGAGAATGTCGTGTAAATTTGAGTCATACCGATGAAAAAAATTGAATAATGAGATTTGCAATAATTTATAAAGATCTGTACCAATTACAAATGAAACATATGGTTTATATACCTACTTTGGTGATGCTGGGATTCAAGGCAACAATTTTAATAATCCATCATCCGCCTGGCATACTATCGTATTCTTATTTCTCAGATTTGGGAACAAACAACAACAATTAACAATTGGTGTCGATTCCTTGAACATTTTCTATTTATCTTTTCTTCTATTATTTCAAATACCACTCGATATTTATTTCAAAATTTTTATTTAAATTTATAGCTTGCTTGCTTGTTTAAATGCATCGAGTTTTCCTAGTAAAAATAGCAGCTTAGAAGAAAATCAAAATAAAAGGTTCACATTGAATCGACACAATTATCGTTCAGAATATCGATGCAACAATTTATTTACCGGATTTCAGTTTCCGCAACTTTCGTTTATATTTAAATGTCTGAATTTAGATTGCTCCTCTTTATTATAAAATTAATTTAAAACTCCTTTGCGTCAAATTTAAATTATTTTATTGCTCCCTAAAAAGGAAAGCAAATAGGAAATCTCGACGTATAAATAAATTGTAAATCGATCAATCATCAATAACAAGGAAGCGTTGTAATATTATCAATTCCCACCAATGATTGTCTGTGTATAAGAAACGTTTTCAAATTATTTTTAAATGAAATCAACAAAATTATTCGGTTCAGTTTTATTGTTACGACATTAATTGGATTTTTATTTTTGTGATCTTGTATGGAAAGAAAATAAATGTATTTTTAGCAGTTCGTACCTATATACCTAAATACTTTTATAATATTCGAATCATTTAACTCAATCCATAAATCGCTACACCACAAAACTAATTTTAATTCAATTTCATCGTACGTTTTATGCTTTCAATGACGGTGTGAAACCGACAATAAAATACGCGAAAATTGTTATTAAACCAAGTTTAATACAGAGCATGGTACATCATGTTTTCCATCGCAGTCACAGAAACATACCACGGAAAAATATTGTTTGAATTCAGTTAGCATTCGATTTTCTTGCAATAGAGTGAATCGACCCCTTTTCAAAATATTCACCAAGCCACACCTATTAGATTATTAAAAGGCTGATAAATTTCTTATTAAAATTCAATTTACCGAGAAATGTACATCCCTATACCCTTAGTTCAGAAGGACATATTGCACGACTTCCCTTAAAGCTAACTTCGATGTTGAAAGAATATACCAGACTCCGCACACACGAAGGTCCCTCTCTTCAAAATAAGTCATATATCTCTCTGTGGTCTGACCCCCTCTGGTAATTGTTTGGTTTATTTTAATTTGCCTTGCTCTTGATTTGAGCTGGTGCATCCAGCGCGTTCGTATGTACTATCGATTATAAAAACCTTTTCTACGTATTTTAGCCTGAAAATCAGTTTTGCTTTTTTTTGATTTTATATAAATAAATTTTATTTTCACAAAAAAAATTGTTTCCGTTGTCAAATTACGTAACGGAGTTTTAAGACATTTTAGTATGTATTTTATTTAAATTTGTATATTTAAAGTTTTATATTTACATATATTGTACATTAATTTGTTCTATTTTGGTAAGGTTCATTTTTTATTTGGTTTATATAACTGTAATTGTAATTGTGTTTATCAATTTTTAGTTAAGATAATTTTTCAATCTGTTTTGATAATGGATATGGATGATATCCGAAACGTCGGCAATTTTATATTATAAATTATAACATATTTAATTAAAATAGGCTTAAAACCAAAAGAAGTTTTTAATTTTATTGAACCATCTTGTTTAAAAGGCATTCTTACTATTTTAGTTACCGGTCCTTTTAGTTCACCTGTTTTTGTTTTAATGGTGACAACTCGAGTAAGATGGGCTTGGAGTGGATCCGGGGTGCACTGCTGAAATCTTACCGAGAAGCTATTTGTTCACAGTCTATTGGCCGTCTTTGATGGCGCCAACGTTGTTGTTGCCTACAGATGAATTTGATTATAAATAAAATAAAAAATTATTGATATTTTTATTTATTATAACAATCGTAAACACACTTGAATGATCTGACAAAATAGAGCATACTGTGAACAAACTAAATTATAGATCGCGCTAGTTATATTTTGGTTCGAAGCAGTCGTTGAAGAAAAAAAACACTTGCTTAAATCTATCATTTTCATTAATGAAAGCATAGTTGAAAATTTTTAATGGCTTTAATTTTCATATTATAGTAGAAGCCCGAGTATCCGGTATCCAATTAACCGGAACACTGAGTTAACGTGAATTTTAATTTTAATGAATTTTGTTTGCCTTTCCTTTTTCTTTTCTCTTTCATATGCATTTTGTTATTCATTTTGAAATTTGCAATTGTTTCTCGCACATTTTCATTAATGAAAGCATTAGTTGAAAATTTGGAATGGCTTTAATTTTCATATTACAGTGAAAACCCAATTCTCCGGCAAAGAAAGAAGAAAAAGCAAAAAATGTTCCTAAAAATTAAAATTCCGGTTAACTCAGTGTTCCGGTTAATTGGATGCCGGATAATTGGGCTTTTACTGTAATTTGAAAATTTAGGCCATTCCAAATTTTCAACTAATGCTAGCATTAATGAAACTGTGCAAAACACAATTGAAAATTTCAAAATGAATTAAAAAATGCATATGAAAGAGAAAAGAAAGAGAAAAAAGAAACAAAAAATCCTAAAGCTTGAGTTCCGGTTAACTGAGTGTTCCGGTTAATTGGATGCCTGATAATCTGGTTTTTACTATAATAAGAAAATTAAAACCATTCAAAATTTTCAACTAGTGCTTTTATGACAAATATTTACATGACCAAACTATAGCAAGCAATTCTTTTTCGATCGTGCTATAGTTTTGTTCGGCTTGAGTGAGCGTACGTGAAGTAGTACGCGTCTAGTCCAATTTGGCCTTGCGATAACTCTGCACCAATTGCAAAATTACTAGCGTCTGTAGTAAAGATGAACTCTTTACTGAAATCAGGATATTGTAGGATGGAGTTACTATACAACAGTTCTTTGCATCTGTTGAAGCAATTGATGTAAGCCTCGTCTAACACAATAGCTAAAAAGCTTTTGATTTGCTTTTCGGTTCGTGGGATTGGAAATTCTCGGACCGCTTTTATTTTGTTGGGATTCGGTTTAACGCCGTATTGGGACACTATATGACCTAAGAAAGCTAATTCTTTGTGAAGGAATTCACTTTTATCAAGGTGAACTTTGAGGTTTGCCTTTCTTAGTCTGTCGAATACGTTTTTCAAGCTTTGAATGTGTTCTTGACACGATTATGTCATCCATGTAACATAAACATGTTCTACCTTGGAGGTCATGTAAGACGTTATCCATCACACGCTGGAACATGGATGGTGCATTTTTAAGGTCAAAGGGCATTCTGATATACTCATAATGCCCAAAGTCAACAGTAAATGCTGTCTTCGGATTCACCTCTATTTGGTGGAACCCACTTGCAAGGTCTAGCATCGGATGCACTTCCCGAATTTGTCTAATATCTCTGTGATATTAAGTAGTGGATATCGATCTTCTATCGTTTGCTCATTGAGCTTCCGATAGTCGACGACCAATCGCCATTTTTTCTTGCCACTAGCCACTAGGGACGGTCCAAATAGGACTACTCCATTGGGAGTAGCTTGGACGAATTATACCCTCTTGTAGCATTTTATCTATTTGTTGGGCTACCTCATCTTTGTGGATGTGAGGATACCGGTATGACTTAGTGATGATCGGTTTCTCATTTTTTAGATCGATACTGTGCTTAACAATGTTTGTAAAACTCAGCTTTTGAGATTCTTTTTGAAAAATGGATTCGTATTCTGCGCATAATTTTTTTATAGATGTTCGAATTAAATCGCGAATATATTGGGTATTTGTTGGTAAGTCAGAACTAATTAACGAATGATTAACCTCGATCTGGTAGTTTTCTGAATGCTCAACTTTGATCGGTTGCTCAATTAAAGCAGTCTGTTCTTCATTCGAAAAATTGATAATTTCTACAAATGCATGCCAGTTATGTGAAGTGTATAATCCTTATTATCACGTGGTCGGGATTATCACGTGATCGTAAATTTTCGCTGGTTTCATGTAAATTTCTCCATTTCCCACATCAACGGGTACTTTAATTATCATTTTATTTCTGGGTGATATTTCATAGACAGGTGATTGATAGTTTGGTTTATAGAGTAAGGGTATTTTAACTTTATTAGTTTCTAACGTAGGGTTACCAAAATCCAGTTTAATTCCAAGTTGTTTAATTATATCGAGACCAATAAGCCCGTTGAAATAATTATGAAACTTAATTTCATTGCTTCTTTTGTTCTGAATTCCTTAAACCATGGAATCAAAACTTGTTCCGTTAAGGAGTGTACTTTGAATAAAGTTTTCACTTTTATGGGGTCAATTTTTTTGAATTTTGCTTGGGATAATAAATTTTGGGTGTACGAAGCTCTGATTAGCTCCGGTATCAATTAGGAATTTTAATTTAGTGTTTGAATTAATTTGAATATGGTTATATGGTAAAGGGCTGACTGATTGATGCGAATTGAGATTCAAGTAACCGATTGGTTCTCTGAGGCAGAGGGCAGAAAAACTGTTTCATCTGACCCTAGAGGAACATATACGGTTGTGATTTACGTCGAAATCTTGGACATATTCCGGATAATTATGTGAATTTTCTTGGTACATATTATGATTTATTTCATCAGAACTTTGTAGATGACTATCGTACACTTCGATAGGCTCATGATACTGGTATCCAATATTATATTTTTGTTGTTGTTCTATATTAAGTAATTCTCGAGCTTGGTACTTGGAAGGTCCTGTGGGACTAAAGTGGAACTTTGGTTGGTTAAGTGGAAATCGTGTAGGTTGTTTGTATCCATTTGGTTTTGACATTGTATCTATAGCTTCTGATTTATAATTCCGTGAAGGTATTGATGGTGGTTTAGGATTACTATTAAGGTGATTTCTATTAAATTGTTGACTGTTGTAGACATTTTGGTTTCTGTAGAAGGGTTGCGAATTTAAATGTGGTTGACCTAGAGGTCGATTTAGGAGTTTGTGGTAAAAATAGACATTACTAGGATTCATGAGCTTATTATTCATAGGTGCATATTGATTATATTGCCAATGTGGTGTGTAATATTG
Organism: Nephrotoma flavescens; assembly: GCA_932526605.1. Lineage (NCBI taxonomy): Eukaryota > Metazoa > Arthropoda > Insecta > Diptera > Tipulidae > Nephrotoma > Nephrotoma flavescens. Next base: position 193,550,934 of record OW052220.1, read on the forward strand.
ATTAGATTTGAATCCAGGAGTGTTATTCATCAATTTTGATGAATGGGACGAAATGTTATTTTCCAAAGGTTTCCTTATATATAACATATTCTGTTCCCGTAGACTAAACTTATTAGAGCTTCTGACATTGTGTTTGGATTTCTGGCTCTAATTAGGGAACCCATTGGTTCTCTTATTCCAGCCAGGAACGTAGAAAGGCACATTTCTCGGTACAATGTTTTTTTCGTATGCTTTACCGTTAAGGATGAGTTACTGAGATGGTTTAGAAATGTTGATTGTATTTCGATTATACGACTATAATACTTTTCGATAGAGTCCCCCTGTAATATAGTGTGTAAGTCTCTGATTAGAGACGTCACATCACGTTTGTCTGCATAATCAGTGGTAAGGTAGGCCTTGATTTCTTGCCAGTTTACCGTGGGACCATACGTAGTTAGGATTTCATCCGCCTCATCCGTGATTTTATTGCGGATTGCCCTAAGAAACGTAATAGGTTGTGTTCCCAACTCCTATTACGGTTTCGCATTGCTCAATGATTTCATCAACATTGGTGATGAAATCTTGTAGTGTGTGCCGTGACCCATTAAATTTAGGACGGTCTTTTATTGAATCCGGTAACTTCATTGTCGTAAGAACGGAGTTTAACATAGCCATGGTTTCTTGAGCTTCGTGAGCCATTTCTGTTTTTGTTTTTATGCTTATTAAATTATCTAAGTTATCTAACCAATTTGAATTATCGAACTTATCTAAATTATCTAGGTTTCCTTTCGTTCTTTCCTAATTTTCCGATTAAATTTATCAATTCTAGTTCAACATTCATGAACTTCACTTTATTTTATTATTTTTTTTTTACTTTAAATTATTGTTTGAGTCGGTGAATTCGTAAACCGCAAATTCTTGAAATTTATTATTATCAATTTTAATTTACAAAAAAAAATTAATTTTATCTTTATTTAACTACACCTGATTAACCGTCAGGTTTTGAAAGAAATATTCCCTCCTGGATTATGAACCCTTCCTAAGAGTGGTAGGGATTGATCAATTATTTAAACAATATAATTACTCACCAGGTAACCATCAATGTAACTACTAGGTATTTATAGTTCTCGTGCATGTTGTAACTCCAACACTAGGCAGTAATATATCACTTTGACTTGTGATATTAATTTTCACTTGATTAAGTTCACTAATGTTCCTATATCTTTAATTAACTTGTTAATTATAAATGTCTATACCGAGAGCACGGTTCACTAGTCTGATAAACCACGTCCATTAAGCTAGCAGAACCCATACAGTAGAACATTACAAGATAGTATGGATAATTATAGGCTAATTATGGGCTAATTAAATGCACCATTAAAAAATTTTGGGATCCATCCCTACCAACTAAAGCGTGGGTTCTGCTAGCTTTAGAAAAAGTTAGCAGAACCCACATCAAAAAATTATTTAAAAACAATTGGAAAAATAAAGGTTAATTTTAGGCTAATTAAATGAGCTATTTAAATTTTTTATTCGGGTCGATCTAGAAAATGCAAAAGGCTTTATCATTTCAAAGCTAGCAGAACCCAAATCGAAAATCGGACCAAAACCGAAATTAGAACTCAAAACAAGATCTATTGCCAATCAAATAAATTTAGGCACATTATGGGCTAATGAAATGCCCCATTAAAAAATTTTGGACTCCATCCGGTTTTGACCAAACTCCAGGTCATTTAATCTAAAGCTAGCAGAACCCAAATCGAAAATCGGACCAAAACCGAAATTAGAACTCAAAGCAAGATCTATTAACAATCGAATAATTTTAGGCTCATCATGGGCTAATGAAATGCCCCATTAAAAAAATTTGAACTATATCCGTTTTTGAACTAACTTAAGGCCATTTAATCTAAAGCTAGCAGAACCCAAATCGAAAATCGGACCAAAACCGAAATTAGAACTCAAAACAAGATCTAATGACAATCGAATAATTTTAGGCTCGGTATGGGATAATCAAATACCACATTAAAAAATTTTGTGCTCCATCCGTCTTGACCTAACTTCAGGTCATTTAATCTAAAGCTAGCAGAACCCAAATCGAAAATCGGACCAAAACCGAAATTAGAACCGTGTTTAATCTATAAAAATTGGCAACATATAGATTTGGATTTGTCGGATATTTTTCGATTTTTTTTCTATGTTTTTTATTATTGTATTGTAAATGGAGTGGTACGCGTCGAAAATTTGTATGCTAAAGTCGCATAGCTAATGAAATAAAATTATTAAATATAATTGAAAATTAGTTTTGTTTAATTTAATTTACTATACAGTCAACTGTATTCGAGTTTACATTTTTTGGCCCATCGACCACAATTTTAAGTATATATCTTCGGTAAAATAAATAAGTATTTTTCGGTAAATTCAGGAGGGTACAGTGTTGTTCTTCCAATAAAACCTATCATAGTTCAGTTAGGAAGCTCATCGGTTAGTGCGTTAAAACAATAGCTGTGTTTCTTGACGCTTGATCTGATCCCATTGAACTGAATTCATGAAACAACACAAAGGCGCTTGCTAGATTTAAAAACAAAATTAGTGATTTTTTTTTTTTTTTTTTTTACGCTATTTGCCGTAGGCACTTGGCGAAACACACTTATACTTAATAAACACATTTTTATTAATCACTTGTTTTTGTTTCGCAGAATATTTTTCAAAAAGTTTAAAAAATCACTCGATCGATTTCGACTTGTTAGGTCATCATCAGGAGTATCTACTGAATTGTATTAGTAAAAATTTTTTTTTTTTTTTTTGTTATATAGTAGAAAAAAGCAAAATATAAATAAAAATAAGATTTTCGAATTTCGTAAGATTCTAAGGTATCTAAACGTCTGCCTTTGGGTTGTATATGTAATATGTCTAAATTGTTCAAGCTGTATGATTTTCTGAAGTTAAATGGTTATGGAAAGTTGATTGATTGCAACCAGATAAATGTTCTTTAGCTCTAACTCCAAAATTGCGCCCAGTCTGACCAATATAGGAGAAACTACAATCATTGCAATTAATCCTATAAACGCCAGATTTGGAAAGGCGATCAACTCTAGGTTTATTGTTAAAAATCATTTTCTTTATTGTGTTATTATTATAAAAAGCAAAACTAATATTGGTATAATTGGACACGATGTTGCTAATCCGTTGGCTCGTTTTTCCTATATACTCTAAGCGACGCCAATTTTCCCGCGTTGGACTGTCCGGTGGATAAATACCCGTTAGAGTTTTACGCTTTAGCTTTTTATTTAATAACTTTAATATAGTCCTAGTTGCATATCCGTTATTTGTTGCTATTTGAAGAATTATGTTAAGCACAGTGTTATAATTTGAATTTGACAGAGGGATGTTTATTAGTCTATCTATGAGTGAGTGGAAAGCTGACATTTTAATATTATGGGGATGGTGTGAAGAACTAGGGATAACAGCGTCTGTATACGTGGGTTTCCGATAAATTTTGAAGTCTAAAGTAGAATTAATCCTGGTTATTGTTATATCTAGAAAATTAATACATTTATTTTCTTCTTTTTCTAACGTAAAATCAATGGTGGGATATTGAGAATTTAACCAAGTAAGGAAAGAGTCTAACAGTCTATCAGTTCCATTCCATAGACATAATATGTCATCAACATATCTATACCAAAAGATTATATGACGAAAATAAATTGTTATTTGATATGATCATTTGTTCGAAGAAATTCATGAAAATTTCAGCAAACAAAAGTGACAGAGGGGAGCCCATGGGTAGACCATCAGCGAATTTGAAATATTTATTATCAAAACAGAAACAATTTTGTTTAATACAAGTCTCAAAAACTAACTTCAGTTCACGACGTAAGCTCTCATCTACAACATCCCAAGTGATTAATAAAAATTAGTGAACTAAAACAAAATTTGGATTACGTTTTCCGTTTTGAACTGATCATGATCAATGAGAATCAAGAAACACGGCAAATATGGACAAGCGGTTAAATTCCAATCCGGCACTTCGTGAAAAATATTCAGAGTTTATGTCTGAATATATCATTCTTCATCATATGGAAGACGTTGATAAGCCGGAGGGATCAAATTGCATCTTTGACAAAACCTATTATTTTTATTAGCCTCATCATGCGGTAATGCAAAAGAATAGTAGTACAACTAAATTAAGGGTGGTTTCCAACGCGTTTACAAAATGGTCCTCTAATGTTTCCTTAATTGATTGTATAATGGTAGGCCCAACAATTTAGCAAGATCTGTTATCGATTATGATGTGAATCCGAAAACCTCAGTTAGCCGTAACTGGAGACATAACTAAAATGTACCGTCAAATTCTCGTTCATAGCAATCAACAAGACTTGCAACGTATTTGGTGGAGTAATTCATCTGGAGGTACAGGTCCACTTAAATGCTATAAACTGTCTTCGGCAACTTAAAGATTCATTTCCTAACGCGTCCAAATTTCTTAAATGAGCTTTTTACGTTGTCGACATGTTAACGGGATCTGACACCTAAAATGCAATCATACTAAAAATGACATCGTCGATATATTAGCTCGTGTAGGCTAATTTGAACTTCGCAAAATTCAAAGCAACAATAAGAATGTTGAGTCATCTTAGACAAGTATCATGGAGCAGCCCATATCAATTCAAATATTGGGAATGAACTGGAACAACTGGAATCAGATCAATTTACATTCTCATTCGAGAAGTACTTGATAACCGGATCATGTACGAAAAGATCTGTTCTTTCCGAGATCGAATTTCGTCAGAGCACGATCCGTATTTCAAGATTTATTTTTGTCTGAAGTCCATAGACATAAAGTTTTATATTACATTGATCACGGGATTCATTGTCACACTATTCCTTCCAGGTCTCCACATTTTGGGGGTCTTTGGGAGGCCGCTATTAAAAGCGCAAAACATCACACGAAACGCATACTTGGTTATTCGTCATATAGTCAACTCACAACCCATAGGGCCCATGTCATGTTTAACGGTTAACCACGTTGATTTAATGAAAATAGATTCAAAATTAGGGAAATTGAGTTCTAATTCCGGTTTTGAACCGATTTTCGATTTGGGTTCTGCTAGCTTTAGATTACATGACCTGAAGTTAGGTCAAAAACGGATGGAGCACAAAAATTTTTAATAGAGCATTTGATTAGCCCATAATGAGCCTAAAATTATTCAATTGTCAATAGATCTTGTTTTGAGTTCTAATTTAGGTTTTGGTCCGATTTTCGATTTGGGTTCTGCTAGCTTTAAAATGGTAAAGCCTTCTAGATCGACCCGAATAAATAAAATTAAATAGGACATTTATTTAGCCTAAAATTAACCTTTATTTTTCCAATTGTTTTTAAATCATTTTTTGATATGGGTTCTGCTAACTTTTTCTAAAGCTAGCAGAACCAACGCTTTAGTTGGTAGGGATGGAGCCCAAAATTTTTTAATGGGGCATTTAATTAGCCCATAATTAGCCTATAATTATCCATACTATCTTGTAATGCTCTGCTGTATGGGTTCTGCTAGCTTAAGGGACGTGATAAACCGTCAGACTAGTAATTATTACGACCGTGACAAACACTTTATAAGCAATTAAACTTTTAACTTATCGAATTATTAAAGTTTTTTTTTTTATGCACTTGAATTTAAGGATTTTCTGAAAAAATCCTATACCAAGCTGCGCCAGTTATATTTTGGTTCGAACCAGTCGTGGAAGAGAAAAAACACTTGCTTAAATTTCTTTTCGAACTTAAATTTTGTATAACAATTTTATTTAATTTTTTTTATAATTACATTAAGACGACTTGTGTCGTCAGTTACCAAATATACTCTACTTTTTTACAACGTTTAGAAAATAAAATAAAATGAAAAATGAAATGCGATGTATTTTAATCGATATCTTTTTAATTGAAATTATTGTTTTTCTTGATGACTGCGTGAATTTTTATAGGTAAGACGTTGTTACCATTAACCTTTTTACCATGTTGAAATTCCAATGCATGTGTCGAATTTGCGACGTGTTTGCGATTTGTGTATGTGTCGAATTATGAATTTTTTAATGTTCTCACCACTATTGTTGGTGAGGTGAAGGCCTGTGTTGGCTCAAACTTCACAAAAACAAATTTAACGTAATACGAGAGCACGCAATAGCTTTCCAAACCTTATTTCCCGCGAAGTGTTTCAAAATTTTTAAATTTTTTTAATATGTTGATAGCGGTTCATTAATTGTCAACGAATTTGTAACAATAATCTAGAATTAATAACACCTTTAATGAAAATATTTATCTACTTTAACAGGTTCGCCCGTTTCCAATAAAAACTGCTACACAAGTTTTAGCGATCTTTTATGTATTATGAAGGATAAATATTTGGTATCAGATAAAAAAATTTCTCCGTAAATTATATTATACATAAAAAATTTTTATCAAGAAATATAAATAAATTTAATTTAGCTTAAGCATATACATCACGTACTTTCAAATGTTTCTAAAGAAATAAGTACAAAATTGAATCAGAAAAAAAATTTATTAAAAAATACTTCAAAGAACGGGATAAATATCATAAGGTTAACGGTTTGAAGAATTTGGAATTAAAAATTAATTAAAACCGAAATTAACTGATTTTGCCTCGATAAATTAAATTAAATTTGTTTGTAGATTTTTTCATTCTTATTTAAATCAAAACGGTTCGTTATCATTTACGATTTGATTAATTAGAGTAAATGCTCCCTTGAGCTAATAAAGGGGGCTTCCTAAATTAAAAATACTCTTTTGTTGAAACATAATTTATTGATTCGCTTTTATTTAACCGAAACTCAGAGGTCGTATAGCAAGAAGTAATCGCGCGACATTATATCGATGCACACCCTTCATTTGATCATGCAGTTTGAGGGAAAGGTCGTTACAATTAGCCAACACTAAATTGTACACGTCCGGATAATACTCTTGCTCCGGTGGGTCTATTTTGAAATCAATATACGTTTCGCCAGTTTTTGGGGTTACCACGGCTGGATTAACGAAATTACATTGTTGAGGTGTCACCATAATTTTCGTAAATTGGTCGGGCAACTTAACATTTTCACGCGTTTCATATAGTTCTATGATGCATATTCGACGATGTGCCAATCGATTAAATTCTGACATGCGGAAATAATGCGAAAGTGTAAATTGAGCGGCACAATGGTACGTATGATCTTCCATCGATCGATGTTTTTCTGAAACACCATCGACATATACTCCGGCATCTCGATCAGGAAATATATTTAATCCAGAATCGAGTAAAAAATTTTTTAATTTACGATATCCGATTGCTGTGTTGTTCCGAACAAAATTTATATTATCCGGCACGATTCGCTCAATTAAGTATCCGTCTTCGTCAATTTGTATTTTTATTTCTGCATAAATTCCAACAATCTTCAACAATACGGAATGTTTTTTGGTAGCGTTTGGATATATCTCCCAGTATTTTAGTGGAAAATTACTATACTTGGGCATGGCAAATCCAAATATTCCGAATCTGGATATATTTAATTTTGCTTCACGTGTTTCAATATTAAAATCTAGCATGTTTACGCCACTTGTTATCCACTTGCCGTTAAAATGTGGGATCAAACTTAATATTTTATTTTGACGTGATTTCTTAATTTGGACAGGAAGACCGGAAGTCGGATATTCTTGTTCTGAGGGTGGCGGTGCAGTTTCATCTTCGGTTTTGCGCTTTTTCTTCCGCGATTTTGTTTTAGGGGACTTCGACCCTTTTCTTGAAGATCCGGATTTTGAGCTTTTCTTTGATGATGCAGATTTTGTTCTGGACCGTTTCTTCGGCGATTCGCCAGATTTCGCATTTTGCTCTGTTGACTTTGACCTTGGACTTTTTTTCGTTGCGTTGCCATTTGATTGTGCAGATTTCTTAGGTGTGGGGGATTTTGACTTTTTCGAGCTACTCTTCGAAGATCCACGTTTCTTTGGTGATTTATGTTTTTTTGAGGATTTCGATTTGGTCTTTTTAGTTGTTACTGTATTTTCATCAACTAAAACTGGAATATTTACATCAGGTGCGAGGCATGCTTCCGTCTCTTCTATCTTTACTGTTTCTTTAAAGGTCGGTTTACTTTTCTCAAACATAACAGTCAGATAACGGAAAAACGTTGATAACAACGGATTGTCTCCAACCTCGGCATCATATCCTGGCGGATTATCTTCATTGGGAACATCAAAATTATAAACTGAATCTTCATTAAATATTTTAACCGGTAGTTGTCGGGGTTTAGTCGGAAACAAATCGCGGGGTGATAACTTCTTACTATGAGTTTTAATAGCAACAGCCGAACTAGCTTCTTCAGCTTCAACGGATTCTATTTGCTGTTTAAACTGTTCGTCAACATAGTCTTGGTAATTCGCAATTGCATCAGTTTTTACATCTCTAATTTTCTCATCATCTACTTCGCGCCTATGTTTTAAAAATCGATCAATTTGCAATTCATTTTCACCATGGTTAATCAACCGTAATCGTTCAGTCACATAAAACTGTTCGGCTTCTGCGCGCATTTCAGCCATAGTATTATTAACATCTGCTAAAACGTTTGCTAGACGTTCTTTCATTTCATTGTCGAAGGCGGCACGACGTTTCTGGTCTCGTTCAGTTTTTTCCATTTCAATTTCCTTTTCTCGAAGTGCCGCCTTACGTAAAATCTCCTTTTCGGCATCCAATTCAATATTAAATTTGTATGTGATTGGCATCCGTGGCACAAGGTAATCATTTATTAGTTGGTAAAAATCAATATCCATTGGCATTTCATTTATAATGAAATCTTTAAAACATTTTACAAGATTATAATTTTTGTGGGGCTGCGGCTCAGTAAATAACAAGCTTTCCAATTTTTCAATATACTTATGATGGTTTATATGAAAATCTTGTAGCTCAGGTGATAATGCTAAAAATTCTTCGGTTTCCTCCCATGGTTGCCAATAGCAAGCGATAGGAGCAAACCACCAATTTACACGTTCCCTTAATTTTAATTGTATTTCAATTAACTCATTTTCGGTAGTTGCCAAAAAAGGCGCTTGTTTCAAAATTTGCCGAGAATCGACTTTATAAAGAAACTGCCGTTTAAGTTCGGTATATTGCGGTGGGCGAACTAGATACTGCAGTTCATACACTCCACCAAGTATTTGGAATTTACGTAAGTTTATCTCATTTTCGCTCATATTGAATGTTTCAGGACTCATAGCACTCCTTTGTTGCATGTATAAATCGTCTTCGTATTTTAAGTAGTCCTCTGATACATCTACTACCGTTGTCTCGGTAACTACCCAAGGAGGTGGTTTAGGCTTGTGTTTTTTATCCTTTTTTTCAGGAGCGGCTTGTTTACCTTTTTTGTCTTTTTTCGATTCTGCCTCCTTGTTTAAGCGTTCTTCTTCTTTCTTTTCCCATTTGGCTCTCTCCGCTCTCATTTCATCTAATTTCGCATGCATAATTTCCTCCTTCTTGTTCCATTCAATTTCGTTAGCTTCACGTAAATCTGGTGTCCGGGGAAATTTTATGTTAAGATGCCAAGTTGCTGCCATATCACTATAATGATCGTAATTCATTAATAAGCCACTAAATGAAAATCCATCGGTTTCGATGTGGTTTGGTAATAAAATGATAACGTCTATTACAGGAAATTCCAAATCAGTTACACCAATTGATCGCCACTCTATTGATAATTGTGGCACTGGTCGTGTAGACCACAGTGATAAACAAAAGCTGTCCGCTTTAAAATTATGGTTTGCCGAACTCGAATTAATTCGGCTCATGTCACGCTCTACGTTTGTTAGAATACGTATTGTAAAATAATCTATAGCTTCCATTTGTTGGTTACGAAGATCTTCCTTGATCTGTTATAAATGGTAAATTTACTATTTGTAAAGTTAATTATAAAATAAAATATTTACATCTGCTAGTGTTGGGTCATGTGATTCATGCAAAGCAATTTCTATTTGTTTTAATAGATTGAGGCATTGATCAATACGCGGGAGATACCGCTCACCAATCACTGGTTGTTCACTGTACAATTTCCAAAAACATTGATTTTTCTTACTCACGTCCTGTGTCAAAACACTCTTTTCGTCGACGTCCAAAACCCACGAACAAAAATTATTTAAGTCCTCTTCAATCTCACGCTTCCATCGATAAATAAAGGACCGAACATTAGGTGGGTCCCGTACATTCGGTAAACTGGAACAACTTATATACTCATTCCATTTCTTTACCTCAAAATGATTTCGTTTTTGTTTATTATGAGCTACACGCATCGACACTATAGACTTTAGGGCATCTGCAAGAAGAGCTGCCCGATAATTTTGTTGACGTAGTTCGCTAACATATTTTTCATATTTTTCTTTTTCTTTGCGTTCATGCTCTTGCTGGAGTCTTTCCTGCTCTTTTGCTTCCAATCTGTAAAGACGTTAATGAATTCGGTCAAACACATTAGTTTACTGTTAATTTAGATCGTTTAACATACTCAGCTCGTTCTTCATCGGTTAATTTTGCTTTATTGATTTTCTTATGTGGCTTCTTTTTCTTATGCCCCGTTGTTGGTTTTTCCTGTTTCTTTGGTGATTTAACTTTATCTTTCTTCGGTGCATCACCCTTCTTTTTATGTTTCATTTTGCGAAAAGTTTATTTAAAAAAAGGACAATATAAAAAATTATATAAAAAATAATAAAAAAACCGATGCTCGACTCCCGTCAAGAATAAAAATAAAACAAAACTTTCTGGTAAGGAACATGCTACGTACAGACACTAGCCACTACGATTCTCAAAACTTGAATTGTATTGTAGAACTTAATGCACAACAAGTGAACAAGATATTAGTTACCGCTAGTCTTGGTTAGTTTTAACTGAGTGTAAATTTTATTTTGGTTTGCAATTTATTTTAATGGTAATTTTAACAATGTTACTCGTTATTGGAATTTTATTAAATTTTTTCAACAGCTCATTTCTTTTTCAGAGCATTTAGGAGTAAAAGAAATCGTAGAAAACTTCAATACACATGGCACTTTCTAGGGCGTAAGTGTAGATGACGTATACATCGCCGAAATCGGGTAAGATAAAAAATTTTTAAAATTTTTTTTTTGTAGGATTGTGTATCTATCATTTTTAGGAGGTGCAAGCAAAATTCTGAAATATCACCACATTTTCCGGGAAAATTTTAAGTTTTTCCAAAAATATTTTGTTTTTTTTTTCATTCAAAAATTAAAAATCTGCGGATAAAAAAATCAAATTTTAATGATTGAAATTCGAATTACACTGTCATTAAACAGCTAAAAATTACATTTTTGCGTTATTTTAATTTTTAAAATTTAATTTTCCGGAAAATTTTTCACTTTTTTATTTTTTCAATATTTTTTTTAATTTTATGTATTTTTATTAATAATAATTGCTTCGTCAACCTTGCAGACACAGATCAAAGAGTTTTTATCGCTCTTATCGCTTCTTCTGATACTACCACAAATGTTAAAAAAAACTCAACTTTTGTAAAGATAAATTTATTTAAATGTAATTTTAATTCGTTGTATACCTTAGAGGATGGGGGCTGCCGCCCCCAAACCCCCGCTTTTACGAAATTTACACAATTCTTCAAGTTTCAAATTTTATTTATAATTTTAAATTTTTTGGTTTTCCGGAAAAATGTTCACTTTTTTTATGTTATCAATATTTTTTTTATTTTTATTAATAATAATTGCTTCGTCAACCTTGCAGACACAGATCAAAGAGTTTTTATCGCTCTCATCGCTTCTTCTGATACTGCCACAAATGTTAAAAGAATCGAGCAAACCCCCAATTTTCCACAATTTATACAATTCTTCAAGTGCCAAACTTAGTAAAAAAAATTGAAAAATTTTCAAAATTTTCCTGAAAAAACTGCAAAATTTTTCCGGAAAAATAACTTCTACTGTCGAAAAACTGTTAAGATATAATCCTAATATCAACATTTTTATAAAAATTACTCATTTGTACGTATTTTGAATAAAATAATACGCTATTTGTCACCAAAAAAATTGAAAATGTCAAAATTTTCCCGGAAAATGTGATAATTTTTCTGAAATTTTTGGCTTGCCCCTCCTAAAAATGATAGATACACTATCCTACAAAAAAAAACAATTAAAAGTTTCCATCTTACCCGATTTCCGCGATGTATACGTCATCTACACTTTAGCCCTTTCTAGAGGACGCCTTACCATCGAAATCCATTGATAACAATCTTAGCATTTGAAGATGAAGAGTTCTGCCAAAAATTCCTGCTTTTTACAGTGATGGTAAAATTTTATAATTTGCTTGAGTATCTGACCTGATTTAAACGAAAGGCTAAATTTTTCCATCTACGATTGTGGATGTAATCTAAAACAAATTATTTTTAAAATTAATTCCTGCCTTAATAATTTTATTAAATTTTGCATTAAAAAAAATGAAATAACAGAAATATCCGGCCGAACCAGTTACTGGAACCTTAAGGGGAATTTTAAAGCCTCCGAAATTCGACGGAGAAATTCAGTTCGAGAATTTTTAAATGCAGTTTCAAGCGGCAGTACGGCACAATTGTTGGGGGAGGGGAGTAGCTCAACACACTAGTTTTTGCTTTTCGTGGGAAAGCTGCTGATGTCTTGCAAACCGTATGCACAACACAAAAGGGCTGTGAGCCTGCAAGCGTACCTGGGCCAAGCGGCAAGACGATAGATGCAAGAAAACCGAAGATATCAGACAGTTAGAAGAAGAACTAAATTACACCAGTTTTGAGAGGCGTAAGCTCTCGATGAATGTAGAAAGTGCATGATAGAGTACCATTAAAATCATATAACTAGGGTTGAATTACAAAAGCTCTTATTGGCGCATTGGCACAGCGTGAATCCACTTTTACACTAGATACCGGAGCTTCGAAATACCCCTTCAAATAAACACAAATGATCAAAATGTATTGCGAGTTATATTCGAAGACAGGGTTGAGATTCTACCGACGAATGAAAAAGTCATCTACTGTCGATGCTCTTGGGGATACTAACATGGGAATTGTGGAGTCTGCGAATGTCAAAAATAACGGGTTGCTGTGTGCGAGAACTTTAGTGAAATGCCAACAGAAAGTAGGTACTTGTACGAGTTCATGGGCAAATAAAGAGTGGCCCATCTAACGTATATATGGCAGTAAAGTTTTAATGTCAGTATGGAACACAATTTCATTGAAATAAGTTCCATGGCTGACTTTACGATTTGATGTTTCAAGTCTTGGATAGAGAATCGTTAGCATAGTGCGTATCCTTAACGGTTCCCCACAAAAATGATTCAACAAGAGTCACATAGCAGCTGTGTGGTGGTCAATTGACATCCCTGTTACGGCTGATTATTCGATCCCCAAACACAGAGTGCTAAATACCGATTGTTGCGTTTGCTGTGTGGCAAGTTGCGCCATTATGTTGAAATCAAATTTCATGTCTTATTTTCTCTTGAATTCCGGTTAGCAAAAAATCGGCTCGGTAACGCTTCCTACTGACTCTAAGGGCGGCACTTTGCTCGTTTTGGAAAAAAGGACCATTGATGCTGCGGCTCTAAAATCCACACCAAACAGTCACTCGTTGTGGAAGCATATGCTTCTCCGTACTTACGTGTGAATTTTCTGAGCCCCAAATAAGACAATTTTGTTTGTTGACGCGCCGCGTTCGAGGCAAAAATGAGCTTTGTCGGAAAAGATGATTGGTCATTTTCTTGTAAGCGTTCGACAGCCCAGTTAGCGAACGTTGATGATGATCATTTTGCATCACCCCCTGCACTAATTGAGCTTTGTACGCTTTTTTACCGAGGTCTTTATCCAAAATTTTCCCTCACTGAACTGAGTGAAATGTTCAATTTTTGAACTCAGACACATTCTGAGCAACAGCTGCAATGTTCTCGGCTGTACGCATTGTAAATGCACGTGCACGTGTGTTGGTTTATCCAATAACATTCCAGTTTCATGAACTCGCTTCACAAATTGATCCAAAAATTGCCTTGCCTGTAAAGCAACCTATATAGTAAATGTCAAACATTAAACTAATATTCTGTCATAAAACGAATGAAGTGTTGCCACACTCGAAATAGTCAGTAGTTGAAATAGCAAACGCTAGATTGGCCACTCTTTATAATAAAAAAAGAGGTGATCATACGGTACAGCTGAGGAAATCAACTATATTGCTATAACTAATCCAATCTGGTGAGCACCAAGACGAGTGTCGCCGCTCGGGAAGCAGCAGGAGACTGCCGAGTTAACAAAAACAATGGAACGTGATGGAGTAACAGAGCAGCCCATGGAGTTCTCCAGTGGTTCTTGTTCAGAAAAAGGACGGGACAACACGATTTTGTGTTGATTACCGTAAACTAACCGGTAAACTTCGCGAAGTAAAAGAAAAGCGGATATTGCAAATAGCAACCCATCCTAATGATAGAGAGTAGTCATATTCCGTTGTTTTTTTATTCAAGATGTCAGAAATCTGAGCCGTATAGTACCACGATGGATTCACGTGCCTTTCCACCGTCGTCGCCCAGAACTACTTTGCCTCCGTTTGTTTAAAATACTTTGAGGTGGTCGTTGAAAGTGGCATTTGCTTGTACTGATTTCACCTCCTTTGGAGCTCAGAAATGAGATGTTTATAATGACATGTAGACAATTTGAGTACGCAGGCCCGGTTCATAATGAAATGTTGATCAGAAAACCAACTACAAACTCTTTACTCTCGAAGTAATTACTTCAGCAAAGAGTGACGCCTTGACGACTGATTTCGACGATGTTGTTACCGATAAGTTTAGTTTCTTGATCTTCTGTGTAGAACGTTCAGCATCTTTTTGTTATTTTTTCAACTTGGGCATAAATTTCCCTTCTGTGCATGGGCCATTGCAACACATATATGTACATCTCGAGCTGTTCAGCCTTTCCCCACTACATTCGATTACTCTTGCTGCCCTGGAAGTTATGACCAATGGACAAATTAAAAATAACAAATAATTAAAAAATGTTAAAATTTATTTCACCAAAATACGGCATCTCTATAAGGTGTAGGTGGATTGATACTGTTAAAGTTAGCCGAAAGTTTCCAGCCGAAAGATAATGCAGATAGTGTCTTGAATACAGCAGAAATCAGTCATGAACTCGATTTTAGGAGAATTTAGAATTGGGTTACATTATTCGGGTGAAGGAGAAATTATTTCAGTTTATAGGAATTTAAAAATCGATAAGAGTGAGAGTATAAAGAGAGTTTAAAAATAGTCAAGACACTATCTGCATTATCGTTCGGCTGGCAACTTTCGGCTAACTTTAACAAGGTGGTGGATTGCCTATTCTGAAAAACAAGTCACACTTAAATTTGTTTCCATTAATTAGGAGCTCCTTGAAATCTCTGTACCGAAAGTGGCAGATGTTGAAAAATTTATCATTTACAAAAAGGATAAATAATAATATTAATTAATGATTAAATTCTCAACAAGTGTTGACTTTCAGGGTTTTCTGAAATTAGCAGGAATAATTGATCTTTGATTATCCAAAACAGGTTTACCATATAATACATCAAGGTGAGGTTACCAAGACTTTGGAAGTTTGGTTTCGAACTAAGGAAACAATGAATTCTTTGTATTAAAAAATTCGGTCGTCTCATCAGACTGGACTACTGGAGTGACTAAACTATAAAAATATTGAAAATACTTTGAAGTAATCAAAGTATATTCACAATGCCTAAGCGAATTTTAATGATTCGCTACGCAATTCCCAACCCCTGCGTAACCTCGAATTTGTATTGTAAATTGTATTTAGCACATACATGCAATTTCTATTATGAAATTTAGGGTATTCTGGATAGCCAGATAGTATTTTTACATCAAGATAGATTTTTTAATCCAAAGACTTCGTTTCATTAGTTCGAATCCAAACTTCCAAATTCCTGGCAACCTCATTTTGATGTAAAAATACTATCTGGCTGTCAATCCAGAATAACCCAAAATTTCACCATAATACCTTCGGCAGACACAAACTAGCTTAATGCCAATCCAAGATTATTCGACATTATTTTTTTCAATCTGCCAGCACATGATTTTGACAAAACGGGATTACTGCATTTTACAACTTTGTAATCGCAATCTAGTTGTGAAAAAGAGACAATGAATGTGTTAGAGCGCCAGGAATTTTATTTCCAAACTTTTGCTATTACATTTTCTAAATTCTGTGACAAATTTAAAATAAATGAAACCACCAGACAGAATGCAAAAGTTTTGTATGTTGAATGAAGTTTGATGAAATTCGTAAATCGCGTTTGTGGTGAGTCACTAATATTTGAAAATCACGATCACAAAAATTAAAATTGAAATCGCGATCAATGATTACGATAATTTGTGTGTCTGTCGATGGTACAAGATACGTTGAATTTTTAGCTTTGAAAGTCAAGAGCAAGATCATGATATCCGTCCGGAATAATCAGTTGTTTCAAAATATTTCAATATATTGGACAAACACAAAAAAATTCGGAAAATGATCAAGGTTGGCCCAGTGATTTAGAACAATTTTAAACGGAAATGTACTACCTGTAGAAATTCAATTTCGAAAATTTTTAAGCAGATTCGATTTTACTCTTAAAATATTATAGAAATTGCTTTTATGCGTCGCCCCATGAATGCTGGCCGCAACATATTTGCCCTTGGTATGATATCAGAGGGCCGAATGTGTCGAAGGGCCGCATGTCGAAGGGCCGAATGTCGAAGGGCGGAATGTGTCTAAGGGCCTAATGTCGAAGGGCCGAATGAGTCGAAGGGCCGAATTTTTTTTTATTTTTTTTTTGTTTTTAGAAATATATTTTTTTCATTTTTTTATCTATTTTAATTATTTTTTTATTTTTGGTACATATCTTTTTTCAACCAAAACAAAAAAATTGGCACTATTTAAGTCCAAATCAAAGTATGTAATGGCATTTTTGATAAAAAATTTGGCTAAAGTGTAATGACGTATACATCGCCGCGGGAATCGGGTAAGATGAAATTTTTTTAAAAAATCTATTGTGTTGAGGAAGTGCAAGCCAAAAATTTAGAAAAAATTATCACATTTTCCGGGAAAATTTTTACTTTTTCATTGTTTTTGGTGACAAATTGCGTATTATTTTTTTCAAAATAGTACAAATGTGTAATTTTGTTTTAAATTTTGATATTAGCATTGTATTTTAACAGTTTTTCGACAGTATAAGTAATTTTTCAGGGATAATTTTACTCTAAGGTGTACAACGAATTAAAATTACATTAAAAAAAAAATGTATATTTACAAAAGTTAATTTTTTTAACATTATTGTGGCACTATCAGAAGAAGCGATGAGAGCGATAAAAACTCTTTGATCTGTGTCTGCAAGGTTGACGAAGCAACTATTATTAATAAAAATAAATAAAACTAAAAAAAATATTGAAAAATAAAAAAGGGAAAAATTTTCCGGAAAATCAAAAAGATTTATTAAAATGAAGCAAAAATGTAATTTGTTACCCGTTTCATGACAGTGTAATTCGATTTTTTATCATTAAAATTAAGATTTGATAAAAAAAACGGCATATTTTTTATTTTTGGATTAAAAAAATATTATTGGAAAAACTGAAAATTTTCCAGGAAAATGTGGCGATTTTACCAAAATGTTTGGTTTGCACCTCCTAAAAATGATAGATATACAATCCTATAAAAAATTTTTTTTAAATAATTTTCATCTTACCCGATTTTGGCGATGTTTTTACGCGTATTTTACATTTACGCCAAAAATTTCACTTGTTTTGAAGTACGAAAAACACAATTGTGTATATAGTTATAGTGTTTTTTTCGGACGAAAATGATTTTAAAAGGAATGCACAAATGCGTAAATTGGGTCAAAACACATACGCCAATTTCACTTGTTTTGAAGTACGAAAAACACAATTGTGTATATAGTTATAGTGTTTTTTTCGGACGAAAATGATTTTAAAAGGAATGCACAAATGCGTAAATTGGGTCAAAACACATACAAAAATAAATTTTTGACATGGTACTTTTACAGTACCCACACAATTGTGTTAACGGACAGGAAAAATGATATACCTATTGGTGGCGCATGACAAAATTTTCCTTCACCAAAATGTATCGCTGTCTGGATACGTGATGAAAAATAGTAAAGTACTCGTACATGAAAAATAGTAAATTTATGTTAAAAAAAAAAAATCAAAATATTCAATAAAACAACAAATTTAAAAAATTATATTTCTAAAAAAAAAAATCGTCCCTTCGACCCATTCGGTCCTTTGACATTTGGCCCTTTGACACATTCGGCCCTTCGACATGCGGCCCTTCGACATTCGGCCCTTTGACACTTTCGGCCCTCCAACATTGGGCCCTTCGACATTCGGCCCTTTGTACCCATTCCTTACCCTTCCCTTTTTTTGTATACAATCGTGGTATTACTTAATTTAAATGAAACATCCTGTCGAATATCTCCGTAAATTTTTATTACTAAATTCAAACCAACCAACAACATACTCGTATTTCATAATATGTTTCAAATTTACGTTTTAATCGAAAATCTAAATATTTTCCGATTTAACAATACAAAAGTGTGACTTGCTCGAAGCAATAATTAATTAATTTGGTAACAATATTTGCGCCCATGTTAAATTTATCTAAAACCGTTTAATATAAATAAATTTATATTGAAACCAAAAACCAATCGATATTATTTTGCTGCTGGATCCAATTAAAGTGTTATAATTACAAACATTTTATCTCTAATACGGGAATAATCTTTCGATTATTTTCCTCTTTCGGTGCTTTATATGAGAATCTTCGCTATTCATTATTGTTTTCTTATACACCTTTTACACGAAGGCTATATAATTCATCGGTTATACACGAAATTTAATCTTAATGATATTAGATTAATTTTACCACAATATAGATTATAAGACCAATCAAGGAATGTTTGAGGGGAGAGGGAGTAGTACAGAGAGAAAAACGTAAACTACTTCAGAAGTACGTTAAGCAATATTGCGATAGGAAATTTAAATTATTTACAAGTGCTCATAAAATAAATTATTGCTTAAAAGAAATAATGTATTTATATGCCTACAGCGATAAAACGGTAGTTTTGAGTAAAAAGCTAATAATGGATTTATAAATTAAAGTGGCATTATCAAAATGTTCGTTCGTTCCGGAACTAATGCGGCTGGGATCAATAAGTCAAATGGGTCAGATACTTGTCATAGAAAATCATCATCATCATCATATAATCAAACCATATCGTTTAAAGACCATGAACAACACGTTCTCCCGCCGATTGTAGGCTATTCGATTATTTTAGCATACACTTGTCTCATGTCGTACCATTGTGACGCTAGAAGCAGAAACGTTGTTCTTATTCTCATATCGCTTGAATGGTCTTAAAAAGGCGTCATTTTTCTTGTCAAAACTTTGGAAAAAACCACTGTTTTAGCGCTGAAAACTAATTCATTACTACCAACTCATTCGAAGTAAATGGTTAAATAATAAATATACGTACACAAATCCAATTGGAATTCTGCTAATTAAGAGAATTGAGATTGTAAAGCCTTTGTATGTACATAGTTGTTTGGGGCACACTGTTATGATTTTTAATTTGCGAATTCTCAATGAAAATTAAAATGTTATGTTTGATTTTACATTATTTTAATTAGTTTAGAAAGCAAAGAACACATTTTTAAATAATGCTGTGTGCCTCAGGTCTATTATTTTTGATAAAATGATGCACTAAACTTTTTTGAGGTCACTAGGTTACAAACGAAAAGTCTCCTCGCGAGGTAACTTTTCAATTTAGTTTTCAAATGTCAAAGGTTATGATACTTATTTATATTTACCTTGCAACAATTTTTGCGTGACATTTTTTTTTGAAAACATTTCGTAGTTTATAAAAACATTTGCAAATAATGCAACTTCCATATCATTTTTCATTATTTAAATTTAATTTAATATTTCATTTATTCACGAAAAGTCGACAATTAATATTTCGAATAGTCAGGCACAGCTTGTTTTGTTGCTGTTATTGCCACCTATGAATTAATATTGTGAATTACTGAACAATTTAGTTTAGTTTATAATTTATATGATCATTAGCATTTGGTCATTAGCTTTAGTATATGGTCATTAGCTTTGAGCTTCTGGGTCAGTTGGATCTTGTACGGGTGTAGTCCCAAGTCCCGATGCAAAATTCATCAAGTTGAAGTCTGTGATAGGCCGGGTTCTTGTGCACAGCGAGGAATTGACTGCCTCAGGTTCTCGGACCACGGGAATGTTCTAGGGCAAACTGGCTTTCCTTTGACATAGGAGTGTTGGCTGATTGTTTACGGAACTGGTTGTTTCAAATTTGGCCACCAAACGTTGGAGAGTCGATTTTTAAGGACCACTGCGTCATCCGTAAAATAGGCGCAATGCGTGCAACGTTTGACTTACTTAACACTCATTTTGATAACAAAGTCCTATCGTTTGGACGTACTGGTCAATCGTGTAACTTATCATGGTGATTTGGTATCAGTGACTGAAAAAATACCAGATTAGACAGAAGCAACCAAAACAACACGGCCGCCACAGGCTGTAACATGTATGTTTAAATTTTACAATTCGTATACTTGTATGTTTTTTAATAGGGATGCTTTACTCCGTAAGGTTGGTTGCAGTTGTTCATTTTGGCATAAAATCATGATGACTTTCTTATATATTACATATCATCAGTTCCAAATAATTTTGGGATAAATGAAATTGACGTTATACCTCTGTAAGATGAGCTATCATTTCGTGTGCCAGTTTTAAATATACAGTGAGACCATTTAAAATTCGGACAAATGTAAAATACAAATATTCATTAGGTTAATTACTTAAAATAATTTTATTATCAGAATATTTTTATTCATTTATTACTGTAATACAATATGTAAAAAAATAATAATAAATTCATTCATAAATTAACAAAATATTTAAATAAAAGTGGCACAAATTCATTACAATTTATGTAATATTCGGACAAAATACTAATTTGTATAGTCTATACGTGGTTTGCATCTCAAAAATAGAAATATTATTTTCAAAATTTCCCTTCAAATTTTTGAAGTTATACTTCTTTGCGCCCGTTGGAGACTTTCTTTGCGTCCGTTGGAGACTTTTGGGATGGGGTGCTGTGGCACTATTCTTGTAATTCCCTGGGAATAGTTAATTGGGGAAAGATTTTATATGTAATTTCAGTTCAAATATTTTTTTTTTTCGGCCTACTAAGGAGAAAAGTTTGTTGTAAATATTTATAAATTGGGAAATATTTTTCCATATCTAAATTGGCAGGGAAAATTATTCCCAATTTTATTTTGTTTTCAAAAAAATTACTACTAGATTTTTAGCTCAGTATGCCAGAAAAAAAATTCTAAAATAGAAATTACATATAAAATCTTTCCCCAATTCCCTATTCCCAGGGAATTACCAGAATAGTGCCACTGGTCGAGAAACCGCGTCACGCTAAAAAGTAAGACAATTCGATGATTGTACGTTTTTGTATAGGCAGTAGGCTTGTTCGTTAATGTGCGTCATTGTGTTTTTCATTTTCATTGTTTGATTTACTTTAAAATAAAATATTACAACAACAAGAAGAAAATAAAAAAGTCGTGCTGTCATTGACCTCATTTATTATTTATTGATCGTCTTTGAATGATTTATTTTCTATATTGATTTGATAATCGTATTTTCATCAACGAATCTGTACTACAATCAGGGGATTCTTGCTCCGCACGTGGTGTAACGTAAACAAAAAAAAAACAATTCCATCCACAGTGTTCATCAAGCAAAACAGTGAGTACTCCTTCTCTTATAAAATGAAAGTGAAAATAGAAATTAATCAACAATCAGAAATGTATGATTGTGCGGTTATAATATTCAAGTTTTTGAACAATATTTGAACGTTCAATCACAGATTTTAAATTTTACTCAGGGAACTAAACTTTCTGATTGAGATTTGAGACTTCGGTAAAGTTCTGAACAATATTTTCTTCGATCACAGATTTCAGTTTCAAATTTTGCTCAGCGTACTGTTACTTTCTGGTAGAGAAATGAGATTTCGCTAAGGTTTTAGGTGATATTTTGATGTTCGATCACAGATTTGACTTTCAAATTTTACTCAGCGTACTGAGCTTTCTGATCGAGAAATGAGACTACGCTAAGGTTTTGGGCAATATTTGGATGTTCGATTACAGATTTGACTTTCAAATTTTGCTCACCCTACTGAACTTTCTGATTGAGAAATGAGACTACGCTAAGGTTTTGGGCAATATTTGGATGTTCGATCATAGATTTGACTTTCAAATTTTGCTCACCGTACTGAGAACTCCAACTTATTGAATCACGTTTTTTTACAAAAGTGGAAGCAAATAGATTATGTCCACACGGAGTACGATTATTCCACTCAAATGATTCTGTTAATAAATATAATAATTCTATTTTAAAAAATGCCGAGGGTAAAGTCGTTTCGCTCGCCGTTGATATTTACACTGAATGTCAGACTAAAGAACAGGAGGCTTTTGTTAGACAGAAATTGCATAAAATCTCGACAATAGATACTGATGGGCTACCGTACGAACTCACATTTGTTAAAGGAACATATTATATTATAACCACGAACATCGATGTTTCGGATGGTCTGGCAAATGGGACAGTCGGAAAATTATGCCATATAGAATTGAACGATGATGGGGAAGTTTCAAAATTGTGGCTTGTTTTCCCAAATAAAATTGGGCAGAAGTTGCGCAAAAAATGTGCAGGATACATTGCACAACACCATATTGACCGCAATGCTGTACCTATTTTGCGTAGATCTTCCGCAATACCAATGAATAATAATAAAACAATTAACGTTCGAAGAAACCATTTCCCATTGGTCTCATCGTGTTCAATTACGACACATAAATCGCAGGGTGGGACTTTTGATGAAATTGTCTATGAATACGACAAAAGCCACTCCATAGAATTAGTATATGTTGCCTTATCGAGAATGACGAGTATTAATGGTCTATATATTACTACAAAAGATGACACCATGATTTTTCACCATGGCAGAAGAAATTCTTCAGGTACGACAGATATACAAAGAGAATTTCAAAGATTATCACTCAATAGACTACCAACAATTATTGAGTCTTTGGGAAGTTTCATTTCTAATAGTAGAGGAATAAATTTCTATTCAATAAATAACCAAAGTCTCACTGCACATGCACTCGATCTGAATGACAGCGTATTCAAAAAATGTACAATAATTATATTATCGGAAACACATGTAAGAGATGGGCAAAACATCGACATTCCGAATTTTCATTGCATAGCAAAGTACAAACGGGAAAATGTTCCTGCGGGGGAGTAGCTATTTATCACAATGCAAGTGACCATAATAATACAGTCACTTCTCACATAAATGTTCATTCGGGTGCATCAGAATCTCTTGTTGCAACACAGTCTGCTATTGGTGAAATTTGTATCAGTAAATGCGTTCCAGAAACTGGTCAAGAATTTGTAGTTGTGGCGATATACATCTCCCCTGGTAAAACTGTTAACCAGATCATGAAGTTTATACACCAAAACTTATTAATGTATACTAGAGAAGGTTCCGCACTGCTCGAGGAAAATTTTCATGAAATCCCAATGATAATGAGCGGCGATTTCAACATAAATTTTTCCGATGCAAAAACAGAGCCATTGATTCATTTCCTAAAAGACAAGCTAGACTTGGTAATGTCGAATGATAAGAATCAAAGTACGACCAAATACTGAACGACCATTGATGCTGTATTTAGTAGATATCTTGAGAAGTTTGAATCTAGAATATTTGTTAGTTACTTTAGTTATCATAAACCGATTGTGTCTTTCTTGGAATATAATACGATTTCTAATGAGCAACCAGAAAATAACCAAGATGAAAGAATGATTATAGAAGAAATTACTGATAATGATAATGTATAGGTGTATAGTATAATATTGAAGTCATTTATAATAATATATTGAAGAAAAATATATTGAATAACAGAGGAAAATGTCTTATATATTTCATTTACATATCCTATCTGGCTGTGTGTGTGAGTGGGCGTGTGCAAATGGACAAAGAAGTATAACTTCCACCGTCTGGTCCAACGTAGACCCATTTTTTTATACTGTACGTGAGAACTAGAAAGGAAAGAAAAATTTGAAGTAAAACTTTAGTTTGTGCGCAAAATTCAAATCGAGTAGATAAATTAAATTAAAAGTTAAATATGGGACGAAAAGTACAAATACAACGGGCAAAATCTTGCCGTGCAATTGTAGAAATTTTAAATTTAGGCAAAAGTACAATTGAATTGAATCTATACCACAAAAAGGCCGACCAACTATATTAAACCAGCAGATTAAGCGATGGATAATTCGCAAAGTTCGAGATAATCCAATGATTAGTGCTCCAAAGATGAAATCCGAGTTGGAGGAGCACTATGACAAAACTGTTTGTGCTGAAACTATTCAAAAAGTCATCAGAAGCTATGGTTACAATGGGCGCACACCAAGAAAAACCCCTTTTATTAATAAAGTTAATAAAGTCGTATACAGTTTTGTATATAGGGTTTTCCAATAAGAGTGATATGATTTCTTAAAAAAAAACACAAATTGTTAAGGAAATTGAAATGTTTTTATTTAATGTGAAGTACAATTGATACAATTAAGTTTTGAATAAAACGTCATTCAAATAGCCTCCACGACTTCTTCTGCAGGAACGAATTCGATGAACCCAATTTTCGAGCACTTTTTCCACTAAATCAAAGAGAGTTTGGTTTATTGCTAAAGACCAATGACTTCAAATAACCCCACAAGAAATAGTCTAATGGTGTTAAATCACAACTTCTTGGAGGCCCTTCAATATCACAATTTTTTGATTTGATTTGAATTTTTTGATACAACATCAAAAATACTTTACCAACAGTAAAACATGGTGGCGGATCAGTGATGGTTTGGTGGTGTACGGCAGTCAATGGTATTGGAAATTTGGTATTTATTAATGGTAACATGAATACGTACGATTATTTAAAAATTTTAAAGGATAATTTAAAACAGAGTGCTGAATATCTTGGAAAACTTTCAATAGTGTCAATCAAACGACCCAAAACATAAGGCGTATGTTGCTGAAGAATAAATATATATAACTGCCCAAACGATCTGAAAACACCACCTCAGTCTCCAGACATAAACCCAATTGAGAGTTTGTGGCATCTTTTGGAAACGCAAATAAGAAAACATCATATTTCCAGCAAGGCCCAATTGCAATTTATTCTTCCGGATGAATGGAACAAAATTAGCCCAGAACTAACACAAAAATTAGTTCGATCAATGTCAAGAAGATTATACTTAATAAACACATTTTTATTAATCACTTGTTTTTTGTTCCGCAGAATATTTTGAATGTCTTTCAAAAAGTTTAAAAAATCACTCGATCGATTTCGACTTGTTAGGTCATCATCAGGAGTATCTACTCTGATGACCTAACAAGTCGATGATGACCTAACAAGTCGAAATCGATCGAGTGATTTTTTAAACTTTTTGAAAGACATTCAAAATATTCTGCGGAACAAAAAACAAGTGATTAATAAAAATGTGTTTATTAAGTATAAGTGTGTTTCGCCAAGTGCCTACGGCAAATAGCGTTAAAAGTATCAAGAAGATTAAAATCTGCGCTAAAATGAAGAATGTGCGACAAAGTATTAAAAGTTAAAATGTTGAAATTCAAATTTATGAAATGAAAGAAAAACCAGTACTCTTTCCGAATATTAAATTGAAATGAATTTGTGCCATTTTTTATTTAATTCGTTATTTTGTTAATTTATGAATGAATTTATTATAACTTTTTTACATATTGTATTACAGTAATAAATGAATAAAAATATTCTGATAATAAAAATTATTTTAAGTCCGCTATGATAGTAATTAATGTAATAAATATTTGTATTTTACATTTCTCCGAATTTTAAATGATCTCACTCTAAATATTTTAAATATTATTGAGAAACATATAACATAATATGATTCGTTGAAAACGCTTAGTAGCTACTTACTGGTTATATACTGGTTACCAATGGGAATCGAACCTTGCACTTTTGCATAACTGAGCCCGTACTATACCAACGAGGGCGACATTATTGGAATTATTCTTGTGATTTTTTTACACAATTGCTTGAAAAAAAAACAGAGAAATTACCAAACTGCAGGTATACTGTAATTGTGTGAGTAGGTGAATGGGTGGGTGTGTGCGTGAATGAAAAGGGGAGTATTAAATGACCTTAAAAGGACATTTAATCCATTGGATGATACTCTGATACTCTCTTTTTACAAAAAAAAAAATAAATAAATAAAAAATATGAACCAGTGGTGATCACGAAATCTTGGTGTGACTAAGGCATATTTAAGGGTAAATGCCACTACCCTTAAACATTTTTAGTTTTGGTGATTTTCATCGCGTGTATATATCGTTGGTTTCTACATCTACAAGGGGGACGAGAATTGTCAAATTCATTGTTATGACAGTTTTAATCCATTAATCCCCCATTTTGTTAACCAGATGTCAGCTACTTTGTCGGAAATCGCGAGAAGCTACAATCGAATTCGGGGCTCCATCAAAATCCGAAATATTCATTATTAATGATTTTTGTTTTATTTATTTGCTGAAATATTTAACAAGTTTTCTATAATGAACAGGTGCATCATCTACCTTTAACAATTTGTATTGATAGAAACCCGAATGTAAATATAGTTATTGTGACTGATGCGGGTTTAAAAATTTGATTAATAAATTTAACGTGCTTGACAATCTGTAAGTTATTAAATCTTAATATTTTATAATGTGAGCTGATGGAAGTGCAAAATACAGAGTAATGATTTTTAATAATAAACTATCACAACATTTATTTAGCAGCTTTATTTTATTTATCCAACAAACGAACCATTTATTTTCCACGTATTTTGGACTAATTTTAACGACTTAGAAAGGTTTTAACCCGATCAATCAATTCTTATAGCACACGCAGAGATTTTTTTAAAAACTAATTTATTGTCAAACTAATCTGGACCGATAATATTGCAAAATGAATTTATAATTATTTAGCTCATATTCGTTTTTCTCATAAATGATACACATTCTAAAGTATTTGCTTAGAAAAGCTCCTGTGGAAACTACCACTTCCGGTGGACCGATTACTTCTATAAATCACTGGAATCTCCCAACTTATGGAAAACCTTGTCGAAGCCGGTGTTGTTGTAAAATTAATTTATCGTTTTTTAATTCATAATTTCTATGGCAGGTGTTATTTTCGGTGGAGTGATTCCTGCTAAAATTACATTGGAATGTCTCTGTTTGTGGAGAAAGCCAAGATGTCAAGTTTCGTTCCGAAAAATGAGTCCATCTAGGCCGAATTTAAAGTAAAGTTTGGAAAACTGACCTGGATCAATATTGTTCCAAAATTTATTTGGAAATTTTTGGCCATGCTTGTTTTTCACAAAAATGATAAACTTTCGAAAATATTTGTAAAAGAGCAAAAAACTTCTATAGAAGTTGAACCTTCCGTTAAACAGATTTCAGACAAAATTCACATCGATCTTTCAATTTATGAGAAAGCTTAAGTTTGCGTAGTAGATGACCAACAAACATTTTGTGGGCACGGCACCACGGCACACACAGATATTTTTTAAAAACTATTTTTTTGGCTTCGGCGATGTAAGAAATGTAACCTAAAGTGATTGGTAACTGTAACATATACATACATTCGTGCAAGCAATTCAGGTGCCATCACATATTCATCTCAGCATTTATTTGTGTTACAATAACATCGTACAACGAGGTAAAATGAAATCATCAGTACTGATACTCCTGAGGATGCCCTAAGTAGTCGAAATCAATAGATAAGCAATTATCTAAAATTTGCGAAATACCAAAACTTATTTTATTTACTGTTTTTCGCCAAGACCTTTGAAATATATTTTTTATGTATTTATTTACGGAAACGAAAGCATGTTGTTAATATAAAAGCTCCTTGATACTCTTCTATAGTAAATTTCAAAGATCATGTTTAATCACAAAGAAATTAATTGCCTAACCCATGCCTTCTGGTGTTATGTAACAAAAAAATTCTATCTAGTAAAAGGCATATAAAAAGTTCAATTTCCAAACTCATTCGATATTTATTTTCTTGGAAATATAGTGAAGTCATCCGTATTTATCTGTAGTGCTCGTATATGCACATATGTACAATGTATGTTGAAGAGAAGCGAATTTAGATGTAGATATCTACGAGTATCTTTTAACACACCAATATGTATGCTTTCTCAATATAATGCTTTTAACATTCAGATAATAATTCCAATAACAAACAACAAAACATTTCCAAAGTTGCTTATACCAAAATGCTGCACTTATCTCGAAGGCATAAACTATTAAGGCTAACAAAGCTTAAAGTTTAACAGTAAAATAAACATTTTATTTTCCTTCACGTAGTAAACTAAAGTATAGTAACCATGACTATATTTGACCTCAAAGTTTGTAACGTGCTCTCAAATTATCGGGGTATGGGTAGACGAAAATTGAATTAACAGTTTAAAAAAAAACCGTGGTTGGGCGCCAGTCTACCTGCACGTTTTAGCCCAGCTATGCTCAGACTTGAGCAGGGCGACACGGGCGAGGTTATACCACAGAATACCCCAACACAAATGAAACGCGATCACTCGAACACCGCAGCAACTCGCAAGTGAATTCGCCCAATGCACCACACGCGGAATAAAGTAAAGACACAATACGTCGGACAGTATATAGCAGAAAAGGATGACTCACCTGTCGACCTTCGGTACCGGTATGCCGCTCCCGTTGCTTCTCCGCTTGCCCAGCTACACGCCACACCAATGTGTGCTTTTGTGCTGTTTTACTAACGCGCACTTCACTTTATCCAATCAAATTCGTTGATGAATCTCGCCCTCGAACGAGATACACGAGTATGTTTGTTTCTCAACAACAAGAAAAAAACCGTTCAAACTTTTTTGTTCGTTTACTTTACTTCACCACCACGAATTGCACCAACAATGCCATAAATAACAGACACAGGGAATTTGTTTAACTAAAATCTGTTTTATTGAACACATATGTACACCACACAAAAAAAAACTCTAGAGTTATATTCAACAATTAACAATAATTATGCCGATTTATTATTTTTTTATGCTGTCATTTAACAATCTAAACGATCACTCGATCGACTTAAAAACTCTTACATTAATTTATGGAATGCAACAGAAAAAACTGATGGCGTTGTCATTCCATGTTTC
Organism: Nephrotoma flavescens; assembly: GCA_932526605.1. Classification (NCBI taxonomy): domain Eukaryota; kingdom Metazoa; phylum Arthropoda; class Insecta; order Diptera; family Tipulidae; genus Nephrotoma; species Nephrotoma flavescens. The sequence continues at coordinate 193,580,310 of OW052220.1, forward strand.
ACATTTCTTAATTTTAGATTATTGCGATCCGCCCGACTTGGCGGTCAAATTTTGACTGTCCTCCTCCTCTTCTTTTCCTGCTTATATTTACACACCCAAAATTTCATGTTTCCGTGTTGTCGCCCTGCTGTTCATCCATGTCCGAAAACTACATCTTCCAATTGCGAAACACCTTCTCAACGTCATCTCACCCCCCTTTGATGATCGCGAAAAGCTTTTGTCATTTCGACTATTTCTCTCGCCTAAATGCATGCTGCACAACGTCTGCATTCATGGTGTGCGCTCATATGATTTTATGATCATGGAATTAAAGAAATAAAAATTTTACAATTTTATTGTTTTATTGTCGGACTATAAACAAAATTGCATCCATGCGATCGCAATCTCCAACAACAACAACAATTTGGTACAATTGCGACTTTTTTTTTTATTTGTCGACAGACGAGTCTTTAAGGTGGGAATGGAATTTTAAAATGGAGACCAGGTAGGAGAACGAGGACGGGAAAGTTAAAAGGAGAATCCGACGCCGGTTCATGGGATTGCACGAATCCAACTTGCGACTGGGAGTGCAGGATCAAACCCGCGCTACCGCTCGTTATTTACGTTTCTCCACCAACCCCTACCAAGTAGCCGTTACAAGTTTTTGCAAATTTACCACCCGCTATATAACCGAAGTAAATAAATTAGTTTTAAAAAATCTCTGTTAGAGTTTGTGGCGTCGTGCAGACTAAATGTTGTGTCCTCTTTCAGCACAGACGGAATGGATGGACTCTATTTCACATATTAGCAGATCCCAGTGATTTTGTCAGATGACAACGATTTACCGAAAGTGACAGCTTCCATATGAGCTTTTTCATTGCTTGTAAATATTTGGAAAAGTATAGAACATTATCATTTAAAAAACTGTTAAAATAAAAATATTTTAAATTAAATTTCAAACAAATTTATTTCAGACATATGTTAAATTTTAAAGGAAATTATGAGTTTTTATAAAAAACGACTTTATTTCATCAAAATTTGACATCTCAGATTTGGAATAAAACTTCATACTAAAGCTTTTTCCTTAAGTTGTGCGAGATATGTGAAATGTGATCGATATATGTACGTACCGGAAGTGGCAGCTTCCATAGAAGCTTTATAAATTTATAACAAGTGTTGACCTTGGTGGTTTGTTTTTTTAATTTAAGCAGAAATTTTTATCACCAAATCGGTAGGTCAATTTTTCGCTTAAAATATTAAGTGTGGTGTATTCAAGATCTATGTACATTTGTCGTAAAATAAAGTCGGTTGTTGGCTACACAATCACACCTTCCCATTTTTTGTTTGTATTGTAAACATGATAGGTAAAGTGTATATCTATAAAAACGTATTATATACAAAATATTTCTGCAATTTCTGTGCAATATATATTTAGAATGAGCTGCTATAATCTTGTTGGTTAGTAAATTTGATATACATACTTGCTATTTGTGAACAAAATATATAAAGGAAATGTGCCGCCTATATATTCTAGACACACACAACTTTTCTAATTACATTTCACTTCAGGTTTTTCCTTGATAAGGTTAAGAAATCTGGTAATAGGTAGTCTCTACATGCATTCGATTATAACAAAAAACTTATTCAATTTTTCTTTTTAACTCTAAAACTTATCTGTTCACACCTAATAAACCGGAATTCGTGTTAATATTGTATTTTAAGCATATATGAATAAAATTAAAAGTTTTCCTTTAGTTTATTGGAAAACTTAAATTTTATTTAAAGTTGTATGTATATCTTATATATTAACTATTTACGATGTCTGTGTATACAATAACTTTATTCCTCATTTTGTTAAAGACAAAATTGAATGACTTACCTGTAACATTGTGGCAAAAGAAAAGTTGAGTAAAAGTGGTTAGTCACCAGAGTATAACTTTGTATATGGTAGTTTTACTTTTTTATAAATTTTCTAGAAAAGTTTTCAATCTGCTATATTAGATTTTTTTTAAATAAAATTGGTATAATGTTTCTTCTAAATGAAGATGGGAATTCATCACAACACGCATACGTATACTATGGCAACCGCTAGAAACGCGATATTTCGAAACGCGATATTTCGAAACGCGATATTTCAAAACGCGATTTGGTACAAAACGCGATATGGTAAGGAATGTGCATTGCGAAGCGACGGGAGCGCAGCAACTCGTCTGATATAACCCTTTAATAAACCCGCGCTCCTATCGATTTTTAAATTTTTAATTTTTAGAATATCCCGTTTTGTACCGTATCGAGTTTTGAAATATCGCATTTAGATAATTCGCGTTTTAAAATAACGCGTTTCAAATGAGATCCGTATAGTATATAGTTGGTATACTTAGGCTGAAATGCTAGAACAGATTTAATTGCAATATTATATGAAAGAGAGCCCAGTTTAACGCTTTTGGCATTTCATATGTTGTGTGATTACACTTCAAGACATTTCTAGACAGAAGTAATTAAATGTTAAAAATACTGCGACTGAAAATAATTTCTTCTGTGAAATTCTACAGAAAACCATTTTTGTCAACCACAACCATTTTTCGAGTACCAGGAATCGATTGCGATACGGCCCGGGTCCTGTTTTGAATACTTTTGGAAAAAACTAATAAAAATTGTATATAAAAATTACGATTGGTCCAGATATTGAGAAAATTCGTTCAGACGGTCTTTGGTTGGTCCACGGTCCCTCTATTTGGGGGGGGGGGGGGGGGTGTACGAGTTCCAGGATCTGATTGCGGTGGTTTATAATTTCGGGACAATTGTTTCAGAAGGTCGTCCGTCGCGAGCCCGAACTTTTTTTATAAAGCAGCATTTGTGACTACCAGAAACCAATTGTGACGGGTTCTGATATCAAGAAAATTTATTTAGTAATTAATAGCTGGTAGGGTATCGTTTTTCTCTGAAAAACTTCTTTTAATCTTTTACTCATCGAATGGATAACGTTTGAGGTTTCCGACTCACTGATCTTGTGCTACTCTTTTTGTACTCATTTTTGGATCTTATCCCTACAGTGCGCGCAAGAGCATATATGAATCATTCACTTTTGAAGCTTATAGAATTTTAATAGAAATTAAAAATACATAAACTCGTATAGATGCAAATATGAACTACATTTCATTATACACCTGTTTCATTTTTTTCCTTATGCATACATATTTTTCGTATATTTTAACAATTTGTAATGACAAGTCATGACGAAAAATTTGTCTGTGAGTGTGTTGATTTTCAATTGAAATAATTAGTTTCCCGTTTATAACGTTAGTACAATATATTTTTATTTTTATTTGTAATATCGTAAAGTGTTCATTTGTATAAAAACCAACCCAATAATATATTTAGTATTTGAATAAAACTAAAAATAACGCGTGGTTTATATATGAATCGCTGAGCATTTTAGATAAAAAAAATGTGGTTCAAATATGAACATTTGCGCTAATTGTTATCGAATTTTGCATAGACTTCTCAATGGCTGTCGTAAGCAGCTCTCTTGTTGTGGGGTTCGGGCATCTTGGATGTTGTCCAAAGTAATAATGGATCGATTTTCGAATACAAATATGTTTATTCTATGGTGTGGGGGACATGGTTTCGATGAGGCAGTTGTATTTAGGAATATATTCACAGATGTTCGAACTGTGTTTTGTGATTTTTTTTTTGTGTCTGAATGTCCTACATCTTTCGATGGGATAATTATGAATATGACGGTTTTGTTAAATTGAAGATACCTTTTCGACCAGCCCGAGATATTCCACCGAATCGTTAACATACTATATTTCGGCAATTATGATACGTCAGTTCCATTGACCACTTATTTAGCGAACAATGGTATTCATTCACTTAGAACTGTCAGGCTAAGTCGGGTTCCTTCATGTAGAACACTCATACCATTTATTACGCGCAATGGTTCAGATATGAATCATCGATTATTTTCAATAAAAATCAATAAAAAATTGAACTTTAAGTTGTTTTACTAAACTTTCTATGTTTCTTCACTATAAAACTACTCAAATTAATTTTTCGGTGTAATACAAAAAAAAATTGCGCACTGTAGGGTTATGTTATGTTTCCCACATTTGTCTGGTTTGGACCTAAATTAAGCTAAACAATTTTTTTTTAGTAGAAAAAGGGATATAACAACCACAACTTTACAATCCAAGCGGTGTGCTTTGGGTCATTGTCATTGATATATGTATTTGTCATGCAAGCGCAAGTTTCCAGCACTCCGTTTTAAATTTTATTTTATAATATTTAAATAGCCCTCTTTTATCATAGTAGATTCAATAAATTGTAAATGTCCCACACCTCTAATCGCCATACACCCCCAAACCATTACTCCGCCACCACCATATTTTACAGTTGGTATTAAATTTCCTTTATTTAATGCTGTGTCTGTTTTTCTCCTTATAATATTTCGTCCTTTTATACCGAAAATGCAAAATTTGCTCTCATCTAAGAAAACGACTTTCTCCTAGATCTGAAGTCTGGCTTATTAATATGCTCATTTGCAAATTTAATTCTTTTTAACCGATTGATTTCTGATATAAACGGCTTTTTCGCTCAACACGGCTATCATTTCTGAAAGAACTTTTTGAACGGTATCAGAACAAATTTTTTATTGAGCTTTATTACATAATTCTTTGCAATTTGGGAAGCTGTTGTTCGTGGATTTTTCTTAACCGTTCCCGATGGATGGCCACACTATGATTTAGAGGTAAAACCCCTGTCCTTTTCACTACTCTCTAATTTTAAATTATTCACTACTCAATGGATGAATTGGTTATTTTCACTAATTTTCCAATTTCTCGAAAACTTTTACCTCCTATCCATAAACCTGTAGTAATTGTAAGTTCACACAACGGCAATTTCCTTTCCTTTTAGCTCCATATTGAAAAATTTTCACGGGAAATAAATAACTTGTTTTCACCAGCCTCAAATCGAGTCTTTAAGCATATTTAATAACAAAAGAGAATATGGAAATTTCTAATTGTATTGTTTTTTGTTTAACTGCGCGTATTTAAAAGAGTATAGAACAATAAATGAACCCAAAATAAATTTAAGAAAATATTTTTCTGTTATAGATTTTTCATTAAAAAGATATAAATATTGCAAAGTGTACGCAGACTTCTTCTTGCGAGTGTATTTTGAAAAGTATATACTTACGCGAAAAACTACTGAGAACTAAAAGATTCTTAATAAAATTAGCAACAAGACCGTTCCACATCAGTTTTCGAAAATTTAAGAGAATATGATGATTTTGATAAAAACGATATTTAAAAAAAATCGGTCCTGCACAGTCCAGATGGACTACATAAGTCATACATAAGCTCTCTCCACAAATTGGGAGATCCCTGTGACCTTTGGCTTATGTCGGCCTACTAGATGTGACAGCTTCCACATGAAATATTTCGTTTCTCCACCTGCAGTGGCACTTTAAATAGGAGCTTTCAGGTTTTTTTTCTGTCGAAATGGATGCGATGAATCATTTTTCGGGATGGCTAGGGCTAGCTTCATCGAGTTGTATTCAAGATTCATGCAGATAAACAAAAGTAGGGTGTTGGCCACAACATCATGTTGTTTAATGCGTAACATAAAGCACGATCTTGCGTCATGAGTAAAATGATGATATGACGCCATGTTGTGTGATTTTAAGATGATCCACTATTAAGGGATATTGCATGATGTTGCTGCGTCAAACTGTACCATGTTGCGGTACTGTTACACAATTTTGCTTGATGTTGCATCTTGCTGAGCGATGTTTTGTTATGTTGTTGAATGTTTTATTACGTTGTAGGAGGTTGCTCTATGTTGTACGATGTTGCGTCACGTGTACAATGTTGTACCATATTGCGTGTTGCTTCATGGCAGCTCGTGTTTGGTCTTGAGTTTTAGTTAATTAGATTTAGATAAAAATTGGTGAAGCCCTCTTTATAGTTCAAATGTAAGAATCGATTTCGATGTGTGCTGGTTTCCTGAAAATTCATTTGGCGGGTCCTGTAGGGGGGTGACAATTTTTTAAATTCATTACAAATTTTAATGAGTCTTAATTTTCTACAAATTCATTTAAGTTATTTGTTCCGTATGTCCAACGTTCTGCAATCGTTCTATTTGCAGACATACACCAAATGTATCGGCGGTTGGTATGAAATCTGGCGCTGTCAAATATCAGCTTGTCCAGCGTCATGAAATTCTATCTGAGAAGCCAAATGTTTATAAGCTAACCATAGTCGTATCTAGCACAGCTTATATACAGGATGACTGACACGAAGTGTTACCAAAACAAAACGCCACAAAATTTTTATTTTTTGATGAATTTTATTGAAAGTAAAAAATGTTCACAAATATTTAAATTTTCGATTTGGCCACACTTAGTCGCGATTATGGCATTCAAATGGCCGACAAAGCTATTGCATGCAGCACGAAAGTGGCTCTTCGGTATTTTGGCCCATTCCCGGCGAAGCGCTTGCTTGAGATGTTGGACACCTTGGTATTTTTTTGTCCCAACCTTGCTCTTCAAAATACCCCAAACCAAGAAATCTAGCAAATTTGCATCCGGTGAATTTGGTGGCCATTGGGCAGTGGAAATGAACAGTCAGCCAATCTTGATTGACGCGCGCTTTATGACTCGGCACCGAATCCTGTTGAAATGACCCCGCTCTGCGGCCGAAATTTTGTTGTGCCCAAGGCTTCAACGCTCCCTCCAACACATGATCCCGATAAATTTGAGCATTTATCTTGATGCCACGGTCCAAAAAACGAGCGAAAAACGGCTTTCGGCCGTTACGGCGGCCCAAACCGTTGGTCCGAATTTTCAGTAGAACGGCCGGGTAAGTAAATCCGTCGTTTTGCTTGTTCACATATTGCTCAATAACGAACGATGACTCAGCGGAGAAAACCAAATTCAGCAAATCGCCACTTTCGTGCAAGCGTAACAACTCATTTGCTCTTTCCACTCTAACTTCTTTTGAGCATCGGTGAGATCATGCGTTTTATGGAATTTTAAGGAATTTTATTTCTTTAGTCCAAGATGCTCTTTCAATATGTATTGCATTCGTTCGAGCGAAATGTTCGCCTCAGATATTACGAGCAATCACCCTATTACGCTTGAATTCCATTGCAGACAACTTTTTTTCTGAAAATTTCCCACTAAAATGCTTTTGTACGCTTGTAAACAATAGAATGAACTGTCATTAGTGTATATTTGAGACCTCTGTCATCATTGGTTTGACAGCAATGATAGTCTGAAGTTGGTAACACTTCGTGTCAGTCACCATGTAGAAGTCAAATCCCTGCGAAAATCTGGTAAACAAATTTAATTCCAACATCGAATCGCAGCGGAGCTTCAGTGGGTTATGAATCTACACAATCATGTTGTCAAAGTAAGGCACAACATATATCAATCAGAGAAAATACAAAGTTCAAGACGTCTTTCAATGTTTTGTGAAGCTGCATATGGTTGTGTTATTTATGTAAGAGATTCCAACAAAATCTGCGAAATATTGGCCAATATTGGTATGGTTTTCCAATAGGAATGATATGATTAATAAGTGACGTTTCGGCCATCTGTAATATGTCATGACCTCTCATTTTTTGTTTCATTATATTCAGTATTGTTTACAATTTCATCATGGTGAGATATATGCAAGAACAACGTTTACAAATTATTCAGTTTTATTATCAAAATAATCGTTCTCCTATTGCAACTTTTTAAGAAACGCTCGTAATGCAAATATTGTTGCCGTTCAGGCAAGTGTTGCTGAAGACCGCAATTTGTCGATTCCAAGACGTTCTCATGAATTGGGACTGTCTCAAACCACAACGTGGCGGATTTTGAGGAAAGATTTGGGTTTGCATCCGTATAAAATTGTTTTCACTTAAGAACTGAAGCCATTGAACCACCGTAAACGTCGTGAATTTGCTGATTTCGCCTTGGAACAACTTGAAAACGATAACGATTTTTTTAAGAAAATCATCTTCTCCGATAAGGCTCACTTTCATCTGAGTGGTGCGGTAAATAAACAAAACTGTCGATTCTGGTGCAAAGAAAATCCACAAATTATTCGTGAAAAACCATTACATTCACCTAAATTGACAGTTTGGCCATCCGTGGAATCATCGATCCGTCTTTTTTCGAAATGGAGCTGGTAACACCGTTACTGTCAATGGAGATCGGTATAGATCGATGATAACCAACTTTTTATGGCCGAGATTGGAAGAAGGTGATCTTGACAAGATTTGGTCCCAATAAGACGTCTCTACGTGCCACACAGCAAGTGCAACAATTGAATTATTGCGAGAAAAGTTTGGAGATTCGATTATTTCAAGAAATTGTGATATTGAATGGCCTCCTAGAAGTTGTGATTTAACACCATTACACTATTTCTTGTGGGGTTATTTGAAGTCATTGGTCTTTATCAAGAAACCAAACTCTCTTCAAGCTTTACAAGTCAATATTGAACGTGCTATCCATGACACACGACTTGATTTAGTGGAAAAAGTGCTCGAAAATTGGGTTTATCGAATTCGTTCCTGCAGAAGAAGTCGTGGACCATTTGAATGACGTTTTATTCAGAACTTAATTGTATCGATTGTACTTCACATTAAATAAAACACATTTCAATTTCCTTAAGTGTTTTTTTAAGAAATCATATCACTCTTATTGGAAAACCCTTTATATGCAAACATTAAGGTTGCCCCCAGTAAAGCAAATAACACTTCCTCGATTTGAACTTTGCGAGAATGTGCTCATATGCAAGTCAGTTAAGTTTTGAGATTAAGAGAACTCGATACATTGGATTTTGGAATCGACTTACCGGAAGAGGCCTATTGTTTCTTTTTTCTATAAAAATGCAACATCCAAATCACAGTAATCATACTATGCCATCAAGACTGTTGAAGCTCAGCAATGTGGCTTTAGTATCGTCAACAAACAGACTTTTCACTAATTCTATATTCAGAAGAAGCGACTTAAGGCGTTCATCATTCTTCACTAAAGACTCATTGCTTTCGTTAAAATTAAAATGAGATTCAAATGAATTACTAAGTACTAAAATAAATCTAACAAACGACCGCAAGAATTAAGCACATTACTGATTTGGATTAGATCAAGCGATGCCATTTTCTAAATAAGTTGGGCAGCCCAAAAATTCGAATATTGTATCCAAGAAATAAGCGGTAAATTAAAATTACCGGAAACAAGGGCGATTGAACTATCTACAATACCTAAAGTGGTTACTAGGAATAATATAATGCACCCGCACAGCAATATTTTTAAAAAACATCAAATCTGAATCTGGCTTTACGGTTACCAAAATCAAATAAATTAATTACTTTACTACAAAAATTGGAATTTACCGCGATCAGAACACTAACTGAAACGAAAATTCGGCGCTGTATACTACCCAGACGGATTGATTGATTGGGATGATATTTCTTACATATTGTAATTGTTTTTCACAAATTGGGAGATCCTATTGAATTTTGGCCGAAGTCGATTCACCGAAAGTGACAGATTCCATAAGAGCTTTTTTCAAATATTTAGGAAAATATATTATTTATGAGAAAAACGATCATAAACTATAAAAGATTCAAAATTAATTTTGCAGTAATATTTTAGTCCAAATCATTTTTCCAAAATTTAAGCGAAAATAACGATTTTTGACTTATAGCTGTTTTCAGATTTACCCTTTGCTATATCTTCGAAGCCAAAAAGTAGTTTTTCTGTGTGAGTCCTGTGTGCCAGTTTTCATTTACCATCGGTGTTTCCGTATGCGTGAAAATATGGTACCACATTGTCCGCATGGCAGACACGATCGCTGGCTTCTTCGCAGTGGCGATGCGATTGACGATATGGGAATTAACGCATTCTAAAGCAAGCTCCCGGAGGAAGGATGTTATAAAATACAGTCATCGGCCATCTGTTCGATCGGCGTTTGGTAGTATAGTGTCGTACCATTTTGTCGAAAGGGTCAGCTCCACCTTTCAAGGCATTGTAGTACAAGATCATTTTTGGTTTTTGAATTCCTTTTTTACCTTGCACTGTTTCGTCTCCTGCGTTTGTAGTCGACATCATCAGCGCCACCTCTCCAGTGTTCGCAAATGCGCTGTTGAAATGGCCTCGTTTAATTCACAAGGCAGCTGTGGTTTATTTGAACGAAAGGTACCGACCACTGTTATTATTTGTTTAAAAAGGGTTTGTGCCAGCGGATCTGACTTAAAAAAATTACCCATGGTTACTTTGAAGCCTTTACTAAAGTATCCAGTCATCAAACGAACCACAAGGTCATGTGAAACTTGGTTGGCTCTAACATTCCCAGCTTCTTGACCAACGTTGGTTTCTCCAGCAGCTGGATAATTGGTGCGACCCTCCACCAACCAAAAAGTTTTGATGCCATACTTCCCTGGCTTACTGGGGATGTATTGTCTAAATTTGCAATTTGCTTGACCCACTCTACCTCGTGTGGTTATCAATTGTTCGTCGATAGTCAATTCTTTGCTCGGTTAGTACGGAATTGGTAATCGACGCTGGAATCCTTACCATAATGTTCCCATGGCCGCCAACTTATTTCTGCCAGATTTACGAGTTTGCCAATTATTAAAGCGTAATAATCTTTTTAGCTGCTCAAAACGATCTAATGACATTGTAGCTTTGTAAATTGGTGAGGATCGCTTTCCGATAAGTCGGTCACGTGAATGTGAACTGTACAACAATAGGCTAATAATGGCATACATTTTATATTCGTTTGTATCTGTCCACACTCGTCGTCGTTTCGAGGAAGATCTAGCTTGATGTGCAGCTATAAAATTCGCGAGCTTTTAAATTCGTGTACTCAACAATCGATTTGACCATTTATTTGCTGAAGAATAACATGAAGGCGTCAAATTTTTTACTCACTGCCTCTAGACAGACACCATTTGATGCGTTTGGCTGATTTGCTTCAGCTCTGCAACGATTCTTTTGGGTTTCTCCTGCATTGGACCACCATTCCACTTTTCGTTTTGAGCTTTGTATTTTTTACCTCTGTTAGAAGCAACACTAGACGGGTCAGGTTATCCAGTGACGTCATCATCGGGTGTAATTTCAATGGAAATATTTCGTTGTTCTACGAGGTACAATTCATCATCGCCATTTATTCCGTCTATTGTTTGTTGATCACGTAAATCCATCATCGAGTTGGTAAATGATTTTCTTCGGATTCGTCGTCGGAAGAAGTTTCATCTGTAGAAGGTACGTAGTTCATATCGTCTCCACTCACATCTGATATCGGACGTATTGTGCGAGTTGGTGCGTCTAAAATATCAATATCTCCTCCTGCTCACCTTCAGTCAATTCGCTGGTTCCTCATAGATTCAATTATTTATTAACTCTATTCATCGCTAACTGAAATATTTTAAAATTTTTATTTACTTCTGCTCTCTTTAAATGTTTACTGTTGAAGCAACAGCAACCAAACATATTTCGAACATTATTTAATAGCGCCATCAAATTTTACAAACACCTGGCGAAATGTTACAGTAGAAAACAGTATGGAGAACACGGGAAAATATATTGAATCGTTTCTCCTTAATTTTCATTTCATAAAAAATGTATGGGGGGCCATAGGCACCTCTAACAAGGTTTGTGCTTTTTGTGTTTGAAGTGGGCACACTACTGAATACACATACCGAATTTCTATTTCTCCTTTGTTTTATACTCCTTTGTTTTATACTCTTTCGAATGAACTATTGAACAACATACACTTCGGTTCACTGAAGGTACGAAAACTGCAGGCTAGAATGGGATAGGTGTTTACAGCACCTCAACACGAACTGGAGGTTACAAAAATGATTTCACCAAAATTCAGCATCTCCACAGTCCACGTATGGATTAACTATTCGGAATAAAACTTTACATCTAAATTTTTTCCATTAATTGGAAGATATATGATAAATTTGGTGCAAATCTGTGAACCAGAAAAGCCAGCTTCATTTGGAGCAATGATGTCGAAAACTAAGGCATTTACATAAACACGACAAAGAATAAATAATTTTAAATTAACAAGGGTTGACCTTGTTGATTTTCTGACATTTAAGCAGTGATAATATTTTTTTAATTTACAAAGCTGGTTTACCCAAAGTCCTGTAAGTTTAAACTGTCGCTTTAGAAATTAAGTGGGGTGTATTTAAGATTTCACAATACCTAATATCTAACTTGAAGAAAACACATTCAATTAACATATTACTACTTGTAAAAGAAAATACGATTCCATGGAGTACTGCATAGAAAACGGTGGCTCACAAATTTAAGAAAAATGTTAACTTTTGCAGTTTTAATAGCAATTTGTTCATTTTATTTTTTGAGAAGGCAAAATGCCCGGTCTTCATTGGTGCGCACTCAATTGTTTTGACGATCTGAGAACGGAAAACATGTTCGAGCCGCACCGATGGGTGGCCTTGATGATTTATTTGTTCTCATCATATCGCATTCGGTTAATTTCAGCTTCGATTATTTTAGAAAACCTGTCACACAGATACACGATAAACTATTTTATAGAAAATAAGATGTTCTTACTACTTTTACATTGTCGGTAAGGTTATCTACTCCCGTCGCAGATATTTTGAAATTGCCTGACAGTTCGATCTAAGGCGAAGTCATGCCAAAATGTTAACTTTCAAATTGAATACTGTTAAATGGGATTTTTTAATTTTTACTAGATTCTGTTAACATTTATGGGTATATCAAGGTATATCAGGAAATTTATAATTAGTGGCAATCAAAATATTTTCATAAAACTTTCAAAAATGTTTCCTACATACACATATATATATGAAGTATAATGTTAGATGTAGAGAGTACTATACCCAGTATATCATAAAGTTAAATAATTTCAACCATTTTATAGAATTGCTAAAAGGGATCCTAATTTACTCAAATGGAAAATTGGGATTTTCTATATACTTATTATATTTTTATCCTAAACTTTGCATGGAAGTTTATTTAAGACATTAGCAAAAAAAAACCAACACGTTTTGGGTATACGAAAGCTTAAAGGAAACAATTTTTGTGGTACATTTGAATATTTTATTTTACTTCACAGCACTTTTCAAAATTAAAAATGTTATTTGAATTGTTTTCGAGGACCATTTTAGTTTTTGGCTGAAGATAGAACATCTCTTGTGCTCAAATATGCTTGTATCAACGGTTTGTTTTTGGTGCCCTTGAATAATAATTCGAGTTTATGTTTACTTTTTCCACAAACCAGGAATTTTTCGGATTGATTATTATGTAGAGCGCACACCTGTCAAATGTCCGCATAGTATTGTCCCCTATAATGTGACTCAAAGAAAGTAGATTAAATAGGCAACTTAGATTACCACTTCGATGATTTTTCGAGTATTTTTCATACACATCCAGTGGTGTTCAATTAATTTTTTAATATAGTATTAATGTAAACGTAAATTTTAATTCTAGTGAGTCTTTCAGCTTTAGAAAGAGGGACTATGATACTCGCTCATAAAAAATACAAATTTAATCCATTCGTCGTGAATTATGAAATATTTAGTGCTTTAAGGTCTCAATTTAAAAATTCCATCCTTGTAAACCAGCATGGTTTTTACTCAGTACCTGTGAAATCCTTGTTTTGTGCTCACATTTGTTGACATTTCCATTAAAGGTGATACCGTTGAAGCAATGTTTACTGATTTTAGTAAATCGATAAAATTGATCATGTCTTGTAAAGAAACTGAAACAGCTCAAGTATGATGCCCTTCCTTTAAAGTGGGTTTTGTCATTATGGACGAACCGAAATCGAAAAGTTTTTTTTAAATAGCATTTTATCTAGAGATATACAGTATGTGCAGCAAGAGCGTGTAAGGCAAAAACTAAGTAAAAATAAAACTACGATTTCTTTTTTTGTTTTTATTATGAAAGTTTGTTGTATTTTCTAGGGTGCTACCAACTTATACATAGTAAAGTCGCCATTACGGTTAATAATTGCCTAGCTTCTTTGCCCATACTATCAACCAATTTTTCTGCATACTGTGGTGATAATTTTTTCCATATCTTCCGAACAAGACGCGCTACAGCGCTTAAATTTTTTATGTGGCACATTTTCAGCTTAATCTTCATGAGTGCCCATAAATTTTGATCGGATTTGAATTAGGTGACTGAGATGGCAAATCCAGTGTTGTGATGCTCTTTTTGAGTTTAAATTCCGAATAGAGTATGCTATGGTGTTCTGGATCGTTGTCTTAGATGCAATTAGAGTTCCCTGCTCCAAACCATTTAAGGACAGATGGTAACAAGCTTCCTAAATAAATGTTATACATGAAAAGTGCGTTTAGAATCCGCATGGGACGATTAATTTACCAAAACTTTGCTTGCGGTGAAGCATCCCCATACATGGAGCTAGGGCGGGTGCTTCAGAGTTCGGACAATCCTTTTTTTTTGCTTAGTTGGCCAAAATCGCCCTTTAACATTAAAACCCCAAAAGGATGACTTATCGGTAAACACAATATTCGTAAAAGCTTTGTTTATTCGCCCACTGTAGTCGCTTTTCCATGTGTTTTTGTGTTACCAGTTTGACCAAAGTGTTTCCATATGCGTAGCCATGTTCCGTAATTCTATTTCATATGGTTGTTTTTGATATAATAATATTCTTTTTCCGTAATCGAAGAATTTTCTCTGTATGATGGCCTCATCCTCCTTTTTTGTAGTCGTTCGGATTTTGCGTCAATCTGGTGTAGAGTCCTGGCTGTGACTATGTTAAATAAGTGAAAAAAGTACCAGAACAAATAGCGATGGTTATGACATTGGGTTACAGGCTGTAATTGTTTTGGAGTTCTGGTACCTCTTTATGTTTTGGGTTGTTTACGACTTTAATCGAAATTGGTTCATTTCAAATCAAAAATTGGTGTAAGCAAGTGGCATACAATAAAAGTGCAACGTAATAATAATAAAAATATAAAATTAAAAATATTATAACTAATAAAATTTGTTTATTAGAAATACGGTGGTAACGGTGCTAGGTGACTAATTGGCCCAAATAAGGATCATAAATCGAAGATTCGACCAACATAGTACTAAGGTGACACGAAAAGCTGATGATCATTTATATAAATTCTAATGTATTCGTGTGATTTCTTTTAGTGGTCGATATAAGTTAAAACATACCTATACACATATCCATTTTAGTCAAGAACTTGATGATCGAAGAAAGCTTGCAAGGTTATCATCGGTGTGGTTCCGTTTGTACCGGCATATATTTTAGACACCGCCCTAAATATTGGTTTGAATAGTTGTGTATCCGTGGCCGGGGTTTTTCTGTTTTTCTATACGGAAATCACGAACAAAACATGCATTGGATAATTTGCGTGTGATAGATCGAATTCCGTTGCTCCAACAAGCCGTTAACTAGAGCCACCGTGCCACGGCTGTTATTTTATTTTATTTTGTAAATTTTTTGTTAAAATTTAGTATATCATTTATAGTGATTAAGTTAATCTAGTTATTCTTTATACCTACATATTTATTGCCGAACGTGTAATCGGTAGTTATTCTTTAACCCTTATATTATAAAAGTAATTAATTAATTAACCCGAAAGTGCTTGTAAAAACATAAAAAAAAAAGAATAAGTTTAATACAAAATTGTGATCAGTTGGTGTGAATAAATCAGCCGAGCTGATAGTAGCCATAAGTGCATCGTGTGCAGTAAGCGCCATTAATTTAGAGTCATCGCGCATGTTTCAAAGGATACTTCAAGGCCTTGGGGGAATCAGGAAACCGTAAGTACGTAGTTATAGTTTGTTACAATATCGCCTTCTGCGGTATGATTTATGGTTCTTCAAATTCAAATATTTAGGATTGATTTTATTCTCATCAACTGTGTGTAATTCTTAAGTGTTTATACAAGTGCTACGTTTTAATATTTCCTATTAAACTTAAATATGATTTAAAATTCCCGTTTATAAATCTCGAATATAAGTAACTTAATGCTAATAAAGTCATTTAACGTTGTGTTAATATGAACAATATGAACTAATTTTGTTTTCGTGAGGGAATGTGTGTAAAGATGACCATGGGATGATAATAAGAATACATTTCTATAGTTTTGTGGTACAACAATTATGGTGGTTTTTATGCTGGACCGATCAAACGAACCCCCCTCAGGCGAGCAAACCCGGTACAAAGTGCCACGTGATCGGTAGGACCATAAAATCGCCACATGGCGCCCGAGCAGGGACATGAAGGTCATACTGTTTTCCGTTAAAATAGCGTGATCTGAAGGTCATTTAGTTATTTCAGATGGTAACCCTAAAAAGGTATCCAAGGAGCCTCTCTCCTTAACTGTTCAGAAGGTCGCATAATTCGCTTAACAATTCCGCAAAATCTCCGTTAGCGATTGACATCTTCTATTTTTTTTTAGATTCAGTTTTTTCATTTAGTTATTTTACCCTTCTTTCATTAAAACTCTAATACCGGTAGTTTGAACGTAGTCCATGATGCATCTGTAATTTAGATTTTAGTTGTAATTCCGCTAACTCTTACAGTTTACAAATGGATAAAGTTTTTCTTACCCAAACCTTGCTTTCATAATTATTTTTGGAATTCAATTTTTGTTTCATTTAGAATCCGATAATTGATGGTGGTTTAGTGGAGCCAGTAAGACAACGATGATCTAGATTTTTTGTAGTGATTCTCATTACTCTCATTGTAGTTAAATTGGTAAAGCTATTCGAACTAAGATTTCTGTCTATATTTATATTTCCGAAACTTTCTTCCTTCGTAGTAGATTTATATGAAAAGAAACTTTTAGCCGAATATATGACTCGGTCTTCGTGAATTGATTTCCCCTAGATAAAAGAGGTTGATTATCATGGTGATTCCATTTTTCCATTTTTTTACTAGGCTAATCACTCTGTTCGGTTAAACTAGTTAAATTTTTATTTGTATAGCTAATTACTGCACATGGTTACTTGTTCTGATTTTATCGATGATTTCGTAATTCTTAGTAGCCTGGGTTATTAGTTAAGTCAATAAGATACGTATAACACCGACCATGGAGGATAAGGACAGTTTCGAAAATGTAACAATTAAATAAATAAATAAAATAATAATATAATAATAATAAACTTTTCTGATTATTATACCATGAATATCACGAAACACACATTCCCGCTTGTATCATTAAACAAATATACTTTTCCTTATAAAAATATAATAATATTAAAAAAATTAAAACTTAAAGATATATAAACAAAACCATAAACGAATAACGGAGAAACTAATCACATTTCTCTCGTCGAAGGGCACGCATTTTAATTCGTGACCGCTAACATTTCTTATTGTACGTCTAACTTATTAAATACAATTTTGTCTGAAATCAGTCATGTCAAATTTAACTATATTGGACTGTTTGACCTCGGAAGAGCTTGACGTTGAGTATGCCGTTAGAAAAATAGACAAAAACGATGCCGGAGCCAGGTCGAAACTATTAGGGTGCCTCCAATCTGAACAGGTAGATGATAAATTGAAACCAGTGCAAACTCAGATTCCAATATCACCAGACTTAGAAGCTCGCACTTGTGGTGAGATGACCGTTGCGATTCAATCCGCAGCTAATAAATTAAACGAGCACTCATCCCTTGAAGCATAACTAGAGTATTGTACCATGCAATACATTATGATGATCGAGCCAAACGACTTAAGTTGGCATATGGTGACATAGGAATAGTTACTCAGGCTATTGGAGCCCTCCGACGGATCATACAGAGGCTCAGACAACATATAGAAGATAAAAGCAATTTGGTTTTAACCCCACAAAGAATCGTAACAGGAGCCAGATCAAAATCGAAAACAAAAAAACCTGAATGTTCCAGTGAAACTGAAGCTCCCGAGACGAGTTTCAATAATTTATCGCTGGGTGAACCCAATGCAAGTAGTAGTGCTGGCCACAATAACGCTGAAACCAACGTGCACAAGCCGAAGTCAGATTTATCATTTCAAAAAAGTGTCAAATTTAATCTGGATCCTCGATTCATGTTTCCGCCAGTTAACCCAAGAGTTTCATTTTCAAATGAAAGCCAAACGGTGGCGAAAAAAATTCCTACTCATGAAACTAGTAGATCTCGGGCGATACCGGGAGCAAGAAATTTTCAATCAACCATTGCAAACTCCCAAGTTCGATTTGACATACCTACGGAGTCCGACCCATATATGAATATTACCGAACCGAATTCAAACACCAGTCTGAATTATAACGCGAACCCTTACGCTGGCGGGATAAACGACCTCAACAGTCAAAATACTGGCAGGAATACGCAGCCATACATAAATGTTCCAATTTGCGGGTCAATAAATGCTTTTCCTCGGACGCCTTATTATGCGAACGTTAACAATGCCACTCCGGGTTTCCAAACCAATCTAAACGATAATGTTGGCAAATTTCCTAAGTGGCGTAATTTGAATTTTGATGGATCTAAAACAAAGGGTAGCAATAGTATTAGTGATTTTATCTTTCGGTTCGAAACAATGGCTAGGCGGAATGGGTATGATTTCGGGACATTAGACCGCCACATCTTCGATTATGTATCAGGCCAAGCCGACACCTTCTTGTGGAATTATATCCGAAACTACCCGAATTCTCGGTGGCCTCAAATCAGACAGGCGATGTTGTCGTGGTTTACGAACCCAGAAGAAGAAACTGAGACTCGAAGATACGTATTTAAAAGGATGCAAACCTCTAAAGAAACGATAGCAGACTTTATACTAGACATTGAAATCCATAATAATCGTTTGAACGTAAGCCGATTCAATCAGTCAGAACTCCTCGATATAATAAAAAGCAATCTTCATCCAGCGTTTAGAAACGAAATTATTTCGGTCCCTATCCAAAACATAGAACACCTTCGTTTGATATGCCAGAGATATGAAAATTTGTGGTCTCAAACCGGCTTCGATCCTAGATTAAATTATAGACCTAATTTCAGGTCCCACGTTAATGAAGTATATCCCCAAAATCAAGATGATGTGATTTCGGGAGACGATTATGAGGATTCATATTTTCTAGAGGCCGTAAGTCCCCAAGTACCACAAAGATCCGAGGTAATATGCTGGAATTGCAAAGACTTAGGGCACTACTACCAAGACTGCCCTTGCGATCTACTAAACGTATTTTGTTTTGGATGCGGGCGTCCTAATGTAAAGAAATATGACTGCTTAAATTGCCAGAAAGTCAACCTGTCGAAAAACGGAATGAGGAACTTTTCCAGGGCTGGGAGGGAAAGTTCAACTCCAACAAGAAATTATCCCAGACAGGTTCAAGTCCAATCGCCTGGAGTGAACATCCACAAGGGTTAAATTATCCTGAACAAATGAATTTCAGTCCGGATGCTGAACATATAATATTAACCCGTACCAATGATCACGATACACCTAATATAATCAAGTACTCCGAAATAATTAACCACAACGATATTGGTTGTAACGCCGTTGGCGATTCGAAAAATGCCGTTGTTTCACGGATTAAACGATACTGGCACCAGAAGAAGTGTATATATAAAGAATGCGCCTCTACAACAATCTGCTCCTCTTTGCCAGAGCTTGATGCTCGACCTCATGCCACGGTAAAAATTTCAGGAAAACCACTGACCGGGCTACTAGATAGCGGAGCGAGCATAAGTATTCTTGGAAATAACGCCCTCGAATTCCTGAGTAGTATAAATTGTACCTACCGTAGAATAAATTCTTTCGTGAAAACGGCCGACGGTAGTGCTAATGCCATTCTCGGCTACGTGACCCTTCCAGTAAGCTTCAGAAATAAAACTAATAAAGTGCGGTTCTATATTGTCCCCACGTTACAAAGTCCGTTATACTTGGGGATTAATTTTTGGAAATCTTTTGGGATCGTTCCGAAAATGATAAGCGAAATTAATTTGATGGATGAGACCGTATCAAATAAAAAGCACCAATTAGCCGTAGAACAGCTCTCCAAATTAAATGCTGTAGTAAAAATGTTCCCGTCGTTTAATGAGAAAGGACTAGGGTGTACTACACTTCATCAACATTTAATCGACGTTGGCTCGGCATTGCCAATTAAGCAGCGGTACTTCCCTGTGTCTCCGATAATCCAGGAGCGACTTTATCAAGAAATTGATCGGATTTTATCTTTGAACGTCATTGAACTTAGTCAAAGTCCATGGTCCTCCCCGGTAGTACTCGTCCGCAAAACAAACGGTAAATCTCGATTATGCTTGGACTCGAGGAAACTGAATAGCGTGACGGTGAAAGACTCGTATCCGCTTCCTATTATCGATGGTATTCTAGCCCGGCTTAAAAACACTAAATATATTAGTAGTCTCGATTTAAAGGATGCCTTTTGGCAGGTGCCGTTGGAGTATTCGTCAAGAGAAAAAACTGCGTTCACCGTGCCTGGGCGGCCACTTTATCAGTTTAGAGTGATGCCGTTCGGGCTCTGTAACGCCGCCCAAGCTCTGTGTCGCTTGATGCATCGCGTTATTCCAGCGGACTTGCACGAACAGGTATTCGTCTACTTAGACGATCTTTTGGTTATATCGCCCAGCTTTAACGAACACCTTAATCTGCTAGAAATTGTTGCTGGTCACCTGGACAAAGCCGGATTAACGATTAATATCGAGAAAAGTCATTTCTGTATGAAGGAGATACGGTATTTGGGCTTTATAGTTGGGGAAAACGGTCTCCGAACTGACCCGGCCAAAGTTGAAGCTATAGAACATTTTCCTGAACCAAAAACCATCAAGCAAGTGAGACGCTTCCTGGGCATGGCTGGATGGTATCGGAGATTCATTTCCAACTATGCAGACGTTTCAGCACCCATATCGAACCTTCTAAAAAAGAATGTCAAATTTAAATGGACCGTAGAGGCTAGTTTGGCTTTTGTGAAACTTAAGAAGCTGCTGGCTTCCGCCCCTGTGCTAACGAACCCTGACTACACCAAGCAATTCTTTATCCGTTGTGATGCCAGTACGGAAGGAATTGGTGGAGTGTTGTTTCAGAAGAGCGAGGAGGGGGATGAACAGCCACTGTCTTACTTTTCACAGAAACTAAACGCAGCTCAAAAGAATTACACGACCACTGAATTAGAGTGCTTGGCTGCGGTGTTATCTATAAAAAAGTTTAGACAGTATGTTGAAGGCTACAAGTTCACAGTGATCACCGATCACGCGAGCCTAAAGGGGCTCATGAACATGCGAGACCTATCCAGTAGATTAGCTCGGTGGAGTTTGTACCTCCAACAATTTAATTTTACTATAATTCACCAAAAAGGAAAGGAAAATATTGTGCCCGATACATTGTCCAGGATATACTGCGATTCTGTTACTGAGATTGAAAGAGATAAGGTATTCCTGATCGATCAAATTGATCTAAATTCCCCATGCTTTGATGACATAGATTATACGAATTTGAAATCCAAGATATTAGGTAATCCCGCTCAATTCCCTAATTTAGAAATCCTGAATGAGCGTATTTATATCAAGATAAAACCGAGACCTTTCGATGGTTTATCTGATGTGCCGGTTTGGAAGATTTGGGTTCCTAGATCTTTGGTACAGGAGATTATTCGTCACAACCACGATGATCCTACTGCTTCACACGGGGGCATAAAAAAAAACCCTGACACGCATTCGAAGGCTATTTTATTGGCCTAAAATGGCAATAGACATTTATGAGTATGTGTCAAAATGCGAGATCTGTAAATGTACGAAGGCTTCCAATAGAATAACTCGCCCAATAATGGGAAACACCAATTTTGCCGACCGACCATGGCAGAAGATCTATATTGACCTCCTTGGACCGTATCCTCGGTCCAGACATGGTAAGAATATAATTTTAATTGTCCTCGATCAATTAACAAAATTTCCGATCTTGAAATCACTATCCAAGGGGACTACTACTAACATCGTAAAATTTCTAAAAGATGAAGTGTTTAGTATGTTTGGATGTCCTGAAACTGTAGTCTCAGACAACGGAGTTCAGTTTACTAGTCGAGAATTTACAGACTTCCTTTCCAACTGCGGGGTTAAACACGTGAAAACTCCCGTCTATTCCCCACAGTCTAACGCCTCAGAACGAGTCAACCGATCCGTGTTGAGTGCCATTCGGGCTTATATTAAAACCGACCACAAGAAGTGGGACGATCATTTAGCTGATATTGCCGCCGCCTTACGCAGATCTTTCCATAGATCTACCAATTATACCCCGTACTTCTCATTATTTGGTTATGAGATGATTAACCACGGGGACGACTATAAAATTCTTCGTGAAGTTTGTTCCCTGAATGATTCAGACGTGGAAATTTTACCAGCAAACTACAAACTCCCAATAATTCACTCAAAGGTTAGAGATAATTTGGCCAAAGCTTTCGAGAGTTACAGTAAAACTTATAATTTGAGGGCCCGTCCTATCTCTTTTGAACCAGGGCAAAAGGTATTCATCAAGACTCACCCTGTAAGTGATAAAACCAAGCAGGTTTCAGCCAAATTAGCTTTAACTTACATTCCGGGCAAAATTGTCAATAAAACTGGTAGTGTGAGTTATACCGTAGCTAGCGACAGTGGTAAGATTCTTGGAGTTTACCACGCTAAAGATTTAAAAATCTAGGGACTTTTCCAGATTTCATCAGAATTTGGGCAAATTCCTTAAAAATCTCTTGTGTAGAGTCCTGGCTGTGACTATGTTAAATAAGTGAAAATAGTACCAGAACAAATAGCGATGGTTATGACATTGAGTTACAGGCTGTAATTGTTTTGGAGTTCTGGTACCTCTTTATGTTTTGGGTTGTTTACGACTTTAATCGAAATTGGTTCATTTCAAATCAAAAATTGGTGTAAGCAAGTGGCATACAATAAAAGTGCAACGTAATAATAATAAAAATATAAAATTAAAAATATTATAACTAATAAAATTTGTTTATTAGAAATACGGTGGTAACGGTGCTAGGTGACTAATTGGCCCAAATAAGGATCATAAATCGAAGATTCGACCAACATAGTACTAAGGTGACACGAAAAGCTGATGATCATTTATATAAATTCTAATGTATTCGTGTGATTTCTTTTAGTGGTCGATATAAGTTAAAACATACCTATACACATATCCATTTTAGTCAAGAACTTGATGATCGAAGAAAGCTTGCAAGGTTATCATCGGTGTGGTTCCGTTTGTACCGGCATATATTTTAGACACCGCCCTAAATATTGGTTTGAATAGTTGTGTATCCGTGGCCGGGGTTTTTCTGTTTTTCTATACGGAAATCACGAACAAAACATGCATTGGATAATTTGCGTGTGATAGATCGAATTCCGTTGCTCCAACAAGCCGTTAACTAGAGCCACCGTGCCACGGCTGTTATTTTATTTTATTTTGTAAATTTTTTGTTAAAATTTAGTATATCATTTATAGTGATTAAGTTAATCTAGTTATTCTTTATACCTACATATTTATTGCCGAACGTGTAATCGGTAGTTATTCTTTAACCCTTATATTATAAAAGTAATTAATTAATTAACCCGAAAGTGCTTGTAAAAACATAAAAAAAAAAGAATAAGTTTAATACAAAATTGTGATCAGTTGGTGTGAATAAATCAGCCGAGCTGATAGTAGCCATAAGTGCATCGTGTGCAGTAAGCGCCATTAATTTAGAGTCATCGCGCATGTTTCAAAGGATACTTCAAGGCCTTGGGGGAATCAGGAAACCGTAAGTACGTAGTTATAGTTTGTTACAATATCGCCTTCTGCGGTGTGATTTATGGTTCTTCAAATTCAAATATTTAGGATTGATTTTATTCTCATCAACTGTGTGTAATTCTTAAGTGTTTATACAAGTGCTACGTTTTAATATTTCCTATTAAACTTAAATATGATTTAAAATTCCCGTTTATAAATCTCGAATATAAGTAACTTAATGCTAATAAAGTCATTTAACGTTGTGTTAATATGAACAATATGAACTAATTTTGTTTTCGTGAGGGAATGTGTGTAAAGATGACCATGGGATGATAATAAGAATACATTTCTATAGTTTTGTGGTACAACAATTATGGTGGTTTTTATGCTGGACCGATCAAACGAACCCCCCTCAGGCGAGCAAACCCGGTACAAAGTGCCACGTGATCGGTAGGACCATAAAATCGCCACACTGGCAAATCGTCAACATTTTTATACATTGAATAATGTGTAATCCTCTTCTGTGCAAATGTTTTCGACTTTTTTTGTATATATTTTGCTGCTCTTGCAACCGACATTATTGGTCCTTTCGGATGTATACTTAAAACAACGCTTCAAATCATTTTTATAAAAAGCTCTCATTCCTTTCATGTATGTTATCCGCTAAACAATTGCAGTTAAACTAATGTTTGTTTTAGAGCGTCCAAGAGGAATCAAGAGAAAACCGATGTAAGCGGGCGCTCACATTTGTTCATAAAGTTTTACGTACAGTTATGCCGTACACGCTCTTGTTGAGCCTACTGTATAAATGTTTTGTCTGGCATTCCACAAGGAGCCTCCTCCATCTTGGACCTCCCTTATTTGTGAGTGAGTTTTTGAAATTTTTTTGCAAGATTCAGTATGATGGCGATCTGCTTAATCTACAACAGAAATTAAAGATATTCTATAAATAGTGTATAAGCTTTGTCCCAACGTTTCTACAGATGTATCAATAAGGTAAACCAATGTTAGGGGTTTTAATCCGTTTCTCCAAAAATTTTCATGATCCGTATAATTTAAAATGCATCTTCGTTTAATTTATTCATTCGCCCTTGGAATATGCCTCAATTGCCTAGAATCCGTACTGTAGTAATCCCGCTAGCCGTATATATCAATTCAGAACCGATTTCTGTTGTTTGCCTTAGGGCAACTCCCTCGAGAGTTAACCACTCCTAAGTATGTGCTGCTGCCGAATTTAAACCGTTCTGTGCTATTAAATATTAAACCATTGTCTGCCCGTAGAGCAGTATCCTACGCCGTTTTCGTGCGCGGTATTATAATGTGCCCAAGCGATTGATCTCAATTGCTTTGAACTTTGGTATGTCGGACTCTATTTTTAATTTAAGTCGTGTATTTAATATTTCTGCCGTGTTCATTTTTAATTGGTCTAGAGGGACAAATTTAAAAGTTTTATAAAAAAAATTTATTATACAAATTTGAATTATTTAAAATTGAGTTGAGTTTTCCATATACCAGATGTAAATACCGTTGGCTAAATAAATAAATAATATAATTATTGTAAAACCATCCGGTTATACCCAACAGGCAACAATCTTCTCGTTTGCTTCACCGTACTAGGGGTGGGAAAATCTGTTATAGTCTTTACTTTTGCTGAACGTATTTTAATAACTCAGTCGACGATTATGAAAGCTAAATACTTCTATTCCCGAATTACGGAAAAGCTCTCCTCCACATTGATGGTAAGGCCAGCTTTGAACAGTGGAGTCGATTAAAGGCATTAGATCAGATTGGATTCAGTTTTCATTACTTGTCGAGGCTGTTAGCTCGAGGGTCGAGTGTTGGTCAATTTGTTTTTAGTATACGGGCTTGACCACATCCGAAATAAACGATTTTTTGCAATGGCAAAGAACACTCTTGATATCGATGGCCGATATCCTATCAGTTCCGGCAAATATAATAGTTTAGTTTCTTAATTGGTTAGGTCACTGACGATTTTTTATTATATAATGTGCGAATAGACAGTGCTTTTAATTGTGCTATATTGGCAGTGTCCTCAAGAGTAGCGGAAGCTTCCGACTCGATACATGTAATGACACTGGAAGATTCATGAATCGTCTTAATTCTACCACGTAATTTTGACGCAACCGATTTTGTGTAATTTTTCGATGATCATGTCCGGATTTCCCCAAATTTTTTCATGCTTTTGAAATATAACTCGTAATGCTTCAATGGTATGAATAACATCAGATAAGGTTGCGATTTGCAAAACTGGGTCTATATTTTCTCGTAATATTTCCATGAACTTTTCTTCTGAAAACTGTGATTTTAACCGGCCATTCATATTCTCGATTTCCAAAAGAAAGTCATCGAAAAGTGCACTAGGTATGTTTACTAAATCTAATAATCATAGCGGTCTTAAGAAGATCATGCGACGAGTCCGGAAATTTCTTTGCATAAATCCAGGATCATTTTTCAGCAGCTCCTTTCTGAAATTTTATTTATTTATTTATTTCATTCAAAATTAGCTAACAAACGGAAAAACAATTCCCAATTACTTGCTAGCATAAACACGATTTACAACATTAATTATAATAATATACAATAGAATTAGTATTTCAAATTAAAAATGATTAAAAAGATTAACAAAATATCTCAATTTACATTTAAATTTAGTTTTAAAGGTGATTAGAATTGTCTAAAATGCTAACTACATATTTTTTGTAAATTGCTAAAGAACCAATATTAAATTCTAAATCATTAAAATAAATATTATGAGCATTTTGCATACGAATTAAAGGAGAGTTTTTACAATAATTTGTTTTAAACGGTTTAACATTAAATGTTAGGGGTTTCCTGATGTTGAATGGATTTGTGTTCAGTTTAACCTTCGTTTTTAAATCCGAATAAATTATGTCATTTAAAATTTTATATAACGTAAGCTCGTCATTGATTTTACGTCTATTTAGAAGCGAATGTAGGCAAATTGTAGTAAAATACAACGAAGTTCTGAATCGGTCTCTCTTAGCGTAACATGCGAGTCTGAATATAAATTCGGTTATTTCGAGATCCGATTTGGGTGTCCCTGAAAAGGTTAGGTTCCAGCGATAAGTGACATGCCTATACTATCGAAACTACCCTGAAATATGCCTTAAGGCTCCTACCGCTAGCACAGGGTGAAGCTCGAGACCGATGCCTTTTCGCAAATGGTAAAGACGTCTCCATGGCAAGCAATGCCCCAACGCCTGAAAAGACCTAATGTATCCTATATTATATACCCCGAAAGCTCCCCGAAGGGAATGACTAGAAGTAACAGACCCAGCCTATAGATAGGTCGAACACCGACTCGAGAGAAAATTTGGTCCTCTAAATACCGACCAACTCGTAAAATTAGTCATTCATTTTGGTACATTGGTTGCACCTCGCAGAAAATTTTTTTGTATTCAATATTTGTTTTTATCTATGACTTTTAAAGTATAATAGTAGTACAGTACTAAACTGTTGACACTGACTACACTAGCTCAAAAAGTTTAGATTTTTTGAGCCTGGATGTTTAAGTTATTTGTGAGCTGGGATGCCTCAAACCATGGGTTTCTTTTGATATGAAGCTCATTTTAAGGCTTCTATGCAGGTCTTTATTCCGATGTTCCGCAGCATGATATTTCTTTAATACTTTGTTATGAAATTTCTGTACGCTATGGTAGATAAATTTACGAGATTTATTCCTGTCTGGTAGGCTGATAAATTTGACTTTTTTTGGTGTAATTGATTACTTGAGTAACAAACAGCTGATTGCACTTTGTGTGGATTCTTTAAAAGTTTTGCAGCACCAAAGGGGTCTGTGTCTTCAGCCAAAGTCACTGTAATAGTATTTTTTTGCTGCATTAGATCCAGATGATTGGTATATGTTAGAAATAAAGTTGTTTTCTTCTCTAACGTTTTCTCAATAATATTAGTTATCCTGTGCATTTGATCTATTAATGGGTGCTGGTTACGAAATTCAAACTGACGATACAAATTATTTTTTACAGGCACAGTGGTTAAAGCTTTGGCCTTTGGATTGGGAGATACCTGGTTCGAATCCCGATAGGAGCAGGATGCAACAGGGAGTTTTAATCATCTGATTATACGATCGGCAATGGAAATAAACACAACTATGAGTCCCTATCGGAGTACTAAGGGAGTGTTTTGATGGTTCAGTAAGTTGGTTCATTTCTTGTTATCCTAACAACTTTCCATTCTCTATATTATCTTTTCTATCCATATTAGCGGTCACCAGCATCCTTTGAACTTCAACAAACCCCACCCCAATCTCCAAGCTGTAGCTGGCAAATCATGACCACGGAGCTCTCAAAGGATGATTAATAAATTAAGTAATGTCACGCATTTTACTTTGGAAAGGGAATTTAATCCTACACCACTAATGCACCCAATCAGTCACGTTACAGATGGCCAATCCACCTTCCCTGGCAGTACTATATATGCAGATGGTTACGCAAATCGGACCTAGAGCCGTACAACCTCGATTTGGCAGGCGAGTGCATCAGGTAAGGCATCATCGATTACAAATTTTTTATTTTTATTTTTTTTTTTTATTTAAATTATTACAACTGAATACAATTCATCTAGTAATTTTTCTTTCTTAATTTAATCACTTGTGAATGAGAAGACGCCCATTGGCCGGCTCCATTTATAGGTTATTTACTGAAGTAGTCTTTGCTTTGGTGTCCTTAATCCATTAAATCAATTGGTTTCGTTCTCTGCAATCGTCTTACTGCATGGGAGGTGTCCAACATACCACGAAGCTCTCCATTTACTTGTTGATAAATACGTTGTCCATGTATTACTGCAAGTTTTTTTATTTCTTCTTGGACCGTCGGGATATTTAGATCCCGATGAAGGTCATCATTCCTAATGTACCACGGAGCGTTAACTATACCACGTAGCACTTTGTTTTGAAAAGTTTGTATTATTTTAGTGTTGGTTTTCTTTGTACAGCCCCAGAGCTGTCTTCCGTAAGTCCATACAGGCTTTAGCACCTGTTGATATAGTAGCAATTTATTTTCGGTTGACAATTCCGAGTTTTTCCCGAGCAGCCAATACATTTTTCGATATTTGATATTAAGTTCTTCTTTTTTCTTTTTAACGTGCTCTTTCCATCTGAGCCTGGTATCTAAGGTCATCCCTAGATATTTAGCCTTATTTGCATACGGAATCTGCTGACCGTTAATGATTACAGGTTTGTAACTGACTTTTAGATTAGTAAAATTCACATGCGTGGATTTTGATTCATTGAGCCCGATTCGCCACTTTTTTGTCCATTTTATGATTTTGTCACATGCTTCTTGAAGTTTCGTTGTCGATTCCTCGATAGTGTCTCCTACTGAGAGAACTGCAGTGTCATCAGCAAATGTTGCAACGGTAACATCGTTTAAATGAGGTAAATCTCTGGTGTAGAGTAAGTAAAGAATTGGTCCCAAAACACTACCCTGTGGGACTCCTGCCGAGATCTTTTTTAGCTCGGAGTATTCATCTTCATATTTCACCCGAAAGTGGCGATTCTCTATGTATGATTTTAAAATCATGTAATATTGTTTTGGTAAATCTCTATGTAGTTTAAAGAGTAAACCTCTGTGCCATACCTTATCGAAGGCCTGTGCCACATCTAAGAAGATACCAGAGCAAACCCTTTTCCTTTCTAATGTATTCTCAATGAATCTGTAAGCCTGTGAACCTGCTCAATAGTGGAGTGTTTCTCCCTGAAACCAAACTGATATTCTGGGATAAGGTTTCGTTGTTCTATGGTTATTTTCAATCTTTTGAGCAGCAGCCTCTCAAACAATTTCGCTAGTGTTGGTAGAAGTGAAATTGGCCGATAAGATTTTCTATCATTCGGTGGCTTGCCCGGTTTCGGAGTCATTATTACTTCTGCTACTTTCCACTGCATTGGCACATGTTTTTTCCTGATGATTGCATTGATTATGTGCAGTAATTTACGGGTCCCTTTTTCAGGCAGCTCCTTTATTATTTGCCCTGTTATCAGATCGTAACCAGGAGCTTTCTTTGTTTTTATGTTCTTAATTTCTGCTTTTAGTTCTTTCAATGTTACAGGCCTGATATCTTCGAAATCAGATATTCTGGGCGTATCAGCAGTGTTTTCGTAAATGGTCTGCTGACCTAGAGGTTGAAATGTTTCTTCAAGATGTTCAGCAAATAGGTCAGCTTTATCTTTCGTACTTCTAGCCCAGTTCCCATCGTTTGTTTTGATTGGGGGGATCTGCGTTTTTGGTCGTTTTAACCCTTTTGTTGCTTTCCAGAGGGAATAGTCGGTATCTTTAGTTGGGGCTAGAGAACAGAGATATTTTCCAATTGTTTCATTTTTCACTGCTTTTATGAGTACCTTAAGTTTGATGCACAAGTTGTTTAAGGTGGTTTTATCTTGCGGCGCACGTGTATTCTGCCATTTCTTTCGGGCTTTTCATTTTTCCTGCACTAATTCTCTTACTTCTATTGGGTAAAAACCGGAGTTTTCTTTCCTGGATGATAATTTGGAGATGCATTTCCAAGCCGACCATTGTATGACATCAATGAGCCGGTCTAGTTCCTCTTCTATTTCATTTTCACTTTTGATTGGCACTTGAAGTTCTATTTTTTCCTCTACTAACTGCTTAAATAACTCCCAGTTTGTTTTGTTGTTTGTTAGTTGTGGTGAATTTGTTTTTTCTATTAAATTTTCACTAACCGTCATAATAACAGAAGAATGATCAGATATTAGACTTTCATAATTTTCTAAGAAGATGTAGCGTTCCGATATGCCTTTAGTGATGTAGAAATCTATTAGATCTGGGATTTTGTTAGGATCTGTTGGCCAGTACGTCGGTTTCCCTCCTGAGTAAAATTCACAGTTTGAGTATTGGCCAGCTGCAAGTAATTCCTTGCCTTTTGGAGAGGTTAATCTTGAACCCCAGAAGGTATTTTTTGCATTAAAATCACCTCCGACAATGAAGTTACTTCCTAATTTCTGGAACAGGTTAATGTAGTCTTCCTTTTTTAGGTTATACCGTGGGGGGCAATATATTGCAGATATATTACAGGTGTTGTGATGATCAAATTTAACCGTCACGGTGGTTACTTGCATGGATTCTTTTTCTATTTTTAATTCTTCATGATGTTTGATATTATCCCTAATAAATATAGCTGACCCTCCTCTTGCTCGTTCTGCAGGGTGTGTGGTATGGTAACAAGTATATCTCCGGATTGATACATAGGAGCTGCTGGTAAAATGTGTTTCTGATATTAAGCATATATCAATTTTCTCTGTATTTAGAAATAGTTCTAATTCTTCTAGGTGTTGTGTTAATCCGTTTGCATTCCATATAGCTATTCTTAATGAGTAGTTTTGATGTCTGGTTTCTGTTCCGCAATTATGAGTTGAACTAGGTATTGCAGACATTATTTATTTTTAACTATTTTGGAACTTGGTATTTCCAACAGGTTAAGTCGATTCAGAATTAACTTATTTAGTTTATTCTGTTCCTCAAGGCTATTTATAATTGCTTGGACAGTGTTTTTGAAATTTTCGGTACCGTTTGCCTCATTTTCTTTCGAATTTGAAGCAGCCTGTGCATATGTATAATTCTCCCTACGCATAGATGATTCGTTTCTTGCTCGATTCTTATTTGGATGACTTAGAGGGGGTTTGCGTGCCTGATCCCTCATTTTTTGTAGCTGCTTGGTAACCTCACATCCTCGGTAGCTGGCTGGATGCTGCCCATTACAATTTATACATTTTGCTGGTTCTTCTTTTGATAATTTGCAAGTTTGTGTTGGGTGCTTTTCAGCACATTTCACACATCTTGGATCGCGCGCGCAATATCGTTGCGTATGGTTAAAGCCTTGGCATTTTTTACATTGTACTATTCTTGTACTGCCTCTTTTAACAGCTTCGATCTTTACTCGCATGTTGAGTATGCCAGTTATGTTGTAAATGTTTTCTATTTTCTCGGATTTATCAAACGTTAGCATGAACAGGGGAAGCCCTCTTTTTGAAACGGCTTCTAGTCGGTTCTCTCCGCTACGTCTCTCTTTTTTAATAATGTTTACGGCATCAAGGATTTTAAATCCTTTATTTTCTAGATCCTCCATTATTGAATTAGTTTCACAGGTTGGATGTAGCCCTCTTGCCATGACCTTGATGGGACGCTCGTTTTTATTTTCGTACGTGTACCACTGATATTTTTGCGTATTCAGCTTCATTGACAAGTTTCTGTATGCGTTTGGATTTGAAGTGTTAATCTTCCATACATTATTGTTCAGAGCAGTAATTTTATACTCTTGTTCCGTAACAGTACTCATTACACTTTGGATTTCTGAGTAGTTCGTTACTCCTACTATGAAAATCGGTGGTGGGGCTTTTACCTTTGTCTGTACTTCATTTTGTTGAGCTGGTTGCCGTTCGGATGATTTTTCTACCTCATCAAGATTTATTGGTGAAAGTGATTTCTCTTTTGGTTTAGCTGGTTGTTGGTTTAGAGCTATTTGTTTCTTGATGATTAACTGTTTTCTAGAAACCTCTTTTGAAGTTGATGGTAAAGTTTCTGCCATTTCTGGTGAGTGTTGAGCTTTCCTTTTCTTACTTGGTCTTTTACTTCGTTTCAACACCCAATTTGTTTCTCTTTCCAATTCTTCTTCATCCGTATGGAATGGATTGATTTCATCATCGATTGCAGGATTAGGTTTCGTCCCAAGTTCTGCACGTGTTTCAACTGCTTTTTTGAGTTCTTCGTTCTCTTTCTTTAAAATTGTAAATTCTTCTTTCAATTTAGTTGTAAATTCCTTTATTTCTCGTAGTTGTTCACGGAGTTCAGCATTTTCCTTCTCGTACTGAAATATATTTTCAGTTGAAGATTTTGGTGATCTTGGTAATTTGGAACTTCGTCCAAATGGGTTAAACAATGATTGGCCCACCCCAGAATCTATTGGGCCTGCCTCCGAAGAGTGTGGTTTTTGTCAGCATATCTGCTGCTGTACCACCTGGGGTATTACATTCCGTATTTGTTGTATTCATTGTTTGTTTTAGCCAATTTATACCACTGGCATTTGGTCCCCGGTAGCACTTTGCTACTGCCGAAGCAGTACCCACCCCCCGCGACGTGGACGCAGCTACCTTGGTGTTACCTAGGTGTACACAGAGACAGCCGAAGCCCTCTCAGTACCCTAGGCTGAGGGGCCATTACAAAAATTACAAAAATTAAATACTAAAAAAAGTGTTTTACTAATGGTCTTTCAAAGAGCTTTAAAGTAATTGGTAACAATTTAATTGGCTTATAAAACGATATTATGTGGGGTGGTATCCCAAGCGTATTTTAAACCTCAAATTAATCACAACATTTTGAATCGTACATTTGTTAAGCGAAAATCTAGTTTCGTGAACCTGGAAAGACACCAGATTATGAAGTGAGTTTTAACACTTCAAAACCCAATACTAAAATTAACAGATTAAAATTTTTTGTTGCGTTGTAAATTGCACTACAGACCCTTTATTAGGTTATGTACTTCATTATCAACTAATGGATGAAATACATCGTACGAAACGACGCCTAAATTTGTTATTAATAATTCTCCAGATAATTTTGGTCGTTGCTTCTTAATTTTATGTAAGTTGAACGTCATTTTACGAAGACAAACTTTAATAAATGTTTTAGATTTTATTAAACCTCTCAAACAGAAACTTTTGTATAATTTTATATTTTCAACTCACGCCGTTTTTAAAATTCAAAATATTTAAATTAAATATTTTATACGTATTATTATATATGTATGTACGTATGTGTACTCATACAACACATAGCTCACGTATTTAAGTTTTTTTTTATACGGGGAATAATGTGTGCTAATTACGAATTCGTAATAATTTTCCTACTACTAACAATGAGAAAAATGTTGAAGAGAAATTTAATTTGGAAGTGATAGGTTTAAAAAAGGAATTAGTATTACATGCGGAGAAAAATTGTAAACATTTTTGAATATTTATAATACATATATAATTTAGGATACACCGTTCGAGAATAATTTTACTAAAGTAAAGTATGTAGAGTAATCGTGCAAAATTCGAGGTTCTTTTTTTTATGAATCGGAATTTTAAGCATACCGTTTTTGGGGTGGATATATCCGTCCGTTTCTAATTTTACTGAAAAAATCCTTTTGACCTGTTTTTTCGCACCGTTTTATTTTTATCCTCTGCTCATTAATATATGTACGAATACTTAAACAATATAATTATTATAAAACGCAAAATGACTTGCTCTTCGTCGAAAAAGAGAAAATGTATTTTTAACGAAACACTACAAAAGGAATTTCCTATGTTCATGAAAACTAAGAATGTAATAATAACAAAATATCTATGGACATCAAGGGACAATTAGATTTATTACAGCATACTCAATCTGAAAAGCATAAAAAATATTGTTTCGGCTGAAATGCCTAAATCACTGTCTACATTTTTGTTAAAGGACCCATTAGATCATAAAATTTCAGCAGCTGACGCTACTCTAGCTTACCATGTAGTCGATCATCAACAGCGCTATATATATATCAACTGTTTGCACTACCAGATTGCTTGCTAATCTATTCGCGGATTCAAAAATCGCTGTCCGTATTGCTTCTGCACGAACAAAAACTGAAGCGATTGAAGTCCACTGTTTCTTAAATCTTCCATAAGCGACACTAGATATATTTAAAAATTCGGATTATAGGAATAATTACAGATGGAAATAATCATGCGGCTATTAAAGTGGTTGATAAAAAAACTCAGTCAGAATAAATGTATCCCCGATTAGACCGCACAATCAGTAACTAACATTTTGATTGAAACTTTGGAGAAGTTTAAGACAACAAATAAATGTGTGGCATTTGGTGGAGACAACTCGCGTCTGTTCTCCAGGAGCGGCTGAAGCGGGCGTCTGTTTTGTACAAAGCGACTCGCTATATAAATGTGTTCACCAAATCTGCGTCTGTCAAAGAAAATCCACCACAAATTCAAAGAAAATCCATGAAAATTTCCTGCTTCAATCGTAGTCCATTGGTCAATCAAAAACATTGAATACTAACCCCCTTCTCCTCTAGATTTTTCAAAGAACTGTTATTTTTCGAGTAACTGAGGCTTCCTACTATAAGAAATTTTCAATCCCAGGTGTAGTAGCCATCTGCGTTTATTCAAAGAGAAAATCCATGAAAATTTCCTGCTTCATAGTCAATTTGTCAATTAAAAACATTAAATACTATGGTTTTTTAAATTATTTAACTTTATTCTTATAGTTAATGAATACCACTTTCAAAATTTTTCAACAGTCCTTTGCGTTACTTTACCTTATTTTTTGGAGAATTTGTTAACTTGTCTTTCTGCTAGAAATAATTTGAATTTTGTTTCGTTTGTCAACTATTTCTTCCCATTGCTATCACAACCTACTAGAATACATTTGAACAATACCTATTTTACCAATTTCATTTTAGTATCAAAAATAATTATTTTTAACATCACCAGGTTTCAATCTCAGGCTGGTAAATGATATAATATTGAAATCAGAGATAAGATACAGAAACGAAACATAAACTTCGATAAATTAAACGATGGAGATAGAGATGAGTTAAGGATGATGTTAGAACATCGCAGCATAGACATGCAAATATTCTCATAGCTACTTAGTTTTTGAATATAAATTTAATTCTGATTCGTTTTTTATACACTGTTATTTTTTAATAATAGTTGCTTTCCAATCGACCACCGCAAGTACTTGTAAGTGCAAAAAATGTGTATTGGCTAAAGTGTCGATTGGAAAGCACAAAAAATTACAAAAGCAAAACATAACCTACAAATGTGTAGTTTATTTGTGATAACTTTTTAATAAAAAATATCTATACCGAAATTTTATTAGCGCTTCATATACGACATTCAATTATATTTTTGACAGAAAAATACTACACACCATCATCTAGCGGACGA
This sequence comes from Nephrotoma flavescens, assembly GCA_932526605.1. Classification (NCBI taxonomy): domain Eukaryota; kingdom Metazoa; phylum Arthropoda; class Insecta; order Diptera; family Tipulidae; genus Nephrotoma; species Nephrotoma flavescens. The sequence continues at coordinate 193,616,007 of OW052220.1, forward strand.
ATTTATCGTAACTGCTTTCAACTACTCGTAATAAAATGGTAGAGCAGTTGCGAGTAGTTAATTTAGCAAAGACAAAAACCATAAGTGCTTATAAGCGCTTGCGGTGGTCGATTGGAAAGCAACTGTGCATGGAAATTTAAATGTATTTTTCCGTAGTATTCGCATGTGTATATATTTCAAAATCGCCAACATTCCGGCAAATTAAATTGAATTTAAACGTTATTTTATCTATTATTTTCACTAATACTTTCACACATATTTAGGATTTAGGAAAAACTTCATAGTGCTATATAGAGATGTGAAGTTTTTCCTAAGATTGTCCTAAATATTTGTTGTTGTGGTTTAGGACAAATTAGGACATATTTCACGTAAATACATAAATCTCATTATCCCATTTCAAATGTCGCCTAAATGTAGAGTTTTTTATTTTATTACATTTTTACTAAAACATTCTCACTACAAATAATTTTGTTGTTGGTTTAGGAAAGTTAGGACAAACATCCATTCCGTTTTTACGAAAAAATAATAGAAATCAATTACTCGATCGAAATATTTTATTTGCCTATCACTGACAAGACAACATCATATACGGGGCCTATTTTTTAATTCATCACGAGCAGGCAGTGCGCTGTCAAAAAATACTTCGTATTTTTTTATTCAACCTGGGTAATTTTACCCGGTACACTGCGTTTTTATTTGTGAACTGTGCTTACACAGTGCATACTCGGTTCTTCAAATTTTACTCTGAAATTAATGTCAGTGTACGAAGAGTGTGCAAAATAAAACACAATTTATTACTCTATGCATACCGGGTAATTTTACCCAGTACAACCTTTGATCGGTATACACTACCAAGGGTAAGCCTGCTTGCTCGGGTTGAATTAAAAAATAGACCCACGGTAAGCACATTTTTATGTCTATTTCTCGTTATCATTTCATATATGTACACAGATACTATATGTATAATCATAAATACAAATCCAAGATAAAATGTTTTAGAGATACGGCATTTTTGAAATCTAAAACAATTTCCTAATTAAACCATGAAAACTTGCTGGTACAAAACTAAACGATACCTGTAATAGCTAGGTTTGCTGTTTTATTTACAAAATTTATAATTAGACTTTGGAATATATTAATTGAAAACTAAAAGTTTTCAAAATTTCCTCTTTTCATTTTACTGAAAATTGTTTGTACCTTTAATTAAATTACTTGGAGATAGTCTTATAATTGGTTTATGTAAAATGAAACACATTCTCGATTCGCTTTTCAACAATAGCTTTATACAAGTACGATATTGCTTAAAGTTTTAATTGAATTGCATTTTCTTATATTGTGCATTGAATACAACAATTCTTTCATTATTTACTCCACGAACTTGAAAAGAACGTAGATGGATTTTAATTATCTTAAAGAAAATTTGTGTGGCAGGTTGTTTCAGAGAATTAAAAAACTTATTTAGACAATGTTTTAGTAAAAAATAATTATTAGAATTTTTGCAATGCAGTCATTTCACTCCCTAAGGGTCTTTCGTCGATTCATTTAACTCAAAAAATATTGTAACATTAACATTTTCAGATTATAAAAATCTGAACTCGGCAACACACGACTTTCTTTTACATGAAAATCTGTTAAAACTTGATCTCTTGCACGTAACTTTCCTAGATCGCGGCTTGAGAATTGAGTAAGCAAATATGTATATTGTTTTGGCTAAATTATACTTAACTAGGATTCTATTAAAGCAACGTTTCTCTCGTGGTGGGTAGAATATGAAAAAAGAACGAGCTATTTTCTTTCAGATTCAAAGTGATCGGATTCTCACCCGTTTTATTCTTTCGCATCTTAAAACTGTAGTTTTTCTGAGTTTTCTTCAAGCCCCTAGCATTATGTGGACCGTTCTAATTGATTTAAAGTTATGAACCAGATAATAGCTTGGTAAAAACAATTTCTGTACTATATTTTGATTTGTTGAATTATGGTTTTCCAAACGTTTATGATTAAAAAGTGGCAAAACCAATTTGGGGTGATTCAATATGAGTAACAATATATTAAATTAACTTCAATTGGACAATTCAGATGGAGATCTGTGACTACTGTAACCATTGCCTGACGGAACAGTGTTCTTTGGCAAAGTGATAATTTTATTTATCAGTTTTTATAGTTGCTCGCTGAAGTACTGCGACATGTCTTGATTTACCTTTAAAAAGATGTTCCTTCCAATATACACCTTTCTTTTATTTATAAAATCGTAAAATTCAAATTTTTATTTGTAATATTCCCTGTGCCGCCTTTTTCCTGTAAGTAAATTTGAAGATTAAAAATATATATGAAAACGAATGTCAAAATAAAATTCTAATTTAAATAAACAGTTTTAATATCAGCAGATTGTTTCTGCTCTATATAGTATAATGCCCGCCTCTCAAAAATAATAAATCTTATATACTCCTGTTTGTCTAGGTTAAATAGTATACAGGGTGTGTGTTTCTAGGATGATAATCTGTTTAGATGTAAATTCTAAGTTCATCTTCAGAAATCGTCTTAGGGGAGGAGTTTAATTAAAATATAGCTTCCTAATATTCAGCACATGAATAATCAATTTCAGCTTATTTAACTACCAATTAAAGGATTTATTACAACTTAAAATTATTTCTTATCTTGTTTTGTAAAATAAATAAAAATTTATGTTTACAAAAAGATTATTTCGATTTAACATTACTATATATTAAATCACAGGGTCTACCTATAGCGCATACAATTTCATATTGATGTCAATTTACATTGGCATGGATTTGCCATATCTCTACTAGAGGAAATCAACTAAAAGGGTGATGATTTCCTCTGGGAGAGTTCGTAGCTTTTTATGAAACTCATAGTAATGACTGTAACGACTTTGTTAGATCTGAGTAGGTTACAAATTGCTTTCAGAATAGAAGATCTAGATCTACCGATACCGAAAATTTTTAATTCTAATATTTAGAGCTCCAAAGTGATTCTTGTAAGACTAACGGTTAATTCGATTCGTTTGTTATAAGAATATAGGCGATTTATTCATTTTAAATATTAATTTAAAATTAAATTTGATTGGTGTCTGTTCATTAGGGCTTTTAAAAATACAGTGTTGTTAATAAGCTTATATAAACTTATAAAAGCATACTGCAGTACGTTCTAAGTTAAACCGAAATATTGACGATTAAATATTCTTCTTTGAATTCAGAAAGTATGGTTGATTTTTATATATGTTATAAGAAAAATCAATACTAAATTATAATTATTTGTGTGGATTTCAATTAAGGTGGACTTCATGTAACAGTGGGGTTATTCATTTTGTTGGCATCATGTAACAGTGGGGTTATCATATAATTAAAATCCCAGGAGATGGAAACTGCTTAGCTACAGCTTTAGTAAACCAATTATATGGGTTGGAACCAGCATCAGATGAATGCAAACATTTGTCGGTACAGTTGCGCGAGGAAGTAATGTGTTATGTATCAATTAATAGGTTTAAACTAAATTTCCAACTAAGTCTCTTAACGTCAGCTCGGAAAGTTATGAGTTTCCCAAATGGTGAAGATGACCTGATGATGGCATGCATAACGTACCTTTCTGAAAACGATAGCTGGCTAGGAGAGCAAACCCTTATGGCGAGAACATTAGAGAGGCCAGATGGCCAGAACAGGGAAGAGTTGAAGTTTTTCAGGTGCATAGCTCAACGATTATATTTGGATCAGACAGAATATAATTGGATAGTAAGACTACTTTATAGCAATAACCATTATGACTCATTAATAAAAAACAATGACAGCACTATGAAACGTACAATATAGCATTACCAGTTCTTCATCAGTATAAAACAAAGGGAACAAAGGATTTCAATAACAAAATTAAAGTGGGAACGATGAATGTAAGAGGATGTGCTCAAACAACAAAACGTTTTGAACTAGATTTATTATGGAAAAAGGAGGAATTGGATAAAATTGCGTTAAAGAAACAAATATGAATGGTTGGTTGGATACGGTGCAAATCCCTATTAAAAAATTACAAATCCTAACACGACTGCTGACTATAGAAGAATTACTATTACAGATGTTGGTTACAGTATATATGCATAAAATACTTCTTACTAGACTAAGAAGATATATGGAAGCTATGGGCTCTTATCAAGGAGAATTTCTGAAAAATAGGTCAACGGACGACCATATGCTTACTGTAAGAAGAGTCAGGGAGGAAGAGTGGAGAATAGGCAGAACACTGTATGTCTTATCGTTGGACATCAAGAGGGCATTTGATAGTGTAGTTTTAACATCATTCACAATTATGTTAACGTATGGAAATATACCACATTTTCTAATAAATAGGATTGTGAAGACTTGCCTATGGGAAAGAAGATCAATTATGTGGTGTCAGCAACGAACAAGCACAGTAGAGACAAATGGAGGAATGAAACAAGGCTGTCCGCTATCCGTACTACAGACACTAGCTGAAATACACCCATATGTTAAACTAAACCAACATTATTAAAAACAGTCAGGAATTAGTATCATTATTCGAAACAGTTGGGTTAAAAATTAAAGAAAATAAAGCTGAAATCCTAATTAGATCACATATTGCGGTGAAAAATAAAATAAAATACTTGGGACTCAACTTACAAGTGAACTAAATCGGAAGGAAATAGTCAAAACTAGATGTGGTAAAGCATTGGGAATAAGTAAAATGCTATCATCATTCGTTAAAAATAACAAAATACATTGTAGCTAAAATGTATAAGGCAATAATAGCACCACTTCTCACGTATAGACTTAAAGCATCTGCGTTAACCAAAGCAAATAGAATAAAGTTAAAGCGATATGAAAGGACAATCCTTTCAGAAATGCTTAAATTCTAATCTCTTCGCCTTCCTAGTAGAAGTGCTAGACATGCATTATTAGGGAAACGTATTTAAAAAAGAATTACTGTTTACCGAATTTGCTATAGGATACACGTTTTAAGAAGAAACAGAGGACATAATGCAGTAGTAAGATATGCACATAAAGCAAAAGAAATTGGACAACCCTGCTTTACCTGGAGTACGTCACTTAAAGGAGACTTTGAAAAATTGAACCTATCAGCAAACGAATGGGACGAACTGGCTAGAGATAAAAAGAAACTAAAAGAAAAGACTGAAACATTGTACACTAATGAGGGATCAACTTCTGGAGGAACATCTGAAACCGAGTGGTCAGATAAAGAGAGACCTAAGTTAATGAAAAAAGAAGATTAAATTCATAATAAAAAAAATGACACAAAAATTTAAATAAAATTTTGGGTTAAAATAATAATAAAATCAGAAAAAGGAAATAAAAAATTAGAAGGATAAAATGTAAAGTTTCTGAATGAATAACGAGAGACAAACTGGAATAAAATGAGAATGTATTTTAACAAAGATGTTCCCGCTTAGATAAAATTCTTTGAAAAACGATTTTTTTTTATCTAAATGGTATATTCCAATTGGATTTTTTATTAATTTTGTAAACTGAAATTCCCAAATATGCAACGAACCTGATTTTATCGAATTAATGCAATTTTTATTTTGTTTTTTTGCAATAAAAACTGAGTCATTGGTGACCAAACACCAACATATGTTGACCAATCCTGACCTAACGATTGCCTAACGAAATTGGATAAAAACGGTATGATTTTCTTACAATGAGGTCCTACGCGGGAATTTTTTTTTTTTGAAAATTTCCTTATTCACTTACCGTTTAATCGTAAGTGACCAAACGATAAAAACTAGTGACCAATCCTGACCAGACGAATTCAATCAGCACTTGTGTCAAAACCTTTAGATAGGGTGCTAAAAAATCGGAGCCGTTATTTTAACTATGCGTTCTTTTGCACCACATGTTTTGAGTAGCAACACTTAGATTATATTTTGTTGCTTAAATTTCGCGTTGGATTTATCATAGGAAACACTTTATTATAAACTTTATTAGGTCACCTGACAACGCGTTCACTTTTAGTTCATACTAATCTGTACAATTTATACAAAATTTATGTGTATATAGAATACACAGCCTTGTCAGCGGAGTTTAAGATTTATATATTGGAACGACAAGCAAACGTTGTAACGCCTCACGCCGTAGCTTCGTCTCCATGACATACGAGAGTCTTTGTGTATAACATTTAAAGATTTTTGAGAATTTGAAAAATATTTGTTATTGTCGTAATTGCCGAATTGTAACAGAGAAACAAAACCATTTTTATAATTATCAAATGCATAGATTCGATTTGAATCGAATATACCAAGCGTGTACAAAATACTGAAATATTAGTGATTTAAACGAATGTGTGAGAATCTAAATTAGAATAAAAAATTGATTGCGTGAATATGTTGAGACCGACACACGACTTTCATTTATATTAAATCGTATAATAGAACTTCTAATCGAAAATCGTTATTCCCACTTGATTTTGAAAGTCCACACTTTTTGTTGAAAATTTAACTTTTAAATTTATTAGATTTATTAAATTTCTTGGTGTTTTTTTGCAAATTTGCTTACAGCACTATTGCAAAACTTAGACAAGCTCGTATGATGTTGCCACTTCCGGTGCACAGATTTCCACCACATTTCCCAAGAATTACCGTATTAATTAATTTATTTAGTATAAATTTTCATCTAAATTAGTCAATCCGCGTTGGCTGTCCAGTTGCCTAATTTTTATAAAATAGAGTTTTTTTTATCAAAATTCGTCATTTCCACTAAAATTTAAAAATGATCTTATTTATGATGATCGTATTTCTCTTATTTATTTCTTTTTAATCGTCATTCCGTAAACGCTTTAATACTTTTCAAAATATTAACTAAATATTGTTATCGAAAGTAATAAAAATTTAATAGCTCCTATGAAAGCAGCCACTTTCTTTGGATCTATTTCGGCTAAACATCACTGGAACCCTAAAGTGTATGCAAAATCTTAAGTATGAAGATTCATCCTTCTCAGTTAATCACTTTGGGCTGATCAAAGGTCAAATTTTGACTTAAATTTCGGTACGATACACGTATGGTACGATACGTATGACTGGCCAGCTCTAAAGACTTTCGTATTTTGTGTGTTCGCTAAAAAAATTCAGAACATTTCAGAAAATAAAATCGAATAAATATCGAATAAAATATTAAAATTGTAAATTGCTTTTTAAGAATTTACGTAAATATTTACATATTTATATACATATACGAGTAAAATCTTGTTTAGCCGGGATTTTTTTTAAATAAAAAGACTTCTTGTACCGACTTCTTGACAATAAAAAGATTTCTTGTATCGCTCCCGGAAATGTCTACGTAAAATGGTTCATGGCTTAAACGTTCTATTTAATTTATTTTGAATCCCATTCGATTATTACACGGATTAATGGTGGAAATAAACAACTGGATTATTTTACCACTTGCATATTTAATTTACTAATTTGATTTTCTTACGCCGATCTAAGAGGTGTCTACGGGAAATGATTTTAGATTCACTAACCTCAGGAAAAGCAACCATCCAAATATCATTGGAATAACTTAACGAAGTACTGCAAAGAGTCAATGAGATTATAGACTTAGGTGTCACATTTGTCGAAATCGCTAGTTTCAATAGGCATATTGAAAATTGTATTGCGAAAGCGAATGCCATGTTCGGATTTGCTAAAAGATGGACAGGTGAATTTAAGGATATTCAAACCTTATGTTCACTATATTTCGCTTATGTTCGATCTCAACTTGAATACGCTGTAAAGGTCTGGAATCCATACTATGCTGTGCAAATAAAAAGAATTAAAGGCATTCAAAAGAAGTTCCTGATTTTTTTGTTAAAGAAAAGTGACTGGGATTACGACCACAACTTACCATTCCATGAAAATGTGGCTCGCTTACCTCCATACCCAACAAGATGCACAGAATACAAAATATACATGCTTGAAAATAGGCGACTTCCCTTGGGCGCGGATTTTATTGGTAACGTTTTGCTTGGTCACGTTGATTCAGCTTACATCTTGGAAAACATATCAATTCACGTGCCATGAAGAACATTTAGAAACCATGGATTTTTAGCACTTGAACACCATTCTACTAACTATGGAGAAAACAACCCCATTAATAGGATGTCTAAATCGTGCAACCTAATTGACGACCTATTTGACTTTAATTTGTCAAAGAATAATTTTAAAAATATCTTGAAGAACTATTTTTTAAATTTTTAATTGTCAAACTAAAATTTGGTTTATTCTTTTTTTAAGTTTTTTGTTTGAAATTACTGTTTTAACTATTGTAAAAAATCTGAAATCATACATGTAAATTACAAAATAGATTTTTTCTTTAATTCGCCGTGGCATAATAATTTAATAAATTATTACCACTAATCACTCTAATATCGTAATGAATTTTTGCTGTGTAACTACCTAGTTATTCCGAATCCCTAAACGACTATCCATTTTGTATATACTTTGCTGAGATAGGCACTGGAAAATTCCAAAATAACTGAAATTTGTAATATTTCGTTATGATTACAGAGAAACTATTTGCAAAGTTTTAATTAAAATGCAAAACTTATTCATTAAAAACTAAATATGTATAACCTTTCACATTTAACAAAATTTTCAACATTTGAGTTGAGCATCAAAATTTTGATGTTTTTTCACCTGGAAGTTATGAGCAAATAAGAAATTATGCGCAAATTGAGACTAGGTAATTTTTTAATCAATGTAATCGCTGACGTATTTAAAACTTATCATTACCTTTCAAATTGTTGAACATTTGGGAACTGACATTTTTTTGATTTCTTTCGCCTTAAAAAGCGGTAAACGGGAAGAAAGCCTTACTGAATTTGAAGAAAAACAAGAATTTTCTATTCGCTTGAACTTCATTGTACTTGATCACCAGTGCACATAGAATGATATGTTGAAGATGAAATTATGTGCAAATTGGTACCAACAGTGCATTGATTGTGAACGTTTTACCAACTCCAGCATTTCCCGGGACAAATATGTTAATTCAACTCAACATGTTTTTGACGTTTCTGAATAATTCTCGTTGTCGTAATTTTATTAAAGGTCTCACATTCTGAGACTGCTCATTTGTCATTGTCTAAATGCAGTATCAAGTTGTCTATCTCTTGTACGATATATTGCGAGGTATGCATTTGTTTTTCTCACTTGCTTTTTCGTGAAAGAAAAGCCTTGCTCGTACAACATGTATGGCACTCGTATAACAGCTGAAACTTTTCCAGTCTTCATCTTGTTGGTTGTTCTTTCTTTTCTGTATCAATGCATTCTTCATTATGTCCCGCTTCCGTTACCTAAAATGCTTTAAATTTCATCTATTCTTGTTGTCTTCGGTGATTTGCATATCGCTCAAATATGTTTGAGCAAAGTTCAACTGCTTGATTATCCTCAAATCTCAGCACTTCATATCGTTTATCGGGCTTACTTGTATATTTAAGAATTCACACCTTTCTGAACTTGAACGAAGTGACAAGTGGCATAGTCGATAAACACATTATTTGAAGAGCTACACCTTCGTTTATATCTGCAGGTTCCGCCTTTCATACTTGCATTGCAGAACTCGAGAATGTTCTGAATAATATTAATGACCTATTTTTCATTCGTCGTTCTTCTTAAAGTGTATACTCATCGTCTATTTCGAATTAACTAGCGTGGCTTGATAGGGAAGGCAAATCGACACGTCTCAGGGTTGTTCTAGCGATATGCCACATTGGACATGTGGACTTCCACGGTTCCAAAATTCAATCCGTATCCATGATACGATTCAATCAAAAGTTGCACTTAATCAAGATTGCCTTGGCTAGAATGTTTTTCGAAAATTGATATGCAATTCGATTCAAGAAATTACAGTTTAAAGTAATAAACTAAGTTAGAGGACAAAGACAACGAATATTGAAAACGAGTATCCGAGCGTACAATTCGCCGCTGGTAAATTTATCACGAGCACGATGAATTTGAGAAAAGTAGAAACATTAACGAAATTTTTCACAAACCGAAGGGCAATTGGATATTGTGAATGTGAATCGAGAGTTAAAAGCAGAATAGTTTTCATGGTTGCATCTCTTTTCATTTCAGCGCCGGGTAAAAATTGACGGGTAAAGAAGACATGGACCCATGAAAATTATTCTGCTTTCAACTCCCTATTCACATTCACAATATTGTCCTTAGGTTTTCGGAAAACTTCGTTAATGTTTCTATACTTTCCTCAAATTCATAATGCTTGTGATAAATTAGTGTCATAAATTGACCTATTGGTACAATCCCTTCTTTGTCATTAATTCTTCATTAATTGAAAATTGTGCATCGGCATTGGAATTCACAGTTCAACAGATAAAACGAAGGAAATCGTCAATTCTACTGCGCATTTTGCTCCACCTTTTCCATTTAATCCGCATTAATGTGAAATCGGTGAATCCGCATGAATGTTCGACGAAAAATAAGTTTATCGTTCCCCGTCACATTATCAACCATTAAAGGATCCATTTAAATCATCAAATTCAATAACTAAGGCATTGTTAAACATTAGGATGTCATGTCTAACAACATCAAGATATCTGATCATTAAATAGCCGCGATTATTAATTGGGAAAGCACCTGGTGAAACATTGGTGTCCAGCATTTCAGGTAGCTTCTCGCTGCCTTCAAAGTCAAGAGCAGATAATGTCGCATGTCCTTTGGAACTGTATTGACCAAATCTGCCTTAAAATTTGATCACTTTGACATACGGAATGCTGCACCGCAGAAAACGCTGTGGTTCAGTTAGTAACACAATTTTACCGAAAATATCATTTAAGTGGAGGCAAGTCATTCCAATAGGCCTTTGACTCTTGAAGTACGTATTGCATCGATGACAAACGAGAAAATAATTTTTAGCGACAAGTTTCAGTGATAAGTTTGGGTTTGGCGAAATCAAACGTCATTCCACTATATACCGGATCAGGGTAGCACTTTTCTGGCAGTTAACACAGCCATTGTTGAAAAAAGTGTTTTTGATTGGGCCTCACGATGACGTCGTAGTCTTGCTTCAAATTCAGATTTGTCTTTATAGCTCTTATACTTCAAAATGTATCATACGATCTGATTCCAGTCCAATTCGTCGCTCCTGCTTGAAAATGGAAAAGTTCATCAGGTGTCTAGATCGCTCTCGATGCAGTTTGTTGAGTTCTCTGGGTTTTTGCCGAAGTATATGTTCAACGATTGTCTTGAGCACTCTCAATTATGAGTTTGTCGCGTGCTCTTGGACTTTTGAGGAGAGAGAAATGTGCGTCCGCTTCCTCGATTGAGTCTGTCGTGCTTTTTGAGTTTTAGTGTGAGAGATAAGCTCAACGGTTGTTTCATTTGCACTTGCTTCAGCCTGTCATTTCGCGTCATTGTCAAGTTGAAAGAAATGCACGTCCATTATCTCGGGCGATGTTACTTATTAACTATTCATTCGATGACATTTGTGCGCGTTCGACAATACGCTGCACCCTGAAGCTTCTTTAGGTCGCTTGCTCCGTTTAGCAAGCCTTACAGACTTACCTGCTTCCGCTTCATTTTGAAGGTGCTTGTGTTGTTTTTGCTTTTTCTTCTCTAGGTGTCGTTTGCGTTTGGTTGCTGTCTCCTCCAGCTGCATCGCAGATAATGTCATTAATGCACTTACTTTCAATGTTTGGGGTTATAGGAAACTGACAAGGAGAAATTATTTCATACTTTTTGTCCGTTTTAATAATATGTTGTATTAATTTTTTTTTAATCTAATGTTAATAAGAGTAAATATCAAACAAATGAAAAACAACAAGTCATATAAAATGAAAGACGACGAACTTAATTTATTAAAAATGTCGTGTTATAAATGATTGTTACATCCATTATCTACAGGCAATGAATTCTACTGAAAATTTGAAATCTTTGAAGCTAGCCGAGCGGTGATTAAATTTCGATTTTCGAAGATTTCGAGAATACCCGGACAAATAATAAAAACGCCGTTTGATTGCAAAATTTGTGCCGAATAAACAAATAAACAAGCAGACAGAGAAGAAAGCGATTTAGTAAAATCGTGTGAATGATCGAGTATCCACAATTGTTATAATTTTGGTTGATTTTTTTTTAAATTTCTTACGATATTACATTTGTCTAATGTAAAGTGAGTAACTTGTACTTTGTACATGATATGTTCAATGCTATCACAAACTACAAACGCCGGTCATCGTGTCGTGTTGTGTTCAATACACGTATGGAAAATCCCGATCGCTATCAATTTGAATTTCACACAAAAAACTTGACTTGCGCTCCAATAGACCAACATACACCAGACTTGCAAAATTAAAGAAGCAAGAAACGTCAACGAATCATCCTATTTTTCACAGGTTACTATCGGGAATCAAATTCGTACATTTTGTGTGGTAATTGATGAATCCTAACTTTTACCATTGAACGCTTGGAAAGATGATCCTTCAGTTCATATTTCCCTTTAAGGCACGAATTATTTATAGAAAATGATAATAATTTCTAATAATTAAATACTATTATAAATAAATTTAATTTACACGACGGTTCCATCGTTGCGAGAAGTCACTAAAATTTTGGTTTAAAACTAGAAATTTTCTTCAACATTCGAAAATACTTCTCCTTAAAAAATTATGTTGAGGTCTACCTAAATTCTTCATTAAACGGAACATGTTGCGATTTAAAGCATAGGTAATTATAGCGTGCTAACAATAGCGCGGTATTTGTCTCCTGAGGTTAAAACTTCGTGTTGTTCTTATATTTTTGAGTTGAGCAGAAATTTAAAATATCTTAGAATTTAATTAATTATCTCATTTTAATTAATTATCAGATGTTGGAAAATTTCTTCGTTCTAGTTTTTTCCCCTCTAATTAGGTACACTTTGGTCACATTGTGGAAGTAACTTATATAAAATCAAAATGTGTGGACGTCAAGTTAACTTTAGTCTTTCAAGAAAATTAAATTTTTTCATAGAAGATTTTTTCCCTTAAGATATTCGTTCAACACATTCTCAAAATGGCATTAAAATTGTGAACAACATTTTCCAAGAATTTGCGTGTTTATGTATTTTGTGCGTATTCAGTAGAAGACTAAAGGTTTTCAATTGACATTTTTGCCAACAAAATTGAAAACAAACAAAGCAAATTAGATTTTCCACACAAATTGAAAAACTTTATGGAAGACAACATTTTTTTTTAAAAATTTATCAACGAAAAGGAAGATGTTGAATCCCTTCAAAGAAAATTAAATTTAAAGTATTGAAAACTTTAGACTTTAAACAGCAGCACCAATCAGGAATTCCATTATTTTACATTAAAGAAGCTTAATAAAAGTAAAATATTTTACTTAATACATAAATTAGTTAGAGAAAACGAAATTGTAGCTGGTGCACCCTGTAAAATTAAGATTACGAGTATAATGCGAAACCCAGTGGTTTACAAGGTGTTTTTGAGTGAGGCTACCGGTTCCAGAAACTAAACGGATATATACACCTATACAACGATTACTTCTGTAGAGTAACATACAACACTCAAGTAGAACCTTTTAAAACCAACAGACGGATTACTCATGTCGTATATCAGATTTAACTAAGCTCCAGAAGTAAGATGAAAGTAGCAGATATTGACAGATTAAAACGGTAAAATATTAGGAACATTTTGTTTCTATTATTTTTTTGGCAATTACCCCAAGAATTGGTATACCATCGGGGTCAGTTATCAAAATTAAATTTTTTTTTGTATATATTTCTGTACTTTCAAACTTCTATCTGACTCATTCGAACAAATTTCACATAACTATTAATTTTCACTCGTTGCATCGTTCGTGCCATTCTAGCGTCTCCTTTACTACCTTAACCTTATTGTGCATTCTCGTATTGCCAACTTCATACCTTTCATAATCCCTTTCAACCTCGAATTCATTATACGGATGCTGTTATTTTTTGCATTTTATTTTATTTTTTCTGCGCTGCTGATAATATGATCAAATTTTTTTCTATTTAATGGTTGATTAGTCCGTTGATTCCAGGTCCCAGAACTGCTGCAATGAACACACTACTACTGGATGAGGCCGAGAGGCGTGGTTGATCTTCATTCTCGTTCCTTCCCTCCATTTTACAAATACTTTTTAAATGCTTTTACTTGCTTAACTGGAGCAATGGTTGCTTGTCAACGGGTGATGATATGGTAATAGCGTTCTATTTCCCTGCCACGCGACTCGGTTTTTTCGATCGAGCATTTGTATTCACTTCCACATGAGCAAAATAATTTTTTAACACATTTTGAAATTTACTCTTACACGAAAACTCAGTCAACAACCCATTTGGGGAGGTTCCCCAAAGTTTTTTGAAAGACTTGAAAGGTTACTCGGAGAACTTGTAGAGAATTTAGAAATTACAATTATATTTTCCAAAATAGTCCATATTCGTTGCGCCCTAACGTTCTCATTCATAAACTCATCAAACCATTTGACATTTTTTCAAGAAAACCTGAAGATCAGCTCAATTGAACCTGATAAAGTTTTCCTGGAACTTCATTGTAATATCTGCCTCCAATATCGCCGCAAAATATCGGTTTTCTATTCGTACTTCCCATAAAAATCTGGCTACGCATTCATTAGCAGACTGTTTTTCAAACGTGCTTGCAGAAAATAAATTACCTTAATTCAAAAATTTATCAATTCGTTCTTTCATCATGAGATTTACGAATTTAGTAATTTGTTAGGCACCAGGTTAGAATTTTAAGCAAAGCTACTTTTAATTATAATTTAAGTTTCCCAAACATTTTAAAAGTCATTCTTTAAGTTCCGGAGGTAGCATATTTTTATGTTTCTGAGGACCATCGCAAAAATATTCGATACAAATTGTATGCACATATCATTCAATATTTCTATCACTTTCAATTGGCGAATATCGATCATCATTTTTGCAAATGTAACTAAATTTTTCAAAATATTTCTCGTGGTTCTCACTATAACTGTTTTGGTTTCAGTTTTTAATCTCCAGATTCATTGAATTTCGATATTTTAACTTTAAAATTTGAATGGCCATCATTCAACTTTGTTTTAACTCTTACCATAATTGTAGAGATAGAGATCGAATACCACACTTCATTTCTAAAACAGACGTAGCGAATTTGTGATAAAATTAACATGTATAATCAAAACTCACAATTCCTGCTTTAATTTCAGAAAACCAACTAGGTCAACCATTGTAGAAAATTAAATTTCAATTGCAAAAATTGAGAAAGGTCGGAAGCAGCCACTTCTGGTACACAGATTTCCACCACATTTTGAGTGGACCTCCCAATTTATGGAAACAGCATTTCTATGCAGTTTTATTTCGAAAAATCAATCTGCCTGGTTTTTAGAGATGCCGAATTTTAATGAAATAAGTTTTTTTATCGAAACACGTCATTTCCGGTAAAGTTTAAAATATAATTTGAACTAATTTTGTTTGAAATGTAATCGTTTTTTCGTACATACTTTTCAAAATATTTCCAAAAACGAAAATGTTTCTATGGCAGCTGCCACTTCCGGTGGACCAATCTCAACCAAATTTCACTTTCATCTTATGAACTGTCATTCCGATCAATCAACAATTTCGGTATAAATTTTTTTTTGAAATTCACTATATGATTTGATTTTTCGCCGTCAACCTCAATCATTTTTTTAACTTTCTTTTCTTTTTTTAAAATAAGAAGCATACATTTTTCGCCCTGCTAACAAAAAAATCACGACTGGTTAAATCATTTCGAAATTATTCAATCAGTAGGGAGACAAATATTAAAGAATTTGAAATCAAATTTGTAAAAATGGTTGAGTAGCCGGTGAAAAATTTGAATCATATAGAGAATTTCAAAGCCAATTATATTCCGAGTGGGGAAATTTCCACTGATTTATAGAATACGAGCGTTTATAGTTTTTTAGACGATTTTATTCGACTGAATTTCAAAAATATGCGGTACTCCAGATGCCATATTCTTGAAATCGGTGGGAATTTCCCCACTGGGAGGAAATAAATAATAGAAAACTTGTAAACAATTTTGAAAAAATAATTAAAGTAGCCGGCGAAAAACGTGAAAACTATAAAAAATTTTAAAATAACTTATAGTTGAAAGCGCAAATTTCCACCCATTTCAAGAATAGCGGCCCTAGATCGGTATTGTTTCAAAGCATAATTTAAAATCTGTTGGTTATTCACCATTAGTTCTGCCGTTTTTCACGTAAATGATATACTTTTCATAATACATTGAAACCGTCACTTTCGGGCGAAAAACTGAAAACCTTCCATTGGATCGTTCATTTGAAGCTGCGCAGGACATTATGTTAAATAATGTTTCGAATAATGATTCGGAATCGGAATTCATGCAAAGTTCTTCGAAACAACAAAAAATGATACAATCAAGTTTATTGAGCTTTATGAAAAGAGAGTTTGGCAATCAATTGCTCATTTAGTTACCATAAGAAGATTTGTGTAATATCGATATAAAATGCCTGACGAGAGTATTTCAAATCAATGAGAAGCAAGAGAAATCATAAAAATATTTCGAAGATCTGAAGTTAAAAATAATATTTTAGAGCAATATGTCTTCGTACAAGACGGTAAAATACTGCAGTTAATTCTAGATTGCAAGACCCGTTCGAATTCTTTAATTCTAATGCTAGAGAGCTTTCTACTTTTGAACGATTACAAAGAAAGTGCTTTACAAGATCTTGGCCAGAGTTTCTTATCAGAAGAAACTATAATAAATTAGACTATGTGGTTAGAATTATAAAACCAGTAGAAGTGCCGGTAAAATAGTTATAATATGATATGATATGATTGTTACAACGCAGGGCAGCTGTTAAGCTGGTAGCCGGTAACGCATACTTTCGTTATGCATCCATGTCAAATGTTTTCACATTCTTCTATACATCGCATCAACTGAATTACTTGAGCACATGCATACTACCACTACTGAATTCGATTATCACCTAATTATATAGAACAATGAAATACATATAAGACACGATTCGGTGACTGAACTGACTAGCAATCCTGAATCTGCGAGGGTCTCTAAAACTACAAAATTAGGGAATGTTAAAGGTTCAAACTTTAGAGGACTAGTTGAGCGAACTATCGTGTACAAGATACAACATCCGGTGTTTTCCTATAAAGCGCCATCACCAATTCAAATTGCCCTAAATTAGTTTTTGGAATTTGTTATTAGGATTAGTTTCACTTTCATCCCTTCCACCCGATTCGATTAATTATGACCTGGTAAAACTACAGAAAACCTAGGTCGAGAAAATAATATTATTATAATTATAATCTAATTACTCATACCATAGAAAAATAAGTTTAACATAGATTTCTCATTTGTATAAAACGAAGTAAATTCCAAGGTCTTGATTGTGTTTGTGACTTTACATTGTGCACAATGTAATATCATAAGTACAATCATGACATTGGAATTTAATTCGTTTTATACAAATTACAAATCTATATGTTAAACTTATTTTTCTATGCTCATACCATGCAAAATTAAATCTAGTTCTTATTAACATAATCTATAACTAATTTAATTTAATCATTGTTTAACAATCCTTAATTTTAATATCCTTAATGCTTATGCGACTTATCCATTCATTCTATCTTGTCTTCTTGTGATCACTGTTCTTCCATCGAAGTACCTCCTGATGACAACTCGGTTACTTCAAATAATTGAATCGCCTTATCCTATAATCTTTTTTTTTGTCCTTAGCCAAGGTATCCCATTCCTCCTCTGTCATATTAAATTTTAAGAAATCCCTGTTTAGTGACGTGTTCTACGTAAACGGTCTTCCTACCTTTCTGTCAACATGTGAATATCGTATGACTGATTTTAATAAATATCTTCTGCTTCTTCTTTTGTCATATCCGTAGTAACATGTCCCTAGTAACAATTCTATACACTGTTACCCTTCTCAATATAGTCTTCCCTGCAAGTGCTTTTGTTGCGCTTCTAGCATGCGGTCGAGCCGATGAAGATTTCAACATTTGCGAAACAATTCTCTTCTCATAGCGTTTCACTTTAATTCTGTTCATTTTTGTAAGTGCAGCTGCTTTTAAACCACATGTTAATAGCGAGGCTATAACTGATTTGTACATTTTGTTACTGGCTGGCTACTGCCATCCTGCAGATATCACTAAGCGCACGCAGATGCCTCCACGGTGATTTTTGCCGGGTACATTCTCAGGGAGAAGTGCGAAGGGTCTTAGGGTTTGAGGCGTGCGTGGCTCCTGGCTAACAGCGTGATTGAACAGATAGTTAAAAGGGAAGAAAAACGCAGCAAATAATAATACCCTACCCTACGCCGACAAAGGATGGGAATTCCCCCCTCATCACATCAAACCCGGAAAAATTAATAATTCATTTTCTTTTTTATATTAATTTAGACAAAAAAACACAACTTCCCGCGAGAAAGAAACAAAATACGAGGGAGCGAGAGACCCATGCGGACCGCGCGCGCGACCTACGTCCGTTATTTCGGCGCTCGATTACAAAAGAAAATTTAAAAAAAAATAAAATAAAAAATTGAAAATATATAAAATAATAAGAAAAAAAAAAATAAAATAAACAAAATTGTACCTTAATTCAAAAAAAAAATCCAAAAATAAATTTATATTTTCCAAAAATGGGTTGCGGCCTCTCCCCGTAAAATGTATCTATTTATTTATTCAATCTTACCAAACAAGGTATATATTATAAAAATATTCGTATGAAAGTAATTTTGCATAGTTAAATATATAAATTCATATTTTCTAACAAATTTGTAATACACTTTCGATATAAAATATTTCGTTAACTTATTCCTTCAAATTTTATTTTATTATTATTTTTTATTTTGATACTTAAAATATGTTCTTGCTCTTTTATTCTTACGGGTTTATACAAACCTACGATTGGTGTGACTCGGAGTACTTAGTGTCCTCACCAATAGTAGTTAGGTAGCAACCCAAAAATACAGTCCGTTATATAAACTAAAAATTTATTTAAATTGAAATCTTAAAATTTTTCTTATATGTTTGTTTTGTCAAGTTAGTACCTGGCTTGTAAGCGTCAATATCGTTATTAAAAATTTTACATGCTCTATTTATTGGTTCATTCATTCCATAGTTGGTAGGGTGGTGAACTTCTTTTAAGTACTTTGCATGTCGAGTGCGTCCTTGATTTAAAACCACAGCATTTGAAATTACTTTGACGTTGATTTTTTTTTGTAACACGTCAAAAATGAAACTGGCCGCGAGTAAATTTCGTCTTGATGAAAGAGTATCTAAACCTATTATGTCGAGTCTAGAATTGTAACTTGGTAGGTTGGTATAATCTTGCGGATCGAACAAATGCCTGAGCACGAACAATAAGAATTGCTTCTGTACTGATTCAAATTTTATTGCATACTTTTCGGTATATGGCATCCAAGTTATCGAAGCATACTCAAGGATAGATCTCACAAATGAGCAATAGAGTGATTTCGTTACCCATAAGTTGTTGAAATCTTTATCTCTTGTTTTTATGAAACCCAGTACCCCATATGCCTTTCCCAACGTTAGATCAAAATGTTTATGGAAATTGACTCTCGTGTCAATTATTAGACAAAAACAATAGATTGGACGTTGTATCTCCAAAATACCGCAAATAAGGATGGCCTCAATTTCCGTAAAAAAAACCGGCTGCAGTCAATCGTATATCCAAATTTAACAATTTGAAAACAATACCGTTGAAATAAAGTGGCCCAACTGACCACCTGTAAATAATTGGTTGGGCGTCCTTCACTAAACACGTAGGTAACTGTTGGGCGTTGGCTCGCCCAAAAAAATTTACCGTAGCACAAAAAAATGACCTCAACTGGTCACCCGTTAAAATAAATGCCAAACTTTTATATTTTGTACAATGTCTGAACCAACCAATCAACTGTACACAGTTAAAACTATCCACATTAATATTGCTCCCATTCAATTAACATTTATTTTCTTTCGGTTTTAAGGGCCCTCGCCCCGTTCATTAAATCAAATTCGCGACAGTTGTTTTTTTTTGTACAAAACTATAATTTTCCACAGAATTTTATTAATTTTTAATTAAAATTACAATATTTTTTGTTTATTGCAATACTTATTAACTCAAAAAAAAAAATCAAGATAACTTTAAAAACTTGACTCGAGTTATTCTCTTACCAAAAAAACTTTTTTTTTTGTTTTACATTCCAAACAAGACTGTACTTTTTCCAAAAAAAATTTTTCACACCGAATACCGATGCGCAAAACATTCCAGAGGCCGAATTTTGGTCAAAAAATGGGAATACAAATCATGAGAGTTACAGTTGTTTCACTTACCCACTAGATCTAAAACATTAAATCAAATAATTCTTTGATACAAACAGCAAAATTCAATATTTTCGTCTAGTACGTATGTGAAACAAAGGTAAAACTCATAAATTTTATTCCGGTTTTTCAACCAAAATTGGGCCCCAGAAGAATTGTCTTTCTTCTCTGTTTCTCGTTTACATCAATTCGCATGTAAACGAGAGGCATATAAGAAAAACATTCTTATGGAATGTTTTGCTTTGCACACACTCGAGGCGCATTGGTCTCGCTCTCTTGTCATTCTTCTTACCCTCGCGGCACCACACGATGACGTACAACACAAAAAACGTCGCGACAATAAACACACAACTCCTAAAGCAAAGATACAAATCGAGGGGAATATAAAATACAAAGATTGAGCAATCAACTAACAGTAAGGACACCAACCGAGGGGAAATATGAAAATACCAAAATTGTGGTTGCGACCGCACAGTCGTAACAATTTTTATAACTGTATCTCCAGGAATTTTGTTCTTTCTCATGAAGGATGAAAGCATTTTACATACTTCTATTGCTTTTCTACGCACCACTTTAATTGTTTCTTTTCTGTTCATTTCGCTTGTTAAGTAGGTTCCAAGGCATTTAATAGACTCTTTTACTGTGATTCTCATTCATTCTCTTATTAACATCTCCGATTTCTGTTCATTTATATGCGTTCCTACTATTTCTACAAGCGAAACTAGCTCTTTTACAATGTTCGACAATTTCTTCTCATTCTGTATGTAATATAATTTGTATATCATCAGCGTATGCCAATATTAAAGGTAGTTTCGTAGCGTATGCCAATATTAAAGGTAGCTCAGCCAGGGTTTTTAAAATGTTATCCAATACAATATTAAATAATCTTGGAGATAGTGGACATCCCTGTTTTATTCCAATGCATTTCTCCAACATCATAGTCCTTTGTTGATATCACAAAACAGATGTTCTTTCTCATAGACAAGTTTTAACGATTCTGTTGATAAGTTGGTGTAGTATATTTTCATATTTAAGCATACTTTTCACTGATAGTAGATCAACACTGTCATAATGCTCGACTGATATCCAAGGATAAACCATATAATTTTTTTCCTAATCTCCATTCCTCGTCGGTAGATCTGTTCTTCAGGAATGGTGCGCTTGATCCGATCCTTAACCTCCTTGTGTTCAGATAATCTATTTAGGAGTAATTTTGCGTAAATTCGATACCCAACATCAGTAATCGTAATTGTACTGAAATCAGCCGTAGTTTTTGGATTCGATATCTTTTTAATTGGTATTAGTAGAAGTGGCGGTAAAAGAATTAAGCAAAAACTCGGCTAAACACTATAACAGAAGATGAGGGTGCTTTCAAATTTTTATTCTGTGAATTTCAGGAAATTAGCACTAGCTGTGAGATTGATAGAAAACTGTTTGAAAACTTAAGGAAAATAATGACCGGATGCAGGAACAAAACCTTAATGACCCTCAGCATTTACTTGTGCACAGCCAGTATAACTTTAGGTAAACAAATCAATATTTCGAATATACGGACAAATTGCAGCAATTATGGAACTATAAATAAAGGGTCGCGCATAAGTAACGTTATGATTTAATTAGTGAATAAATTTTTTGTTTACGTTATTCTGAAAAAAAGAATTAACTTTGAAAAACTTAGGAAATTTATGATGGAAAAAAGAACCTAAGTTGTTCAATTTTATTGTGAAAGTCAGCATTCGATTATTCAGACACAAACATCAAATTGAAATTTCTTTCATGTTCGAGATGCTCCAACAATTTACCGATTGGTTCACCGTTAGTCAGCGATGTCTAGGCGGTCTTTGCGAAGAATTTTACATAAGTTACACTTTTTTCCATATAAGATTGAATTGGTTCACGAGTTAAAACCACATGATGCACAGATCAATATAGTCGCTATTTTCAAGAATAGTATCTCGGAAAGAACGAGTTTCTTCACAAACTCATAATGAGTGATGGAACCCGTTTTCACCTCAATGGTC
The DNA here is from genome assembly GCA_932526605.1 of Nephrotoma flavescens. Taxonomy (NCBI): domain Eukaryota; kingdom Metazoa; phylum Arthropoda; class Insecta; order Diptera; family Tipulidae; genus Nephrotoma; species Nephrotoma flavescens. The sequence goes on from OW052220.1 coordinate 193,638,370, forward strand.
ACGGGAATATACAAAATTGCAGAATATGGGGCATCGAGAATCGAAGAATAATTATTGAAGATCAAATGCATCCACTTTGATGCACAATTTGGTGTGGAATAACTTCAGAAAGGATCATTGGACCATATATTTTCGAAAACGACGAACAAGTTAATGTGAACGGAATTCAATACCGGGCAATGATTGAACATTTTTAAGGGCAGAGGTATAGAAAAATCCAGAATTGTAGTTCCAACAAGATGGTGCCACAGCTCGTTCAACTATGACTCGCATGCGCGAAATTTTTGGCGATCGAATAATATCGCGTTTTTCTGATTTTAATAGGCCACCGCATTCGCCCGATTTAACGGCTCCCGATTTTTTTCTTTGGAGCAACTTTAGGTAAGGTGTATGCCAATAAGCCAAGAGACATCCAACAGTTTAAGGGCAATATACGAGAAGAAATGAGGGCTTTAAAACATAATGTGAAAATATTTCCAAACTTTAATCTAAGTTTTAATAACGTTGGCATATTTAACTGCCAACGTTATTAAAACTTAGATTAAAGTTTGGAAATATTTTCACATTATGTTTTAAAGCCCTCATTTCTTCTCGTATATTGCCCTTAAACAAATCAGAAACAAAAAAGTTATTCATTAAATAAATCATAACATTACTTATATGCCACCTTATAGTATTGATAACATCGAAAATTCGAATTCATCTGATTCAACGATGTCCGAAATGTAAATTTCAACATGCATCATGATCGTTTAGATCAAGAATTGCACAGAAAATTTAGTTCAATTGTAGATGTTCCTACTAGCTCAGATAATTACGCTATATGGAATGTAAAAAATTCAAATAATTGGATTTAAGCAGAAAAACGGGAAATTTATTGAAACACTTATACTTAAAATTGATGACTATTAAACCAACGCCAAGAGTAAATGAGCGAGTGTTCTAGGTCGCATCTAATTTCGGAACGAAGATGCGCTCTAAATGAAAATCGAAATCATTAAATGCCGTGACTTTCTTAAAATATTATTTCCTTTGGCACTATTCCGGCAATTCCCCGGGATTAGGGAACTGGGAAAGAATTTATATGTGATTTCTGTTCAAATATTTTTTTCCGGCCTACTGAGGAGAAAAGCTAGTGTTAAATTTTTTGAAAACAAATTTAAATTGGGAATAAATTTCTCTGCCAATTTAGTTATGGAAAATTTATTAGTCGGGGAATTACCAAAATAGTGTCACTGCAAGAGATGAAAAATAAAGTATAGTTTTATGTTTAAAATTTAAATAGATAAAGAGTTTAACCGGCAAGTACTGATATTTATTTTTGATTTGCAAATGAAGTACTTATTTCAATGAAGAAACCCTTATTTTAAATAAATTTTTGTGAATAACAAACAAATTTTTGTTTTAATTGTTTTCCTGTAAATTTACTGGTTATTTTGAACATTAACTATTCGATACCCGGATAGTAAAAAAGTCCAACTGGGCTGTACAGGTTCCGAATTTTTGCTGACCGGGTTTTTGTCAAAGACTTGGAAAATGTTCTAGAACTGTATTGTTGCAAAATTATTTTAGAAATGTTTAGGTTATAATCGTTTTGCGGACTGCGAAGTAGTTCTCTGGATGCCGCAGCTACCGGTGAAATAATTTCGAGAAAAAAAAACACTTTGATCTCCAAATTTATTCAAAAGGCTAAATTGAAAAGTTTCATCCAGATTAACCAATTGGCTCGGATTATTTGTACAGGGTCCAAATTTATTTTGAAAAACAACTTTTTATAAAATATTTTCATTTCCGGTTAAATTTTGGAAAATCAATTTAGATTGTTTTGGTTCTAAGAAATTTGTCTCGTATATTATTTATTTCTCGGGATATATACAACCAATAAAATAGCTCTTGTGCATGACACCCACACACACACTGTGATTTAAAAAAATCTCTATTCTATACTTTACTATACTTTATTTTCCTTTAAAGAGAGTTAAACAGTTTCTGTCAAAAATCGTTCTTCTTGCTTAATTTTTGGAAAATGGTGATGGATCAATATTGTTGTAAATTGAATTTAGCATAACATATTTTATCTCATTGTCGATTTTCTCATAATTGATGTAGTATTTACAAAATATTTAAATATTTGAAAGAACAAAATATTTATCGAAAGTATTGTAACCCAGATTTACTTTATGATCAACACAATCTCCGTTGTTCAATTTTGTACTAAGGAATCGTGGGCTCGAAATTTTTGTCGCACCCTGTATATATTCGTATCTATTATAAAAAAATCATTGTACCACTTTATTTTTCGGGCAAAAATGTTAATTTTCTAAATTGCTTCCATCGCTATTTTAATTTCTAAATAATTCGTTTAAAATTCTGGGGATGGTTGCACATGTACTATACTCGTAAATCATGGCGGACGATGTTTTAATTAAATTTATTATATTGATCTATGTACTGTACAGTACAATCTATATTAATTCCTTCGAGCAAATAATTTGTAATTTAAATTATATGGTATTATGACGAAGAGAAGTTACATTATATACCATAAAATGGATGTGCATGCATTGGTTAGGAAATTTATAATGGAATACGAAAATATCCTTGAGCGAAATTATTTTACATTTTGTTTAAAATATAAAGAATGGTTATTGAGAAAAACTCTGATTGGCAAATTACAATTGAAAAATAATATTGTGTTGCAAACTTGAGGAAATTTTGCATAAGAATTTGGTGGCCGAGTGATAGAAATGAACCTTATTACGAATTCCTGTAACACTATTAGAAAATTCATTTTTACCAAAAATTGATTAACTATCCGTAAGTAAGTCAAAAGTGATAAATCAGACGAATTGTTAACGTGGAATATTAATCGAATACCAATACAAAGTGAAATATTATAAAGCTTAATATAAAAAACAGTGCAAGTGGTGAATTTATAACATCAAAATTTGGATTGGGAAATTTAAAACTTTAGTATTTGATTTAAAAACATTTTTGTTGAAATTCTATTGAAAGCTTGGTCCCGTCAGGTTGGCCGATTTCATAAGGTTTTTGGGTGTTGAAAGAGATTTATGGAATGTAAAATACGTTTGACAGGATCAAGCAGTTCGTAGATATGCTCAACGTCACTATACGAGGGCCTTCAATAAGTTTGGTAAATCGATAGAATTTTTTTATTAGTTTATTTTCTTCCACTAGCTGAATTACCCCGGCGGTGCACGGGAAAATCTAATACTATTTTGCACGGAATTACCGCAATTTCTCCTTTTATTTTATCAGTTATAATCGTTGCTTGAATCACATTCGACATCAGTTTCACACTTGACCGTGTTCTATTGCACAATTTCGATGGATTCAAATTACGGAGAAGTATTATTGGTGAACCCTCTTTTAAAAATAGTATTCGTTGTTGAATTCAATATGGCTTCAAAGCAATTAATAACTCTATTATCATTCTTGTGAGCTAAGAAACCTAAGATTTCAGCGTTACTCTGCAAGCGATACGTTTTATAATATGTTATTATAAAAACATATCATCATTCACAAGCAGGCAACATAAAAGTTCTGTAAGGGGACCGATTTGGCAAGGCTATTTCTCCAACACGTAACCACTAACTTGCACTTTAACTTGTATTTTAAAGAAAAAATATCACCTTTATTGTTCAATGTTTAATCTTTTATTTATTTTAATATATATATCACAAGTATTGACCTTTACTGGTCCAAATTCAATCTATATCTAATTTTTTTATAAATTTTTCAATATTTCAGAGTACCTATTTGTATATGAAATTTTATTACCCTTAAGTATATAATACGAGCAAGTACATAATATTTCATTTTAATATAAGCAGGGGTGTTAAACAATTTTACTAATTCATTACACCTTCCCACTGAAGTATGAAATTCCTGGAGGGTATTTCATTAGAAACTAATAATAATATATTAGTTTAACTTAACAATTATAATTTACATCTTTCAAATTACAATATATAATATTTAAACTTTAAAGTTATATTAACATTTTTCATTTTCTTATAATATTTCAATTTAGTAACATAGGTTTAATCATTTTATATTTATTTATTTTTTAAATATTTTGTTATTTATTTATTGTTTTAAATATATTATACATTTTTCATATTTTAATTTTTTTTCTTTAATTTTATCATCTAATTTAAATTTTTAATTTATTTATTTATCGTTATTATTAGATATTTAATTCATTATAGGTGCATAATATAGTATAATAATAATAAGAGAGTTTTAACTAACTATGTTAAGAATAAACAATTTATTTCAATATAATTTTTAAGAACTATATTAATTATTCATTAATTTTAACCGGTTATTGTTAACAATTTTTGAATTTCGTCCAATTTTTATTTTTGAGTTATAATCTGAGATGATTTCAGTTATTTCATAAGGACCATTCCATAATGGAGCTAACTTATTCTTCCTAGCTTCGTTTTTTAAAAATACTAAGTCTCCAACCTTGAATACCTTTGAATTAAGTTTTCTATCATATAAAATTTTATATTTTTCTTTACTTCTTAATAAATTTTCTTTCGCCACAGTGTAGGACGTTTGTAACTTATTTTTAATTTCGATAATGTAATCTTCATAGTTATATATGAGTGTCGGGTTAGCTTGGAGTGAAGTGGGAATATTAGGCTTAAATCCATGGATTATTTCGAATGGCATAAAAGAAGTTGCTGAATGTGGAGTGCTATTGAAACAAAATATAGCATATGGCAACCATGTATCCCAATTAGTTTGATCTCCATCTAGAAAATTACGCAAATATTCAGTGAATGTTCGGTGTGAGCGTTCTAAAGCTCCGTTTGTCTGCGGATGGTATGCGGTTGACTGAAGTTTTTTTATTTTAAGTAATTTACATACGTTTTGAAAAAGTTGACCAACAAAGTTTGATCCTTGATCAGTTAAAACGAAAATAGGTGCTCCAAATCGACAAACCAAATGTTCGACAAAAGCTTGGGCTATAGTAGTTGCTTCTTGATTTTGTAGTGGTATGGCCAAAGAATATTTTGATAAATCGTCTTGAATAGTTAGGATGTATTTATTACCTTGAGATGTTAAAGGAAGAGGGCCGACAATATCCAAAAATATCTTTTCAAGCGGTTTACTGGATGTCGTGGTAATGGCCATTGGTAATTTTGTTAATTGTGTTGTTTTATTCCTTTGACACAATTCACATTTTTTAATAACTTCACGAATTTTACTAAGCATTCTAGGGAAATAGTAATATTTTCTCATACGATTGTACGTTCTGTTGATGCCCTGATGTCCCCCTACATTACTGTAGTGAAACTCATGTAGTATTGTTGCTATTTCGTCGTTATTCTCAAGTTCAATAATGTCATCGGATGATTTGGTATTCGTTTCGTTGGATTGAGGATGTTGTAATGGAGTAAAGTTTTCTTGATTTTGTAATGCTGCTTGTGATCTAGTAAGAACTGGTAAAATTGAAGTTGAAATAGTAGACGGTTGATTAGGGTTAGATGAATCAAGTGTTACACGACTTAAAGCGTCAGCATTAGAATTTAGTTTTCCGGGTTTGTACTCAATATTATAATCGAATTCATCAAGTTCGATACGCCATCTGATAAGCCTTGATGCTGGATTTTTAATATTCTGAAGCCAAACTAACGGACGATGATCAGTCAAAATCGTAAATTCTCTGCCGTATAGATATGGCCTAAAATGTTTACATGACCATACAATAGCTAAGAGTTCCTTCTCTATTGTTGCATAGTTCTTTTCAGCAGGATTCAGATTTCTGCTCGCGAAAGCGATTGGCAAGTCATCATTATCATACTTTTGTGATAGAACTGCACCAATACCGATATCACTCGCATCGGTGGTAACATAAAAACGTTTTAGATAATCCGGGTATTTGAGAATTGGTGAAGTCGTAAGTTTAGATTTAATTAAGTTGAAAGCTTCGTCGCAAAATGGATTCCATAAAAATACAGAATTTTTCTTTAGTAATTTGGTTAAAGGTTCAACTGTTTGTGAGAATTTGTCAATGAACTTCCGGTAGTAACCGGCGAGACCAAGAAAAGACTTGATGTCCTTTTGTGATTTTGGGATTGGATACTCATAAATAGATTTTAGTTTACTTGGATCGGGTTTTATTCCATCGTTAGTAATCAAATGTCCAAGATACAGAATTTCTTTACATAAAAATTTACATTTGGAAGCGTTTAATTTCAAATTAAATTTTCTGAAGCGTTCAAATATGGATTTTAATTTTTTATTGTGATCTGCTAGGCTTGCTCCGTAAACTACTACATCGTCGGGGTAAACAAATGAATGTATAGAATTAAGTCCAGTCAACACGTTATTCATCATACGCTGGAATGTTGCTGGCGCATTTTTTAAGCCAAAAGGCATTCGTAGAAATTCGTAATGCCCCAAATTAGTACTAAATGCTGTTTTCTCGCGATCTGTTTCATCTAATTTAACCTGATGGTATCCATCTGCTAAGTCAAGCGTAGTAAAATATATTGAATTGCCTAGTTGTTCTAGTATTTCAGAAATATTTGGTAAAGGAAATACCTCACCCACCGTGATACTATTCAATTTACGAAAATCAATCACTAAGCGCCATTTTCGTTCATTATTGGTGAATTTCTTAGGAACTACTAATATTGGAAAATTCCACGGACTGGTACTATTCGTTATGATATCGTTATCAAGCATATTTTGAACTTGTTTATTAATTTCAATTTTCGTTGCTTCTGGTAATCGATATTGTTTGATATTTATAGGGTTTGAATTCGGAAGTAATGGAATATTATGGAATGTTGTGCTAGTAACAGACAATTTATCGCCATCTAAATGGAATAAATCATTGAATTCACGACATAATTGAATTATCGAATATTTTTCTTCCGTGTTTAAGTGATTTGTATTGATTAATTTTTCTAATACATTTAATCTGTTGGGAACATTATTTTTCCAACCCTCGATGTAAAATACATCCAAAGGTTTACAAAATTCTGGGTTAAATGAAGTAACATTTAATTCAGTTTCCTGGAGGTTAGTATTTAAAACTGATAAAGTAGAAATTCCCTTTGTAACGTTAATCAAAGAACTACAAACGTAAATTCCAGGAACAATTTCATGAGATGTACAAACATAATCATTGTCGGGAAAATCTAAATACATATTAATAATTTTTTCAGAGCGAGGAGCATTTAGTAATTTTTGTGGAAGCGAACTTATATTTAAACTAAATGGTTTGCTTCCAGTGCACGGATTAGGAATTTCTATAATATTGTTCGAATAATCTAATTTACATTTTAATTTTGAAAGTAGGTCCTTTCCTATGATTCCAGAACATTGTACTGGAAAGTTCTTTGGTACTATTTGAAAATAGTGTTGAATTTTGAAATTGTCGTCGAAAAATATTTCGGCTTCGCATTGTGCTAGAGTCTGGATTATTTCAGAACCTATTCCTGTAACATTAATTTTTCGATTTGGGAAACAAGGAGTATTTGGTAAAATAAACTGTTTTTTAATTATTGATACATCGGCACCTAAATCGACAAGGAAATAGTGAAAATCATTGTTGAGAATATTTAAATTTAATGGAATATATTTTTTGTCTTCGTTCTGTGATATAGTAAAAATTGTTTGATTGGATTCATTATTTGAAGTAATTTTTGATGTAGGGAAATTAATTTTCAAAGAATTTGGACGCTTTATTTCAGTTCTTCCACTCGAATCGGTTTGTCCTGGTAATTCGAATCGAGTGTTTTGGAGTTTTCCAAGGCGTTGTTGACCAATAGTTGTTTTGGATTTCTATTTTGAAAAGTTTTTGTAGAAGATGTGTTATTGTATTTCTGATCGTTATATTTTTTCTTTCTACATTGTTCTATGTTATGACCTGGATAATGACAATAGCGACAAGTTATAACTGCAGTATGGATATTTCTAGATTGCGAACATGATGCTACGTTATGAATTTGATTTGAGAAATTATTATTTGAACGAGTATTATTTAACGGTTGGTGTCTATCGAATCTGTGAAAACAGTTCCGAGAACTGTGTCCTTTCTTACTGCAAATTTGACATTGAATTGAAGATTTGGATGATTGTGGTGTATTTAAATTGTCTTTTAATAATGTTGATTCTTCCTCTGTTGCTTTTAGAATTGCTGATCTGAGCGACGTAAACCTACAAGCTTTGATGATGATCTTAATAGGATCGTTAAGCCCATCTTCGAAAGAACGTAAAGCTGTTTTCTCATTAAGATTTACAAAATGTTGCGCTGCTTGTGCACCTTCACTTGCAACACACGCATCATTTAACTCAGATAATAATTTTTCTATTTTATTTCCAAATATTTTCACATTATCAGATCTTTGTTTACAGTTTATTAATTCGATTTGTAATTGTTCAACGCTACGTTTTATTGAAAATTGCCGTTTTAGTTCGAATTTTAATTCGGACCACGTCGTATAATTTTTGAATTTTATAATATCATATGCAGGACCACTTAATTTGGCTTTGAGGACATTTAAAAACTGTAATATATCTTCAATACTCTCAAGTGGTTCATAAATTATATCGCAGCATGAAATAAATTTATGTAATTCAGAGGTTTCTCCGGAAAAGTTAGGAATTATTTTCAGTGCTAAGTAAATATCGAATGAATCAGACTGAGAATTTTCATGATTAATATCGTCATTGGTGGGAATCGCTTGAATTTTTCTTTTGCCCTTACCCATGATTACACAATTCTATATACCGAAACAAAATTTATTAATATATTTGCTGTTATTATAATTTATTTATTATCAAGGTATCAAGGTCGAAAGTTCGTAGTGGAATTAGGTAAATAATAAATATAACGTTTTATTAAAAATGGTCATGATGAATACTGTCAACATCACGTTATCGTATTTAGCGGAAATTAAATTAATTAATAAATTGTTTAATTCTTTTGACATTAATTGAACAAATGCATAAAATTTAATAATTTTGAAATTGATAATATTTTTTTTTTAAATTAATTTGATACTTATGAATTTTTTATTTTTATTTTTTTTTTTTATTTTTTTTTTTTTTAATTTTAACTTAGAATTTGCAAAAATATATATATATTTTTTTTTTTATCAGTAATTATTTTAGAATAATACACAACTTACAGTAGTGATAATTTTCTGCGTGTACGTGTTCCACAACACGATAGTTGAATTTGAGTGAGTACTCCGACAATAGGTTGACCTTGTATGGACAATCCTTAATGAGGATATTGTATGTAGTTGGATGCAAATAGGTACTGCATTCCCTTTGCGTTTGTTGAATCGATGAAATTTGATGATTTTACTGTTGAATTTCATGAATTGGAAGAATTGGATCGGCTATTGATGATAGATATTTTATTGTGTACGTAGCAGTAAATTACGCTATATATCCAGCTTTACAGAAACAATTGAACATTTTTTTTTGTTTCTCGTTGATATGCATGCATTTCATCATCAAAATACACGAGGACCTTTACAATATGTATTTGCAGTTTCTTGATTAAAACGTTGTTCTGGATCGTGGTATATAGCAATGCCGTTGGTTAACAATATCGATTTGCTTGCAAGTACAACACACATGCGGTATGGTATTACGTATTACTTTCACTTTTAAAACATGTGGTTACGCATTTTTAGAAGAATAAAATAACTGTCGTCGAATCCCTCCGCTGCCACCAGAATATGTAAGGGGACCGATTTGGCAAGGCTATTTCTCCAACACGTAACCACTAACCTGCACTTTAACTTGTATTTTAAAGAAAAAATATCACCTTTATTGTTCAATGTTTAATCTTTTATTTATTTTAATATATATATATCACAAGTATTGACCTTTACTGGTCCAAATTCAATCTATATCTAATTTTTTTATAAATTTTTCAATATTTCAGAGTACCTATTTATATATGAAATTTTATTACCCTTAAGTATATAATACGAGCAAGTACATAATATTTCATTTTAATATAAGCAGGGGTGTTAAACAATTTTACTAATTCATTACAGTTCTTTTGAATTATTGCAGCTGATTTACCTACCCTTGATTGATATAAGTTCGCCAATTCACCTATATTAAGAATACCTAGAATGGTGCACTGCAAGTTCCATACGACACGGTTATCATGACATTTGGAACGCTCAATTTTTAGAAATTTTCAAATTTTGTATGATAAATGATTTTTGACTAAGGACATAACAATTTTGTATTTAAATAAAACACAGAGTAATATATTGGACTGAAATTTAATTCTGCACACTTAAAAATTTTACTGCATTTTTCGACGGAAGGATTACATTGACCAAAATAAGATACAAGATAAATTATAACTCGATAAGAAGTTTACATCGAATTGAATAGCGTCGTAATCATTATTTAAATTTGGTATAACCTTGAATCGAAAATTTCATTTTTTGTAAGTAACCGAAGTATGCAATAATTATATCTAAAAAAAATTAAAGGAGTTATTCTAGTACTTGATAAAAGTTGGATGATAAATTGAGTACAATACAAATTTCGCAGAGAACAAAACTTTGAAAACTGCAGTAATAGATATTTCAACAACATGACCCAATTTATTTTCCTTTGATACCGATTTGAAATAGAAAAATGTGTATTTCCTAAACCTAAAACACACAGGAAATCATTGATTTTTAACAAAATATGATTGTTTTTGTTACGGAAAACTGTTCGGGTTTATTATTTTATGTTTTGTTGGAACCTCTAAATGGTATATCGGTTTTGATATGTCCCCAAATCTGGAATATTTTACAATTAATTACTTACATTGTATGAAGAAACTTACATGATTTGAAATTGTAGAAGAGAGCATCCATTTATAAAGTTTATGTCTGTTTCTCTTTATTTCCCTCTCTACTTTCGAAAAAATAAATTTTTTTATTTCCGTTTTTTTAGTGATTGTACATTCAGCGAAATAAGTCCGTAAAATAGAGATCGCCCTTTTACATAAATTACTAGTTTGAAAATTCTAAATACAGCGATTAATTTTGGTTTGTTTGTTTATTTGTTTTGTAAGGCATTTATTCAATCTCTAATGTGGAGAATACCAAATTAAGTAAACTAAGTTAAGTCATCTTGTATATTTTATTATATCACATAATAGAGAAATATTTATTTCGTTCCCTGTACATGTAACGGTATCCTTTAATGATTTGCTACTGAAAAAATACGTTTTGGGTTAGTTACTTTATTCATATTTCAGTAGTTTAGTTTGTTTCGTATGATCGGTGTTTAAGCGTTTAGTGTTCTAATGTTGTGTAAATGTTAATTGTTCTATAAAATACACAGTGATATTAGTTTTGTGAAAAAATAATTTATTTATTTGGCTTGTTCAAGTGATAACAATATATTTATTAGTACGTCCGTTTTTTAAATGAAAGTGAAATTGTTTTCAACCAAGTGCTTCTTTTTCTGTGGGAATAATGGAGTATGACTTCGTGAAAATTGAAATTTTTGGTAAAACAGAATTTGTTAAAATTATAAAGCACGCTGAATCTCTCGAATACAAGGATTTTTTATTATCAGGTAAGTGTTTCAATAATTACCAGTCACAAAGTCTCCACGAGAATAAGTTTTTTCATATGCGATGCAATATTACCTCGAAATTAGATGATTACATTTTTATGTGATATGTGCTGCATAAATACGTTTAATTTGTGGAAACTTCTTATATGATCATTTTGAAATGTTCCGACACGTAGCTTCTATACACCGATAGAATGGTTTGAACCCGTGAAATAATAGATATTCGTTCATTTACATTAAAGTTACCAATAGCCACGTTTTCAATTTTTTCATATACGATACAACAATCCATCGCAATTTTCTTAAGCGATGCAATATTGCATTAACTAGCGAATTTTCATTATGTTCAAAATGCTTACTTAATTGAGATAATAGCTGTATTTCTTGATGCTTGATCTAATCCGCTTCAGTTCATGTTTAATGAGACAACACAAAGGCACTCGCTAGATTTCAAATAAAAATTTGTGATCTAAAACAAAACTTGGATCAGGTTTTCCATATAAAATTTGAACTGATCCGGATCAATGGGTGTCATGAAATACGGCTAATGTTGACTGACTATTATTTTTTTTATTTCTGATTTGCAGCATCTATACACGCCAATATTTCATGTTTAGATATTGATTTCTTCACGGACTCAAAGGATGTAAAAATAACTGAAGAGTATTTTATGGAGATTTATAATAAATATACCAATCATCCAGATTTTTGTTTAAAAATAGTTTTGAAACAGAAAACGTCCGGTAAAGTTTGCTATCTTTTTTTAAATTATTAGTTCTATTGCTGGCAATGATTTTTGTGGCGATCATAATTGAACTAAACTTATTGCTGTTTTTTTTTCCTTACTAGTTTTGAATAAAACAGAAGTAGTTAAACACCAAAATTGTTGGACGGGTTATGGTGACAATATGATTATAAGTTCACAAGTAAATTAAATTGATATTTGATCATTTTCATGTTATATCCAGATACTACGAATTTAATCCACTTAATTCATTAATACTGGCCGTTTAATTTGGTGTATCTAAATTTGTTAAATATTCGTAAACAAACTTTTTAATTCAAGATCATCATTAAGCATTTAGTAAAAAAAGCTTTAAAAATATTTCTTACTGAGTTAAATTTGAATCAAATTATACGGATTTAGCTAACAAAAAATATCCGAATGGCTTATTTGAAAACCAATAAAGTAATTTTGTGAAAAGAGTATCACTATTTTACTCAAATCAGCTCAAACTCCGATATTTTGAAGTTAAAGTAACCGCACTAAAGTGAAAAATTAGTAAGGCGGGTTACACAGGCTGTGTTCATGCTATATTTTGATCAAAACATCCTGGATAACACCAAAACCTTTCGTTAGCGCCTAATCGTAGATATATTGTAGAATCTGGATAAATATGTACATTTATTTATAGATCAATAAAAACACTAAAGTATTTGAAATTTGATTAATTTAATTTCAAGGACTTAGAAGAATATATGCTGAAACACAAAAATGCCTTTATCCTTTGTAAGAAGTACAAAGAAAATGTAAAGTTGCAACCATTATCAGACCTGGAGCGACGGGCAATTGTTAGAGAGTCGATAGACTTTTTAGTTCAAAAATTCTCCTACCATCCAGCGGATACACCAAATACTTTAACAGCGTTAGCTTTCGCAATTATTAAACTGTTTCCTCAAATTAAAACAAGCAGCGAAGGCGACGATGGCATAGTGAGAAAAATTACAAAACGACAATAATAAACTGAATCACATAACTTTAAATTTCCGTTAATTTTCTATATAGGAAGCACTCTATGACCGGAAGACCAGCAGAGGATTTTTACCTGGTCGACTAAACAGAGTTCGCCAGAACCTTTATTCTATCGAGGCGGGAACGGGTACTTCCAGTCGGAAGAGAAACCTAGGCGGCGAGCGCATTGTGCAAGAAGACGACTACAATGCGGCGATAAATCAATTAGAAAACAACGAAAACTTTTTGATTTTGAGAAATTTAAATACAACCACCCAAACAGAACTAATAAAACAGAAACTGGAAGAAACGTTAGATTTTCGGATTTCTGTATTTAAACAATCATCACCTTCAACTTTATCAAATTTTTCTAAACATTTTCCATTTTTCTTTACGTCACCGAAACTGGTAAGTAATTTTAACAATGCATACGCAGTTACGTTAAATCCTTTTAACTAAGTTTTATTAATTAATTTTTTGTTTATTTTTCAGATTCTCTTTGATTTTGATTTACGATTTCCCAAACATACAAATTTTGTCGATAAATGGAGAATTTGCGCGCCTTTCATTTTTGAAGTGTTCCGGGACTGCAAAGGGGCTAATTTTAAAGATTTACCTGAACTGAGTGGTAGATTAAATTGTGTAATTTCACGCAACATGTTAATGATGTAATTCTTATACCTTTCCAGATTTACTTCCCTCGATGAAAGAGTTTCTTTACCTACTAAACATTTTGCCTCAAGTAATATCTGGTAAGGCATCATTAAATAAGCAACGGGAACCATTTTCATCAGTAATTAATAAAATAATTACATTTAAATCGGTAAATACTAAATAATAAATTATTTTTACTTGCGTATTTTTAAAACTATTCAAATCGTTTTCAATTTGCTCATATATTTTATATAAATTTTAATTCATCGCGATTAATTGATCGTTAGGTATTTTATAATTTGTTATTTTTTTAATTTTATAGCCCAATTTAACTCAAGGTGAGTTACTAGATGGTGGATCTTTACATCCTTACATAATCGCGGAAGGTCCCAATAAATGTGCCATTTCAACATATTATTTATGTGTTGAAAAAGAATTAATTATTTTACCACAGAACACTTCATTCATTGAGTCGATAGATGTATTATTTAAAAGCCACTACGTGTTTGGTCAACATTTTGAAGAGAATCTAAAAACATTCTGGACCTTCGTATCACATTATTTTTATGAACTAAAAGAAGATAAACTTAGCAGCCGCATAAAGGAAATCGCCGGCAAATTGGATCAAAAGTTATCAAATTGCAATTAAAACTATTTTATAATAGCTCATACCGCACACGTATACTTTAAGTTTTACTATCAACTCGAATTAAGGTATAACATTATTTTATTTATCTATTGAATTAATATTAGTTTATTTAAACTTTATTATTTTGTTATTTTTTTATACGTATATTGATTTTGAGATTAGATTTAATTTTAAGATTTGAATTCCATATCATTTACATGAAAAATGTTTTTCTGTTATATTTGTAATTGCGAATTTAAAGATATTGGCAAATTAATATCTCATCTTAAGTACGAGGAATTCGTAAAAGAAAAGTCGTTAACGAAAATTAAATGTGTTAAAGATAAGAAATGTACCAATACTTTTCAAACATTTTTTGCTTTGAGAAAGCATCTGAATAAAGTTCATGACGATGTTACTGATATAAATAAATCCATTTTGTCTACCAATTCTTCTGATAAAAATCAAAAATGCAATCAATTATCTAACAATTTTAATTCAACTTACAATACATCGATAGAGTTTGAAAGTATTCCCAGTTTAAAAAGTTTTGAGAGCACTATTAAGCATTTTTATATCAAACTAAATAAATTAGGTGTGCCAGAACAAACAATCACGGAAATATTTCTGGAAACTAAAATGATTATGGAGTCTGTTGCAGATATTTTAGCTGACCCACGAGACTTTACAAATATGTCAGTTAATAGATCTAAAATTGGTGAGGTCTTCAGTATTTATTGTTCCAAGTATAAAAGACATAAGATTTTCAAAGATAATGAATTTTATGTGGATCCACGGCAAATTCCTATCGGGTTTAGATGGGAAACCAAGTTTAATTCAGAAACTTCGAGTTATTCTAAGATTTGTGTACAAAATTTTTTTCAATTTATCCCAATTTCAAAATCATTACAATCAATTTTTAAAAACTCCAATTTTTTAACCGTATTTAAAAATTTTAATTTATCACACCATTGTCAAGAAGGGATCTATAAATTTGTTTGTTGTGGTAAACGTTTTCAATCAATTAAAACAAATTTTCAAAATAACCAAAAAATTTTAATTCAGTTATATTATGACGATTTCGAGGTTGCTAGAGTACTTGGCAGCAAAACAATTATACATAAAGTAGGAGCAATATATTTCACTATAGCCAACTGTCCCACATATCTTAATTCACATCTACATAATATATTTTTAGTAAGTCTTTTTTATGTGAACGATTTACACAGCGAATTTAACTTGAATTATATCCTTAAACCAATAATAGAAGACATCAAAATTCTTGAAAATGATGGTTTATTCATAGAAAATCTCGGAACAACTTTTGGAACTATTATTTCTTTATCTCATGATAACCTGGCGGCAAATGATTTGATTGGTTTCACTAAATCATTTTCTGCGAAGTATTTTTGTAGATTCTGCGAAATGTCTAGTGAAAAAACTAAAATAACAACTTCTGAAGATGCGCAATTATTAAGAAATGTCGATTGCTATTCTGTTTTAGATAATCAGCCTACTTTTAAAAAAATCAACATAATCGAAACTAAAGGCATTAATCGTACTTCAGTACTAAATGATTTAAAATATTTCCATACCTTAAAAAATTACAGTGCAGATTTCCTCCATGATGGGTTAGAGGGTTTTGTGGTTTTGGCAATTAAATATCAGTTCGAATTTTTTATAGAACAAAAGATTTTTCAAAATGTTGACAAAATTAATTCTTGCATTTCGGCTTATAACTTTGACTTCATTGACCGAAAAAACAAACCATCGACTATTAACATTGACAGAAGTAATTTAGGTCAAAATGCGATTCAAATTTTATGTTTAGCAACTCATTTTCCTTTAATATTTGGCAAATTTTTTAAACCGGACCATAAGGCTCAGTGGGACGCGATTTTAGGTGTTATTGAATTAATAAGTTTATTGCTTCGTTATGAGTTAAAGAATGATGATATTTCTGATTTAGAAAAAAATATCAGTATACATTTGGGCATTATTAGAGATGTTTTTAAGAAAAATTTTACTCCCAAACAACATTTTCTCTTACACTACCCCAGAATAATAAGAGAAATGGGTCCTGTAATTCATATGTGGACAATGCGCTACGAAAGTAAGCATCGATATTTCACCAAAAATAAAACCCAAAACTTTAAAAACGTCTGCCAAACGTTCGCTAAACGGCATCAACAAATGATGAGTAGTGTTTGGTCCAAATCAAAGTTTTCGCCGAAAACAATCACAGGGAAAAAAATGTTATATAAACCAACAAATAACTACTCTGAGTTTTTAACTGCACCCGTATACAGCTTGTCATATTTGGAATCCGATTTTCACTACAAAAAGGAGTTTTTTATTCTAAAAGAAAAACCAATTTATAACGAATTAATTCGATTACATAAAATAATCAACATATTAGAAAGCCATGATAATATTTTTTTTGTTTTAACTGAGTTTGTCGCTGTTTACGATAACTTCTTATGCAGCTACCAACTAATCGATAAGAAACAAGACCCAATTTGTCTTAATTTCAAAACGTTACCATATAAAAAGCCTTATGAAAAACATTTTTGGAATCAGACTGAATATTTTTATATCTTAGGGCCCAATATCCAACCAATTTGAAACTAGCCCGTAAGAACAATTATAACTAAAATAATATTGTATTTTAACAAAAAGAAATTTAAATTTTCTTGGATCACGTACGTGTAATAAACTTATATTAATTATGTATATTAAAAATAAAAATGCTAAAATTACATTTATAAGTGATGATAATAATATAAGTATATATGAAATTGTATGTTATTATCGAATAATAAATAAAAAAGAAACATATTTTAAACAACTGTGTTAATTATTAATTATTTTATTTAGATGCGATAACTTGTACCAAAATTGAATCCGCCAAATCCAAGCCTACACATGCAATCGTGTATGTAGTACAAACACATCCTACTTTATTTCGATACAAACACCATTAAATTTATATAGATGTAAGTACTACTTAATTGGATGCATACTACATTACATTTGAATTACGAGCAATCTGTGTTATTTTTCGATATAATTTGTCTCAAAAAGAGTTAGATGGAAATATCTACTAAAATAGATGATACGTTGCATCACATCTGATTTAGTTGCAATTTACTTCAAAATCATAATTTTAATACAATTTACATCGAAATCCAATTATGACAAGCAATTACGAAAACCGTGACAAGATGTGTCATATTTAAATTTGTTGTATGCTGCATCGTATTTTGATGTAGCGTAAACATTATTTTAAACGATGTAAGGTCGGCGTCACTAAACGATACATTGTTGATTGGGAGTCAAATACGATACAAATTTCATCGCATATACGATTTTTTTTTAAGTGTGTGGTGGAGTACACATGTTGCAATTAACTATATGGAATTCGATCTCGTTCATATGACCGCCGTGAACACGTTTGCAGTAATCGATTCTTTGGAGCCAATTTTCCACCACTCTTTCCGTGAGCTTCTCTAACGTGGTTGGCTTATTGGTATAAACCGCAACGACTTATCGTAACCCCATAAAAAAATCTTACGTAGCTAAATCGCATACGCGCGAGTTACGTCCCTCGACCTCCACGAAGCCATCAACATCAT
Organism: Nephrotoma flavescens; assembly: GCA_932526605.1. Taxonomy (NCBI): domain Eukaryota; kingdom Metazoa; phylum Arthropoda; class Insecta; order Diptera; family Tipulidae; genus Nephrotoma; species Nephrotoma flavescens. Next base: position 193,656,620 of record OW052220.1, read on the forward strand.
CATTATCATCACCATAAAGAAGATAAATAATAATATTTCTATAGACATAACATTTTCTTTTCTTATATGAAATGTATCAACTAAATACAAAGTATTGTAGCGATAAATAAGCGATTGTATTAATTACATTTCTTTAGTTTATGAAAACATTATTTGTTGAATATTAAATATCATTCTCAATCTTAATAAATATATTTTCTTAATAAGCATTTTTGGTATTTGTAAATTATAAGAACATCAAAAGAATAAATATATAAAATCAGATTTATTGTAACCATCGAATAGACATAACGTCTAAAAATTAAATAAATTATAAGTTTAAATTTTCGAAACAACTCTTTTATTTTTCACAACTGCAGTTTCGGAAATATAACTCGCGGTGGCCATTCAACCCGACCATTTCTTGATATTACAAGAAAACCGAACTTCCTCTTCAGTATATCAATTGTTTGACCGGATGTGTAGCATGTCGCACCACCTAGTTGGAACCACATATCACGGATGTCAAGTTCATCCAAATATTTTTTTTTTATTTCATTACCAGCTTAATCATTATAAATAAAATACATTGCGTGTACAATATTATTAAAACTAACAAGATTAAGAAGGTAAGATAAGAGAACCATTGGATCAAATAGATCACGTGTCTGGTCCCCTGATTCTAAACCACAAAAAATATTTGAATTCTATTTACAAAATTAAAATCAATTTAAAATCAATTTCATCTACAGTTAAAATTGAAAGAAACAAAAATTGTATAATATAATTATAACTACATCTTAATTACTACAAATGAATATATTAAAACCTCTTAAACTACACCATTTAATTTTAACATATATAATTTTAAAACCAATAAAAACAAAAACAATAATATTTTAAACTAATAGTTGAAAAAGATGGTCAATATTTTTAGTTTGATGAATCCATTCTTTAAGGTATATTGAAAAACTAGAGAAGTTGCCGCACTTACGAATATCCAATGGTAAATTGTTAAAAATGATTGGTGCAACGATATTAATAAAGTTTCTCCGTAGATCTAATCTAAACTTAGGAATATGTTTCAAGAAGGTATGATTTGATCTGAGATTATACCCTGCATGAGTCACAAAATGATTCCCACTTTTAACATAGAATATTCTAAGTACCTTGAAGACGAATATGTGACTTAGAGGAAGTATGCTGAGATTTTCAAATAATGGCCACGAAGGCGAAAAAGACAGTTTAAAGCACATTATTCTGATTAACTGCTTTTGTCGCACGTAGATAAGACGTAGTGTAGCATTGCAAGCACTACCCCAACATGATAAACCATATTGCAGTGTTGAGTCCGCTAATGCAAAGTTAATCGTCCTAAGTAAATATTGCGGACAAAATAGCCGTAAGACATACATTTTTCTGGAGACCAATGATAGTCTAGTTTTCAGTCCTTGTGTGTGCGCTTTCCAATTTAAATCTCGATCAATAATAATACCTAGATATCGAAATTCATCAACAGTGTTCACTAAGAAGCAGTCATTAGGAGGGCATTGCGTGTTATTGTTTCTGCTGCATTTGAAAGTATGATACTTTGTCTCAAGATAAAACGATGAGGTATCCCTAAAATGTAATAATTTCGTTTTGTGACTCAAAACAAAATTATGTGCTTCCAACCAAATAGACAAACTTTTTAAACCATGATCTATGAGCATGATATTATCTTGATAACTTGGACTAGCATATGTAAACGAGAAATCGTCAGCAAAAGCAGTTGGAGACCCTCGAAATTGTTGTCGAAAGATACCGTTTAAAAAAAACTAAAAATAATAATGGTCCTAAGACAGAACCCTGTGGGACTCCCACATTTATCGGTAACTCTTTACTTAATTGTCCATTTACTCTAACCAATTGCGTTCGCCCATTCAAATACGAAGACAACCAATCCCGGGTTATCCCTCTGAATCCACAACAATATAGCTTTTTTAACAATGTGCTATGTTGAACTCTGTCAAAAGCCTTTGTTAATTCTATAAATAGAGTAGATACTTTGGACCCTTTGTCAATATGTTCAGTTACTTGTTCTAGGAAAGACACGATAGCTTGTTCAGTATTCTTATTTTTCTTAAAACCATATTGATCGGGAGAGAAAAAGTCTCTTTTATCTAGGAAGAAAACAATTCTACTTTTTATGGCTTTTTCAAATATTTTCGAGAAGACCGAAAGTAGAGAGATTGGTCTATAGTTGTTCATACTTGTTTTAACATTATTTTTAAAGATCGGAACAACTAAGGCTCGCTTTAACGAAGTAGAAAAAATTCCAGTTACCAACCTTAAATTGAAAATAAAAGATAAAACATCAACTAAAACCCAGGACATTTTTTTAACAACATTATTTGAAATCCCATCCAAACCAGGAGTTGAATTATTTTTAGGGAAAGAATTGTAAAATACACTTCTGCAGATGAAATTTCCGAAAAAAAGCAAATATCTATAGATTGGTAATATTGACATATTAATCTATTTTTGTCAGCTTCATCCAAGAGGAGACTGGCAGCATTAGCATCACCAACACTAGTAAAGAACTCGTTAAATTCATTAGCAATCTGCACTGGACCAGATATTTTGCAGCCTCTTTGATTAACAATTTCTTTAATTTCAACTGAATCAGGCTGTCCGTTAATTATTTCATTGATTGTTTTCCAATTTTTACGAGCATCACTACCATTGTTGATAAACTTTTGAGAATAAAAACTTTTTTTGGCTATATCAATTTGTAGGTTAACAGAGTCACACAGCGTCAAGCTCAATAAATCATCAGACATCCATGGCTTTAGCTTCGTTGATTTTTTCAACAGCTTGATTTGTTGAAAAAATATTCAACAAATCAAGCTGAAAAAATCATCTGAACTTCACCCAACAATGTTTTAAAAGATGAACATTTCAGATTTCGATATGATAGGATAAAAATATCCTGACTGTTCCGTACCATGTACTGTTTTGTGGTGTACTATTTTCATCGGTCCTGTTTCGTACCATGTACTTTAGTGTACCATGTACTGTTTTGTGTTGTACTGTTTTAATCGGTCCTGTTTCGTACCATGTACTGTTTTGTGATGTACTGTTTTATTACATGCTGTTTTGAAATGTGCCATAGCGAGCGGCTTCGCGCTATGACAGTCGACAGTAGAATGACAATGGCTACAAATAGTCTTCCAAAATGGTACAATACCGAACGTCGTTGACCATATCATGGCGATCATTTTTATCAACGAAAAAATATGGTACAGTCACAACTCTGGCATGAAATGCACACTACACGGTCACTTTTTGTCGTTGTAATGGTGTCTCTTGAAGCACATGTGGGTTTATTGCTGTCCAATAATGCATATGTGGCTTATTGATAAATCCATTAAGCCTTCTTCATCGCTGAAGATGATTTTTCGATGAATTTCACGATTTACCTCAAACTTTAGCAGAGCCGAATCGGAGAAGTATCGGCGCTTCAAATTATCAACATGCTTCAATTCTTGAGCTAATTTGATCACGTCAGGGTGTAAGCCAAAGCCTTTACGCAAAATTCACCACAATGTGGTTTGAGAGATTCCGAATTCCTGTCGCGTATGGAATCGACTGATTTCGGTACTTCGGCCAGTACTTTGTCTTATTGGTACAGGAACATCCAATAGTGAATATTTTATTCGGACTTGTCTTTAAGTGTTCTTAAAATTGCGACCACTGACTCAGAATAACGGTAGTAATTTTTAATAATTTCCAAACGTTGCTCTTTCGTGAACTCGACTATGATAAAAATGCTACCCTTGACTGACGTTTTGACATCCACATATCATGAAAAACGTTGTTCGTATTATAAATACAAAGTTGTTATGTCTCTATTGGAAAACCCGATACATTCAAACCAGTTTTCGCTTTTCACATGAAAAGTGCTACCCTGCTGTATTTTCAAAATATAAAGTGCTACCCTGCTGTATTTTCAAAATATAATTTTCAAAGTATAACATGTTTGCCAAATGTTATATGCACCCACAAGTGTAACGGTTATAATCGCACTTTGTTTTAGGATTTTCAGTAGAAAGGTAGGTCTATTTTTAATTTATAAAAATTTTTATGATTGAAAAGTTACAAGTGAAATTTTTGTGCATCTAAAAAGTGGTGTTAAAAGTAAATTTTTTACTGTCCAATCAGTTAGAGCATTTTTGTTACAAAAATCCTCACTGGGTAAATCGATGCGGAATTATTCCCTTAGTAGGGAAATAAATAATAGAAAACTTGCAAACAAAATTGGAAAAAGCGATTAAAGTAGCCGGTGAAAACTTTTACAAGAATTTTCGAAATTATACTCGAATGGGGAAATTTCCACCGATTTCAAGAATAGGGGCCCTTTCACTATCAAAACAATTTCTATCATAGCCTATTGCAACGCTAAAGGAGTTTCTATTCCACTTAACTAAATTTTTAAAGGAAAATAAAAGATGCCCGGGTTTGAAGATGGAATGCCTCAATGTAACTCAGTTGCCATGTCTCAAAGATCTGCATATGTAACCTCCGCAATTTTTTATCAAAGGCTTAAACATCAATTTGTACCCAAAAAGTCTCCAGGTATTATAGCTATTATTCTTGATTGTTTTTCATCCCATAGCAATATAGAAATGAGTATGCCACAGAGCAAAATATTATTCTTATTTGACTTCTAAGTCATATACAACGCAATTCCTGCAACCCCTTGATTGATGCTTTGTAAACCTTTAAAAACCAATTATTATGAAGAATGCAATAAATATTATGTACTAACTAATCCAAGTAGAAAATCTATCAGACTCGTATTTGGACCTATTTTTTCAAAAGCTCGGAGTAAATTAGCGACAGTAAGCAATGCCGTTTCCGCAATAGGGCAACTGGAATCGCACCATTTGATGATCTAACAGCTTCTTCGCGGTGATAAATGAAAAAACAATTTATTTAATTTAAATTTAATTTTTACAGTAAAGATTAAAATATAAATCTTTTAAATTACAGTTCCCTTAATGTTACAGTATCCGGAACATCAGTTAGATAGGTATATACCAATACATATTTATAACGATAGCTATGACATATCCCAATATCTTATTGAGGTATACCTAAATTTTTTCGTAAATTCAATTTCACATTTTTCCAGTAGAAGATCCGATTTCCAGTTCCCAAAAATATATTACAGATGTATAACAGACGCTCGAAGTAGCAGCAAAAATTCTTGATCAGATTTCTCCTATACCTAATATGATGGATCTCTACAGTTAGCTGGTGGTACCAATTCAGAAGAAGAATTTTCTGAAAATAAATTCGGCGAAGTACCTATTCATGGGCCCCTTTAAGAACAATTTTCATTTTGATTTTCTTGTAGTACAGTAAGTTCAACAAGAGCGTGTACGGCATAACTGTACTTAAAACTATAGGAACAAATATGGGCGGGGCTTACATAAGTTTTTTATTGTTTCCTCTTGGGCGCTCTAAAACAAACATTAGTTTAACTGCAACTGTTTAGCGGACAACATATATGAAAGGAATGAGTGCGATTTATAAAAAACGATTTGAAGCGGTGTTGTTAAGTGTGGATCAGAAACGGCCAAAAATGTCGGTTGCAAGTGCAGCAAAATATATAAAACAGTCAAAAAATTTGTATATAAGAGGATAACGTATTATTTAATGTATAAAAATGTTTGCGATTTCCCATATAGAGGCAAAATCTGAACCACTGCAAAAACGGAGGATGAGGCCATCATACAATTGGCGAAAAATTGGCGAAAAAGAATGTTATTATATCATAAAAAACCATACGAAATAGAATTATGGAACATATGGCTAGGCATATGGAAATACTTTGGCCAAACCACTGGTATCTCAAAAATACATGGAAAAGCGACTACAGTGGGCGAATGAACATAAAAACAAAGATTTGACGAATATTGTGTTTACCGATGAGTCATCCTGTTAGAGTTTTAATGTTAAAAGGCGTGTTTGATGAACTAAGCAAAAAAATGGATTGTCCAAACTGCGAACCACCCTCCCTAGTTCCATGTATGGGGATGCTTCACCAAGCAAGGTTTTGGTAAATTAATTGTTTCCACACGGAACCTAAATGCACTTTTCATGAATAAAATTTATTCACGAGGTTTGTTACTATCTGTCCTTAAATAGTTTGGAGCGGGGAACTGTACTCTACTCAACAAGGGCATCACAACATTGAATGGGCCATCTCAGTCACCTAATTCCAATCCGATCAAAATTTATGGGGACTCATATGGAAAAATTTATAAAGATATGGAAAAATTTATAACCATATTATGCAGAAAAATTGGTTGATAGTATAGTCAAAAGGAGTCAGGCAATTATTAACAGTAATGGTGAATTTACTAAGTATTAGTTGATAACGCCCTAGAAAATACAGCAAATTTTCATAATAAAAATAATAATATTTACTTAGTTTATGCCGTACACGCTCTTGTTGCACATACTGTAAATTGAGAATCTAGGTATCGTGAACGACATTATTTAATTGATTTTACATTTCCGTTTGAGAATATTTCAGAAAATGGAATTTAATAAAAATTGAGCACTTTGCCAATTGTGAGCCCCCATTTTCCCAATAAAGCCTTCTTTAACCCAAGTATCAACCCTTTATAAATCAATAATTTTAATAAAAGAAAACACTTTAGGTGCCTAAATACCTAGCTATATTAAGGTTGTTAGGTAGGTATTACAAGATTTTTATTTTATTTAATATATACCTAAACCAATACCTAGAATTTTATAAAAAAAAATTTAAAAAATTTAACAAAAATCAGTTGATTCTCTCAAAAATAGAAATAATGGCTTAATGTTCCAATTCAATGTTGTACGAATTCTTTTTAAAATATAAAACTGGGTTTCATAAAATAAACGAATTTCATTTTGCTGACCACTTTGCCACCGGGGTGGCTTCAGTAACGTCTAGATCTAATTATTTTAAAAGGCTACGCACGAGAGCCTCTATTTGAGTACAACTTTGATGATGAATGATTCTTTCTCGCTGGTGTAACATTACTTACTACCTACGAGACTTGCGATTAATAAGTGTAGTTGTAACACGATTGTTCTCCTTTTCATATACAATTTTTGGATTATGAATCACATTAAGCTTTCGGGGTTTTCTTATTTTCGTTTGTTTTTCATCCAGTCGCTTACGTTTATCATTCATTCGTTTTTGTTTTACATTTTTTTCCAGCTTTTCGTTCTTTTTTTCTATTTTAAGTTATTCAATGGCCGTTTCTTCGTTAATTTTAGATTCTATGGCTTTTTGGAAAGGAGTTGATGAGACGTAAAATGTGTTGTGTTCCTTTCATTATTCCTAATCACTTTTAAAAAGTTTTCTATTTCATTATTTTCATTTTCGTTCTCAATAAAAGCCATTGGAATGTCAGATGATTCAAGTAGTTGGGCATCACCTGCAGTCTACATTAAATATTTTAGTTTAAATTATATGTATAATTATTCGTTTTGTTTATTATTTCCACTTACATCAGAAACAGAGTATTCCACTTCCTCCGTGTTGGAAATTGTAGCTTCCTGTCCCATTTGTAGATCATACAGTATTCCACATGATTGGTTGCATTGTTAAAATCTAAATTTGGTTCCAAAAATTTATCAAAATACATACCTACCGAGTGTTTGAAATTAAGTTATTCTTACGTAAAATGTCTACTTACAATTAACGAAGGTTCCGAATCTCCTCTTAACACATCATATATTTTTTTTAGTAACATAAAATCTTCGGAATATGTACAGTTACTCTGCCCAAATGTTTTAAACTGCCTCATTTTGTAAGGTCTAATTATTTTAGTAAATTTATTGAGGTTTATTATGTTGGTGTTTTCGCGACTTGTCATTGCATCTCCAATAACATTCGCATTACGAGTTGGATACGATTTTCCGAGGCATTTGGATCGAAAGGGCATAGTCCGCAACTTCGACAACCGTTGATTAAGACGCAAAATGCTTTTTTGTAGATTGATCATTCAAATTTGCCATTCCCCGCAACTGGATTTCTTTCGTAAAACCCAATTTAACTGATAAATCTAAATTTTAGCTCATCACATAATTTCGATAGGGCGTACGTTAAGTGAGGGCCATCGACATATAGGGCAATTGGAAACTTTACTTTCTAGTCTAACAATGCAGGATACAAAACTTCCTTGATATACCATAAAAATGCTTCAGAGGACTTCCACCCCGAATCAGTCTTTGTATACTAATACTTTATTTTCTCTGGAACAAAATCCAATTTATCTTTGGGAATGCGTTTGTAATGAAAACCAATCGTTGCAGAAAATGTAAATATTCCAGTTTCGCTATCCTTATCTCGACCTTTGTCGGTTTCGTGCCAACACTGTTCCACCCTTTGGACACAAATGAAAACCGGATTCGTCTCCATTAAAATATCGAGCTGGGTCTTTAAATAAATCAACTAAATTTTTTTATATAAAATATTCTTCAATTTGAAGAAACCATCCTTTAAGATTTTTTTCTGAAACGCACACACTTGAGCTACTTACTGCTTCTGGAGTTCTAATTGATATCTCTGGATGTCTTTTAAGAAATCCTTAATACCATTTACTACCAGGAAAGTTGGTGTTGAACATATTTCCTTTGAATCTTTATCAACTCCTCAAACTTCCGGTTTTCTTCTCGGAAAGCCTGTCGCGTGGTTCTCAAAAATCCAGTTAACTATTTTGGTTTCTTCAGATGGTGTTCGTACTGGCAATGGGCCCATAGTACTTTTATTAGAGATAGGAAAAAAACTATCTGCATTATCATTTTCTTTTTTTTGCTTTTGGCTGGAAACCATCGGCCAACTTTAACAGGGTCATTTTTGGTTTAGATGAATGGTTTTCCAATTTCTCAAGGTTTCTGGTCTAGCCCACCATGGATGATAAGATGATTTGGTTTAAGATTATCTTTTCATATTGTTCTGTTAAAGGATTCTATGATGGTACAATTGTTCGATAATGTATAACCACCTTTACGACTAAGTGTTTATACAAAAAACTGTTCTTAAATATTATTTTCATACTAACATATTTTGTTCTCATACTATTAAGCAGATTAAGAATTTACTATACAATGTTTTAGTTTATAAAACGAACAGTTTATACAACGTTCTTATGGATAAATATAATAGTAAATGGTTTTACGATTGAGTGCTCATACGATGATGTGATAATGCAATTAAATGCTTACGATAATGTGGACAGAAACCAAAGACCATTTCATATACGAAACAAAATATTAAAAAAATGTTACAGAAAAGCAAAATATAATGTAATCGCATCGTGCACAATGAACATGTCTACTTTTAATTAAAATATTTTTAGGAATACATATTGTATACAAAATTATGATACTTGGTATATAAGAATTTGTCGGTATAATTATAATTATGGCAAGAAAACATTTCCCAAGTTTCTCGTTTTTATGATTATCCAACATTATTTCGTCTGTTTATTATTTGTCAAAACAACATAGACATTTTTGGTTATTCGTGTCTCCATTTTTTGTTTCTGTATCCTATTTTAAATGGCACCCAGAAGATAGATTAAGCGTCTAAACTCATAACCAAAAAATTTTTAATTCCTGATCCTTCAACCTTTTAATTATTTTTTCCGTAGATAATGCTTACTTTTCGTGTTATTAACGTGTAATCTATAATTATTCGTTTATTCGAAAAGGTTTAGAATGCTAACAAGAACGTAACAAATTTTGAATATGTTTTAGCGCAAATGTTACGGTTAAAGTACGAAATTGGCAAATGTCCGAAATTTTTACATTTTTAATTCGGTTACGTTTTACCAGTTGCACAGAGTTCCAATATAACAAACTGTTTACTGACCTTCCCCGAGGGCTAACCTAAGAGACAGGAGAGCGCCAGTGAAAGGGGCCATAATATAAGCCGGTAATACCTACTAACCCAAATGACTTTGCACTAATACGAAGAGTGACTTATTTCGGGAATATCGCTGGCCCGTTATGCATATTACTAAAAATGCATTCGTACGTTTGAGTCAAAAATAAATCTTGTTACAACTGAAATGTTTGTGTTCTGAATGTATTGATATAATTCACCTAAATCGACAAAAATTTCTTTTTCTATTTTAGAAGCCGATTTTAAATTATGGATGGGGTCCGGAAACCGGGTAGAGAGCTTTTATACGTGCGGTCGCATATCAACTGCGGCAATAATGTATTGAAACCCATTGTGTGAGGTGAAATCGCCGATGAAGTCGGTATTTCGTACAATTTATGTATGGTACGGTGAAATCGGCCCGTTCAAAGTATAATAGGTTATTGAAACCTGCCAGCAGCGGAAGTCAGGGAGTCATTTAAAAAAAAGGTTAGTTATTCATGAAAGATATGGAATTTGTAAAGCATCGCATTTGCTTTAAGAGTAAGTAATTTTTATTATTTACTTTATTTTTAGATAAATATGCATACATATTGAAAAACGTTATTTTTAAGGCTTTAAGCAATAGTCATATCTAGTACATGTATATAGTCTACAAGTCAGAAAATTTAGAATTTTTCACATAAATTCTTCTTCCATTTTTTAATTTTTTTGACCAAAAGAAAAGCATGGAATTGTTGAATTTCCAGCTTGATTCCCAACCCGATTGAGCCTCCCTCCTCCCCAAAGCACAAATCAGATCTGTTAATGAAATAACGCTGTCGGCAGCAAACAACCTAACATAGCAACGTCGCCTCAGAAAAGAAAACAAATAGCAGGCCACATTCAAAAGGCAAAAAAAAATAATTACATTGACGAAGTAATTCAGCAGGCGGTGGTACACATGAAGGAAACCCGTGACACAATAAAGAGCCAACTCGCATCTGTGGCATTAAATTAAGTGTTTACGTGGACTCCGTAAATTCGGAAGTTGTAAAATGCCCCGTAACAGAACAAAGATTTTATGAATTAGGTTTAATGTTTGAATAGAAAAATAATACACAAAAAGAACAAAATTTAATTAAATTAAGGCTAAACTTTAGTATTGATTTAATTATATTTAATAATGACTGACAAGAAGAAAACATCTCAGCCAAGTTATGGCTGAATATAGTTCGTTGCCTTTTTTGGGTGACATTGAAACAAAGAATTTTCTTATTTCGAATGAATTTTATTAAACCAAATATGTGGCATTTTGATCAATAACCTGTTGCCATTTTTCTGGTAGAGCCATGATCTCATCACTGTAGAACTTTTGTGGTTTAGAGGCAAAAAATCGAGACAATTCATTTTCGCAGGCCTCTTTTGAATTTAATGTAAAACCATTAAGATAGTTCTGAATGGACCGGAACAAATGATAGTCCGATGGTGCAAGGTCAGCACTATATATTCAGTGCATCAAAACTTCCTGGCCAATCTCTCTCAGTTTTTGCCGGGTCATCAATGATGTGTGTGGTTTAGCGTTATCATGATGGAACACAACGCCCAGCAGAACACAACGATCAGCAGAAAGATCAATTCTGGACGTTTTAACTGAATTGCTTGTCTTAAACGCATTAGTTGCTGACAGTAAAGATTATAATAAATCGTTTGGCCCGGTGGCAGCATCTCATAATGAAAGATTCCTTTCCAATCTCCCCAAACACACAGCATTACCATGTTTTGGCGTCAATCCTGGCTTTGATACCGTCTGGGAAACTTGGGCACAATATGAGCTTCGCCCACGATATTTTTCGCACAACGTTGTCGTATCTTATCTATTTGTCATCACTAGTAATTATTCGCTTTAAAAATGGCTCGATTTCGTTCTGTTTCAGCAGCGTTTCGCAGATAGAAATCCGACCAATTAAATTTTTAATTGTTAATTCATGTGGTACCCAAAAGTCAATCTTTTTTTAGTATTCAGCCATTTTCAAATGGTATAAAACTGTTTTGTGATCAATATCACCTTTCAAACAAACATACGAATTATGTTACTGACATATATGAATGTAAAGCCATCTACCGGGAAAAAGGCCACGATCTTTTACCCTACCCTATATATTACATTTATTGAAATAAATTAAAACGTTAATTTAAACTAATTTTACATGTTTTTTGTTTGATCTTTATTTAGAAATTTAATACAGAGTCTAATATAGTGTTGTCGTTTTACAAGGCAGAATATCCACTTCTCTAAAACATATTTTAAATTGATCTCTAATTTTTACGTGTGCTTTCCTTTTCTAAAGTTTCCTCGTTGCGCCATCTTCCTGGTCGGTGTTTTTCACCAACATAACTCACATCAACCAAATCACTACCCATATATTTTCGGGTTCGTTTATCTCTCAACCAATTGTGCATTAATTATCGCAACCGCAAGTACTGTCGGTTTATTTGCTAAAATTGGTTTCCTATAAATTCGCCATCTGCTGGAGAGAATGCCAAACGAATTTTCAACTACTCGTCGGTCTCGACATAGTCGGATGCTAAGAACATTTTTCTCCCTTGACAGTGACGTGCTGCGACCGGGATATGGTCTTATTAGGTTTAGCAGCAAATATAAAGCTTCATCCCCAACAAAAGGATAGAAATATTCTTCAAATTTTTTTTTTTTTTTTTTTATTTTTATTTCATTACCAGCTTAATCATTATAAATAAAATACATTGTGTGTAAAACATTATTAAAACTAACAAGATTAAGAAGGTAAGATAAGAGAACCATTGGATCAAAAAGATCACGTGACTGGTCCCCTGATTCTAAGCCACAAAAAAATATTTGAATTCTATTTACAAAATTAAAACCAATTTAAAATCAAATTATTTTACAGTTAAAATTGAGAGAAACAAATATTGTATAATAAAATTATAACTACATCTTAATTACTACACATGAATTTATTAAAACCTCTTAAACTACACCATTTAATTTTAACATATATAATTTTAAAACCAATAAAAACAAAAACAATAATATTTTAAACTAATAGTTGAAAAAGATGGTCAATATTTTTAGTTTGATGAAGCCATTCTTTAAGGTATATTGAAAAACTAGAGAAGTTGCCGCACTTACGAATATCCAACGGTAAATTGTTAAAAATGATTGGTGCAACGATATTAATAAAGTTTCTCCGTAGATCTAATCTAAACTTAGGAATATGTTTCAAGAAAGTATGATTTGATCTGAGATTATACCCTGCATGAGTCACAAAATTATTCCCACTTTTAACATAGAATATTCTAAGTACCTTGAAGACGAATATGTGACGTAGAGGAAGTATGCTGAGATTTTCAAATAATGGCCACGAAGGCGAAAAAGATGGTTTAAAGCACATTATTCTGATTAACTGCTTTTGTCGCACGTAGATAGGACGTAGTGTAGCATTGCAAGCACTACCCCAACATGATAAACCATATTGCAGTATTGAGTCCGCTAATGCAAAGTAAATCGACCTAAGTAAATATTGCGGACAAAATAGCCGTAAGACATACATTTTTCTGGAGACCAATGATAGTCTAGTTTTCAGTCCTTGTGTGTGCGCTTTCCAATTTAAATCTCGATCAATAATAATACCTAGATATCGAAATTCATCAACAGTGTTCACTAAGAAGCAGTCATTAGGAAGGCATTGCGTGTTATTGTTTCTGCTGCATTTGTAAGTATGATACGTTGTCTCAAGATACAACGATGAGGTATCCCTAAAATGTAATAATTTCGTTTTGTGACTCAAAACAAAATTATGTGCTTCCAACCAAATAGACAAACTTTTTAAATCATGATCTATGAGCAAGATATTATCTTGATAACTTGGACTAGCATATGTAAACGAGAAATCGTCAGCAAAAGCAGTTGGAGACCCTCGAAATTGTTGTCGAAAGATACCGTTTACATACACTAAAAATAATAAAGGTCCTAAGACAGAACCCTGTGGGACTCCCACATTTATCGGTAACTCTTTACTTAATTGTCCATTTACTCTAACCAATTGCGTTCGCCCATGCAAATACGAGGACAACCAATCCCGGGTTATCCCTCGGAATCCACAACAATATAGCTTTTTTAACAATGTGCTATGTTGAACTCTGTCAAAAGCCTTTGTTAAGTCTATAAATAGAGTAGATACCTTGGACCCTTTATCAATATGTTCAGTTACTTGTTCTAGGAAAGATACAATAGCTTGTTCAGTATTTTTATTTTTCCTAAAACCATATTGGTCAGGAGAGAAAAAGTCTCTTTTTTCTAGGAAGAAAACGATTCTACTTTTTATGGCTTTTTCAAATATTTTCGAGAAGACCGAAAGTAGAGAGATTGGTCTATAGTTGTTCATACTTGTTTTATCATTATTTTTAAAGATCGGAACAACTAAGGCTCGCTTTAACGATGTAGGAAAAATTCCAGTTACCAAGCTTAAATTGAAAATAAAAGATAAGACATCAACTAAGAACCAGGACATTTTTTTGACAACATTATTTGAAATCCCATCCAAACCAGGAGTTGAATTATTTTTTAGCGAAAGAATTGTAAAATACACTTCTCCAGATGAAATTTCCGAAAAAACGCAACTATCTATAGATTGGTAATACTGACATATTAATCTATTTTTGTCATCATTCAAGAGGAGACTGGCAGCATTTGCATCACCAACACTAGTAAAGAACTCGTTAAATTCATTTGCAATCTGCACTGGACCAGACATTTTGCAGCCTCTTTGATTAACAATTTCTTTAATTTCAACTGAATCAGGCTGTCCGTTAATTATTTCATTGACTGTTTTCCAATTTTTACGAGCATCACTACCATTGTTGCTGAACTTTTGAGAATAAAAGCTTTTTTTGGCTATATCAATTTGTAGGTTAACAGAGTCACACAGCGTCAAGCTATATTGCTTCAATCTACGGTTGCTGTTATGTTTTTTTGCAAGGCGACAAATATTATTTCTTTCACGTATAAGTCTCAATAGATCATCAGACATCCATGGCTTTAGCTTCGTTGATCTATTGGCAAACAACTTAATGGAAGTGCTTTTTTTAATATGACCTTTAAAGATTTTAATAAAATTATCGTAGGCCTTAGAAGCATCTAGGCAAGAATAAACATCAGTCCATACTTCATACAATAGTAGTTCCTTTAGCTTATTGAAATCAATCTGTAAAACTTCAAAGGTTCGCCGAGAATTAGATTTAATGTTAAAGGTTCCTGTTATTTTAATTTCAATTAAACAGTGATCTGAAATTTTTAGGTCTAATACACTGTAAGAAACTACCGGAAAATACCTTTGATCAAATCTATGGAGTACATTATCAATACAAGTAGCTGTGGTATTTGTAATTCGTGTTGGTTCAAGAATATTATCCAAACCATGTTCCGATAATAAAATTAGCAGCCTATCAAGCATTGCGTTCTGCTTGAGGAAGTCGATATTAAAATCACCCATGATAATTAAGTTAGAGTGGGGTAGACCTTCCAAAAGCCCACTGAATTCATCAATAAAACTGGAGATATCTGTATATCCAAGACGATAAATACAAATAATACAAACTAATTTAGAATTTATAAAGAAAGTCAGACCGACCGCGTTGAAAGTTTGGAAAAGTAGATTAAATTGTTTGCA
Organism: Nephrotoma flavescens; assembly: GCA_932526605.1. Taxonomy (NCBI): domain Eukaryota; kingdom Metazoa; phylum Arthropoda; class Insecta; order Diptera; family Tipulidae; genus Nephrotoma; species Nephrotoma flavescens. Next base: position 193,672,223 of record OW052220.1, read on the forward strand.
ATTTAGATTTAATTTAAATCAACACCACCGCTCAGAAGTGTTCTTGCAAAACCGCTCTACGGAAACATTGTGCTGTCTCCCACATAGCCTGATACTCCAATCTCAATCATTGTAAATTTATAGTTTGCATCTGCTACGGCAAACAAAACTATACTATGGCTACGTGTATAATTGTATTTTTTGGAGCCAGAATTTCTGAATACCTATGGAAATAAATAAAAATGTTACTTTACTATTGTCTTAATAAAGAATTTATATAAAAAACTTACTTATATAATCACATGTTTTCCGTTCATTGCACCTATAGGCAATTATAAAAATGCCACTGCTCCTCGAATTCATTCCACATCGTACATGAATGTATTGGAAACACCATCTCTTTAATACAGTCCACAATTGTGTAGAAGTTTCTCTGACGATATACGTAGTATCTTCCTATATGGGATCTTCGTATATGGGAATCATACTAGCCATTATAGAAATAACTGAAAATATTAAATATTTAGGATCAAATTTATATATATATTTCATACACATATTAATATGTATAACAATTGTTATATTTATTATTTTTATTTATATAAATTATTACAACTGAATACAGTTCATATAGTAATTTTTCTTATTTAATTTAGTCACTTGTGAATGAGAAGAGGCCCATTGGCCAGCTCCATTTATAGGTTATTTGTACTGAAGTAGTCTTTGTTTTGGTGTCCTTAATCCATTAAATCAATTTGGTTTCGTTCTCTGCGATCATCTTACTGCATGTGAAGTGTCCAACATACCACGAAGCTCTTCTTTTACACGTTGACCGATAATTACTGCATGTTTTTTTATTTCTTCTTGAACTGTCTGGATATTTTGGTTCCTATAAAGGTCATCATTCTTAATGTACTACGGAGGTTTAACTATACCACAAAACACTTTGTTTTGAAAAGTTTGTATTGTTTTGGTGTTGATTTTCTTTGTACAGACCCAGAGCTGTATTCCGTAAGTCCATAACGGCTTTAGCATCTGTTGATATAATAGCAACTTTTTCCGGTAGACAATTCCGAATTTTTTCAAAGTTCATCTTTTTGTTAACGTGCTCTTCCCATCTGAGCCTGGTCTCTAAGGTCATCCCTAGACATTTAATCTTATTTGCATATGGAATATGCTGACCGTTAATGATTACAGGTTTGTCACTGACTTTTAGATTAGTAAAATTCACATGCGTGGATTTAGATTCATTGAGCCCGATACGCCACATTTTTGTCCATTTTATGATTTTGTCACATGCTTCCTGAAGTTTCGTTGTCGATTCCTCGATAGTGTCTCCTACTGAGAGAACTGCAGTATCATCAGCAAATGCTACCATCGTTTAACCGTTTGAGTACCAAGCAGCGCGATCGCGCTATTGAGTTTTTATGTCGAGAAACTCCAAAACAAACAAAGAAAACGTAATACAAAGAAAACCAAATTTTTACCAATGTTAACTTTGTTGTTTTGCATTAATATCAACGATTGCGTATGATATTCATATTGTGAAAACAAACTGCAATTCAAAATTATTAATCTGATTTTAATTTTTTATTTTCTTTTAAATTAATTAACATTTTTTCTGTTCTAACTTCTTGCACACAATTTTATATAATAATGAGATAATTCTTAACTGATTATGGTGGGATTGGGTTGCACCGGTCAGTTCCTGCAAACTCAGGAACACCGCGCATAGCATTGCAGAGTATTTTCTGTGTTTAGGAAAATACCTTGCAATGCATTCCACAAACGAATTGCTAGCGACACGCTGATCAAAGTAGTTCGTTTGGATCATTGTTTTAAAATAAATAATTCTTGTTTTTTTCTATACAACAGAATTAAAAGTTATCTTCAGCAAGCTTCATAAAAATTATAAAATACATTAAGCAAGCAACAGCAGAATTAATAAGCTCATTCCACAAGCAACATCAGAATTATAAAAGCATTCAGCAAGCAACATTGATATAAATGAAAACGCAGGACTTACCAAAATACCAGCAAACGGACAAGGCTCCGGATTTACTCAAATAATTTATACGTGTGTGTTCAATTAAAATAAATTCAATAAACAAGTGTATTAAATTAATTTTATTGTTGTGTTTAAATTATTCATAAATTGGGGATTATAAGTGTTTCATTCCAAGCACGGTAAAAGCTATAAGGAAGCCATAGGGTATGTTGGATGAAAATGGGATTATTAAATGATTTTTGGAATAGTTCTGGAAAATGGCCAAAAATCGTTTAATAATCCCATTTCCATCCAACATACTCAATCCCATCATAATCAGTTAAGAATTGAACGAGTTCAGTTCCAGGTAGCCATATTCCAGAACGTCTTCCAAAAACCATTTAATAATCCCATTTTCATCCAACATACCCAATCCCATTATAATCCTGTAACAATTCAGTTGAATTGATTGCACAAGCTCTAAAATTTGGGTTAATCTCCCCGGCATAAAAAAAATATATTTTGTTAATAAGCTAACCGTAATTCATATTTTTGTTTACGCGTATGAAATATTTTGGATAGTGGAAAAGATGGTTTGGGCGGGTAGAAAGAACATAGAAAATTGTTGGTCTGATTTTTTGTTGGGGTTTAAAAAAACTGATCATTAAGTATCTTTATTATGCAATGTAAATTACTAAATGGGTGCAAGACTCAGTCGTAATATAAATAAATAAATAAAATTTTATTAATAAAAAAAAAAAAAAAAAAAAAAAAAAAATTAAGTATCGAAATTTGCAATCAAGTGGTTGTCTGCTGCAAATATTTTAAAATAAATAAATTAATTTACCAAAATTTAAAATTAAAATTAAAATTAATTATTAAGCCAAATTAGACAAGATCTATTAAAATTAATATGTGGTGTAGTTTTGTGAAACTGTTAGTTTAAAAGGTTGAGGAGAATACATACAATTATTTATATCCGAAAAACCTTGACATTAAATAATTAAAACTGGATAAATATGTAACCACGCTTAATACTAAACAATTTGTTATAATATAAGCTTAACTTCGAAAACAAAAAAAAATCTAAAAGTGTATTTATAAAATAAAACTATTATAAACCTAAACATGTATAACGCAAAAAACATTTAAAAGTTATAATTAAACTAAAAATTGACAGTGAATAAAATTTGAATTGTAACGATAGCATAAAATTGGTTGTGAGTGTTTATTATTTAAAAACACCCTCGTACTTCTTCAGTGTGTTGAGAAGAACTTTCGAAACGACTCTCATTTTATCAGTCGTTTACCCTACAATCTGTATGCAGAACGTCTTAAAAATCGAAATCTTGAGGTATAAACGTAAAACGTAATAAACGCCCGTAAATAAACGTTACGTTGTCGACGAGTTTGTGTCTAACCGCCTATTGACAACGTTAAGGCTATAAGTGATAGTGGACTGTTGGATGCCGTTGGTCGGGAGTATAGTAAGAAACCGCATTTACTGGGAAAACTAAGAGCTGGTTATTTTCATTGAATGTGGTGCCGTAAGCTGTTTAGAATACACAAGAGGACCTGAGATTTCAACAGAAAAAAACACCAACGTGGACCGTACGGTAATAAATTTTTGTAATCAATTTTAACTTTAAAAACATTAATGTCATTCAATTAATACGTAGCTTCATGATTCAGATATTTTATTGTTTTCTATTCATTTTATTATCACACATTGTAAAATTTGTTTGTCTTGAAATTTTTGTATAATTTAATTTTGGTAGAGGTGTTTTCGCGCTATATATATTTGTATGGGTTTATCAATTCGGTATCGAACTATCAGTTAGGATTACGCTAACCACCATGTACTAATTCTTTTTGATAATCGTGAGTGAAGTGAAGAAGGGTGGAATGATGACAGGTGTTTCCATAATAACATAGCACAGCTGATAGGTCGTGTAATGTGTCTGAATTTTACGAATCCTCCCATTTACCCTGAGTCCGTAGCCGGAAAAGCTGTGCTCAGACATGTTACATGTGTTACAGGCTGGCTGCTGCCAACCTGCAGATTTTCACTAAGCACCTGCAGAGGCCTCCACGGTGATGTTTTGCCGGCTACGTTCTCAGCGGAGAAGTGCGAGGGTCGTGGGGTTTGAGGCATGCAGGGCTCCTGGCCTACACCGTGATTAACAGAAAGTTGGGGAAACGCAAATAATCATAAAACCGAGTTCCGCCGAAATTCGTCGGCCGGAACCTGAGGAACGACACGAATAATCAAAATAAATTATAAAAATAATAACGGTAGAGGTGCCTTGGTGCGCGCATCCATCCGATTCAAACGGGGCCAAGCCCTGGTTACGGAATTGGATGCGGGCACCAAGGGACCGCAAACATTAAACCGACACAGAGGGAGTCTCCGCTCCCATCACACCACACCGAAAAACTTTAATAATTCATATTTTTTTTTTTGTTTTTTACAAGACAAAAGGAACTAAGCGAAACAACTTCCCCTCCACCCGCACCACGATAAGGAGAGAATGAGAGAGAGAGAAATACGCAACGAGCGCGCACCCGCTGTGCGGCGCTCGATTACTAACCCAAAATTTAAATTTAAAAATAAAATATATAAAAAGAAATATAAAATGAAATGAATAAAAAAAACAAAAATATAAAAAAAAAATCGTACCTTAATTAATACCAAATCAAAAAAAATTTTTCCGGTGCGACCTTGAGCGGTCGTCATGCCACAGGGTCGCCGCCCCGGACCGTTGCGGCTTTGGTGCCGTTATCGTTGCGGCCGACCACCGATATCAGTATTTGCGCTCGAGCGCGTGCCTGGTTGGGCACAATGTTGCGGCAGACCACCGATAAACAATAGCCGGTTGGCTTCCGTTACAGTTGCGGGCCTCTCCCGATACCGAATACAAAATTCAAACACGAATAGCCGGTTGGCTACCCGTATGTACACTACTACGGCTGGCCTCAACTGGCCGCAAAAACCGCACCCCGCCGTGTGACCTCAACTGGTCACCCAAAATGTGTAGGGCGTTGGCTCGTTGAAAACCGTTGATAACGTGGCCTTAACGGGCCACCCGGAAAAATATTTGACCTCACCTGGCCGCCAGATATGTTGGGCGTTGGCTCGCCCACCGTAGATATTGCGGCCCACCCGTTTTTTTTTGTATGATTTTGTTCTTCGTATTTAAAAATAACGCATTTAATACGACAGGTACGGTATATACCTAAATACACACGTTACGGCTAAGCACTTTAATTTGACCACCACTAAGAAATTCAGGATTACAAATTTAAATTGAATTCTCGAAATTGTTTTGGAGTAAATATTTATCGAATAATTTATCCAACTCGCACGGCCGTGTTATTTGTCAACTTGCGGCCACGTACTCGCCGCACAGAACACTACCACACCATACATTAATCAAGCTTGTTTTTGCACTAAAGGCTTTATTTTATTTATTTTCACCAGCACAACTTGAGTAAATTATGGATGTAAAAAAAAACCTCGACCCTTTTGTCCACGTAACACAGTTTTCAATAAACCAAAAAAAAATGAGCAACTACATCCGACTTATTTATCGATAAAAAAACATTTACACCAGGTTTTATTATTATAGAACAAACTTTGTTTATTAATTTTAGAATTGGGCTCGTGCCCTTGCAAACAAAACAATTTTCTGGCTTTTCGCCAATTTTAATATCGAGAAAAAAAAAATTTAATCACAATTTTTATAATCCACGCCAAGCTTTTAAAACGCTTGCGTATCAAAATTTATTTTTACTTATCCAACAAAATCCCAAAAAACTTTTTTTTCCACTTCAACAACCAGACTCGACTTATCAAAATCAAAAACTCGAATGAATTTACTCAAAAAAAATTCGAGCGTCGCACATACGACGCGCAAAACATTCCAGAAGAATTATCTTTCTTCTCTGTTTCTCGTTTATATCAATTCGCATTGATATAAACGAGAGGCATATAAGAAAAACATTCTTATGGAATGTTTTGCTTGACACACACTCGATACGCATTGTTCTCTCTCTCCAACCTCTTTCTCACCCTCGCGCCACCTTACAAAAGGTACGTACAACACAACATCCACAAAAGTGGGGACAACAACCAACACTGAGAAAACATAGCAAGTGGAGGCACAAACCAAATGGAATAAAATACAACACAGCGCTGGTCACGATTATGTAATCGTAACAAACGCTGTACCGTATTTTACTCCACCCGATCGATGCGATTACACTTGTTATGATTACACAATCGTAACACATGATAATTTTTGTATACGATCGATTAGTCGGTCGTTACAATCCATTAAGAATTGAACGAGTTCCTTCCCATAATCCAGAACTCGCCATATTCCAGAACTTCGTCCAAAAATCATTTAAGAATCCCATTTCAATCCAACATACCCAATCCCATCATAATCGATACTGTATTATTCAACCAGCGAATTTCTCCGATTGGGATTCATCGAAATAAAATAAACAAAGCGCTATCGCGCCGCTTGGTATTTTTGGGCGTAAAATAAAATAAGCGCTATCGCGCTGCTTGGGTTTTTTTCATACTAATTTAGAGAAAGCGCGATCGCGCTGTTTCGTATTCTTCGAAAGTGTTTTTTCAATACCGTCTGGGACTCAAACGGTTAATTGATGTAAATCTGTGGTGTAGAGCAGGTAAAGATTAGGTAGTGCCGTGCGGGACTCCTGTCGAAATCTTTCTACCTCGGAATATTCTTCTTCATATTTTCTTCATATTTGGGATAAGGTTTCTTTGTTCTATGTTTTTTTTTCAATCCTTTGAGCAACAGCCTCTCAAACAATTTAGCTAGTGTTGGTAGAGATGAAATTGGCCAGTAAGATTTTCTATCATTCGGTGGCTTGCCCGGTTTCGGAATCATTATTACTTCTACTACTTTCCACTGCATTGGCACATGTTTTTCCGTGAGGATCGCATTTGTTATGTGCAATAATTTACGGGTGCATTGTTACGAGTGGCATTTCAGCCAACCCGCAGATTTCCTCTATAAGCACGCAGAGGCCTCTCTCACGGTGATTTTAACGACTAAATCTTAGGGTTTTGGGTTGTGGGGAACTTGAAGCTTCCGTGCTCCTGGTCCACCCCGTGTAACAGAATAACAATAAAAAAAAAGCAAATTAAAAACTGAAATTAAATTAAATGGTGCCAGAATTCATCGACCACAACTTGAGGAACCCAAATACATTTAATAATACCTGGGTGTATCCACGACCGGAATTCCCCAAACGACAAGCACAATGTCGGCTCCAGAAACCCTTCCGGATGACCCATCGACTCCTAGAGGCCGATGCTCAACGAAGCAGCATAATAGGGTAGGGACGTTTCTCCAACCGACAAAGGCTTTATTCACCCGGAGGGACCTCCAAGCACACTCCGACAGCTTGAGACTGCTGGAGTGCCACAGGGAGGCCGCATAGATTTTACGGTCGTCCCCAACTGATCGACACATATGCTAGATTCATCACTCCAACCCTGAACTGACACAAAATGGCGCCCTCCCATCATACCGACCTGAAAAAGATTTAGTAATTCATTTTATTGTAACTAAAAACAAGAATAAACTAATCGCTGATTTTGCAGAAATTGTGTAGCAAAAAAACATTAAATCGAACACAAAAATAAATGGTCGATGACCTTGAATAAAGTTGGAAAAGGAACCAATGTTATAACCGAAATAGAAACGAAAAATTAAAAAAATGGCATATTGAAAATTAAGAAAATTCAATTTTTAAAAAAAAATTGAAATTAAAAAATATATTAAAAAAACATAACAATATGATATGATATGATATGATATTTACAACGTAGGGCAGCTGTTAAGCTGGTATCCTATAATATACTACATGCAATTTAGTGTGTCCATGTCCATAGTTGGTACATTCCTTTGATGACGCAGCAACTGAATAACTCGAGCACATGCACTACTACTACTGCATTCGAATATCACTTAATCACCCAAGAAATGTATCAACCTAAGACAAGATTCGGTGACCGAACTGACTAGGTATCCTGATCCTACGAGGTTCTCTAATTCTACAGGTTAAGGATATGTTATAGGTTCTAATAATAGAAGAACTACAAGAATGAACTGCCGTTATACAACGTACTCCAGTCCGGGTTTTTTCTTCTATATTTACCGATTCCCAATTTTCTAATACCCGTTATTATTTTGACCATTCATGGTCTGTGAAAATAACAATTAATTTGTTAGTAAGGATAAGTGGCTTTCTCATTTGTTCTGTTGTTTTTTTTTTTTTTTTTAAGTTTTTTTTTTTTTTTTTTTTTTTTTTTTTTTTTAACCATCTTTCTTGAGGAAAGTTAGCTTCTTGTGTTTTACCTATCTCCCGTCATCTATATTTTCAATTTAGCTGTAACAGTAGCATTATTATTTTATTAATAAAACAATTTTTTTTTTTTCATCTTTTTATATATATTTTTATTAAAGAGGAAAAGCAGCATGGAAGAAATCGAGGTGATTCAAAGATATTACTGTAAATATAAGACACGTATACATATATATATATATATATATATATATATATATATATATATATATATATATATATATATATATATATATATATATATATATATATATATATATATATATATATATATATATATATATATATATATATATTATATACATATTCATGTATATATATACATACATACACACACCCATACATACACACATATACATATATTAACTTCCATACTGCATAAAAACCTCTTATTTTCTAAATCTACAATTTCAAAAAATGATTATCTTAACTAGTATAACATATATATATATATATATATATATATATATATATATATATCTATATATATACAAGTAATATTACACTTTTGCTTGCATTGTTTACGAAATCTAACTCAGTCCATGATGTTGTTAGGGATTTTCTAAAGATTGTTAATGTCTATAAAGAATCAAACAAATAAATAAATAAAATAAAATAAAATTCATGAAATTATAGAAGTATAGCAACCGATAAATTATAATTATACTACTTATCTGAGTTTCAGCTTCAATAACCAAATGTTAGTTTGTCTCAAGTCCAATGGCAGCGATCTTTTCATCAGTGTGGATACAGTTGCAAATCACATCCACTACTCTGATAATAAATTATCTCTTCTCTTATAAATTATTATTATTATACACAGAAAATGTTATTAACTTCTCACTCAGTGCATGCATTCCTAATATTATCATAAATATGCCTTAAATATTAACCCATCCACCAATCCTATAAATAACTTAATACTTAACCTACTCGTAGAATTAATAATAATAATAATTAGAATTGAACTCCACTTTCTTTTGGTTTAAGTTAAATTCTCAAAAGTATTCGATGATTTATCCATTCTGGTTGCCCTCTGGTTCCTCTTTTTATTTTGGTTCCTCCATCTTTATTCATTTAAGACTTCAATAACTTGAGTTGCATCTTCATCAGACCATTCGGTTTCAGTTGTTCCTCCAGAAGTTGATCCCTCATTAGTATATAATGTTTCCGCTTTTTCTTTTAGCTTCTTTTTATCTTGAGCCAATTCGTTCCATTCTTGTGCTGATACGTTAAATTTTCCGAAGTCTTGTTTAAGTGACGTATTCCAGGTAAAGCAGGGTCGTCCGATTTTCTTTATTCTATGTGCGTATCTTACTACTGCATTCAATATATGTCCTCTGTCTCTTCTTAAGACGTGTCCCCAATAGCAAATTCGGTAAACAGTTATTCTTTTTGAGATGGTTTTCCCTGTTAAAGCTAATCTAGCACTTCTACTAGGAGGACGTATAGTAGAGAATTTAAGCATCTCTGAAAGGATTCTGCTTTCATAGCGCTTTAGCTTTATTCTGTTTGGTTGTGTCAACGCAGATGCTTTAAGTCCATACGTGAGAAGCGGTGCTATTATTGCCTTATACATTTTTACTGCAATATCACTGGGTATTTTGTTATTTTTGACAAAGGATGATAGCATTCTACTTATTCCCAATGCTTTACCACATCTAGTTTTTATTATTTCCTTCCGATTTAGTTCGCTTGTAAGTTGGGTACCCAAGTATTTTATTTTGTTTTTCACTGCAATATTCATTCCTCCAATAGCCAAAAATGTGGGATGCGCGCCCTTTTCTAATGGTGATCTAATTAGGATTTCAGACTTACTTTCATTTATTTTTAGCCCAACTGTTTCTAATAATGATACCAATTCCGAAGCAATATTCGATAACTGTTCTATATTAGAATTTAAAATGACAATGTCATCTGCATATGCTAATAACAGCGGTAGTCGTATCTGTTCCTGTTGGTTTAATTTAACATATGGGAGTACTTCAGCTAGTGTCTGTAATACATTGTCTAAAACTATATTAAACAAATATTAAAAAAACATAACAATAATTAAAAAAAATAAAATTGACCACATTGAGGTCGACCTTGAGGGCGGTGTCCGTTATGCCAAAATGGGTTGGGCATCTTCCCGCCTTGGACTAAAAATAATCAAACATTGGGCGCCTTCCTGCCTCTGTTAAAATAACATTATTGGGCGTCCTCGCGCCTTTGACCGTAAAAATTCGTAAATGACCGGTTGAACACCTGCTCGCTTCGGTGCCTTTCACCGATGCCAAAAATTCAGAAATGGCCGAATGGCCTCCTGTACGTGGCAAAAAGGAGCTTTTTTTAACAGTAATTAAAAGTGAAATGGCCTCAACTAACCACCCGAAAAAAACTAGTTGGACATTGTCCACCAAAACCGAATACAATATTGCTGGGCGATGGCCACCTTAACCGTAAATAAATTTGCCCTGGATAGTTGGGCGTTGTCTCGCCAAAATCCGAACAAATATAATTCTTTAATAGGTTTGTATGCCTGACTAATTATTCATATATTTCATTAATCACTTTGATACCTCGATATTCAAAATACGCACTAATAAAATGTTTATCAAACTTTTGATGTTAATATGCAACGAACATAAATTACATAGTTATTAATTTTTTTTCTCACGCCCAAAAAAAATTGAATCACAAACGAAATATGGCAAACCATAAAAAAAACCTCCCGCACCAAAAATCAATACCGCAGAATATTTTTTTTCGTTGGTGTTTTTTGGTTTTTCTTTTTCGTGCGCGTCACTTGCACATCTTTGTCGTTCGCACACGCACGCGGTGCGCACATTGGTCTCGCTCTTAAAATCATTCGACATTTACGCAACACAGCAGAAGTGGGTAAAACGTGTACCAAAGTATGAAGGCCAATTCACACTTCACATACACTTTAAGATTAATGTCATAATACAGGTGGCAATGCCATCAGTAAAATGCATTAAATAAACGATTATAACGAAATTCAAAAATGAAACGAAAGAAAGAGGCAATGTTATGACCGTTAAGTCGTAACAGCCTTTTTCAGGCAGCTTTAATATTTGCCCTGTTATCAGATCGTAACCTGCAGTTTTCTTTGCTTTTATGTTCTTAATTTCAGCTTTTAGTTCCTCCTATGTTACAGGCCTGATATCTACGAAGTCAGATATTCCGGGCGTATCAGCAGTGTATTCGTAACTCGTCTGCCGACCTAGAGGGTAAAATGATTCTTCAAGATGTTCAGTAAACAGGTCAGCTTTATCTTTTGTACTTCTAGCCCATTTTCCATCGTTTGTTTTGATTGGGGGAATCTGCGTTTCTTGTTTTAACCTTTTTTTGCTTGGAATATTCGGTATCTTTAGTTGGAGCTAGACAACAAAGGTATTTCCCAATTGTTTCATTTTTCATTGCTTTTAAGAGTGTGTGATAAGTTTGATGCACAAGTTTGTTACAGGCTGGCTACTGCCAACCTGCAGATTTCACTTAAGCCCCTGCAGAGGCATCCACGGTGATTTTTGCCGGCTACGTTCTCAGCGGAGAAGTGCTAAGGTCGTGGGGTTTGAGGCATGCAGGGCTCCTGGCTTACACCGTGATGATACAGAAATTTATAAAAAGGAAAAAAACCGCAAATAATAATAAAACCCGAGTTCCGCCGAAATTCGTCGGCCGGAACCTGAGGAACGACACGAATAATCAATATAAATAATAATAAAAATAATAATAACGGAAGAGGTGCCTTGGTGCGCGCATCCATCCGAATTCAAACGGGGCCAAGCCCTGGTTACGTAATTGGACGCGGGCACCAATGGACCGCTTACCCTACGCCGACACAGGATGGGAATTCCCCCCTCACCATAACCAACCCCGAAAAATTAATAATTCATTTTATTTATTATTTACGCAACAACAAAAACCAACTTCCCACGCGAAACCAAAAAGGAGAACGAGAAAGATCGAGAGAAAGAAAACGAGAGAGAGGGAGAGCAATGAGCATCGAGCGCGCGACCCTCGACCGTTATTTCGGCGCTCGATTACAAATTATAATTTCAAAAAAAAATTTAATAAAAATAAAATAAATTTAAAAATAACAAAAAAATGAAATAAAAATAAAAAATTAAAATAATTGTACCTTAATTATTTAAAAACAATAAACTGTTGCGGCCTTGCGCAGCCGTCATGCCTCCGGTGACCTTGCCCCACCCGGACCGTTGCGGCTTGATGTGCCGTCGTTGGGCGACTCCCCACCTTTGCGCTCGAGCGCTTGCCTGGTTCGGCAATATGTTGCGGGGCCTCTCCCCGATAAACGTATTTGGCCTCAACTGGTCGCCAAAATAAGTTAGGCGTTGGCTCGCCGTAATCGTGAATAAATGGCTTCACCTCACCACCCGTAGCAAATGCAATATGCGCCGTTAAGTTTAATTCACTCAAATATGTTGATTTTTTAATTGGAACTAAATCTTTATTTTTCCTCCTTTATTTTCATAATATTTCATATACAATTATATCACATAAAACAATATCGTATCTTTACAATATATCCATACAATATATATTTTTCCTTGGTTACTTGGTTATACCATAGGGTTTATTTAAATTCTTACACTCTAGTTTATGTACTGTATTTCGAGCCACTTAACTTAATTTATATTGAACAAATCGAACAATTATTGAACTCAAAAAAAAATTTTTGTCTTTCCAAACTCGACTTTATTAGCCATACAAAATTCCACATAAATTTTATTTTTTTTTTCAAAAAACCAAAACTGACATTAATTTTTTTAACAAATTCCAATCAAGACTAACTCAATCAAAAAAAAAAAACTCTCACGCCGAATAACGCGCAAAACATTCCAGAAGAATTGTCTTTCTTCTATGTTTCTCGTTTACATCAATTCGCATTGATGTAAACGAGAGGCATATAAGAAAAACATTCTTATGGAATGTTTTGCTTGACACACACTCGATACGCATTGTTCTCTCTTTCTCGTCATTCTTCTCACCCGCGCGCCATCACCACGACGTGTACAAACATTAAACAACTCCGAAAGAAGCGGGGACACAAACCAAGAGGAATAAAATACAAACAGCGCTTGTTACGATCATGTAATCGTAACAATTTGTTAAGGTGATTTTACCTTGCGGGGCACCCGTGCCATTTCTTGCGGGATTTTCGTTTTTCTTTCACTAGTTCTCTTACTTCTAGTGGGTAAATAACGGAGTTTTCTTTCGTAGATGATAATTTGGGGGATAATTACAATATTTACCAAAGTGTTAATGATAGCCGTTGGCTAGCACTGATGGATCTTTCATCTACATCCAATCGTGCAATGCAAAGTCACACTATGGGAAGCACTCATCGAAAGCGGCAGGAGTCATTCGATGATAATTTACAAATGTCTCGGTGTCGTTCAATCGCATTTTAGCGACTAGGTTTTGATAATAGCCTTGTTTCTGTTTTTCGAAATTTACTGCTTAGCACCAAACCGACGCCGAGTACCATGACGCCGGTGTTTAATTAAATACAAGGTATATTATGTTTTATTCTTTATCTTGAAAGAGACATTTTTATTGGTTTAAAATAAAACATGAAATCCACACACAAAAAAACACGTTCCAAAATCACAAGAAAGTATAATTAAATATATAGCATAAGGGTCACACAACACACACTAACGAAAATTTCAACCTGTGCCGACGCACAATGATTCAACGTTTTCCTTGCCATCAGTTGTCTTTAAACCAACACAGCCAACGCGTTAAATGCAATGCTACCTCTTACAATCTCATCCATTGATATTTGTCGTATTGTAGTAGTACATATTATTCTTGGGCGGGAAAATGTATACTGTGGATGACACGAAAAAAGAAGAGGACAGTTTGGTTGTAGATTTTAAGAAGCCAAGTGCTCTGATTAAAATTAATTTGATTATTTCGGAACATTTCCAAATAAAAAAAGTTTAGTTATTTTGTTTTATTTAAATTATGAAAAAAACACTTAATCGTAAATAGTTAATAAATTTTAAGTGATACAAAAGTTTATAAAACCTTATCGATAGTTAAATGTAGATAGTAATATAGCTAAGTGTAGTTAGAAATAAATAGTATGAGAATAATTTGTGTTATATGAACATGTGAAACGAAAAAAAACTATATAAAATTATACCACAGCCGTTAAGTGAACTTGAGAAAATAAAAATCAACGTGCTTTGGGAAAAAAACCCATAAAACTTTCGATATTTTTTTTCCAAAAAAATATAATTAATATCAAATCTATTAATAAAAAACCTACTATTAAAATTAAAAATCATAATATTTGAGTTAATACTCATAATAATAAGTTAAACTACATATACATGATAAATAAATAATAATAATAAAACCTTCTAAAATTTACGATAATTATGTGCTACAAAATCATTACTGTAAACGAAAACTGTGGTAAGATCGATATTACACATCACAATACAACATAAGCCTGTATCGTAAAAATTTAGCAAAAATTATTAAAATACGTTGCATCATTAATAAATGAATTATACAGTCGCAACAATAAAAGTCGCAACGGCTGTACTGTTAACATCGCGCGCTACACTACAACTGGACTTATTATTTTGGAATTTACCTTCGTATTTTGGGAATAACAACGGTTCAACCGCAATTTTTAGAATTCAACGGATAATTTTTATAAACGGTTAAATAACAAGGTACCTTGATAAATTAACTATTCTTCATTTATCTAATATTTATAATTATTATACATTAGTATTAGTTCATTATCCTCATTTGCATGTGAATAATTAATATTAAGTAGGACGAGGAAATTTTTTGTAGTTAGAGTTAAATTTAAGAATTTTTTTTTCGGCATCTCATAGTGCACTTTAAAATAAAACAAAATTAAGATGCTATTAGTTTTATAAGAAATTTAATTTTTCATATTTCAATTTATTTTCAATTTTTTATCATTTTCTTTCTTACTGGTTTTTGTAATTAAATTTGTATGCTTCATTAAAATTTAAAATAATGAAATCTAAAATCAATCGGTGTTCATTTCTTTATTGTTAGTGTTATCGAAATCATGAGATAATATAAGTTGAGAGCAGGATGATCTGAAATGTAGGTGGGTATATTTGGTGAGGTGGGTTGAACGATCACTGATGTCGTAGTTTCGCCTCTCTTTGACACCTCTTCGTAAAAGCGGTCTAATACAGGTTTTCAATAAATTTCGGATCCCCCACGACACTACTGAGTTCTAGCCGGAGCGAACTGATCGCCCGAAATCCCTATGAAAACAATTTTCTGTCAACGTGAGCTAACTTAATTAGCATTCGTTACAAACCGAATGAAGGAAACACTAAAAACTGTTGACGAATTTTATTTTGGAAAAAGTATTAATTATTTACTAACTTCAGATGGTGAGTGCTTGAAAAATTTCACAGTCGTGTAGCAGGCTTCAAGCCGACTACACGAGTGCGATAGAAAATTTATAATTTTTGATCCGCAAGCTAAACCAAAAAAAAAATACTTCAAAATATTCCATATAAAAATTCCTGCAGACAACCAACCTACTGATAGCGTAAAAATGGAGCAAATTTAATAAACATAATGTATCGTCTAGACCAACTTTGGTACTGTACAAATTTTTAACGCACAGTCGAAATTTTGTCAGGATATCCTATTTGAGTGGCTTTTGCGTTTCTAATACTTGCGATGTATACTCGTAATTGTGTTCCTGTGTGTATCTGCAAAAACGTTTCTGTCAAAAGTTGTATGTTAGTAGCTTGGCTCTTTACATTTCTGTTGTTTAATAACTCTAAAGATATGAAGAGCTTTTGTAACAGATTTTTCATCAATAATATTCAGAATACAGACCCATGTTAATTGTTCCCACTATATCTCCGGCTTTATTGAGAAAATTAAACGGATCGTCCATAATAATCGATATGTACTTCCAATCATTTCAACATTTTTGGATTTTTTATCAAACATTGGGATTATCACACATTTTATCACGTGTAGGATTGAATTTGATTGCTACGACGATAAAATCCTGTTAAAATTATTTGGAATGAAGGAAACGTCAAATAATGTAGACGAATTTTCAAAATTCTCACAGTAGTGCAGTAGCCTCAATATACAGACTGCGGATTAAATCATATGATTTTGCAAAACTCGATCAAGCACTCTATGAAATAAATATCAATTCAGTTCGATCCATTACGAGAAATTCGAAAAACAACTACCACAGCTGGAGCGATGAATATGTTGTGCCCAACCCCGACTTTCTGAATACACCACACTTGATTTCTAAAGTGTAAAATTTAACTTACCGGACTTTTAGTAAAAACTGTTTTAAACAAATAAATTATTTAAATTCCCGAAAACCAAAATTATCAACCGATGTTGAAAGTTTAATCTTTAAATTTATTTTGAAACAAATTTCAACCAAATTTCACAAGAATCTTCCAATCAATGGAAATTCAAGCCCAAATATTACCCAAGCTAAATACTAGATTATCGCTGGTATGGTCTATTTACGGCAATTACAGCCAATTTACTTCTGCTTTATTATGATAAAATGCTTTTCTTTTATACAATTATTTTGTGCGGTAGGCAATTAAGAAACTTAGGTTCATCCAGCACAATCGCCTGCATTGGCAAGCGATGTACGTGTATGAGCTACTAAACAATAAATATTCCATTTTTTCATTTCAATAAGCTATGTATATGTTTAACGAAGATAGCCAGAAGTCATTTTTTTTTTATTTTGCCAACATTCTTGGATAAAAATATTCTTATAGGTCTAACGAAAATAAAAGGAAATTGTTGAAAAATATTCAGACAATACAGAAAAAATTTATGATTACAACAGGAGAAAACAAAACGCAAATAAACACGGGAATTATAGGGAAGGGATTTCAAAATACAGAAATGTTAAAAAATTCTTAGATTTTGGTTGTTTGGTGTTTAATTAAATATTAATCTGGCAGGTGCTAGTTTTCACGCTTTATAATAATACATTTATCGTGAAATTATGTTGTGCGGTGGACAGAAAGAAGTGAAAAAACTTGATTGGTTAGCAAGCAAGCAATTTGCTAGCCGAAATCCTGACTACTCAATCAGTTTTACCACGGAATTTTTAATTTCAAATTATATTTTCAATAACCTTTTTGTTTTTTTCTCCGATGGCATAGTAGAATAACACAAAAATTTGCTGTTTTATTTTTAAAGCCGTAAATTTTACTATAACATCGCAAAAATCCACAAAAAGTTTTATGAAAAATGTATTTTGAAATTTAAATTTCCTTGGTATATAATTGATTGAGTATCCAGAATTTCGGCCAGAAAATTGCTTGCTTGCAGCCGATCGATTATTTACCCCAGTATCAATTAGGATTAAATTTGTAAAACCCAGAGGCCCCAATTATTAGATTATTAGTTTATAATGTGACGAAAACATTGTGTTTACAGTTTATGTCAACGAACATTTCAAATGCTTGCTTAAAGTATAAACCAACATTTTCAGCAACATTATTATCTTTGTAATATTCTGTCTAATAACAACATATTTTTATGTTTACTTGTATCATGAGCATAAGAAATGGATTTTATTATGGGAATCATCATTGTATATTTATATAAGTATTATTGTATATTGTCATGGGCTACAGAGTAGAGCACACGTTTTATTATGCTGTAATTGCTTGTACAATACTCGTATCTTGTCTTCTTATGAGGGTAAAAACTTGTTATTTGAATTTCTGTTATTTAATTTGCTGATAAATATTAGAGATAATAGTTTTACGCGGTGTGTATTTACCTTAGTTTTATTTATTTTCTGATATTGTGAAAATATTAATTTAATTTTCTATGGACCACTGACATATGGAATGTGGAATTCCATCGAGTGATCACATCATTTATCAGCTTAAGCGGATTTTCCGTGCCACTGATTTGCTTTTGGAGCTGTTTTAATTTCTCATTCGCATTAGTCGATCGATGAAAATATTCTACAATAGCCTTGACCTTCTTCTGTATGTCCGCTACTTCTTTCACTCCGCCTTGGACAATTAAATTGAGTGAATGTGCGATGCACCGAATGTGCTCATATTTGGTTAGCCTGATTGCTGCGGATATATTGGCAGCATTATCGGTTACCACCGCACTAATTTTTTTATCGATCTTAAATTCTACACAACATTCTAGAAGCTTTTCTTTTAAAAATTCAGCTGTGTGTCTCGACGATGATACATCAACGCAACTCAGCAGGACCCTGCCCATTTGCCAATCTGTATCAATAATATGTGCAGTTATTGCCATATAACTCTCTATACTTATGGGCGTCCATGTATCAGTAGTTAAGGCAACACTCGCACTATCATTAATAAAATTTAATACATTTTTTAGGCATATATCGTAGTGTTGCGGCAAAAGAGATCTACTTAGCATCGATCTTGATGGCAACTGATACGAGGGGTCAAGTGCTGCAGAGTACTTTCTGAATCCTTCATTTTCCACTATAGAGAATGGCTGAAAATCCTTGACAATGAATTTTAATAATTCATTATTAAGCTTCTTCTGTCTTGATATTGAAGCCGGCCGTTTTATGTACTGGGTTATAGTTGGTTGTAAACCACGCCATGTTGAACTCGATGGTCCTGGATCCGATGAAAGCAGCTCGTCCCGTATAGCTGGTAATAACTGCATGGTGTCTGTATTTGACAACGCTATCCCCTCTGGCTGTTGAGATATTTGCGGCTGAGCATCTGCAGTCCCCGATATGGGCATATTTCGAAGGGCTTGCTTGTGCATAACAGTAGGGTGTTTTCGATCTAAGTGGCGTTTCAAGTATGTGGTACCACCACCCTGATGCGAAAATACAGTTCTGCAAATATCGCACTTTGCTTTATTACCGTCTATGTCGGTAAAATGCAACCAAATTTCGCTCCTTTTTTTGGTGGCATTTTTATAAAATTGATGGAGTATAATCTGTCTTAGTTCTTACTAAGCTGTAGGTTATATTTGTATATTTCTTTTTACAATATATTATTTAATATATCACTTTTTCGACCCGCGATCACAATTGTGTAAGTATAAATCGTGCGCAAAAGAGAATCATAAAAAAATACAAATACCATTACAAACTATGGTTATGTACATATACATTTGCGTGTGGTGGACTTAAATTGAAGCAAGAAAATAAAATTTCTTGCAAGAAAAGGGATATACATAGATACATACAGTCTTTTTCATAACTATATCACCACTTGATTTTTTAGTTAAATTTAATAATTAATTAAATATATATTTCAAGGTCCTCTTTTTATTTCTTCTGACCCTAAAATTTAGTTTGGGCTTGATACCATTTAATTAATTTTTAAATTTAATATTTTAATATAATTTAAACTGAAAAATCAAATGGTAATACAGTTATGAAACGGACAAACGGTATAATAAATTGTACTTGCATAAAAATATCAATTCGGTTCAAAAGACCGATATACCAAATTACTCATAATAATACCGAAGACAAAAAACCGAAATACCCAAACACAAAATTGATCAAACGTCATTTTAGAGCACAAATTGCTATACAAGTATACAATACATGAAGAAATAAAAATACTGAACCGGATACTTTAAAAAGTACCCAATTAATAGTCCGGACATTTTAAATATCAGGTTAAAAGAACCCGGTTGGAGTAGGTCCGCTCATCACTACCAGACAGTGCAATTGTTTTAATTAATTGCTACTTAGTAAACAAAATATAAATTTGATGTTGGGTAAATTAATTTTCTTAAATCTAACCAAACGGCATAGTGGTTAAAGCTTTGGAATTTGGATTTGGAGGTACCACGTTCGAATCCTAATAAAGGCAGGATGCAAAGAGGTTTTTTCACCATCTGATTAGGATCGGTTATGAAACTGAAGACAACTATGATCCCGTGTCGTAGTGCAGAACTCCAACGTAAATCGGACCTATGCCTTACAAAAAGAGAGGGTTTATAATTTCATTACCAAATAGATACTTACATGAATTCTCCGGCAAAACCCATTTGTATACATTAATCGAATTTTTAAGGTTGCACATTGAACTTGTCTGCACTTATTGCAGGTATGTTTCTTAAACCTCGTTGATATTTCCAATAACGATTCTTGTTTAAGGATTTCTGTTTGACGTTAACTTCATTACTAATATCATAGAAAAAAACAGTTTACCATAGATTTCTCATTTTTATAAATCGAGGAACAAAAATGAGTTGAATAAAAAAGTTCTGATAATCCCATTACATTGCGTGCAATATAAAGTCACAAATATAATCATGACATTGGAATTGTCAGAACTCTTTTACTAAATTCATTTTTATCTTTCGATTTATCAAAATGAGAAATCTACGGTAAACTTATTTCTCTATGCTAATATTATGAAAACGAGTACGGAATGTTCTTTATTGCCTTTATCACGCATACCAACGATCATCCAACCAAACTAAATTTCGTGGGACATTATTGGTTCAAAATGTTTCCGGTTTCTAGTTCAAAAACTGTTTGCATTCACGTTAACGACGTTAACGTCACTTTATTTAATTGGCTCTCGAAAATTTTTGTATGGTAAACTGCTAGTATTGTTGGATCCTAATAACGCTGTCATTTCTATGACAATCGCTTGATCTAACCTTGTGCAATATGATGCAACGTAGTGGAAAATTAATCAACAAGATCCAACAATAAACAAAATGGTGCCACATCATGTAACATGGTTTGAAATCATAAAGCAACATCACAAAATATTGGGCAAAAATCAACCAATACGGAGGTACATTGTGCAATATAACGTAAAATTGTGCAACACCATGCGCAAAATGGCGCTATATCTTGTTTCATGATGCAATAAATAGTATGGATCATCCCGCAATATGTTGCAACATCTCGCAATAGTAGTCCAAATGGCCAATCCGGAGGACTTTAAAATAATTCCACAAGATAGATGTAATCGTGTCCTTGCATTCGAAATCTCGTCCCGTCAAATTTTATTAAAATAGAAAACATAAATGTTGGGGGGAGGGATCCATGCTCAATGGATCCCTCCCCCCCCCCCAACATATAAATTTTTGTCCCCATGATCAATGGGGATCATCCATGAATAAATCTCTATATCCATTTTAGCGGTTCCTTGGTCATAAACATCCCTTATCAATTTAATTTTTGTTCAATCAAAAAAGCCGATAAAAACTGACCCAGCCCTATTACATACCCATCTAAAGAAATATTCCAGAAATTAGAAAGAAATTAGAAATTACAACCAATCGAAATTATTTAAAAATTTAAAATAATTTAATAACGGAACAAAGTCGTCTCAAACGGTCACCTGCAATTTTTGTAAAAATGCGACCCTCTGAAAAAAATTTTTCATAAAAATCGTGCTAGTTGTAAAAAAATTAAAGAAAGGGAGATTCACCCAAGAACCCTCTCAACGATATTTCTAGAAAAAAGGAACAGTCACAATCGATTCTTCGCAATAAAAACCCAGCCCTCACCGTTCCTATCTAAATAGTGAGAGTAAAATAAAAATAAAAATTAAGCAAAAAAATCTTTCTTTTGTTTTTTTTATTATCCCTGCAAACTGTTCTGGGCCAAGACCCTCCCAACTGTTTCGCGGTTTGCTTTTTCTCTCCTTACTTTTATGCTGTTGCCAACCAATTCGAAGACGTATGGCTATAGGTCCGATTTTATCAACATCTGCACACTGCATGGCTCCATGCCAGCCTATACTGGCATGGAAGATGGGTCGGCCCATGAGTTTTGCACTCCGTCTGAGGGTCATATTTGTGTTCTATTTCATCACAGATCATAATCTGTAGATGCAGATTTTATTTGCATCCTGCCCCTATCGCGATTCGCAAAACTTTAACAACAAAATTGGGTATAAGTTCAGACAAAATAGAGAAACCTGAGCCACAGAGAAGGACTCTCTAAATGAATTTACCTGACACCAAGACCGATTGCAATTCATTTTTGGTACAAGAAAACTTCAAATTGGACGCATGAAATGCGTCACCGAGGAATTAGACAAACATTGGAAGGGAACGCGTACAGCAACTATTTTGGCAACAACACTCACAACTAAACAATGCTGTGAGAGGCCACTGAAACCGTTAGAGCTGGGCAGTTCTAATAACAATAGACAAACAATTGTATCAAAAGTAACCAAAAGGTTACTCTTAATCAATAAACTGATTTAAGATAGATAAATAAGCCAATGATCTATAAATCAGTTAAAATATTTAATAAAACCACCTCACTTAATTTCTAAAGCAAAAAATTGAACCTATCCAAAAAGGTCAACCAGAAAAGTTGCCGCTTCTGTTACGCAGATGTCCACCACATTTCACATAGCACTCTCAGTTTATGGAAAATGCTTTAGTATGAAGTTTTATTTCGAATAATCAACCGGCGTGGCCTGTAGAGAAGCTGAAATTTGGTGAAATAAAGAGGTTTTTATATAAACCAATCATCTCCGATAAAATTTAAAATATTATCTGAAATAATTTTGTTTGAAGTTTTACTAATATTTTTATTTAATTATTTTGTCGTTAAAGATACCGGCCAAAAATCCCTGGAATCTCCCAAATTATGGAAAAATTTAAGTATGAAATTTTATCACGATCAATATTTAGTCTGTTTCTACACACATAGATTTTCTATATTACTTTTTTTGACTTCTTTGATATAGCGATTAATATGCAAAAATCTCAAGGCCTAAATTTTTCATGATTAATATATTTAATTTTACTATGCAAACGAAAGTAAAATTATTTTTTATTTGCCAAATTTATGTTTTTTGTTCCCTTCCCAAATTATATTACAAAAATATATTAAAAAGCGCACGTCATAATTTTGTCACTTTGAATCCTCTCACCTTTCTGTATTTTGCACTAAGCAATTGAATGTTAATTTAAATAAGTAAATTAGGTTCCCAGCCATTCATTACCACTCCCATGTATCAAATACCTTGGTTACAGCTAACTTAAATCCACACAGTGAAATTTGAATCCCACGTTGAACTTTTGAACAACATAAACTGCTTCTTCATCAGGAAACGTGGAAAAAAAATATTAATATTTTTGAGTAAACCGTATAAAACTGACATTAATTTGCTTTTTGAGATGAAGGAATAACTAACATTGCACGTTTGAATGAATTTTTTGAAAAAGGGAATAGAATTCTTATTTTCCCAGGAGGAACCTATCAACTGTCGTGTCAGTTTGAATAAAATATTATTAATTCTAAAAACAGGAAACGCTTTAAGAAATTTTTTTATACTCATTTTCTAATTAAATTTGGACAGTATAACAATATAAAAATAGAAGTAAATTTACTTGATTAAAGAACAATCGATAATTTAAATTTCGTCCTTTAATTCAATTAGTCTCTTACATCCAATATGAGATTGCACATAACTTTCCATTTACTCGAATTTTGTAAGACATAAAATTAAAATACTCGATTAGGAATTTATTGGTTCTAGATTTGATTGTAAAATATTTTAGCAGAAATTACGATTTTACGAAAATAGTTTTCAACCCAAAAGTTGGATCCTTGTACAGTTTAGACGGATTGATTGATCGGAATGAATTTTCATACTTAAACTTTTACCATTGTTTAGGAAGTCCAGGGGATGCTTGGCCAAAAACAGTGCGTCGGAAACGACAGCTTACAAATGAGCTTTTTCGTTATTTGGAAATATTTTGAGAGGTATATAGTAAATAACCTTGTAAATAAAATTTCAAACAAAATAAGTTTGGATCGTTTTGAAATCTTACCGAAAAAGACCAATTTTATTAAAAAAAAACTTAATTTTACAGTCCATGCGGATTAACTATTCGAAAATACTTCAACTTTTTCCATTAATTTAGAGGTCCTTGCTATGTTTAATGAAGATCTGTGTACCGCAAGTGATAGGTCCCAATGGAGCTTTCTCTATTTTTATAATGATGCTGAAAAGTTAAAGAATTAAAAGTCTTAAATTAATTTTAAGTTTAAATTTTGAACCAACAAGGATTGGCCTTTGTTGGTTTTGTGAAATTTAAACAGGAATAATGATTTTTGATTATGCAACACAGTTTATCAAAAGTTCGGTAAGATTAATTTTCCGCTTCAGAAATTAAGTGTACTGTGTTCGAGATCTATGAATACGTTAGTGGTATAAAAGAATGTCGGATGTTGGCCACAGTATATCCACCACGCCATTTATCTTTCGCGTTTAAATTGTGTGTTTATTTGGTTTAATTCTTATAACTAAAATTAATTAAGCAAGGTAAAAAATAAACAAATAAAAAATTAAACAGTGGCAAATAATTCGAAAAATAGTTTCTAAAATTAAGTGTTTCGTTAGTGTCAGTAACAACAAACACTAGGTTTCGAAAATATTCATGAGAGTTTACTCGAGAGAATTTGCGAAATTCAATGAAAAGAGATATAATAACAAAGGAATTTCCTCGATAAAATTAATTGATGGTAAAGAGGATAGATGTTCAAAATTAAATATTGGAGTATCGAGCTTCTAAAATACAAAAAAAAAGTTTTTGGAGACGCAAATCTTGCGTGCGAACAAATTTGGAGACAAATCATTTATGGAGAGACATCAATAATCTATTGCCGAGACGGACTAATGTTAGGAGAAGAGTAGCTCGCAAAACACTTCAAATCCAAAAAACGATAATTTGCCCGTGGATCACAATAGGTTACACGATTCGCTACTTGCCACAAGAAACAGCGCTGTTATTATTATTTATACCAACGATTGTTCCCAAATATCAAGAAAAGGTTGAATCATACTCCTTTCTCATGAATGCTACTTTTTGAACCAAGCTGTTTTTGAACATTTCAAAAAATGTGGTTTAAAGCTTATTTGCTATACGTTTTCGTTTTTGACATGTTACACAATTTTACAGATAGACTAGTCTAGGCTCTTAAATATTGAATCCGAGGACCATAATCATCCATGCTTACGAAAAGATAAATGAGTCTGTGCACATTTGTAATACCAATTTAAATTTGTATATAAATATTTTATTCTGAACGTTTTTGGTCCGTATTATCTTTGATTGTTTAAACAATAATCGTTCTTCATGGACATAGAAACATTAATATTTTCATTTTGGGAAAATCCAATAAAATATTTTCGTCTGCGAATATTAAAATATGTCTCTGTGTTTATTATGCATTTTCGACATTGTGGTTTACTACACTTACGGATACTATTAATAACACACTAATCAATGTACTTTATACAAGGAATTCCAGATTATGTGATGGTCAGAATTTAATTCATAACTGCAACTTCAGACAACCTATTGTTCACTACATCACGTATACCTCTTTAGCAACAATAGCACTAGAACCGTACATTTTGAGGCGGTGACCGATACAGCAGGACGGACGAAAGGTTACAGATCTTTTCTAATCGAACTATGAATTTGTCGTCTAATACTTAAAACACAATCACGATACATTTCTATGTTGATATGGCAAGTCGAAATATGTTCGTAAGGCAATCCAATATATGTACCGCGTAGGTATTATAGGCACAGCAAACTTCTGCAAAGATCGGCTAAGTTAAGGTGGCGAGTTTTTGTAGTTGTTCACAGACAGTGTTGC
Source organism: Nephrotoma flavescens (assembly GCA_932526605.1). Taxonomy (NCBI): domain Eukaryota; kingdom Metazoa; phylum Arthropoda; class Insecta; order Diptera; family Tipulidae; genus Nephrotoma; species Nephrotoma flavescens. The sequence goes on from OW052220.1 coordinate 193,698,268, forward strand.
TCATAAGTTTACGACGAAATGTTGTTTGAAGCTTGTGCGAAGAAACAATTACAAAGCGTAAGGAAGTTTCCCTGGTAACAAAAGTTCACCAGTTCACAAATACTATTTTAGAAAAAATCTACCAAACGCCCTAGTAACAGAGGATTGATGAATTCATCGGTTAACTCATCAAGAATTTGTTGCTTACCCATTCAATGAACGATATACGGGCTTGTGATGTAAATTCACTTATTTACTTTTTATATAATTCTATCTTATGAACACACCGATGACCAATGTGAGAATTTAATTAGGAATTTCTTTATTACACAACCGATGAACTCATTAGGGGATATTCAAATGATTTTCATGCACTATAAAACTAGTGAATTCATAAATGATTTTCATAAAGAATTGCTCTCTCTATTACCAATCCGATGAGCTAATTAGGGAATATATAAATGAATGTCTTGAAGATTTATTGTTTAAATTCATGTATTCATTTCAAACTCGGTACATTTTCATCGAGGTGAGGTAACCAAGATATTGGGAGTTTATGGTTTTGTACTAATGGGCCAACTATAGATGCAATAAAAAAAAATAACAGAATAAGGTAAGAAACGAAGGCAAAAAATTATTATTCCAATTTGACTTTTTGGCTATAGATTACATAAAATATTAATTTCATTCATATATTTTATGTAATATTTTTTTAATGTATTTGCTAAAATATTGAGTGAAACTACAATGGTTTTGAGTATAAACGTATTATATCTCAACAAATATATGTGTTTAAAATTATAAAAATTATTTATATGCGGTTTAATTACCGTAACTTGATAAATAATTCTTTTAGGTTAGCTTTAGAAAAATACAATTCTACAGTGTAGTGAAAATTATTTTTGATTTTATATTCATATTAGTAATGTGTACATGAATATTTTATAAATAGAAAACATAAAATGCACGAATAATCCCAAATTCCCATATATAAAATAATAAACATGCATATTACATGCAACGCACAAAAATCTGTTGAGCTTTGTTGTTGTAATCGTTAAATTTTTATTTCTGGACGAAAATTTTCGCTCTGCTATTCTTTTTAAGTGACACCAAAATAAAACGCAATTTCTGTTATAGTTTTTATTTTTGTTATTCCGAGTATGGTCGAATGCATATAAATCCTATCTCTCGCTCTCTTACGTTATATTTTTTATTTTTTTTATTATATCTATAGTTCCCACTTAGTAAAAACATTGAATTTTTTGAATTAAAAAATTCGTTCGTCTACAGACTGCAGACTGATCAGACTGCAGTGACCCAGCTACAAAAATATTGAAAATTCTTTGAACTTTCATACAAAGTATAATCACAGTGCCTTAGTGAATTATTATGATTAGTCGCAAAATTAAATTTTATTTTGTGATTTGATAACAGTAAAAACAAAAATAAGACAAGCGTGTTTTCTGATTATCATCATTAAAATCATCATGAGGATCACCGAGAGGCTCATCATATGTTCCTTTATATATTGCGCTACATAAAATTTTTATTTTATAAATAATTTCATGAAACTCATCCAAAGAATCATCAGAAGTATCATCAAAATGTTTAATTTTTAATTATTTTGCTACGACTGTGCGGTCCCAACCACAATTTTTGTATTTTATATTCCCCTCGGTTTGGGTCTTTGCTCAATCAATTGGGTGTTTTGTGTTTTTTCTTTCGGAGTTGAGCGTTTGTTGTGTTCTGAACGCACGCGCGACGGTTTGTGTTTTGTACACCTTCTTGTGATGGCGCGACGGTAAGAAAGAATGTCAAGAGAGCGAGACCAATGTGCGCCGAGTATATGAAATAATGCGCCATCGAAGTATATTTCTTCTTATCTTATATGCTTCCCGTTTTCATCAATGCGAATTGATGCAAACAGAGAAGAAGAGATATTCTTCAATGACGTGTTGCGCGTCGTTACGTGGTGCTCGAGTTTTCTGTCGAGTAAATTTTTTTGGTCTTGTTTGGGATTTTATAAAACAGAGTCCAGTTTTGAATCGTGTAAAGTAAAATCGAGTTTTAATTTTTCAAAAAGTCGAGTTGTGTATATTAAAAAACATAAGTTTTGGTGGTCTCAGGCCATATTTGTTTATAATTATAAAAATTAAAATATAAAAATAATATTCTAAAAACTTTAATTTTTTTTAGTATTATATAACATACTTTTAAACGTTGCAATAAATAGGAAAACTTTAATGATTTCTATTTAAAAATAAAAATTAAATTTTTTAACAAAATTGTATAATTGTGTGGATTTGGTAATTATGTATATACAACGATCGTTTTACGGATAAAATAACGAAATCTGAAAATTCGCTTTGCGGGACGCAGAAAGTTGAAAACTGTGTACGGTGTACTTACGAGTGTAAATTGTTTGATTGCAAGTACAAGTGAGGCGCTTTGTATTAGTAAACGAGGCCTAATTCGACAGGAGGTATCATATTCTGCAAACGGCCGAGACAAGTGCACCATTTTCTCAACGTGTACCATTTTCCACGGTGCCGTACAGTATAACAGACGCCGCAAACGGTATTTTCAACGGGTGCTGCACAATTTGCGGGCACGATATTTTTCAATGGGTGCTGCTACTAGTTTTAACGGGTGCCACACAATTTGCGGGCACGGTATTTGTCAACACCCGTTGGGTGTCACACTATTTTTCGGGCACGGTATTTTCAACGGGTGCCACACTATTTTTTGGGCACGGTATTTTCAACGGGTGCCACACAATTTGCGGGCACGGTATTTTCTACGGGTGCCACACAATTTACGGGCACGGCATTTGTCAACGGGTGCCACACTATTTTTCGGGCACGGTATTTGTCAACGGGTGCCACACAATTTTTCAACGGGTAACCAACCGGCTATTCGCTTTGGTTTTTTGGTATCGGGGAGAGGCCCCGCAACGATACGGGTGGCCAACCGGCTATTCGTGATTGTCCATTTTGTTATCGGGGAAAGGCCCTGCAACGTACGGCCGCCCTAAGGTCGCACACACACGTGGTGTTAGTTGTAAGGTAAAATTTTAATTATTTATTAAGGCACCTCTCTTCCGTTATAATTTTTTTTTATTCTCTGTTTCGTTCCTCAGGTTCCGGCCGACAAATTTCGGCGGAACATCCGGTTTTTTAACTTATTATTTACGTTCTTCTTTTGTTTATAAAATCTCTGTAATCACGGTGTAAGCCAGAATACCCGCAAGCCTCAAACCCCACGACCTTCGCATTTTTCCCTGAGTTATAGCCGGCAAAAATCACCGTGTGAGGACTCTGCGGGATATTAGATGAAATCTACAGGGTGGCAGTAGCCAGCCTGTAACAATTTATAAAAACATAATCAAAGAATTAGCAATACTTTAGCAATCTTGGATAATTGTATGCGTTTGGTAGATTTTTTCTAAAATAGTATTTATGAACTGGTGATGATATACAAACACGATTTATAAAATATACAAAGGAAATTAATAGTTTTAGGTAAATCACATTTCAATTTCATTCTGTACCAAATAGCTATATAACTCGGTCGCAGAAATTAAAAGTGTTTACAATTTTAGTTTAGTTGTGGTAACAGAGTGATTAAGTGTATAATTAAATGTGTGTGAATATTAGTTATTAATATAATATAATTATAGGATAAATATTTATTAATACAATATTAAAAAAGTAAGTGGTTTAATGAATAAAAAAAAATATTTTTTAGTTAAGTTATGTTTTGCATGTTTAATAAATTTGTATCGTGTTTAATAAGTTTGTAGAGTACTTGTGAGACATATACATTATAGTGACGCGTTTATTTACCTTTACGGTTATAACATAATCTATTCTGTGGCCCTTGTAGAATCCATGCCAGTGCAAGTGTTATAAATTTTGTTGTGAATGTTTTTGGGAACGTAGATAAGGTGGAAGTAGTGTGATTACATGGGCACTTGCATTTATTATTTCTATATGAGTTTGTTGGATATGTGATATTATTTAAAAACAACCAGAGTAAAATTTTGCTGAGTTTGTGTATAGGTATACGTTATTAATATTTCCATTTCAATATCAATGTCAATATTTCAAGCCGGTGCTGTTTTATGTATTTTATTTACGAATGAAAGAATGAATTTCCATTGTTGTGAATTGGTTTTTGTCTTATTTCGATAAACCAAAATCGTCAATCGTATATTACCTAAAATTTAACACTTTTCGTACGCCTTGTATTTTAATTAGTGCTGAATACATTATTTATTTTTCAATGTCAGATCGTCCATGTTCTGCATTCATATTTTGTATAATATGTAATATTGTTTCGCAAGAATTCCTTCTTTGATGTGATGGCTGTATATCCTAAGAAAGGATTTGGTTGTCCCAACATTAGTTATATAAACGTTCGGGCCTCAAGAAAATGACTCCAGGCAATAAGAAGCTCGGTTGCTATTCAATGTTTTATTCCATTTTTTGGTACTTTCTTAGAAGCTGTTTAATTAGTCAGTTATGCGCTGTTCCAGTCATCTCAACATTAGCGATTTATGAAAGTTGACTGAGCTTCTTCATGATTTGGTGACGTGCATTTCCAGCTCCTAGTTTGTAAAATAATTTTCGCTAAAACGACAAGCGCATAAATTTCAAGATCTATTTGTGTAATTTGGTACTGTATATGTCAGAGGTCAATTATGATTTGTACTCATCATTACTCAGATTTTCGTACTAAATTATTTAGTAGCTAGTAAACGGTTCAAGATTTTAATTTTAAAATTATATCATACAATGGAATAACGATATCTAAAATTATTGACATTTAATAAAAGATGTAAATGCGTCCCAAACTTAGCGTACGAAATCTCCAACCGTTTGTCTACTAGCGTGTACATATATGTGGTCTGCTCGTGTACATATATGTAGTCTGCTTTAGAATCTGCTTTTATTTGGTTTAAGGGTTCCTTAACTAGGGGTACAATAGTATTTTCTCGACACGTTTTGTCACGTTCAGCTTAATTGGAATGAAGTCTATCTGAAATTTTTACTTTGTGGCGGCTTAGAATTTTAAGGAAATCATTTTAGTTACGGTACAATCTCATACACAAAGCCCCAACATGATGGCACTGCGCGGTCTTACAAATAATCTAAACTTTCAAGGGAAGTGGTTTGCATGTTATTTGGTACTGAGGGTTGTATTAGAAATATTAAAAAACTAATTCAATCGTATATTTTTATAGACATAAAGTACAATAAGAGATTGCTTTCGTTTACTAAACGTAGAATAGATTGCTTTATTTGCACAAGAAGACTTGAGAGTCTGGAAGATTTAGTACTCCATTACAAATCTTTTCATATGCTCACCCATTTTAGTACGTAATGCACAATAGCTAAGTGTAATTCCTCGTTCTCCAGACTAAATAATTTTAAAAGGCATGTGAAAAATCATTTGACAAAAGGAAGTAGTCACAATCAATTATCTAAAGCGACAGATTGCGATTCTTGGTCATCGATGGCACCACAGTTGGACAGGGAAACCAATCAAAATTATCAACCACAGGAGAAATTTTCGGAAATATTAAATCCATTTGATGAAAACGTTGCAAAATTAATCATAAAACTATATGCAAATAATAAATTTGCTCGTTCTGATGTTATTTTTATACAAAATATTATAAGAGACGTTGTGTTAAAGCCTTTATCCGATTTTATTAAATCTCTAATCAATGAAGAAACTCTTAATCATAAAAATGTTTCTCTAATTGCTGATAAATGTTTACACATATTTGACGAATTTGGTTCCGAATACAAAATGGTGAAAAAAAAATACGTGGTTACAAAATTTGTTATCAATCATAACGTCGGAGTGCATCAAAATAGAGGCGAAGCAGTTTATCAAGAAAATGACATAAAAGGCGTTTTGTTACCGTTAAAGTTCCAATTTCAAAAACACTTTGAAAAAAATGAAAATTTTAAGTTTACCTTAACCAAACTAGAAGAACTTTAAGAACTTAATAATTCCATATCGAATTTTGTGCAAGGCAACTTGTGGAAATCTAAAGTAGCTGAAATGGAAAATAAAAATGTCGTATCTTTTTTCTTTTATTTAGACGACTTTGAAATAAATAATTCGCTTGGGTCAAATGCAACACTTCAATCAGTTTGTGGGATTTATTATAGTTTCCCGTTGAGCGAAAATTAATCAAAACTTCTAAATATGTTCATAGCCGGGTTTATTAAAAGTACAGACTTCAAAGAATACGGAAATGAGAAATGTCTCAAAACAGTAATACGAGAAATAAACGATTTAGGGTAAATTCTCGGTGATAATTTAGCTGTAAATAGTGTTTGTGATTTTAGTAAATCATTTTCAGCTAATTTTTTTTGTTTTTCTCAATGCGAAGAAGATGAAGCTCAACTTCGAAATGGAGATAGCTATTTACGTGATGTTGAATTGTAGAATTTTAGTGAGACCGGCATAGCCAAAGAATCCATTTTCAATTCATTGCAATCTTTTCACGTCGTGCATAATTTTTCTGTTACACATATTATGACTGATATCTTCGAAGGTATCAAATATATCACTATGATATTTACCATATTCTAATTACCCTTATAGATAAGTGAAAATATTTTTCACTGGACATGCCAAACAACCGCAAGAAGAGTTTTAGCTACGGACCTACAGAATTAGCCAATACGTCACCACCAATTCAAATTAATCTTTTGAAAAACTTTCGATTTAAAACGTCGGCCCGGGAAATGATGAGCTTTGTGTATTATTTACTATTTATAATTGGAGCTTTAGTTCCAGAAGAAGAAGAAGTATGGAAATTCCTTTTAAAATTATTAACATTAATTAATGTTGTTCTTTCTCCGCGATTTGACGAGGATAATTTTACATATTTAAAATATTTAATAAAAGAACACAAATCCGAATATGTAAGACTTTTCCAGGATAATCTTAAACCTAAACACCACAACCTAGCGCACTAATCGCATATAATTAAAGAATCAGGTCCATTACGCTTCATTTGGTGTATACGAATGGAGCGTAAACACAGAGAAGTGAAAACATAATATGCTAGAGTTATAACTTCTCGTAAAAACATAATACAGGGTGGCGCACGAATCGTGCTACAAAAACAAAACGTAATAACTTTTTTTCTGTGTGACTAATCGGCTTTATTTTTTTTTATTGTATAGATAATTCAATTTTATTTTTATTTAACTAATTAGTTTTGAAAATGATAGACCGTAAATGACCTCCATGCTCATTCACGCATGTGCGACACCTAATAATAGGCAAATCCAGAGGTTTTAATTTGCTTGTAATTTGGATTTTGTACGGAAACAAGTTTAAGTCATCATGAATTATCCGTTGTAATGACCGTCTGCTAACTCCAATTTGCGCCGATAACTCTCGAGTCGAAACACTTGGATTTGCCTGAATTGATGATGCTACAGCTGCGATTGTGGCTTCGACCCGAACATAGGGATCTCGATTGTACGGTCTACGTGCGATGCTTCCAGATTCAGCAAACATGCGTACCAACCTCATAATGGTCCATCTACTCGGGGGAGTGCCGCCAAACTCCCGCCTAAATTCCCTCTGGACGGAAATGATGGACTGCAAAGCATGGTAGCGCTGCACTATCCAAATCCTCGTTTCGGTATTCCAAGCATCCATTTTAGTAAATTTAAATAATAATCTGCAAAATAAAAAAAATAAAAAACAGATTAGTCACACAGAAAAATAGTTATTACGTTTTGTTTTTGTAGCACGATTCGTGCGCCACCCTGTAGTATCATTAGCAAAATCAATTCAAATTTGCAGAATATGTGGTCGATCATGTATACAAAAAATTAGAATGCAAATCGATACACAAAAAAAATACCGCTTGCGGGTCTCAATTAGAACAGGAATGCAACCTTTTTTCATCAGATTTTAAAAGTTACTCAGAAATTATATTTAAAGTAAAATTATATAAAACTGGAATATTATTTAACATCTTTGGAGAACGTTTTATGCCTGCACAGAATTTTAGAAATAATCATCGCTAATGTGAATGAACAAATTCTTATTATTTCAAAGAAAAGACCTATTTATTCCTACGCACAACACTACGATGCTTATGAAATTAATAACGATGAATGTGTTGAAATTTCCTTTAACACCATTGATATTTTCGACAACCCTTCAATTAATTTAATGAGAAATGCTACAAACCAGCAGATGTTTCGTTTAAATGATTACTTTTGGTCGGCCAACATTAGGTCAATTATCGTAGACTTAGATTCATTATTAAGCAGATTTTATTTAATTTATTTTAAACAAACATTTCTTTTATTTTATTAATATCATTTTTCAGGTTTGCAAGATATTGTGATTGTGAAGTAGAAAGCTGCTGTACACTGATCTGCTTGCTTTTTATTTTTATAATCTTACTAAAATGTCAGAAAGTGAAAAAATACTACATTAACTAACCAATTTGTAGAGCCGGGAGCGGAATTTGAAACACAAACAACGTTTTTTCAATATTTAGATTTGGAACAAGGAATCCTTTTTCTAAATCGAGTTCTTGTGCCGCGAGCAATAACATTTCCTAACATTACTTAACACCAAAAAGAAGATATCACCAACCAATTTTAATTAGTAATTCCTATTATTTCCTACATTGCTATATAAAATAAGTTCCGGCCGAATTCTTTTAAACTAGAATTTCATAATACTTTATTCGCTAACTAAAAATCGTTTTATGTTAAAGCCGCAAAACCATTAAAAAAATATTGTCAGAGGGTAATTATTATTGTACCCTGATGTTAACTTTTGATAAAAACGGCTTGATTTCTAGAACATTTAAAAAAATTGTAGTTGTGTAGAATTATCTTATCACTATAAATCATCCTGATTCAAAGGTCACAAATTGGAACCTGCAGAAAACCATAGCTCGGATAGTCACTAAACATTGAAAAATAAGCTTTATCATATGTTGGTATACGTTTAGAAATATATATAATATCCTAGTTTGAACCGATTCGGGTGGAACTCATATATAACTCAGCATTCAAGCACAATGGTTTTCGTAACTAAGGTTCTTGTTTTCTATTTTATCTTTAACAACAGTTTCAAACAAATTTTTTACGAAATAACTTTTTCAAAATCATTTACTTACGATAATACCATAATGCGTCAGTAGCTCAGCTTTTGTAATCAAAAATCGGCCCCACAACATATTCACCCCTCTATTTTTCTTATATTTAGATGAATATTTGAAGCGAGATATTTGATTTAAAACAATAAAATTTTAATTTTTAATTTGCTAGCCGATCTTTGATTACAAAAACGCAGTTTGTAATATAAAAGTACGCTGCTCCATCAATCGATAAGGAAAATAAAATTGAAAAAAATTTGAATATTTTTAGAGGAATGCGTTGATATTGAGACGTTACAAATATTGACAGAACCAGAAGTTATGCAAATGGTGCGTCATGTGCCGTTAGGATATAGGGCAAAATTTTGAAATAATCTACACCTTTATAAAAGGAATCCTTCTTTAAAAGAACAAGTCGCCGAGCCTGTCGAAAAATGTGCTCAAAACACAATTGAAAATAATACAATAGAACTGAAGAATGTTGACTTTCACAACACAAATTTACTACCGAAACTAACCGGAAACTGCCGTTAGCGGTCACTGCCGTTAGCGGAGGCATTGTCGGAACAAATTATCGAATTATTTCCAACAGAAATTAAGGTAAGCAAATTTTCCGGTTTGTTACAAACTCACAATTACTTATATTCAATTTTTCTTTTTCAATTTTTCTAAAAAAGTTGGTGGCATCTTGTTTTATAATTTTTACAATTTTAAAAGAAGTGTTACTCTTTCAAACTCTGCGGAACAAAGTCGAAATAAAAAACAGAGACCCTCAAACAATTCAGATGAACCTCAAGATTCATGTAATTTTTTTCATTATTATGCTATTTTTAATTTAAATATATATACCGACTTCTTTTATATAATTTAATTTTAGAAAAAATTGCATTCGAACTAAATGGTAGATTTCATTCGAACTGTATTTCTAAGTGGTAGACCTGTTTCGGAGTACATTCATTTCTTTCCGGGCTGTTAATTTAGACTTAATAAAGGAATGTAACATAGGGTCTATTTTTTTATTCAACCCGAGCAAGCAGGCTTGCCCTGGGTATTGTACACCGAGTACATGTTGTGCAGTCAAAATGATCCAGTGTGCGTAGAGTAAGAATTTGATTTTTTACCTTGCATACTCTTCGTACACTGGCATTCTATTCGGAGTAATATTTGAAGAACCGAGTATGCTCGGTGTAAGTACAGTTCTCAAATAAAAACACAGTGTGCAGAGTAAAATTACTCAGGTTGAATATAAAAACACAGAGTATTTTTTGAGAGCGCACTGCTTGTTCAGGTTGGATTAAAAAATAGGCCGACCTGCTTGCTCAGGTTGGATTAAAAAATAGGACAAGACGAAACTAAAAATTGAGCTACCGTTTTTTTATAAGTTTTTGAAGAAAATAATTTGAAGTCAATTTCATATAGTACGTACTATTTATTTTGTTTTGTATATAGACAATTCTTACTATAGTATTAGTTAGTAAGAATTGTCTATATACAAAACAAAACGTATACCGTTAATTTTATAATACATCCATACCAATTAATTTATTGACGTATTCTGAGCAGTATTAATTTTTTTGATGGTTTAAGTTTAATTTTATATTATTAATTACTTCTTGTATATTAAATTATAAGTTTTATTTGATATTAAATTAAGTGGTCTTTAAATTTACTTTAAAACAATAATAACATAGGTTCGTAATTGTGTTATGCTTAAAATCAAAACAGAACGCGACGCCATTTTATTTTGTGTATTATTTTCATATTTATACATGATTATAAATTCGATGTAAATTTTGAAAATGTCAAAGAGAACAATTCAACGTCGAATAAAATCAACTGTTGCACGAAAGTTACCCCATTATTTTGCAAATGAATCACAACCAACTGGTACTACTTTAACTTTATCTAATGAATTATATTCTATTGTTGATGTTTCTGAAAAAAATTCACATCCAGTTCAAAACGATTTGTGTGCTGATTATGAATATGATAATATGCTAAGCCATGATAATGTTAGATCGCCATCACCTACAGAAATTCCAGATTACAATAATAGTGGTGCTCGTGATATTTACCAACTTCAGATTGATTTGCAGCGTATTGCCGTTGATACCACAATATGTGGATCAACTATGAATAAAATTTTAGTGGTTTTGAACCGATATTTTCCATGGCTTCCAAAGAATGTCAGGCTACTAAAAAACACCTCTCGAGTCAGTGACGTGGTAGATATTAGCAAAAGCGGTAGATTATTTTTTTAAAAGTACAATATAGTTAATTTCGATGTGGTTGAAATAGATCTAGGTATTGACGGACTGCCTATTTCAAAAAGTTTTAACAGCCAACTTTGGCGGTTATTGATAAATATTGTTGGTTTTCCTGATATATTTGTAGTTGGCTCTTGTCATGGAAGTAGGAAAAATATAAATTTTCGAAAATTTATTAATGACTTTTGTGAAGAAATGGAGATATTGGAAACCGTAGGTTTTGAACATAACAAAAAAAACATAAAAATAAAACTAAGATCAATGATTTGTGATGCTGATGCCAGAGCAAAAGTTTTATCAATTAAGTCACACTCTGGTTACTTTTCATGTTCTAAGTGTACTATTAAGGGTGAAAAGTTTAATAAGGGCCATATTATTTTCCCGAATTCTCAAATAAAAAACTTTATTGCTAGAACGGATGAGACTTTTAAAAATAGACTTGATTTACAGCACCATAAGATCGATGAACTAATTCCGCTTGAAAATTTAAATTTCGGTTGCGTATCCCAAGTACCAATAGATTATATGCACTGCGCATTATTAGGTGTCACCAAACAACTTATATCATCAATGATAAAGAAACGTAAATTCCCATTTTCACTATCTCAGGGTAAAATAAAATTAATTTCAGACAGCTTACAAAATATAAAATTACCATTGGAGTTTAATAGACAACCAAGAAGTTTTGAGAATTTTGAACGTTGGAAAGCAACAGAATTTCGGCATTTTCTTTTGTACACTGGGAACGTTGTTTTGAAAAATAGACTTTCCATAGAATATTATACACACTTTTTAATGTTATCTTCCAGTATTTCTATTCTATTAAATCGCAAGTTCTGTCAAACTCAGAACCATTTAGCAACAACACTGCTTCAAGCGTTTGTTAGAGACCAGGAAGAACTTTATGAGAATCCCAGTGCTACTTTTAATGTTCATAGTTTGCTGCATTTACCACAAGAATGTATAAAATATTCTTCAACACTAATTGAGATAAGCGCTTTTAAATTTGAAAATTATCTTTCATCGGTCAAACACACAATAAAAACGGGATACTTTTCACTAGAGCAATTTTATAATCGAATTGTAGAAACATATTTGTTAGCACCAACCAGAGTAGATAACAATTCCCGATATTAAAATTTCACCTCGGAAATAAATATTATAAAACTGTTATATTAAAAAATTATAAATTATCCATCGAGTTCCCTAACAATTATATTTTAATTAAAAACGGAATTTTTAAAATCAACTCCATTTTTGAAAAAGCAGGCACAATTTAATTTAAATAGACTTTTATGAAATTCCTATAAAATCATCTCTTTTAAATATTTACACTACATCGGATTTTCCAACCGAATCCCTTAGCGTGGAACCTATGTTATTTAAAATTTGTGATATAACATCAAAAATGATAAAAATTGAAACAGAACAAATCAAAACATGAACTGTAACTTTTGTGATCCTTAAAATTTAAGTGCATCATACTGATAAGGATCAAGAAAACGTCACAGATTTTAAGGAAGACAAGACTACCCAAACAGAGCCAGCTACAGGAAACCAAATTAACGTAATAATCGACAAAACTCAGCTGGAAAAAATAATGAAATCTTTGGAAAATATTGAAATAAGCCAAAAAACTTTAATGAGAGAATTTGTCGACCTTAGAGACAACTGACTTAATGTACGATATTTAATCGATATGGACAACCATAAATTTACTGTGCCATTTGAGGACCTGGATATTTTTATAAATTTTGACGCCAGTTTAATAAATGATCGTGAGGCCGTAAAACAATTGGTAACGTCGAGCATATTTAATTTAAAATAGTTTTTTTTAACTATACCATATTTCTACTTTTCAGAAATGTTTGTTTATGCAACAAGACGGGCACGACTTAAAAAAGTTTGTCAGAACGAACTTAAAGGTAATATTTACCGAAAATTTAACCAAAAAATTTACGTATACCGGTAGACAAAGGAATATTGCTGCTAAAAAATTAAACATCATAAAATTTTTAAAAAGTAAATATTCATACCTACATATAATATGTAAAAATTAGTTTACTAATATTTGTACATTTCAGATTGTACGTTGGAAAAGTTTCCAAATTCAACAGACAACCAATTTGATGCATTAGCCAAAGGTTATTTTTATTATATAAAGGACCGTCACGGCAAATTACGAAAGAAGGATTCTATAGTAATTAATACAAATTAGCGTTAATACAATTCCTTTTAACTGAAGTAACAAATTTTAATATTAATTTTATTTAATTTAGTTCATTTTATCTTTAATACGTTTAAACTAACCAAATGAAATTTGTGATTTGAAATTTTAATGAATTTTGAATGTATATTATATATATATATAGAGTAGTTTTGAATGTGCATATATTATATATGTAGAAAAATAACTACATATATTAATTGTGATATGAATTTTTTTGTGATTCGAAATTAAAAATAAATAAATTAATAAAATAATGATTTTTAACTAACAAAACCAAAATTATTTTTATTTAAAAGTATTTCAAATTGCCGCTAAATTTTAAAACAAATTCTGTTCACATATACATGCATAAAATTTTCCCGCGCATTCTAGTGTTGACATTATGACACATACACAAATATAATAAAATAAAAGTTGGGAGTTTAGTCGAGTTTCGACTTTTCGCGACAAGTTTCATACGCTTTCTTATAAAAAAACTAAACTAAAACTTTTAAAAACACTAAACTAAGCTTAGTTCGTATGAGCGAAATATAAATTTATTTTATTTTATTAATATTTTTATTACAGACAGTAAAGCCTGCATAATATTTTACCTATTGGAAAGTATTATAATACCAACAACTAGAAAAGTATCCAAGGACCAATCTGGTCAAAGATTCCCAAGAATGCCTCGTGACAGTAATGAAAAGCATAACAGGAATTGAATCTTCCATACAGCTGAAAAAAGAAGCAAAAAAACCGGTTCAGCCGCTAATTATAATCGAACATGATTTATTTTGCGTAAACATCACCATAACGTTCAAAGATAACATGAAGTTTAGACATGAAATTTTTTTAGAAGCTATGGATATTACGTTCTAAATGTTTCAAATTTTCAATATTAAATATCCTGACGAAACTGAGGTACTATGGAATTTTATACAGCATTTCTTTTACAATATAAAATCCAAATACGATAATAAATCATCCGCCGTTACGCAATTAATAGCTGATTTAAAACATAAATCATAAATAAAAAATTGTAATACAACAGTAACCAATTAATTATTGCATAATTATGTTCATTTAAAATTAACTGACATTCCTAAACCGCCTAGATTTAACTTACTTTTTTCGTGATTTAGTACTTACTAATACATAGGTTTATATAATGAATTTTATATACTGATTTTATTTTATATGTCGATATTGAAAAAACAAAATCAATTTGGTTTATATAAGTTATTTGTCTTATTTTTTTAATTTAATTTACAAAATTTTAATATTTTGTTATGAATTGATATAATATGTAATTTAATTAGAATTTAAATATCATAAACTGTAATTAATGTAGAACTTGTAAAATCTCAATTTTCGATCCCACAAATCAGTTTTTTATCAATATTAGGCCCTTTTCCAATTACCGACTTATTTGTGGACACCGACTTATTCAAATAAGTCGGCTCGCGAGGAGACTTATTTGAAAAAGTATGTCTACACAGAAATGTCTCCAAAAATGTGTCTTGACTAATTGTAATACATGCAGTTTTTTTTCAAATCTAGTAGCAACGACCAATATGTCAAGAAAATTTTTTCTTCCATATAATAGAAATTGTGTTTTGTTTTTTTGTTATTACGTCACAAATAAGTCAGTACCATGAATTGGAACAAATTGACTGACTTATTCAAGATGGCGTCAAGTAAGTCAATAAGGCCCTTTTCCAATTACCGACTTATTTGTGGACACCGACTTATTCAAATAAGTCACCTCGTGAGGAGACTTATTTGAATAAGTATGTCCACACAGAAATGTCTCCAAAAATGTGTCTTGACTAAATGTAATACATGTATTTTTTTTTCAAATCTAGTAGCAACGAAAAATGTGTCAAGAAATTTTTTTCTTCCATATAATAGAAGTTGTGTTTTGTTTTTTTGTTGTTACGTCACAAATAAGTCGGTACAATGAATTGGAACAAATTGACTGACTTATTCAAGATGGCGTCAAATAAGTCAATAAGTCTGAAATAAGTCGGTAATTGCAAAAGGGCCTAAGTCTGAAATAAGTCGGTAATTGGAAAAGGGTCTTCTTAGTAATGTTTTTATCAATACTACTAAGTTTTTTTTTCTGGGGACGCGATTGATCGTCGTAGAGGAAAGACGCGTTTTTGTCTTTCTCTATAGTATAGAATTAAATTTTAATTTAATGTAATGTGTTAAAACATTGTGTTATAATAAATAAAATAATATAATAATAACGTATTAATAATATAATTTAATTTATTTAAAAGTGAATTTAATAAAAAATGAAATTAATATAATTATAAATAAAATTAAAAATATTGTGTAGTGTGCAGCAATGGGTGGAAATTTGTGTAGTGTGGTGCGAGCAAATGCATCACACTTATTTCTATGTTCGAGTATGTTCCAAAGGATTAATAAGATAAGTGTTTTTATAATTTTTTTAATTATTTTTGTTAATTTAATTCATATTTGATTAAATTTCCCAAATAAATTTTAATTTTTTCACATAAATACGTTTTAGTAGCTGTTGTACTTGTAGTAATAACAAATACGCATTTTTAATATATTGCCATAGTGTGGTTTTGTACCGTTTACGTGTGTGTGTGTGTGTGTGTGTGTGTGTGTGTGTGTGTGTGTGTGTGTGTGTGTGTGTGTGTGTGTGTGTGTGTGTGTGTGTGTGTGTGTGTGTGTGTGTGTGTGTGTGTGTGTGTGTGTGTGTGTGTGTGTGTGTGTGTGTGTGTGTGTGTGTGTGTATGTGTGGTTGTGTGGATGGAAGATGATAAACATGACGATAATTTTAGGAGTAAAATATTAAAAGGATGAAAAAAATAAGTTCGACCGTATGTTTTTAAATACATACAAATTAAATACATACATACAATTTTTTTCCACTTGTATATCTCTTTTCCTACCAGACACAAATTTTGTTTTCCTTCTCTTTAAGTCCAACCCACACAAATGTGTGTGTCAAAAATGACAGGTTGTAGTGTCTTCCGGGTTTTAACTGATCATTGTTGGATCCGAGTTGTTTTTGAAGGGGCGTTATAGTTTGATAACATACAAATTTAATTATATATACTATTAATTATTTGTTTTTGGCAATATACAAAGTATTTTGCAATTATTATTATAGTTAAAGTGTTATTTTTCGGACGAAAACGATTTAAGTGGAATGCCCAAATGTGTATGTTGCTTCAGATGTAAATTTTTGACATGATTCTTTTGCGTTACCCACACAATTGTGATGACAGGCAGGAAAAGAGATATACTGTTATATGCAGTCACACACCATCATCACATAAAAATAATCATATGGTTATATACAAGGTGAATTGGTTAAAAGTCTAATGACAGAAAAGGATGAAAATGAAATATAAAAGAATTATCTGTTTGCGCGGTGTTCGTATTTCATCAATGTGTGTATGTATGTATGGGTGTGTATATCTGTATACATAATTAATTGTATATATAATTGATTGGTTTTATTTATAATTATTTTAATATTTTAATAATTAGTTTAATATATTATTATATTAATATTATTTTAATGTATGATATGTTACGGCCAAAGTGTAATGGGTTATTGTGTGTAGCTACCGGTTATTATACATAATTACCAACTGCGTCGGTTAATATGTATAATTTTTTAGAATTATTCACTTTTGCCGGTGGTTGTGTATAGTTGCCGGGTCCCTTTGGGTGAAGTGTTAAATATGAAAGTTTAAAACGCTTCTTCTGATAGTGCCACAAATGTTTTAAAAAAAAATCAAATTTTGTAAATAAATTTTTTTTTTTAATGTAGTTTTAATTCGTTGTATACCTTAGACAATGGCGGCTGCCGCCACTAAACCCCGCTTTTCCAGAATTTTTACAATTCTTAAAGTGTCAAATTTTAATTATAATTTTAAACTAAGTAAAAAACTTTCATATTATTCACTTTAGCAAGGGGGTTTGGTAGTTGTATGTAGTAGCCGGTTAAAGTGAATAATTTAAGCAAAGTCATTGATATTTCACAAATTTACAGAGCGCGCTGGTGGTTGTGTATAATGACCGGTAGTTGTATATAGTCACCAGATTGTACACGTTGACCGTAACATATATATTTGTTTTTATTTGTAATGTGTGTAAATGTTTCCATTTATCGACGTATTTTTGTGTAAGTTGTTTTCGATAAACTATTTTGGATAGACTATGCGAGGACATTGCAAAAATGATTCGCTTATCGATGAATCACTCATGAAACTTGTGTATGTATGCCAATAATATTTTGAGGCCAGAAACCACGTCCTCGTGTGGATTCGCCCAATGTAATTTAAATTCATGTATGTATTGTAAATATATAACATGTACATTCAGGCGTTATTATTATTTGTTATTAACTGATTTTTATTAAATAAATTGGTTTATAATTTGTTTACTTAAATTATTTTTTTCTAACTATTAATAATGAATGATGAAAATTCCAAATTTCAAATAATATAAATAACATATTTTTTGTAGACTGGTTTAAAAAGGTGAGACCTAATATTTTTTACGGCATGGCAAAGGGAAAATGGTTTTTAATTTTTATTTTAGGTTTTAATGACAAGTAAATGTTTCATGTGATATCCCTCGGGCATTTTATGTTGACTATTTTGCTTCTGGCGCTAGTTTCTGTAAAAAAATGTATTTGGCTCAATAATATTTCTCGAATCAGGTTCGCAATTACCTGGGAACGTTCAGATACGAATGTCGATTGATTTGAGTTCTAAATCCTATTCAACGACTTGCTCACGCACCAATTATGTAAGAAGCCTTTCGCGTGGTCCTATGTTCCGTTTGTGCCGTCACATCACGTAAACCTTGATCTTTTTTGATTGATTAAGATGTGCGGAATTGTCTCATTATTCTGTTTCTAAACGGTACGAATTGTGATGAATAGGAATTCTAGCAAACTTTACTTTTGGGAAAACTGAATTTGACTGAGACATCTCTTGACGGGTTAAGGCCAAGTTTGGTTCAGCTATGGCGAATGTTGGAACTGGATTTTTATTTGGCTGATTATTTCCAAATTTATATTGAAGAAAAATCCAGAACTTTCTCCAGGATTTATGTTGGAATCTCGATTTAGCTCTATATACCAGATTTGAACATAATTAGTTAAGAAATTGCCTAACATGGCCGAAGTCCAGAACTTCTCTAAAATCCGTTTTTAAATCCCCACCCAATTCTGCATACTTTATGTGACAATAATTTTTTGGGGTATGGTCAAGTTCCATTCAGAATGGTCGAACTGTTTGACCACCAAAAAGACAAGTTAAAACCCCAATACAAGTTTACCTTAGTTTATTAAAATCCCAGCCCAGCTCTACAAACTAAAATGGAAAGTTATAGGTTAGGAAACTATTTGGTTTCATTCATTATATCCGAATCCCAAAGGTTCGTCAAATTCAGTATTGTGCACCGGGTTTGACCATCATTTCTTGAGAGATGGCCTAGTTCCATTGAGCATTGTTTTAGAGTGTCAATCCAATTGCATACAATATTTGACAGTAATTGGTTGAGGAGTGGTAAAGCTCCGTTGAGCATGGCATAGTATGTTCTGTGCAGTATAATTTACTTGGTAATTAAACGAATATTCGTTAGTGACCAAAATTAATAAATCATTTGAAATGTTTGCGAAAAAAGCTAAATTTATTTGAAATATCCAATCCGTTAGTTAGTCTGATATTGAATAATATTGATAGTTTTCCGGGAACCATTGCCTTTGGGATGCCTCGCATATTTTTTACAACTTTTTGAGTTTTTCGTCGTTGCCAATTCAATCAAGAGTTAAATACTAATGAATTTTATAGTAATTTGTAATATAATTTAAATAATTATGGTTTCAGGAAATTATATTGTAATGTGTGGAATTGCAGGAGGATTAAATTAATAAATGTTTTTATTATTTAGGATGCCGGAAAATATTAATTTAGATTTAAATTTCAGGAAATTTACAGATGTACGTGAAATAGTAGCTGTGTTGCTTTCGCAAAGCCCGCTTGGCTTTGGTGTTGGAGGCCAATTTTGCTTTCAGCAGTATTTGTTTGTTGATTTCCGGTGGCGGAGAGTAGTTGTTCATCATAGTTGGCGTATTTCTCAGTAGTGGTTGAAGGAGAGTTGGCTTTAAATAAAACTAAAAAAAAAAATAAAAAAAATTTTCATAAAACCGATTCAGATTACAATTACTACTGACGTGAGGGCCAGCTGTGATGAGCAGTTGTTTTCCGTTGCTGGCGGTTCGCAGGCGGGTGTTGCTGGGAGCGGGTTTTGACTCTGGCATTGGGGCTGGGCGGCTTTGCGAGAGTGGAACAGCTAATATATCTTTGAAATATTATTTGGATGGTTCACAAGCCAAACCGATTAGCTCCATTTTTTAATTTTTTTTAAATTTTAATATCATAGCACTTGATTGGCTTCTAACTGTATATACATATTCAAAATAAATTTCTGTAATATTAAGTGTTAACACCACTAAATGACAAAGTTAAAAGTAACTAAAGTTGCAATTTACAAGAAATTTAAAAAAATCACGTTTGTATTTTCTCATTTTTCTCAACTTCTTGTTTTATGGAATTAATCGTTTTGGCAAATGAAGCATCCAATTGTTGATTGTGTAGATTAGATTTGTGTTGTCATTGTGTTATTAACTATCGACTTTATCTAGGTGTCTGTAACCGGGCTGATTCGATCAATCATTTTTGTTCAGAAAGCCGGAAAGCAATAATTTAGAATTAAATTTCATGAATTTTCCAGATGTACGTGAAATAATATTTTTTTTCCTCAGGTTGCTGATTTAGAGAAGCAATTGTTGAAGACCAATACCATCGTTATCCATTAAACCTATTAAGCCTTTATCCTTCCTCTAGTAGATTAGAAGTAGATTAGAATTGTGTTGTGCCGTACGATCGCTAGGTGTCTGAAACCGGGTCGTTCCGTCCCCAAAAAAAACCTTTCCTATCCTTCCTATTGTTATATGTAAACTGGCTGTAGGAATAGGCCCGGCATTATCCGGGACAATTGTCAAGTACTTGGTCTTACAGTCCAATCAATCAATCAATCAATACTGCTAAGTTTTTTTTTATGTGTAGTTTATTTCGATTTGTGTGAAATACTTTTTTTTGGTTCATATCGTTTGACCTTTGAAAAAAAAATACACCAATCTTCAATTTAGTCAGGCATAGCTTGTACTTTTTTTGCAACTGCCATCTATTAATACCTGATGTTAACTAACTGACAATTTAGAAAAGTCACCAATTTAGAAAAAATCGGTATCAGGCACACAGCATTAATCGACTATAAACCAAGGCATTCCAAATAAAAAAATTCTCAAG
The DNA here is from genome assembly GCA_932526605.1 of Nephrotoma flavescens. NCBI lineage: Eukaryota > Metazoa > Arthropoda > Insecta > Diptera > Tipulidae > Nephrotoma > Nephrotoma flavescens. The sequence continues at coordinate 193,719,262 of OW052220.1, forward strand.
CTGAACATAAGCTTGAGAATTTTTTTTTTCTGGAATTACTTGGATTATAGTCATTAAATCTCGCCTCACAAGCGATTCACGCACATTTAACCTATATATAGAAGCGGAATTGCTAAAATTTAAACTACAAACTGGGAGATTTTCAGAAAAATTCTGTGTGAAATTAACGGGTTATTATCGTATGAATCTCATCTGAAGGGCGATTCACGAGCAACCATAAACATCTACTGCCGGATTCATTAAAATTTTGACTACAAACTGAGAAATATTCAGAAAAATTCTACCTGAAATTATCTAGATATAGTCGGTTGAATTCCAACTCACAAGCGATTCACGAGCACTTGACATATAGATATACCGCCGGAATCGGCGAGCGTTTGACTACAAACTGAGAGATTTGCAGAAAAATTGTTATGTGGTGGTATATGACGCAAGATTCAAACAACTATATCCATTATCTAAAAATAAAAATTTCGGGATGAAAATCCGTGCTAGCTTCATGGAGGTTAATTATACTGTTTATATTGGAGGTTGAGCCGATGTTCAACTTGGGTTGAACCTCCAACATAAACACCAAAAGTTAACTTGAAGTTAACTCGACTCAATCCAAAAAAATTCTTAGGTCGAGTCACAAAACGACAACAAAAATAAAACCAAAATAAGATAAAAACAAAATAAAAATTATTAGTTTTAATTTTTTTGTGTACTAAATACGAAAGCATATTTTCTGTGATTGTTACCGATTTTAATTTATTAATGCCCCTATTATGGTTCTCGCCTCACCATCACTTCACCTCTCTTTCGGCGTGACAGTATGATTCGTGTGAGTAGTATTTTGGTATTATGGTTTATAGCGGTATTATTGGGGTTTTTATTTCTCAATTAATAACACTCACTATCTTTATGTTTAATATAAATTATTATTTATTTATTCTTCTTTAACATAATATAATATTTCACTACAATTGTTGCTTGCAATTATGTAGTTCACAAAATGGTTGTGAATGATTGTTCGCGGCACTATTCACTTTTTGGTGTTATATGTAAGAGACTGTGTCTCGGCGATTTCTAAAACGCGACTGTCCTTTTTCGTTTCTTGATTTCCGGGTCGTCGATAAATATCTCGATATTTATCGATCGTCGATAAATATCGAGATTCGCGGAATTAATTTTTAGTTGGCGAAATAGCTCTATTCAGCAAAACGAGCAATGCCTCGTAATTAAGCGGCGCGGTGTATAAATAGTTTTGCTACGAGGAGTGCCACGAAGTGAAAAGGATTTTAATGATTTTGAGCCGCTACATCACTCCCCTCCTGGATCGAAAACCGTAGTGTTTTAAATTAAATGTTACCGTTTTTGGAACACTACGTTTTTCGACTGGGTTTACCACAAGTATTCCGTACGCTGGCTTAAGCCTGTCGATGCCAATTGTTGTGGATTTTCCATCTACATCCACAACAAAGAATTTGCGCAATTTGCGGGTTACTGGATACGGTCCAGAATAGGGTGTACTCAATGGACCTCTGACTCTATCCACACGTACGAATACGTGTGAACAGGTTTCCAGATTTTTGGGAATGTACGTTGCCTGTTCAGGTGGATGTCTTGTGTCCGTAGGAACTAGGGTTCTCATGGTGGTACGAAGCTGATTCACGAAATCCGAAGTATCTGTGTTTGGGTTCGAATTTTGATCGTTGATGAAGAATTCACCGGGAACCTTGATGTTTTGACCATATACTAGCTCTGCTGGTGTGCAGTTGAGGTCTTCCTTGACGGAGGTTCGAATACCCAATAGAATCGTTGGAAGTTCTGAACTCCAATGGGATGTATTACATCGAGCTGTTAAGGCGGATTTTAGTTGCCTGTGGAACCGTTCGACAAGACCATTCGCTTTCGGGTTGTATGCAGTTGTCCGAATGCGATGGGAACCTAGGAGCTTCGTGAGCTCGGTGAACAACGTTGATTCGAATTGTGTTCCTTGATCTGTCGTGATGAAGAGTGGGACACCATATCTACAGATATACTCATTGTAGAAGATCTTACTTACTGTTTTTGCGGTCATTTCTCGGATTGGATAAGCTTCTGGCCAGCGGGTAAATCGGTCGACTATCGTTAGAATGTAATGATAGCCATTCGATTGGGGCAGTGGACCAACCAGGTCCATGTGGATGTGTTCAAACCTGCCACTGGGTAGTTCGAATTTACCAAGTTCTGATTTTGTGTGGCGGTGAACTTTGGATTTTTGACATGGGATACAAGATTTCGCCCAATTGCTTGTATCAGTATTCATTCTTGGCCAGAAGTATTTTGAAGCAATAAGTTTTCGCGTAGCACGGATGCCGGGGTGTGATAAGCCATGTAGACTATCGAAGATTGTCCGTCGCATGTTGAGAGGAACGTAGGGTCGATTTTTACCTGTTGAAGTCTCACACCAAATTTGCTGCTTGTCTGGTAAGTCGATCCGTTGCAGGTTTACGCTTGATTTCGGTGTGTGTGCTGAAATCAATTTCTGCAATTCGTCGTCGCGTTGTTGTTGTACAAGTAATTCCTTCGTGTCGAAGGAGAAGACGCTGAGTTATGTGAGAAGTGTTTCACCAGAACGAGACAAACAGTCGCTCACCACATTGTGTTTACCTTTGATGTGATGAATGTCGGTAGTGAACTGAGCAATGTAATCGAGGTGTCGTAATTGCCGGCGACTACGTTCAGATTTTGACGCAATAGCTGTTGTAAGAGGCTTATGGTCGGTAAATAAAGAGAAATTTCGGCCTTCGACGAAATGGCGAAAGTGTTTGATTGCTAGATACATAGCAAGAAGTTCTCTATCGAAAGTAGAGTATTTGATTTCCGCAGGGGAGAGCTTCTTTGAAAAGAACGCTAATGGTTGCCAACATCCTTTGTTGCGTTGTTGTAAGACAGCTCCAACTGCTACATTGGAAGCGTCGGTAGTTATGTTGAACTGCGCGTCGTTCAACGGGTGTGCCAAAAGAGTGACAGCGGCAAGAGAACGCTTGACCTTATCGAAAGATTCTGTACAATCTTCGGGCCAAGAGAAGTTTCTTCTGTTTTTGCCTTTCTTGAGTAAGGTGGCCAAATGCCGGTGAATAGGCGATAACAGTTCGGCTAACCGTGGTATAAAGCGGTGGTAATAGTTCACCATACCGACGAACTGCTGTATTTGGCGGATTAATGTTGGCTGTGGAAAGTTTGAAATGACATCGACTCTGTCTTTCGACGGGAGGATGCCATCTTTCGAAATTGTGTGGCTGAGGAAGTCAAGTGACTTCACGCCGAAAATACATTTCGAAGCTTTAATATTGATTCCATATGCGGAGAGACGTTTAAATACTGACTCGAGATGTTCACTGTGTTCCATCTCGGACCGGCTCGCAACGAGGATATCGTCGATATAAGAGTAGACGAAGTCCAGCCCTTTTAACACTTCGTTAAGGAATCGCTGGAATGTCTGGGCTGAGTTACGAAGGCCGTATGGCATTCGGGTAAACTCAAAGAGCCCGAAAGGAGTGGTTATCGCTGTTTTATGAATATCCTCAAGAGCCATGGGAATTTGATGATATGCCCTTACCAAGTCTATTTTAGAGAAAATAGTGGCGCCGGCGAGTTTCAACGAGAAACTGTGTATGTGGGGGATAGGATATCTATCTGGGACAGTGACAGTGTTCAACTGTCGATAGTCTCCACAAGGGCGCCAGTCCTTGTCTTTCTTTTGCACCATATGTAATGGTGAGGAGACTGGTGATGATGAGGGGCGGCAGATTCCGATGTCTGTCATAAACTGAAATTCTGTTTTTGCAGCTTTTAGTTTCGTTGCGTCGAGTTGTCGCGGTTTAGCACAAGGTAACCTACCTTGTGTGACGACGTAGTGGACTACGTTATGCTTCACTGGGAGGTTGTAGTTCGGAGCCTCAGTGAGCGATGGGTATTTCTTTAAAAGAGCGCCGTAGTCGTTGTTGACGCTGAAATGTTTTGGAGATGGCGTATCAACTTGGGCGATGATTGCGTTCACAGTGAGGGTAGTAAATGAATCAGAAAGTCTTCTGTTCTTTAAATCGACCACGAGACCATATTTAGACAGAAAGTCAGCACCTATAATAGGCCTGTCTACTGCCGCGATGATAAAGGGATGTGTGAACGTACGCCTGAGACCGAGATTAACCTTCAAAAGTTTTGTGCCGTAAGTGGAAATTGGAGATCCGTTTGCTGCGGTAAGAGTGCAAACGGTGTCTTTAGCATGTCGGGGAAACTTGTTAACGGGTATCACAGATACTTCAGCCCCCGAATCGATCAGAAGTTGCAAGTTGTTTTCGTGATCTTTGATGAAAAGACAGCGAGACGTTCCAATCCCACTGTTTGCCGTAGAGACAGCAGGATTTAGTAGTTTTCCGAAGGCTTAAAATGTTTGGAAGTAGCTTGTCCATGAGCTACCGGTCGGAAACTGCACGGCTGATTACAGTTGCGTGCGCGTGAGCCGAAACGACGGTGGAAGTAGCAGAGTCCAGATCGAGATGACGATCTCGACCTTGACCTGTGTCGGTAATTGAAATTCCGTCTGTTGTTTGGCGATCTTCCACGTGAACCAATGTTCATATTGGCCAGTGTTCGCTGTAGATCTGCCAATTGTTGTTGCGTCTTGTCAAGTTGTCGTTGCATTAAAACAAGGGCTGATTCACCGTCAGCAGTTGCCTTGCTTGAGGATGGCTGGTTGACAGCAGCAATTGGTTTGGGTACTCTGGATTGAGCGTAAATCCAGATATTGTCGGCGACCGGTAGGATTTCCTCGATGTCGTTCTTAATATCCCGCGCCATTATCGCTCGTAGGTCATCTGGCAAACGTTTTAGCCAGAGATTTTTGAGTAAATCGTTGTTTACTAATTTGGAATCACCTGCTTTTTGTTCAAGCAGGCGATAAAAGTGGGACGGTTTAAGGTCTCCCATTTGTTGGAAGCCTGAAAGCAACTCGTCAAGTCGTTGTTCCTCGCTGACGGAGTATCGGTTGGTTAACGCGGATTTCAGTCGATGATATTTCGTGCCTGGCTGCGGGTTCCTGAAAATGTCCGTGATGAATTGTACCGTCTCTTGTGGTATCGCGCCGAGAGTATAAGCAAATTGTTCATCGTCGTCGACAATGCGGTGGATGCCGAACTGGTGTTCGACGAGGATGAACCAAGCTGCCGGTTGCTCATTCCAGAAGGGAGGTATTTTAGGTGGCATCTTGTATATTTTAGTTGTTGTCCGCGATGCTGATGTGCCAGCATGGTTGTCGTTATCATCTTCTGACGATGGAACGGCTTTTTGTTGTTTAGGTGGCATTTTAAATCGATTCTTTTATTTTTCACTTCACTTTGATACCGGCGTAGCAGAAATATTTATTTTATTCACTTGTCTATCTAATCGTAGACTTAAAAAAAAATATTCGAACGCGAACAAACTAAACAGAACTATTTTCCCAACCAAGGAGTATTGCGAATACGAATAAGGGAATGGGCAGATCGAATAAGAATAAAATCAGCAAAAAATTAATTAAATAGCAAATTGTATCAAGCGAAATCAGAAACGAAAAAGGTAAAAATCAACTGAAATATTAACGAAGTTATAGTAAAATGGTGCGAAGTTGAGGCGAACAATCGTTCACTTACAATAAATATGCTTAATATGTAATTTAATATAATGTTTTTAATGAAAATATGTTTGTAAAAAAAAAATATTTAAATTGAAATTGTTTGAGAAAAAAATTTTATATACATCAAAATATGAAAAAAAAAATAAATGAATTCGACGAGTTTCGAACTTGCGACTTAAATATCTATAGCCATCAACGCTACCCGTTGAGCTATGCTGCTTATGACATATACAGAATATCGTAAAATACATATATATAATGATATATGGAATATAATATTTAATATAATGTTTTAGTAATTTATTTGTAAAATAAATTGAGAATATTTTATTGTTTTTTTTTTTTTTTATATATTAAAAAATTGTTTAAAAAAAGTTTTTATTGCAAAAAAAATGTTTCATAAATTTTTAGTTTAATATTTACTTGTTTGTATGTATATGTATCCATTAAGGTTGATTTAATTTGTTGTTGCTTGTTGCTGGTGATGTGTTGTTTTGTTGATCTGCCCACCGTAATTCCATTGCTTTGTAATTTTGCCGCATTCGAAATGTTGTTGCCAGGTTCCTGGCTCCTTCGATGGGCGCGATCGCCTTTGTGGGGGCAATTGGCCCAGAATGTTACGTGTTTATGTGTACTCTTCACATAATGTAATTTGCGGTTTCGAGAAAAAATTTTTTTTTTTTTGTAATGGCTTAACCGCGTATCGAACTTGCTTTTAGTTCGTGTTATACAAAGTTCGTGGTACACTAATCCACTGCACTAAATTCACTACGTTGGTATATCTTTTACGTTAGTTCTTATAACTGTTTTTTTTTTTTTTTTTTTTTTTTTTTTTTTTTTTTATGTTTAATATAATATATATGTAGTTATTTAAATAATAGTTTTTTTTTTTTTAATTTATTTTCGAGAAAAATTGTTTTAAAAAAATTTTAATAAAATATAAATATAAATATAAATAATTTTTAATTTTTAATTTAATAAATTTTTCACCGTTATACACGCACGTCGGGGTCACCATTTATAGCGGTATTATTGGGGTTTTTATTTCTCAATTAATAACACTCACTATCTTTATGTTTAATATAAATTATTATTTATTTATTCTTCTTTAACATAATATAATATTTCACTACAATTGTTGCTTGCAATTATGTAGTTCACAAAATGGTTGTGAATGATTGTTCGCGGCACTATTCACTTTTTGGTGTTATATGTAAGAGACTGTGTCTCGGCGATTTCTAAAACGCGACTGTCCTTTTTCGTTTCTTGATTTCCGGGTCGTCGATAAATATCTCGATATTTATCGATCGTCGATAAATATCGAGATTCGCGGAATTAATTTTTAGTTGGCGAAATAGCTCTATTCAGCAAAACGAGCAATGCCTCGTAATTAAGCGGCGCGGTGTATAAATAGTTTTGCTACGAGGAGTGCCACGAAGTGAAAAGGATTTTAATGATTTTGAGCCGCTACAGGTTCTCACCTTTGTTTTGGCGAATGAGAGTATGCGGTGATTTGCGTTGTTTTTGCGTTGACATATAATGTGTTTGTTTATGTATGTTAGTTAGTTAAAATAATTAAAATATTCTAAAACTAATAATTAAAAATATTAATACGATCAACGATTATTAATAATGATCAGTAGTATCGATTAATTTCTTCATGATAAAATTGCCTGAATTTATAATACAATATTTTGAAATAAAATAATGATAATTATTATAAAATACACAAACAAATTATTTTTACTATAAAAATAATTTAAAAATAAAACCTACATTATCACTGCCAGCCATTTTTATTTGTACTATTGAATTGAAAAAAAATCGCATTACATCACCTAAAAATTTTAGGTGATCATTTTTGACATCACTCTCGCTCACTTCGTTTTCACGGCGAGAATCATAATACGAAAATGTGAACGCGGCGACTAGACGTCGCCAAGTGATGCATATGTGATAACCATAATAGGGGCATTAGTTTTCCCTAAAATTAATTGCATTCATCTAGACATTTTTCATTTTTTTTGGACTTGATCCAAAGATAACTCTGCCATTATAAACACTAAAAGTTAATTTCAAGATTAACCTAAAGATAACTACAAGTTGACTCGACTCCCAATATAAACCGCATAAATCAGTCAGTTTCCGGATTGTCATTTCTAGCTTAGGTTACTTAAAAATACATAAAATAATATTTATTAGCTTCGGGCCAAATATTATAAATGTCCGGATCGTGTATCATGACACTGTTTGCTGCCGCGATATTTTCGGGTTGGGGTAATAAATTTTCACGATATTGATAGTTTAGAATTCTCTAGAAATTTTTAAGTTTTGCAACCATAAGTTTCGGGTTCTTAGCAGTATCTCAAAAACACTCCCTGGTAACAATAGGTTCGGGTGTTTTTCTGATTAGAACTAAGATTATATTGAGTTTACATGTGAAATTTAGGAAAGGTTTATCGTTAAAAATTCTATAGGTATATTATTTTTTATGGAGTACAAATTCTGTTACATGCGGAAGATTTATATATATTTACGAAAAACTAAAGCGAACATATATTCCACTAATTCTCAAAAAACTATAGAACAAACTTTAAATAATGCATATCAAAATTCAATTTCAAAACTATACGTACCAAATTTCATATTCGATTGTTAAGGTGTGAACAAGTAGTTTGAATTAAAATGAATCCCGTGAAACAAATATTTGATTATATTATTTGATTATGAAATGGTGAAGATCGGTCTAACAGGAACAGATTCCAGAACCTCTTCTAGTATATATTTAGAACCGCTATTCACTTCATTATATAATTCGTTTATTGTAAGAATTAAGTTTCTCGTTAAGAAATTAAATTCTCTGTACTGAGTTTCTCGGATTGGAGGCCGACCTATATAACAATTTAGGGAACAGTTTTAAGATATTATTCGCCTTAAATATTTTATTTTGTACAAAAATAAGGTATACAAATAAATTAAAAATTTCTGCTGGTTACAAAATAACAATTAATTTATATTTTTAATTGTACAGCATCTGAAACAGTAACATATTTTAAAGCCCCCTTTGGTCTACTATCGCCAAAATGATGTAACTCGAGGAACAGCAAAACGAAATTCAACTAATTCAGAATAATAACGGATAACACCCCGAAAATCAAAAATCGAAGAGATAGTTTGGAACCACAGCGGAGCAAATCAACATGGCTCACTGCCAAACATACAACAAGACAAATGAGAGGCTGATAACAGAATAGTTTGAGACACTATAGTAGCTAAATAAGGTACCTCCAACTATAAGCATTAACACAACAAAGATATGCACAAATTTGTTATTGAATTGCGCTATTGAATAACGAACAGGGATAGGCAATTTAAGGGATACCGGCAAATCACAAAAAAATCGATAATAAGGTAATAAGGCAATTTAAATTATGTTAGGACAAAACTTACACCCCCTACTATCAACTGATTAAATTTCACAAGACATAATATGCAATTTTGGAAGAGCTTATTTTAAAGTCGGTCATATATGTATAAAAAATATTGAAAACTTCCGAGTTATATCATAATAGAACTCTTGAACTAAATGGGATAATATATTTTTCGAAATATTGGAGTGCAATTTATTTTAAAAACAGAATTGCATTTTTCTTTATACGAGAAGGAACGTATAAGTCTGAAAATAGTGCCACTCAAAATATTTTCATTATATAAAGGATGGGAAAACAAGGAATGTTGATACACATGAAAAAATTATATACAATTTACAAATAGATATTTTGTTTCTTTGATGTGTATGCCAAATTTTCTTAACATCCATTCATGCCCTAGACGAAAAATAAAATATAGAAATAAAGAAAAATATTTCATTTTTAATTAATATTATTTGTTATGATACACATTCATGAAAACAAACCGAGCATAAAAATATGTTGCTTACAAATAATATTAATTAAAATATAATTTTGTTAATTTGTAGGTTTTCATTTGAAAATTTCCCATCCAGAATGTCGCGGAAACCACATGCCTTATTAAAAAATTAATTTGAAACCTAAACTGTTTGTTTTGAACTGGCAACCAAACAAAACTGTCCAATTTTTATATTTAGACTATGTGAAGGACATACTTTCGGCATTTTTCTATATTTCACTTATATTTCACTGATACAACTTTCGCATAATTCCAAATATGAGTATTTTACGCAACGAAATTACTCAAATTCGTTTCAAATCTACTTTTTAAAAATATTTTTATAAACATATTTTATGCTAAAATATGCCGGTGGAAATTTTTAAATGAACACCCGGTAAACATTCTCGAATATACTAAAACAAATTTATGTTTCAGTAAATTCAAAGAAGTTCATTGTTAATTTATAAATTCGTACAGCATCAAATTATTTTGTAGTTTTTTGATAAATTACCCTAATTAATTTATTTGCTGTATAGAAGCATATTTGGTAAAAATGATAAATATTCAGAGGTTGCACTCGTACGTCGCATAAAATCGATACGCTGTAACTGCATAGAAAAGTTTTGATTTTATGTACAACATCACGGAATGTCATTCAGTTTTAGTTATGCAAAAGTTGAAGTTCAAGATTTATTATAGAGTTCTCGATTAGAGTAATTTTGAGTAACATGTTAACCATAAAATAAAATATGTTAAGAAATTATAAAAATCTAGCAACCTATAAAAAAAATCTGCCATAGAGGGCCGTAAAGGCTTTTTTAGATCTGAGTGGGTTACAAAATCAATTGATTCTAGAAAAGAAAATATGATAGCTCGCTTGAACCAAGCCACTTAGAGAAAGGGTATACTTACAAAAAGTGTGAGTAAGGTCACACATGTGGTCACACTAACCCCCCGCAATATTAACTTCTCATGCTGTAATTAACATCAACTTAGCGAAACGACATACGACAAGTGAAATAAACTACCATTTAATTTTCATAAAATTAACACATATTTTTATGCATATTTACATTATCTAGCATGCCTGACAGCATAAAAAATAGTTAATTAGAAATTTTACTCGCGGATTTACGAAAAAAACATTTTTTTGAATGCTTAATAATTAATCCGACATCTATACTGATACCGACATGTCACTAAAAATTAAATACGAGTGTCGATTTAAACTCTCTAATCAATTGCAACCGACTAACTAACGCGAAATTTTGTTTGTACATTCGAATCTCGTTTATTCGGGATGAATAAGACCTCCCGGATAATCAAAAATCCCGGTTAATTGAATTGTGTTATTAGAACTAAAAAAAAATAAGATGAGATTCAGATTACCCAAGAGACTAAATAATCTCGGATAATCGAGGTTCACGGATAATCGGATCCCGGATAATCGAGATCCTAGTGAATATCCAGAAATGAGATAATAAATCATCTCACCATAATAATTGAATGGTAAGGTTTACTTAAATTTCTCCAACCGAAATTCTCCAGTTCTTTTGCCGCGTTTTCTTTTGAAGTGAATACGTCTTTAAATTTGCTTTCATAGGGAGGCAATTCAAAAAACTGATGTTGCAGCTATATATCTATCATCCAAAATTTAATTACACCGTTCGATAGCGATCAAAGAATTCGTTTCGTTGAGTGGAGACTGTGACACATCGCATGCGGTGGAGGGGGAAGCACCGCCATTTTAATTTTAACCGCTTGTATTGAACTCTGTATTTTCTTAACCGATTATGGACCTACCGGATGGAAATGGGAGTTTCTGGAATATGCCAAATGATTTTTTGAAGAATTTCTGGAATACGGCCACCTGGGACGGAACTCGGCAATTTCAATACCGATTATATGATGGAATTGGGTATGTTGGATGGAAATGGGATTCTTAAATTATTTTTGGAAGAAGTTCTGGAAAATGGCCATCTAAGGCGGAACTCTGTAGTTTCTTAACATATTGTAATGGGATTGGATAAGTTGTTCGGAACTGAGATTCATAAATGATTTCTGGAGGAAGTACTTGAATATGGCCACCTGGGAAGAAACCAAGCCTAACTGATTATGATGGTAATGGGTATGTTGGATGGAAATGGAATTCTTAAATGATTTTTGGAAGAAGTTCTGGAAGTCGGTAACGTCTTAACCGAATATGTTGTGATTGTATTTGTTGGATGGAAATGTGGTTCTTAAATGATTTTTGGAAGAAGTTCATGAATATGACCACATGGGACGGAACTCGGCCATTTCTTAACCGATTATGATGGAATAGGGTATGTTGGATGGAAATGGAATTCTTAAATGATTTTTGGAAGCAGTTCTGGGGTTGTATAAGTTGTTCGGAACTGAGATTCATAAATGATTTTTGGAGGAAGTTCTTGAATATGGCCACCTGGGAAGTGTTCGTATTCACGTCATGTACCCACATTTTTAATCGGTGTGTGCGTGTGTGTATCCAATTATAGCATTTTCAAAAGAGTTAAATATTTCTATCTTGGAACGACAAGGAAAGCGTCGTTTGAAATCATGGGGACGACCAAACGCTTTATTTTGAATATCACTCAGTTTAAATGCAACGTTTCTGACACATTTGTGTAAAATAGCTTTTTTGAATTTTACACAGAGTTTAGCTGATAGATTATAAACGGCTTCGCTATGTGCGTCAGAGTTCTTTACAAAGACAGTTTCTCTAATATTTTTGTTTGTGGACGAGATGTTAAGTTGTATTTTCTACCAGATTGTTAAGAAGAGTTTTGCAAATTCTTTATAACATCCTGCTGTACCAGAGTTAACATTTTCACACTCAATAAGCCAATGTCTCGATCATCTAGTGAATGAAGTTGCCGAAGAAGGCTATATTGTGAACCGTGAAATATATAATGTACACGGAATGTTAAAAAGTATGATGAGAACACGGTGTTTTCGTGCACAATATTGTGGAGCACCGTACCAATAGCAGGTAGATGTGCATCTCAGTTCCTATGGTTTTCATGAGTACTGAACGATTTACGAACACTGAACGAGTTTGGTGCTATAAAAAAATGCTTACTAGTAGCGTAAAGTGGATGGTTCTGGATAATCCCAATCCCAAAAATTTTTCCATAGAAATCGAATAGCAAACACTGGTTTTTCATATCGTCTCCATATAACTTGAGAAATACAGGTATGTCTCAATACCTAAATCTTCATTTAAAAGTATCCATCTACGAATTTTATTGAAATTTATTAAAGTTTGTCATCCGTCGGTTCAACTGTAATGAAGAGTTTTGTAACATAAATTGGAAATGGAATGTTTAACCCAATATATGCAAGAATATTGTTTCGTTCGTAAATTAAACAAAAATTAATTATGTTAGTATTGAGAGGGTTTATTATATTATTTCACATTAAATTGTAGTTATTGTTATTTTATAACGTTTACAGTAAATTGTTTGGCATTGCCACTCACGACGGTCACGAAACCCGAACACATGCTGAGCACTGAATTTTCCAGGAATTTATAGGCGATTTTAGAGGTAGCAACACGCATGGGCTCAAAAACACAAATTTGAAGCACAAAGAAAATTGGTCTAAAACTGTGAAACGTGAGAACTGTTTAATGGTCTGACCAGACTGCGGATTAGTTAAACTGGTTTAGCAAAATTCGGTCAAGTACTTGTAACGAATTGGGGTGGCCTGAGTAGGGTTACCAACTTGAGGATTCCGAAAATTAAGGCCATTCGTCACAAAAAAAATTTTATATCAATCATTTAGAGCTTCGGAGAAAGTGGTCGGTTTTGCCGGCTAAGGGCTCGCGGATTGGGGTGGGTATTCCGAAAATAAATAATTGCTGGTTTGACCACTATACAGACAGGGAAAAACGAAAAAAAAATTAGAGATATACATTAGAACGGACCGCAAGGTACGGATGAACTTACCCTAGGCGACTGTGACCAAACTTACCCTCCTCTTCCTCCCAATTACGCAATTAGTCTCTCATTCTGAAAATTGAATCAAAGTGAAGAACGACAAAAATAGCAAGAGCAGAACAATAAAACATTAGATTCGGTCGATGATATGAACAATTTTAATAATCAGAATTACAAACGTCATAATCCAACAAAACCCGATAGAGAGAAATAAACTATACTATAACCTTAACTAAATGACGTCATATAAATAAGTGATAACTAATTATTTTTAAAATATGAAAATCTAACTAGACCCTAATGAGTGGGCAAAGCGAGAAAAAAAAATATAATTAGTCATTAGTTATCACTGCTTTAGAATTTCAATTTAAAACTAAAATATTAATTAAGAAACAAAAAGAAAATTAACTATAATATATGAAATATTATAAGAAAAGGAAACTTATTATAATAATAATAAAAAAAATAAATTTATAATATAGGTAGAATATAAAAATTAAAGAAATAACGGAAAAAAAATCTTAGCTTAAATTTGGCGGTCCGCTATCGAAGTATCCATATGGTTGCCTTGCAGATGATGTGATATTCCGGTAGTTTAACTTGGGTTTATATGCATTTGTATTATAATATTTTTTTAATTATAGTAGTTTTTTTTTTTTTTATTTCTGATCGATGTTTGTTATTAGGCGTATTATAGGACTAACGATAGTATTATTATAATAATAGTTATTTTTTTATGTAACTTTGAGTTTTAAGCACTTTTCTTTGTTTTTAATAATTGCCAAGGTTAAGTTTTTTTTTTCACACCAACCACATTCGACGTTATCCGTCCGGTTCACGAACGGTTCACTTGTAATCCACTATGATGTAAATCTTGCCCACATATATGTTTGCACTTCACTGTTCTGGCATACACTTGTCGCCCTTTTCAGTCGGTCGTATTTTCAGATTGCGCGCTTTATAACACAACACAGAAAAAAAATATATATTTATCCAAATTACCACTTTCTATGATCGACCTTAAAAACGTGGATATTGTTGTTACAGTTTATTTTGGCCGATACTGTAATTTTTGATTTACAATTTTGGTCACCGACTTAACACTTTTACTTAAGCACACTATACTATATATTATATATATATCTACGTTATATAATCCAAAATTTAACAAATTTTTAATATTTTTTTTTTGTTTTTTTTTAAATATTTTATTGGATTATATCGCTTTTCGTTTTGATTAAAAATTATTGGTATTTTCGACCACGCGTTAAAAGAAGTTCACTCTTTAAATTTTTAGAATCAACTGACCGTGCATCCCATATATTTTAGATTTTTATATCGCTTATCATGGACACGAAGGCTACCCCACCACAAATTATTTGAACCCGTTTCATTGTCGTTTTATGGAAACAACACACAAAAATATTTTCCCCAATAAGGTGTATGTGTAACGTATGCAGGGTTATTAAACCATGGAACGACGTATTCGTTACATACTCTAGGAAATAAAATTCAATTTAGATCGACCTACTACAAAAAATTGAAAAATCCACTAGCAAATTCAAGTTTTTCCATAGGATGCTTGATTGAATTTTGCTATTCCTTGAAAAATCATGAATGTTCCGCAACATGTGTGCGGCCACTAATAACTTTATTGCAATAAGCAAAGTGCTAGCATTTGGAGAACAGTCTACGCGGGCGATAACTGATAAAACTTATGATCGCGGAATGTATAATTTTCAAATTGGTGAATCGATGAAAGTATTGTTTCTAGGAGAATGAGAATGTTTGTAATACACCCGATTATCGACTAGTTTCATATTTTTGCAACGTAAGAGATTATCAATTAGGTTTTTAATTAGGTCCAAATATTCCAGATCATCTTCGAATTTGTTAATAGCTAATCCATCGCTTATTGCACAATAGAGATGTGCAGTTTCGGTACTTTGAGTAATCACGAGTACTCGCTACTTTTCAAGCAAATACTCGTTACTTTGTATTCGTTACAAAGTAATCGCAAGTAAATCAAAAGTGATATTTTTAAAATTCGATTACGTACCGTATTCTATGGTTTCCAATACCCATACTTATATACATTTTAGTCTTGCACTGTAATCATTAAAAACAGTTTTATTTGAAAATATAATTTCATATGAATAAAATAAATAATATAATAATTCAGATATAAAAATTATTACATAGTGGGATTTTTAGTTAATATCCAAATAATACATTTTTAGATTATTTTTCATTCTTTGGAGTTTGGATATACATAAATATGCTGATTTTATTCTAAATTATCAGCATTTGTTTCGCTCCAAATGTGAAAGAAAAAAATTATATTTGATCATGTATAAAAATGAGATAGTAACATTAAAACGATAGAATTTATACGTAATCTGTAATTTAATACTCTCCTTTTCCTTCACAATACTTGTCTATAAAAAAGTATAACTATCCTTTACGTTAAAAGCAAAATGAAACAACGCATAAAGCATTCGGGTCGGGTAGTAAAATTAGCATGAACAAAAGAAAAAAAAATCGTATGTAATCAGCCCACATGTAAATGTAACGAATACTTTTATTTTGAAGTAATCGTTACTTCGGGTAGTTAAAAGTAACGAGTATTAAATACCGAATAGTTACTACCCGCACATCTCTATTGCACAAAGATACTTTATGTTATTAGAGAGATAGAACGTATTTCTCGCCAAAGCAGCGAGTACTAATTGGTCACGGCTCATTCCTTAAGTATTATTAAAGCTAAAACCTTGGTGCTTTAAACTTCATCGAGCAAGGAATGATGGTGAAAGCCAACCGTACTGCCTAAACTTCATCATGCTCAGCACAGCGGCAAGGCAATCGTGCTCGGCAACGCTGTAATTTTTTTGAGCTTGTGTTTCTTACAATAAAAGGCAATAGGGAGTCGTCACCCCTAAAACGGATTTCTGATATAGAACGCTCTCTACTCCAATTTTCGAGGCATCCAACTCGATATAAAAGTGTTTACTAAAATCACGGTTGCAAAGTGCCGGAGACATAGACAAGGCTGATCTCAGTTTGCGAATATCTTTTTTTGATTCACCACTCCATGAAAAATTTCGATTCGGCTTTTGCAATTGAGTACGTCTCTTTGCTACCAATCAGTGACACAAAAGAATTCACTTACCTAAGTCCACTGGGTCAGTTTTGTGAATGCTATCAGCATTGATATAGTTTAAGTATTTAATTTTTTTAAAGAGTAATTTCTTTCTCTCAATGTTGTTGGTCAAATTCGCATCTTTTAATAATTTTGCAACTACAATTTCAATAGATCTATATGTTCATCGAACGTCTCATTTGTGATCAGCAAGTCTAAATAGACGAATATCCGGTCCATCAGCCTGTGGGGACTTCTTTTTTGTTTTTTAAAGAAAGTATTAATTGCCCAGTGGATTTAATGTCCCTTGAAGGCCAATTAATTCCCCCTTTTTTCATTCACGCACACACCACCCATTCACACAATTACAGCCTGCACATTGCAAGCTTCAGGTCAACCTGTACACTGACATGGACGGTGCGTCGGCGCTGAATTCTGCCCTCCAACAGAGTATCTTAGGTGTATTTATTAACACCGATCGTAATCGATGACGAAGATTCGCTTTGCATCCGGCCTCTGCTGGGATTCGAATTCAGTACCCCTCGGTAAAAGTGGCGAAGCTTGAACCACTGCACCACTTGTCCGGTAATACCTGGTGCATTAATCTGCACATTGAATTGGTACAGTGGGGGCACAGGTACTGTGAAAACCGTCTTATCCCGTGACCCCTCAGCGAGTTGGATTTGCCATAAAGATGCCGTAAATCGTATTTTTCACAAAATGGAGGAAAGTGTTCTATGGTAGGATTTTCTAATCTTTCTGAGCTTTCTACTATTTTTGAGGTAACTGGTTGTGGATCAGGAGGACTTTTAAGCTTCCCGTGCCCAGTCCTTGCAAATATAATCTTGCGTGGATTATCAATGGTTGTGGTTTCAATGGTTGTGGTCTCAATCAATCGGATGTATGAATTTATCTGAATCGTTTGCCTCACTAAAAAAAGAAAATATAAACCAAATTTTAGTTTGACAATTAAAAATTTAAAAAATAGTTCTTCAAGATATTTCTAAAATTATTCTTTGACAAATTAAAGCCAAATACGTCGTCAATTAAGTTTAACGATTTAGACATCCTATTAATGGGGTTGTTTTCTCCATAGTTATAGTAGAATGGTGTTCAAGTGCGAAAAATCCATGGTTTCGAAATTTTCTGCATGGCACGCGAATTGATATGTTTTCCAAGATGTAAGCTGAATAAACGTGACCAAGCAAAACGTTACCAATAAAAGCCCCGCCCAAATGAAGTCGTCTATTTTCAAGCGTGCATTTGTATTCCGTGCATCTTGTTGGGTATGGAGGTAAGCGAGCCACATTTTCATGAAATGGTAAGTTGTGGTCATAATGCCAGTCACTTTTATTTAACAAAAAAAACAGGAACTTCTTTTGAATGCTTTCAATTCTTTTTATGTACATAGCATAGTATGGATTCCAGACCGTTACAGCGTATTCCAGTTGAGATCGAACATACGCGAAATATAGTGAACATAAGGTTTGAATATCCCTAAATTCACCTGTCCATCTTTTAACAAATCCGAACATGGCATTCGCTCTCGCAATACAATTTTCCATATGCCTATTAAAACTTGCGTTTTCGACAAATATGACACTACCCTTGTTCACTTTGCATGAAGTAATAACCGGATTTCTTTTACGATGAAAAGACATTATTTTGCATTTCCCAATATTTAAGTATAGTGAGTATCGATCACACCACTCACTTAATCTATCTAAGTCTTCGTGAAGTTTCTCCGTATCTATAACAAACCATTAATAGTACGAAAAATTTTCATATCATCTGCAAATATGAGCACGTCTCGGATATTCGGTCTATGAAAACAATAAAAATCAAAGGCCCAAGGTGTGATCCTTGGGGAACACCAGATGTAACTTTAATAACGTTTGATTTCTCACTTCCCATTACTACAAATTGTCGCCGGTTTGATAGATATGACTTAAACCAATTTATGTAATCGAGAGAAAACCCAAAATCGAATAAACTCTGGAGTGCTTTATGATGACAGATAGAATCAAATGCTTTACTGAAATCCGTGTACGCTACATCACCTTGACGGTGCTTTTCTATCTCGTTAATTAGTTTACTGGTGAATTCAACTAACATGCTGGTTTATTTATATATGACGTGCAATTGTGGATTTAAAGCTGTTGCATAATACTAACTCAAATAATTTCGGAATTGATGATGTAGTTGATATTCCTCTGTAGCATGTGATATCTACACGCTTACCCGATTTAAAAATTGGAGTAATTTTTGAAATTTTTCATTTTTCGGGAAACACGCCGGTGCTTAAGGAATGATTGAATAGAAATCATAATGGAATCATTAAAATTTCAGCGTAGTCCTTCAGAATAGAAGTATATCGTCAAGAACGCAACTATCTCCAAACCCCCTTAAAGCCGATAAAATGTTGTCCTCAAAAATAATAGAAGGAGTTATTGATGTGTTGTTGATGCTGGGTTGTTCGTACAATCCACTAGTAACGCTTGGTCTATAGACTGATTGACAGAACGACGCGAACATGTCAGCTATATCTTTGGCGTTTTGAAGAGCAGGTATTGCGTTTATTTTTAAAGTATTTCCAAAATTGTTTTGGATTTACTTTGATTTTGTCTTGAATTTGATGAAGATACGACCTGTAATTTGATTTGAAATAAATTTCAAATTCGTTACTATGTTGTAGAAACATAGTTTTGTCTGCTTCTAACCCGCTTTTTAACATTTTGGCGTACGCTTTCGACTTCCGATTTTTTAAGTTAACTAGTCTTCGAACCAGTGGGGATGATAATTTTGTGGTTTGCAGCATATAGGTACATAAAGTTCGAAGCCTTGAAGCATAATGTTATTAAATTTGTCCATATTTTCGTTAATATCATTGGAATTGAGAGTTATTTGCCAGTTGATGGATTCAAGGTAACTTTGTAGCCCCACACGGTTAGTTTTTTTAAAGTTGTATTTAATTGGTTGTAGGTGTTCTGATCTCGCCATTTTAGTTAAGTCAAATACAATATCCAAAGATTTATGATTGACCTTCATTTCAATACAATCTCAATATGTTCCTCAATTTGTTAAGGTTAATTTAGGAGAGTTCATGTAAACTTTGATTCGAGTCACGGTCGGTAGCTCAGAGCCTTTTTCTAATCAATTCGTAACTTCAGAAACTTAGTTTAAGAGATGCCTTTTCAACCTCGTGCTTAGGATTGCTTTGAGCTGACTTGTGCGGACGATTTGAAATTGAAGCTGGATGAGCTTTTTCTAAGTTCATTATTTGTTTTAAACTCTCCAATGTTTCGCCAACATTTAGTCCTTTGATGTCGCGAACAGTACAATCTATCTAACAGTACAATTATCTAACCGTCTTCTTTATCGCTAAAGAAGAGTAACAGGTCCAAATATAGTATGTTTTCTACAAACCATTAGCACTAAAAGTACTGATTGCTATATTTTCTTTGGTCATATCGCGCTTAAGATAAAATATATTGAATCTAGGGATGAGTTTAAAATGAATCTCGCTCAGTACATCCCTTACAAATTAAACGAACGAAAATGTGGGAAAATGAAAAATAATTTTAATTAAAATGAAAATAAAAATTGTACTGCACGAATATTGTGGACGTGTAATAAAATGAACAAGCGATTGCTGTTGAATTCAAATTATTTTTGATTATTTTAATATTTTAATTAAAAACAATGAAAATACAAACGAAAATTTAATTGTTATCGGCGGGCATATTTTGTTGCGTTATGGAATAATTATTGCTGGAAATCATTTTATTATATGATACCAATAGATAATAGAATCATCCGTTGATGCGGTTGTAACCAAATTGTATAATGTAAATTTACTTAAAATTATTTTTTTGATAAGAACTATATATCAATATTACTCACGTTCAACTTGTAATGCCGTTCTGGTTCGGCCGACATTTTAATGTTGGTTAAATTTTACTTCCATAAATTATTTTTATTAAACGAACACACAAGAGTGGTTCAAAACATTAAATTGATCATTTTACTTTACAAAAATGGAGCACTCAAGTTTAGTAACAGAGTAATTTCGTTGAGCAGCGTTCCGTCTGTGAGAAATATATTCGATTGGATGTTCAACACATTTGCATCGATTTTGAACCATACACTGCTTACGTTGACGGTACTGGTGTCAGATTGTTTAATGGCCTGTCTTAGTACGGATTAGTCAAGACAGGACTGGATGATACAGCAACCGTCAAGGAAAAAAAGGCAACTAAGAAGCATCAGACAATATAGTTTATTCTGACTTCCCTGTGACATCGTTTGGGAGGCAACCAAACCGGTAAAGTTATCGGTCGTATTTTCAGTCTTAGGAGGTCGATAATCTAAAAATCCAAAATTGAAGCTCGGCACTTTTCTGAGTTTGTGCGGAGGCACCCATTTCCTACAATGAACCTGAGATAAGATATCTCCAAAACAAGTTGGCTTTTACCAGCTCATTTAAGCTAACGTTGACGAAGTGATGGAAAGATCATAGTCATGTAGTTGGTAAGAAATCACTCGGTGAATTAGGCAACATAACGTTTATGGGACATTTCACATCCCGAATGGCAAAACTTTGAAGTAATACATGAACTGTCCCGGTACTATAAAAGCAGGGTTATCTCTTGTAGATCAATCATTGATATGAATCGAGATTATTCTGAACAACTCATGGGTCCGCCTTGATAAGCGGAGAAGGGTAAGCGTTTCGAACGAACACTTTGTTACCCTCTCGAGCATTCAAACAGAGGCGTGCCTTGCCAATCGATTTATGCACCACGGTATCTGGAGAGCACCTTAAGATTCCACTTTCTTCTTGGCCTAAAACTATTTCGATTTTGACAAAAATCCTCCTTGCTTTGTTCCTCAAATTGGTATAGGTTGGTATAGGTTTCAGGTGACTTACTTTATTTTAATTAGTTTGTCCTGATAAATTGATCTGTTACTACATTATAGATAAGTACGAAGAACGTTTCTGTTGAAATATTTCCAAACATTGTTTCTTCTAACACACGAACATTTTATTATGTGACAGGCATTACTTATTTTGAGATAGATGATTAAGTATACGTTGTTTCTTTTTTTTCGACATATCATTCGTAATGCTATCATATTAAAATAAATACACCGATTTTAACAAACCTTTGCGGCTTTGAACAAACTCTTGCCACTTTAGAAATTATCACCAAAATGCCGACAGCTGTACCCCTTCGCAGTCCTAAGCACCTTAAGCCCCTAATTTGGTCAAAATTGAGGTATTTTTCGGATGTATATGGACTAGTGAATTATTCATAAGATTTTCCAGGAAAATTTAGGAAAATGTACAAGATTTATAGAGACCGATTTCGTTGTCCTAAACACAATTAACATCAAATTTGGGCAACATTGAAGGATTTTTCGGTTTCATGTGGGCTATTAAAACTTCAATATGTTAGTTATTTTGGTATTGGATTCTAAGAATTTTACGAGAAAATTTAAGAAAACCGTAAATGTAATTTATGGAAAATCGATGCCTATTTCACTGTCCTAAACACACAAAACCCTAAATTTCGTCAACATTGCGTTTTTTTCGGTTTGAAGTGGTCGAGTATAGAACATCACTTTCGGCACTTTCTATTTTTTACAAATAATGTTCAAGAGAATATAAAACAGGTAATGTTGTGTACGGAGCAAATTCATGTTTATCACAATTACAACTAAAACAAATTATAGAATCTGTCAAAGCAAGCTTAACATTTTAAATTTCAAATTGGAGTGATTTAAAAATTCAAATTCAAGATTTTACAAATAAGAAAATAGTTGTTTTTAAAGGATTTTAACTGCTATTGGACGGTATCAATTTTAACGTGATTAGATTCACCTATTTGTAAGCAGAAATGTACTATTATTTCTCGACTTTTCCATTAAGAACCAAAGAACTCAAATAATTTTTGAGGTGGTCAAAATGACATGTAGCTACTAAGCAATCAAATTAAATTATAAATAACATATTGAAGACACGGAAACTTTTTGTTATCAACAACTCTGTACCAATCCCAAGAGTTTCTTTTTTCTTCATAAAGGTTTTGCTGAATTGATTGAATTCGATTTATAGGTTCATGAAGATTCAAGCACTTATCAACAGGTGTTGAAACTTATGAAGTATTTTTCAAAAAATTGGTAATGATTTAAGGACTTCTACCTATTTTTATGGCTATTGCACTTAACGAAAGTCTTTGTTGACCTCAATTTTTGAGCTTCCCCAGTGTTAAAGCTTTCTTTGGTAGTTGTTTTCAACACCTAGGACCATTTTGACAAAACAAAAATAAAGCCAAAATCGGCACAGAAAGTTAAATTTCTACCAAAAATTAATTTAACCAAATCATGTTAAGCTAATGCAATCATCCAATAACAATTCAAACCTTTCAAGGATAGCAATTTCTATTTGATTCTATAACTACAACTTCTCCACACATAAAACAATATTTAACAGGTCCCCCGCCTGTGTACCGTCGGTATGTCATGTTGAACAATTTAATAAGTGGCCCGTGGTCACTGGTATACCACGAATAAAAATGAAGATAACGGCTCGTACTAAGTAAAATAATTCAACGAGCGGCCAGTGATCATCGGTATACCACGACTATTATAATCCCCAGCGACTAATGTGGTTTCTAAAACGTATTATGGAATATCAACTGACCACTGGACTAATTCTAATGCGTGGCATACCGAAGGTATACTAGCCGCTGGTGATTATAATAACCGTATACCGGTGATCACTGGCCACTCGGTGAATTATTGTGTATGGCATAGCCGATGATTGTATTTTTCTGTGTGGTCTGGCCACTTACAAAATTGTTCAACAAGATATACCGGTGGTACACCGATAGGGAACCTAGTAAGTTAAAAATCGTTTGAATGTTGCATATGAATTATATTAGAATATAATCTATTTTATTCAATATTCAAACTGCGTTCGGAAGCTTAGTTCCTATCATAGCAGAGGCTATTTCAACTCAACATTTGTACACAAGTAGCCTCTGGTGATAAAAACTTAAGTTTCTAAAAATTTGTTTAATAATGATTTTAAATGTAACAAACAGATTTTAGATTAAAATTTAATTTAATTTGAATAAAACATATGAATGTGTGAATTTGTGATTCTCCTTGTTTCGATTAAATTAAATTGATATTAAATAAACGCAATTCTGCATTCTTCAAACAAAATTAAAAACTTTTCTGAAAGTTTCATTAAAGTTTTACTATTTTTCTAGCGAAATAAAACTTTAAATCAATAATTATTTCACTTTGGACGCCAGTCCAAACGAGTGACGAAAGCACCTACTGTGCTGGAAGTCGAACGAAGTATATTATACAGCAAGTTTCGAACTTTTTCACTTTGAGGCCGCCAGGATCATGTTTTATACCATTGGAAAGGTCTTGAAAAATAAAATTAAATAATGTATAAAAGCATGAATTTCTACCAACATTGAGTGGAGATATGACCTTCCGAAAATTGCCCCAAAAAATCAGTTTTTCGCGTATAACTGCCCCAAAAAATGCCAAAATTATTTTCAAACTGGCAAATTATGATTGTAGACGTCAATACCAATTCAACGACACCTCAAACGTCCAAAACGGATGATTTTGACCAAAGTTATGACAATTTTAAATTTTTCTATGACGTCACCATATAATCTTGCTTTGGTATATATGTTTGTTTGTCCGTACCTCTTTTATTTGATCTCATATTTTCAGGGGTTGTAGTACTTAAAAAACTAAGCAATTTTTGTTCTACAACTTTTTGATTTGGCCGCCATGTTGGCCGCGGCCGGCCTCTGAACGGCCATTTTTGGCCATTTTGCCACGTCCACAGTGCTGAATCTATTCGACATACCTCGAACATATGCATATCGTTGGAAAGGTATTGACGCCAGCTATCAAATAGCAAAAAAAAGAATTCAAAAAATTAGGTTGGAGGGTCATTTTGGCCAAAAAACTGAAAAATGCGAAATCGCCCGGCCACATTAGGCCGAATTGCTAAAAAATGAGCCCAAGACTTTTGGTTCATATTTTCAGGATTATTAGCCACAAATCTCACCTACAATATGACATCAACCGTTTGTCCCAGAAAACTCGTATATTTTAGATATTGACCTTCATAACTTAAAAGCCACCCTAATTTTTGTGCAAAATTTTATTTTTTGGCTCAAATGCACCCTAATATCGGTCCGTTGCGGTTCATAATGATAGTGAATCAACGTATTATAATGAAACAAATATAAATACATCATATTATTATCATTGCTAAGAGAATTTTTACCAGTGACTCTTTTTTCATAACAAAAAAAATGAAAAAACTGACAAATTGATGTGATCGAAAAAATCACCAAAAACATTGAACATTTGAGTCTCCTTGCATAAAATCGATATTTTTTAATCATTATGTTGATTTCTTTGAAAAATAGATCTTATCTCCCCTCCCATCGCATGAAGATGGAATATCAGCGAGAGGCTAGCTACCCTTAACTTTTATTTCCAACTAACACACTAAAATATGTATATTTTATTGTATTGTTTAAGGAGTCAAAAATGAATGGTAGCCGCATCCGCATGCAGTTAGTGACAAAACAGCAAGAAACATGCAAAAAAAATTGTTGAATTACTCAATCGAATTTCTACCAAAAACACATGCATCCAGCTATGCTACACACAATTTTGGTTTCTGGATTCAAACTACTGCGCAATAGATTTTAATTTTTAATTTAAAACCCTTATTTTAAATTAAATCATTAAATTTTTTTGTCTTGTTTTATTCTTTTCTCTCGAAAATAAAATTTAAACAAAAATCTACATCTCAAAAATGTCCTTAAATTTTTTTATTTTCATTTCAATTTTTTTATTTCGGATTCACGGACAAAAATTTTATTACACAGCTGCGACGTAAAAATTTTGACCGTGAATACGAAATGAAAAAAATTGAAATGAAAATAAAAAAATTTACGGACATTTTTGAGATGTAGATTTTTGTTTAAATTTTATTTTCGAGAGAACAGAATAAAACAAGACAAAAAAATTTAATGATTTAATTTAAAATAAGGGTTTAAAATTAAAAATTAAAATCTATTGCGTAATAGTTTGAATCCAGAAAACCAAATTATAGTGTAGCATGGCTGATCTGGTCTAAATTTTTACTACTCTGTAACATACACTAAAAACTAGACTACAAATGTTCAGCCGATAGCCTACGAGAACCGGGTGTGTAATAAGATCACACCCGACATGACCTGCTTGTGGCATGTGGTAAAGGATTCTGAAATAAAATCTACTAAAAGACTACAAAATGAAGATTGAAAAATTGCATGCAAAATAAAGAAATAGAATCATCTTCCACACACTAGAAACAGAACGTAGGTTATCGTGCTGGACATAATAAAAAAAAAACTACCTACCTGAACCTAATGATGAGACCTGACCCTACTTTTCAACATAAAAAAGAAAAAATATGAGTCTACTATTTCGAGGCCAAGAGCATATACTTTCCAAACATAAATCGTATTGAACCATTCGTCAATAGAAACAATTTTGTTTTATTGTTTTCTATTTTTTTATTGAAACAGTTTCGTTCTATTGTCTTACGTTCTATTGTGCCTCATACACAGACGCAGGCCACTCTCTCTCTCTCTCTCTGGCACAATATCCCATCAAGGGATTTGGCCGCCTCAAATGAGGTTTCATAATCATGTTTTCATTTCGGATAATGAGTGATTAATTCATTGATCCTAAACAGATTACTTTTTCATTGTCACCACCGGGAATCGAACCCGGGACCTCCGGTCGCTGGAGCAAGCATGCTGACCACTTTGCCACTGGAGTGACGAGGGCCAGTGGCCTGCGTCAATTCAAGACGTCGACATTCCGTTACATTCAAAACTAGTTTCATTTGACGTTGCCAGTCTTTTCACTTCTATTCCAATTAATACTTTATCCCAAATAGTTTGTAATTACTTAGATAGGGATGTTTTAGATGAGAGCTTACGTCGTGAACTGAAGCTAGTTTTTGAGACTTGTATTAAACAAAATTATTTCTGTTTTAATAAATATTTCAAATTTGCTGATGGTCTACCCATGGGCTCCCCTCTGTCACCTTTGTTGGCTGAAATTTTCATGAATTTCTTCGAACAAATGATCATATCAAATAACAATCCTTATTTTCGTCATATAATCTTTTGGTATAGATATGTTGATGACATATTATGTCTATGGAATGGAACTGATAGACTGTTAGACTCTTTCCTTACTTGGTTAAATTCTCAATATCCCACCATTGATTTTACGTTAGAAAAAGAAGAAAATAAATGTATTAATTTTCTAGATATAACAATAACCAGGATTAATTCTACTTTAGACTTCAAAATTTATCGGAAACCCACGTATACAGACGCTGTTATCCCTAGTTCTTCAAACCATCCCCATAATATTAAAATGTCAGCTTTCCACTCACTCATAGATAGACTAATAAACATCCCTCTGTCAAATTCAAATAATAACACTGAGCTTAACATAATTCTTCAAATAGCAACGAATAACGGATATGCAACTAGGACTATGTTAAAGTTATTAAATAAAAAGCTAAAGCGTAAAACTCTAACGGGTATTTATCCACCGGACAGTCCAACGCGGGAAAATTGGCGTCGCTTAGAGTATATAGGAAAAACGAGCCAACGGATTAGCAACATCGTGTCCAATTATACCAACATTAGTTTTGCTTTTTATAATAATAACGCAATAAAGAAAATGATTTTTAACAATAAACCTAGAGTTGATCGCCTTTCCAAATCTGGTGTCTATAGGATCAATTGCAATGATTGTAGTTTCTCCTATATTGGTCAGACTGGGCGCAATTTTGGAGTTAGAGCTAAAGAACATTTATCTGGTTGCAACCAATCAACTTTCCATAACCATTTAACTTCAGAAAATCATACAGCTAGCTTGAACAATTTAGACATATTACATATACAACCCAAAGGCAGACATTTAGATACCTTAGAATCTTACGAAATTCGAAAATCAATATTTCTTAACCAAAATATCCTTAACGAACAGAGAGAAATTCGGTTCTCACCAATTACAGACCCCGCCCTTTTCTATTCTCACGTACGCAATAATATACCTTGAATTTTGTTACTCAACCTATGACTCATCGCCTACTTGCGCGATCCGTAGATTAATTTTTTATTGCTTATTTTTTGTTGGAGGATTTTGGTACAATTGCCAAATAAATAACAACAAACTTCTATTTGGATTTTGGTACACTTTATTAATATTATCCACACTAAAATCCAGCATCCAGATCACCCAACTCCAGCATTACCAGCGTATAAACTGCAATGGAAAATAGTTTCAATAATATAAATGTATATGATTACTTACCCTTAATTGTTAGAACTAATTTAATTTAATTTAAAACTAAATTTAATTTTACAATTACATTAAGTAAACAAACAAAAACAAACTGTTAATATTGACAAGTAAACACAGCTGTTGAATTATAAGTAAAAATGTAATAGATTATACCATTTAGTGTTCGGTATAGAGAGTGCGTTTGATACTCATATTAATATACTAGTATAAATTTCTGTTATAATTAATTTAAACTTAGCGCACTTTTCACCAAATTTTCTATACAATTTTATAAAATGTTTATAAATTATAATTAAGATTTTTATAAATTAAGCTTGTCAAAAATTGTAAAACAATAATGTAAAATGTTCTCTTTGCAATAAACGCTTGAACTGAAAGGATCAATTTCAACATATACAGTGTGTTACTCCTGGTAGTTTTATTGTATTTTCACTGGATTTGACACAATCATTCATAAGTCTAATTTGGATTTGGATTCTGGAGATAATTGGATTATTGGATGCCAGTTACTTCAAAAATTCGTTCTACATTTTTTGGTGCCGAAACCCGGGATATTCTCACATGGATGCGATAAGACAAGATAAGTACACAATTAATTTATTATCGTAAGCTTTAATCATATGCTAATTTAAATGGTGCTTAATCCGTATACAAAACAATAATTAAAAGTTAATTGTGAACGCTTAAATTAATATTAAAATGGTGCAACTTTTAGAACGATTACGCGATCGCGCGTTCAATCGAGTCAAGAGTATTTTAAATTTCTCTGAAACAATTACCGATACCACAACGATAGAAGCAATTACGATTCGCTTAGAATATCTTAATATTCATTACCAATCTATTAATCAATACGAATTGGAGCTATTAACTGTTAGCGAAGATTACGAGCCCATTACTAAAACTGTAAATGAAACATATCATCAAGCTCGCATGTTGCTTATGCAAGCATCATTAAATCGAAGCATCATGACTACCGATCCTGTTAATTTAAATGAAAATTTCGAAAATCATATTTCGCAACCACCCACTTGTTACGAGGGCAATAATACGAAAAACAAACCATGCGTTCCTCCAATACTTATCGAACCATTTGCAGGAAATTATCAATATTGGCCAGCATTCTACAAGTCATACACAAGCACGGTGCACAATAATCATGATCTAAATAACTTAGACAAATTTCATATTTTAACTAAAGTGCTAAAGGACGATGCAGTTTCATTAATTAGACATATCCGTATCACAGAAGCCAATTATAATAAAGCTTGGGATTTGCTTTGCAAACGGTACAATAAGCGAAATCGTACAGTTGGTACTCGTCATAAATATTTTTTCAATCAGAAACCTTGTCAATACTCAAACGGAAACGAATTACCGCAGATAGCAGAAAATGCTGATGGAATAATCACATGTCTTCGAAAACGTGGAAGTCGTAGTGAGGTACAAGATTATTTTCGTATCTACTTAATCTTAAAGAATATTGATAGGCAAGCTTGGGTCGAACAAACTGTTGACAAGAATATCTCAAATGTTTGTGCATTTATTAAATTTTTAAGTGTTAAATACGATAAATTAAAGTTAATAGAAACAACTCGCAAAACTTTGGAAAAGGTTGCTATTAAAAACTCCTCTACTAAATCGCATGATTTCATTATCTCTATTGCTTGTGAATGTGATAATCTACATTTGATGCATAAATGCCACACATTCAAAAATTTATTGATTCAAGCTCGAGAAAAAATTGTTACCAAAATTATTTTATACCGAAATTGTCTACAAAAGGGACCCACGTGCAATAAGTGTACAAACCACGCATCTTGTCTTATCTACAACAAACTACTTCACACATTGCTCCATTATCAAATTAGACTACCTACCAGAAAATACAAATCAAATTCAGCAACTCATAATTTACGTTCCTGCTGCTCATACAAAATTGAAGACAACAATCTATTTAAGCCCGCTTCAATTATACCTTCAGCTGAAACTAACCAGTCCACCACATCACACACACTTAATTCAAATACTCATTACATACTGCCGACAGCGTTAGTATTATCAAAACAACTTCAGCAAACTCCAAATGACTCATATTCACAAATCTCGTTTGTAATAAGGTCATTTATTCAAAACTTTGGTCTAAACCTAAAACGATTGGAATCATTTTATTCTAAATACGGCCAAATAACAAATTCTGCTGGAATAACAAAGAGCTATACTGATATGATATTACGTGTAATTAAACATTACACTATTTATTCGAAAGCTCATATCATACCAAAAACCACTAAGACAGTTCAACTGAAAAAACACCAACGAAAACAACATCCAGCTCCATTTTGTCTGGATTCAGCTTGTTCATTCTTCAATAAATATATTGAAATTTACATGTCATTAAACGCAGACATATTACATGAATTACTTAATTCACAAAAATTTCTAAACTTGCAGATACATTCAAATTTTATTTGGTCAATCGCAGATTCATTTAAACTAAGTCCAACACAAATCACAGATGTTCATGCCAATAGATTCACAATAAGTACCCGAGAAAACGATACCAACGAGTCACTAAGAAGGTTTCGAGAAGCGAATCAAGTTTCAAACCAACTAAGACATACATTATCCGGAAAATGGTACGCATCACGTCATTTAAAAATCTTAACCAAAACCATAAATCATGAGCTGACGGTAATGTTCTCAACAAAGGAATCAGGAAACGGGGATCAAATCACAACCAAGAAAATCATCACGGCTTCCGAGTCTTTCATGGGTTATAAGACTCTTCTACAAGACCCCTTCGGGCTCCACATTTTCAATTGTATGTTATGGTTTGAAAATATAATCTACGATAATTCCAAATATGGTATCTGCAAGCAACATCTTCGGCCAGCACTAAAATCGAGAAGCATCTCCAAGAAATTCATATTAGCGGATAACTATTTTTACAAACTCATCACATCAGTTCCAGCAACCGATGCTCCGCTAATGAAAGTACAACGATATTTCGAAAAGATTTCATTCAAGTTCCAAAAACGAATTGTGATATAATTATATAAAAAACTTGGATCGGCAATTTAAACAAAGCTCAGTACACCACAAAATCGAGAGATGGATAAGGAAGCTGAAGATTCATAAAAAAATCATCTACATTAAAATAC
Source organism: Nephrotoma flavescens (assembly GCA_932526605.1). Lineage (NCBI taxonomy): Eukaryota > Metazoa > Arthropoda > Insecta > Diptera > Tipulidae > Nephrotoma > Nephrotoma flavescens. The sequence continues at coordinate 193,750,507 of OW052220.1, forward strand.
CTGAACGAGCCTGGTGGAACCACGATACTACTACCAGCCACATAAATCTAAATTTTCGCCTAATTCGAACAAATTATATACACATATATGAAACGAGAGTTAATCTAAAATTTTCTATATATTACAGAATAATTTGTCATTGCGGTTCAATTCACAGCTAATTTGGTATATTCACTAAGACTTCAGTCAAATTTCTTGGTTACGGAAAATATTACGATCGGAAATTCAACTACATCACGAAATTACCACATCTAAATGATGATACAAAATTTACATCGGTTGACAGCAATTCTGAAATCCATAGCATTCATGGCGAACATAACATTCTTGGCGAACCATTTTTTGAAATAGGCGACAGCATCAAACTGGAGTCTTCACTACGAGGGGACACTAATATGCGCAGTGCTCAACACACAACATATATCCAATCAATTAATCATCACTATAAACTACACTTTATTATGTTGAGGTGACGACTAGGATGAAAATTTATATCCAATTCCAACCATTAAGTCCAGCTTCATTAATGGACTTATGTGTACGTCATGTCATAGCAAGCTGAACATACACTCAATTCAAATGATCACTTAAACCTGATGATTAACTTTTCTTACGATCTACGTAACTTTTCAATCATTAGCTGCACCAGGAAATAAACAGTTCGTCGCATCATCACGCAGCAACCAATAAACAAGAGAATTTGTTAAGAAATTAATTTCTTAACGTGCGGGAGTATGTTGGAGGATTTTGGTACAATTCCCAAATAAATAACAACAAACTTCTATTTGGATTTTGGTACACTTTATTAATATTATCCACACTAAAATCCAGCATCCAGAACACCCAACTCCAGCATTACCAGCGTATAAACTGCAATGGAAAATAGTTTCAATAATATAAATGTATATGATTACTTACCCTTAATTGTTAGAACTAATTTAATTTAATTTAAAACTAAATTTAATTTTACAATTACATTAAGTAAACAAACAAAAACAAACTGTTAATATTGACAAGTAAACACAGCTGTTGAATTATAAGTAAAAATGTAATAGATTATACCATTTAGTGTTCGGTATAGAGAGTGCGTTTGATACTCATATTAATATACTAGTATAAATTTCTGTTATAATTAATTTAAACTTAGCGCACTTTTCACCAAATTTTCTATACAATTTTATAAAATGTTTATAAATTATAATTAAGATTTTTATAAATTAAGCTTGTCAAAAATTGTAAAACAATAATGTAAAATGTTCTCTTTGCAATAAACGCTTGAACTGAAAGGATCAGTTGCAAGATATACAGTGTGTTACTCCTGGTATAGTTTTATTGTATTTTCACTGGATTTGATGCAATCATTCATAAGTCTAATTTGGATTTGGATTCTGGAGATAATTCTATTATTGGATGCCAGTTACTTCAAAAATTCGTTCTACATTTTTTCCCTCCTTCTTTTATTTTTATTTATATTTTGCTTTTTTCTACTATATAACAAAATTTTTACTAATACAAATCAGTAGATACTCCTGATGATGACCTAACAAGTCGAAATCGATCGAGTGATTTTTTAAACTTTTTGAAAAATATTCAAAATATTCTGCGAAACAAAAAACAAGTGATTAATAAAAATGTGTTTATTAAGTATAAGTGTGTTTTGCCAAGTACCTACGGCAAATAGCGTAAAAAGTATGTTGTGTACACTTTGTTCTTTCTGCATCTAGCTCGAAGGACAAATGAGTGTGCTTGATTTTATGTCGCAATTAAAAACAAAACAATTTCACACACTTTACTTTATACCGTATTAACACAATAATTTACACTTAATTGACTAAAAAAATAGAATTTGGCATTTAAATTTATAATAAATACAATTCAATTTTTTTTTCTTTATGAATATATATTACTCGTGTAGGTATATACCATAAATAAAGCAATTAAGGATTTATATTTTATGTCGAGTCTGTTCTTTGATGACATAGGTGGTTGGCTCGAGGTGATTGATTAAGCATTTAAGCAAATGAAACGTGTACTGAACTCAAATAATGATAAGGTTTAATTAAATTATGATTTCATTATAATTGAGATTATTTAAATAAGTATTGGTCGTACTTCCAAAGAAGTTACTAACTTTCCAGCTAATTTAATTTGATTTGAAAGATGCTTCAGCAAATCTAGAGTTGAGTTTTGGACCATTTATTAATTATTAATATTAGGATACTAAATTGCTTATTTAAGCATCCATCTTTAGTTATACTGCGACGACATGGATTCTTAATTTACATCTTTTGAAATCATCTCATCACAATATGATTATAAATTTGTTTCATATTTCTATAATTTGTATCCAAATTTATTTCCAGAATTTGAAATCACACACTTAATACACTATATACACTTTATACACTTATTACACATAATACATTTAATTAATTCACTTTATACACTTTGTATACTTTATATATGTTTTAAACACTTTATACATTTAAAGTTACTTACTACACTTACTACATTTTATATACTTACTTCACTTACTACACTTTATACATTTAATTCAATTTATCCACTCTTTATAGGCTTTACACTTTTTGTACAATTTATACACTTTATACATTTCACACACTTTATACACTTTACATACTTAATACACTTAATAAACTTAATACACTTAATACACTATATACACTTAATAAACATTATACACTTTAAACACTTTTTACACCTAATACACTTAAGTATTATACACTTAAAACACTTTATATACTACACTTTATTATATCTGTCAATACACTTTATATTGTTTATATTCTTTATAGACTTTACATATGTTTTATACACTTTACACATTTAATACACTTTATACACATACTACAAATACTACAGTTTATACACTTACTTCACTTTCTACATTTTATTCACTTAATTCACATAATTCATTTTATGCACTTAATACACTATAGACACTTTATTCACATTATACTCTTTATACTTCTTACTTAACACACTTAATACACTTTATAGTATATAAACCCCTTATTCATTTAATACGCTTTACACAGTTATACTCTTTATACACTTTATCCACTTAATACACTTAATGCACTTAATACACTTTATACACTATATATACTTCATTCATTTAATATGATTTATACAGTTTATACACTTTATACATTTTATATACTGTATACCCACTATCCACTTTATACTTTATACACAAAGTATTATACACTCTATACACTTTATACACTTAATACTCTTTTTACACCTAATACACTTAATAACCTTAATACACTTTACACACTTTATACAATTAATAAACTATATACACTTTATATTATGTTGTATACATTTTATACACTTACTTCACTTACAACACTTCATACACTTACTTCGCTTACTACACTTTATACAAATTAATTCACTTAATTCACTTTATACATTTTACACACTTTATACACTTAATACCCTTTACACACTTTATAAACTTTATGCACTTGAGACACTAAACACACTGTATACACTTAATACATTTAATACACTTAATTCACTTGATACACTTTATACACTCAACACATTTTATATACTTTATAAATTTTATATATATTTTATACGCTTAATGCGCTTTATACATTTTATCCACTTACTACACTTTATACGTTTAATTCACTTTATACAATTTACACACTTTATGTACTTTATTTATTTTACACGCTTTATACACTTAATACACTTTACACACTTTATACACTTAGCGTTTTCGTTGTTTGCAATTTTTTTGCAAAAATTTTAAATCAGTTTTGAGAAAACATCTATAAACTAAAAGGTTATAAATTAATTTTGAAAAAATACCGTACCAGATCAGTTTTCCAAAAATTTATGTGGAAACTGGTTTTCAACAAAAAATTTGGCCTCTGCACAGCCCAGGTGAATTGATTGATCGGACTGAGACATTATACTACTTAAACATTTACCATTATTTGGAGATCCCAGTGATTTTTACCTACATCGGTATACCGAAATTGCAAGGTTTCATTGTCACATTTTCGATTTTTGCAAGTAGTTTGAAAAGTATAGATTGAGTAAGAAACCTACAGCTGAGGTACATCGATTGCTTGTAGAAGCATATGATGAGGCTTCCTTAAGTGAAAGAATTTGTTGAGGGTGGTTTCGTTTACTAAGGGTGAATTTGTTACCGAAGACAAAGAACGTAGCGGAAGGGCGAAAGTGTATCAAAACGCTGAACTGGAATTATTATTCGATGAAGATTCGTGCCAAACGCAACAAAGACTTACACTAACTAACTTACATTAGGGGTGACTTACCAAACAATTTCACATCGTTTAAAATCATCGGCAAAGAAATTGAGTACCATATAAACTGAAGCCAAGAGATCTTGAACGCCGATTTTTTTAGGTGAAATGCTGATTGATAGGCATCAATGAACGGGTATTTTGCATGGGTGCTGAAAAATGTATCCACTACGATAACCCAAAAAAGAAAAAAATCATAGGGATCACCTGCATTATACTTCAACATCGACAACCACGCTGAATATTCATTTAAAAAAGTGATTATTGTTTTTGTGGGATCAGCATGGTGTGTTGTATTACGAGTCGCTAAATCGGAACGGAACCATTTCTAGTGCTCTCTCCCGCTGAATTCACCAGACATTCATTATTTCACACATCTGATTACCATTTATTTCGATCAATGACGCATGGCCTGTCTGATCAGCACTTCACCTCATATAAAGATACCAAAAATAGGTTTGATTCATGAGTAGCCTTAAAAGATGAAACGTTCTTTCAAAAAATGTCCAATTTTTGATAAAAATGGCGGAGACTTATTCGTCGACGAAAAAACGAAATTTCCAAAAAAATTAGCTCAGATCATTTTTAAAATTTTACCGGATATCATGAGTTTTGATAAAAAAAAGTTTATTTTACCTAAATTCAGCATCTCTTCATACCAGGCTGTTTAATATTTAGGATTTTTTTTTCATTAGTTGGAAGATCTTTGCAAAGTTTGGTGGAAATCTGTGTACCGGAAGTGATACCTTCATTGAGCGCTCTTTCAATTTTTACACGATGTTGAAAAGTGTAACATTTACAAAAAACGATAAAGAAAAATTTCAATAAATTTAAATATTAACAACATTTTAAAAACAGCTGTTTAAGGTACCAATTACATGCTATGAATGACCATGGCAAGATAAAGAGAAGTTATCTTCCACCGGCGCTTAATTTAAAAAAAGATTTTCCATTTCTTCCATGGATCACAAACAGAAGCAAAAAAGCCGGTATGTTTGCTTTCAAAATATAAAAAGATATTATATTCTGAGTTCAACCTGGGATTCGGAAATCCTCATATGTGATACCTATTCCACATGCAAACTTTTCGATGTAAAATTATTGAGTCTGACAAATAATCAAACAGAACTTCAAGAGGAGCGATCAAAGAAAAAACTCCACTCCGTGCTAAAAGATTTTATTTAATAATGAACAAACCACTCAATGGCACAGCACAGTGGATACTGTGTTTGACATGCAGCAAAATCAGCCGCTATCAAAACTTTCTGTTGGCGAAGTAATCTATTCTCGGCAGATAGATATGTCATTATGTTTTTATTATTTATTGAACCTAGTATCTAGGTTTACTCATTCTTATTATTCAAAGGTTTGGCTTTACAATATGAGAATTGTTAACCACAAGAAACAACAAAGCAAAAACGATATAACATTTTATACATGGCTTGAGACGGATGAACCTCCTTTGGGCGAGTCGAAAAAGATTTTCGGAAAAATGAGACAATTATTTCTCCAACTTTGATTTATTACCAAATAGAGATTTATAGATAAATAGATTTTGTTATGTACTGGATTAGATTTTTGAATAGATTTTGTTATGTGCTGGAAAATGCTGAATTTGGTCAGTTCTCACATCACGCGGAGGAATGGCAGAGGCTTTCTTTCTCGTATGTTCCAAAATTTTGTGATTTCTTGGAGAGGAGGTTACTGGACCTGATGAATCGTATTTACAAAGAGATTGTACCAGTTCTGTACGATATTTTGGTAAAGTTTTGGGAGATTCTCCTTTGCAAGCTCTGCGATATACGATACAGCTGTTTACTACTGCGATATCAATCAAATGGAAAAAGAGTCGCAATTACCATTTTTTTCGATTTCATGGTAATTTTCTGACGTCCAATGAAAGAATCCATCAAATCAACACTCCCTATATGTTTGTTGTATTCTTTTATTATATTGGGGCAATTAATTGTGATACGACATTATTTTTTTTTTTGTCAAAACGGGTTGTTGTTTGGATTGGATTAATGCCTGTGAAACTCGATGCAAGTGTCACCACTTTATTATCTTTCCAAGAAATTAGACATATGGGTGTATCTTCAACATTGGCACTACGCTCCTCACAAGAGCTACGATTCATGTTTTCCATATTTGGAAGTTTATTATTAGGAATACGATTTTTACGTATCGTGCCGATACATCTCATACCCAATTTATCCAGCTCAACTATAAATGGGATTGATGTATAGTAATTATCAAAATATATTTGTGGTACATCACGCAACAAGCGCATTACTCCATTTGCCGAAGCGCCTAAATTTTTTCCCATCGCAAGTCACTTTTTGTTCTCCAAACCAGTAAACACCTCAAACTTGTGCATGCACCCGGATATTCCCGGTAACGAAAATTGTATAGCCCCACTTTTTAGGTTTTGCAGGATTATATTGACGCAGACATAGTTGTTCGTCAACACATTGGTACTGTTCACACGGTATTTTTTTAAATTGTTTTATTAAATTTTCTACAAGTGGCCAAATTTTGTAGAGTTTATCAAAATTTTCCAAACCCTTTGGTAGGGCTTTGTAGTTCTGGTTGAAATGCAAAATTCGTTTTATGTTCTCAAATTTTCTGGCACTCATAGTATTTTGAATAAGATTATTCCCCACAACCGGTGACCAATAGCTCCGCACGTTGTTAAGTTTATAGACGGAAGACAACACACAAATTCCAATAAATTGCTAAATATCAGTCTTATCAATATTCATTCCGGAATTTGTTTCTGTGCTGTAAAGGTTGGATTGTTCTACGATTGTTCCACAATCGATTCCGTCAAAAATATTTAAAACATTGCAATGGTGAATTCAATTTAAGAACTGTTCTTGGAAGATTTTGATCACCGATGAATTGGGTTTTCAACCGGTCAATTTCAAAGGGGGCTTTTTCCTTCAAGACTACGTCTTTGTTTTCATTATATATAGGGTACACATCTAAATTTTAATGTGTAACGAAAATGATGACGTCACGTCACGGAAATACGTATTTTTGTTATTAAAGTAAATAATCTCTTGATGAAATATTGTAAGGTTTTGTAAACGGTAAAAAACAAATAAAATTAAAAATTAATTTGTGGATTAAAAAAACTTAAAAGAAAAACCTATAAGTACATATTTTTATTTGAGTTTTATGTAAACAGTAATGAACTTGATCAAGCCACCGCACGCCATATTGTTTCATAGTCAAAAAAAATAAATAAAAATTCTAAAAAAAAATTTATTCTCTTATATATAAATATTGTGCAGATTTTTATTTTTTTTATGCTGTATAAGCTTTGCTTTTCTAGAAAAGTATATAACCGCAAAGGTCAATTCCAAAAATGGTTGGATTTTAGAGTTAAAGGTCTTCAAAGTTTCCAAATGATCCGAAATTAATTTGATTTAATAATTTGATATAGCTATTTTTCGATTACACATACAGTAACATCAAAATAACCAAATCCACATCAAAATAAATGTTTTGTTCTATAGAATCTCTCTTATCATGAATATAAAAGCATGGGTTCTGTATAAAATTTAAAACTTTCGGTTTGTATATTGTTTTGTATTTAGTTGGTTTTTGTTACTAATAGAGCGAAGAGCGAAAATTAAAATTCATTGGATCATTAAAATTTATTTTGAAAACTGGGATAAGGAATCGGTAATTAGTCTAATGTTTTTGTTCTTAAGTTTTCTATTTTCGTACTAACTTTCTCCAAGCTTTTTTTATTCTTATGTTTTGTATTTTCCTATACAAACTTCCTCCAAATTTACAAAAATTAATTCTTCGTTAATGAGCTTCGTTAATGAGCTTCGCAGTTGAACGAGTCGCTAGATGAAATGGACTCATCCGAAGCAGATTTTGAATTACCGAAGCAACATCAAAATATCATTAACGAGCGGAAACGAAAGTTCAAGGAACTGTGCCCATTGAGAGAGATAAGAGAACCCGTCAATGTTTCCGAACCTCAGCCGTCTACTTCCCGAGCTAGACTCCATTTCAGGCCGGCAATTGAATTAGAGGTAGACACATCCAGACTAGATATTTCATTGACGAATCAGGCGCCAAAGACTTCTGTCAAGCGGTCGCAAGCGTATAGAGCGCGCCAAAGGGCACAGTTTAACGGGCTGGTAGAAAGCAAGACAACTACTGCTTCGAAAAATTTCACAATTACGACACGTGCACCAAAAACCAATGTCCAGCAGATCCGAGAGAAGATTAGAAGTCGGATCTACATAAAGAAAGCGTAGGTCTCAATGTAACAGTTGCGCACCGGCCGCACCAATCAATACTAGTCGAACCTACAGAGGATTGCTACACCCGTTCCTCTGATTATCAATGTAGGTATTTACTCGCCACCGCCAAATTCCAGAAATTATTTATCAACAACGAGTTTGGACATGTTTGTAGCATTTGTGACAGAGTATGGTTTAAGAGCGATTTGAAACCTGTTTTATCTAAAGAAATCCAGTTACTGCAGACAGAGTTTCCTGAAGAGCACATTTCCAACTTTAAATTGTGCACTACTTGTAAAAAAAGTGTAAATGGTAACAAAATACCCAGTCTCTCCAAAACAAATGGTTTCAAATATCCAGAGTACCCATCACACTTGCCTTCGCTCGATCCGATTAGTGAACGTTTGATTTCTCCCCGGCTACCTTTTATGTAAATACGTCGATTGAGACAACATACTGGTAGTTATAAAATAATCGGACAAATTATAAACGTACCCGTAAATGTTGACAATATGGCGAAACAGTTGCCACGGCAGTTAGACGATGATTGTGCATTTAATGTTAGTATAAAGAAGCATTTAATCCATAAGTCCATATACCTCTCTGGATTTGTGAAGAAAATTACTTTAAAAAAGTGCCTACAGTACCTGGAAGGCACACCATTATACCGACGATTTCATATCCGTGTAAATTGGGAATTCTTATCGCAGGCTAGAAATGGCGATGGACTTATTGGTTTGGAGAACATAGAAGCAAACAACGAAGTTGAATTTCTTATTGGACAACAGCAAACTATGCTATGGAATGAAAGCAAATGGTTGGAGATCGCATCGGGCCAAAATAGGCAACCGCTTTCAATCATTTATGATGATTACGCTGAGGAACTGTCTTTCCCAGCCATTTATTTCGGCCATCCTAGATCGTTTAAACAACAAGTGCGCGTCACTCCATTTATGATGCTACTAGTGAAATACGTCGGCGACATAGACGCAGCCTGACTCCGAGTCACGTTTTGTATATGGCTATGAAGATTCTTCTTTTGCGGATAACAGAGGGATTGTATTCAACATTCAAATGTCTCGGTTCGACCAGGAACGTAACTCGTCGAATGATTGAGGATAGAACTTTCATGAATGCGTGGAGAAAAGTTTATCATTTTTAAAATCAGTTCCGAATTCAGTTCAGTATTGGAGTGCTCGAAAAAGAGATCTATTTGCTATGATCAGGCAGCTCGGAAAGCCCACAATGTTCTTAACTATGAGTGCGAATGAAATCCGATGGCCAAACTTGCTTAAAATTATTTACAAACAAGGATTACGGTGGCGTTGAAATACAGGATCCCATGTTACAGCTAAATGCGCTGAGACGATCGACCCTAGTGAACGAAGACCCAGTGACCTGCTGCGTTTATTTTAATAAATTGGTTGATATTATAATACGTCTCATTTCAAATTCGAATGCTGCCCAGAATCCATTCGGAAAATATCACATTATCGACCACTTCACGCGAATTGAATTTCAACATCGAGGCAGTCCACACGCGCACATTCTTCTGTGGCTTAATAACGATCAACGCGAAACGGTCAGCGAAAATATGCCACTGACTGTGAAACTAATCACCGACCTATGTTCGGTCTCAGTCGATGATTTGCCCTTGACGTATTCAAATCAGGTTCATAAGCATACGTTTACGTGCTACAAAAAGTCAGAGAACAGCTGCCGCATTAACATTCCGTATTGGCCGATGGACCAAACACGGATTCTATTGCCGCTTACAAAAGAGGACGGCCGCCGACATGAAATGGTTAAGCAGTCGAGCAAAATCAAGCATTATGACACTCTTCATGAGTTTCTGACAACAGACTACTATATCAATGTAGTGCGTGCATCAATTCGCAGGCCGACTGTAATGTTTCGGGGCGGGATTACCGAACTGTGGACTAATACATTTAATCCATGGATTGCTAGCGTTTTGGAATCAAATGTGGATCTTCTGTTCATCTTAGTCAACAAGACGAATCGAGGCATAATCAATTTGCACCGGGACCTCATACAATTGCAGGAGGATTATCCTGACCAAGACTATACAGCGCTGCTTAAGAAAATCAGCATTAAAATGTTAATTGCTGTGGAGATGAGCTCACAAGAGGCGGCCTGGTATTTATTGCGGCAACCGATGTCCGAGGCGAGTAGACAGATCACATTTATACCGACCACCTGGCCGCATGAAAGGACTAAGTCGCACAAGAGATATCAGCAGATGGATAATGAGGGTTTAGAAGAAGACTCTTCAGACGTATGAACTCTCAATATCATTCAAAAGTACGAGTTACGAGTTAGCACTGACGGTAGCGATTTAGATAACGTTTGCTTGGCGGATTTTGCTGCTTGGTTAAGGAGCAGACCAAATGAATATAGAAAGCGTGATAGGGCCAGAGTTCTAAGATTTCGAGGATATGAAATGGATCAACTTGCCGACTACAAGCGCGAGATGGTGTTGCTATATATGCCATTCCGAAATGAATTATTGGACATTTTAGACCATAATAAATTTTTACAAATTTACGACGAGCATAAAGAAACGTAATCACGAAAGCGCAGGGAGTACGAGTACGAAATGGATCTCGAAAAGACGATCGAAATATATAATAAAATAAGCGATGAGTTGGAGAACGAGTTTGAACGCGAGGCTGAGTTTAATAGAATGCAGTTCGTGAGAAGTGTGGCACCTGAGGGCGATAACAATGATGATATAGAACAAATCACGGCCGTTTCCAGTATCACTTCAATAGTCCGGCAAAGAACTAATGTGATGCCAAAGGCAGAGTATTGTCAACTGATGCGAAAAACTAACCCCGAACAGCGAGATCCAATTTTACATGCAATTTATGGGATGCACACACCCGAGCAAAGGGTACCACTTCAAATATTTTTCACCGGCCCCGCAGGTTGCGGTAAAACATTTACCCTTAAACTACTGATGGAGACCTATAACCGATTCACGCAAACAGACAGAGCCAACACCAATGCTTACATGGCTTGTGCATCTACCGGTAAGGCGGCAGTTGCGATCAACGGTACGACTGTCCATTCAGCTTTTCGGATAGCATTATCGAGAAGCGAGGATCAACAGAGCGGCCTAGCTCAAGAAACGTTGCAAGCGTACAGAAATGCTTTTGTTAATGTGAAAGTCATGTCAACTCGCGTATATGGCTGACATCACTGGTAATTTTGACGAGCCGTTCGGAGGCATTGATATAATATTCTGCGGCGATCTCAGACAACTGCCGCCCGTGAATGCTAAAGCCATATATAAGCCGCATACAAATTTAATCAACGGTGCGTTTTTGTGGCAATCGCTGGATCTATATCCACTTGTTAGAGTGATGCGGCAAAGTGATGTGGTATTTTTATTTTGTTTTATTTATTCTTTCGTTTATTTTTACGTTATACTATTTATTTTCTACTATACTCACCAAAATTGGGAACGGTGACGTACTTTCACGTGAGGAGATCGATTTAATCAACCTCAGATTTAGAACAACTGAATGGCAGAAGATATTTATACTGGCTACAGAAATCAGGAGCAGTTGACAAGTGCGCGGAATAAGGTGCATAAAATGAATGTTATCGAGACAGGAGGTTTGACGTATCTATTAAAGCTGTGTGTCGGAATGCCTTTTATGATCACGACTAATATAGATGTCGTGGATGGAATTGTAAATGGCGCAATTGGTGAGCTCAAGCATCTAGAGTTTGAAGACGACATTTTGAAAAGGATATGGCTTCATTTTGAGAATGAGTATATCGGATGCAAGCTGCGAATAAAATCGAGACCTCTCGTTTTCTCGTATTGCAGCAGGACTGGACGCCGATTGTAAAGAGAAACACCACTATTACGTTGAGCTCCCACATAAAGTGCCGTCGCTCTCAATTCTCGTTGGTACCAGCGTGCGCACTCACGATTCACAAGTCGCAGGGAGGCACATTTAAACAGATTGTTTTTGAGTACAATAAAACACAAGGCCAACAACTTCTTTACGTCGATTTATCGCGTGTCACTTCGATGGACGGCTTTTACCTCACCAACGCAGCAAACGATTTCCAGTTCCATCACGGCAAGGGTAGTACCGCACCAAAAATTAGAGAGTTGCAATCGGAACTAAAACGGTTGAACAACCATAGGGTGAAAACCTTCTGCGACAATATAAGAGAATTCATCGACGGAGCCTCTAATCTGAGACTCGTGACTCTCAACGTTCTGAGAGCAGATTTGTTGGTTATTAGCGAAACTTGGCTTGACAACGATGCGACAATAAATATAAATGGATTTAACTGCATAACTAAGTTTAAGAGAGACACCGAAAGAGCAGGCGGTGTTGCTATATATGAAAAGAACGGTGCTATCACTATGGCCGTGCCATACATGTTCGTGAATGTTGACAGTAATTTTGACAGGTTCGGTGATATCTGTGGGGCAGAAGTGGTCATTAACAATCACAAAACAGTTGTATTCTTTGTTTATATCTCGCCCAATACGACTCAATCTGATATGCGATGCTTCTTGCTGCAACGTTTGCTATGTTATACGCTGAAAGGTACATCATCTATCAACGAGAAACATCAAGACACGATTCCGATTATGCTATGTGGTGACTTTAACTGTAATATTAGAAAGGAAGAAAATCATCAATTCATCGACTTCATGCAAGAAAAATTCAATTTGAGGTTGGTTTCCAGCGCAGATACAACAATCTTGAGTGACAGTTGTTTAGATATTATATTTGTCAGAAATGTGGATAATGTTTCATGTAGGAATTTCATAACTTTTTTTCCTATCATAGACCTATATTTGCAATAACGTAGCAGAATATGTTATTTTTTTTATATAAATATAATTTTGAAATAAAAAAAAATAAAAATCATTTTTAATTTGAGTGATGTGTCGTTTTTAATTTGAGTGATGTGTAATGTGTCGTTTTTACTAAATACGAGTAGTACCTAGTTTTAATTCTAAATTTTGGTTTCAATTAAATGTATAAATTAACTTTTCTTATTATCACGTAGTCCTACGTTAATGGATCGTGTCTCTGATACAATCTCGTCGTTTTTTTTATAGCAATTTTTAACGCCGTTCACTTCCTCGTTTATGTTTGGTAAGGTGATGCAAGTATTATTTTTAAAAATGACATCAAATGTTTCTTCGTCGTCTTCTTCACTAAAATCATCTTCTGAATCAAACCAACTTTGTAATTGAAATAAAATGAGTAGTGTATTCTTAGTTAAAAATAATTATATTTTTCAAAACGGAAACTAACAATTCATATTAACATGAACAATATGCGTATGAAAATGAATAAGTGTATGGAATTCCATACACTTTTTAAAAACAGTGTAAATGCAAATTGTATGGAATTTCATACACATTTATATTTTGCTCTAATTATTCAATATTTAAATAACGATTAAACGATTTTATTGTGTATTCCCGATTAAGAATATACCAAATTTAATATAAAATTATTGTTACTTACCCCGGTTTACCACAATAATTCGACACACCACTTTCACCGATCATGATTGCACTGACACTGACTACTAAACAGTTGATTCTATTATATAATGGCGTTGCCATTTGTCAAATGAAAACAAATGCAAAATACAGTAGAACCATATTAGTGATTTATTTTGGTTTCATCCAAATAAATTATAGCAATGTGATATAAATTAAGTTTAAGTTTTAAATTAAACAAATATTGGATTTTTTTGATATTTTTTAACTTTTGTGAAATAACTTATAACTTTTGTGAAAAATTGAGCAATGTGTGATTTTTTGCACCCAAGTGTATATTAAACTAACAATAATTGTATGTTCAAATTTTTTCCTAAAAACAGCTCTATAATTTTTTTCTGAAAATTGGCAAACTACCATTTTCCAGTGTGAAAAAACGATCTAGATAGGTCACGACTTTGGGAAAATTCGTTTAGGGCCCTAATTTTGGAAAAACAATTTTCATATGAATGACGTCACAAATACTTGGAATACTTGCGCTAAATATTTTCAAAAGTGCATTACAATTTAATTTGATTGTCGATAGCATAGAATAATTTGTCGGTATAAATATGCAAAAAGGTTTGACTCCCATCTTATATCAAAATTATTATCCGCAGATTCAAAATTGTTGGTCTCCGAAAGCTGGTCAAAATCTTGCACATATGAAAATCAATGTGATATTAAAATTAAAGTTTTATTATAAAAAAACATGAAGACAACATATTTGTTGCACCAAATTTGACCGTTTGTTTTGTATCAAAAACCAAAAATAATATCTTTTGTGAAATAAAAATAAATAATAATTTGCCAAGTAATAAAAATCGAGATACAAAACTTAAATTCAAAATAAAGAAAACTTTACAAATGCGTACAATACAACTACATCAATTTCCGCTTCGAGCAGCGTTTGGGATGACCATGCATAAATCTCAAAGGCAAACGTTCGAATTTGTTGGCGTCGACCTTCGTACATCTGTATTTAATCACGGTATGTTGTACGTAGCATTTTCCCGTGTTAAACGCCTATATAGCTTGAAAGTTCGGTTACCACCTGAAAATGAACGTGGCACGTATAATGTTGTGTGGAAAGAAGCATTGAACGCTCCTGATGAAACTTCTATTAAGCCTTGATAGTGACAGCGACCACGGTTACCTCGACAACATCGATTTTTATGTCTCAGCCGAATAAAATAAAATGAAATTAAAGTTGTTTTGCGAAAGAGATTAAAAAAACGGTCTTTCTTTTAAACGAGCAAGCTGGTCCCCTGGTACTTCTGTTATAGTATATCGAAAGTTTACGACTGCCGTTTATGTGGTGAACAAAGACGAACCACGTCGATTACAGCATCTACAGAAACGAATTCAAATAATTAACATGGAAAACAATTTTTTAAGTTATAAATAAACACATTTTAAGCACTTACATTTTTGAATATTTTAATTAAACATTTTTTTCAAAAAGTTTAAAAAATCACTCGATCGATTCGGCCTCTCTCTCTCTCCCTCTCGTCGAATCAAATGAGGTTTCATAGTCATATTTTCATTTCGGATAATGAGTGATTACCGGGAATCGAAGCCGGGACCACCGAGCACGAGCAAGCATGCTGATCGCTTTACCACCAGGGCGGCCCACTCATTTGTAACAATATTTGTTTTTTATATACAAGGTGGATGATTAATATTGCTACATTAAGAAACTCAAATAACTTTTTAATTAATTCACGTAATTTATTTCGTCTTAAATTCATTTGAGAGATAATTCATTTTTATTAACTTTTCTTGGTTTTAAAAATAATGTAACTTAAATGGCCACCACGCACATTGACGCATGTGCGACATCTCAGCAAAAAATTATTATTATTTACTGCCTGAAGAGTTGCAGCGGGAATGGCCTCAATTATCGTTCGAATCGATTGCTTTAAATCAATCAAATTTGTTGGTTTTGTTTTGTAAACTTCCTGTTTGAAATAAGTCCACAGGAAAAATCGGGCGCAGTAAGGTCATAAGACCTGGGGATGTGGAGTTTTTTGAAATCAGATGGGGAGTTTTTGCTGCAAATCTGTCATAACTGGTTATGAAGGGGTTGCACCATCTTGTTGAAACCACACAGAGTTGAAAGAGATTCTGTTTCAGCGTAGTTCTGGATAAAAAATTATTTATATCATAACAGTCTGCGGTGACCGTAACAGTAACACCGTTATCATGGAAAAAGTAAGGCCCGACAAAGCACTTTGATGAAACTGCACACCACACTGTTACGCGAAGTGGATGTAATTCCGCCTCATGGAGTGTCTGTGGGTTAGAATCCCTCCATATTCGACAATTTTGTTTATTAACATTACCGTTTAGATCAAAATGGGCCTCGTCAGACATAAAACGACAGTTTTCGTCCTCTTCCACCATTTGAAGGATCTTCTGGCAAAATTCCAAGCGAATCGGCAAGTCTGCTGCATTGAGTTTGTTTGTTATTTGAATTTTATAAGGGAATAAGTTCAAACCCTTGAGAATAATTGTATGCAGTGATTTTTTTATTTTTTAATAAAATTTATTTATTTATTTATATTACGACTGAGTCTTACACAAAATTAGTAATTTACATTGCATAATAAAGTATTTTGATAAGTCGGCGTAATCAAGTGGTTATCCCCACTTTCGTGTAACTCCTCAGATTGTTCGCCACAGTAAGTCTACTGACCTCCTGGTCGCGATAAGTCTAGTGGTTGGGTTCTTCGCAGTCTTCTTGTTGGTGTAGTAGTCAGCATACAGCGTATGCCCAAATTTTCATACTGGTACAAACGTTGTAGATGTTTTGTTGCTTAATTTCATCCGCGACTAGCTCGATTTTTAGATCTCGATGGAGGTTGTCGTTTCGAATGTATCATGGTGCATTAACAATACATCGCAAGATTTTATTTTGAACTGTTTGTATGATTTTGATATTTGTCTTCTTGGCACAACCCCAGGGTTGGCTAGCTTATGTCCATACAGGTTTCAGGATTTGTTTGTATAGCAGCAGTTTGTTATGGATCGCTAGTTCAGATTGTCTCCCTAAGAGCCAATGTATGCAGTGACTGGCTGCTGATACACATTTGAGCAGATAAGCTCCTTGTCAAAACTCTGGGATTGTCTTGTATGGCAGCTAGTTTCTTTCGCGTCCGTCCAAACTAAAGGGTTTCGATGATTATTTCGCAAGGATTTCTTCCGATTGACCCATGCTCAGCAAAATTGTTATCGACCCAGCTGCTAGGAGGAGTGCCGCTACACTTGCACCTATAATCTCTTTGTACTGGAACTATGGACTCCAATGCGTGATAGCGGCGGACAATCCAAATTCTTTTCTCAGTGTCCCAATTCTCCATTTTCGAATTTAAAAATCAATCTATAAAATAAAAAAAAAGAGTGAGTCCATTAGTACTCTCAAGGAGATGTGTAAACATGGCATATGTATAATGCGTGTGTATGGTTTACTTTGAAGGAAGAAGAAATGAAATTTTACTAACCAGATTTTTTCATTCGTTTATTACCATCAAATTGGTCTATTACTCTTTCGGTATAACCAACGCAATTGGCCTATGGTAGCTGCAAGCATCAAAGACGTGGTCCCATATCTCGTAGTACATATATCTTATATTTCTCACATATCTCGTAGAAGATATATTTCGATCTGAGTTCTTGTGCAAATCGAATTCGTATCGCAGGAAATTTATAAGTGATTCATCACTGATCTTAGGGAACAGCAAAATGAAATCCCTGCTCATAATCATCGGCAAAAGATGTTAGTCTCCTTGAAGAATTTTTGAAATTTCAGAATATGGAGCAAAGACGAAATGTATGTACTTGATTATGTCTTCGACAGCTTTATTCGGCGAGGTGTATACAACTACCAAAAGCATCTTATATCGCCAATGGGTTGTGTTGTTACGCTCATACCAGTTGTTTGTCCAACGATGATTTCCTTATGCGAGGTGACTGTATGAGTTCTACTTGAATTTTTATATACTGCTACTCCATCCGCCCGCTGACTATTCCTCTTGAACTGAACGCAGCATTGAAAATTAGGAAAATTGAACATGCAGGTCATTCTAGGAGAGCAAAAGAATTGAACATCCCTGCGTGACTGTATTAGTTAGGTCGAGGTGAAGCGACCTGAGATTCTGGCAGTTCAATGTTAAAAACCAGACGTCATTATTATCTCGTACAAAATGCGCCATTACATCCTGAGCTATACTTAGCAGTTTTGTGGTGCGGCGCGTTAACTCATTTTGAAGAGGACCAATTGAGGTTGCATTTTTACGTTCATGGTAGAAGACATAATCATTGTTAGCCGACGTGATGAACTGCTCTACGAGATCGTGATATAAAGCCACATACACAAGTTGTTGACTGTGTTTTTTATCGTAAGAGTATACTATCTAGGTACCACTCTCTATAGTGCATAAGTTGTGGTGACACACGCTATTTTAAATTTTTTTATTTTTTCTATTCGCTGAAAATGTCGATTCGTCGTTTCTATTTAATTTTATAAATGTTTCTTTGTTTTCTTTCCATACTACATATTTATATATACATATACACTCAGACTATGTGTATAGTACAAAATTTATATATGTATTTTGTTGTTTTTGTTGTTTTTTTATTATTTTACATTTTGTTTCTTTTTTTCAATGAAGATATTTAAACGTAGTACGTCATTTCCGTTCGTTTCATTTGAAAGTTTACTACCATACAAAAATTTTTGGCATACGCGCGTAAAGATGTTTACACATCAAAAATGGAACAGATTAGTTATATAGAAAAAAGTTATTATTTTTTTTTTGGTAGCAGGTTTCATCAGCCACCCTGCAGTAGGAAAAAGAAATAAATTAAGGAGAGACAAAAAAATAGGCAATACAAATGAATCTAATGATCGTCCCAACCTTCTGTCGTTTATACGGAAAAAATTAGTAGTAAAAACGGGGTTGGGGCGAGGGGTGGTAAGTGGCAGTTAAGCGATTAGTCATCGGGGTGATTAGCAAAACTCAAGGTACATTGAAGTACATTTAATTACCCGACGTATTAGTCATATTATTAGGAGCGTGATAATGGAAGTGGGCGGGATCCGTAACTGGTGAGAAACGGATTTTGTCTGTTCGTTAAGATTGTTTTGGTTAAGAAATATGGATTTTCGAATTTCGTAAGATTCTAAGATATTAACTTCACTCAGAATATCTCTGAATAATTGCTTCGATATTCTGAATAATTTGATGAAACTAAAAATATATAAAAAGTTATTGTTAGAAAAGTTATGATTAATTATGAAGATTGTTATTGTATTTCTTACCTTTTATTTGGCATGTCGAGCACGTTTGGACTATCATGAAATCGTTTTCGTTGAGTATCGACCGGTGCTATTTCATCCTCTAATTCATCATTACTCGATTGTAAAAAAATACAATGCTCGATTCCGTAATATACAATAAATAAATTTAATATTTATATTTTATTTAACTAATTTTATGTTTGTGGAAATGTTTTCAATACAGCTCATCACTAAAACAAACAAAACTGCATCTGTCACGTTTTCATTAAAGTGATTTTTGATTTCTAAAATTTCATAATAGATATTTTCGAAATTATCGAACGAAGTAATGTTTATCGAAAATTTCATAATAGCTATTTTCGATGTTATCGTTCGATATTCTCGAAAATAAACGATTTCGAAAATACCTTAATAGGCCCCTTTGATTATAAAACGAAGTAATCAGATTTCGTAGTTGGGGGATTGGAGTTTCAGACATTGAAAGAAATTAAGTTATATTCCAAATCAAAATTTGTATTTCAAATTAAATTCATTTCAAAACATAGGTACTTTTTTAAATGTAAATTGTTGATGGTTGTTGGTCTCCTCCTTTTAATTCTTCTAAAATCCATTCTAGAAAAAAAAACTATAATGAACTTTACTTCTATAGCATCATTGTTATAACACCTACCAATAGCTGTTATTATTAAAATCATCAGTGCATGAATCTGCTCCCAAATTTCATCATTGAATTGTCCCGTGTCGCGAAGAGTTCCAAAATTATACACCGGCTTCAAAAAACTCTGAAGTTTAATGGTCCCGGTTGATTTCCACTATTTACATCTTGTGCCGAACGAGGAAAAAACTACGTGTGGTTGTGTAAATACAAGCGACAGTATTGTTTTCAATAACCATGATTTTTTTTATTGTTGGCTGCAGTTGTTTTCAGAATAGGACAGGCATATCCTAAATTAACAATTAAAAGTTAAAATATATATTATAAACCAATTTAATGCATTTTCCTTCAGCAACAATCAAAATGTAAATAAATTATTTTTAGACACGACATAACTTTTACTTTCTTTTACAAAGTAAAATTAAGTTGTATAGTGTAGTATTTAAGAAAATTTTCGACCTCGAGTCCGAAAAAGTGGGTTTTGGGGTGATGTCCATCTGTTTGACGGCATGTGGCCTCTACAAAAAGCCCAGACGGATTCCTTCATACTTAGATTCATCATTCTTAGTTTCATTCTTCATATTTTTTATAGATCAGGGGATTCTGAAGTATTACGGAAATCGGCACGCTAAAAGTGGCAGCTTCTTAAGTTATTGTTTTTCGACAGTATAGAATTTGCATAAAAATGGAAACTGATCAGAAAAACCTTCTTACTTTAGGATTTTTGATAAATCGGCAGATTCTAGTGAAATTTACTGATCCGGAAGTGGCAGCTTCCATAGGATGTTTTTGGTGTTTTGCTAGTATTTTGAAAAATTAAAAATAACTAAACAAAATATGCAACGTAATTTAGATTATTTTGTAAAAATTTATGTTTTGAATTTTTCAAATATTTTGAAAATTGCGGCATTTACAAAAAACCTGGTAAGAAAAAATATTTAAAATTAAATATGGGTAAAAAAGAGGAACCATTTTTGATTTTCGGCCAATTAAGCGGAAATGTTAAAAAAAACTAACAATTACGAACTATACGTTTCAGATTATGAGATGATGAAACATGCACACACATTACCCACTCTTTTTTGTGCTGACTAACCGCGAATTGTTTGCACGAGTAGTTTCTAAAATATGGGGTTCAACCATCACTTTTCAGATTTTATTTTTTTTTATTTTTATTTCATTTGCTTATGTCAACTAGCACTTTTCAGATGTGGATTAGTATACTAATCGATTGATAAAATTTTGTAATATCGTATAGTGCTTGTAGATAATAAAACTGAAGATTATTTCCAACCTATTTCTGAATAAGCTTTTAGCGATTCTAAAATAATTGTTAGGGTAATTTCTAGAACTTTATGCTAAGACAACTATTTATGTTTGTGTAAATCTGGAGTTGTTAGGAATTAGAATATTACAAATTTCATTTTCATGAATTCGCCTTTAGTTTATATTGCGACTGAAAAAGTTCAAGCTTTCTTTTCATCTTTTGTACATATCTCATCACTATCTATAAAGTTGTCTCTCTAATTGTGAAACCTTATATAATTAAGATTTAGTGATTATTGGTTTTGGTCTTTTGTAATTGGTACCTATACTATTTTTATATTTGGTCACTTTAAGAACCCAGAATTTTCTATTTTATTTAGATTTTAAATTCTGTGAAGTCTTCATTTTTAATTGGTAACTGGTAATATAGTAATTTAGGTTGTAATACAATGAGTAATATGTAATCGGGTTAAGGTAATATTTAATATGCAATATGGAATCTGTAATATGTAAAGTTAATAATTAGTAAAAAGCAATTTAGTTATTTTCGAAAACAAATATTCATTTATAGATACCTACTCAATCAAAAAAATACCCTCGCAAGGCCACTTATCGGAATAAGTAGGCTCCCAATCAATGTGTCTTGGCTTAAGGCAATTTATAAATACTCGGTATTTTCAGCGAATCTTAATTATTTTGTTAATGTTATTTTACCAAAGAAATTTGTGTGACTCGATGAATTTTTGAAACTATTTTAACTAACTATTTTATTTTCTTATGACAGTTTAAGATGCCGCATTTTTCCAGATTCCATTTCTCATATTCAGGTGTTTCTTTTAAACTCTTCCATGGGCATTTGTGTTGGCGGTACTGCGTGATCTTACTCCCTTTGTTGAAAACCTAATCATAACCTAAAGCTAATTCGTCTGCACTAGTATATTTAAAATATTCACGTAATTTAGAAACATCAAAATATTGAGGACGGAATGTCCACAATTGCTGTAGTTAGGTTCCTTCATCAGTTTTCGATTAAACATTTTTAATCAGACAATTTATTGATATTTAACGATTTAATCAAACAATTTCAAACTAAAATTTAAATTTTAAAATTTTATTGTAAAATTGATTAGGGTACATCATTTATGTTCATCTAATTGTATCCTTACTATCTACGCCTTAGTAGCCGTTTCAAACAAATCCTTTGTAATGTGTAATTAGTAATAAGCAATTGGTGTCTTACTAATAACTCCTTACACGTTACTATTTGCTTTTTACTACTTACTCTCGACTTGTTACTCTTTGCTCTTTACTATTTAATCTTTACACTTAACTGATTACTCTTACTGTTATTACTCTTTGCTCTGTACCTCGTATATTTAGTGTTGTATTGTTTAGTGATTATCAAGCTTCATCAACCTGATTATTGGTTTTTAATCTATTATTTCTAAGTCTATATTATTGTGTTAAGTGACTCCTATGTTATTGTAATTTATATTTCATGTTCTGTTTAGATGTCGATTAGTATATAAAATGCTAACAATAGCCAATTTAGAAGTTTTAAAATGATTCAGGAATGATCAAATTATGTAATGTTGCGAATTACGTGTAGCTAAGCGGATCTCTTCTAAGCTATTTATTTATAAGCTCTTATGGCACGAACTAACTAGCCTCGTATTTTGAACTAGATACTCGAACTGTTTACTAATTTACTATTAGGAGACTATACTAAATTTTCTTTTCATATATTCTTCTTCAGTCATATTCTGACTGGCATGGACATCTCAATTTTAACATTTTGGGGTCATCTCATCATATATTGATTATACGTTATTTCTCTTTCATCCAATTCTTGCTTTACTTGTTATGACCTAACAATTCACTATAAACTATAAAATTCATGTATTTTGAATTAGATCTAAGTTTCGGGCCATTTGGTATTTTACTATTAGGAGAATACTAAATTTCGTTTTTATGTATTGGCCTTCAGTCATTTCCCGACTGGCATGGACATCTTAAATTCATTTGGGGTCATCTCATCAATGTTGATTATACAGTTGTTTCTTTCGTAATATTCGCTTACAATTTAACAGGGTTGCTTTACTTATGATGTCCTAACAATTTATTATAAACTATAAAATTTTGATGTGGGTCACTTTGATAACTATTTAGCTACACCACGCTATACATCCTTTTTTTCATTCCCTATCTATCTTAGAACTGGCATGGCTATATACCAGTAGATTACATCATATTCGCACATCATTCAGACCCAACAAATTTCCCGTAAAGTTACTATTTTCCGTTCTTCTATTAATAAGTTTAACAAATTTAATTTTTCATAACCATTAAACGGAAAATACCCGTTTTGCTATTTCTGCTTTACATATTTCACTTTTCCACAAATTTAAACATTAGTTAATTAATTTTGGCGGTTTATTGATTGATCAGTTTATTATAGAGAAATGTAGGGAAATAAATAATTTCCACTTTTTAATCTAATTGCGAACCAACGATGAATAGTTTTTAACCTAATAAATTTATGTATAAAATACTACTTGTTTTTAACGGAACTAGTTGACTATTAATAATATTTGGCCTGTTTTTTATTACTAAATTTCCTTTTTATGTATTGGTCTTCAGTCATTTCCCGACTGGCATGGACATCTCAACATTTTGGGGTCATCTCATCACATGTTGATTATACAGTTGTTTTTCTTTCATCCTACTTATGATATTATAACTTATGCCACTTAGATAACTATTTAGGTACACTATGCTTTACCTCCTTTTTCCATTCCCTATCTATCTTAGAACTGGCGCTATGGAAAATGGTGATTAATAAATGTGTCTTTGCTTAAGGTGTAATTTATAAATTATCGATTGTTTTGGTATTTTCACCAAATCATAATTATTTTGCTAATGTTTTTGTTGTTGATTGACGAGTAAAAGCTCGAACATTTGTGAACGAAAAACAAACTCTTCGATCATTTTTCGAAATTAAATTAGGATTAAAAATTTTATAGCTAACTATTTTATTTTTTTATGGCAGATTGACCTCATAGTTTAATGTGCCGTATTTTCCAGATTCCATTTGCCATCTTCGCCTATTTCTCTTAAACATTTCAAGGGCATTTGTGTTTGCGATTTTGCGCGAGTTTTCTGCCTTTGTTGAAAAACTAACTAATAAAATAAAGCTAATTCGTCTGCACTAGTATATTTAAAATATTCACGTAATTTAGAAACATCAAAATATTGAGGACGGAATGTCCACAATTGCTGTAGTTAGGTTCCTTCATCAGTTTTTGATTAAACATTTTTGTTCAGATAATTTATTGATATTTTACGTTAAAACTTCAAATTAATTAATTTAATTTTAACATAAAATAAAAAATTTTAAAATTTTATTGTAAATCGTATTCATATCTATTTAATTGTATCCTTGCTAGCTATTTAAACATCTACACCTTAATAGCCGTTACAAAAAAAATCCTTTGTAATGTGTAATGAGTAGTTAACAATAATTGGTGTCTTAAAATTATCTCCTTACATTTTATTATTTGCTTAATACTACTTGCTCTCTTTTTATTATTGTTACTATTTGCTCTTTACTATTTAATTTTTATTCTTAAATGATTGCTCTTAGTGTTATTACTCTTTGCTCTGTACTTCTGTATTTCGTATATCATTGTTTAGTGATTATCAAGTTTCGTCAACCTTATTATTGATTTTCATCTATAATTTCTATGTTTGTACTATTGTTTAGTGATTATAGTTAGTATATAGTTGGATAATAGTTTAGTGATTATACTATTGTTTAGTGACTCCTACTGATTTTGATTTTATATTATTGTAATTTATATGTCATGTTATGTTTAGATGTCGATTAGTATATAAAATGCTAATAATAGCCAATTTAAAAGGTTTTAAAATGATTTAGGAATGATCAAAGTATGTAACGTTGCGAATTACGTGTAGCTAAGCGGATTTCCTTCTAAGCTAGCCTAGTGTATTTTGAACTAGATCTAAGTTTCGAACCGTTTACTAATTTACTATTAGGAGACTATACTAAATTTTCTTTTCATATATTCATCTTCAGTCATTTTCCGACTGGCATGCACATCTCAATTTTAACATTTTGGGGTCATCTCATCACATATTGATTATACGTTATTTTTTTCATCCAATTCTTGCTTTACTTACTATGTCCTAACAATTCACTATAAACTATAAAATTGATGTTATTTTACTGTGAGCGGAATACTAATTATCTTTTTCATGTATTCTTCAGTCATTTACCGACTAGCATGGACGTCTCAACATTTCGGGGGCATCTCATCACATGTTGATTATACAGTTGTTTTCTTTCATTTCATCCTACTTATGATGTCCTAACATAATTATAATTTTTGATAATTTTGATTTTGTTAGATGAATATTTCATGTTCTGTTTAGATGTAGATTACTATAAAATGCTTATAATAGCCAATTTGGATAAAGCTTTAAAATGATTCAGGAATGATCAAATTGTGTATAGTGTTGTGAATTACGTGTAGCTAAGCGGATAATTGTAATTGAACAAAACTCTATTTTACCTGTTTATTTATATGCGTTGTACTAACTAGCCTGTTATTTTGAACTAAATCGTCCTTTTCATACATTCGTCTTCAGTCATTTTCTGACTGGCATGAACATCTCAAATTTAACATTTTGGGGGTCATCTCATCGCATGTTGAATATCCAATTGTTTCGTTCGTAATATTTGTTATAATTTAACAGGGTTACTTAACTTATGATGTAATAACCATTTATTATAAACTATAAAATTTTAATGTGGGTCACTTTGATAACTATTTAGCTACACCACGCTATACATCCTTTTTTTCATTCCCTATCTGTCTTAGAACTGACATGGCTATATACCAGTAGATTACATCATATTCGCACATCATTCAGACCCAACAAATTTCCCGTAAAGTTACTATTTTCCGTTCTTCTGGTAATAAGTTGAACAAATTTAATTTTTCATAACCATTAATCGTAAAATGCCCGCTTGGCTATTTCTGCTAAAAAAGAGTTTATATTTTTCACTTTTCCACAAATTTAAACAACAATTAATTGATTTTGCCGGTTTATTTATTTGATCAGTTTAGTATAGGGAAATTTAGGGAAATAAATAATTTCCACTTTTAAGGCTAATTGCGATAAGTACTAACGATGAATAGTTTCTAATTGTCTATCTAATTGTATCCTTGTTTTTATATTATTGTAATTTATATGTCATGTTATGTTTAGACGTCGATTAGTATATAAAATGCTAATAATAGCCAATTTAAAAGGTTTTAAAATGATTTAGGAATGATCAAAGTATGTAACGTTGCGAATTACGTGTAGCTAAGCGGATTTCCTTCTAAGCTAGCCTAGTATTTTGAACTAGATCTAAGTTTCGAACCGTTTACTAATTTACTATTAGGAGACTATACTAAATTTTCTTTTCATATATTCATCTTCAGTCATTTTCCGACTGGCATGCACATCTCAATTTTAACATTTTGGGGTCATCTCATCACATATTGATTATACGTTATTTTTTTCATCCAATTCTTGCTTTACTTACTATGTCCTAACAATTCACTATAAACTATAAAATTGATGTTATTTTACTGTGAGCGGAATACTAATTATCTTTTTCATGTATTCTTCAGTCATTTACCGACTAGCATGGACGTCTCAACATTTCGGGGGCATCTCATCACATGTTGATTATACAGTTGTTTTCTTTCATTTCATCCTACTTATGATGTCCTAACATTTCATAATAAACTACGAAATTCAAATTATAATTTTCCCACTTAGATAACTATTTAGGTACACCACACTATACATCCTTTTTTTTCATTCCCTATCTATCTTAGAACTGGCCTGGCTATACGAGTATATTACATCAGTTGCACACATCATTAGTAACATTGAAATCAAAAGATCATCAAACATTAAATTGTTGAAGTATAAAATCACAATTTTAGAATGTACAAATTGCGTTTTTCAGCCCTTCTTTAAATCTATACTATTGTTTAGTGATTATCAACTCCAACTGATTTTGTTAGATGTATATTTCATGTTCTGTTTAGATGTAGATTATTATAAAATGCTTATAATAGCCAATTTGGATTAAGCTTTAAAATGATTCAGGAATGATCAAATTGTGTATAGTGTTGTGAATTACGTGTAGCTAAGCGGATAATTGTAATTGAACAAAACTCTATTTTACCTATTTATTTATATGCGTTGAACTAACTAGCCTGTTATTTTGAACTAAATCGTCCTTTTCATACATTCGTCTTCAGTCATTTTCTGACTGGCATGAACATCTCAAATTTAACATTTTGGGGTCATCTCATCGCATGTTGAATATCCAATTGTTTCGTTCGTAATATTTGTTATAATTTAACAGGGTTGCTTAACTTATGATGTCCTAACAATTTATTATAAACTATAAAATTCAAATTTTAATGTGGGCACTTTGATAACTATTTAGCTACACCACGCTATACATCCTTTTTTTTCATTCTTTTTTATCTATCTTAGAACTGGCAAGGCTATATTCTAGTAGATTACATCATATTCGCACATCATTTAGACTCAACAAATTTCCCGCAAAGTTACTATTTTCCGTTCCGTAGTAATAAGTTGAACAAATTAATTTATTCATAACCATTAATCGGAAAATGCCCGCTTGGCTATTTCTGCTAAAAAAGTGTTTACATTTTTCACTTTTCCACAAATTTAAACAAAAAATTGATTTTGTCGGTTTATTTATTGATCAGTTTATTATAGGGAAATATTAGATAAATATAACTATAATAGAAATATAATGTAATAACGGATTGTCCACAATTGCTCTCTACTATAGTTCCTTTGATTCAACAGTTTTAATCAGACAATTTATTGATATTTTACGTTTGACTTCAAATTAACTAATTTAATTTCAACCTAAAATTAAAAATTTTAAAATTTTATAGTAAATTGTATTTATGTCTATCTAATTGTATCCTTGTTTTTATATTATTGTAATTTATATTTCATGTTATGTTTAGATGTCGGTTAGTATATAAAATACTAATAATAGCCAATTTAAAAGGTTTTAAAATGATTCAGGAATGATCAAATTATGTAATTTTGCGAATTACGTGTAGCTAAGCGGATTTCCTTCCAAGCTATTTCTCTGTATAAACTATTATATGCCATGAGCTAACTAGCCTAGTATTTTGAACTAGATCTAAGTTTCGAACCGTTTACTAATTTACTATTAGGAGACTATACTAAATTTTCTTTTCATTTATTCATCTTCAGTCATTTTCCGACTGACATGGACATTTCAATTTTAACATTTTGGGGTCATCTCATCATATATTGATTGTACGTTATTTCTCTTTCATCCAATTCTTGCTTATGCCCTAACAATTCACTATAAACTATAAAATTCTTGTTATTTTACTGTTAGGAGAATACTAATTATCTTTTTCATGTATTGGTCTTCAGTCATTTTCCGACTGGCATGCACGTCTCAACATTTCGGGGTCATCTCATCACATGTTGATTATTCAGTTGTTTTCTATTGTTTCATCCTACTTATGATGTCCTAACATTTCATTATAAAATGTGAAATTCAAATTATAATTTTTCCCACTTAGATAACTGTTAAGGTACACCACGCTATACATCCTTTTGTCATTCCCTATTTATCTTAGAAATGGCATGGCTATACGAGTATATTACATCATGTTCACACATCATTAGTAACATTGAAATCAAAAGATCATCAAACAATAAATTGAAGAATAAAATCACAATTTTAGAATGTACAAATTGCGTTTTTCAGCCCTTCTTTAAATCTATACTATTGTTTAGTGATTATCAACTCCAACTGATTTTGTTAGATGTATATTTCATGTTCTGTTTAGATGTAGATTACTATAAAATGCTTATAATAGCCAATTTGTATAAAGCTTTAAAATGATTCAGGAATGATCAAATTGTGTATAGTGTTGTGAATTACGTGTAGCTAAGCGGATAATTGTAATTGAACAAAACTCTATTTTACCTATTTATTTATATGCGTTGAACTAACTAGCCTGTTATTTTGAACTAAATCGTCCTTTTCATACATTCGTCTTCAGTCATTTTCTGACTATCATGAACATCTCAAATTTAACATTTTGGGGTCATCTCATCGCATGTTGAATATCCAATTGTTTTGTTCGTAATATTTGTTTATAATTTAACAGGGTTGCTTAATTTATGATGTCCTAACAATTTATTATAAACTATAAAATTTTAATGTGGGTCACTTTGATAACTATTTAGCTACACCACGCTATACATCCTTTTTTTCATTCCCTATCTGTCTTAGAACTGACATGGCTATATACCAATAGATTACATCATATTCGCACATCACTCAGACCCAACAAATTTCCCGTAAAGTTACTATTTTCCGTTCTTATGGTAATAAGTTAAACAAATTTAGTTTTTCATAATCATTAACCGTAAAATGCCCGCTTGGCTATTTCTGCTAAAAAAGGGTTTACATTTTTCACTTTTTCACAAATTTAAATAACAATTAATTGATTTTGCCGGTTTATTTATTAATCAGTTTATTATAGGGAAATATTGGATAAATATAACTATAATAGAAATATAATATAATAACGGATTGTCCACAATTGCTCTCTACTATAGTTCCTTTGATTCAACAGTTTTAATCAGACAATTTATTGATATTTTACGTTTGACTTCAAATTAACTAATTTAATTTCAACCTAAAATTAAAAATTTTAAAATTTTATAGTAAATTGTATTTATGTCTATCTAATTGTATCCTTGTTTTTATATTATTGTAATTTATATTTCATGGTATGTTTAGATGTCGGTTAGTATATAAAAAACTAATAATAGCGCCAATTTAAAAGGTTTTAAAATGATTCAGGAATGATCAAATTATGTAATGTTGCGAATTACGTGTAGCTAAGCGGATTTCCTTCTAAGCTATTTCTTTGTATAAGCTATTATGTCACGAACTAACTGGCCTAGTATTTTGAACTAGATCTAAGTTTCGAACCGTTTACTAATTTACTATTAGGAGACTATACTAAATTTTCTTTTCATTTATTCATCTTCAGCCATTTTCCGACTGACATGCACATCTCAATTTTAACATTTTGGGGTCATCTCATCACATATTGATTATACGTTATTTCCCTTTTATCCAATTCTTGCTTTACTTACTATGTCCTAACAATTCATTATAAACTATAAAATTCATGTATTTTGAATTAGATCTAAGTTTCGGGCCATTTACTATTTTACTATTAGGAGAATACTAAATTTTCTTTTTATGTATTGGTCTTCAGTCATTTCCCGACTGGCATGGACATCTTAAATTCATTTTGGGGTCATCTCATCAATGTTGATTATACAGTTGTTTCGTTCGTAATATTCGCTTATAATTTAACAGCATTGCTTTACTTATGATGTCCTAACAATTTATTATAATCTATAAAATTTTAATGTGGGTCACTTTGATAACTATTTAGCTAGATCACGCTATACATCCTTTTTTTCATTCCCTATCTGTCTTAGAACTGGCATGGCCATATACTAGTAGATTACATCATATTCGCACGTCATTCAGACCAACGAAATTTCCCGAATCTAATGTAGTGCAATAAAAACTTGCTTTAATTGTATTTTACTGAATTGTTGAGAAAAGTGAAAAACTTATATAATTATTAATAAAATGTTCAAAACGACTAAAACTTCATACGATGAATTATTTCTAAAATAATAAAATTGTTTATTAAATAATACTGGTTTTTAAAGGAACTATTTGACTATTAACATTATTTGGCATGTTTTTTGTTACATCGGAGAGATCAGAGAAATAAAAGGAAAGCCTTTTCCGTTTTTTGTATTTTATCGGATCGATCCGATACATTTTTTTTTTTCGTTTTTCTAATTTCTCTGACTATTCTCAGATCGTCATTTTTTCCATCTGCATTTTTCTTCAGATAGTTCAGAGAAAAAACCTATTTGAAATATTTTGACAGAAAATATGGCGGACGCTATAGAAAATGATAATTAATAAATTTATTTGTAATATTTATCTTATTTTTATTAAATTAATTGTAAAATTAATATTACGCTAATTTATTATTTGTTCGTAGTAGACAGACAAATTACATACTTTGTTCAGTACAGTGCATGCAACTCGATAAAGAGCCTTTTGAAATAAAATATCCGACATGTCAGATAAATAATCTCTGATTTATCAGGTAC
Organism: Nephrotoma flavescens; assembly: GCA_932526605.1. Taxonomy (NCBI): domain Eukaryota; kingdom Metazoa; phylum Arthropoda; class Insecta; order Diptera; family Tipulidae; genus Nephrotoma; species Nephrotoma flavescens. The sequence continues at coordinate 193,782,194 of OW052220.1, forward strand.
AATAAAAAACAGGGCAATTAACGTTGATTATTATTGCAAAAACCTTTTAAGAGGCGCTAAATATTTAAATTAGTTTTTCTTTGCCACGAAGTGTTGTTTGTCGGAATTTTCGATAGTCATATTGGACACTTCGATATTGAACGTCGTTTAGTTTATAGGATTTATGAAGCCCAGTCATTTAACTCGATGCCTAAATCTTATTGATCTTGGTATAATTTACTAATTGATTTAAGCGATTTTGCTGATTTAAGCGACTATAAATATACGAACTATACTATAAAGGATTTGCAAGCACCATGGTCTGGAATAAATATTCAATCTTTAGAAATCAGCTTTGACATGGTTTTTCTTTCTTTTTTTTTCTTTGAAATATAATTTTGGATTAAACTAGCCGAATTAATTTTTACGCGAGAAGGCAAAATTTCTAAAAACTGGTTTCGGACTAAAGAGAATTTAAATGTAAACTTGGTCGTTCCATTAAAACGCAGTCACTAATTATACAACTATTGCTCATTTTCGAATAAAGTATTAACCATTTATTCGAGCAAATTATATTTAAAATCTGCTATACGCTTTCTTACCCCTGATAATCACGAATTTTATTATTTTTGATGGACTGACGAAAGATGTTTTCAAAGAAAAATTGGATCGCTAGATGAACGATTTATAACTGCATATAAAAACATGAAGTATTAAATTTTGAAGTTCAATGCAGTTGGATGAGAAGACCTATATTTTTTGTATCTTCCAATTTTTGGTAACCTCACATTCTTATTAAACAATTTTCTTACACATTTTTTATTTAATCGGAATGGTATTTCCTTTAATTGGAATTTACTCAATTGACAATTCCATTTACGAGTATTTGAAACTAGAAGAAGATATTATAAAAGGTCATACAACCACTCTAGTATATTAGTATAGTTAAGGATTCCAATTGGTTAATTTTTGACTGGTTAGGTCTACTTTGATAATTCTTCCTTATTGTCGTAAAATTAAAATATTTCGAAATTTATATTGATTGATCTTTCACGTCATGTCAGTGTTACAGAGTGTTACGATCGGTGATGGAAATGGACAAAACTATGACACCCTGTCGAAGTGCATAACTCATGGGAAGACCCATCTTCCATGCCAGTACTATAGGCTGGCATGGAGCTATGGAATGTGCAGATTTGAATTTTTGGAATATGGATGTTGAATGAAAAACTACTATTAGCTATTTTTTAACGAATTAATTAACAAATCGTTTTAGTTTTAAATTAAACTATCTAAAGGCCGCGCCAAATTTATAACTAATGAAATCAAACTATACAATCTACAAATTTACTTACAAAATTAAAATGTTAATTATGTAATGAATCTTGTAATTTAAACTAATTAGGAAAACTTTATTATCTATACGAACAATCAATTGCTGCTTTAAACAAATCATCAATACTACACAACACATACTACACTATAATATTAAATTAAATATGGCGCCGACTTCAGGAAGTCCAAACTAAAATTATGGGTACGAAATTTAAAAAAATATATATCACGATAAAAGCGCGTAGTGCCGATTTCAGATATCGGTTTTATTTTATTATAAAATTCGACCAGCGAAAGGATCTCTAATTGATAACTTGACTCATGTAATATTTGATTTACAAACTGTACCCTCACAAGTTGTACGAGGTATCATTTAGGCCCTTTGCACAAATTGTGAATAATGTTGTGAATTACGTGTAGCTAAGCGGATAATTGTAATTAAAGAAAACTCTATTTTACCTATTTCTTTATATGCGAGGAACTAACTAGCCTACTATTTTCAATGAAAGGATCTCTAATTGATAACTTGACTCCTGTAATAATTGCTTTGCCAACTGTACCCTCACAAGTCATACGAGGTATCGTTTAAGCGAGAAACGTAGACAAACATTTCAATACAAGTAAAATGCTATGTCTGCCGCCATATTAGTAGAATCGCATAGGCGGGAAAAATCAATAATGTATGTGTGAGCGATATAGCTGCCTTTTGCAAACCAAAGACAACCCGTGCTAAGTTATTTTGCATCGATTAAAACAAAAAAATATAGCTTGCATAGTTTAGCTCAAGTATGCTTCGTTCCATTAAAACTCTTTATTTCAGTCACAGAACAGTGTTCAAAACACCTGAATATTTTTTCTGAAGGAGGAGCAAAATCCGAACGCTTTTTTGGAAATAAAGATGATACTGAGAAACCGCTCTCAAATAATTTATATTTATGAAAGTTTCAGTTTTTGATCCATTAAGTTTATATTGAAAGTTTTAAATATTTCTCCCATTTTCAATGTGTTCTCAAGGATACATTCATTTGAAGCTTTCGATACAATTGTGGATTAAATTGCTTAATTTAAAATTAATCATCATTTAATTATTTAAACATCATACGAAGGAAAATATAAATATTAAGGGAAATAACAATGTCTTCATGATTAAATTGTGCCGCAGCAATTTTCTTGATTTCATTGGCTAAATGAAAAATTCCAAAGTTTTGGTAATTGATAAAAGAGATAAAAAAAATTGTTATTGTGTTCGTTAATTGATCGACAAGACCCTTTATTCACTTCTGGGTGTAGTCAGCTGCCACAACACTGGGGTTTCGGTTTCGTTATAAAGATTCACAAGTTTATATTTTTCAGTTTATAAAACTTAAAAACTTCAACCGATGTAAAGCATTTTGAATATCCAATTTGAGTCACAAGCGCTCTAAATTGGAATGTTGAGCATAAGAAACAGGAGAAAATTGAAATTTTTTAAAATAATTATTTGCAAATATAATGCAACTATAGCAAAAATAATAATTGAAACTCACTTACCGAAATTCTTTGTGAGTCACTCCAAGGGCGAAAAGGCTGTTAAAATATAATGGACTAATTTCGCCAAATACAAAATATCCCCTTCACACAAAATAATTAAAAGTTTTAGAGTAAATCAAATTTAAGTATAAAATAACTTTAGTATAAAATTCACTGTCAGATATTTAAATGTTTGATTAATATTTAAAATAAACTAATTAAAATTTACAAAATATTGCACAGCACTTAATCTAGTAAATATAAAATTAATTGTCCTAATTGAAAGTAACATTTAAATAAAATATTGGTAAACATAAAAAAGCAATTTTGACCAACGTAGCGACACCAGTGAATCCTTAGCAAACATAACATTGCACTGCTGAAGGATATGATTGGAACCACGGAAGAGTATCCGATACCCATAAAGAAATAACAAACGTTTTTAACATAATATACGAAGCTCCAAATTAGATTTCCAAACATAGACCAGAAATAATGAGGTGTGATATTCACCATGTGATCAGTGTCAGTTTGTGCAGAAAGGTGCATAGTGAAATTTAGGTCAAGTAATAATAGAAAGCGAACAATTACTAAATTCTTAAACGTCTGCTATCATTAGAAATGCCGTATAGGACCATGAATACTCAAAATTCATATTAAACCGATGATCAAACCCTAAACTCTCATCTACGCAAAAATTATTATTTTTGAGTTAGTAAATCTTAGGACTGGGACGTCTTGAAAATCATTACGAGTAACATAGACAATACCCAAAATGAAACACCCAACAAGTATATTGAATGTCTAACATTAGATTTTTGAACTGGTCACGCATTATGACATAAGGAATAATTTAAATAACAACAATAAGGTATAATTTAAAAATGGTGGAAATTCGCACCATAAACGATAAAATTTGAACATTAAGGAATCGAAAATCACATTAAGATCATCCTCAAAAATCAAAGAATTTCTTAAAAGACAAAACTAAAAAATATAAAAATGTTCGATAAACTTAATTACTAAAACTCATATATCTTGCTGTTTATACCAATCAGTGAATTACTATTCTTAAAAACATATTATTTCATGTTCATACCAATCAAAGTATCAGCAACGTATATATTTAATATTCAGCCTCAAATTAATTGGTAACGACCTGCGCAAGTATTCGACATTATAACAAGTTTTGAAAGCTTGAATTACCATAATGTTATACGAATAGCTCAAACTTCCTCAATGAGGAAAACACGTCCCGATTAATTTCTAGCAAAATTTAGTTAACGTAAAAAATTTATTTCCATTTATATTTACTAGCCTTGCTATATTTACCACTAACCACTAACTTCCTCTAGCTATCTATTAATCAGTTTAAATTCAGTTAACAGCTGCACACTTCAGAAAATCATCACTTCAGAAAAGAGACTTGAAATAAACATGCATGCAAAATGATGCAAAAACAAGGGCGGTTTAATAGATTTGCATGGAAATTGCATTGTTTTTGCAAATACGATACCGTAAATATTAAAAATGGGCAAATTTTTGTAATAGAGTTAGCCAATCCCAACTGACACTTGAATTGCAGATTAACGGAAAGTACAGTAACTTTTTATAACTATGAAAAAAATATTCATTAATTCATATGTTTCATTTCAGGGGCTACGTAAAATGGCTATACTGTCACTATAATTCACATAATAAAACGTTCACCATATTCATACATCTGAGACTGAACGGCCTGCCCTAAGTTCAGTTATAAGATTCGTAAAATAACGTAAATATCTGGACCAGATATATACTCGTACAAATCTTATTGATGTTAGAATTCAAACACTAAATCCGAAGAAAAAATTATGAACGGCTGCTATCATTAAAAATTCCCAAACCGATGACCAAAACCTAAATTCTCATGTTCTACGCAAAAATGATTATTTTTCAGTTAGTAAATCTTAGGACTAGGACGTTTTGAAAATCATTACGAGTGAAATAGGCAATACCCAAAATCTAAACACCCAAGTAGTACATTAAATGTTCTAACATTAGATATTTGAACCGGTCACGCATTATGACATTCCCATCGCATCGTCCTGAAAATTTGAGCTGATAAAATATTTTCCAGGAAATGGTATTAATTGAGGATTACCGAAACTGTATGTATCTAATATCACAATCGTAACATTTTCAAATGATGCCAGTACTGCAGCCGATAAGAGAATACCTTCCATATTATCGTACAAACTAAAAAAAAATTATCGTACAAACTAAATTTCGAGATTGAGAATCACAACAGATTTTCCATGCATCACACAAGTCTAACAAAACTCTCTATATCAAGCAGATTAAGCTGGTGAGGCTGTTGGATATCCATGTAATACATACTAAATTGGATAAGTAAAAGCCACCCTAGTTTTGGGATTTCCAGCACATCGAAAATTGTTCTAAATAATTAGGACCAGATCTACTATAAAATCCCCTTTGACAACAATAAGAAATAATTTATATAAGAGCCACTAAATTTGTGCTGCTCGTTGACGAAATGACCATAAAATAACGCAGTCAGAGCCACTAGGAGCAGTCAGAACTACTTAAAGATAGTATTGTGGTTGAAGTTTATTATCGATTTTCCCCTTGTAGCGATAAAAAAAGTTATGAATCTGCTGATTTGGAACCGTAAACTTGTGGGAAGTGCAAAGTTGTGACAACTCTTTAAAATTGGTTATGTTCCCGTAAAGAACTTTTATTTACAAAGCAGTTAACTGAAGGCCAAATGTTTGTAAAATTCACTGGTGTCACAGATGCAGAAAAGTTAAATTTAATAGAAATATGTTAATTTAAAAATTATGAATAGAATAACACTTACAATTTCAGCAAAATCAGGCTTTTCATAGTATCGACCAAAACGTGATTAGTATAAAGTCCTGTAACAATGCACTAATCTCTTCATCGAAGACGCTACCACGCTCCTATTGGATATGGCCCAGGATATCTAAAATAGTTTGTTATTAAAATAAATATATCAAATTTGTAAAAATGAAATTAGCCCTTACTAAATGCATAATCGACGCCAATCTAATCTGGTTAATGTAAACTTTGCCTATGGAGCCACATGGACACATTTACTGGAAGTGATTGAAGTTTATAGCTTGTAATGAATTAAATGATGTGCATGTAATTAAATGAACCTAAAATTATGAAATGAAAATTATTATGAAAATATAAAATATGTTAGAATTAACGCCAATTTAAAAAATTGCGAAATGTCCAATTCAACCAGCAATGGTTGAATTGGACATTTTTATTGTATTAATTAAGTATCAATATTATTTATTAATTTTTAATAGAACTCATCGCAATGTACTCGAAAAAACAATTTTCGATACCCTTGGCCCAAACAAACATGAGTAATATTAAATTTTTCCGCTTTTCAAAACTCCGCCTTTTTAGGTGTTTTTCCTGAATTAAGAGGAATGAGTTCACAAAAAGGATTGAAAAACCGGGACTTAATAAACACATTTTTATTAATCACTTGTTTTTTGTTCCGCAGAATTCCGCAGAAAAACCGGGAGTTTGATAGCCAGCTTCAAGATAGTCAAACTAATAATTAAAGTGAATCAAATTATTGTTGGATCCAAATCTCGTTGTGGTGGAATTCTATAACGTGAGTGTTAGAAGAAAATTTGTATTTTGCAAAATTTGGGCGTTTTTTTAACAGACTATGGTCCTATGTTGCATATCAAGCATTTAGCTATTGAAAATAAAACTAAGCCATTTTTCATATTATTTAAGAATTAAATATTAGCTGGTGTTACACAGGTATTTCTTCCAACCGAATTATAGTATATTTTTTGGAACCTACCATTCAATTTTAAATCACAGCGATATTCCATATAACAACGTTAAAAGCAGGTTTAAGTATACTAACAATAAATAAAAATTAAATCCCAATTTCATAATAAAAGATTAAGAATAATATTTCTCTCATAAAATATCGCACCATGCGCGTGCAATAAAACGATAAGTACTACTTATCGCGTTATTGCATGATTGCATTTTTAGAATATTAGCAATAGGCCCTACAGATGTGCCTATTCAGTTTTTTTTCGAATCCTCCTACAGTAATTATTAAGCTTTGAAAATAAATTTTAACCATGAGCTTACACCAAAATATTCAGTGAAAAATCTTTTTCCTGAAAATGTTTGTTTTTGAGTTATCGTTTTATTGCACGTTTTATTGCACGTTTTATTATCGTTTCATTTCCGAATTAATGTCGATGGTTTTCATAGTGTAGTACAGCTGAAATGAATAAATCTCGAGGAGTGGTTTTAGCAAATATTGTTTATTCTTATTAAGACTAAAATCATGTATGTTGTCATGTTTAGCCATAGATTTTAGCCGAAAGAGAAGTCCAAAATTATTTTAAGGGTTCTCCAATCATTTAAACTCGATACTACGAATTATTTGAGAACAAATTTGAGGCATATTTAAAAAATTATTACGTATTTACCTCATGGAGTTTATTATCAACTCATTAGGAATTCATAAAAATTGTTAGAGCCAATCTAGAAAACAACCTCACATAGTACAATCGAATTCATGGGAAATACTAAGAAATATACTTATGAACGATTACCAAAAGTACGTAACCACTTCAGTAGATGATAAATTCCCGAATACTGAAAATGATCTAATCGAATTCAGTCAGACCTATCAAATCAGTAGATTATCATCTCTGTATGGGTTTATTAAAAAATTATTATGAACTTTGGCTATTATGACAGAATAGAGGTTTTAAAAGAATAGAGGTTTTACGTTTTACTCGTAAAATATATCGGGAATTCTAATATAAATAAACATTTTGTGATGATGCATCTTTAAAAGGGCAAACCTAAATTCTGATTTTGGAATTAAAGTGGCATTCTAAATTAATTGCAAAGTGCATTTCTGAAATATGGCCATTTTTGAATTTTGATGAACCTCGATATGCTTTGGTTTTAAAATTGATTTAGAAGTAATTTCAGGAATATGACTATCGCGCGAAAGTTCGTCATAATGTTATTCAAATGAAAACGGATTTCAGCAACGTCAATCTGCATTTTGTAGGAAATTCCTAGGTATAAAAAAATATTTCTCGTTTCTATTTATTGTCGAATTTAATTTGAATTAAACTTTAATGTAATCGTAATAGATGTTTATGAAATTCACTAATAAGCACAGATTTAATTCTTTTAAATTTTAAAACAGATCTAATAAAACCGGACTGATAATGAATTTTAAACCTAATTAGCAAATATTTTTTAATCTAGCTCCCGAAATTAAATTTTACCAAAGACGGCGCCAAATTTATATTTATTGAATTCAACCACTAAAATCTAAAAAATAAATTATTAAATTCTTAAGTCAAGCAATAAACTAATTTAAGATAGCTAAGCAAAACTGTAGTAACTACGAACGACTAAATAATGTTTCAGGTGAGGCACAAACTAATATTAAAATGCTACTTCTACCAATATCATAAACTAAATCTGGCGCCAACTTAAAATATTCAAGATATAAGTATCGATATTTAACAAATATTTATTGTGCTAAAAATTTATTATTTGTGCTGATTCCAGTTGTCGGTTTTATCTTATTTGACCAGAGTATTTACATCAAATATGACATCTTTAATCGAAAACATGTTTCAGGCTGCTGTCAAAAGAGTTTACAGGAAAGCACCTCCTCTAGCTTGTAGGTATCCTTATATGACCCAATTTCAGATAATGAATTTTGCAATAAATCGTCACAAGATTTGGCTCAAAATTTGATTTTTGAAGTGGAATCACAAACTTGAATTCTATTTCCTATATTTTCATAAAAAAATCCCTTCAAAGATCCATTCATTTCAAGCTTTCTAAGCTATTATTGCGCTTTATAATTAAATTCCAAAATTTAAACTTAATCTCCAATTAACCATGGGGGCGTTTTAAATCACCCACCATACGAATTAACGTATTCAGCGTAGATAATGAGTGATAACATATCGAGAAAATTGTTACATTCGAAAGTACGTCGAATACACATTACGTCAGTAATTGACATGATTTCATTGGTTTTTGTAGTACAATAAATCTGATAATTGATAGAGTGGATAAAATAATGATGTTTGCATCATAAGTTTATACCTTTCAGCCACGTCGGATAAAACTCAGGGATTTGCAAAATTTCAACCGATGTAAGAAAATTTGAATAAATCGATCATTAGCTCTCTTGTACCAATAAGGGGAAATTTCAAAATTTATTGAAATAATTACTTGCAAATAATGAACGTAAAAAAAGTAAAAGAAGAGTCTTACCGAAATTCTGCATTAATCATAGCATAAATACAATTTTTAAATGTAAATCAAATTTGAGTAGAATGAATTAAGAATTAAATTTCACTGTTCGATTTGTTATTTAAAATTGAAATTTATAAAATATTGCACACCGCTAAATATAAAATAAATAAATATAATTTGAAAATAACATTTAACTAATATTAAATAACAAGATTATACATTAAATTATATGAAACACACAATTTTTCCACAAAGTGACGATACCAGGAAATCTCTAGCGTTAAATTCTATAGGAATTACACAAAAGTCATAGACCGAAGACAAATTACCAAAATTTACGCAGACTGATAAGGCCATCAAAATTTGAATTGGTCAACATCCCATGTCCCAACTACCTACAACTGATGACCTTAGTAATGCTGCTCCAACACTAGAGCTATTCTCCAATAAATCATAAGAATTCAATTTTACTAACCTGAATACAAATTTGTTTCTGTCACCCAAAAACTTAATTAGTTAAGCTATGAGGGTTCCAACTCAAAAACACGGGTTATTCTGTTTCTTTTACGGTGTGTTTGGAGGTCCCAGTATGTAAAATCCGTAAAAATCTTGGATTTTTTACGCAAAAGAAGTTTGCGTCTTTGATAATCAAGCATGTTTAGTACAAACAGGAAGTTCGTAGTTACGTAGTTATAAAGAAGATATTTTCACAAACAAGAATAATCAGAAAATAAATAAACCAATAGCAAAAATTTTGTTTTATTAATTTTTAGGGCAAGTTTAGGGCAAATATAAAAATGTTAGATAAACTTAATTACTAAAACTCTTATATCTTGCTGTGTATACCAAATCAGTGAATTATTCTTCTTCTTTGATCCAAGTATATCAGCAACGTATATATTTAATATTTAGCCTCAAATTAATTGGTAACGACCTGCGCAAGTATTCGACATCATAACAAGTTTTGTAAGCTTGAATTACCATAATGTTATACGAATAGCTCAAACTCCCTCATTAAGGAAAACACGCCCCAAACAATTTGTAGCAAAAACGAGTTACTGTAACCAATTTACTAGCCTTACTATATTTACCACTCAGCTTTTCGTTGAGCGTTCTATAACTACCTGCAGTATAAATTTAGTTAATAGCTGCACATTTCAGAAAAACATAACAAGAAAAGTAACTTACTAGTGAATGACAAAAAGGAAATATACATCAAGAATGATGCAAAATTGCATTGTTATTTTAAATACGACACCGTAAATATTATAATGGGCAAATCTTGTAGTAGAGTTAGCCAACCCAAACTCAAACTTGAATTGCAGATTAATGGAAAGTGCAGTAAGTTTTTATAACTATGAAAACAATATTCATTAATTCCAAAAAAATAACATTTGATTCATTTGAGGGGCTACGTAAAATGGCTATACTATCACTATAATTATAATTACGTCGATTATAGAATATAATCGAATATAAAGAATATATAGAGCGAATCGATTGCGGATTGAAGACTGCATATAAAAAAAACATAAAACAAAATTTTAAATCGTAGTATCATAGAAATTCCTATGGATTTTCATACAATTAGTAAAGTAAAATTTGTTTTAGATCCGCAACTATTTTATTGCGTTTGTACGGGGAATCATAAAAAACGATTTGTATGGAAATCAATACAAATTTTCTTGGCTACTTTGATTTATAGCAATTGTTTTCCATTTTATTTATATGCATTTTTCAATCCGCAATCGATCCGCTCCCGCGGATTCTACAATCGACGTGAATGTATGTGTGAGCGATATAGCTGCCTTTTGCAAACCAAAGACAACCCGAGCTAAGTTATTTTGCATCGTTTAAAACAAAAAAATATAGCTTGCATAGTTTAGCTCAAGTATGCTTCGTTCCATTAAAACTCTTTATTTCAGTCACAGAACAGTGTTCAAAATACTTGAATATTTTTTCTGAAGGAGGAGGAAAATACGAACGCTTTTTTGGAAATAAAGATGATACTGAGAAACCGCTCTCAAATAATTTATATTTAAGAAAGTTTCAGTTTTTGATCCATTAAGTTTATATTGAAAGTTTTAAATATTTCTCCCATTTTCAATGTATTCTCAAGGATGCATTCATTTGAAGCTTTCGATACAATTGTGGATTAAATTGCTTAATTTAAAATTAATCATCATTTAATTATTTAAACATCATACGAAGGAAGATATAAATTTTAAGGGAAATAACAATGTCTTCATAATTAAATTGTGCCGCAGCAATTTTCTTGATTTCATTGGCTAAATGAAAAATTCCAAAGTTTTGGTAATTGATAAAAGAGATAAAAAAAATTGTTATTGTGTTCGTTAATTGATCGACAAGACCCTTTATTCACTTCTGGGTATAGTCAGCTGGCACAACACTGGGGTTTCGGTTTCGTTATAAAGATTCATAAGTTTATATTTTTCAGTTTATAAAATTTAAAAACTTCAACCGATGTAAAGCATTTTGAATATCCAATTTGAGTCACAAGCGCTCTAAATTGGAATGTTGAGCACAAGAAACAGGAGAAAATTGAAATTTTTTAAAATAATTATTTGCAAATATAATGCAACTGTAGTAAAAATAATAATTGAAACTCGCTTACCGAAATTCTTTCTGAGTCACTCCAAGGGCGAAAAGGCTGTTAAAATATAATGGACTAATTTCGCCAAATACAAAATATCCCCTTCACACAAAATAATTAAAAGTTTTAAAGTAAATCAAATTTAAGTATAAAATAACTTTAGTATAAAATTTACTGTCAGATATTTAAATGTTTGATTTAATATTTAAAATAAACTAATTAAAATTTACAAAATATTGCACAGCACTTAATTTAGTAAATATAAAATTAATTGTCCTAATTGAAAGTAACATTTAAATAAAATATTGGTAAACATAAAAAAGCAATTTTGACCAACGTAGCGACACCAGTGAATCCTTAGCAAACATAACATTGCACTGCTGAAGGATATGATTGGAACCACGGAAGAGTATCCGATACCCATAAAGAAATAACAAACGTTTTTAACATAATATACGAAGCTCCAAATTAGATTTCCAAACATAGACCAGAAATAATGAGGTGTGATTCACCATGTGATCAGTGTCAGTTTGTGCAGAAAGGTGCATAGTGAAATTTAGGTCAAGTAATAATAGAAAGCGAACAATTACTAAATTCTTAACGTCTGCTATCATTAGAAATGCCGTATAGGACCATGAATACTCAAAATTCATATTAAACCGATGACCAAACCCTAAACTCTCATCTACGCAAAAATTATTATTTTTGAGTTAGTAAATCTTAGGACTTGGACGTCTTGAAAATCATTACGAGTAACATAGACAATACCCAAAATGAAACACCCAACAAGTATATTGAATGTCTAACATTAGATTTTTGGACTGGTCACGCATTATGACATTCCCATCACATCGTCCTGAAAATTTGAGATTTTGCAGGAAATGGTATTGGTTAAAGAATGATGTTGAGAATCACGAGCATAACGCACACCAAACTCTCCAGTTACAGTATATCAAGCAGATTAAACTGGTGCGACTCTGACATGTAATACCATAAAATTTCCAATTATTTTTAATACACAGTAAATTAGATAAAAAAAACGCGCATCGAAAATAGGGCAATTTCGACAATTAGGATCAAATCTACTAGAAAATTCTATTGACAACAATAAGGAATAATTTAAAAATGGTGGAAATTCGCACCATAAACGATAAAATCTGAACATTAAGGAATCGAAAATCACATTAAGATCATCCTCAAAGATCAAAGAATTTCTTAAAAGACAAAACTAAAAAATATAAAAATGTTCGATAAACTTAATTACTAAAACTCATATATCTTGCTGTTTATACCAATCAGTGAATTACTATTCTTAAAAACATATTATTTCATGTTCATACCAATCAAAGTATCAGCAACGTATATATTTAATATTCAGCCTCAAACTAATTGGTAACGACCTGCGCAAGTATTCGACATTATAACAAGTTTTGAAAGCTTGAATTACCATAATGTTATACGAATAGCTCAAACTTCCTCAATGAGGAAAACACGTCCCGATTAATTTCTAGCAAAATTTAGTTAACGTAAAAAATTTATTTCCATTTATATTTACTAGCCTTGCCATATTTACCACTAACCACTAACTTCCTCTAGCTATCTATTAATCAGTTTAAATTCAGTTAACAGCTGCACACTTCAGAAAATCATCACTTCAGAAAAGCGACTTGAAATAAACATGCATGCAAAATGATGCAAAAACAAGGGCGGTTTAATAGATTTGCAAAAAATTGCATTGTTATTCCAAATACGATACCGTAAATATTAAAAATGGGCAAATTTTTGTAATAGAGTTAGCCAATCCCAACTGACACTTGAATTGCAGATTAACGGAAAGTACAGCAACTTTTTATAACTATGAAAAAAATATTCATTAGTTCATATGTTTCGTTTCAGGGGCTACGTAAAATTGTTATACTGTCACTATAATTCACATAATAAAATGTTCACCATATTCAAACATCTGAGACTGAACGGCCTGCCCTAAGTTCAGTTATGAGATTCGTAAAATATTTGGACCAGATATACTCGAAATCTTATTGATGTTAGAATTCAAACACTAAATCCGAAGAAAAAATTATGAACGGCTGCTATCATTAAAAATTCCCAAACCGATGACCAAAACCTAAACTCTCATATTCTATGCAAAAATTATTATTTTTGAGCTAGTAAATTTTAGGACTAGGACGTTTTGAAAATCATTACGAGTGAAATAGGCAATACCCAAAATCTAAACACCCAAGTAGTACATTAAATGTTCTAACATTAGATATTTGAACCGGTCACGCATTACGTCCTGAAAATTTAAGCTGATAAAATATTTTCCAGGAAATGGTATTAATTGAGAATTACCGAAACTATATGTATCTAATATCTCAATTGCAACATTTTCAAATGATGCCAGTACTGCAGTCGATAAGAGAATACCTTCCATATTATCGTACAAACTAAAAAAAAATTATCGTACAAACTAAATTTCGAGATTGAGAATCACAACAGATTTTCCATGCATCACACAAGTCTCACAAAACTCTCTATATCAAGCAGATTAAGCTGATGAGACTCTGTTGGATATCCATGTAATACATACTAAATTGGATAAGTAAAAGCCACCCTAGTTTTGGGATTCCCAGCACATTGAAAATTGTTCTAAATAATTGGGACCAGATCTACTATAAAATCCCCATTGACAACAATAGGGAATAATTTATATAATAGCCACTAAATTTGTTCCGCTCGTTGACGAAATCACCACCATAATCGATAAAATTGCAATATCAAGTTAGGAGCAGTCGGAACCACTTAAAGATAGTATTGTGGTTGAAGTTTATTATCGATTTTCTCCTTGTAGCGATAAAAAAGTTATGAATCTGCTGATTTGGAAACGTAAACTTGTGTGAAGTGCAAAGTTGTGACAACTCTTTAAAATTGGTTATATACCCGTAAAGAACTTTTATTTACAAAGCAGTTAACTGAAGGCAAAATGTTTGTAAAATTCACTAGTATCACAGATGCAGAAAAGTTAAATTTAATAGAAATATGTTAATTTAAAAATTATGAATAGAATAACACTTACAATTTCAGCAAAATCAGGCTTTTTAGAGTATCAACCAGAACGTGATTAGTATAAAGTTCTGTAACAATACACTAATTTCTTCATCGAAGACGCTACCACGCTCCTATTGGATATAACCCAGGATATCTAAAATAGTTTGTTATTAAAATAAATATATCAAATTTGTAAAAATGAAATAAGCCCTTACTAAATGCATAATCGACGCCAATCTAATCTGGTTAATGTAAACTTTGCCTATGGAGCCACATGGACACATTTACTGGAAGTGATTGAAGTTTATAGCTTGTAATGAATTAAATGATGTGCATGTAATTAAATGAACCTAAAATTATGAAATGAAAATTATTATGAAAATATAAAATATGTTATTAGAATTAACGCCAATTTAAAAAATTGCGAAATGTCCAATTCAACCAGCAATGGTTGAATTGGACATTTTTATTGTATTAATTAAGTATCAATATTATTTATTAATTTTTAATAGAACTCATCGCAATGTACTCGAAAAAACAATTTTCGATACCCTTGGCCCAAACAAACATGAGTAATATTAAATTTTTCTGCTTTTCAAAACTCCGCCTTTTTAGGTGTTTTTCCTGAATTGAGAGGAATGAGTTCACAAAAAGGATTGAAAAACCGGGAGTTTGATAGCCAGCTTCAAGATAGTCAAACTAATAATTAAAGTGAATCAAATTATTGTTGGATCCAAATCTCGTTGTGGTGGAATTCTATAACGTGAGTGTTAGAAGAAAATTTGTATTTTGCAAAATTTGGGCGTTTTTTTAACAGACTATGGTCCTATGTTGCATATCAAGCATTTAGCTATTGAAAATAAAACTAAGCCATTTTTCATATTATTTAAGAATTAAATATTAGCTGGTGTTACACAGGTATTTCTTCCAACCGAATTATAGTATATTTTTTGGAACCTACCATTCAATTTTAAATCACAGCGATATTCCATATAACAACGTTAAAAGCAGGTTTAAGCATACTAACAATAAATAAAAATTAAATCCCAATTTCATAATAAAAGATTAAGACTAATATTTCTCTCATAAAATATCGCACCATGCGCGTGCAATAAAACGATAAGTACTACTTATCGCGTTATTGCATGATTGCACTTTTAGAATGATGGCAATAGGCCCTACACATGTGCCTATTCGGTTTTTTCTTCCGAATCCTCCTACAGTAATTATTAAGCTTTGAAAATAAATTTTACCATGGGCTTACACCAAAATATTCAGTGAAAAATCTTTTTCCTGAAAATGTTTGTTTTTGAGTTATCGTTTTATTGCACGCATGGTGCGATATAAATATAGCTATTTGCTAGAAGGAAAATTAATTTTGACAAAACAATGCATGCACTCATGCATTAAAGCCATTCATGCACGCGTGCAAGGCCATTTCCGAATTAATGTCGATGGTTTTCATAGTGTAGTACAGCTGAAATGAATAAATCTCGAGGAGTGGTTTTAGCAAATATTGTTTATTCTTACTAAGACTAAAATCATGTATGTTGTCATGTTTAGCCATAGATTTTAGCCGAAAGAGAAGTCCAAAATTATTTTAATGGTTCTCCAATCATTTAAACTCGATACTACGAATTATTTGAGAACAAATTTGAGATATACTTAAAAAATTATTACGTATTTACCTCATGGAGTTTATTGTCATTCTCATTAGGTATTAGGAAAATTGTTAGAGCCAATCTAGAAAACAACCTCGCATAGTACAATCGAATTCATGGGAAATACTAAGAAATATATTTATGAACGATTACCAAAAATACGTAACCACTTCAGTAGATGATAAACTCCCGAATGCTGAAAAGGATCTAATCGAATTCAGTCAGACCTATCAAATCAGTAGATTATCATCTCTGTATGGGTTTATTAAAAAATTATTATGAACTTTGGCTATTATGACAGAATAGAGGTTTTAAAAGAATAGAGGTTTTACGTTTTACTCGTAAAATATATCGGGAATTCTAATATAAATAAACATTTTGTGATGATGCATCTTTAAAAGGGCAAACCTAAATTCTGATTTTGGAATTAAACTGGTATTCTAAATTAATTGCAAAGTGCATTTCTGAAATATGGCCATTTTTGGATTTTGATGAGCCTCGATATGCTTTGGTTTTAAAATTGATTTAGAAGTAATTTCAGGAATATGACTATCGCGCGAAAGTTCGTCATAATGTTATTCAAATGAAAACGGATTTCAGCAACGTCAATCTGCATTTTGTAGGAAATTCCTAGGTATAAAAAAATATTTCTCGTTTCTATTTATTGTCGAATTTAATTTGAATTAAACTTTAATGTAATCGTAATAGATGTTTATGAAATTCACTAATAAGCACAGATTTAATTCTTTTAAATTTTAAAACAGATCTAATAAAACCGGACTGATAATGAATTTTAAACCTAATTAGCAAATATTTTTTAATCTAGCTCCCGAAATTAAATTTTACCAAAGACGGCGCCAAATTTATATTTATTGAATTCAACCACTAAAATCTAAAAAATAAATTATTAAATTCTTAAGTCAAGCAATAAACTAATTTAAGATAGCTAAGCAAAACTGTAGTAACTACGAACGACTAAATAATGTTTCAGGTGAGGCACAAACTAATATTAAAATGCTACTTCTACCAATATCATAAACTAAATCTGGCGCCAACTTAAAATATTCAAGATATAAGTATCGATATTTAACAAATATTTATTGTGCTAAAAATTTATTATTTGTGCTGATTCCAGTTGTCGGTTTTATCTTATTTGACCAGAGTATTTACATCAAATATGACATCTTTAATCGAAAACATGTTTCAGGCTGCTGTCAAAAGAGTTTACAGGAAAGCACCTCCTCTAGCTTGTAGGTATCCTTATATGACCCAATTTCAGATAATGAATTTTGCAATAAATCGTCACAAGATTTGGCTCAAAATTTGATTTTTGAAGTGGAATCACAAACTTGAATTCTATTTCCTATATTTTCATAAAAAAATCCCTTCAAAGATCCATTCATTTCAAGCTTTCTAAGCTATTATTGCGCTTTATAATTAAATTCCAAAATTTAAACTTAATCTCCAATTAACCATGGGGGCGTTTTAAATTACCCACGATACGAATTAACGTATTCAGCGTAGATAATGAGTGATAACATATCGAGAAAATTGTTACATTCGAAAGTACGTCGAATACATATTACGTCAGTAATTGACATGATTTCATTGGTTTTTTTTTGTAGTACAATAAATCTGATAATTGATAGAATGGATAAAATAATGATGTTTGCATCATAAGTTTATACCTTTCAGCCACGTCGGATAAAACTCAGGGATTTGCAAAATTTCAACCGATGTAAGAAAATTTGAATAAACCCATCATTAGCTCTCTTGTACCAATAAGGGGAAATTTGAAAATTTATTGAAATAATTACTTGCAAATAATGAACGTAATAAAAGTAAAAGAAGAGTCTTACCGAAATTCTGCATTAATCATAGCATAAATACAATTTTTTAAATGTAAATCAAATTTGAGTAGAATGAATTAAGAATTAAATTTCACTGTTCGATTTGTTATTTAAAATTGAAATTTATAAAATATTGCACACCATTAAATATAAAATAAATAAATATAATTTGAAAATAACATTTAACTAATATTAAATAACAAAATTATACATTAAATTATATGAAACACACAATTTTTCCACAAAGTGACGATACCAGGAAATCTTTAGCGTTAAATTCTATCACTTTGGACGGCAGTCCAAACGAGTGACGAAAGCACCTACTGTGCTGGAAGTCGAACGAAGTATATTATACAGCAAGTTTCGAACTTTTTCACTTTGAGGCCGCCAGGATCATGTTATATACCATTGGAAAGGTCTTGAAAAATAAACCTAAATAATGTATAAAAACATGAATTTCTACCAACATTGAGTGGAGATATGACCTTCCAAAAATTGCCCCAAAAAATCAGTTTTTCGCGTATAACTGCCCCAAAAAATGCCAAAATTATTTTCTTACTGGCAAATTATGATTGTAGACGTCAATACCAATTCAACGACACCTCAAACGTCCAAAACGGATGATTTTGACCAAAGTTATGACAATTTTAAATTTTTCTATGACGTCACCAAATAATCTTGCTTTGGTATATATGTTTGTTTGTCCGTACCTCTTTTATTTGATCTCATATTTTCAGGGGTTGTAGTACTTAAAAAACTAAGCAATTTTTGTTCTACAACTTTTTGATTTGACCGCCATGTTGGCCGCGGCCGGCCGCTGAACGGCCATTTTTGGCCATTTTGCCACGTCCACAGTGCTGAATCTATTCGACATACCCTAGACATATGCATATCGTTGGAAAGGTATTGACGCCAGCTATCAAATAGCAAAAAAAAGAATTCAAAAAATTAGGTTGGAGGGTCATTTTGGCTAAAAAACTGAAAAATGCGAAATCGCCCGGCCACATTAGGCCGAATTGCTAAAAAATGAGTCCAAGACTTTTGGTTCATATTTTCAGGATTATTAGCCACAAATCTCACCTACAATATGACATCAACCGTTTGTCCCAGAAAACTCGTATATTTTAGATATTGACCTCCATAACTTAAAAGCCACCCTAATTTTTTTGCAAAATTTTATTTTTTGGCTCAAATGCACCCTAATATCGGTCCGTTGCGGTTCATAATGATAGTGAATCAACGTATTATAATGAAACAAATATAAATACATCATATTATTATCATTGCTAAGAGAATTTTTACCAGTGACTCTTTTTTCATAACAAAAAAAATGAAAAAACTGACAAATTGATGTGATCGAAAAAATCACCAAAAACATTGAACATTTGAGTCTCCTTGCATAAAATCGATATTTTTTTATCATTATGTTGATTTCTTTGAAAAATAGATCTTATCTCCCCTCCCATCGCGTGAAGATGGAATATCAGCGAGAGGCTAGCTACCATTAACTTTTATTTCCAACTAACACACTAAAATATGTATATTTCATTGTATTGTTTAAGGAGTCAAAAATGAATGGTAGCCGCATGCAGTTAGTGACAAAACAGCAAGAAACATGCAAAAAAAATTGTTGAATTACTCAATCGAATTTCTACCAAAACACATGCATCTGGTCTAAATGTTTACTACTCTGTAACATACACTAAAAACTAGACTACAAATGTTCAGCCGATAGCCTACGAGAACCGGGTATGTAATAAGATCACACCCGACATGACCTGTTTGTGGCATGTGGTAAAGGATTTGAAGTAAAATCTACTAAAAGACTACAAAATGAAGATTGAAAAATTGCATGCAAAATAAAGAAATAGAATCGTCCTCCACACACTAGAAACAGTACACCAGAACGTAGGTTATCGTGCTGAACATAATAAAAAAAAACTATCTACCTGAACCTAATGATGAGACCTGACCCTACTTTTCAACATAAAAAAGAAAAAATATAAGTCTTTACTATTTCGAGGCCAAGAGCATATACTTTCCAAACATAAATCGTATTGAACCATTCTTCAATAGGAACAATTTTGTTTTATTGTTTTCCATTTTTTTATTGAAACAGTTTCGTTCTATTGTTTTACGTTCTATTGTGCCTCATACACAGACGCAGGCCACTGGAGTGACGAATATCGAGAGAACGAATCATTCGCACTCCGTAACACACAGCCGGCAGCTGTGTGAGAGTATGCGTAATTCGTTTTTCGCGAAACGAACAACAATTAAGCTCTGAACAAAGTCTGAAACGCAGATGCCATTATTCAACAAACTACAGAAGATTGTATTGGTTACACTAAACAATCTCATGTTAATTTTTTCTTTCGCACCACTATTTATTAAACTAATGCGCACATACGATGTACACATATATTCTAATACAAATATCTATAGTGTAGTTTTTTCTGTATTTGTTGCATTAGCATGGCTTTGTTGTTCGTTTTGGTCATTTCAATGCCGCGCATTGCATCTGTGTATGAGGTACAATAACACGTAGTGGCCACTTGTGTGCTATCGTGTGTGTGTGTGTGAACTCAAAGTCGAAGTCAAAACGACTGACAACAATAAAACGAATCGCAATTCAATTCATTTTCAATTTGCCTTGCTAAAATCATTGATATCAAATAAAAAACCTCTTAACGACGAGGTAAATGTTCGAGTGACGAAAGCCGAATTCAATTCACAAAATTTCTGATATCAAATTTGTGCCGAAAAAAACAATTGTATTCGATTTTTCAACGATTTTTCGGAATGTTAGTGCATTCGGCGCGTTTGTTTACATTTTTCTTTCTAGCTGTCAAAAACAACAACTTGTCAACGGTTTTTTGAATGTTAAACAACAACGCGCTGAATGCACTAACATTCCGAAAAATCGTTGACAAATCGAATACAATTGTTTTTTTCGGCACAAATTTGATATCAGAAATTTTGTGAATTGAATTCGGCTTTCGTCACTCGAACATTTACCTCGTCGTTAAGAGGTTTTTTATTTGATAGGAATTACACAAAAGTCATAGACCGAAGACTAATTACCAAAATTTCGTTTTTTTTTTGTGGAAAAATAAGGAAAATAGTACCAACAACTAACAATAAGAAATTGCGGATTGGTGAAGAATAGAATTATAACCACACAAAAGCCGATGGCTAAGAAAAAATAATGAGGGCCAATAATGTGTAACGCTGCTCCAACACTAGAGCTATTCCCCAATAAATCATAAGAATTCAATTTTACTAACCTGAATACAAATTTGTTTCTGTCACCCAAAAACTTAATTAGTTAAGCTATGAGGGTTCCAACTCAAAAACACGGGTTATTCTGTTTCTTTTACGGTTTGTTTGGAGGTCCCAGTATGTAAAATCCGTAAAAATCTTGGATTTTTTTCGCAAAAGAAGTTTGCGTCTTTGATAATCAAGCATGTTTAGTACAAACAGGAAGTACGTAGTTACGTAGTTATAAAGATGATATTTTCACAAACAAGAATAATCAAAAAATAAATAAACCAATGGCAAAAATTAATAAAACAAAAGTTTAGGGCAAATATAAAAATGTTAGATAAACTTAATTACTAAAACTCTTATATCTTGCTGTGTATACCAAATCAGTGAATTATTCTTCTTCTTTGATCCAAGTATATCAGCAACGTATATATTTAATATTTAGCCTCAAATTAATTGGTAACGACCTGTGCAAGTATTCGACATCATAACAAGTTTTGTAAGCTTGAATTACCATAATGTTATACGAATAGCTCAAACTCCCTCATTAAAGAAAACACGCCCCAAACAATTTATAGCAAAAACGAGTTACTGTAACCAATGCCTTCTAAACTACTGGCCGCTTACACCAAATGATGACGACACGCTAAGTCGACGTTGTTGTTGCTTTCTCTAGTTGCTTTGTTAGTGTAAATATCCTAAAATTATTATTGCGCAGTCTCGGTATAGACTTAAATTGACGTCATGTGCGAAAAATGAGAGTAGTAAAAGGCCAGTAGTATAGAAGGCATTGCTGTAACCAATTTACTAGCCTTACTATATTTACCACTCAGCTTTTGTTTGAGCGTCCTACAACTACCTGCAGTTTAAATTTAGTTAATAGTTGCACATTTCAGAAAAACATGACAAGTAACTTACTATGTGAATGGCAAAAAGGAAATATACATCAAGAATGATGCAAAATTGCATTGTTATTTTAAATACGACACCGTAAATATTATAATGGGCAAATCTTGTAATAGAGTTAGCCAACCCAAACTCAAACTTGAATTGCAGATTAATGGAAAGTGCAGTAAGTTTTTATAACTATGAAAACAATATTCATTAATTCGAAAAAAATAACACTTGATTCATTTAAGGGGGCTACGTAAAATGGCTACTATCACTATAATTAAAATATAATAAAACGTCAAACTATAACTTCCAAAAGATAAAAATAAATAAATTTCAACTTGAATGTATGAAAATCACTCTGTAAGATTTCCTTCACGCCATCTCGAAACTTAAATCTGGAAAGATCAGGCGAATTACTTAATAATATATAGGGATGGTAGCCTAAAATTTTACATTGGTGAAGATTGGAACTTGAATTGTTCGAAAATGAAAGTACATCTAATAGTTAATAATCAAAATCTAAGTAAGCTTAAGAAGGTAGAAAAATAACGGAATTCTCAATTTACAAGAAAAAAAAAATCATCTGTGAAAAATTTGTTCACCTGGAATCGCAAACAAAAGAATTTGTTAAAAATTGTTAAAAACATCGCTCAACAATTAATTGATCCTAGCAACTTTAAAATTTATGAATATAATGAAACTTACCATTTCAGCAAAACATAGCCTGGTGCCATAATTTGTTATTTATAAACACATATTTTTTAATAGATGGCACTACTTATCTCCTTTTGGATACAGCCCGGATTCCAAGATATCTAAAATATAATATTACCTATATTATTTAAATGATTTATTTTATTAAAATATATCCTTACCAAATTAATAATCGTTGATAACCATCTTTTCCTTGAGGCTTGCAGCTTTGGTCACATTTTATAAATACTGTTAGATAGGTAGTTTATAAGAATGAAAAAACATGCCACAAGCCTTTATAGATTCCCTCTGGTAAGGCCAGGTACACATAATAAAACGTTAAACTGTAATTTGTGTAAAGATAAAAATAAGTTCATATATGTGAAGATCACTTTAAAAATTTTCCAGCACGTCATCTCGAAACGCTTATTAAGATCTAAGATCAAGCGACCTTAACTCCTTGATAATAATGTTTTCCTAAAATCCATAAAATTTTACTTTTTTGGAATTTGGGACTTGAATTTTTCGAAAATCAAAGTGCATCTAAACGGAAATAACACTATCAAAATAAATAATTGATCTTAGCAAAAACCGAACTTTTGACTAAAAATTTTCACGGGACTAAACTTAGTTTCGTCGCATAATATTGATAAGGATTCACTATAGTCATACTTGCAGAAAAAGTATACCATATTTGGTCAAATAAAATTTAAAGAAAAAAGCTATAGTTTAACTTTAAAATTTACGAATAGAAAGGAACTTACCATTTCAGCAAAACATGGCTAGTCCCAGCATCCTCAAATTTATTATTTATAGACACATACTTTTTTATATATGGTAATACTCATCTCCTTTTGGGTACAGCCCAAGATCCCAGGAGATCTAAAATAAAATATTACATTTATTTATTATTAAAATGTGAGACCCCCACATTTGCCGGAAACGAACTATTATTTTAATTTTAATTCCCTCAATGCAACTTATCATTTAAATGGACCTAAAATTTAAAAAGAAAATCATTTATAATCAACGAAATATTTGGTAAATTACTTATTATTATTCACCTTAGCAAAATTTATGACAATATGAAAAAAATCGCAAAAATTAATAAACAATTTGTTGAATTAAGTCAGAGACTATCTTGATGTGGATTGTTTAGTGAATTGTAAAGAATACTAGGTTTTGTAAAGACTACTCCTGTGATAGTCGAGTAATAAAATCAATTTTAACTAGTTTGGTCGAAATTTGTAATTAATTTAAGTAATTTGTAATTTGTAATTAATTAATTTGTAATTAATTAATTTATTTGAGCTTATTTTAAAAAAAAGATTTTCCATTTCTTCCATGGATCACAAACAGAAGCAAAAAAGCCGGTATGTTTGCTTTCAAAATATAAAAAGATATTATATTCTGAGTTCAACCATACAAAAATTTTTGGCATACGCGCGTAAAAATGTTTACACATCAAAAGAAAAAAATCATAGGGATCACCTGATTATACTTCAACATCGACAACCACGCTGAATATTCATTTAAAAAAGTGATTATTGTTTTTGTGGGATCAGCATGGTGTGTTGTATTACGAGTCGCTAAATCGGAACGGAACCATTTCTAGTGCTCTTTCCCGCTGAATTCACCAGACATTCATTCACACATCTGATTACCATTTATTTCGATCAATGACGCATGGCCTGTCTGATCAGCACTTCA
This sequence comes from Nephrotoma flavescens, assembly GCA_932526605.1. Classification (NCBI taxonomy): domain Eukaryota; kingdom Metazoa; phylum Arthropoda; class Insecta; order Diptera; family Tipulidae; genus Nephrotoma; species Nephrotoma flavescens. Next base: position 193,807,069 of record OW052220.1, read on the forward strand.
CCTCATATAAAGATACCAAAAATAGGTTTAATTCATGAGTAGCCTTAAAAGATGAAACGTTCTTTCAAAAAATGTCCAATTTTTGATAAAAATGGCGGAGACTTATTTGTCGACGAAAAAACGAAATTTCCAAAAAAATTAGCTCAGATCATTTTTAAAATTTTACCGGATATCATGAGTTTTGATAAAAAAAAGTTTATTTTACCTAAATTCAGCATCTCTTCATACCAGGCTGTTTAATATTTAGGAATTTTTTTCCATTAGTTGGAAGATCTTTGCAAAGTTTGGTGGAAATCTGTGTACCGGAAGTGATACCTTCATTGGGCGCTCTTTCAATTTTTACACGATGTTGAAAAGTTTAACATTTACAAAAAACGATAAAGAAAAATTTCAATAAATTTAAATATTAACAACACTTTAAAAACAGCTGGTACCAATTACATGCTATGAATGACCATGGCAAGATAAAGAGAAGTTATCTTCCACCGGCGCTTAATTTAAAAAAAGATTTTCCATTTCTTCCATGGATCACAAACAGAAGCAAAAAAGCCGGTATGTTTGCTTTCAAAATATAAAAAGATATTATATTCTGAGTTCAACCTGGGATTCGGAAATCCTCATATGTGATACCTATTCCACATGCAAACTTTTCGATGTAAAATTATTGAGTCTGACAAATAATCAAACAGAACTTCAAGAGGAGCGATCAAAGAAAAAACTCCACTCCGTGCTAAAAGATTTTATTTAATAATGAACAAACCACTCAATGGCACAGCACAGTAGATACTGTGTTTGACATGCAGCAAAATCAGCCGCTATCAAAACTTTCTGTTGGCGAAGTAATCTATTCTCGGCAGATAGATATGTCATTATGTTTTTATTATTTATTGAACCTAGTATCTAGGTTTACTCATTCTTATTATTCACAGGTTTGGCTTTACAATATGGGAATTGTTAACCACAAGAAACAACATAGCAAAAACGATATAACGTTTTATACATGGCTTGAGACAGACCTCCTTTGGGCGAGTCGAAAAAGATTTTCGGAAAAAGGAGACAATTATTTCTCCAACTTTGATTTATTACCAAATAGAGAAAAAGTTTCAAAAAAAAGGTGCTCGATGTAAAGAAGCTTGTGAAATTTTTTTTAGTACCACAATGTGCTCAGGGATTTTATGATGAAGTACTTTCTGGAATCGTAGATGAACCGACAGAAGAGATCGAGAAACTTTTCAACGAGCAAGAACTTCCAGTTTAATTAAATGTTTCTGATATTCGATACACGAATTCAATAAAAATTATTTCAGAACTCAACAAAAGTGCCATTTGTTTTAGATTGAAAAAACTCGCGAATTTTGACCGTCAAAATTATTGTGAGTTTGTTTTTTTTTGTATATATCTTTTCATATCTGCTTTGAGTCTGCCCATAAGTTAAACTTAACACCTTTATTTTCATGTTCTGTATATTTTGCAGCATGACACTGCCTGCTGGAACGACCATAAAGTGCATATTAATCTCATCAGCCGTAAAGGGAATAGAATCATGACTAGTGGTCTGTTGCTTCACATCGCGGTCGCTATCAGTTTCAATTTCAATTAACAATAATTTTCTTATTGCGTTTCATGTTGAAACCCAAAATACCAAATGACAATTGAATGTTCAGTGCATTTATTTATATTAGGACGTACCACGTCCAAGAGTATAATACAATTGAGTATAATACAATGAAATTGTTAGTACTGCGAAAACAAACAAACCTATTCATTTATTACAATACATTATTTGGTCCTTCGAGCCGGATAACGGCATCAATTATCGTAAAGAATAAATTCGTGATGTTACAGTAAGTGTTGCAAATACATTACAAACTGGCTGATCGAAAATAACTCAATATAAAACGCGAACACGTGTTTGGTACCTTAACCACAATAAAAAATTACTTGACAAAATACGATGGCCAAGAGATTGAAGCTGTGAACACCAGATTAAATACAGCATTAGCAGTTTATAAAACATTTTTTGATATACAAACGCAAATAGAAGAACTGGAAGATGGTGAAGTTGACGAAGAGGGAAAAGTTGAAAAATCCCATGAGTCATATTTTGAAGTCGTTGCAAACGCGAATTCAATCATAAAACAAGCATCGCCAACCGTATTCACAACCCAAGCTGACTACACCATCAAAAGTAAAGATTATTTGAAATTACCAATCATCAAAATACCAGAATTTGATGGTAATTATGAAAATTGGCTTGCTTTCCGCGACACATGTAATGCGTTCGTGCATCAAAATGAAAATTTAAGTAGCATTCAAAAGTTTCATCATTTGCGTACAGCACTAACAAAGGACACTTTTGATTTGATCAGTTCAATTCAAATTGCAGAAGCCAATTATGAAGTAGCATACACAACATTAGTTGATAGATATGAGAATGTTACGACGAATGCCTTGTCAGTAAATCATATAAATTTGATATACGGCTGTAAAAAACGTCAGTGATTTACTATCAGAAGCAAAAGTAACTTGTCATCAATCAAAAAGGGTTCGTATTTGATTCAACTGGCGCGGCCCATCACTGTCGAGTTTTATTAGATTGTGAGGCACAACCAAATTTCATATCAGAAAATATGTGTCAATTGCTACATATTAAACGATACAAAAATTCAACGTCAATTATAGGAGTTAATCAAACCACATCACAAGTTCAGAACAGTGTACACGTAACCATCAAATCGAGATTCAATAACTACTCACGTAGTCTTGAAGTTTTAGTATTAAAGAATATCACCAACAAATTGCCAAATATATACAAATTAACAACATCATCGCATGGAATATTCCAGATTCAATCAAATTAGCTGATTCATATAATTTAATATTCCGAGAAAAATTGATATGTTGCTAGGCTCCGAGATATTTTTCGAACTGTTATGTGTTGGACAAATACAATTAACGGACGATCTTCCTATTCTCCAGAAAACTATATTCGGTTAGATAGTCGCGGGTAAAATTGCAAATTGCAAACCAGCCACGAACCATGTTAAAACATGTAATGGCTAGATTACAGCATTCAGTTGGATCAACAAACAGAGAAGTTCTGGAAAATAGAGAAGGTTCCTGAACTTAAACATCTTACACTCGACGAAGAAAAGTGTGAAGTACACTTCGCAATTCATTTCAAACGTGATTCAACTCGACGGTTCATTGTTAAATTACCGTTTAAAGAAATCAATTTTCAGTTAGGTGAATCATTTAATGGTGCTCTAAAACGATTTTACTATTTGGAAAAGAAATTAGAAAGAAATCCGGAATTAAAATCAATGTATCATGACTTCATTAAGGAATATATAAGGTTGGGTCATATGGTGAAAGTCGATTCATATTCAGTAGTACAACCAAATTTCTTTTTACCACATCATGCGGTTTTAAAACTGACCAGCACCACAACAAAACTGCGAGTGTGGTCGTTGATGGGTCATCTAAAACCAGTAACAACACTTCACTCAACGATCATCTATATTAGTTGGTCCAACAACGAACGATCTTTTCTCAATAATATTGAGATTTCAAAAATATCCAATAGTCATGACTTGTGATATAGGTAATTTGTCAATAGCAATGGCGAAAAAATTTGTGTTACAAACAAGTGGGCTTTCGACGCAACAACCTAAATTTTTATGTGTCTCTACAAAGATTCAGATTACTTTAAAGGATTTCTTCAAACATCCACGAATCCGTTTTTTAAATTCGTTCAAATTTATGCAAACGATTTTCTTGAGGATTGTTTTCTATACGAAGAACAAAGACGTTTGTTATTAGAGATATACAGCCAAAGAACAGTTTTGGTTCGTACCAAAAACTATATCGAGTTAGACGCTACTTGCTGTATATCTTTTATTTTATAGAGAAAGTCTTACCTTCACCGTTAGCCGAAGTTCGAAATTGTCTACAAAGTCAACACCCGGATGTTTTAAGACAATTTTTTTAACCATCTTTTAAAGACATTTTTAGTATCAAACAAAATTCTTTGCGTGATATTCAAAAGCCCATAGATTTCAAATCGTCAATTTGCCCCAAATGTCGTGCCGAAAGGAGTACCAGCTATTTCAGTATATGGTTCAATTGTGGCTGATAAACAACCAAACAATAATTTCTACCATATAAGTTTGAATGAAATAAGTGGTAAAATTCATTTAGGTGAAAACAAATTTAAATTAAAAGGCATTACATATTCATTATGAGCAATCTAAATGTAAAAATGTTTGCGGTCACTTTCAATCTTATGTAAAAAGGAACAATAATACATGGGAACAATATGACGACATATTAGCTTACCCAATGGAAACCAATACAGCAACCAAAATAAGTCCGGCAGTTTTAATGTAGTATAAAGATTAACTTGGCCGGAAAAATTGGTGCCTTTCTCGGATAAAATGTAGCATCGAGAAATAAATATATAAGAAAAATTAAGTAGTGCAAGTTTTATATGCAAATTTTACCGAGGTTAATCTTATTTTATAGTTTTGATATATTTATATACACAAATTTAATTTTTTTCTATAATTAATCCATATATACGTATTTTATAAACGTATCGGCATAGTTATTTTATAGTTTATTGTTCTTGTTAGGCTTATACAGATTGCCAAAAGTAAAATAGATTAACCTCGGAATGTCTACCATGAATCATATTATGTATATTTTGCTCTATGAGTGTACCCTAGTGGAAAAATTGAAATTTTTTATACTAAAAATAAACTTACGATTTCATAGAAATTTAATGATAATTTTTGTATAATTTTGGTAGGTTATGGCAATATAATTTTAGTATAATTTTTGAAATTAAACAGAAATTATACTTTCGCAAATTATCTAGTTAAAAGTATAATTTTTGTATATTGTGTTATAAAATTAATACCAATATCAGTGGATTTTATGTATTAATTAAGATAACACAAGAACCAGAATAAGGATCTTTTAAGTATAATTTTAGTAGGTTATGGCAATATAATTTTAGTATAATTTTTAAAATTAAACACAAATTATACTTTCGAACATTATCTTACTAAAAGTATAATTTTTATATATTTTGTGTTTTTAAAATTATACCAAAATAGGTGCATTTAAGGTATTAATTATGATAAAAAAACAACCAAATTAAGAATTATTTAAGTATAATTTTAGTGGGTTATGGCAATATAATTTTAGTATAATTTTTAAATTTAAACAAAAATTAAACTTGAGATAGAATATAATGAAAATATTCCATTTATTGTCAATTTTAAATCATTTGCATGTAGTTGTTTGTATTCGCGGACATGCCACGTCATCATTCCCCTGCATTAATTATTTCACGCCGTTGTTATTATAATTCTAGAATTTTCCTAATTAGAATAATAATCGCTTATAATTTTGGATTTCGACTGGACTCGAACCGGCGAGTTTCCGGATGATAACACTTAGCGGTGTACACCTTAACCACTGCACCACCAAAGCAATAACTATGTAAAGTTTAATTCCTAACAATATAAATCAATATATTTAAATACACAATTAAACTTAAAATATACTTAATTTGGTTTATTTCATTTGCTGCAAACTACACCAGCACAGCAACATACAAAATACCGCGAAATACGACTACAACTAAATATATTTTTTCAGCACGATAGTATTGATCAGTGTTGCCAGGTAGTGTGAAATTTTTCCTTTTGCGGAAATTTCATTGATCGTGCGGAATGAAAAGTGATGATTAAAAAAAAGTATTTTTCTAAAATGTGTAATACAATTTTCGATTCCAATAATTCGCTTAAAATAATTTTTTAAATTTATGTTTAATTCTGACTAAATTTAAATATTTATATATACAAAATTAAAATTTAAATGTTTATAAAATATTTAACCATAATTAAACTTTAAAACCGCTGTATTAAGTTTTATCCCAAACATACTTAATTTAGTTTAAAATTTGAATTTAAGAGTTAATTTTAGGTTAAAATATTTTATGTATATTTATGTTTAATTATAACTAAATTTAAATACTTCTATATACAAAATTAATATTTAAATTTGTATAAAATTTTTAACCATAATTAAACTATAAAACTGCCGTATTAAGTATTTATCCCAAATATACTTAATTTAGTTTAAAATTTGAATTTTAGAGTTAATTTTAGGTTAAAATATTTTATGTATATTTATGTTTAATTATAACTAAATTTACATACTTCTATATACAAAATTAATATTTAAATTTGTATAAAATATTTAACCATAATTAAACTATAAAACTGCCGTATTAAGTATTTATCCCAAATATACTTAATTTAGGTTAAAATTTGAATTTAAGAGTTAATTTTAGGTTAAAATATTTTATGTATATTTATGTTTAATTTTGACTAAATTTAAATTTTTTTATATACAAAATTCATATTTAAATTGGTATAATTTTTGAGATGTATAATTTAAGCAGAATTTTGGTCTATAAATATATTAAATTTTAACCAATTTAAAGTATATTTTCTATTTAAACTAATCATTTATACAAAAATAAATTGATTTTGGTATTCTTCAGTATATTTTTTTGGTATAAATATTCGATTTTTTCCACTAGGGTAGCTATCCCGAAAAGTGTGACCAATAACTAATTTCTAATCAATAATTACTAATTACTAACTGCTGATTGCTAATTAATGATTATTAATTCTAATTATTTAATGATTACTAATTATTAATGATTATTAATTACTAATTATTATTACCAATTGATAATTACTAATTACTAAGTACTGATTAATAATTGGTAATTACTAATTGCTAACTACTAATTACTAATTATTAATTACTAATCACTATTATTAATAACTAATTACTTATTACTAATTCCTAATTACTAATTATCAATTTCTCTCTCACTCTCTCTCTCTCTCTGGCACTAACATTAATTACTAATTGATAATTACTAATTACAGATTACTAATTAGTAATTACTAACTTCTAATTACTAATTGCTGATTACCAATTACTAATTATTAATTACTGATTACTAATTGCTAATATCCAATTACTATTTTATAATTACTAACTATACTGATTACTAATTACTAATTGCTAACTACTAATTGCTAACTACTAGTTACTAATTACTAATTGTTAATTGCTAATTACAAAATATTAGTTACTAATTTCTAATTACTAATTACCACACCGAGTGCAACGCAGCATGTGTACTCTTCGCGCCACTTCGGAATGATCGAGGATCCTTGTGAACGGGGTGTCCTGTGTGAATTGTATCTCTATAAACGAGCTCCCCGTTGGGTGAAATGGATCACTATCAACGAGTTCTCAATTGAATGAAACGCACCCCGTTTGAAACGGGCTCTCCATATAAAAGACGCGTATTGTGGGATAATTATGCTAGTGACGTGAAGTCTTGGGGGTAACAAGTTTCCCTCACGGGTTAATAATTAATAATTATTAATTATTAACCCGTGAGGGAAACTTGTTACCCCCATCGGGTGCGTCTCCAGGTGGCGGATAGAGGAAAGCTCATCTGCTACGACCGAAGGGTAGGAGAAAATAAAATAACTCCCGCGGACCAACAAGTACAAGTTTTTTTTGTAGTATATGTTACTCAACGCACATCTACAGGATGCCCCTAAAGTTGATGACACGAGCGATACCGTCGGATTTTTTACACTATAATTTCCATTTACACTAATTAAGAAAAAAATTTCCCGAAGGTCGCAGGAATATGCCCTGCTACAATAACTAAAAATTGTGGATATCCCCGAAATGCCAGTATACTCAGATTTGTGGTGTCATCTCTAGAATTAAGTGTTAATGGACCTTAAGCATCCGCAACACCCGGTTTACACTTTTTTCATTATTATTTCCATTTACACTCAACAACAAAAAATTCTTCGAAGGCTGCAGTGATACGCCACATATCACCAAAAGTGAATAGTGTCCCCGAAATGCCAGTATACTCAGATTTGTGGGTTCACTTCTAAAATTAAGTGTTAACGGCCCTTAAACATCCACAAGACCCAAGTGTCTGCCATTTCTGGTGAGTCTTGAAATTTCCTTTTCTTAATTGGTCTTTTATTTCGTTTCAACATCCAATTTGTTTCTCTTTCTAATTCTTCTTCATCCGTTTGGAATGGATTAATTTCATCATCGATTGCAGGGCTAGGTGTCGTCCCAAGTTCTGCACGTGTTTCAACTGTTCTTCATTCTCTTTCATTAAATTTGAAAATTCTTTCAATTAAGTTGTAAATTCCTTTATTTCTCTTGGTTGTTTACGTAGTTCGGCATTTTCCTTCTCGTACTGAAATATATTTTCAGTTGAAGTTCTTGATGCTCTTGGTAATTTGGAACTTCGTCCAAATAGGTTTAACAATGATTAGTCCATCCCAGAATCTATTGGGACTGCCTCCGAAGAGTGTAGATTTGTCAGTATAGCTGCTGCTGTATCACCTGGTATTACATTTTGGCCAATTTCGCCAATTTATACCACTGGTATTTGGTCCCCGGTAGCACTTTGCTACTGCCCGCACTCCGTGACGAGGACTCGGCTACCTTAGTGTTACCTAGGTGTACACAGAGGCAGCCAAAGCCCGATGAGTACTCTAAGTTGAGAGGCTCCGCATATCATTAAGAATTATAGAAAGTGTCCTCCAAATGCCAGTACACTCAAATTTAGGGTGTCATCTCTAGAATTAAGTGTTAATGGCCCTTAAATATCCACAGGAGTCGGTTTACACATTTTTCATTATTATTTCCATTTACACTAAAGAACAAAAATTCTTCAAAGGCCGCAGTGATATGCCGCATCCGGGACCGCTGAAATAATACAATTTTCTGTCAACGATTCCCGCTCCTAGCTGGAATGTTACAATAGTAAAAATACTTCCAAAATCTGCTGAATTGAAAATCGGAATGATGAAGAACCTCCATTCAATCAACTGCTTTATCAGATGAAGACGTCTTTGTCGAGTATCTCACAGTGGGGGAAATAGATGCAGCTATTGGTAGATTAAACAATGGAAATGCATACCCCCCGCCCCCTTCCATCGCCGATCGAGACTGCTAGTGGCACCACCTTTTATTGGTTTGGACTACTGTGAGCAATTCATATTGAGGTCGCCCAAGATTTGTCAACCATACCATTTTTAGATCTGTTTGATACATTTGTTAGCTTAGCCGACGGGACTACTGCACAGCACTGCACTACAGTGATACTACATTGACAACGGCACACAATTCGTTGGTTCAGATCGACATCGAAACGAACTCCGTGAGAGGATCAACACTCATTCTCAAAAAAACATAGCTGAGGCAGGTGTCAAATGGCAGTTTGTCACCTATAAGGAGCACTACATACAGGATCCACTAAGAAACATTTACAAAGTTTTGATCGGATGGTCACTAACAACAAGGCCAGAATCAACCATGCCGCACATACCAGAAAATCGGTTAGAAAGTATTGGTAAAACTTGCAGCGAATGTATCAACATTTTTAATTTGCACTGGGAACGAGAATATCTTACTTTATTATAGTCACGTAGTACGGAGTATCACGATGGGGCTTGTTGCGAATTATTAATGTGCATTCAGATAGTGATGTGGTAACGATTAAGTGACCAGAGAGCACCTGATGGTCGACCCATCAAGCATCGATTTCAGCGACAAGTGCAGAAGATATGCCGGCTAATTTCAGCGAACAATGAATTTCCAAACCGGACCGGTTGGGCCGGATTCAGTAATATTTGAGATCAGTAACAACATCTGCTGCCAGGTTTGAATAATAATACGTCGAAAACACCAATTTTTACCCGCTACATGTAATCAACACTAAATTTTTATTGTTTTTATATGTATCGAGAGAGAGAGAGGAGAGTTGAAAAAAATATTATTGAAAGGAAGGTGTGCAACGCGTTTTTTTGTTTAATTAAAAGCTAATTTTTATTGAATAAAGTTGTATTACTTCGTATTATATTTCCTGCGATAGAAGACACATCATCCACCAATGAAACAAAGACTGAACCCACCAAAGAACGAACAACATGCCTAACATCAAAAATAAAGCTGAAACCTTTTGATATACCCACATTTTATAAAAACTACGTGAATTGGAGTACTTTCTCAGAAATATTCAAATGGCTGATAGACCAAACTCAAATACACAAAAATCAACTACAGACATATGTAACTGGGAATCAACAGCAGGTAATTATAACATGGTCTGGAGTATTTTAAATAATCGATACAGTAGCAAACTGTTAATTATGCCAGTCTACCTATAAATGCGCTATTAAGCCAACCAGCAATTAATAATCATCAGCTGCAATTAGGACTAAGCACGATACAAAATTTTGCACTCATTTCAGAAGGAATAAATATCGAAGCGAGGATTTCATTTCTAATTTTTATTTTATCGATGAAATTAATCAATGAAACGCGACGAATATATGAAAGTTCAACACTGCGCGATATTTGCTTGTATTGTCCAATGAAGAATACACTAGACCGATGTCTCAAGTTAGACAGCTGTGAACAATAAATAACACCCAAATATCATTACTACGCCAGTTTTATAGACGAAGCCTATAAAACAGGCACATAAAAGATGACCTTATGAAGTAAAAAAAATAGAATAATAACAAACGCCAATTACGATAAAGAACACGCATTGCAAGCAACAGCAATGGTCAAAAGACTTACATTGCCGAGGAACCAGTTCAAAGATTGAAACTGAATTCACAGAAGGTAATGTGCCAACATTGCTCATAACAAAGAATGTAAAAACCCACCCTTTGAATATTTTTCTTGGAGCGTGCTATAGACTGAATTGGGTGACATTATAAAATAAAGTCCAGGAACACCAATAGCGCAAAAAATCGAATTAGAATGGATAGCGTCTGGAAAATTAAAAGGTCCAAGTGCACAACATCAACACATAAAATCAATGATTTTGTCAGTTAAAAATCTTAAAGCAATTGAAGAAGTCGACGAAAAACGAGAATTTACCAGCTATGATAAAAATGTTAAGTGCATTTTCAAAATAGCTACAAAAGATTAGGAGACATTGTATACTGGGTCGCATTGCTGTTTAAGGACGGTGAATTCATAATAGGTAAATCTAGAAATAGCTACAGGACGCCTTCTTCAAACAGAAAACCTTCAGGTCAAGAATGGATATAAAAGATTCATTGATGAATACATCTAACTAGATTACGAGGTAGAAGCAAACTATCTTGATGATAGAGTTAGAAACTATTTGTTTCTTGTCCACAAGATCAAGCACATAGATGATTACTTAGTAACCAAATTTAGAGTAGTATTTGTCGCTTCATCAAAAACTTAAAATGGAATATTATTGATTGACCTACTTCATATTGGCCCAACAATATAGCAACCTCTCGTAGAGATATTGTTACCCTGGATGTATAGCATAAGTAAGTGTTTAAGCTGACATCGAAAAGATCTTTCGGGTAAATAAAAATGTGCCCACAAGACAAATGTTACCAATAGTATATGGATAGAAACAACAAAAGTACAATCAGTATGTGCAAAAGTATAATTTAAAAATGGTTACGTGCCGAACAGCCTCGGCTACATATCTAGCAATAAGAGTTCAACGTCAATTAGCTCAGTATAATGGCGACAAATACCCAGCAGCAAAAATTATAGTTACTGAAAATTTTTATGTTTAGGGGATAATTTCATGTCCGGACACGATTAGTGTGTAAGCTAGAAATAGAAAATAGCTGAGTTTGATAACATGTATCGGGAGCGTCAAATGCAGCAGTAAATTACTATAAATCGAATAGTACAAAAAACCATAGAAAACTAATTTTACTCACGACTAAAAAAGGTCGCACCGTTAAAATCCAATTTAACCACTCCTAGAATAGAATTATGTGCAACTGTAACTATCAAATTTAATGAGGACAACAAAATAAATGTTACAAGAACTGACTATTAAAACTTTTTCGTAGGCGGATTCAATGATAATGTTACAATAACGCATGGATTATAGGGAGGTCCAATGGATTTAAAACAATCGTCGTAAACCGAATTGTTGAAATCCAATCCGCATTACCTCCATTACAATGCAATTATGTAAAATCACGAATTGAACAATAGTTTTTCTTTGGAATATACGACAAACCACTTGGGAAAACTCAACCTTCGTTTATTTAATCCGATAATAGTCAACGGCGGATGTTTGAGGGTGGGTGGAAAGCCAGCTTACGACATAATTTGTTACGACATTTAAAAACACCCAATAATAAGTGTCATTTTCCAACGCATCTAATAAGCAGTTTCTGCACCAAAGCAAATATTTCACGTGAGCTCTCATTCACAAAAGTACTGAATTTTAAAGGGTTAGTTAGCACTAAAAACTTTCATTAATCAATGTGTAATTTGCTATAACATTAAGCACGGACTTTGAACCAATTGATGGAGGATCTTTCAACAACAAGGGTTACTCCAATAAAACCATTCACCCTATAAAGAATAATTAGTAGAACAAAGTGTTCATCTGTTCACTAGAAGTAGTAGGGAATTTTTGTTTCGAAGCTTTCCTAGCGGCATTTAAACGCTGCGCAACACGTAGAGATCATTGTTCGAACCTTTACATCGAATATATATGCATTCAAAACAACCTGATCGTGGCGGTTAAGCCCATAAAGCATCATATTCGCATAATACATTTCTTGATAGACGAACCGCTCGAACGATATAAAACCCCATTTAAATCAAAACATCAACCATTTGGCATGATGGAGACTTCTACAGAGAATAACACAATTATTTTGGAAGATCTGACTAACCGAACACTCAGAAGCAAAGTTAATAGAATATAAGAGAACCAAATATAGCAAAGGGAGAGCTAGTACTCGTTAAAAATATTCATTTACCTCCATGAAAATGGCCTCTAGGAAGAATTCATGAAGTGCGAAGGTTTCGTTAGTACCGTGACGCTAAGGGTTTGAGAACAATGAACAATGCGAGAAGATATCATTGCCGGAAGAAAGCCAAATAGATGCTGCTGGAGTCAACAATAGCGCAAATTCACATAAGCAAGTGATAAGAGCAAGCACGCACCTCCTGCGCGTTAGGAGTAGTAGCAGCAGGGTCATCAATAAGATACAATATATCTCAATAAGATCATCAATAAGATACAATATATCTAGACTCAATCTCCTGTTCCTCCCATTATAATATACTATAACCTCACTTTCTATTGGGCAGAGCTAAACCACCATGGAAAAGTTGGTCGTCAACTGGACAACTACTGTTCAAATATAGAGCGCTTTTAGCACCAGTACACACGGATGCATTTAAATACTTGAAGGTATTTTTCCACAGATAAAATCACTGTTCGCAGAATTAGATGAGCAAAACGATGTTCTAAACGCTTTCGGCCAGAACAAAATCACCCGCAACATAATGGCGCCTTTCGATTTTGTAGGGACAACTGCCAACGAACCATTCGGAGTGCCAGATCAGAGGAAGGGAAAGCCATAAGGAATTATTACAAAACCAGATGTCTGTATTAGAGTCACCTTTCAAAGTCATGAAACACATCCTTGAGGAAACAATCCAAAAATGTTGCCGCATCCAATCAAGTTTTAACAACCATCCGGTTCAATGAAGAATTTACACACCTTGCTATACACACTATGCTGGAAATGATGAAGCTTCAACATTTTCAAACCTCTTTAACCAGAACCATCACAGAACTCCATCAAATCTTTCTCAATCCGTTGATTCTAACTACACACCAATTTCAAGGACAGATCATGCATTTATACATTAATTAAACCTAAATCAGGCAGCCACCATGAAAACCATAAAAACTGAGGCAACGGCCATATTCGAGATCAAAATTCTATTAACACGGAGGACTCAATATCACATATACTATACGCTACCCCACTCCCTATGCATCAACAAGAATACATAAACAACAAGCCACCTCAGAAAATCAATATATGTAGCTCTCATCAAAGGAACTGAATACTTGTACCAACCTCAGTGACGAATAACATTTGTGATATACGTCAGGCACTGAATGCTTGTCACTTAAATGCGAAAGTCCGGCAGCGGAAAAATCGAAACGACAAACACCTCTAGCGAAGGTGAAGCAATTTTTTCAATAGATACAATCTGTGCGAGAAACAGTCACATTGACGGGATATATTTTGAAACTATCTTTCATGCCAAAATTTAATCTGAGTGATAAAACAAACATAGACCCCACTATTAAATCAAAACGAAGGTCGCATCTCAACTTAGATATTGAAGCCATTGAAGAGTCAATTCGAGATTACAAACGGAATCAACTACAGCAATAAACATGCATAAAGTTCATCACTATACAGTATCTTAAGTCATTATAGAATTACTGCTGATCACAGCAGCTAGTGGGTTAGCTCTAATCCACGATATAGGCGCACTAATCTTGCAATGCAATAAGCTACCTCTTTATAATCTCGATAAAACTCTTTGAAAAGGACAATAAGGTCATCATCAACGAATACTAATCAGATAAAGATGAGAATTTTCATAAAATTTTAATGAGTCACACTTGTTAAGATATTTCCGTTCCCATCGCATTATCCTAAAACTTTGTACTGGTAAATATTAAAAATAAGATATCAAAAATCGTAGTCTAACGGCTAAAATTGTAACTTGCAGAAAGATTAAAATGAATGAATTTAAATTCCATATATGAAAGTTACTTTACTAGCTATAAGATCCCCATTATCCTTTCTCCAAACTTGGCACTGAAGAAGATACCTGGCACTGATGAAGATACCGAAATTAATTTCTTAGTTATTAATTCGTACATTTAACCAGAAAATTTTACATTCGACAAAGTTAGGATTAGAACTTTTTAATAAAAATTTAAAGTACTCTTACGTCTAAGATATAATATATGTATAATAAACAGTCTCAAAATGAACGAGATTATTCAAAATTCAACTATCATTCAGGTTAGGGTCAGTCAGAACCACATGAAATAAGTGTTGTGGTAGAACTGTGTCAAGAAATTTTTTGGTCAAGTCAAATTTAAAATAAATATTTGGTAAGTTTAAAATTTATGAATATAATGCTACATACCTTGTTGTTCTTCTTACACAACGCTGATTTCTTTGATGGCACTGTCCATCTCCCATTGGATGTGGTCTATGATTTCTAAAATATTGCAAATATTATTGAAATATTTATATCAAATTTATAAAACGTAAAAGATGCCCTTACTAAATTTATACTCGATGACAATCCAAAAAATATTTTGAAATTTGGTAGTCCTTGAGGCGGGCAGCTTTTGCCATCATTTATCCATTAAATTGAATCCGGTTGATGTAACCCGAACCGTAAATCGAGTTAAATGACCCTAAAAATATTAAATGAAAATGATTTATAATGAAATATGGTAAATTACTGTTTATTATCCTGATCCAAAATGTTCGCCGATATTAAAAAAATCGCGAAAAATAAATAACAATTTGGCATAAATGTCTGAGACTATTCGAATTTTTCTGCCTGTTAAATTTATCTTAAAGGCATTTAGCGAATGGCGAAATGTGTTTACATTTCATTTTTTCACTCACAAAAGGTTGATGGTAGAGGTGTACAGTTTGCGATTCGCCTGAGTCTTTGATTAACTATCTTTATTTATATTGCTAGCGCGACAACCTATTAAAGGATTTGGCCGCCTTTAAAAGTTAGATCTTAGGGTTGCTGGAAGGTGCACACTGTTCCACCGTTCCACTTTCATTCACTTCGTTGTTATTCCCATGTTTCCTAATTTTTGCTAACCCAAGCAATGGTTGCTTGCCTTATTTTTTGAAAATTACAAACTCAATGTACTCTTGAATGTTTTGCTATTAGCTGTGTTCCAATAGGACAAATTTGTTACTCACAAGTACTTGCAAGTAGATAACCAATGGAACGAGCTAAAACTATGACAGAAGTAAAACATAACCATAATGAAGGCAACGGTTTGATTATGATATACGCCGGCCGAAAAGAAGAATATGCCAAAAATCGCTTGGTATTTCACAGAAGTAAACAAAAAATATTGTTTGTCCTGACATTTCAACATAGCCTACCCCTCGCAAAGCCATCTATTAGAATTTAGAACCAAAATACCTACCGTTAATTCTATGCGTAACTACTTTCAACATCTACACCACCATTTGAGCATGGGTAGCTGCAAATAGATACATGTACTTGTGAGTAGTTTGCTTTCTCTATTGGAACACAGCATTGATGTCAATACTGTTTAGGTACTCATTCGTTAGATAGAGATAATTAAATTTTTATAAACCCAATTAATTAATCAAACTCATCAACAAGAATTGAACACGCAGACCTTAATTTCAGTTTTAATTTCTAGCAATACTCCAGGTCCCAGGAAGACCGAAAGTCTGTTAAAGTTGGTGAATGAAGGTTTTTATCGCATTAAGTAAAAACACGATTATATGAGGAATTCACTCTGATATCGTCAACGCTTATTGAATTTTTTAAATTAAGGCAAACGATTTCATCAAAATTTAAAAAGACGAAAATTTCATACACATTGTTCTGTTTCAGAACAGGAAATTGTAGAAAAGGCATAAAATAGTTGTTGGATTTGAATCTAGCGAGATTGCAATTCTTGCATAAGCGCTTGAGCATATTTTGGATTTTGGCCAAACTAAATGAGACTAGGCCATTTTTTAAAAAATCATGGTCCAACGGGTTTTGTAAAAGCCATTTCACAACCGATTATTTTCAAATTTGAAAGAGTTTGTAGAGCTGAAGTGGGGTTTTACACATAAATTTTGATTAAAGCTCGAGTTTTTTGATTAAAATATGTAAACTATAAAATCCACCGTCTTTTTGGGTAATATACAACTTTTATAATTTGGATGAACTCGAAATTTGTATTAAAGACCTATTTAATGCGTTAGTTTCATCGATTATAATCTGAGTAGTATGTAAACCAATAAATTAATTTCAACGTGTACAAAATTCAGAATTATTCAGATATTTGATCCCCAATCCAGCGGTTTTAATTATATTTCATAATGAATAATTGTAAGAAAAGGACAAGTACTTGGTATAATTAACAAATTGTAGAAATTTATTCTGAATTCACCTTAAATTGAAATCTAATTCTACATACCAAACGTTACCAAAATTTCTCAAGAAATGACATAGCTCCATTAGGAATGGCTATACTCCATAACGTCGTAAAATATGTACGTTACAAACATACATATTTAGCACAGCCAAATTCAAAAACTTCATTTAAATTGGATCATTATTTGTTAAGGTATGTGCAAGTTCCATTGAGTATGAAAATGTCATGTTTTTTTTTTTTTTTTTTATATCATTTGCTTAGGTCGACTAGCACTTATAGCTGTATATGACCAGGCAATGTATTTTTATCAATTATATTATTACGTGTATCCAGTCGTAACTTTCGTTATTTATTTATTTATTTATTTACTGACATACATTTTGTGAACCCCGCACCTCAATTGAGCATACACGCTCATTCGTTTAAGGTATGAGGCTCATGATTAATACTAAATCTTTTGATGTAATTTTTTTCCATATATATTTAAGCAGGAATATGTATTTCAGCCAACCGCTTCTAAATATTTTGGACGACCTCAACCTGTTTTCGGGTACATAAATATTCCACCGGGCAGCGCCGCTTGACTCCAGCAACAACAATATAATTTTCAACTTCTCTCGAATGGTAATTTTGTATACAGCTCCAAATAAAGCCAGATGAACGTATTTGCTTTTAGTCTTTAAAAAGCTTTTATGTGTTTTTACTGTTTAAATATTTTCATTTGTGTATAAAAAAATTCAAAAATATCACCGTTACCACCGGGAATCGAACCCGAGACCCTCTATACACACAGCAAGCGTTCTACCCACTGTGTTACAGAGGGCGAAAATATCATGTTAAAATACAATTCACATTCCGTAATCCAAATTTGAACTAGTCCGTTTGAGAGATGGATAATCTGCCGTCTATGAATAAATATGTTGTTAACACATCATTTGGTGGCATCAGCTAAACTAAGTTGTAGCAGCAAATTGTACCTAAAATGACAAAGAAAATACCACAAAGTAACACGATATATTTACACTAATTAATATTTATACTTATCTAATTAGTTGTATATTTATCCATTTGTAGCAAATCACTTGGTTTATATAATTAATTTGTTATTGATTTGCTTTGTTTTGACAGCTGATAGAAAATTATCAAAGGAATCAGAGATTCCTAAACTTTATTTATGTTTTAACTATTGTTAATAGATGTCACTGTAAAACTAGTTTTAACTATTATCAATTAGATGTCACTAAGAAATTTATTGGTAGTAATGAGCTTTATAGGCTTTTTGGATGAAAATGGAATTATTTTAAGTCGAGAGCCATTCAAAACAACATCAAAATAATATCTAGTGAATAAAACAAGTTTATAACGTTTTTATAAGTTTTATTTGAGAGTGAAGGAAAATACAAATAGTAGTAGCCAAGCCATTAAAATTTTGGAGATAATTCTGGTGAATTATCAAGCGCAACCATCCGGATTCTTCGGTATTGTCTTCATAGAAACATATGTGATGATCAAAATGATAACGAATAATAATGATGTGAAAGCAGGATTATTGAAAATTGCGGGATATTTTTAGAAATATGGATTGTGATGAATCAGATTTTTGAAAAACGGAATTTGGTACTAAAAACAAATAATTTCAAAGAAACCAGCTATAGCTATAGCAAAATAAGTATTATTTAAGAATTAGATATTTTGAAATTTTTTCCAATGCTACATAGGTAATTACTTCCAAGCGAATTATTACATTTTCAATTAAAAGGAACAAATCGCTACGCGCCTCAACGAGTGTTACAAGTCAATTTTTTTTGATTTTTTTTTTTTTGCAAATTATAATTTCTCTACAATATAATTATAGTTTAACACAAAAAAATCATAAAAAATGCAATAGTTTTTAAATTAGTCGGCAAAAAAATGTTATGACCATTTTAAATTACTCAACAAATTATTTGTTAAAGTGTTATAAATTAAATAATTTTTTTTTGCATAAAATTTCATAATTCAAAACAACCAAAAATTGTATTTTAAATTGTCAAAACTGTTGTATTTACAACATTTTCCTTAACTACAAATACATTCATTCCTTCTAGAAACTTTCTAGTGCATAGTTGTGTTTTGTTATCAAAATAATTTATATAGTTGACTGAAAAAATTTAATTAGTATTTGCTGTTAATTTGTGATTTATTTTGTTTTCCAAATATTTTTTGGTTTTTATATTAAGAATGAAAACAATATATATATAAAAAAAATAGAGTGTGTAGCAGTGCTAGATAATGCCGACAATAACTGTCGGCATGATATTCTAGAAAATAATACCAAATCCAAAAATAATTTTTTGGGATTTGACAATAATATAAATCATAAAAGAAAATCTAATAGTGATATTGAAACTTTTAATGCAAAAATGACGAAAAGTACAGAGAATATTAATACTAATGATAATATTATCAATAAAAACAATAATAATAAAAATAAAAATTCTAACCAAGTAAAATCGGAAAAAACTAATGACGCGCAAAAAAAACAAAAATGGATGAAAATCTCTACATCATTTCGGATCAAGGTCCATTTTATGTATTGATTAAAACTAAATCTCTAAAAAAACTACTTTCCATCATAATTTCAAAAATTTTTACTGATAATTTTGTCAATACATAACACAAATTTTGTCAAGACATAACACAAATTAATAAAAATATGGTAAGAGTGGAGTCGTTCGATAAAGCGAATAAATGTGTAAGAACGGATGATCCGATCTACAAAATATTAAACGCTAAAGGATATTGACCTTTTATTCCCATTACCTTCACACATGTTGTTGGCACCATTAAGGACTTATTAATTGACTTTAATATGAAAGAAATCAACGATAATATTAAAAGTGATAATAAAATTACTAATCTAGAAATAATAAAATTGTGGGATAATAATAGTAAAGAGCTAAAAGACTCTAATATACCTAAAATAGAATTTAGAGCGAGTGATCTCTCCAAAGAGGTGTATTTTTATGGTATAAAAATCAAAGTTGGTATTTTTATCCCAAAATTAAGGTTCTGTACTAAATGCTTGAAATACGGACATATTAAGAAGTTCTGTAAATCTGAGATCATCAAATGTATGAAATGTACATCAGACATCTCAGGCAAAGATCAACATAAATGCAAAGATATATCTGTCTACAATTTCTGTGAAAATAAACCTCATTTTACAAACTCACGAGGATGCGAAGAAAAAGATAAACAAACTAAAATAAAAATTCACTCCATAAAAAATAAAACTTCATTCACCCAATCCAAAAATATACTATTCCCAAAAAACAAAAATTACAATATCCAGGATAATAACTTCCCTGAACTAAATAATAATAATAAGTCACCTAATTTCTGGATCAACAGAATAAATAACAACAGTTTAATTATTAAAGAACAAAAAGAAAAAATCGAAGTATTTGAATCGGCTATTAGTAAAATAATCAAAATTAGTAATAAAATATATAATGAACCAGATCTTTTAATGTTCGACATTAAAAAAGCGATCTTAGACCTAAATTTAAATTAAGATGATCTGACTAAAATTTCTACAAATTAATATAAGAAGTCTAAAAAGCAATTATAACTTGTTGGACCTATTCATAAAAAATAATAACATAGACATAGCAATATTAAATGAAACTTGGCTGAATGACAATCACAATATAAAATTCAAAAATTACAATTTAATTTCAAAAAATAGAGATGATGGTTTCGGTGGTGTAGCCTTTTTAATTAATAAAAAATTTGCCGTTAAGAAATTTGATATCCGTTTTAACTTACTTCATATTGAATTAATTCATATTTCTTTTACATTTAATAATAAATTTTTCAACCTAATAAATTTTTCCAACCCTCCAAATAATAATAATTATGATATAAATGATTTTAAAAACATATTACAACATTATGATAATTTTTCTAACACCATAATATCCGGAGATATTAATGCTCATCATTATATGTGGGATCATTCATCTAAGGAAAATAAGAAAGGAAAAAATTTTGCTGACTTAATTAACAATAGTAGTTTTCACGTTCTCAACAATGAAGAGCCAACAAGAATAAATTTTAATAACTATTCTAAATCTGCAGTAGATATCACCCTATGTTCCAATGATATTTTCAATAGTTTAACTTGGTCTGTCAAGGATATTTTAATTGGCTCTGATCACCTTCCCATGTTAATCAATTTTGAAGCTAATGGTTTCCTAAAAGTGAATTGTGTAAATTGGAAAAAAGTTATTTTAAATACAAATAAAATCTCAAACATTAATAACGATAATAATATTGAAGATATTTTAAATAACATTATTCTTGAAAATACTAGACAAGTTAATATCAATAAAAAAAAATCACCCAAAACCTTGGTGGAATCCATATCTAAGTAAACTATGGAAAATCAAATTTGAAAAGCAAAAAATCTATAATAAATCCAAAAATCTTTTCACTGCCAAAGAGCTTTTAAAATCCATCGCGATTCTAAAAAGAGAAATCATTAAAGCTAAAAGAAATTCATGGAAAAAGTTAATTGACAGTTTCAACCTTAACATTAATGGTAAAAATCAAATAAGAAATAAAAGATCTTCTTTTGTTAAATTGTTAGAAAACTATGATATGGCAAAAAAGTTTATTAATGATAATTTCCCTTACTCTTTCGAAGACATTAAATTACCGGTTAAAATGTTAAATACAAATAATATTAAAAAATTCAATAAAGATTCTTTTTTGCAAATTTTCAAAAATAAAATAAATAGTGCTCCGAGAAGTAATAAATTATCTATAAAAATATTAAAAGAAATTATCAATAATAATCCAAATGTGTTGAACCATTTAATTAATTATTTAAATAATATTTATAATAATAATATATTCCCGTCCAATTGGAACACAACAAAAGTTATTGCTATTAAAAAAACCCAATAAAAACGATTTCGATATAGATAGTTTTAGACCGATATGTTTGCAAAACTCGCTTCCAAGAATTTTTAACAAAGTAATATTAAAGGACTTAATTCAACATTTGGACAAAAACGAGATTCTTTCTCATAATTCTTATGGATTTTGCAAAGGATATAGCATTATGGATTACTTCGTAAATCTATTCTCTGAAATAGAGGAAGGAAAAAAGAGAAACAAAAATATGATTTTGATAGTTATAGATATCAAAAAAGCTTTTGATAATGTTAATAAAAACATACTTATAAACAATTTAATTAGTATTAATACACCAAATAATATAATTAACTGGATATAAAAATATTTAACTAATAGAAAAATTATATTTAATAATGGAATAAATACAATAACTCAGAATACAAATAAAGGAATCCCTCAAGGATCATGTTTAAGTCCTATTTTATTCAATATTTATACATCTAAATTACATAATCTACAAAACGCAAATATTTCTATATACCAATTTGCTGATGAATTTGCCATTCTAATCAAAAATAATTGTGAAATTTTAACATTCAAAAACTGTAATTTGATCTTAAAAAAATTAACACAAGAACTATCTAATATTAATTTAAATATTAATCTTATAAAAACTAACTACATGAGGTTTTTTATAAACAAAATATCTACACATGAAATAAAATTAAATAACACCATTTTAAACGAAGTTAAAAATATTAAATTACTGGGTATCTCTTTTAATAATAAATTATCTTTGTTAAAACATTATAAAGAAATGGATAAAGAAATAGTCAGCTCCTATAATTTATTAAAATTATTTACCTATAAAAAAGGTGGTGCTCATCCTCAAATAATGTTAAATTTATATAAATCTCTAATAAAATCTAAAACAAATTTTATTGATATAATAACACCCTTAAATATTAAAAATTCGTTAAATATTAAACAAAAAATTATCAACAAAAACCTAAGAATGGTTGGTGGTTTTATAAAAACTACTCCTATTTCTACATTACTTGCTGAAACTAATAGTTTACCAGCTGATTTGGTAAACTGAAATGCCTACAAAAATAATAACATATATGAGAAAATTAAAAATAATAAAAGTTTATCCAAATTTAGCGTTTTATATACTAAATATAACTTTTTACATAACATAACTCAAACTAACAAAAAATATAATAAGACTGATAATTTATTGATTAACAATTATTTTTTTGATAATCCTAAGAGTTTGAATAATTTTCAAATATTATCCAATTTTATCCAAATCTCTAATAAATATAAAGATTTCTTTCACATTTTCACGGATGGTTCACTAATCTCAGATACTGGTGGAATTGGTATATTTTTTCAAAATATTAATAAGGAATTTTCAATTAGACTTAAGAATAAAGGATCTATTAAAAATATTGAACTTATTGCAATTAAAATCGCTTTAGATAAAGCAATCCAAATGAAATTAGAAAAAATTGTAAT
Organism: Nephrotoma flavescens; assembly: GCA_932526605.1. Taxonomy (NCBI): domain Eukaryota; kingdom Metazoa; phylum Arthropoda; class Insecta; order Diptera; family Tipulidae; genus Nephrotoma; species Nephrotoma flavescens. Next base: position 193,830,647 of record OW052220.1, read on the forward strand.
TTTTACTGATTCTAGATGTAGTTGTGATTCATTGATTAATTTAAATAATTCAAATAAACCTAAGTTTTATGAGAACGAAATTAATAATATTATAAATAATAATAAAAATACATATGTCAATAAACATATTATTAGTAAATGTGCTAAATATAATATTAGAAATAAATAGCCTTTAGTTCTAAATAATAAATTAATAGACATTTTAAAATCAAATAATATCACATATTATAAATCATTATGTAATTATATTAAAGAAATAGATTATAATCTTTAAGTTCAGCATTTTATATAACATCATTTAATTTAGATTTTATACTGTAAAAGGTCTTATACAGTTATAAGTGCTAGTTGACCTAAGCAAGTGAAATAAAAAAAAAAAAAAAAAAAAAAAAACTACAAATACATTAATTTGTTAGGGTGTGATCCAGTTTCAGTTGGTATTTTAGACTGCATGATTTAATTGTCTCTTTAACAGTTTTGATTCCTAGGTCTCTGGATGTTGCTGTTTCGAATATACCATGGGGCATTTGTAATGCTACGAAGTATCTTTGCTTGCGTTCTTTGTACGATATCTATATTTGATGCACTAGTTGAGCCCCATAGTTGGATACCATATGTCCATATGGGAATTAGGATCGCTTTGTATAGTAGAACCTTGCAGTCTAGAGAGAATTTCGATTTTCATCCAAGTACATTTTAGAAAATTTTATTTTTAATTGATTGCGTTTTGTTTCAATGTGCTTTTTCCATGTCAATCTTCTATCGAGATGAAGACCGAGATATTTGACGTTTGTTTGTTGAGGAATTGTGATATTGTTTAATTCTACTGCTGGACATGTACGTTTATTTAGTGTGAATGTTACATGTGTCCTTATCCACCAAGTTTTTAACCAATATTTTGTGTAGATGTTCTTGTAATTCTTTCGATGCTGTTTGAGGATTTTTGTGTGAAAATCATATAGCTGTGTCATCAGCAAAAATTCAAGTGACGATTTTTTCAGTTATTGGTAAGTCAGCTGTGAATAACAAGTATAGCACAAATTATCGGAAGTAGACTTATTGGCCTATACGACGAGACTTGGGTTTCGTCTTTACCTGGCTTAGGAATCATGATAATTTGAGATATTTTCCATTTTTGGGGAAAGTATCCACATCTCATAATCGCGTTAAAAATATATGTTATATATTTTATACATCTATCTGGTAATTGTTTGATCATTTTTCCAGTTATTAGCCAGGTCATGCCTGGCGCTTTCTTATCATTTATACTGTTTTTGATACCCGTTTTGACGCATTTCCATTTAAATTTTACTGGATTTGGGTTCGACCCGTCCCTCGTAAGCTGTGGTAGTACGCAATCATTATTTGGTTCGTTTGGGGTGAACACTTTTTGTAGATGGTTAAAGAAAGCGATAGCCTTTTCTAAGTCACTTCTGGCCCAGTGACCATCTGGTTTTCTATCGGTGGGTTCGATAGCTCTGGCCTTTTTAAATTTCTTGCTGCCTTCCACAGCGAGCAGTCTGTTGTTTCTGTTGCTGTGAGCTCACTTAGGTAATTCTGTATTCCTAAATTTTGTTTTTCCCGTATTGCTTCTCTCAAAGCTTTAACAGCTCTGTTTAATTTTGATTTATGCAAAGAAGATTGGTGAAGCTGCCATAGCCGCCGAATTGTCCGCTTCTCTGCTAATAACTTTTGAATGTTACTTGAAAGCCTTATATTTTTTTCGGAATTCTTGTTCTCCGGAGTAGCTTTTTTTGCAGCCATTTCCATTATTTGACTTAAGTTTTCTATCGCGGCATCAATGTCTTCTGGTGTGCGAAGTGGAACATCAAGATGACAATTTACATCTACTATGTTTCTATAGAGAACCCATTTCGTTAGTTTGTTTGTTAAACGTTGTGGTGGTTCAGTTTTTAATGCTTGGGTACTTAGTGTTACTATTATTGGTGAGTGATCTGATGATAAATCATAACAGTCAACGACTTGAGCATTGGTGCGTGCTATTCCTCGTATTACACAGAAATCTATTAAATCAGGATTTTTTTTTCTATCTGTAGGCCAATATGTGGGATGTCCAGATGATAAATAATCAAGGTTTTTCTCGTTTATTGCTTCGTAGAGTTGCTGTCCTTTCGGTGCCGTCAACCTCGAACCCCATTGCACATGTTTAGCGTTGTAATCCACCCCTGCTAGTAATTTGATTCCTAACTGGTTAAAGTAATCGATTAATTGCTGTTTTTTAATTGCGTGTTTCGGTGGACAGTAGACAGCCGATATTAAAAATTTCCCAGACCATTCTTCCAAACTGACAGTTGTAGCCTGGATGTGATCTTTAGCACATTTCTGGAGCTCGTAGTGCTTTAATCTTCTTTTTATTAAGACTGCAGTGCAGCCGTGTGCTTTTCCATCCGGATGTTTGGTGTCATAAACGGAATAGCCGGTAATATTAAAAAAATTTTGTTTTGTGAAGTGTGTTTCAGATATTAACATGATGTCTATATTTTGTTCGATAATAAATGTTTGTACCTCAGCTTTATGTTGCGAGAGCTCGTTCGCATTCCAAATGGCTATTTTAAGAATTGTTATTTTTGATTTTTGACTATAATTTGCATAAGCGTATTCATATTTTGCATCATCATGCTCATTTCTCTTTCCATCATCATCATGCAACTTTGGATGGTCTCGGTTAATTTATTTACCATGGTATGAATGTTTAGGTCCTCATTAGAATGAACTTTGGGGTTCGGTTTGTTACCTTTTAAGATATTTGCGTAAGAAACACTTGGCTGTGCAAAACTGCTGGCAAATGTCTCCAAGTTATCATTTTGTGTATTTGCACTCGTTGGTTTGGTCACTATTGTATTTTTTGGTAACATGGCCCTCTGATTAAATTGCATATTGAGCATTCGTTGCTCAGCTCTCATTTTAGGGCTTATTTTTCGTTTTAAGTCCAGATACACTGCGCAACCGCTGTAGTTTGCAGTATGATTTTCACCGCAGTTATTACAACGTCTCACAGATGGGTCATTGCGAGATTTTACACACTGTTTTGAGTCGTGGAATTCACCACAAATAACACAAACTTCATTTAAAGCACAGTATGCTTTCGTGTGTCCGTATTCTTGGCACTTTATGCATTGAACTGGTTCAGACCTCTTCTTAGGTTCTTCAATTACTATTTTGCGATGTAACAAATATTTTAAGTTGTAAATCTTGTGAATTCCTGTTGACTTTTCTTCTTCTGGCTCTAGTTCCAAACGGAACATTGATTGGGGTACCTTCTCACGGTTTACTATATTACCAATGGATTTGGCATGGAGACCTTCTGCATCCAGGGCAGCTTGTATGTTGCTAACATCTACGCAGCTTTCAATTCCTTTTAGCACAACAGTCAGCCCTTTTTGACTTTTTAGCTGGTATATGTAATATTTTTACCAACTTCGTCAAAATGTTTAACTAAGGCTCTGAAGCCATCGATTTCAAAAGTTTGAATCTTTGTTTCGTTTATATTACCTCTTTTGAGCGGGCAATATAAAATTTAGAATCTGTTAATGTTGCGATGTTATTAACCAATTCATTATTAGATGCTTCCCTTAAATAAATTGGAGGCGGTTTCTCAGTTTTCAAATTTGGCACTGCATTGGGGTCAACGACCTCTAGACTAGAGAATCGGTTGTTAAGAGGTATTTGGTTAACACCTCCATCAGTCCGTGTCACTTTGCTCCTGCCTACAAACTGTGCAGATTTCGGGCTACGTTGTCTTTTAGATTGTATAGTGATATACCTATCCATTCCCGTTTGAACTAGGTTATTTTCACACTGACCACGGTCACTAGAGTTCGTCGCACTGAGTCCATTACTATTGTTTTCGTTCTGCATTGTTAAATTTGCTGATGAATTAGTTTTTTCATCGCGGTTTTGATTTTTAAAATGCGGTATAATTAATTTTGTCGAAGAAGCACTTTTAATCATTGACATAGGTGTTTCCTTTGGGCTGTGTTGAACTTTGCCCACTTGGTTTACACTTGCACTTATTTATTTTTTTTTATATTTATATTTTCTACATGAAACTGGTTCAAGTTTGTTGTAGATTGTGTTCGGCGTTCGATGTTCGAAGAAGTCATTTTTGGGGAAAAAAGTCCCACCATGTTTACATCATCACTTATTTTAAGTTACAATTGTAAATTAGTTTTTTGCACCGTGTGTATTTAATTGTAAAACCATTCACACAATTTAAAAAAAGATATAACAAAATAAAAGCACTAACACTGCACTTTTCGTTTGTTTTATTTTACGTCCGAACCTCACGACGGCAAAATTAAACAGTTTGAGGTTTCATTTTGATATTTAAAAAAACGAGTATTTTTTAAGAGAAATCAATGAATCATTTTTCATTGTAAAGAGGAAGGTATGCCATTAACATTTGAAAGCGATATCAGCCAAATGGCTGCCATGGTTACGCTTGCTGCACCATATCCTTTTCATGAAATTTTTCATGACCAGTTCGCACATTTGAGGCTGTATGTCCTCGATAACTTTACGAATTCCATCTTTAAGGTCTTGAACCGATTGTGGAGCATTGCCATAGACCTTATCTTTCACGTGGCCCCAAATAAAAAAGTCTAAAGGTGTTAAATCACAAGATCTCGGTGGCGAATTGTGATCATCTCTTCGAGAAATAACACGGTAAGGAAACTTTTCTTACATAATTGCGATTGTTTCGTTGCTTCCTTGTGTAGCACGTAGCGCCGTCTTGCTGAAAATAAACATCGTCCACATCAATATCTTCTAATTCCGGGCATAAAAAATCACTAATCATAGCTCGGTAGCGCAATCCATTCACCGTAACAGTTGCACCAGTCTCATTTTCGAATAAGTAAGGTCCAATCACACCGCTAGCCCAAAAACCGCACCAAACAGTGACACGTTGAGGATGGAGATGCTTTTCAACAATCTTTCTTGGATTTTATGAGCTCCAAATGCGACACTTCTGCTTATTAATGTAGCCTCCGAGGTGAAAATGGGCCTCATCACTGAAGATGATTTTTCGATCAAAATCCGGATCATTTTAATGCATTTGAAGGACACAACCAGCAAAGTTACGATGTTTATGGTGATCGACCGGCTGGAGTTCTTGTGTTAACTGAACTTTAAAAGCCTTTTAAGACCTAAGTCTTTATGCAAAATACGGTGTAATATCGTTTGTGGAATGTCTAATTCCAAACATCGACGAGGAATCGACAAACCTGGGTTTTCGTCAACACTACGGGATACAGCAGCAATATTCTCAGTTGTTCTTAGCGATGCACACGGTCTAGATTCTTCACATCACTAACTTGTCCCAACAGCTCAAATTTTTCCACCAGTTTCACTATTGCCGGCCGAGAAGGTACTTCACGAAGACCCAAAAGTGCTTTAGTTTAGCGAACTGTGACTGCAAAATTTTCACCAGTTTTGTAGTGAATTTTAACAATTTCAATGCAATGTTGAAGCATTTATCGTACCATTTTTAGTATTGACGTAGTTTTTACTTGTCAAATGTCAAAAAATCAGGATCATTACCTCGGAACTGGCGGAGGCCACCATTTGAAGCGGGATGGTTAGAGGAACCCCGCAAGGAGGTGTGATGTCCATCTTTATTTGGAGTGTAGTGTTGAATGGATTGCCGTTAAAACTGCAGATAGTGGGGGCATGGGTTGTATAGCGTATGCAGATGATGTAGCGATAACTGTCTGGACACGATTAGGTATGTTATACAGAATGCACTTCTGATCGTTACGAAATGGGCTAGAAAATGTGGATAAGGGATCAACCCTTCCAGGACAGAGCTGGTACTATTGACTAAGAAATATAAAATTCCGGTAGTTACTCCTCCTACCGTGAATCGCAGTAGACTGGCTTTTGCTGACAGAGCGAGATTTTAGGGCATAATCTTATACAGTAAGCTCAGCTGGAAGCCTTACATTGTGGAAAGGATGAAGAAGGCTAATGTAGCCATTTAATCGCGTAGCAACGCCATAGGTAAGAGATAGGGTTTGAGTATACGGCAGTGGTAAGACCTGCGTGCAGAGGTACGGGGTGGGCGTGTGATGGCCGGCTCTGAAGAAGGTAACATATATAAGATGATGGAGATGGTGCAAAGAACGGGGCGCTTAGGACTACACCTACACGCGCTTTAGAAGTTTTGTTCCAATCGAATTTTTTGACAAACAGATGGAACTCTCGGCTGTCTTTCAGTGGAAATGTTTTCAGGCTGGACACTTGACGATATTTAGATCGCTAAGGAAAGAACTAGCGAATCTAGATTATATTAAACCAACGTTGTGTTTCGATAAAGAATTCCAGACCATCTGTCCTTCGAAAGAATCCTGGACGAACGGATCAATACTGGAAAACGAGTCAGTGCAATTTTTCACGGATGGCTCTAAGCTAGACGGCAAGGTAGGAGCCGAAGTCTTCTGTGAGCAGCTTAATGTTAATATTTCTGTTCTTCTTCCTGCCTACTACAGCGTGTACCAGGCTGAAGTGGTGGCGATAGGGGAAGTTGTGACATGGTTGAAGCATAGCGTAGTACCGTGAGAGATATCGCAATTTATGTGGACAGTCAGGTAGCGGTCAGATCAATAGAGGCGGTTTGTCTGAAGTCACGGGTGGCGTTGGATTGCCGATCATCTCTTAATTAGATGAGCGAGTATTTCAGCATCAAGATAATCTGGGTCCCTTGTCACTCGAATGTCACGGGAAACTGCAGGGCAGACGAACTAGCTAGGTACAGTACGACTCTCCAGATGCAGCCGGAAAGGGCAGCAGTTCTGAGGAGACTATAGCAGCGCTCAAATTGGCGCTCAGTAAAAGCGCAATCGCCTTGATAAACGTGGGGTGGACCAATACTCTCTCGCGTAGGAAAGCGAAACAGGGTTAGCCAAAACTGGACTTGCAGCGCTCTAAAGCACTAGTATCCCTGGGAAAATGAGATAAGATTGGTCGTAGGGATACTGACAGGCCACTGCCTTTTTGGGGAAAATGCGGGAAGGCTGGGTCTACAGACGAATGACTCTTGTAGAAGTTGTATGGACGAATAGAAGGAAGAGACTTTAGATCACTTCCTATGCTCGTGCCTGGCACTATCATACAGAAGGCATAAGTACTTAAGTGTGTACTGTATGGGCAGCCTTAAAGGAATAGGGAATTGGGAAAATATTTTGCTGTAATTACAAATCCCAATAATTCCCAAATATTTATTCCCCGTTCCCAAATGTATATGCTGGTAGACTGGGAATAATTTTTGGGGGAAAAATTTTTTATTTTGTTTTTTATAAACTTAAACACATACTGCAAACTTGTTTCAAGTTTAATTTATTTTTAAATATATATTTATTATTACAAAAAATAATGTTTAAAAATTAGCAAAAGTACGAATTACAATTCCCTAATTTTTTTTTTGGGAAAAATACACGTCAAAACTGCTATAAAATGGAATTATTTTTTCCCAATAAAAAAAATTCCCAAACGCCAGAATACACTTTGGGGAATAAATAATCAAATAAAAAACCTCTTAACGAGGTAAATGTTCGAGTGAAGAAAGCCGAATTCAATTCACAAAATTGTTGATATCAAATTTGTGCCGAAAAAAACAATTGCATTCGATTTGTCAACGATTTTTCGGAATGTTAATGCATTCAGCGCGTTGTTGTTGAACATTCCGAAAAATCGTTAGCAATCGTTATTCTTGACAGCTAGAAAGCAAAATGTAAACAAACGCGCCGAATGCACTAACATTCCGAAAAATCGTTGACAAATCGAATACAATTGTTTTTTTCGGCACAAATTTGATATCAGAAATTTTGTGAATTGAACTCGGCTTTCGTCACTCGAACATTTACCTCGTTAAGAGGTTTTTTATTTGATATCAATGATTTTGGCACGGCAAATTGAAAATGAATTGAATTGCGATTCGTTTTATTGTTGTCAGTCAAAACAGTTCATACACACTCGATAGCACACAAGTGGCCGCTACGTGTTATTGTGCCTTAAGTCATATTCATACGACGGATAAAAATCCGGGATTTTTCTATTCCATCGTTCTAACCAATTACATCACGTTAATTATACAACAGACACGCTTTTTTCATACAAAAAAGTTGAAAAAAAAATTTGGGATAGAAAAATCCGAGATTTTCATCCGTCGTATGAATACGACTGCATATACAGACGCGTGGCATTGAAATTACGAATAGCGAGAGAGGAAGAACGAATTACGCATACTTTCACACAGCTGTCTATGTGTTACGGATTCGTTCGTGCATGATTCTTTCTTCTTCTCTCGATATTCGTCATTCCAGTGGCGTGCGTCTGTGTATGAGGCACAATGCTCTATTCCACACTTGATAGTGATGTTCGAACTGAGTAGAACCGAATACTTTTAACCTGATACTCAAAAGGTTCGAACTATCAATTGAGTACTTTTAAAAGTATCAGGTTAAAAGTATCAACTAATACATTCGATACTCAAATAGAATGAATAACCAAATAGTTGGTTTGGTATTGGTATGGTTTATTTCCTTATATAATTTGTTTTGCGAGAGAATGAATTGTGTATACAGACTAGTAATAATACATATTTTGGAATGTTTTCTTCTGAAAAATAGAGATAAATAGCTTTGCAAACATATAACAACGTAATATGTATACATATAAAAGTATTCGTCTCTCAATTTTAATATATGTATGTATATACGAAAGAGAATCCAAAACAGATGAAACATACGTATATGAGTTAAAGTTTTTCTTTACCATTGAGCTGATATACCAAATTGATATTTTTGAACGAATACCGAATAAATACTTGCGTATGTGAGATTCGTAAATCTCTACTTGACGAACCGATATTGATATTCGAATTGATATTTATATCGAACCTGATACTTTCGGTTTCGGTATATTGATATTTATATCGGATATCGGTAACTAAATTGTTGAACGTTTGGATTTAATATTGAAATATTTTTTTTATGGATGATTTTTATTGAAAATAGATTTATATAAAATTAATAAATGATATTTTTATTTCGAATGGGTCTATATTAAATTAATAAATGATTAATTAGATATTTAGCATTATTAAATCATATTGTTTTTGATTAGTAGCTCCTTTTAAATATTAAATTCATATGTCACAAAAAATATCAATTGGTTAAAAGTATCAGGTTAAAAGTATCAGGTAGTTCGTTCGAATGAATCAATTGATATTGATACTGAAAAGTATCTAATAAACCCATCACTAACACTTGATCTTACAGAAATCATAACTTTCTTCTATTCTTTCCCCGTTTACCTATGATACTGATTTTAATTGCAACCAGAAATATGGTTACTAGGTTTATTTTGCCATGCCAATTGACACATTTTTTTTAAAATTAAATTTGTTTTGCGATTGTTAAGTAGAAATACATGAAAAAACTGCGACCTCGGAAAATGCGTAGCAGTCTTTTCGTGAATTTCTACTTTACAATCGCAAAACAAATTTAAATTTAAAACAAATGTGTCAATTGGCATGGCAAAATAAATCTAGTAACCATATTTGTGGTCGCAAATAACTAACTTGCGACCGGATCCCTTAAACAAACTTTCGGTGAAATCACACTAACACAAACAAAAATAAAATAAAAAAGACGGGAAAGGTCGGACCCGAACTCTATAAGCATTTTTGTTGCCTATATAGTATTAGCAGTATTATTATTCCGTGTCTAAGGAAAAGAGGTTCTATGCAGTGTGGCTTGCGTATTTCAAATATCACAAACACCCACATCCACCCACACTAAAACCCACCTAACCTCATCTACACCCAGCCTAACCGACCCCAATCAATCGCAAACCACGCCACCTTAACATTATTACTACCCCCACCCACTATCTAATTCAAAAATCCAAACCCCATCTCACCCGCACTACCCATATCATCACCCTTTAACACCTCCATACCCACTTCTACACACACACCACCCACACAAACCCACATCCACCAAATCCCAAGTTCCCACACCAAACCCAAAACTAGGTAGATTTTTGTTTAAATTTTAATTTCGAGAAAACAGAATAAAACAATACAAAAAAATTTGGTGTTTTAATATAAAATAAAGGTTTAAATTAACAAATAAAAATCTATTACGACTTAATTTGAATCAGGAAACTAAATTTTCATGTAGCATGCTTCGAAGAGATTTAAAAAATAATTTGTTTTGTGAATTTTGTTAACCATACATAATATACATTATATATTACGACTAGTTGGCCTTGAAAAAGTTATCTAGTTATCTATCCAGCCATGCTACACTATAATTTGGTTTTCTGGATTCAAACTATTGCGCAATAGATTATATTTTTTAATTTTAAACCCTTATTTTAAATTAAATCATTAAATTTTTTTGTCATGTTTTATTCTTTTCTCTCAAAAATAAAATTTAAACAAAAATCTACATCTCAAAAATGTCCGTAAATTTTTTTATTTTCATTTCAATTTTTTTCATTTCGGATTCACGGTCAAAATTTTTACGTCGCAACTGAGTAATAAAATTTTTGTCCGTGAATCAGAAATGAAAAAAAATGAAATGAATATAAAAAAATTTAAGGACATTTTTGAGATGTAGATTTTTGTTTAAATTTTATTTTCGAGAAAAAAGAATAAAAAGAGACAAAAAAATTTAATGATTTAATTTAAAATAAGGGTTTAAAATTAAAAATTAAAATCTATTGCGCAATAGTTTGAATCCAGAAACCAAAATTGTGTGTAGCATAGCTGATCTAGTTATCCCGTGTGTCTTCAAAAACGAAAAACAATCAGCTATGCTACACACAATTTTGGTCATGGACACTACATGTCAGGGCGGGTTATTGGCGCCCTAAAACCAATACCAAACCAGCGTCTGTTCTCCATGTTAGGAGCGGCTGAAGCGGGCGTCTGTCTTGTATCAAGCGGCTCGCTATATAAATGTGTTCATGGTAGGACTGGATGCCTTAAGATTCTCACCAGTACGTGACCCACACACGTAACAAGCGGGTTGAGCGGCAGGCCAACAACCTTCCCTCATAAAAACCATTTAAGTTATGAACCCTAAACAAAGGCCTCGGATTACCATATCGGATTCATTACAAACTCGACCTCGGAAATTGTACACGGACAACGCTTTAAAAATGGGAACATGGAACGTGCTTAGCCTCTTAAGACCTGGAGATCTCCAGAACCTTTCGAACCAAGCAAAGAGTTACACATTAGACGTACTTGCACTACAAGAGCTTAGATGGTCGGGGAGTGGGATCCATGACACCACCAATGGTTACACTCTTCATTACAGCGGCCATCAGAACGGAGGAGAATTTGGAGTTGGCTTCCTCATCCATCGGCGCGTGAAGCACCATATCATCGATTTCCGCCCGATCAACATGCGGATGTGCACGGTCAGACTTCGCACTAAGAAATTTAACATCACGATCGTTAATGTGCATGCACCCACCGAAGATAAATCGGATGACATCAAAGATTTATTCTTTGTCGAGCTGGAGGAAGTCATCAATAACATACCGCACCACGACATTAAAATCATCGTGGGCGACTTTAATGCAAAAATCGGTAGGAGTGCAGAAAATACATCGCACATCGGTCCTAACAGTCTGAATCTAACTAGTAACAACAACGGCCAACGCGTCACCGACCTGGCATTAATGTACAACTTAGTTGTATCAAGTACGTTTTTCCCGCATAAGAGAATCCACAAAGTAACGTGGAGATCGAATGATGGAAGAACGGAAAACCAAATTGATCACGTCATGGTGTCTAAGAGACACTCGACCAGTATATCTGACGTTAGATCCTACAGGGGTGCAGATATGGACAGCGATCATATGCTTGTCATATTTAAATATAAGTGCAAACTGTCATCAACGTTCAACAGACAAGCACAAAAAACCGTTCGATGGAATGTGGATGCTCTAAAAGACCAAGCGTCACTGCAGAGTTACCAATCAGCTGTCACTAACTATCTAGAGCGGCCTAGCAACAACGAAGAAGCTCCTTCTAACATCCAGGAGCAGTGGCATACAATACAGTCAGCCATTACCACCGCGGCGCAAAACACTATCGGAAGAAGACCTCCGAGACCCCGCAATGATTGGTTCGATGATCAATGTCGCCTGATCGTCGCAAATAAACAAAAGCTTCGAGAGAAATGGTTGGCTCGCAATACTAGAAGCACACATGCAGAATATCTCCGCCAGGAAAGCCACGACTAAATACCTTCGTCAAAAGAAACGCGATCATATGAGATTATGCATCGAAAACATCAGCTTCCAAGCGGAAGTGGGAAATTCAAGGGACTGTTTTGCTAATGCCAGGAATCTCACTAAAGACTTCCACCCAAGAAGTACAGCCATCAAAGACGGGAATGGAGAATTGAGAACAAACGTGGCTGATGTTCTCTCAGTATGGCAAACCTACTTTCAAAATCTACTAAATCGGAATGACGACGTGACCCCCATTAGAGCAATAGCTCCTCCAGGTGATGAGGTCTTCGTCGAATATCCCACAGTGGAGGAAGTAGACGCAGCTATTAGTCGATTGAAAAACGGCAAGGCACCCGGTCTCGATGGAATCCCCGCAGAATTAATAAAACTCGGAGGCGCTACTCTTGCAACAAGTCTACACGATCTCATCGTCTGTATTTGGGACCAAGAAGAGCTGCCGGAGAATTGGAAGACCGCGCTCATATGTCCGTTGCATAAAAAAGGCGACCGTCTTAAATGTGAAAACTATCGTGGTATAGCTCTATTGAACACTGCTTACAAAGTGTTGGCTAATGTTGTACTTGCCAGACTCATCCCTTTCGCCGAAAACATCATTGGCGATTATCAGTGTGGTTTCCGTCCCAACCGATCGACCACTGACCAGAGTTTCACTATGAGGATGATCCTGGAAAAATGTTGGGAGTACAACATAACCATACATCAATTATATATAGACTTCCGTCAGGCATATGACAGTATAAACCGCGATAACCTTTGGGCCGCGCTCATATGCCTAGGAATTCCAGAGAAACTCGTTTCTCTGTGCAAATTAACAACGTCTGGGTCTGTATGTAGAATTGTAATCGAAGGAACTGTGTCAGACTCCTTTGAAATAACATCTGGTGTTCGACAGGGAGATGCACTCGCGCCTGTGCTGTTCAATTTGGCGCTTGAGTACGTAGTGAGGAAAAGCAACATCGAAACTTCGCGCTGTATATTTAATAAATCAGGCCAAATTCTTGGATATGCAGATGATATCGTGCTTCTTGGCCGAAGACCCAGCGATATCAAAGACAGTTTCGTGCCGCTCGATCGCTGCGCAAGAAGACTTGGTTTGAAGGTGAACAGTAGCAAAACCAAATTTGTATCAACACCCAGGAACATCCCCATGGCAAATCTCGGAATTGGCGACCACAATTTTGATCGCGTTGAAAATTTCAAATACCTCGGGTCAGTTATAACATCATCAAATGACATGCAGGCAGAAATAAAAGCCCGAATAGCTGCCGCACATCGAGTTTTCTACGCCCAATCAAAATTACTGCGATCTAGAAATCTATCGCAGTCGTGCAAGCTCGCACTTTATAAAGCACTAATAAGACCTGTGCTGGCTTTCGGAAGCGAGAGCTGGACCATGACCACTAATGATTGTAGATTGTTATCAACTTTCGAAAGGAAGGTCATTCGCTCCATCTTTGGTCCAATTAAAGTCGCGAACAATGAATATCGGATTCGCATGAACCACGAGATAAAGCAAATACTTGGAGATTGCGATATTATCGGATTCATCAAATCCAATCGAGTGAGATGGCTTGGTCACGTTGCAAGGTCCCCACAACAACGGATGACCAATAAAGTGTTGCATCAACAACCAGCCGGTGTGCGTCGTAGAGGAAGACCCCGACTGCGCTGGCGTGACGACGTCGAACAAGATCTACAGGCACTAGGATGTTGAAACTGGAGGTCGAGAGCGATGGACCGAGACGGCTGGAGGACCATAGTGCGGGCGGCAAAATCCCTTCATGGGATGTGAAGCTAGAGAGAGAGAGAGAGAGATTTCGTTGTCCTAAACACAATTAACATCAAATTTGGGCAACATTGAAGGATTTTTCGGTTTCATGTGGGCTATTAAAACTTCAATATGTGTATTTTGGTATTGGATTCTAAGAATTTTACGAGAAAATTTAAGAAAACCGTAAATGTAATTTATGGAAAATCGATGCCTATTTCACTGTCCTAAACACACAAAACCCTAAATTTCGTCAACATTGCGTTTTTTTCGGTTTGAAGTGGTCGAGTATAGAACATCACTTTCGGCACTTTCTATTTTTTACAAATAATGTTCAAGAGAATATAAAACAGGTAATGTTGTGTACGGAGCAAATTCATGTTTATCACAATTACAACTAAAACAAATTATAGAATCTGTCAAAGCAAGCTTAACATTTTAAATTTCAAATTGGAGTGATTTAAAAATTCAAATTCAAGATTTTACAAATAAGAAAATAGTTGTTTTTAAAGGATTTTAACTGCTATTGGACGGTATCAATTTTAACGTGATTAGATTCACCTATTTGTAAGCAGAAATGTACTATTATTTCTCGACTTTTCCATTAAGAACCAAAGAACTCAAATAATTTTTGAGGTGGTCAAAATGACATGTAGCTACTAAGCAATCAAATTAAATTATAAATAACATATTGAAGACACGGAAACTTTTTGTTATCAACAACTCTGTATCAATCCCAAGAGTTTCTTTTTTCTTCATAAAGGTTTTGCTGAATTGATTGAATTCGATTTATAGGTTCATGAAGATTCAAGCACTTATCAACAGGTGTTGAAACTTATGAAGTATTTTTCAAAAAATTGGTAATGATTTAAGGACTTCTACCTATTTTTATGGCTATTGCACTTAACGAAAGTCTTTGTTGACCTCAATTTTTGAGCTTTCCCAGTGTTAAAGCTTTCTTTGGTAGTTGTTTTCAACACCTAGGACCATTTTGACAAAACAAAAATAAAGCCAAAATCGGCACAGAAAGTTAAATTTCTACCAAAAATTAATTTAACCAAATCATGTTAAGCTAATGCAATCATCCAATAACAATTCAAACCTTTCAAGGATAACAATTTCTATTTGATTCTATAACTACAACTTCTCCACACATAAAACAATATTTAACAGGTCCCCCGCCTGTGTACCGTCGGTATGTCATGTTGAACAATTTAATAAGTGGCCCGTGGTCCCTGGTATACCACGAATAAAAATGAAGATAACGGCTCGTACTAAGTAAAATAATTCAACGAGCGGCCAGTGATCATCGGTATACCACGACTATTATAATCCCCAGCGACTAATGTGGTTTCTAAAACGTATTATGGAATATCAACTGACCACTGGACTAATTCTAATGCGTGGCATACCGAAGGTATACTAGCCGCTGGTGATTATAATAACCGTATACCGGTGATCACTGGCCACTCGGTGAATTATTGTGTATGGCATAGCCGATGATTGTATTTTTCTGTGTGGTCTGGCCACTTACAAAATTGTTCAACAAGATATACCGGTGGTACACCGATAGGGAACCTAGTAAGTTAAAAATCGTTTGAATGTTGCATATGAATTATATTAGAATATAATCTATTTTATTCAATATTCAAACTGCGTTCGGAAGCTTAGTTCCTATCATAGCAGAGGCTATTTCAACTCAACATTTGTACACAAGTAGCCTCTGGTGATAAAAACTTACGTTTCTAAAAATTTGTTTAATAATGATTTTAAATGTAACAAACAGATTTTAGATTAAAATTTAATTTAATTTGAATAAAACATATGAATGTTTGTGAATTTGTGATTCTCCTTGTTTCGATTAAATTAAATTGATATTAAATAAACGCAATTCTGCATTCTTCAAACAAAATTAAAAACTTTTCTGAAAGTTTCATTAAAATTTTACTATTTTTCTAGCGAAATAAAACTTTAAATCAATAATTATTTAATGTTTACAGGAAGTTTTTTATGATCCGGACCAAAACACGGGCTTTCTAGTAAGCCAAATAAAAAATTTGAATTTTAATTCAAAAAAATATAATACATCGGCAAGCGAGGAACCGGCTGATACAGTTGATCCAGTTTATGCCGCAACCGACGATTTAAATTATTTAAATCAAGCTGTCCTTCCAGAACAGTTAGATCGAATTCGGACATTATTAAAAAAACAATAAAGGAAAGAAAGGCATTAATCGCAGGAGACGCTAACCTTATAGCTTGAATCTCCATATTTTTTCGTGGATTTTTTAGAAAAGTGCAAAATATTTTAATTATTTTCTTATGTTTTATTCCAGATAGTTTTTGATTTCGAGTTACGGTACTGTAAATCAAACGTATTAAAAGATAAATGGCCAGTTCTTCAAAAAAATATTTTCATAATATTAAAAGAAACAGGAAATTCAATTGAGGGAGACGACTGGAATACTAATACTCTGGCATTATTTGCGTTAATTAAATTATTAAAGAGTTCTTCAGGATCCAAAATTTCTCACAAAATAGCTAAATTTTTGATTTTCAAAACGGTAAATTAATTACTGTGGTGAATTATAAAATAAAATACAAATTAAAATATATCATTTTAACCGAGAGCGGAGTATATAGAAAAAGACAACAAACAACCTTATATCGTTGCAGTGGGGCGGGGCCTACGAAGTATGGAGCTATTGATCAATATTTCTTAGTAATCGATCGAGAAATTATATGTTTATCAAGCGATTACGACATTATAGATGCGTTTAATGTTCTTTTCTGCTTTTCTGCTGAATTAAAATATTTTTTTACTTTCTTCGAATATTACATATACAATTTAAATCAAACAAAAGTATCTCCAACACTTCGACAAATTTGCAATAGATTTGATGCACAACAAATCATTACGAATTAATGTTTACGTATGTATCTTTAAGAA
Organism: Nephrotoma flavescens; assembly: GCA_932526605.1. Lineage (NCBI taxonomy): Eukaryota > Metazoa > Arthropoda > Insecta > Diptera > Tipulidae > Nephrotoma > Nephrotoma flavescens. Next base: position 193,847,662 of record OW052220.1, read on the forward strand.
AAAAATATAAATATTGAATTCTCATAATTTTAAATTTAGAATATTTGTAATTTTAAATATTGTAGTACTCAATGAATAGAAATTATCTTCATTCCAATATTTAAATACTATCTAAAATACTATAATATATTGGTTTTTCTAGAAAAGTTGTGAAGCTAAACTTTAATTACGTTTATTTAAATATTTTAGACTTTTTATAATTTTAAACTTTTAATTTTATCACTTCTTAATATTGAACTATTATTTTTGATTAATTTATTCATTGAAACTTCAATGCACTTCAAATTACTAAATGAATTTCTTGCAATATAATATATAACATAAACAGTGAATTTCTTAATGATATGTGGGATAGTCGTATATTGTTCGAAATCTTAAATCTTAATTTTCATTTTAAATTAATTCTTAATTTATTTTTTAAAAATAGGATACTTTTTTAGTTACATTTGTGACAAAAAATTTGAAACATTTAAGTTTACAAAATATCACTTAAAATACGTGCATAACTTAATTTGCAAGACAATTTAAATTTAGAATGTGTTGTTACAAAAAATTTCAAAGCCAAATTTTCTTCCTATAGATATTTATTAAACCACACCTTAAAATGCCAACCCTTAAATAAAATTTCTTCCGTAAAAGAGCTATGTGCAAATCCTTGTGATGCTCCTAACACTCAATTGTTTACAAACGAAACTGAAATCATGGTGAGCGATCGAAATGTCACAGAAAGTGTAGTAAACTACAGATAAGTTAATGATATAGAACAAATTAGTACACAAATTTCGAACATTTTAGATTTTCTTTCGTCACTTGGTTTAGCAGAGAATAATATTGACAAAATTTGTAAACAAATAGTTGTTTTATTTGAAAACGTTTGTTTCAATCTAAAAAATATTATTAATATCTCTGATAAAACATCACAAACTGAACTTTTACACAATTTTGAAAGAAATGTGTTCGCTTTTTTAGAATCATCTTCTTCGAAATATCGAAGAGCCAAAAATTTAAAAGAAAAACCATGTTTTGTAGAACCACAAGAGGTTGCAGTAGACTTGAGATCAGAAAAAAAATATAATCAAAAAGCTCAAAAAGATGAACATGTACAAGTACTATGTACATTTCAATATATATCGATTTTAAAAACCATCAAGGCTGTTTTCCAAACGGATACTTATTTCAGACTTATTAACTTATTTGACGCCATCTTGAATAAGTAAGTAAACCCATTCCAATTGAGTTTGCATACTTATTTTGACATCGACATAAAAACATTAATTGTTTTCATCGCAAAATTCTTCGAGGCATATAATGTTTTCGTTTACATTAATTTAATTATTTATTTTAACAAATTAACAATTATATTTGGCCAATTAAAAGTATTGGCGACAATTTAAGCACAAGAAAAAAATTTAACAATTTAAGAAAAACTATAATGTTTAAATCTACAAAAATGTTTATATGATTATTAGGTTCGATTCTGCTGGATTTTTATATTTCATATTTCGTTTAGAGAGACAATCAAAGAAGTTCGAATGGGCCCCAGTTAATAGGAAAATATGTATATATTTTATATAAATATATATTTTATGTCTTGTTTTGTAAAGATAGAATATATTGATACGCCGTCTGGTCTGTAGCTGACCCCAATTCAGTTGTGTAAGACATGCATACATTACGTAATTAGGATGCATATCTTTATGATAATCATTTTTTTTATCTTAATTTTGATTTTAATATACAATGATCCATTCGTTATCTAGAGATAGTTATTAACCAAATTTTAAAAGTCATAAATTGATATAAATAACAACAAAAATTTGACAACCAATTTAGATTTTTTGGCTAGAAAAGGGCAGAAAATAAGTCACCTCGATAGCTTACTTATTTGAATAAGTTAGGTTCCACAAATAAGTATTCGTTTGGAAAACAGCCTAAGAGTTTTTTTTGAAAATAAATCGTTTTCTGACACTTATTTTAACCAAACTCATAAATGCATGGAAGACTTTGAATTTTATTGTTGTGGTGACAATTTATAAAAACAACCTTTTATTAAAAATAATGCCAATGCTCTGCAAATCCGAATTTAAACTCTGTGTATACCTCTAAACTAGAGCATATCCATTTAGTTTCGCTATTTTATGTAAACGGATGTCAAAAGAAATATCTCTCTCTCTCTCTCTCTGACACTATATCCCATCAAGGGATTTGGCCGCCTCCTAAGGGTTTCATAATCATATTTTCATTTCGGATAATGAGTGATTAATTCATTGATCCTAAACCAGCCGTGAAATTTTTTCCTTGTCACCACCGGGAATCGAACCCGGGACCTCCGGTCGATGGAGCAAGCATGCTGACCACTAAAGAAATATCGCAAATATAAATAAAATTTTAACGGTAGTCGGTAATACGTGATGATATCCAGGTATTAGAAAGAATTGGTGTTGATGTAAATGGTACTACGATAAAAGGTACCCGTGTAAGTGTCACACATGATAATTTAGGTGGGAACACGTTACTTGGATTTCCACAATCCTTTAACACTGATAATTGTTGCCGATCGTGTCTTTGTACAAAAGAAGAATTAAAAATAAATATTGTTGAAATTCCTAGTAATTTACGTACCTTTAAATCGTTATTAGCCTCATTTGAAGAAATCAATATTAATAAATTAGGTATGAAGTTTAATTGTATTCTGAATACATTACCTTCTTATAATATAATTGATAATGGAACGGTTGACATAATGCATGATGTCTTGGAGGGAGCCGTGCCTTTCGTCTTAAAAAATTTTATTGAACATTTAGTTAAAAAAAAAATATGTGCTTTAGAACAAATTTATAATCGCATTTCAGGATATAACTACACTGAGAAAAATTTTGGTTTGTAAAATTAAAAAACAAAGTTTTTAATTTCTAAAAGTTATAAAAAATTTTGAATTCAAAAAGTATTTGTTTGAAATTAATTGAAATTTTTGCAAACTAATAAATAGTTTTTTTATTTTAATAACATGTTTTGTAAAATGATTTATAAAATACTTTTTAAATTTAAAAAGTTTATTTATTTAAACAGAATAATTTATTTCAAAGGAAAATTTATAGAATTTTAAAACAATTTTTTTGATAATAATGACAACTTATGAAAATATTTATATTTATTGTTTTACCAGAAATTCCGTTGTTTTATTTTTCAATTCGTTTATATTTTATATAATTCGCCAAATCTATATGTTCTTGTGTTATACTAAAGATATGAAGGTTAAAATTTTTGCAGTTTGACCTGATGAGTAGACCAACTTTTTATCAGTACGAAACCAAACTGCCAAGAAAGAACTTGAGGTTCTCATTATATTTTTTTAAGAGTTGTGTGAATTTTTACACAATGGCCCTGGGGGTTAAAAATTGGGGAGAGGAAATTAATTTTCTAGTTTGATTTAATAAAATTGTGTGACATTTGTTAAAAAACATTTAGTTAAAAATTAAAATAAATCTTTTAAAGCTAGCCAATAATTTTTTAATTATAAAAAAAATATCTTAAAATTCAAGAAAATTATTTGACATAAGTAAGGAAAGTATTTTTGAAAATAAAAACAATTTTTTTATTTTTATAAACAAATTTGGCGAAAAATTTTATTTTAAAATTAAAAAGATTATTTTTTTGTTTTTAAAAACGAGTCTTTTCGCCTAAAAAATATATGTATATTTTTTGATTTTATATGTATATTTTTTTAATTTTACTGGTTCTTTTTTCTCAGTGTATGGAACTCTAGATAAAAAAAATAAACCCACATCAGTCAGAATTAAAATAAAAATCAATATTTCTTGGTTTATCTGCTTCACAAAATTGGAATCTCATTACCTATTTACCGTTCATATTTGCAAACCTTTTAAATAAATTAAGTGACAATGGCCAGCAGTAATCTCTCTTTTAAAGATAATGAGATTAGTATTTTCACCATTATTATCCAAACCTCATCATCAACAGTTATCAGATGATATAAGTGCTCATCTTAGCATTGTAAAATCATTGAATTTAAGTTTATAACCTAAGCATCATTTCATGACGCACTACCCATCCATAATTCAAAAATGGGTCCTTTAATTCATTTATGGGCAATGCGTTATGAAAGCTACCATCGCAACTTCACAAAAACTGCTCACTATATAAATAATTTTAAAAATATTGCAAAGACCTTGGCTTTTAGGCATCAAGACAAAATGTATTACACATAGAAAAAGTTGGATGCAAATGATTTATTTTCTTTTGGCAAAAGAAAACTAAGAAAAATACGCTATCTTGACAATAAAGAACTATTAAAAAACTATTTCAATCTTACTAATGAAGACCCTGTTATTCAAATATCTTTTTTTTCTTATGGAGGTTATATATATCGAACTGGCCTATTTGTTACACTTTTACAGAACACTCCTAACTTTTACAAAATTATAGATATAATTTCTGTTAGAAATATATTATATTTTATTTGTATAATTTATGAAACACAGGGATTTAGTGAACTTTATTGTAGAAGAAACTGCGATCAGTGATACCATTCGAAACACTGAAAAATAAACAAACATTCAATGCAATAAATATAACAAAAGATAAGTATCTCTTTTCAAAAATTTGTGTCAATTTCTAAAGAATGTTTATATTTTTATTTCGAAAAACGTGAATTTTATCAATTATAAAATGTATGAAATTTAAAATATGAGTTTAATTGAATTTGATTAAAGACACAGCAATGTAAAATAACAAAAATTTGGCCTTTTATTTTAAAACTAAATTGGTCTGTAAAATAAACAATGGAAGTTTGAAAATTAAAACTATAATTAGTTTAATATTTAGATTGTGAATGATTAAACGTAAGTCATTAGTGTTTTATATAACGGGTGATTTTTTTGTGGTTAGGATTTTCATGCATTAGTATTTGACAGATCACGGGGGATTTCAGACAAGGTGTCAAAGAGAAAGATGCTCAGTATGCTTTGACATTTCTGCCACAACGTCGAATTTTCAGTGAATGGGCCCTAGAAAAGTTGGCAGAAAATCCGCTTTTTTATCGACAAATTTTGTTCAGCGATGAGGCTCATTTCTGGTTGAATGGCTACGTAAATAAGCAAAATTGCCGCATTTGGAGTGAAGAGCAACCAGAAGCCGTTCAAGAACTGCCCATGCATCCCGAAAAATGCACTGTTTGGTGTGGTTTGTACGCTGGTGGAATCATTGGACCGTATTTTTTCAAAGATGCTGTTGGACGCAACGTTACGGTGAATGGCGATCGCTATCGTTCGATGCTAACAAACTTTTTGTTGCCAAAAATGGAAGAACTGAACTTAGTTGACATGTGGTTTCAACAAGATGGCGCTACATGCCACACAGCTCGCGATTCTATGGCCATTTTGAGGGAAAACTTCGGAGAACAATTCATCTCAAGAAATGGCCCGGTAAGTTGGCCACCAAGATCATGCGATTTGACGCCTTTAGACTATTTTTTGTGGGGCTACGTCAAGTCTAAAGTCTACAGAAATAAGCCAGCAACTATTCCAGTTTTGGAAGACAACATTTCCGAAGAAATTCGGGCTATTCCGGCCGAAATGCTCGAAAAAGTTGCCCAAAATTGGACTTTCCGAATGGACCACCTAAGACGCAGCCGCGGTCAACATTTAAATGAAATTATCTTCAAAAAGTAAATGTCATGGACCAATCTAACGTTTCAAATAAAGAACCGATGAGATTTTGCAAATTTTATGCGTTTTTTTTTAAAAAAAAGTTCTCAAGCTCTTAAAAAATCACCCGTTATAAACCTAAATATACTATTAACAAGTATTTATTGAATTGTTTATAAACAATATAGTTTTAATTTTAAAACTTAACAAAGTTTTGGAAATAGATCGAAAACAATTAAGTTTAAATTTTAAACATTTCGAATTAAATTTCAATCCTACATAAGTTTTCGTTTCAGGAAAAAATTACTTGTTTATAGCTTATTTTAAAACTAATCGGTTTTGCGTTTCAATTTTTCTAACTCTATTTAAAACTTCTTGAGAGTATATTTTAAAAATTAATTAATTGTAATTTAAACCTTTCAGTTTAACTTTTCAAACTATTAATAGTTTTATTTTTAACCTGCAATAGTTTGCGTCCTATATGCAGTCATTTATAGCGAGTCGATGCCCATTTCACTATTTAACCACTATTTTTTTAATTTACCCAAGACCTACAATTTGATCAAAACTGAGGTGTTTTTCGATTTGATTTGACCTGGTAAATCATTTTGACGTTACGATCCTAGGATATTCCGAAAACCGTACATGAGGATAGGGTCAATGCCCCTAATTTAAGCAAAAATAACTAACCGCCTATTTCATCACAATATAGGTCTAATAAAACCTCAACATATAACTCATTTTGCTGTTGAGTTCCTTGGATTTTGCGAGGAAACTTAGGGAAACCATACACTTGATTTATATAGAGTCAATGTCAATTTCGCTGCCCAAATATGGTCAACATTGAGGTGTTTTTCGGTTTGATGTAATTCAGCAAGTCATTTTAATGTTAGGTTTCTTGAATTTTCTATGAAAATTCGGGAAAGCTGTACAACGATTTAAAGAGGGTCGATGCCAATTTGTCAATCAAACACCCTAAACCTCCAATTTGGTCAAAATTGAGATGTTTCTCGGTTTAATGTGGTCTAGCAGAATTTTATCAAATAAGTTAGTTTGATTTAATATTTTTTGGGAAATATTAGGAAGATTTCATCGAGGGAGCTGATTATAGAGGCTGTCTAATTGTGCTGTCATAAACACCATAAACCCTCAAATCGTCAAAATTGAAGTGGTTTTTGGTTCGATGTGATGTTGGATTCTTTCAATTCTGTAATGTAAAGCATTTTTAATAAGACAATGTCATGTTAAATCTAAATATTTTCCCATTTTAGTTTTGGTATTTTAAGATTTGGCCAGAAGTATCGTAATTTTGTTAACAAAATATCCCGATACAAAGGAAAGTTACCTGCCGAAACTATACAAAGCAAATTTAGTCATTTTTGACAAAATCTACCAGATATATCACGTCCAACACCCTTTGATGACCTGAATACATTCTCCAAATCATTAGTATTACGACTCCACGGACTGAAGTTGACTTTAAAGAGCAAGTGGTGTATACAAATACGACATGATTCATTTGCTGAACATTTCGATCGATGAATCCACACAATGTAGCACATTATCAACAAACTCCAAATTCATAGCAACAGGCGAATTGTCTCACAAAGGTTTTGAATATATCGCAGCATGACAACGGATAAGTCCATCGATAATATAATGAATCAAGGCGAAATTGTTAAATATTTTACTGAATTCATGAATATACTAGATTTGCTGGCATGCCGCATCACATTTAAACATTAAAAATTTGCGTGTAATTTGAGTGAAAAATATGATGAACTATTTCGTCGAAACAGTTTTAAATGGAAGATTTAAAGTTGAAGATATGGCTCGAATTTGCAATTACCGCCAACGAAGCACGGGGGCAATCGCTAAAGCGTGATTCATATAAAGACTAAAATAAATTGTATGCTGTTGCTGCAGAACTTGTAGATGTACACGTAGATACCTAAGTAAATCGACGAAATATTCACTTAATAAAAAGTCAACCAACCAGAAACCATAAAACCTAATAACAATATTCTTTATTTTACAAAAATATTTATTAAAAAGTTTTTAAACTATTCGAGTATTGTATAAAAGAATATAAATTTGCGAATATTTTTATAGCTACAGAAAATTTATTATCGTTGACAAACCATATAGCACACAAAACCGACACCATCAATTTATTGTGCTCGATGTTTAAAAATAAAAACTTTTCTGGAACAAAATTTACAATATTAAACGGCAAGAGATTAAAATTGAATATTGGATTTTTATGTAAAACTTTTTATACATTTTGTTGACATTTTATAAAAGTTTTCCCAGTTTTTAATCGCGCGGCACGTAATTTAAGCTAAAAGCACATCCTGCAAAAAAAAATATTTGGTAAAATGAAGCTTTAAATAAAAATGCAAACATAAACGGAAAAATCTAAATGCAATAATATAAAATTCATAGACGAAATTCAAATATTTGCACAACCACTCGTACTCGTAATTTTTTATATTGTATGTCGTGGAATTACCATAACATATTTTTCTATGTGATGTGGGTTTTGAGCTTTCGAGGAAACAATTTAATTCAAGTTATTTCATAGAACTCACTTTAAGACCTAACTTCCAACAACTTGCTGGAAAAGTTATTGAAATTATTTTCAAGATTAACGAATTAATCCTACGCACATATTTTTCAATACGAAAATATGCAAATTACAAAAATAACAACCGTAATTTACATTAAATTGTTAATTTTTTAAAGCGTCGCGAGAAATTTTTAAAGAAAAATTTGATTAAATGAAATGGAAAAGCGGTTTCTTCCAATCGAACCCCTATCTTGAAAACAATTTGTATTTATATATTTTTTTTTTTGAATTTTAAATTCGGCAAGTTTGGAATAACAAAAGTTTTATAAAAGTTTCCCCATTGAACAAATACAAATACAAATGGAATGAAAATTAGAAAACAGAAAATTCTAAATTATGCTGTAAATGAAGTTTAATTGGACTTTGTACGTACAATATTATGTAGATGGAGGAGGGGATTGTTGTGACATTATGCCAACTAACTTAAAGTAGGTACATTCTATATAGCTACTCAGGTAATTAGAAAAATATTTGAAAACGAGTTTAAAAAAAGTACACTCATAATAACCGGTATACTATCTCGTTATTATATCCTACCGAAAAATGTTCAACGGGTTCAAACACAGAATATAGATTTTTGATTTAGTTTCTTCAGATTTCATTTGATCTTATGTGACAACATAAGTGAAGTTCTTGATGTATTTTGATAAAAATAGTAATTCTGAGGTTCTACTGACTAAATAGAGAAACTTAATAACAATTTTACACATATTACTAACCTGGAACATAAATTGGATCAAAAACTTGTCAATATCAATGAGCCGCAACAGCCTACGATATATGTAGTTCCATCATCTTGTTACGACTGTGTTGTCGGTAACAAGACCTAATATTCGTTTTACGCATGACATCCCCATTTTTAGATTTTCGTGTTTCTATTTTATGCCCGGTTTCTTACGTCCGTGTTTTTGATGTCTGAACGCGGTCCATGGTAGATGAATTCTCGTATGTTTTTGTTTGTTCGGTTGGTATTGAACGAAAATGGGAGAAAGAGAGAACAATGCGCATCGAGTGTGTGTGTGTAAAGCAAAACATTCCATAAGAATGTTTTTCTTATATGCCTCTCGTTTACATCAATGCGAATTGATGTAAACGCGAGACAGAGAAGAAAGACATTCTTCTGGAATGTTTTGCGCGTCGTTTGTGCGGTGCGAGAATTTTTTTTGCATTAATTCATTCGAGTTTTGGTTTTGATACAAAGGAGAGTGATTGTAATTTGGTATTGATTATACCGAGGCGTGATAGCTAATAATTAATTATTTTGTATAAATGGCCGATGTGGTCGAAAAAAAAAAGTTTTTTTTTTAAAATCAGATTATTTTTTTATTATCAGAATTTTTTTTTCTGTGAAGATAAAATAAAGAAGTGAAATTTACGTGCTGTTTTTTTTGGTACAGTGGAAAATAATATTGGTGAAACGAAATAAAATAAAACGGGTCGCAAAACCTACTCGAGGAATAGTGCGATTTTTTTTTGAGACAATTAAAGTGGCTTGGCGTCATACGATACGAAATAGCAGTGTAGTGTTCGTTAAATTGTATTTCGGCGGGTGTAGCAGCCTCATAATAGCGCAGCCTTTAATTGATAGTGGTTGAAATAAAACGGTACAGCAATAGTAACGGGTACCTCGAGTTACGAGTGTCGCATTTTTGACGTGGGTATTGGACAATCCTTATTTACAAGTGTTGAGTCATTTTTTTTGAAGAACACGATTATACAAAAAAAATCGGGTGGGCCGCAATATTTGCTGTTGGAGAGGCAACGCCCAAATAATTATTTTACGGGTGGCCAGTTGAGGTTACTCCAATTTACACGGATCCGGCGGCCAGGTGAGGCCAGCCGTGATTGCTTTGGTGACGGGGACAAGCCCCGCAACATAGAAGTGCCCAACCAGGCATGCGCTCGAGCGCTAAGGCGAGACAACGCCCAACAATTATTTTGGCGGCCAGTCGAGATTAAGGGTTTTCGGCGGTACCACGCCCAACGTAACGGGTTGCCAACCGGCACCTCGTATTTTGGATTTTTTTATTTGGTATCGGGGAGAGGCCCCGCAACATAACGGCACATAATCCCGCAACGGTCCGCGTGGGGGCACCTGTGGCATGACGACCGCCCAAGGTCGCACCGATAATTTTTTGTTGTTTGGTATTAAGGTACGATTTTTTTTATTTTTATTTTATTTCATTTTTGGTATTTTTTTTTATTTTTTATTTCTAAATTTTTGTTAAGTTTTTTTTACATATATATATTAAAAATTTTTTGGATTGTAATCGAGCGCCGAAATAACGGTCGTAGGTCGCGCGCTCGGTGCTCATTGTTCGTTCTCTCTTTCTTGTTTTTCCTCGTGGGAAGGTGGTTCCTTGATTTTTTGTTGGGTTTAAACAAATAAAAAAAAATGAATTATTAATTTTTCTCGGGTGGGTATGATGAGGGGATTTCCCATCCTGTGTCGGCGTAAGGTGAGCGGTCCCTTGGTGCCCGCGTCCGGATTCGAAACCGGTGTTTACCACCGTACGAGTTCGGGCGGATGCGCGCACCAGGGCACCTCTCTACCATTATGATTATTTTATTTTTTTTATTTTTGATTTTGGCTGTTCGTTCCTCAGGTTCCGGCCGACGAATTTCGGCGGAACTCGGGTATTTTATTATTATTTGCGTTTTTTCCCATTAATTTAAATTTCTGTTAATCACGGTGTAGGCCAGGAGCCATGCATGCCTCAAACCCCACGACCCTTCGCACTTCTCGCTGAGAACGTAGCCGGCAAAATATCACCGTGGAGGCCTCTGCATGGGCTTAGTGATAACTGCAGGTTGGCAGTAGCCAGCCAGTAACAATCTTATAGAAGAGCGAATAGATTTTGTTAAGAGGAAACTAATTTGTAGTAATTTACTGGTGTTGGGAGCACCTGTAATAGAAAATGAAAACCCTAATGAAATTAGTTCATTAAATTTTTAGGCCATATCTTGTTAGACCGGCCAAGATGATCGCATTATTTATCGCTTAAGTGTCAAGCATTCAAAACATACATCGTCGAGTGAGGATGGTGTCATCGTGACGAACCGTTAATTTTAACAAGACTAAGAATCTTATAATTATTACTATAAAGGAAAATCTTTCAACCCGCAGTTTAAATATTTTTTAGATTGTCGTTGGCCGAAACAAGAAAGGAGTAGTAGGCAAAGTATCATAACGTAACTATACTACAGTTCTAATATGCCTTGAAAAACTGGAAGAACAACAGAAATAGATTGCATTTGATAGGTTCGTAAGATATGGGTAGTTTGCAGTATATTTTACTTTCTTTTAATTCGTAAAAATAAATTATAATTCATGAAAAATTTTGACCTCGGGATTTCTGCAGATTTGTCCTTCACTATACCGCCGAAGAAAAAACTATTTTTTAAAAAATGACTAGAACAGATGGATTTACTGATTGGAGTGAAACTACATATTTAAGCTTTTTCTATGAATTGGGTGGTCTACTGATATTTGGTCGAAATCGGTCCAACGAAAGCAGCTTTCTCGTTTTTTGCAAATAATTTTTAAAGTATGTCATTTACAAGACAAACAATTACGAACTAAAAGATTTAAAATTAATTTATGAAACAATATCAGCCCAGGTCAGTTTTCCAAAATTTATACCGAAATTGCAATTTTTTTTTTTTTGAAAAAATTGTTTTTCGACAAAATTTGGCCCACGTGCAGCCCGGATGGATGATTTGAATGAAGCATCATACCTAGCCTTTTACCATAAATTGGAAGGTCCGAGTGATTCCGGACAGCCGAAAGTTGTAGATCCCATTGGAGCTTTTATGTTTGCAAATATTTTAAAAAGTATATCATTTACTAGAAAAACAAGTGTGAACTAAATGATTATACTTTTTACACTATTTGCCGTAGGCAATTTGCCGTAGGCAATTTGCCGTAGGCGAATCACACCTGCACTTAATAAACACATTTTTTTAAACACTTGCTTTTCTATTTCGCCAAAGATACGATTTTTGAATATTTTAATTAAAAAATTTGTTCAAATAGTTAAAAAAACACTAGATCGATTTAGACTTGTTAGGTCATCATCAGGAAACTCCTAAGCGGAAATGGCGACTTTTACAAAAAAAAAAACATTCAACAAAAATTAGTTCTTTATCGTCTAAACGAATTAATTAATAGGGATAAAACTTAATTTTTTACTTTTAATATAAACTGTGAGGTTCGAGTTATGTTTGGTCGAATCGGTTCCCAATACTTCAATATCGTCATCGATATACTCCGACCTACTGTATTCTACAAAATTAAATAATTGGCTGTCTTTTAATTTGGGAAAGGACAATGTTCCATTAAAATAAGGATATTTTGAGAAAACAGCAAATCAAACTGTTAGTGGTTCGAAATCATACACGTTAAACACAGAATTGTGTTAAAGCTAATAAAAAACTGCTCGGTTATGTGACGACAGCATTGTTAGTCCATCATCAAACAATAACGTTACGAGTGACAATATAAATGAATTAGACTACATAAAAAGATCATTGGAAAAAATTTTGTGTGAAAGGGCAGATATCAAATCAAATATAAAAATAAATTCCAGATGATTCCATTAAAAATTTCAATTTAATCACTAAACATTTTAAATCTATTACATTGGTCTTTGAACGCATCGATTTAATTGAAAAAACGCAACTTGTGCTAACTGATAGGATAACGGTGGATTTAAATCGAATAACGGTCCATCTCCCATCTTAATTAAATTTAAAACCATATGCATTATTAATCAGCTATTTAAACTGAAGTCGAAATTTACGAATAAATTGAAAGCGTCAACAATTGTAAAATCGTTTACATCAATGAAGATCTTACTACGCTACGACGAAATTTGTTCAATGAAGCAAAATCCTTGAACAGAATTAAAAACTATAAATTCTTGTTGACTTCTAAGCAATATCATGCGTAGAAAGGATAACGGTGAACCGGTTGTTAGTAAAAAATCAAAAGTGAATCTTCTAAAAATTGTTTAATTTTGTTAAATAATAATGTCAAATTTTAATTTAGATAATATTCCACTGTTTCTGAAAAGCAATCGTTTATCGTGTTCTCACTATTTAATAGTTCTAATTTATTTTTTAGATGCAGGTTTGGACACAATGAATCCAGGGTTGCAGGGTAATAAAACGACAGACTATTCTGATGAGAAGTCTCTCTTGTCGTGACTGGGCCAAAACCGGCAATGGAACTGTCACTAGGAGTGATACAAAAACTCATGGAGCAAATAGCTCAACTCCATGAGGAAATTTGTTTGCTCATTACTGATGAGGAAGAACAACATATAAGTGGACTGGATTTCGTGACACATTCACCAAACTCGTCCATGAGAATAGACAAATCAGTGATACCCATAAAATTAACGATCTAAAGAGTCAGTTGGAGGGTGCTGCGCCCAAATTAATCAACCACCTCCAACCAACAGAAGGGAATTTTGAATAGCAGATATAACAACAGAAGACTACTATTTTCAACATATTTAAATACGTTACTCAGTGAAGTAAATATAAACATAGAGTCTGCAGTGGTACTAAAAAATCTTCACGATACAATAATTGAATGTTTGTACGGAATACGTAACGCAAGGGTAAACATTGAATCGAGGAACTCAATAATATACTTCACCTTAACTAAAAAACTAGAGAATGAGTCAAGGCGACTCTATGAGACTCCTTAGAAGATCTAAAAGAATTCCAAACAAAAACGGAATCTTTGAAATTTTTGGAAGAAAGGTTCAAATCATTAGAGGCCAATGGCAACCAAACGCCATTAATCCATCCAACCAGCCGAGAGAACATACAATTAATGAATGTAGAGGATTTAGGAAATATAATTCCAGCGAAAGAACGCAAATTGCAATGCTTCATAAATTATGCAGAAACTGTTTATCAGCAGAACATGAGACATATATATGCAGGCAGAAGAACCAATGTAACATATCCAATGGAAAAATAACGCAAATGCAGCGAGTATCTAAAACTTATTTAAGAACACAATTAGGTCCTGCGATATTACAGCTCTAATCGCATTAACAATAAGCGAGGGAAAATGCATGCTCTTCAGAGCATTAATTGACCCAGGCTCTCCAGGCGTCATTCATCTCCACAAAGGCAGCAAATCTTCTTAAGACGAGGCAGAAGTAAGGCAACACTAAAATCTCAGGAGTAGGAGGAAAGGAAGCCGGAGTGGCAGTCATAATGTCGAACTTTATCTTCAAGGCTTCAGAGTTCCTTTGGAATTAAATTTGAAGCAATGGTGTTTAAAAATATAACTGATAATATTCCAGACATTGACTTTGATAACAACAAATGGGGACATTTGCAGCATTTACAACTTGCAGATCCACAATACAACAAGTCCAATAGCATTGACATAATAATCGGGATTGACTACTATCCTCTAATTGTAAACAGTAACATCATTAGAGGACGCCCACAAGATCCAATTGCCCAAGAAACCGAACTCGCTTGGATCATAATGGGCAGCATAGGATATAACCAGGAAGATAAATCGTTGTCAGTGGTCACAACCAAAACAATTAAGCAACTACTAGAATTATTATATACAGAAAGGACAACGCGACTACCATATGGAAAATACATGGTACATTTACCGTTCAAAGTAGAATCATCTATGTTAGGAGAATCCAGAAAAAAGCAGTAGGACGATTACTGCAAATCGAAAGAAAATTTAGGAATGATAAACCATCCGCTAAATTATATCACGAATTTATGGAAAACTATGCGCAGTGACATATGCAATTGGTGAAAGATGGTCCAGGTGGCAATACAGTATACTATATACCACATCATGGGAGTCAATTCGCGTTCCACGGAATAATGAAAATGAAAAGTTTTTTTCATTTGCAATCGAGTAGGTTTGAATTGCCCATAAGAAATTATTATTTCACACAGTGGAATTTAAAATTACGGTCAAATAATTCAAACTACTAGATTGCAAATGAAAAAAACTTTTCATTTTCATTATTTCATGGAACGCGAATTGACTCCATGGAGTGATCAACCATGAAAGTACTACCACAAAGCTAAGAGTTGTATTCGATGCATCGAGAAAAACCACTTATGGATTATCGTTAAACGACATAATCATGAATAGCCCCAAATTTCAAAGGGGCCTAATTGACATCATCTTGAGGTGGCAAACACACAAATTCTTGCTAACAGCAGATGTTGAAAAGATGTTCCGGCACATCTGGATGTATCATGGTCACCAGAACTTACAACGCATATTGTGGCGAAAAAATCCATCACAACCAATAGGAGAATACAAACTAAAAACAATTACCTATGGAATAACGGCAGCGACGTTTCTTGCTGTAAGAACATTAATGCAATTGGCGGAAAATGAAAAAAAACAACTATCTGGCAGCTGTAAAGATTATGGAAAGAGATTTTTACGTGGATGATCTGGATTCGTCATACAGTTCTCTTGACACTGTTAATATTGGAGTTGCTCAGGGATCAGTGCTAGGACCTATTTTATTTCTAATTTATATATAAACTCTGTATTTCACATTAAATTATCAGGTGATTTGATTGCTTTTGCTGGTGATACTGCAATATTATACAGTGCTAATAATAGCATTAACATATAGAATCAATGATTGAAAGTGATTTGACAGTTTTACGTAGGTGGTTTAATAGCCATTATATGATTCTGAGTTCAAAAACTAAATTAATGTTTATTAGCCGTAATTAAGATTTTATATCATGAACAAAATTGCACCGCTGCTCATAATTTCATCTCTAATAATTCAGGTTGCATACAAATTGATACTGTAAAAGATTTTAAGTATTTGGGCAATCCAATTCCAACAAAATATTTATCAAATACCAACTCGTGTCGTTTATCAATAAGTTGTTGCGTCCTACAAGGCAGTAAACTCGGGTCCGTATTATTTTTAATATATATCAATGGTCTGCCACTTGCTGGAAAGCTATATTTATTCGCAGATGATATGGCACTTGCATATACAACTTCTTCGAATGAAGACATGAAAGCAGTCATCAATTCGGACTTGGTAATTATAGCTAATTGGTTAAACAATAACAAGTTATTACTAAATGTAGAGAAATCCAAATATATGTTGTTTTACCGAACTCAAAATTTAAATATTAATTTCGAGGGTTGCTGTACAGATGTTGTGGATTCTTTCGTTTTATTGACAAGAAAATGAAGTTTACAAGCCATGCTGAGGTTTTGGAGCGTAAATTATCTTCGATTGCTGGCATTTTTAGCAAGAAAAACAAAATATCTTCATGATAAAACGAGGAGGATGTTATATTAAGTCGGGCGCTTCGCGTCGGAGCGATATGGCGGGAGCGGGCGATTTTTCGAAAAATCCTCCTGAATTTTTTCGTTACGATAAATTGAAAACTACTCTGAATTTTTTATGAAAGTGATTATCGCAACTTAGAATGTATTCTTCATCGTTATTATGAAATATAGGCACTTTTTATATAAATGAGTATAGAATATACAGTTGAAAGTACAAAAAAAGAAAAAAATTATAATTTTCGTCAATATTATTTATTAGACCAAAAATTTTCAATCAAGAAATAACTTAAAGAAGTAAATAATGAACACTAATAATGTTTTATAGTGTGATAGCGCTCAAAACATTTACCCGGGGTACGCAATTTTTATTTCTGTTTTTGCTTTCCGGTTCCAACTAATTTTTTCTAGAATGTGTTTTTTCATATCCATCGACAATCTTGCTGGTGGATCTTGTTTAGGTTGCCCTACTTATGACTTTACCGTCACATTCCTAATCTATTGTAGGAATGTTTATACCTGCGTAGTATTATGTATAAATAAGCGGCATAACAAACAAACCCACATGTAGTAACTCGTATTAGCTACGTTTCTCTCGTTCTACCACCAGTCCATAAAAAACGTATTTTTTGATCCGCTCTCTATGCACAGTTTGCGAAAAACGTAATTATACGTGTCCCGCCTATAATGTGTTAAGCGCTTTTTCATAGCAAATTATTCAATGGAATTGTTGTTTGGGGGTCTATAAACAAAACAAAACTAAAAAATGCATTCCTGTACATCAGAGATTAGACGCAGTAGCACGTTACCACAATATTAATATTCTCCGACCGTGTTCTTTTCAAAAAGTTTTTGTAAATTTATGGTTATTTTGGGTTCTTTCGTTTCGACGGGTTTTGTATCAATGTAAACCATGAACAACCAACTACTTCATTTTAAAAGAAGAATATAACGATTCACCATTTTTTGTTTGGCAAGCATTGGTATTTTGACTGTTGAGTACACTTGGTGCTATTAATGAGAAAGTTCCATGAAAACCATTGAAACTGTGCCAACCGTAACATTCGATTGTACTTGAGGGTTTACTGCAATCTTTTAATTGATGACTTTTGTAGATCCGCATAGTCCGTTGGGAAATTAAACCTGCTTTTTGCTTAATATTAAGTTTCTTATCTTATCTTATTCAGCAAATATTATCACTAATCCTCGGAGCATGGGACTGTATGAATTTGCGTTAAGTAAAGTAAATCCAATAAGTAATTATTCAATCTTCACCTTGAACACTCAATTCAACTGTAAGTATACGATAATTTTTATGTATAGTTTCAAAACCAATTGCATACTTCGAAACCTCGCAGGCTCGGAGCGGTGGACTGATTACGTTATCTTTTAAAATCTTAATAATTTCTTTTTCTTGGTTATGTTGCTGTGCCAAAAATCGTTCCTGAAGTTAACCTTTTGAAGTTTCCTTAGGTCGCTTTTGTATCCTTGTTAATCTATTACGATGCACTGATTTTGTCGTTGGTTCTGATTCAGTTAGTGTTGTTGCTTCTTCATTTTCTAGATCCGGGTTGTGTATTTGCTTTTAGTGTCGAAGTGGCTATGTTTTCTTCAAATCATTGCGTCGCTCCTCAAAATTATTCCATCGTTTGATTCTGCATAGTCTTCCACCAGTTCCAGAAATTTCTTTTTTGTTGTGTCTCATTTTTTTTTTCTGTATTGTATTTAAAATTTTTCCACACCTACGAAAGAAAAATGTTTGTTAATATATTATGTTAGTTTGTACTTCAACATAACCTTACATTTCTTTAGCCAGTAATGGTTTGAATATTGAATCGTACTTTAATAATTTTTGGCAATACCTTCATTCTTCTCCATAAAATTCATTATTATCTCAAATTTGAAATCGGGGTTTGTTGCTGGGACCACAAAGAAAATTGAATATAAATAAAAACAATTAATTTGTTATTTAATAGTATACAAAACGAATCTTCTTATCAAATAAAACAATTTCCATTCTACATACTCATACATTTTTATGGTATAGAAACAACTTCAAGTAAAAAAAAGCTGTCGTATAATTTTCGACTTTATCTAAACAAAGAAGATGCTGTTAATTATTTTATTTCATAATAGTTGGTTGAATTTTCGACATGGTTAAAAAAACGGTCGTAAAGTTTCATAGTGACTTATTTAGCGGTCGAAAATTGCATACTCAGGTTGAATGCGGATTGGGAAATGCATATAAATAAAATGGAAAACAATTGCTCTTAATCAAAGTAACCAACAAAATTTGTGTTCATTTCCATACAAATCAAATCGTTTTTTATGATACCCCGCACAAACGCAATAAAAAAATTGCGAATCTAAAACAAGTTTTACATTACTACAATAATTGTATGAAAATCCATAGGGATTTCTATGGTACTATGATTTAAAATTTTGTTTTATGTTTTTTATAAGCAGTTTTCAATTCGCAATCGATTCGCTTCCGCGAGTTCTATAATCGACGTGAATAGTGGCCCTATTCTGGTAATTCCATGGGAATAGAGAATTTTGGAAAGAATTTACATAGCTTTTATCACTGATATGATTACATGGATATGACAGAGGCAAAAATTCGTGGTAGAAGAAAAAAAACGAAGGAGAACAAAAAAGGTTCGTTTCTGATGACAGTTAAAGAAAATATTGGTTTTCCGTGTCTTAAATTTTCGAATTTTCGGAAATGGAATCTTATAAGCCTAACCTACGTACTGTTATAAATAGATGCAATCAAAATACTAAATTTTTTTTATTGAAAAACCACTATTTTTGTGATTATGAATTGTTATTTATTATTAAAAGAGAGAATCCCCAATTTCCGATACATATTGTATATAATTTTTTTAAATATATATGTTCTCAACGTGCAGTTTAAAAGAGCTTTAAAGGAGGAAATGTGGCAAAATTTAAAAGATACGATTAGAAGAAAAGTATTTCCAGCTGTGTGTAATGCCAAGTTGTAGAACTACATTGAATATAAAAGATTCTAAGTCTTCATTATTTTCGTAAGTACTATTAATTTCTTATTTAACGCTTGAGGTATACTCGACGCGTCCGACGTGCAAAAATAAAAATATATGAATTCAAACTACAGCGACTACATTCGATGCGATTTCAGTCTTCTATGGCTATGGGGAACAACGTTTTTGACATTTAGAAAACTCGCAGTCACGTCGAGTATATCTCAGGGGTAATCCTTTACACAAAAGTTACATTTGCTAACGTTGTAATTATATAAGTATGTATTAAGATTTCCAAAAGATTCAGATTTAAAATAAATATGGTGTGATAATTTGGGGATGACGTATTTTTACATTTTCCATCGCGTTCCTTGATTTGGGCTGGAAACAGATATATTTTGGCTTCTAGAGATGCAGTTCTTAACAAAATACAAGTTTCGAAATTACATAATAAATTCTGTGGTAAAAAGATAAAGTAACTTATCTCGAGATAAGACAATTATGACATTTTTACAAAATCATAAAGTACAAAAACTAAGCTATTATTTCAGCAAATCCTCATGTTTCTATCTATCATAAATTCTGAGTTATTAACTATGCTAAAACAGCTTATATATTAAAAATGCAAAAGGAAAAACAACTTATTTCTAAATCAAAATAAAATATTTATAAAATTCTTGGGTAAAATAATTTATATCCACATAGGAAAACATAGTGAACCGTTTATGTTAAAAAAAATTTTACTTAAGGACCCTTTATGGTTGATGTTTTTCTTGTGTTCGATCTTTAGAACTATTTTTCCGACCAATCAAATTGCCCAAAAACGACGATGTTCGCAATATGATTGGACAAAAAAATAGTCAGAGATCGAACACAAGAAAAAACATCAACCATAAAGGCGCCTTTAATTAAGTCCATTTAAATTGTTTTGGCAGGTGTTAATTTGATTTAAATTGGTGAAGAGATAAGTTTAAGTACAGTTAAGTGAAATTAAAATATACAAAAAATCGAAAAGTAAGTATAACATTTGCAGTTTGAGTGCAGTAAAACTTTGATTTAAAAGCGCGATTTAACGAACTAAATATTTCTGTTTCTTCTCTCGTTTACTGCACATTAAATAATTTGGTGTTTCCCAGTGTGCAGATATTTGCACATTTTGCTGCAAAAAAATTTAATTGATTACGAACCAACATTCAAATAGTTTGATAAAACCAGATTGTACTATTAATCAAAATTATAATAATTTGAGTCGTGGTCAAAAATTAGTTGCTCTATTACTAGCTGCAAAGGACGAGAATCAGAACTTGGCGAATTCTAAAAATCAAGCAGGTAATAGAATAATATAGAGTGTAAATTATGCCTCTAGTTATATAATTACTTATTTTATTTTTTCTAGATGTATAATGTCTCCATGTTCAAGCAAACAAGCGCAACTAATGGATAAACTCCGATCAGTTGAAAATCAATTATTCGAGCCAATTGTTGCTAATGAAACTCTTACATATTTTAACAAAGGTTTTAACACTTACGGCTTGGAGAAAATAAATGCAGCATATACGAAATCTACAACTCCAACCTCATCTATCAGTGATATGGACATTCAAGCTACCGATGATGGTATTACTTATAATGAGCGCGATCTTGACCCGAACTATATTCCAGGGAACGAGGAAAACGACAGTGAATCAAATGATTCTGGTTCAAGTATAAACAAAATGGCACGTGAAAAATATATTATAATGTTCTGGACCTCACACGAGCAAAAAACAAGATATAAAAAAAAACGTAATTTGGGACACGAGTACGTAACTAAAAGGGGGAAACGTGTATTGGGCAAAAGCACCAAACCGTTGAGCGCTACGTGTAAACTAAAAAATGTTCAAATATGATAACATTAGAGAACCAAAGGTTAATTTTGGAATTTAGTTAATTATAATCTTCGCCAAGCTTTTATATGGGGATTGATTACACATATTACCAAAAAAGACTGAAACTAAAGTGAAGTCATTAACTGGGCAAAGAAATCGTATATACTCATATATGTTAATTACTTTGTGGAAGTAGGTACGGATCTTATACAGGTGTGCCAGAAATGTTTTTTGAGTATATTCGGCGAAACAGCTCAATTTATTAAGACTGTAGTCAATAAAAAAATTAAAAGTTCAGGAATAGCGTTTCCAAGCGATATACGTGGATTAAAAGTGCCCCCAAATAAAATTTCCGAAGAGATGACTAACAAAGTGTTAGAGCATATTCAAAGTTTCCCGCACTATGAAAGTCATTATACTATACTTGCAGTCGGATTTAAATCTATCGATTATGTATACACTTTACTCCGAAAAACATGCAGATCATGTATATCAAAACAAAATATTCTGCAATTTTCAAATCTTTAATTTTAAAATTTAAAAAGCCGAAACTGGATGTCTCTAATAAATGCGAATTAATGGAAATTCAAATTAACCCATCAGAAAATAAAGAACAGAAATTTAAGTTGTTATCTGACAAGGATGCGCATTACACTAAATTTTAGTGGATGAAGATTCTGCCTACAACATTTGATTTGGAACAACGTCTACTTACACCATATTTTCGAACATCAGGAAGGCTCAGTAGGCACAGGTACTACTGAAATTACGCATATAATTCTCTACAGCGACTGTTGTGCTGGGCAAAAAA
This sequence comes from Nephrotoma flavescens, assembly GCA_932526605.1. Taxonomy (NCBI): domain Eukaryota; kingdom Metazoa; phylum Arthropoda; class Insecta; order Diptera; family Tipulidae; genus Nephrotoma; species Nephrotoma flavescens. Next base: position 193,869,973 of record OW052220.1, read on the forward strand.
AAATTAATTTATTACAGCAATGTTCTAAATATTAATTCAGCATTTGCCTCATTTAGAGGTAATTGATCATAAATTTCTTGTCCCGGGGCATACCCATATTGGGTGTGACACGGGCAACGCGGCAGTTGAACGAAAAAAGAACAAGACAACTGCTTCAATTCACTATCCACGGGATTGGTATAATTTCATTCGATCAGAAAAATTGGTACAATTGGTAAGCTCTTTTCTATTACATACATTCACAAAAATGTCGTTTGTGAAAAAATCGGCCCCAAATGGGAAATCCTGTCAAACGCCTTGCTGAAATCGGTGAAGATAACATCGACCTCATTCCCTGCTTCAATCATGTTTAATGTTTGTGAAGTGAATTCCACAAGGTTTGTGGTCGTGGAGCGAGCTTTGAGAAAACCATGCTGATTGTCGGAAAACAACGGTTTACAATAAAAGTACAATGAATCATATATAATACTTTCAAACAGCTTGGGAATACAAGATAACTTTGCAATCGGCCTGTAATTACAAATCTCTGATTTGGAGCCGTTTTTATGGATCGGAACTATAAAGGAACTTTTCCAAATAGATGGGAAAATTCCAAGTAAAAGCGACTTTTGGAAAAGTGCCGTCAGCGGCTGAGCAAGAATATCACTGCAGTTTTTTAGGACGATGGATGGTAGACCGTCAGAACCAGGTGAAAAATCATCTTTAAGTTTGGAAATCTTTTGTACCACGGATTCGTAATCGATTTGAATGGAAGTTAGTGTTGTTTGAACACAGTTATTCATGTGTATAAAGTAATCTTCATCGGGTTCAAAATCACTGTTTGCAAAAGCCAGACTGAAAAAGTTAGCAAAATGATTTGATATGATTTTAGGATCATTAGAGGAATGATCTTTATACTTCAGGGTGGGAGGGTATCCGTCGGATTTTTTCTTCAAATTAACAAACCGCCAGAAACTCCTAGGATCAGCGATAATATTGGATTGCATGAGTCTGATGTAATTCCCATAAAGTTCGTAGGATAAACTACTGAAATCATTATAACTAATCAAATAGCTAGTTAGAGTGATCAGAGTCCGATTTAGTTCTTAGAAATCTTTGCCAAAGTTTGTTTCTACGGTTGCATAATGCTCGTAATTCGCTATTATACCAAGGAGGTGATGGCGATACAGTTTTTTTGCGAGTATACGGAATGGATTGTTCAAAACAATCAAAAACTACAGAATAAAAATTTACAGTTTGTGTTTCTATGTCATTATTATCATTCAAAATGGTGTCAAAGTTGATATTTGACAGTAAATCATTAAGTGTCGCAAAGTCGGCCTTACGAAAATTAAAACATGGCGGAGTTTCGACATTAAAACTGCCTTGCTCCAGACAAAATGTAATTAAAATGGGTGGATGGTATACATCTATGGCACAAAGGATGAGATTGGTTTCCGATTCGACGCTATTGTTGGTACCAGATGAAAATACCCAATCGAGCTGTCTGTTCAAACTGTTCTTAACGTTGCTGATCTGAAATAATCCAGAGTTCAACATATTATCAGTAAATAAAGCTTCTTTGGTGGTTAGTACATTCGACTCAACATAATGACTGTTATCGTCTGAATAGTCCCATTTCAGACCGGGGAGATTAAAATCACCCACGACAAAGATGTCATCTTGAGTATCCATCAGGTCAAAGATGAAGTCAACAGCGTTAGTAAGAAGCTGATATCTTACGACCTGGCTAAGTGGGCGACTATAGCAACATAAAATAAAAACATTACTTTTATTATTCTTTATTTTGACGCATATTAACTCGATATTAGCAGTGTTGGTAATGGTAACAATTGTACTATCAAAATTGATGTGCACTGCAATAAGAACCCCTCTGCCTGTTAAATTTGTGTCAGGGCAATCACTGTTCAAGTTAGTCTCTGTGAGTGCAAAAATATCAAATGGAATTCTTTGAACTGCTGAAAAAACGGCGTGAGATTTAGTTCTAAGTCCCCTTACATTCTGATAGTAGAGGGACAAGCGTTTAAGTTTTTTGGCTCTGCTATGTTATTATTATTATTTCGGAGGTCGACAAATTCTTTAAGATAAGTTGTTTCGGGCCATGATTCAGGGGAAAGCAACGTATCAAATACAGCTTCAGGGATCATTAATTTAAACGAAGCAACTTGTCCATTGAACCGGGATATATTTTTGCATTTGATACTTTGTCCCTGCGGATGTTATGCCGATTCAATATAGAACTAACATGTGATATAACATCGGCGTTATTTGTGGTGTTACACAATCTGGATACAAATATAAATTTCGGTTTAGGGACTGCTCTAAGGATACGTGGCGGTACTGCTCTAAGGATACGTGACTGCTCTAAGGATATTACTGCAAGAACTGTGCTGAGAGTTGCTGGAGTTGGTATTAATATTAGCAGGAACTATATGGGGTAAAGGGGTTGGGCTGTTATTTGAATGGCTGACAGCTGTGGCAGGAAAAAGTTCCTGTTGAAGTGAATTCGTTAGATCATGGCAAGCATCACTGGTAGTTCTCAGGTCCTTCTCAAGTCGCACGAATAGCGATTCATCAATGGGTTTACTCGAGCTGGTATCTGCAGTAGTACATGCTGATATACGAGTATTAAATTCGTTAGATAGCCTGATAATTAAATCAGTATTCGAAGCAAGATGTTTATTGATGAGCATATTGTTATTAATGTTGTCAGTTGTGAGTTGATTGGTGTGTTGGATTTTGGTCAAATTGTTCTTGATACCAGAAACAATTGATTCAACCTTATTACTGATCGCTTCATTAATGATCAAATCGAAATTGTCAATAAACTTACTAATTTTCGCGAAATACTTTTCGTTGCCGAAATTAGAAAGTGCGATAAAATTGGTATTAGCAGCGATGCAGTCTTCGGTGCGGTCTAAGAAGGAAGAGATTTCATCAAAATTGTTGCACAACAAATTTAACTTCTTCTCCAAATTAAAGAGTTCGGTTACAATTTTCATTAACCCCGGTTTTAAATTCATCGAAACTGCGGATAATTGCATCCATTGATTCGCTAAGCAATAAATGTTGTGCGTTAACATTATTATGTCTGCAATCTAAACAAATAAAATCAAATTTTTTTATAAAATTGGAATCTACACGTAATAACAGAACACGTTCGGAGGTGTGACTGGATGACGTATTACAGAAACAACATTTGATTACGGAGTTCATTGTCAATAAATTAGAAACACGTGACAGTGAAACAAATACAAAAAGAAATGTTAAACAACACAGGTTTCAGTTCGGTTTAGCTGAAATAACATCACAAAACACTTCACAACGTTCCCGTTAATAGCCAATGTGTACGTATTATTGTATATTTATTACGACACAAGAATTCACAGATAAATATTGTTAAGAGTTATAAAAACTGATCGTATAAAATTTAACCAAAACACATGCATATACTTATCAGATATACGACTGAATATACAGCACATAAAAAAGCACAAGTAAAATTAACACAGACTAAATTGAATATCACAGGAACCCATCACACTATTATGTTATTTGCACGAGATTATCAAAGTAAAAAAGCACAAGATTTTTTTTGCTATCCTGAAAATTGTATAACATCCGAGATAAGATGTTTTACGTTTTTACCACAGAATTATAAACTTAAATTTTCAGTTAGACCAGGGCAATTTAAATTCACAAATTGCGATGTGAGTTTGTCCCTTCACATCTTTTAATCTGGAAAACGCGTCTAGTAATCCATCCACATATTTTAATTTAAGCACAGCGATATTATTGCATCTGCATACATCATTTACTTCGGAAGCTAATATAGAAGAATGTTCTTATTCACCACCCGAAGTTGTAACTGAAATGCATTCTTCCAGATCTGAGCAGCACAATCAAGTGAGTTATATTTAATTGATAACAGCATTTGGTTTTTATATGGTTTTATAAATTAACCCGAGCGGCTAATTGACGATGAATGTGTGAAAATAATAAAACACTCAGTCAATAGATAAAATTATTAAGAGTAAATATTCAAAGGAGATGGAAATTTTTGCACATACAATACATTTATACTCGCCGAAGGCGTATAATTATGTGCGTGACGTTTTTAAACCAGACACAGTGCGCCGATGGTATTCAAAGGTTGGTGGCTCACCCGGATTTACCCAACCGGATTTATTAAACTGAAAGCAAGGTATTTAACCAAGATGGGAAAGAATTATGAGTGGCTTTAATGTTGGAGGAAATGCTCATCATGCGCCAAACTGAGGTGGTCGCTTAATTGGGTAAGTCGACTTGGGAATAGAAAATTCAACCGACTGTGAAAAAAAGCGGAAGTAGCCTTAGTAATTATGGTGGTATTTTTTTTTAATCCATGGTATGCCGTGAAGTTGTGTCAATCGCAATTGAAAAATTAATTGAAGCTGGGCACCAAGGTTGTGTCCATATAACATGTGATGGACTGTTTTCAAACCAAAATATTTTGGAAAATCTACGAGAAGTGCTAAGTGTGTTTGTACCTAAACCCTGGTTTTATTTCAAAGGTAATTTGACTGCATATCATCACATTTATGTCGCACGTACATAAAAAAGGTCATTTAACATATTTTACACTGCTGTGTATTGTATATAAATTCATATAATTCGGTTCATATTTTTTAGATAATCCATTGCACAAGATATCTATACTTCTCGATCCATGTTATATGCTGAAACTAATTAGAAACCGTTTGTATTCTGAAAAATAACTTAAAACCGAAGAGGGAATCATGGCTACATGAATTAAAAAAGTCTGAATTAAAAAAGTTTTTTTTTCTGAATTAAATTAGTGTTTTTAATTCATTTTAAAAATGAATTAAAGTCAGAGTTGAAAAAGAAATAAAAAAGTTGAATAAAATGAATTTAAAAAGGCATTTCTTAATTCATTTTTAAAATGAATTAATATAAATGTTTATAAAATGAAATAACATAAGCGTTTTTTATTTCGTTTTATACATGGATTAAAATATTTTTTGTAAAATAAATATATATTTAAACTGTTAGGAATTACGAAACACGAAATAATTTTCTCTACTGAATCCTTCCGATCCTTACATTTAAATTTTTTGAATCATTAATAATCTCTAAGGCAATGTAAATCCATGCAACTATTATTTTCATTAATGAAAATTTTTTGGAATTTAAATTTAAATTTGGCACGTAAAAATTTGGAAAATTTTTGATTTGTATTTTCATTAATGAAAAAGCAAATAAAACTGTTGATTTCCAGAGACATTTTCATTCCTGAAAATCAGTCATTAGAATATCTTATTTTCATTAATGAAGATATTTAACTAAAATTAATTAAATATTAAATAATAAATAAACGAGGCAACAAATATAAAAATAGAAATCTATAGAAAACAAATAATATATTATATTGCATTTAAATTCATTTTTATTTAAAACTAAAATGAAATAAAATGTGCCTTTTTTAATTCATTTTGAAAATGAATTAAGGTAGGTGTTTTAAAAATGAAATAGCATAAGCCTTTGTTAATTCATTTTTGAATTTTCTCATTTTTCTAAATCGCTTTTTTTAATTCATAATTTTATGTTAAAAATATGAATTAAAATAAGTCGCAGATGTTCATACAAAAATCAACTTTTTTAATTCATTTTTAAAAAACTTTTTTAATTCAGACTTTTTTAATTCGGTACCCCGGGAATCATATGATGGAAACATATTGACGAGTTATATAATCTTCAAAAAGTAGAGGAATTCAAACTCGGAAACAAACTTTCAAAAGCTCACGTACGTGAGTAACCAACCGTAAAGTTTATAAGAACTATCAATTAAGCATTCGATTTACTGAGCTCGCGTAGTCCCTCCTGCAAAGGTTCAAAATCTCATCTTAGTAGAAAGAACATGAATCAGTGGATGCCTGTGATCGCAACACCTACTAAATACCTATCCTCTATAAAGTTGAATTCAGATATTTCAATTTACACCACAACTAAAGGTACAGGTTTAATGGGACTTTACTTAGGACTTCGCATGCTAGAAAATCTATATAAAGAATACGTAGAAATGAATTTGAAATATTTACTTACGTACAAGCTGAGTTAAGATCACCTTGAACTATCTTGAAGTGTTTACAACAATAATCCAACACCGAGACAGGTCATCGCTGGGTAAACAGCTTCTCGTTCATACCGAAGTAAAGAATTTAGGTGGTAATGTCGGTGAAACTGATGAAACAGAGGTATTAGGTATGTGCAGTCTTTCGGTTTCTATAAAAGATGGTAAGAAATCAATGCAAGAATATATTTTAATTTTGGTATTGAACTAGGTATATATTATTTGCTTACCAAAGATGACATCGAATATCCATAATTGATATGATAGATTTTGATGATAACGGCGAAAACAGCAACTATCGAGAAACTGACATGCGCTTGTATCTGAATTCTTGGAATAAAATATATTATCGCCATTCCAAGGAAATGTAATTGGATACATAACCTGAATATGGGGTGCCCATCCTATAGATTTAAACTTCTTATTTTTGAAAACAAGAGGACCCGTGCATTATAACTAACACGTACTTTAAAAATGCTAATGTCAACTTGAAATCGAAAAATCAAAACGAACGATTGGCATTACTAATTTTATGCGATTTGAATATCGGTGAATTATCTCTATTACTGCACAGCCATCCAATTCGATACGGAAGTTGAAAATAATCGTATCTATAAACTCACTAAAACAATAATAAAATGTTTCATTAAAATAAAATTTTCACAAATTTCGAAGCAAATTAATGATGCAAATCCTACACACATAAGGCAACAACTAAGCCGACTAATTATTTTTAGCCATGAATAAAATTAAATTTTAATTACTTTAATCCACGAAATTGTTCTTTATTTCAAATCACAGCTATTTGCCAATTGAGTAACAAACCAATTCAGCAAATTTTGCAAATTATACTCGTACTAGTAAACAAGTTTGCTTATGTTTGAAATTTGACGTTTCACTAGATTTTTTTTGTTTTGATTTATTTTACAAATGTGTATCAAAAATTTCAAGGAAATAGAATAACAACAAAAATTGTTTTCGAATTAAGTACAGCTCTTTTCCGGAATTAACTGAGGCATTTATACAATTCGTTTGCGCTGTTTATTATGAAAATTATTTTCCATGTCGTATTTTGGTATTCATATCAGTGGCTTTTATCTATAAATCTGTTTTTTGGTCTACTGAGTAAAAAAGTTTGATTTGTTTTAGTATGCCAGAAAAAATAATAATTAAACAGAAATTGTATGTAAACTCTTTTCCCAGATCTCTATTCCCGATGAAATTACCAGGGCCACAAGTAATATCGTTATTGTAATTTATATTTCACTCTTGTTTTAATTATGATATCGAAACTAGAATAACAAAATTAATTTTTTTTGGCATATTCAATCAAGATAAACGCCAAATCCTTACCGCGTATATTTTGTTCGAAATTGTTAGCTTTCTTCAACGAGTATTCGTATATCCAAATTGGAAAACCCTTTTGTAATAACTTCAATTTCTCCTCGTTTAATATTCTAATCGAATTTTAATTGACCTAGCGTTTTATGAACTTACCCGAATATAAAAAATTATCATACTGTGAACAATTAAATTTCCATTCTAGACTTAGCCTATTTGTACGACACGTACCTACATCCCCTACGCTTATTTATTGTACTATATAACATTTTATATTTAACGAGAATATCCATAAAATTATAACATAATTATCCATAAAAGCGTAGTACTGTTTCTTGTTGTTATATACAATTTAAACATACAAAGAAAATTCAAAAAATTTATTGTGGGTTTGAAAACGAATAATCTATTCCACCTTATCTCTTGTGGTTGTGTGTATGTGTGTGTACACGCCAGAATTATATGTTTAAATTAAAATGTTTTAATTAATTTTTTTAACGTGACTATAAACTCGTCTAAATTAATCAGAATTGTAATTTTTGCTTGTATAACATTAGTAAAAAAACTGACGCTGCACCGGGACTAGAAAAATATTTTTACTTCATAATAAATTTTATCGGGAATTTCAATTTTTACATCAAAATTTAATCGGAATAAAGTATTTGATACAAAATATTCAATATTGATAAGAATTTTATTCTCATACATTTTCTGACAATACACAATGGTTGTGTTTCCCAGGAAATACCTTAAAAATACATTTTCAATATTTTTTTTAGTTTATATTTTTAAAAATTCTTTTTGATTATTTTTTGCAATAAAAATATAATTTTCTATTATAGTCGTGCATATGTGTTAGCTTTGAATAAAACATGTTTCATATTGATTCACATATTTCTGATTTATTATTTTAGCAACGTATTGAAATTGTGAATCTGCATCAATTTTCTCCAAAAATATCGTTACAAAATGATAAAGTTTTTCTGTTGGGGCATAAGACAATTGCGTAACAAGAACACCAGATAAAATTATAAGTAGCATTCCTTAATATAATTAAAAATTAAAAGCAATTATATTGAAATTGTTTACGATGCTATTCTGACATCTGTCAGTATTATTATTTTATTAGCACTTTATTAAAAAAATGTGCCAGACAACTTAATTTTGTAAAGCAATTCGTTCCGGTTATAGATTTTTTAGCGTTTCAATTTAATTAGATATTTTCCAGTTTGTTACCATAAAATTGTAATTTTCATTATCATGACATTATCACATTCTGGTGATGATAAAATTTTGTAATCTTCGTAGTCTTCTTCGAACATTATGATGTACTATACTTTGGATAATAATTGTTTTTCTTCAAATTTTATCGCAAATAAAAATATTTCCCTGAATTTTTATGAAATAGAACAACTTTAACTGCATTCTGCATATTCGGTAGAGTAGGTTAGTGTTACCCTAGTAATAAAGCACTTTATTTTTAATATACCAAAAATTGTTTTCATTTCAATTTATTCGTCCGTTATACATCTTCGTAGTTTGATTCATCCTCGCTACTTTATATTTAGAATTTTCAGATTATGCGGTATAATTGGAATGATAAAAATATCTGTTATACTCCTAATACACTATACCCTACACAAATTGTAAGAAATATTTTTGATTACGTAATCGTGGTCTACAAATTCGATTCAATAACTTAGTAAGAGGTTATACTTAGTTTCTAGCAGGCGTTGCTTTCAATCATGATATCATGTTATGCAGCCCATACATTATACAACGTGTTGATCAACTAGTTTGATAAAGTTACTATTGAATATTTTGAAAGTTGATAGATGTTTTTGTGATTTGATAGTAGCAACTATTAAATTTGTTTAATTGATTGTTTAAATTAAAAATATCGATAACGTCATTGCGTTAATGGTGATTACCGAATTGTCTAACAAAAAAAACAAAAATGGAAATGAAAAAAAAATGGCAGAAAGAGTGCTTAGTCGATAAAGAACAGTAATCAAACGCTCTCAAAATTGAGAGTCAGGCACATTGAACTATATGCGAATGAATGAAGGTTGTTTATATGATAAATTGGAAAGGATTTATAAAGCTTTTTTATAAAAAAAACAGGACACCTTCACGCGAGATGTAATTTCGATAGAGACCCGACTTTCTATTACGTTGAGATTCTTAGCAACTGGGAGTGCATTCGAGAATTTGAAGTTTGCATGTATGGTTTCACCGCAAGCCATCGGAAGAATTGTTATTGAAACGTGTCAGGCAATTAATTTAGTACTAAAAAACTATAATGGTTAGCATTGGAATAAAATAAATGACAAGTTATCATTATCAATAATTTTGGATTTATTTTAGATACCCAAAACTGCAGAAAATTGGTAAGTCAAGGGAAGAAAGTTTTTTTGAAAAAACTGGATACCCGTACTGCCTATAGGAGCCGTAGATGACATTAACATATATCCACATTACGAAGCCATGAAAATCAGGAAATAAAACAATTACAAAAAGATATTTAGTGTAGTCCTGATGGCAGAAGTGAACGCCGATTTTGAGTTCCTAATGGTGCACGTTGGAAACAATGGAGAAATTTCCGGCGGAGGAGTTTTCTAAAACACAAAAAAACTAAATAATGGAGAACTTGGTTTACAAGATCTCTCCGCTCCATTTCTTGATGTCCATATTCTATACCATTTGTTTTTGTGGGAGATGATGCATTCTCACTAAGGCGAGACATGATGGAGCCGTATGCCCATGATAACCTCACAAATGACAAGTTACATTCCAACAGGAAGTTAAGCTTGTAGCGGGTAGTTTCTTTCATTATAAGGAACTCCGCACAATTACTTTCAACGGATAATCCTCCGTTCACATAATTCTTTATAAAAGGACAATTCTCCATGTAAAGAATTATTCCAAATAATATACAATAATCTTGTATATACAAATAATGTACATAACAACTTGTACATACATAATCGTACAACAACACTTGTACATACGAAATTTGTGTAAGCAAAATATAATTGAAAAATTATATTTTGCTTTCACAACAATTTCGCATTACAATAACCTCTACAATCAAATCATTGAGAGGTACATAAAATCGTATTTATTTTGCAAAACCAAAATCACGTAAAACGTATATACACACTACCATGCCATTGCACAATAGATGGCATGGCAAACAATTATGTTGGGTTAAACATATTTGCAGCGGGTGCACCAAAAACATTTTGGTGCATGTAAATATCAAAAACCAGAAAATGAGGTTTTGTTTTTTTGGTTTTATATTTTTGGTTAAAAGATAGGTGAGGAGGAAAAACAAAAAGAAATAAAATTTTCAATTCAATTTGGATTTTGCCGGAGCAACATCAAAAGTTCACTCACCAACCGCAGCAGGATAATAAATTAATTATCCATTAATAAATTATAAAATAAAAGTCTTATTTAAATCGTAAATATAAAAGTGTTTTAGTTTACTTAGATTTTGTAAAAGTGTGAAAAGTGCTCCACGTTGATCACTCCCGCATCTGCGACAAAACGACAAGGCTTCAACAAGCTCAGCCAGCATAAGAGTTGAAAACGCATTTGGCATTGTATCATAGCTATTTCGACTACTTCATACAACAATCAATTTAAGCAGGAAAAAGTTACCACTGTGTCTTCATAACTATGTAAGAAAGAAACAGGAGACTTTTTACATTGACAATAATAATACTCGTACTTCAACTTCCTATGCCTATGAACAAACACTTTCAATGTATGTGAAGCTGGCCCGAATAGTAGCCCGAAATAAATGTGTCTTTGCTTAATCTTTAATATTTTCGAATTTAGAAAAACTGCATTACATTCTTATCCCGATTTTTTTTACATTAGCATACTACAACAAAATTTAATCGTACAACCCAACACTAAAAAATAGAATAAAATTTAATGAATAAATGTATAATATGTATATGAAAAGTAAATTTATTGACAATTTCAAAAAATGTGTCTGATACTTTGGCCACTATCATGAATTAGTGTATGTTATTCGAAACCTTAATAATGAAACCTTATTTATATACGAGGTGGAAGGAAGGTTCGTGCCAGTCTCAGTATGTAACGAAGTTCAACAAAAAATTTAGTAAGAAATTTTCTTGTATGGTGGTTATCACAGGGATTGCCTGGGATCCAAATAATGTAACCTCATTTGTGTACGAGGTGGAACGAAGGTTCGTGCCATACGATTTTCAACAAACAATTTACTAAGAAATTTTCTTCTGTAGCTGTTTTCACAGGGATTACCTGAGACTTCGGCTCCCGTCGAGAATTAGTGTAGGCCAAGTATGGGTATATTATTTGAATTAAAGATTATACGGATTTCGTTCGAATTTCCCGTATTTCCACAAATTTTCCCGGATTTCCGGGTTTTCTTTAGGAATTCCCCCAGATTTTTCGGATTGTTACGGATTTCCGCCAGATTTCCTCTAAATTTCCCCCGAATTTCTGAGGATTTCCCGGTTTTCTCGGGCTTCTTCCCGATTTTCCAAAGATTTCCCAAAGATTTCCCTCGGAATGTTCCGATTTCCCGGTTTTCTTACGAATTTCACGGATTGCAGGGAAACCCGGTGGAAATCCAGTGAAAATCCGGAAGAAATTCAAATCTGGGAGATCCGAATATTAATATTCAAAATTAATAAAAAAAAATATTTTATTCATTTTGTAACTATTAAAGTTAGCCGAAAATTTACAGCCTAAAGATCAAACAAATCGACAATGCAGATAGTGTCTTCGCTTTCTCAGCCGAAAGTATATAAATACGTCACCGTTGATCAACATTTTTCAGCCGAAAGTTATCAGCCGAAAAATTATTTCAACAACACATTAACAGAAACCAATTTGAATGTTTTAGTATGCGAAGGTTGTTGTAAAACCTAATTATATTTAAACTTGAGAAATACAAATGTTTAGATCAAACAACTATAATTTGAAAAGCAATATTGTTAACCTTGCTTCAAATGAACATAAAGTATGGTAGGGATGCCACTATGGCCATTTGATATGTCAAAATTGTTGGTCAACTTCGGCCTAATTATGTAGAAATTCTGAAGGGGATACAAGGGTGTAATTTATCAAAATTTTGCTAGTCCAATATAATGAAAATGCATTGAATGGACCTAGGTTAGCATACTTTGTCATTGGTGCAACTATGGTCACTTGATCGGCCATCAACTTCAGTCTAACTGTGGAGACTTGTTGAATTAGCGAAATTGCGCCCCCTCCCCCGTTTGCGAAACAAAATTAACCGGTTAATGAAACCTGTTAACGAAATTCTGATGGAGATCAAGGAGTGCAATTTGACGAATTTTCTATAGTTCAATTTCTGAAAAATTCATTGAATGGCCCATCGTTCTTGACCATTTGATAGGCCATAATGCCTGTTAACAATAGTTCAATTTTGGAAAAATTCTGAGTGGCATACGGCATTACGGCCCATCAAATGGCCATAGTGGCATCCATGCGAATTTAGGTTAAACAAGAGCGCCGGGCCATTCTATGATTTTTTTAAAAATTGGACTAGGAAATTTTGTCAAATTGCAGCCCCGTATCACCATCACAATTTCTTCAAAGTTGTACTGTCGTTAACAGACATTACGGCTTTTTAAATGGCTATAGTGACATCAATGCGAATTTAGGTTTAACAAGAACACCGGGCCATTCAATGAATTTTTCAGAAATTGAACTATATGGAAATTTTGTCCCCATCAAATTTTTTCACAATTGGTCTGCAGTAGACATAAAATAACATAAACTTAAACTTTTATTGTAATATCAACTTAGAGAACAAAATAATATGAAGGAAAAAACAATTTTTCTTAAATATCGACTGGTAACTTTCGGCTGAAATATATTGATCAACATTATTAAATTTTTATTTTCGGCAATCAAACCAAAGACACAATCTGCAGTATCATTTTTTTTATTTTCGGCTGGCAACTTTCGGCTAACTTTAACAAGGTCATTTTGTTCCATTTCTGACAAACCATCATTTTAGAATTCGTCATTTTGTTAAGTGTGTTCTTTAATTCTAGTATGAATAGCCCGGTGTGTGATACCATTTTAAAATCTGCATTAGTGTCGCATATTTTTCTGAAAGTGGGTGAACCTTCTGTAATACATTCTTTTTCCGTTGGCGTCACTTAAACATCAACAAAAATGTTTCAGAAACAAAAAATATTTACAAAACCAAAGTTTTTATTTCACAGAAGATAATGAAACTTGTAAAAGTGATTTTATTAGAAAGGCTCTTCAAGATCGTATTAAAAACGAAAGTTAAACAAAAGAATTCTTGGTTTCTTTTAAATTAGTTTTTTGCTGGGTACGCATGCGAGTTCACTAAAAAACACTAAAAGTGGAATAACTTTAAAAATAAACTGCTTTATTTGATCTGCCAATTTTGGGACACCCTGTAAATTATTTGAAAATTGAATAGTTATAAAAAAAGTTTTATAATAAAACTTATATTTTTAATATGACTGAACATATACACGTACATGATTATGATGAGCAGCCGCATAAGCATTGAAAAGCCGCTATTTTGATGTATATTAATATAAAAGTCAAACTGGTATGTGTAACATCTATATTAGACTTTATGTTAGAGTCAATATTTATGATTGTAACGGTAAATTGTCTCAAGTCGAGCTGTACTTAACTTAAATACATATTTTGCTTAAAAAACCAGAAAAGAATAGATTTAATTTATTTTTACTAGTCATTGCGGCGTTAGAACTTAAGGGCCAACCATAAAAAAATTATAAAATGAAAAAAAAAAATAAAAGAATTTGCCGACGCTAATTTAATGACATTCATTAATGACATTCCAGCCATACTACTGTCGTAATGAGTATCCTCCATAAATATTGCTGAATATTGAATGACAACTATTTGTTATAACGACAGCTATTTATTGTTTGTTGTTGTTTTTAGACGCAAAGTTTCGCTCTAAAAATTTTTATTAAGTGATAATTCATATTTAACGAAGGTTCGTTAAATTTTTTAATTTGAATTTATTTTTCTATGGGCGAAAGCACAGCAACGGCATTTATCGCAAACATCATTTTTTGAAAGTTACGTTTATAATTTTTTTAATTGTTGTATGGTTACCCCTTTAGTGAAAATTGCTTAGTTGATCAATTTTGAACCAAACTTCAGACGAAACAGATGAAAATTTTTGCTTAGACAAAAGGTATTTATTTAATTTTTACTGCTTTATCAAAAGAAGCACTTAAAACTATATTTATGTTCTGATTTAAAAACACTATATTTCGTCAATATCTCCAAATATAATGGGGTGCAAGGTCAATCAACATCTCCAATTCAAGATACAAGCCGTAGAATATATTCAAATTCTCACTCTGTATTAATTAATTTGACGTATACTACTTACACCTTCTGTTAACATGCAACAAAAGAAACTTGTTGATAGAAAACAACTTCATAAACTGAAAATTTAAGTGCATTCGATAATAAACTGGATATTTGCGGATTTTTTGTGACTATACACAAATTCAATTAACTAAGCGGTAAATACGAATGCACGTTATATTATTTACACACTTAAATTGAAATTTGCCAATTTAATAGTTCTTATAATTTTCAATATGACAAAAAAAAATTGACATCTGTGCACCGTGGCTACTGGTCTATGGTGAATATCTTTCCGAGGTTAACTGTTTCCAATCGGCTACTAGAAATAGGAAAGATACAGAAGACCAGCAGATAGGTACCACATGAGTTGAACGACGCAGGCAAATGCAAAAGCGTAAAAACAAATGTGACATTTTGCTCGCTCGATAAAAAGGAAGTCGGTTTTGCTTCATATTGTTACAGGGAATGAAAAGTGTATTTATTTTGAGAGTCCCAAGCGCAAAAATTCATGGGTGGACCTCAAGCGGCCCATCCACATCGACCGCAAGACCGAATCGCTTTGGCAAAAAGACGATGCTCTATGTTTGTTGAGACCAGAGAATCGTGGTCAATTAGGAAATCTTAAAACCTGGGGAAACGGTTACTACTAAACGTTACCAACAACAATTGTCCGATTTGAACCGTTCGCTGCTTGAAAAAAGGCCAAAATACTGAACGAGGCAACACAAAGTCATTTTTCCTCATGACAATGCTCCATCACATGCGGCAAAATCGATTTGCTACACGTTGCAATCACTCAGATTGGAAGTTCTACCCCATGCGGATAAATCACCAGACTTGGCTCCTTTCGATTACCACTTGTTTGCATCGATGGGTCCCGACGAATTACCCGATGAATAGTTCGTAGAAAAACGGGAAGATTTGAAGCGATGTAGCACACTTTGAAGAAAACACTTTTTATCATTCTTTCGAATTTAACATGTTTTTTTTTTTAAAAATCCGCATTTCGTACTTGTACAGTTGGTATACTAATCAAATCAAATTTACGTTTTGTTTACAACGAAATGCAATAATTGTGAATTTATTCGTACATATATCAACTGGTCTAATTGAAACGAAATATTTAATATTTCCGAATAACCTCCACCTATGACATATTACAGTTCCTAAAAAACCAATATCCAATATATTTATTGCCTTTGGTTCATATACGAGTATAAAATTTATGTAATTATTTGTAAACAATATTGATAACCCTAAGGTTTATTATACTGTTATTTATTTTATACCACATGTTTTCAAAACAGTAATATTTTTTATGATGATGTTTTATTTGTGGACGAGTAACAAAAATATTATTTCATATAATATTATATTTCATGTTAACAATTAGATGGAACACAGCCCAGCCCATCCTGCTTATGATTTAAACATGAAATAATATTGCACATAAAAATATTTTGTTTTTAAATATTATTCGATGAATTATTTAATTTCTAAATATATTGGTGGATTTGTGTATGAATATTAATTTTAAACAAAATTAAACTTTTTGTTTTTGGAGTAACAAAGGCCAATGAACAGGTTTAATCAACCATAAATGTGCAGCAACAATTTTAAAAAAAATCAATTCATTAAATTCAAAATTTATCAAAAGCGACAGTTTTTACAAATTGACAACAAAAGATTGGCCATTTATGTTTTAAATTGAATTCAATCTCTTTCAAACCGTATGAAAATCAAAAATGTGAATAAAATTCACGTTATTTTTGGTAGACAAAATCGCCCATCTGAAATAATGTTGCAAGAATACCGGTAAAGATCAGTTTTACAAATTTAAGCGGAAATAACGGTTTTTGATAAAAAAAATGTTTTTGTGGACCCTGCACAACCTTAACGGCGATTAATTGATAGGAATGAAACCGATGATGGTTTGCCAACTCTCGAACACGCGACGTATAACTGACCATGAGAAAAACACAGAAATTCGCGAATTATTCCGCACACTTCCAACGGTTGACTTTGCGATTTGTTAATCATCATAGCGAACGCCATCATCATAGCGGTCACACAGCCAACGGATTTGTAGCAATGCATTTCCCCAGCAATTTGGTTTTGAATCAAGTAATTCAGATTGTCTATGCCATTGTTTTTCGTTGATAAAATCGCTTGTTCGCTGAGCCAATCGTGATATAGTCGATAACAGTCGTTTTCACTAATTGTGTATGCTAGCAACGGACGCGGATCTTGATTTGTGCATTTCCCATCGGTGAATCTGGATTGTGATCTTCGCACAGTCCGTGAATCATGTTTGCTGCGACTACCGCGAATGACTACGGGTCGGCTTCAGAATCTGGTATTTCGGCACTGATAATTGAATCGATTTGATCTGGTCTGATTTTCTCAATTAACCACAGCAGAATGTGTGCATGTGGTAATCCACGCTTCTGCCACTTTTCTGAGTACATCCATCAACGTGGCTATACAAAAAGCATCTGCTTAACAATGTAGTCCATTAGCGTCCTGAGTTTTTGTTTAAACTGATTAGTCAAATGATTAATCAAATTAAAATGAAGTCAATTGTAAATTAAAATGATTTGACAAATCATCGCCAATTTGATTTGAAAATTTCATAGGCAACTACATTTCTGAACTTTCAGGCTTTTCCGGTGGATTTTCCCAAAATTTTCTTTCGACAGAACCATCTCCTGGCAATTGCGAACAAAAAAAAAAGATTGAGTACAATCGGTCGAGCCGTTCTCAACTGAAAAACTACATTTTTCGATATTCCAAATTTTCCGACTTTTCCCAAAATTTTCTATCGTATGAACCATACGATAGAAAATTGCAAACACAACTAAAAAAGATTGATCCAAATCGGTTAAGCCGTTTTCAACTGAAAAAATCCATTTTTTGGCGGATTTTCCCAAAATTTTTTTTGTAAGAACCATCTTCTGGCAATTGCGAATAAAACAAAAAAAGGTTGAGCCAAATAGGTCTAGCCGTTCTCAACTGAAAAACATAATTTTTCGATCCGACTTTTTCGGTGGATTTTAGCAAAATTTTCTTTCGTAAGCATCATCTCCTGGCAATTGCGAATACAACAAAAAAAAACTGAGCCAAATCGGTTCAGCCGTCCTCAAATAAAAAAAATCATTGTTCGAATTTTCAGACTTTGGCGGGTTTTCAAAAATTTTCTTTCGTTAGAACAATCTCCTGGCAATTGCGCACACAAAAAAAAATTGACGCTACACAAAAAGATTGAGCAAAACCGGTTAAGGCCGTTCTCAACTGAAAAAAACATTTTTCGATTTTCTGAATTTTCCGGTAGATTTCTGAAAAATTTTCTTTCGTAAGAATGATCTCCTGGCAATTGCGAATACAACAAAAAAGATTAAGCCAAATCTGGTAAGCCGTTCTCATCTGAAAACATAATTTTTCGACTTTCCAAATTTTTCGGTGAATTTTCGCAAAATTTTCTTTCGTTAGAAAGTCTCTTGGCAATGGCGAACACAACAAAAACAGATCGAGCCAAATAGTTGCAGCCGTTCTCAACTGTAAAACAGTAAAACATAGTTTTTCGATCCAACTTTTTCTGTGGATTATCCCAAATTTTTCTTTCGTAAGAACCATCTTCTGGCAATTGCGAACGCAACAAAAATAGATTGAGCCAAATCGGTTCAGCCGTTCTCAACTGAAAATCATAATTTTTCGATTTTTCAAATTTTCCGACTTTTCCTGTGAATTTTCACAAAATTATCTTTCGTAAGAATCATCTTCAAGCAATTGCGAACACAACAAAAAAAGATTGAGTCAAATCGGTTCAGCCGTTCTCAACTAGAAAACATCATTTTTCGATTTTCCGAACTTTTCGGTGGATTTTCGCAAAATTTTCTGTCGTCAGAA
The DNA here is from genome assembly GCA_932526605.1 of Nephrotoma flavescens. Lineage (NCBI taxonomy): Eukaryota > Metazoa > Arthropoda > Insecta > Diptera > Tipulidae > Nephrotoma > Nephrotoma flavescens. The sequence goes on from OW052220.1 coordinate 193,888,775, forward strand.
TAATCTCCTGGCAATTGAGAACATAACAAAAATAGATTGAGAAAAATCGGTTAAGCCGTTCACAACCGAAAAAATCATTTTTCGATTTTCTGAATTTTCCGGTGAATTTTCTGAAAGATTTCTGAAAAATTGTCTTTTGTAAGAATCATCTTCTGACAATTGCGAACACAACAAAAACAGATTGAGCCAAATCGGTTCAGCCGTTCTCAACTGGAAAACATCATTTTTCAATTCTCCAACTTTTTCGGTGGATTTTCCCAAAATTGCCTTTCGTAAGAACCATCTTCTGGCAATTGCGAATACAACAAGAAAGGTTGAGCCAAATATGTCAAGCCGTTCTCAACTGAAAACATAATTTTTCGATCCGAATTTTCCTGTGGATTTTTCCAAAACTTTCTTTCGTAAGAACAATCTCCTGGCAATTGCGAATACAATAAAAAAAGATTGAGCCAAATCGGTTGAGCCTTTCCTAACTGAAAAAGATCATTTTTCGATTTTCCGAATTTTCCGAGTTTTCCGGTGGATTTTCTCAAAATTTTCTTTCGTTAGAACCATCTTCTGGCAATTTCGTTCTCAACTGAAAAACATCATTTTTCGAATTTCTGAATTTTTCGGTTAATTTTCGCAAAATTTTCTGTCATAAGAATCATCTCCTGGCAATTGCGAATTCAACAAAAATAGATCGAGCCAATTAGGTTCAGCCGTTCTCAACTCAAAAACATCATTTTTCGATTTTCCAAATTTTTCAACTTTTTCGGTGGATTTTTCCAAATTTTTCTGTCGTCAGAACCATCACAAAAAAAAATCAGCCAAATCGGTTCAGCCGTTCTCAACTGAAAAAATCATTTTTCGATTTTCCGACTTTTCCTGTAGATTTTTGCAAAATTTTCTTTTTCGTAAGAATCATCTTCTGGCAAACCCCAAAAGTATGACTCATCGGTAATCACAATAATCGTAAAATCCTTGTTTTTATGTTCATTCGCCCAGTGTAGTCGCTTTGCCATGAATTTTTTGGTTACCAGTGGTTTGACCAAAGAACTTCCATATGCGTAGCCATGTTCCATAATTCTATTTCGTATGGTTGTTTTTGGTATAATAATATTCTTTTTCGCCAATGTTTCCACAGCTGCATTTAGCGTTTGCAAGGTAACGTTTCATCAACTAACTGTATGCCTCATCCTCCTGTTTTGTGGTGGTTCGGATTTTGCGTCTACCTGGCAAATCGTCAACATTTTTATACGTTGAAAAATGTGCAATCCTCTTCTATACAAATGTTTTCGATTTTTTTTATATATTTTGCTGCACTTGCAACTGACATTTTCGGTCCTTTTTGATGTGCACTTAAAATCACCGCTTCAAATCGTTTTTTATAGTTCGCACACATTTCTTTCATATCCGCTAAACAGTTGCAGCTAAACTAATGTTCGTTTTAGAGTTCCCAAAAGGAATCAATAGAAAAGAGATTTAAGCCCCGCCAATATTTGTTCCTATTGATTTAAGTACAGTTATACCGTACACGCTCTTGTTGAACCTACTGTAGATAACAGAAATTCCAGTGAAACGTAATTCAATGTTCAACATTCCGGTAATATCGCCTACGCCTTATAATGAGAACACAATCTACTTAAAAAAATTAAAATTTTAATTGATTAAACTTCAGCAAACCACAAAAGCTGGGAATAAAAGAGAATGGTAATGATTATGAAAATTGTAAGTGCAAAACATCAAAATTGAAAAAGTTTTGAGGACCGAAATGACCACAAAATTATGATTGGCAGTTAGAAAAAAAATACAAAAAATTGCGATGATATGCGATACGCGTGTGAACTAAAATGTTTTACCTAAATCATTATAAAATTTTATCCAAATTTTAATTAAGCAAAAAGTTACAACCTCATTGGGTACACGAATAAAGTTTGTGAAATAATAAAAATATTTTTAATTTATTTATTTTGTCGGTGTTGAATTTCAAAAGGCAAGGGATTGATCGCCTAGTCTAGAGCTCTTTAATGTATACTATATATAGTCCAACGTTGTAATTATGTGGACTCTGGGGCAATTGTGTTTAGTATACACCCATGTGTTACCACGCAGGCAACGTTAACATAAATATGGTAAATACTGGACGATATTGCACTAATTCTTAGGAAAAGTTATCCTTTCCGAAGGTCGATGTTAAGGTTTTTGGAGGAAAACCAACTATTGCTATGCTCTAATCACTTTAAACGTATATACTTATACTAAATGCTTCCTGATATTTTACTTCTAATTTTCTTAATTTTTTTTTTTTTGAGAATTGATGATCCTGTTTCAAATTTTATAGGACAGGCATAAAATACGATGAAATTTATTTACATAAAAAATTTTTGTACATGTTTGCACAATCTAATATTTTGATTAGTCATCAACTCCATCTTTCACCAAATCACACACGTTATAGTTTCCTATTTACATTAATACAGCACATAAGAAACATAAATATATGTACATACGAACATTCAGATAAAGTTTAGGTATATATGGATGTACGTATAATGAGTATAATGTTGAATGTACGTGCCTACGATTGGAATAACTAATTTACACGCCTTTCTGTTTAAATTGAACAAAATATTACGAGATATCATGCTCAAAAAGCTGTGTAATGGTAAATTTGTTTGTTATCCATGTTATGCGTGGAATTGTAATAATCATAAAAATTTATATGTTACTTACATGTTGTTGTTATTTATATCAGCATATGTTTGCTTGTTTTTTTTTTAGATAAACCGTAACAGTATAATTTAGTAGCTAACAAGATAATAGGTGTACTGATTTTGCGGTCGGCAATACCTTATGGAACGAATAAATACATTTGTGAGTTAGGAAACTGAAATTAGTGTAGATAGGATATATACACCTAGTGTAGATAAACCTATGTGTAAACCTATTAGTGAAGAGAAGCCCCGCGCTTCTCGCTGTGTGTTGTCCGATATGTTACTCGACCATGATGCCTGTTGCCTATTTCAGCTAAGCTAGCTAAACTATATGAGCTACGTTTTTAGTTTCTAGTTGTGAAATACCTCGGGTCAGTTATAACATCGTTAAATGATAAAAATTGGTTGTGTTCCGTTCCTGGTGACCTAATTCGTTTAAGAATCTTATTTCCATCCAAAATATTTAATCCTATCATAATCGGTTAAGATTTTATTGAGTTTCGTCCCATGTTGTCATATTCCAGATTTTCTTCAAAATCATTTAAGAAGCCCATTTGCATTTCCATCCAGCATCCCAAACCCCATTTTAATCGGTTAACAATTGATTGAGCTCCGTCCCAGGTGGTCATAAATAATTCCAGCAATTCATCCAAAAATAATTTAAGAATCTCATTTCCATCCAGCATACCCAATCCAATCATAATCGGTTAAGAAATGGTCGAGTTACGTCCCAACAGGCCTAACTCTAGAACTGTTTCCTAAAAATATTTAAGAATCCCATTTCCATCCAACATAACCAATCCCATCATAATCGGTTAAAAATTGATTGAGATCCGTCTAAGGTTGTCATATTCCCGAATTTATTCCAAAAATCCTTTAAGAATCCATTTTCCATCCAGCATATCCAATCACATCATAATCGGTAAATAATTGGTTGAGTTCCCATCCTAATTGGTCTAATTCCAGAACTTCTACCTAAAATTATTTAAGAATCCCATTTACATCCATAGAATACCCAATACCATCATAATCGGTTATGCGTTAGTCGAGTTCCGTTGCAGTTGCCTTAATTCCAGAACTTCGTCCAAAAATCATTTAAGAATCCCATTTTCATGAAGCATATCGGACCTCATCATAATCGGTTAAGAATTGATCGAGTTTCGACCCAGGAAGCCATATTTAAAAATTTCCCATTTCCATCCAGCGTATCCAATCCCATCATAATCGCCTGAGAAATAGGCGAGTTCTGGTCCAGCTGACCTAATTTCAGAACTTCTTCAAAAAATCATTTAAAAATCCCATTTCCATCCAACATACTCAATCCCATCATTGTCAGTTTAGAAAATCGGATTCAATGTAATTAGGCTACCTGGAACGGACTCGACCAATTAGTAAGTGTTATAACTTACCAAGAAGTCTTTTCAGCCCGAAAAGGCTTTTCAATTTTGTGTCTTAGCTTAAAAAAAATTTTCCGAATTCGATTTAAAATACATAAGAAAAATAATATTAAATTGTAAAATTATATTTATACAATTTTTTAAATATTATTGATATTCATATTTGCACATTTAAAAATAAAATCTTATTTTCAAGGTTGTTTTAAAGTCTCACCCGTATATTTTAAAAATTTCTTGTGCCGATCCCATAAATATCTAGAATAAATGTACTATATAATGAGTTAGGACAAATAACCATTTAACTACCATTCAAATAACTAAGGATTATTAGGATAGATATATGAAATGTGATTCATAATAATACCCGGGAGGACCGGAGTGAAGTATTTAACATTTCGCGACGTCAGAACAATAAGTTTCTATCTAACATTTTTGAAAAATTTGAGTTATATATGGATAACCACTAATTTGAGGTTGATCTTTCAAATGGTGTTGTCAGATTTGAAAATATCCCACTATTAAGAGAGATAGCCGTATAAGAAGGTGCTAAGTGAAGTCAATTTTACTTATAATTATTGATAAAAGGTTCTATCTACATAGAAAATGTTCGATAGATTTCTGTTTTACAAAAATGATTTCATTTTGCTTTCTTCCATTCTCCCGATAGAACTTTTTTATTTTTTTTCTGCTGATACACCTGTTTTATTCAAATAAAATAATAAACAATATTGTGTCAAATTTTCTCGCTATTTTCATTCACTTTCGAGCGATGATAATGGAAACATAGCATAGTTGTGTAGTTAATCTATTTTATTTTTAATTGTGTACGTGAAGTTTAAAACAGTTATAAGGTGAAATATTACTTAGTTATTAAGTTGAAGTTTCGTAATTTTAAAAAATTAATTTTGTTTTAGTGAAAATGTCTTTATCTTCGTCAAATGAAATACCTCACAATTCAAACGACTTTATAATCGATGATCCAGAAATTTTATCAATAATAGTCACACAAAAGGATCAAATCCCAATCTCTACTAGTGATATAGTTTACGTGCCGGTATCAGCAACAAATACTTCGGACGTTGAGCAAGAACCTTCGAGCTCAGGTTGTTGTGAACTGGTAAGATTGTATTCTTGACTTTATTGCGACTATTTTAATATAATTTACTTTTTTTTTTTTATATATTTTCTATATCAATGGTGTTTGTGATTGTTCCGTATATTGGTCTGTTTTCAGTATTCTCGAATTAAATACACAACCGTAGGAAATTACTTCCATTTGCGTCAATCTGTATGACAACGTCTATGATAATCGACACTTACTTATACACAATAAATATACACAATCGATTACTTATACACAATTGATTGTGTATAAGTAAGTGTCGATTATCATAGGCGTTGTCATACAGATTGACGCAAAACCGCACAACCGGTAATTTCCTACGGTTGTGTATTTAATTATGAATACTGAAAACAGACCAATATACGGAACAATCACAAACACCATTGCTATCGAAAATATAAAAAAAAAAAAAAAAGTAAATTATAATATAATTCGTAAACACGAAAAAGTTAGTTGTAAAAGTAGAATATAGATGATAAAAGTAAAAAAGAATCGAATTTCATACGCTACGCAGTAATTCGCTAGTAGTACAACTACATGGTATTGCGCTATATATAGAGACAATATTCCAATGTAAATAATACAACGTTAGTCGTCGCGACCTGATGAGAAGACTGATTTTTTCAAATCAATAATCTCATCCGTTCGAAACTGATTGTTGTGATTCTTACACATTTTCCATCTATAAAATCATTATTCATATTTTAATATCTTTGTATTTATTTTATTGTAGACTAATACACGTAAACGAACAAGAAAATCGGATAGTTGGCAAATTACCCAACGACGAAAAAAGTTTCAGGCGGGTATGAAGTTCACCAATCACAGAGGTAAAGTGCGCCCAAAAATGGAAGTAATAAATTTGAAAGATTGCTTGAAGGTATGTAAATTGCAGTGCGCTAAGAATATAAGTGCCGCCGAACGATCGAATATTTTCGGAAATTATTATTCATTGGACCAGAAGGGGAAATATAATTTTATTTCATCAACCACCCAACGAATCAAAACGAAAAGAAAATCAGTTAAAAATCACGCTTCAGTAATCTCAATGTCTTAAAGATGTACGACTTGTATGTAGTATATTGCGAGGAACAAGAAATAGTACCAGTTAAGGAAAGCTTTTACAGAAGCATATTCAACAATTTAATTTAGACTTCGTTAAACCAAAGTCAGATAGATGTAGTGTTTGCGAGCTTCATAAATCGACGCATCACGGCAAAAAGATGGAGTCTTCGAAACCCATACTACCATACCCCGCTCTGAAAACAACGATGAGAGAGTTAAAAGAAGCCGATAAGAAATCGGGCATTCCTATTCTTTGCTTCGATATGCAAAAAGTTATTACGTGCCCCCTGAGTAATATCGATTCATCATATTATTTTACAAAATTGAACGTTTATAATATGACTGCACATTTATCGACCACCAAGACTGTGTACTGTGCGATGTGGAATGAGGCAGCAATGGGCCGTACTGGTAACGACATAGCTTCGGCTTTGTATAAGATTCTCGAACGTGTCTTTAATGACAATGATTTAACTCGGTTAATCACTTGCAGCGACTCTTGCGTTCCGCAAAATAAAAACTCATACATATCGTATGCTGTCCAACTATTTTTAAAAAAGCATCCTCCAATTTCTTCGATAGAAATGCGGTATTCTCTCCCTGGCCACTCTTGCATCCAAGAGGTCAACCATGCACACAGTGAAATTGAGAAAGTGATGTCAAGAAACGAGTTTTTTTCTCCAATTGGTCTAATCAGACTCATAAAAACCACCAACAGAAAAAAACCTTATATTGTCATTCAATTGAAACCTGAAGACTTCAAAAATTGTGATATACCGGCGAAAAATTTAAATTACAAGGCTGTGCTTTTTGCGTCCTTGAGAATGCTTGGGTTTGGCAATAATTTATATACAAGGCACATTCGATTGAAGTGATTTAACTGAATTAACTGAGGTAAACTGATGTGATATATTCAGTTAATTCAGATTGTTCAGTTAAATCACTTCAATCGAATGTGCCTATAATTAAACACAATTCCACATATTTGTAAGAGAATTGTCAGGAAGTGTCAATTAGACCAACCGTAAAATCTACCAGGGTAAGCAGAAGTCCAACAAAAACTCACGAAATTCTTTGGCACGATCCTCCAGTAAGCATCGCTAAGAAGCCAATTCCAATAAAGAAAATATTGGATTTATAAACAATGTTCCAGTTTATGGGGAGTCAAGATCTGGAGTACTATAAACACATCCTAAAATTGAAGAAGTAAGGATATGTTTTAGATTCTTACATCCTAGAGCCAGTGAAGTGATGGCTTTTATTTTACCTTAAGTAACAAACCAAAAGACAATCAATTTCTGTGTTATTTTACATATTATTTATGTTTGTTAATGAATTGTTTATTTTTATGTATTATTATTATATGATTTTCAATACATGTAATGTATGTACATATGTACAAATGAAATAAAATTTCAATTTTTTTAAGTCTATTTTTTTTAGGAATTTTAATTTGCATGACACATACAACTAGGCTTGCCACCTTTTACAAATTCCAATGGAGGACAAGTACAATTTTTTTTTTGTTATTTTATATTAAGTTTATTTTTAATATAATAATGTCTTATCAAATGTCTTTACTATTATTTCATCACAAACCACATGCAAGTGCATGTTACAAAAAATAAAAAAAATTTAAATAAAAATCACATTTTCAATTAATTTGAGTAAGACTAGAAAAATAAACAAACTAATTTTTTCAGTATAAAATAAAAATTATAAATAGTAAATTAATTCCATTCTTAAAAGTATATTTCTCATTTCCTTTTGCTAATTTAATCCAATATTCCAGAATTTCTTCCAAAAATCATTTAAGAATCCCATTTCCATCCAATATACCCAATCCCATCATAATCGGTTAAGAATTGAGAGCACTGAATTTGTTTTGCTAAAAGTTGCAAAAGATTTACGAACTTGAAATATTAAAACTTGAAAAATATTTGAACTTACTCTACATTTAATAGAAGTTCATTTGAAAAAAAACACGAATTTGCTTTGCAAAAAATAGAGGTTGATTTAGAAAAAATTGACGACGAAGCATAAAAAATTGTGGTTGACTTGTAAAATTTGTGAATGAACTAAAATACCTATATGATGTATATGGAAGATTTCTGTTAGACAAACATCGTTTTCCTAAGAAGAATTCTTTTTGACAAAATTCCTGTCTAAAATTTGACTAGAACTAGCAGCTGATACAGATGCCGGATATGCTATACCATTTTGAAGAATTCGAAGAACTGAATATCCTTTATATTATATAGATCCCTTTCCGACCTTATTTCAAATTAGTTATTTAGGTTTTGAAAATGGAGGACATTATTTTATGCCATCGTGGAGGATGAAGGAAATTTCTTACAAAAAGACCTGGCAAGCCTACGTACAACCCATTTTTCAAATTTCTTTAATAATTTATATAACCGAGTTGTATGTGGTCGATTAAGACTCTTTTAAATTTATAATTCAGTACAATAATTCAGCAAAGATTGTATCTGCAAATTTATTTAGCCAATCCACAACAAAACTATTTAAAAAAAATAAAACAAATGATCGCAAATTCGAAAGGTTCTGTATTAAAGAAATTAAAACTTCAATCACATTTATAAAAAATTGATATTATATAGGTAAATTATGTAGTTGAAACTTTGACTGCCGATTTCTCTAAACAAAGGGTGATGAACATAGAACTATATTATTCTCAGGTCGCGATTTATCGAAAGTGTAGCTACACAAATCAACAAAAAAAAATTAAGTGTGCTTTAGACCACACTACTGAAGTAAAACTTCTAATATATATTTAATATTTATACTATAATATGGAAAAATTATAATATTGAAAAGAAAAAATTGGTCATCCTGTGCGTTCTCGAGTGTCACCTAGCCGTTTATGTGTGATGCCACAAGAGGTTACCTTGTAACTTAGTAACTTTTTCAAGGCCAACTAGTCGTAATAGATAATGTTTATGCATGTGTAACAAAATGGACAAAAAAATCATTTTTGAAATCTTTTCGCATAGTAAAAATGGCCTTGAAATATTTTTTATTTCATTTATGTTTGTGTAGTGTGGTTTCATCGAAAATTTGTTTAAGTCGCATTAAAACCTGTATCATAGGCAAACGGGGAAAGAACCGAAGAAAGAATCGGTTTCTGTGATACCTCGTGTGGAATGGAGCTATAATATAGAAAAAAAAGTAGGGAAAGGTTGGGAGTCGAACTCTATAAGCATTTTTGTTGCCTATAAAATAAAAGAAAATGGCTTTTCCACAAAAATAAACACAAATCACCACACCTAAACATTATTACCACCCCCACCCACTATCCAATTCAAACCCCCAAAACCCATCACAACCGCACCACCCTATACCGCACCACCCATATTATCACCCTTTAACACCTTCATACTCACTTCCACACACACACACCACCCACACAAACCCTCATCTACCAAATTCCCACACCAAACCCAAAATGCCTCATCCCACCCCCTCTACCTGCCATATCACCGCTCCTACCACTCCCATAACCACACCTCCCATACAAAACCACATCCAGACGAGATATATTTTTATTCCACATTCACATGCTCTATGAAACCAAAATAGAATAGAAAATAAAAAAAAAAATATCAATTTATAGGAGAGGGTTAAAAAAACCAAATCAATAGGGATCATTCCCATGAATTTCTTGAACTTTTATTGAAAAAAGTAAGTTGATATCTCCATCCGTTCTCAAGTTATCGTGCACAAAGACGGACAGACGGCAAACCGAAACCATATAGCATTTTTAACAAAAATGCTTAACAACACATATTTAAAATATATAAAACAGAACAATATTTTTTGGTCACCCTGTGTGTTCTGGAGTGAGTGAGTGACATAGATGTTATAATATAGACAAAAAAATTGTTGGTCATCCTGTGCGTTCTCGAGTGAGTCAGTCAGTGATAGACGTCTATATTATGACTTTCCAATTTTCCAGTTTTTCCAATTTTCAAATTTTCCAATTTACCAACTTTCCAAATTTCCTATTTTCATATTTTTTATAGTTCTATTTTCCAATTTTTCAATACTCCAATTTTCCAATTTACCAGTTTTCCAATTTTCCAAATTTCCAATTTTCATATTTTCCTATTTTCCTATTTTCCAATTTTCCATTTACCTATTTTACAATTTTCTAATTTTCCAATTTTATAATTTTCCAATTTACAAATTTTCAAATTATTCAATTTTGCAAATTTCGAAATTCCTAATTTTCGAATTTTTCCAATTTTCCATTTACCAATTTTCCTATTTTCTTATTTTCCAATTTTTCTAACCAATTATTAAAATAAAATGATATCAACTAATGTTCCACCTAGGGATTAATGAATTGTCATGGCACATCCTGATACTAAAGGAAAATGATTTCGTTTTCGTTTATTGTTGTTGTTGTGTATTGTTATTGTTTCGTTCGCCTCGTTCGATTACATTTTTCGTAACGCATTTGCCAGCTTAGTCCCCAAGTCAAGCGTGCCTAAAGAAGTTTTACTTCAAAAGAGGGTTAAAAAAAATTACGAAGAGTTAAAATATCAATAAGTAACTTGAATAAATAATTTAGAGTGAATTTTATTAATTAATTTTTCCAATTTAAATCTATGTGAATATTTCAAATAAAATATTGAATGAATATGAATATTTTTAAATAAAATAAATCTTTATGGTTTTGAATTAATAAGGATTTTAAAATATAACTCGTCCAGTTAAAAAAATATACTTTGATGACTATTAACACATAATTCTAGAGTTGGCTAGAAAAATATGAGTATTCTGGCATTTTATTGGTGCCTTCGTGATTTATTTGAGATATGCGACATATCGATGCAACCCTCGGGGAATTTTCTATCAATTTTACAATACTTGTGAATATGGGAAAGTGTACGTTGAATCGTGTGGCTGTTTGATGGCCATTAACACATAGTTCTAGAGATGGCTAGAAAAATATGAGTATACTGGCATTTTATTCGTGCCTTCCTGATTTGTTTGAGATATACGACACATCGATGTAACCCTCGAAGAATTTTCTGGCCCGGTTATCTCGTTTAAACCTTAAACCGGTTATCTCGTTTAAACCTCCAATAAAATGCCAGAAAACTCATATTTTTCTAGCCATCTTTAGAACTATGTATTAATGGTCATCAAACACCCACACGATTCATCGTTCACTTTCCTCTCTCTCTCTCTCTCTCTCTCTCTATCTCTCTCTCTCTCTCTCTCTGGCACTATATCCCATCAAGGGATTTGGCCGCCTCAAATGAGGTTTCATAATCATATTTTCATTTCGGATAATGAGTGATCAATTAATTGATCCTAAACCAGCCGTGAAATTTTTTCCTTGTCACCACCGGGAATCGAACCCGGGACCTCCGGTCGCTGGAGCAAGCATGCTGACCACTTTGCCACCGGGGCGGCAAGTTCACTTTCCGATATTCACAAATATTGTAAAATTGATAGAAAATTCCCCGAGGGTCGCATCGACATGTCGCATATCTCAAATAAATCACGAAGGCACTAATAAAATGCCAGAATACTCATATTTTTCTAGCCAACTCTAGAATTATGTGTTAATGGTCATCAAAGTATATTTTTTTAACTGAACGAGATATATTTTAAAATCCTTATTAATTCAAAACCATAAAGATTTATTTTATTTAAAAATATTCATATTCATTCAATATTTTATTTGAAATATTCACATAGATTTAAATTGGAAAAATTAATTAATAAAATTCACTCTAAATTATTTATTCAAGTTACTTATTGATATTTTAACTTTTCGTAATTTTTTTTAACTCTTTTTATGTTTTTAGGTTTAAAAAGTGGAACATAAAATAAAAAAATTATAATTGCAACCCTGCTACATTTTTTCTCTGTACAACTACATTTTTTGTTAACTTGTGTAACTACATTTTTATTTTTTGTTAATTTGTGTAGCTACACTTTTGATAAATGTTAAATACTTCACTCCGGTCTCGGGTGGTAGAATGATTCAATAAATTATTTCTACCAGTATTCCCCATGATATCGTAATGAGAGTTTGCTGTCGTGTTTTTTAATGATTCAAAAGCCTGAAACCACTACCCTCAAGATGGAGCTGGAAAAGAGAGCTGGAAAATTCCAAATCGAGATTGGAGCTGGAAAATTCCAAATTTATAGAAAATAGCGGGTGGGGGGGGGGGGTTAATAAATTAAGCATAGGAAAAAATTTCGATGCATTACGATCGATTTTTGTGGGTGTGGGCTATTCTAATAAATTCAGGGATAAATATTTCTTGCATAGGAAGGAAGGTCAATGCATTACGATCTTACATTGGAAAGTAATTCGATGCAGAATGATCGATTTTTGTTGATGTGGGCTTTTGTGATTAATTCAGGTATACCTATTTCTTGCATTGGATGAGAGTGGGCTGTTGTATTAAATTTGGAGTATGACCTATACAAAGAAATATTGTTTTAAAGAGTTGCACTGTTTAGGGGCAGTTTTTAGCAATTGAACTATTCCAATATATTGTAATTTATTTAGTGAAAGCTTCTTGTATCAAACAGTACGATGATTTTAAACGGTTGCTCCTATTTGTAAATAATTTGAAAAAAAAAATCCAGTACTAGCCCAGTACTATACTCGTACAACAAAAATTCACAGAAATTGAAAGGCGTGGTGTGACGAAAAATAAGGTTTTTAAAAATTGCACCCCTTAGGGGAAATTTTTTAAGGGTTAAGCTCTGCCAATATGTTGTAGCTAATTTGTAAAAAATTACAGTACCACCCCCCAGTACGATACAATAAATATTAGCAAAATATGGAAAGTGCGGTGTAGCTTTATCTAACACCAGCCCATACAGGAATTGGAGGATAACGGGACCTGTAAAAAAATTTCTAACTGTGTAACAAATTTGTAATTAATTTGTAAACAAATCCAGTACCATTTTGATTGGATTTTGCTACAAGTACTGGTGCAGCATTAGGGTCATCAAATAGTGTTGGATGCTACTACAAATCAATAACTATTAAACAAAATTAAACGTGCAACTGAACCTGTTAAATTTCATGTTATTTTTTCTTTCCCACATTAACTAGTACCTGATTGATTTTACTTCTACCTAAGTTAACGGTATTGTGGTGTAAATAATACAAATATTGTGTACGTGAAATACTGTAATACGTTGGTCATAACCCGTTGGTGAACAACGTCTTTAATCGTTAGCGAGAACTTTTTTGACACCTGCGGAAATTTTAATAATTCGTATCACCAAAAGTGTTCGGTTTTATCAGTTACTGCCGCAAAATTGTGTAACAATACATCAAATATACAGTTTGTGTGTAATAGAGGTTACCAATAAAGTTGCAACGATATTTTCTAACCTTGATGAAGTGAGTGATAACAAAGCAGCTAACTGTGCCATTGCAACATAATTCAGTACATTTCTGTGCGAGCCAAACAAAAGAAAACAACCAAAGTGATCAGTCCGGATTAATTCATAAAATCGAGGGAACAGATTCTGATGATACTAATATACGTGATGTTGCCGGACAAAGATATTTTGTAGCTACGTTTCTACATTCTTCTACCTCTGATGATGATATAATTCGTCATATTACAACCAAAACCAACATGACTAGGGACAATGTGTCGTACCGTGCATTAATACCGAGGACAAAGAATAAAAGCAATTTAAATTTTATTTCATATAAAATTGGTGTAAATCTGCTTCATTTCGATAAAATTTATTCACCTGGTATGTGGCCAAAATGCGTTGTTATTAAACCGTTTGTCAAAATCTAAAAACAACTTAGGCGTACCTTTACAGATTAATTCTTAGTTAAGTGTTATAAAAATCTAATAGAATAGTACTCAATTATTAAGTATTAGTTTTTATTTAATTTTTTCGATTCTGTAGAGATTTAACATAATCTGATTAGACGACAAATGGTCTCATACAGCCTAATAATCTAAGTGACACACATTTAAATATTGCTAATTTAAATGTTTAAAGTAAGTTAAAATTGATGCCGATGAAAAATTTTGATATTTTATGCTTAGAAAAATTACGCGTCATTATTCGTGAAAGCGCAAACAACATATTTTTTAATCCCGTTTAACATGTCCATTTTCGTACCAACAAAACTGCATTTGCGAGAAGCATTACTTGTTTCTTTAACATAAGAAAAAAGATGCTGAAATTTTTTGTTTGCTTCAAGAAACCTATAATGAACATGCAAATGGTTTAAACGATTCAAAAGTGGTGATTTTGTCAGTGACAACGAAAGTTCTGGTCAACCAAAAACATTCGTAGATGAAGAATTGGAAGCATTATTGAAGGAAAACTCGGCTCAAACATAAAATGAACTTGCAGAACAGTTAAATGTCACTCAAGCAGCCATAAGCAAACGATTATGCCATAATAATGGTTCAAAAAGAAGGAAACTGGCTATCACATGAACTGAGTGAAGCCAACAACGTTTGCAATCCTTTGCTTATAAAACACCGAAGTTGGCATTTTTTGTCTCAAATTGTGACTGGCGATGAAAAATGGATTTACTACAATAACTCTAAACGCAAAAAATCATGGGTTCATCCAGGAAAACCATCCACATCAACAGCAAAACGAAATATTCATAGAAGTAAGGTTATGTTGTGCATTTGGTGAAATCAGAAAGGTGCGGTGTACCATGAGCTGATAGAACCAAACGAAACTATCACTGGTGAACGTTACCAACAACAATTGATAGATTTGAACCATGTATTAAACGAAAATCGTCCGATTCCAGCCAACAAACAGCGTAAAGTGATTTTGTTGCACGTCAATGCTTGACCGCATGTCGCAAAACAAGTAAAAAATACGCTGGAAGTACTTAAATGGGAAATTCTACCTCATGCTTCCTATTAGTTACCCAACACTTCAGAACCCACGAAGAAATCAAAAAATGGCTCAACGAATGGATTGCATGAAAAGACAAACATTTTTTTTTTCAATGAAATCCATAAATTGCTAGAAATTTTAGATTTTATAAATAACGATGGAAAATATTTTGATTTAAATAAAATTTACCATTTCTTAGAAATAAACGTTTTTTTTCTGCAAAAAATCCAAAAAACTCAGTTATACGCCCAATAAACAAATAAATAAATAAATAAAATTGATTAATAATAGAGACTATGGCCAGTAAGAAGAAACTCATTTTTGCGTTTTATTAAAACTCTATTTCGATAACGGCTCAGATGGATTAAAATTAAACTTACATTTATTTACGGTAATATCGCTCTAATGCTATACCGTACGATACTATTTTCAAATTTTCATTTTCAAAAAGTTCCGAATGTGAAATTTTTAAATCAATAATTTTGAGTTCCCCGGCTCGTAAAAAACATAAAGAACAAAAAAAACTGTTTTGAACTTTTTTTAGATGAAAGCTTTTTATAAATTTTAATATGAAAATTATTCGTTTTTCATTTATTTCGCAACAATGTATTTGTCAACCTTACAGTAGTAGCAGATGTTTTGTTTTTGATAACGTTGCTTGACAGTTACTGTCAAAATATAAATATTTTTCAATTAATGTTCATGATGTTTTTGTTTTTGTCGTCTTTCTCCTAAATTACATAACGTATGCGACATTTTTGTTCTCGTTTGACTTAATTTATGCTAAAAAAAAATAAATTCATACACATGCGAATGATGTCTAGGAGTAAAATTACAAAAATTAGCGTTATACAAATTTAGGTGTACGAGTTCAAGTATATAGGAACATAACACTCGAGAAGACACATTTTCCTTTGTTGTGTTTAACAAGCAGTTAATTTTCTTCAAGCTAACGTAACATATGCATTCGTATTATCGTGCCTTTGCGAATGCATGTAACCTTCTATGAAATTTAATATTCCACATGACGTTGATTATAGAAATTTTTCTTGCATATGATTTATTTCTTTTTAAGGAGATAATAAAAATAATAAGAAATTACAGATTTAGTTAAAATTTCTTTAAGTAGATTGACTTGCTGTGAAGTTGAGTAAAAAATTTCTCATAAATCGTATAACACATCTTGTGTAGGGATCTGTACAATATGCCAAAAACCATTTGTTCAGCTTTTAAAGCTTTTAATATTATTTCCGTTATTCCAATGCATTTTGGTATACGAGTATTTTCCACAATATTAAAAAGTTTTCTTACCGTTTAATTTATATATATTTAATAAATTATTTTTTGTTTGCGTATGTCTGACGTTACGATTTTGATATTGAAGATTTTCCTCGATTTTATTTTTAAACGCATTATAATTTTGGCACCAAGTTAATATATAAAGCGCACTCAAGCCGAGGACCACTATTTTGTTGCTGTTTTAATTTGGAAACCACGAAATGACAAGTACTCATTACTGAAAACGCACTATAGATGACGTTGAATCTGTAATCGATCAACAGGTAACGATTACTGAACCGATAACTATTACTGAATATTTAACACCAATTTGAAATCCAAATTATTTGGTAATCTTTGGAGAAAGTTCAGAGAAAATTCACACGCTTACTTTACTTGCGAATGAAATTACCACACGATCCACACCCTTCCCGCCTGGTGAGATATTGTTTACATTCGCTTCAAACTAGATCAAAAATGAATGACAAAATTTTATTTAGCGGAAATAAAATTTTAAATGACATAATTGATTCAGATTTAAAAACGAATGTTAAACCACAAACAATAAAGCTATCAGATAAGAAAATTAGAACATAATATTTTTTTAGATTTTTTTTTTACTTAAACTCCTCTCCATCTATGTAATGACTTGCAACTAAAGAAAACTTTCATCAAAACTTTTGTAAATGTAATAACTAAAATGGTTCTGGACCTTGCTTAAATATGTGACAACAAAATTCTTTGTTGTTTCTTTATTTTTATTACGGAGCTAAATAAAGTAAAATGAAAATATAAATGTATTATGATTTTGGGTACGTAAGTATTGTAAGTATTTTTTACACGTTCACGAGGGGTCTACTACGAAATCTCGATACTCAAAATCTCGGTTTTCAACATCTCGGTTTTCAAATTCTCGGTTTTCAAAATCCCGGTTTTCAAAATCTCGGTTTTCAAAATCCCAGTTGTAACGGAACTATGATGAAGTAGCACCGCTAACAGAGTCAAGGAATCTGGAATCGCGTAGCAGCAATTAACCCGCTAGCTAAAATCGGTGTGGGTGTGAGTCACGGGAGATTCCAAGACTGTCATCAGCTGCTTCAAAACTCACAAAAAAAACATCGAATCAATACCCTTTTCCTCCCCATCCAGACCCTTCTATTACCCCGTTTTAAGATATCACTTTAAATCATTATAAATAAATTCATTTATTGTAATAACAAAAAAAATAACGGTCATATTCATTGATAACTAATATTACTCTCTACAAGTGATATCAATTTCAGGCATTCAAATAAATTAAATAACCAATCCAAAATAATAAGAATTTAACAAGAAACTTACCCGCACACACCGAACTGTAAAGCGCTTCACTGCTGGAGTGCAGGCGATGGTAGATGTATATATATAGATACCTGTGCGTATATCCTAAGAATTAAAATGGTAGTTCAATTTAGTTCAATTACCGGATTTGAAATTGCAACCACCGGAATTATTTGCACTACACCAAAAAAAGTAACAATAATTTTAGTAGCTTAGAAAATAAAAATAATTAAATTAACTAGATCACTTAATTAATGATTAAACTAGGGTTCACTAAAACTATTCACGGATTTATTTAGAAAAAATACCTTTTACATAATTGTACTTTGAAAGATACAGCTACGCTTAGGTAACGATACATAATTAATTTCTATAGAAAACAATATCACTTAACAAAAGTTAAATCTAAAAAAAATAATAATTTCCCATTTGATGCGTGTAATTATTTGTTTGAGGGATGTTCAGATAGATGTTTCCGTAATCAATAATAAAGAAAAAGCGCTGTTCATCCGGAGAAGATGATGAGCTTTGCGGAAGCCGTTTTTTTGGTGGTTTATTTGTTTGCGATCACACAATTTATCGCACTTTAACTTATCCAATTTTTGTGAGCGCGTCACAGATTTGAGCAAATATATAAACCAGGATTACTAGGTGCCTGATCGATCACGCAAGTCACTCACTATATATAGCAATACACTAATATTTAGTTATATTTGGTTACAAATAATTATATATTTTATATATTTTTTTATTTTCCTTATCTTTTTATTTAAAACGGAACTAGGTTTACCATTGATCGATTTGATACAACTCATTTCCTACGTTCATCATTTATTTACGTTTTCGATGAATACATTTATTTTGGGTGAATTGTATGGCAAAGGCCATAAAGTTACGTATTCGTAATTCATCAACTACATAGGAGAGGCGAAATTAACACTTTGCCTCGGTAAGAATAAAAGTACTCATGAAATTCAAACATCGTTTCGTTTCACAGTTTTCAAAATCCCGGTTTTCTTTTCTTCTAACTCTAATTGTATAAAACAATTAATAGTTTTTTAATTGCAAGATTTGGTACTTGCAAAATTTTGTAGTTACAAGATTAATAAAAAATGCAATATTTTGTTAATGCAACATTTTGAAGTGCAATAATTGTAGAGGAAAACGGCTTCGATAACTCTCACGGGCACTTAGCCCTCTATCCAAATTCAAACTCATTTTTAAATTTTATCAAAAAATCATTTAAGCGTCCCATTTTTGCACATGCCAAATATTAAAAATTCAAACCGGAATTTCCTAACAATCAGATTTTTTTTTATACAAAACCGGGATTTTGAAAACCGATATTTTGAAAACCGAGATTTTGAAAACCGGGATTTTGAAACCCGAGATTCCGAAAACCGAGATTTTGAAATCCGCGATTTCGTTACACACCCGTTCACGAGGAGTAATTGTATATAAATACATTTATATATAGTGAAAAATTCGTGAAATCAAAAATTCATTATGAGACCGGAAGTCATGTTTTAATTTTGTCATTTTTATGTTTTGAATGTGCAGTACTGGATAAAAAAAATATTGTAGAATTCGAATTTTTGTTTTTGTTGACTTTTGTATAAGATACAGTCGGTCAAAAATTTAATAATTTGTTGAAAATGGTGATGCATTTATACAAAATATAAAGAAAAGTATTTGTCCAAAAAATATAAAATAGGGGTCATTTTAAGGTAAACGAATGAGGATTAAGAAAATATTACAATAATAGTACCATCTTTAAGTTTTTCATTTTCAAAATGGCCACCAAAGTGGTTTTTCTCAATTTTCTGAAAAACTTTTATTTAATTTTTTTTTTTGTTCGCCATTTAATTCTATAAAACATACCAAAAAATGGGTGATATTTTTTGTTTTCTTGCAAAACACGTTTTAATATCACGACCTACTCCATTTCTCCATATAAAATTTTAACCTTTTTTAAACTTTATTTTATTTTCACTCCAACATACCATTTTCTTGCAAAATATAACTAAATAAGACCACTAACTCTTTATATATATGTTACGGTAAAACCCCGAAATCGGTAAATGTCCGATAAAAATTGGAAAAAAACTGTTTTATTGTGAGAGCCCTATATTCTCGAAATGGTTCACCCTTCACTCCAAGGAGTGTTTTTTTTATATTAATGCAAATTGGAATTAGGAATAGTAGGGACTAACGGCTTTACTAACTCTCATGGGCTCGCGGGAGCTAATTTAGCCCCTTATAAAGCTCAGCCCTCTGATGGGGAATAAATGAAACTACGGCATGTAGGGGGTTGACCGACAAACATTTCATAACGATTGAACCACTGGACCACCGGTTTTTAATCGTGTAAATGAACTTAAAAAATTAAAATTTCGAACATTTACCGATTTCTTGAACTTGAAATTAATTACATTTTAAATCTAATATAATCTTCACTATTTGAATATTTCTTAAAATTAATGTAACCTTCTCCTGAAGGAATGGAACTACATGAATTCCTTTTACAGTTTTCAATTTTTCGAACGTACTGGCAAGTTGAATTTTTTTCGAGTTATATTCAATGTCACTGGCATTATTCTGGTTTTCCCTGGGAATAGGGAATTGGCAAAAATATTTTCATAGTATTTTTGCCTAAATTGTATTTTTCTGGCCTACTGAGAAAATAAGTTTAGTGTAAATATTTTCGAAACAAGGTTAAATGGGAAAATATTTTTCTCTATAAAAATTTTGTGGAACAAAAGTTTCCCAATACACTTTGTTTTGCAAATTTTTGTACTAAACTTGTTCCTTCAGTAGACCAGAAAATTACAATTTAGGCAAAAATACTATGAAAATATTTTTCCCAATTCCCTATTCCCAGGGAAAACCAGAATCAGTAACTCAAAAACTATATCAATCTTTAAAGTATTAGCCCATTTGAATAATTCTGCTGCATTCGTAATAATACCGTCAAATTCATCATTAAGACTGGCTCTGGACGCCATTCTCTTGATAGTATCTCCTACTCCATCGCATGGTGCCTTTGTAACAACACAAGCACTCCGTTAGCGTACCTATGCCGCTATAGAACTTCACAGATTCACATAACCAACCAATCGCGGTATTTCCCCAGCTGCTCAGCCTGGGGTGGGTGTTAAATGTTGATTGATGAATCGATGATATTGAACCGCATATAAAACAAAGTAACGGAAAAACGGGAAGGAAACGGGAGGTGCAACAAACTTACCTACTATACCACACTTACATACAGTTTAAGTTCCCATTGGGAACTGGTCTAATTATGACATCAAAATTTCTCAACTTACGAAAACAAATGCAAAAATGTTCATAGTTTTTTAAAAAAAAATAATTATTAACCAAATAATGACAAATAAATGTAACTCGCAAATTTTACAATTACTAATACAAAAATGTTTAATAACTTAATATTTACTTATTGTGCACAAAAAAATAGCGGACGCATGCGTAGAAAAATAGAGTATATGCATCGAAACAAAAATATGCATATGAATTAATTAGTTAAATAAATAAAAAAGAAAAATAATAATTTAATTAAATTAAACTAGCGAAAATGAAATAAATAAGTTATAAGTAATATCTAAATAAATAAATAATTTACAAAGGATAATAATGATTTTATAAATAATGTTTATTTTAGCAAAATAGTTAAAATTATAGGTAAAAAAAACTGTTTATACGTATTGGTTAACTCACACAGCTTGGTTAGTTTGTAACTTTCTGGCGGCCATCATGTTGATGTAAATTTTCTTCCGTGTATTTTGCTCGAACATAATATGGGTTTTCTTTTATTTTGATGTTTTTTATTGTGTTTGAATTTTAACGATATTTTATTATTTTTATAATTATTATATATTTTTGGAATCGGACATATTATTAAATTAACCTTATTATAGTTTTAATTATTGTTATACGATTTATTATCTTGCTGGATTTAATTAAGATGTACATTAATTATAGGTTGGTTTTGCTTTTTTGCACTCGTACCCATACTCGATTAACACAAAAGTATGATTAATCAATCACAGTATAAAATATTCTGGCCTTGTGCACAGTTATTTTTATAATCGAAGAAACTATAATTTTATGTTACACGAATTACGTTCACAATTTGCCAGTTTCATAAATCTTCACTTACGGCAGTTTCATAAATCTTCACGAAATTAAATTACACTTTGCATTTGTTTTTTTCTTATTAGACACTAGAAACAGCATGTCTTAGTCATGCACCCATTTAACATAAATAGAAAACAATTGACAGCACTTAGTTTCAATTAAAAATTAACGATTTAAGTGTTATCTATTTAATACTTTGGGTTATGCCACTAGTACAAGCAGAACCATCAATTTATTACGACTTGTAATGACCAAAAATTGAAATCTTTGTAGATTTTAATGCACAATCACAATTTTTAAGAGTTTAATTATTTTATTGTACAATCATAATTTTCTTTTTTTTTCACTTTTAACGTTTTTGATCTTTTACGATCAACACGAACAACCATCCAGCAAAAATTACCAAATAATTTAGGAAAAAAATCGATATCGCACGATCGTTTATATACAAAAATTTTTTCCATCGCTACACACACACCAATATCTCATCCAGTTTTTCTTCTTTCTCCTAGTAACTAGATGTCGATCTATTACAATTAACCTGTGCGAAAATTATTGTACTAATTTCCAGTAATAGATTTGTTAACATGCTGTATGTCATTGTCATTGTTCTATAAAGAGGCCTTACACCTTTCCATGTGCTTTGGCATGAAAATGCCATTCACAATCGGCTCCGAAATCCTATTTGTGTTTCATTATATTCATAAAATTATTTTAATTTTTATACGTAATGTGTTACAGCACCATCAGTAATATAATAAATTTTGGTTAAACTCGTCATTTTAGTTTTCAAGAACTGAATCATTTTTTCGATGATCAGATGAACTGCCGCAGTGACATGACTAACACAATCCGATATAACAATGAATCTGTAGTGCTGCAATTTAACATCTACGACTTTTTTTGACTCGTCGTTCTGATGGAGAATCTTGTAGCCCTCGTAGCATTCTTTTAATGTACTCATCATTACACGTTTCCGAATTATAACTTTTCCAATATAGTTAAGCAATCGTTTTTTCCAAACATTATCCGACTGACTTCATCATCGTTATAATAATCTATCACTGATTGCTTTAGATCATCGCTTACTCGTTTCCCAGTTTTAGGTACAAGAGGGCCCAAGTTCGATTTCTGAATATATTTAGCTTTATGCACTAAGTATTGTGTCGTGTTGAACTCCTGTTGAATTTGTTGTATGATTAGTGACTTTGGCAGTGTAGTCAGCAGCTGTATCTTATCACAATTTTTCTCCAATTGTTTGAATTTATTTTTCAGTTGATCCATGAATTCGTCGTATAAATTAGCCAAGAGGCTCGATTCCAGTAATCAAAGATGATGATGTTGACGGTACTAATGCAGCTAAACTGGTTAATTTCTATTGTTGATGCTGTTGCCTAGCTCCTAGTTTACTGACTTATATGGCCGACACTCCAATATCTGGTAAAATCTCATTGATTTTTTGAAGAACGCTTGCTTTTTGTATTTGGCGTTCTTCACTTAACTCCTAATGGAATTTATTTCAGATTCTACTGCAATTGATGACGATTTTGGAAGGAGTTCTGCGGAACTTGATGGTGAACAGGGTGATGTATCTGTTTCAATTTTTCGACGTTTAAAAGAAATCTTCACATAACAAGAATTCGGCAAAAAATCCATAATATGTTTATACACTTTTCGTAAATTTATCAAATAAAAAAGCTCTTAACGAGGTAAATGTTCGAGTGACAAAAGCCGAATTCAATTCACAAAATTTCTGATATCAAATTTGTGCCGAAAAAAACAATTGTATTCGATTTGTCAACGATTTTTCGGAATGTTAGTGCTACGTGTTATTGTGCCTCATACACAGATGCGCGGCATTGAAATGACCAAAACGAACAACAAAGCCATGCTAATGCAACAAATACAGAAAAAACTACACTATAGAAAGTTGTATTAGAATATATGTGTACATCGTATGTGGGCACTAGTTTAATAAGTAGTGGTACGAAAGAAAAAAATTAACATGGGATTGTTAGTGTAACCAATACAATCTTCTGTAGTTTGTTGAATATTGGTATCTGCGTTTCAGACTTTGTTCAGAGCTTAATTGTTGTTCGTTTCGCGAAAAACAAATTACGCATACTCTCACACAGCTGCCGGCTGTGTGTTACGGACTGTGAATGATTCGTTCTTCTTCTCTCGATATTCGTCACTCCAGTGGCCTGCGTCTGTGTATGAGGCACAATAGAACGTAAAACAATAGAACGAAACTGTTTCAATAAAAAAATGGAAAACAACAAAACAAAATTGTTTCTATTGAAGAATGGTTCAATACGATTTATGTTTGGAAAGTATATGCTCTTGGCCTCGAAATAGTAAAGACTTATATTATCTTTTTATGTTGAAAAGTAGGGTCAGGTTTCATGATTAGGTTCAGGTAGGTAGTTTCAGCACAATAACCTACATTCTGGTGTACTGTTTCTAGTGTGTGGAAGACGATTCTATTTCTTTATTTTGCATGCAATTTTTCAATCTTCATTTTGTAGTCTTTTAGTAGATTTTATTTCAGAATCCTTTACCACATGCCACAAACAGGTCATGCCGGGTGTGATCTTATTACACACCCGGTTCTCGTAGGCTATCGGCTGAACATTTGTAGTTTAGTTTTTAGTGTATGTTACAGAGTAGTAAAAATTTAGACCAGATGCATGTGTTTTTGGTAGAAATTCGATTGAGTAATTCAACAATTTTTTTTTGCATGTTTCTTGCTGTTTTGTCACTAGTTGCATACGGCTACCATTCATTTTTGATTCCTTAAACAATACAATAAAATATACATATTTTAGTGCGTTAGTTGGAATTAAAGTTAATGGTAGCTAGCCTCTCGCTGATATTCCATCTTCATGCGATGGGAGTGGAGATAAGATCTATTTTTCAAAGAAATCATCATAATGATAAAAAAATATCGATTTTATGCAAGGAGACTCAAATGTTCAATGTTTTTGGTGATTTTTTCGATCACATCAATTTGTCAGTTTTTTCATTTTTTTTGTTATGAAAAAAGAGTCACTGGTAAAAATTCTCTTAGCAATGATAATAATATGATATATTTATATTTGTTTCATTATAATACGTTGATTCACTATCATTATGAACCGCAACGGACCGATATTAGGGAGCATTTGAGCCAAAAAATAAAATTTTGCAAAAAAATTAGGGTGGCTTTTAAGTTATGGAGGTCAATATCTAAAATATACGAGTTTTCTGGGACAAACGGTTGATGTCATATTGTAGGTGAGATTTGTGGCTAATAAT
Organism: Nephrotoma flavescens; assembly: GCA_932526605.1. Lineage (NCBI taxonomy): Eukaryota > Metazoa > Arthropoda > Insecta > Diptera > Tipulidae > Nephrotoma > Nephrotoma flavescens. The sequence continues at coordinate 193,914,001 of OW052220.1, forward strand.
CCTGAAAATATGAACCAAAAGTCTTGGGCTCATTTTTTAGCAATTCGGCCTAATGTGGCCTGCCGATTTCGCAGTTTTCAGTTTTTTGGCCAAAATGACCCTCTAACCTAATTTTTTGAATTCTTTTTTTTGCTATTTGATAGCTGGCATCAATACCTTTCCAACGATATGCATATGTCCAGGGTATGTCGAATAGATTCAGCACTGTGGACGTGGCAAAATGGCCAAAAATGGCCGTTCAGAAACCGGACGCGGCCAACATGGCGGTAAAATAAAAAAGTTGTAGAACAAAAATTGCTTAGTTTTTTAAGTACTACAACCCCTGAAAATATGAGATCAAATAAAAGAGGTACGGACAAACAAACATATATACCAAAGCAAGATTATATGGTGACGTCATAGAAAAATTTAAAATTGTCATAACTTTGGTCAAAATCATATCCGTTTTGAACGTTTGAGGTGTCGTTGAATTTGTATTGACGTCTACAATCATAATTTGCTAGTTAGAACATAATTGGGGCAGTTATACGCGAAAAACTGATTTTTTGGGGCAATTTTTGGAAGGTCATATCTCCACTCAATGTTAGTAGAAATTCATGCTTTTATACATTATTCAGGTTTATTTTTCAAGACCTTTCCAATGGTATATAACATGATCCTGGCGGCCTCAAAGTGAAAAAGTTCGAAACTTGCTGTATAATATACTTCGTTCGACTTCCAGCACAGTAGGTGCTTTCGTCACTCGTTTGGACTGCCGTCCAAAGTGATATCACCCATTTTTTTTGGTATTTTTTAAAAAATTAAACGGCCAATAAAAAAAAATAAAAAAAAAATTATAAAAAATAAGTTTTTCAGAAAATTGTGAAAAACCACTTTGGTGGCCATTTTGAAAATGAAAAACTCAAAAATGATACTATTTTTGTAATATTTTCTTAATCCTTATTTTTTTTACCTTTAAAATGAGTCCTAGTCTATATTTTTCGGACAAACGCTTTTCTTTATATTTGTATAAATGCATCACCATTTTCAACAAATCCTTAAATTTTTGGCCGATTGTACTACACATTCAAAACAATAACAAAATTAAAACATGACTTCCGGTCTCATTTGTACATGGATTTCGTAAACGGTTTGACCGATTTTCATGAAAATTGCTAAAAGGCGGTTTTCGAGTACCAGAAATCGATTGCGATGTGACTTATTTTCACGATAATTCGTTTAGGAAGTCCTCCAGTGGGACCCGGATTCCATTTTTCTAATTTTTTTTTCTTAGCTCAAACGATATTCATGAAAATTACTGAGGGAAGTTTTTCGGGTACCAGGAATCGAGTGCGATGAGTCATGAAAAAATTTGTTTTGAAAATTATCCGGTTGGAGCCCGGGCCTCGTTTTATTTTTTTTTTGGCTGTCATGATTTTCGTAAAAATAAGTGAAGGGGAGAGGGGTTCAAATACGAGGATTCTGGCGATTGGTCCTGATTTCAGAGCAGAAGTGTTGAGGAGATTATCCTGTGGACCCCGGATCTCGTTCTTTATTTTTTTTCAGCTCGCATGATTTTTATGAAACGTGGTAAGAGGGGGGGGGGGGGGGGGGGTGCGTTGGGTTTCGTGCCAGGGATCAATTGTGATGAGTGCTAATTTCGGGAAAAATTCATTGAGAGAGTGTGGTCCGGTTGGGCCCGTCAGGTTAAACCTGTTTTTTAATTTCTTTGTCGGCCGGCAAGATTTTATAAAAACTGTTGAGGGCATTTTCGAACTTCCAGAAACAAATTTAGATGAATCCCGATTTCGAGGACAATTCATCGGGAGGTTAAGATCTAATTATAACTGGCGGGTGAAGAGGAAAAATTAATTACTGTTTATTGGAATTTAATAATCGATAGGAGCGAGAGTATAGGACCGGATTATATCAGGCGGGTTGCTGCGCTCCCGTTGCTTCGCAATGCACATTTTGTACCATATCGCGTTTTGTACCTTTTTCGCGTTTTGAAATATCGCGTTTCGAGCGGATCCCTTTAAAATGATATTAAATCCAATGAACTAATTATAGAGATTTCGTTTGCTTTTTTATATACGATTCCTTTAGTTAAAAATTGTTCGATAAATTTTTTAAATTAACATTATCATAACATTATATGATTCAAAACAAAATATCCATCGATTATAATTCATAAAATGGTAATTCTTAATATATCATCAAAGTTTTTAAATGTCTTGTGCACGCTTTCTCGTTATAATACCTTTTGATATTACCATCACAATTAAATTACATGTTGTGTAACTGGAGGCTCAAAATCTACTTCATAAATTAAATGTTTCCATTTCCCAGCAATACTCGTTCGTAGTACGCGTATGTTTGAAACATTCCTGATAACACATCATAATTTATATCCCATGTAAATATATAAAGTGTGTTTGTGATATTAAATTGCTTGGAAAACAGGTAAAATGTTCATACATTACACATACACACACACAAACACATACACATACACTCTCGTTTCGATAAAAGTATAGAAAAGTTGTAAATTATTTTAAAACAGGAAGAATATAATATTTAACCTGGAGGTATATTGTCACATGAAAATTTCTTTACGTGCGGTTACAAACATTTGTAGATTGCGAGTTGTTGGCAGCCGATATTTTATTATACATACGTTAGTGACGACAATGTTAAATCTTAAATAAACCATTTACTATTATATAGGCTGAGATTTTTCATCATCATGTGATAAAAATTAATTTGTGGCAGTCGGAATAATAAATCCCAAATATTTGACAAATTCCAATGCCTTGACGTAATTCCAAACGAAAACCGCAAAATTTGAATACAAAAATATAAACTTAATGTTTTATGATCAGATTAGTACCAATTTATTACGGTGACAACAAAAACCTTATGTACACAATATTATCGTAATGTTCTTTTTTATTCTAAGTCATTTATATTGTGCTAATCCGCTTTTGATTATTCATACAAAAAAAGGATTATATTTTGTAGGCATTATCCTCGTATATTTACAAAAAATATTATCATTATTATTCGTATACGTTAAAACATTTTCGAATTAGAAATGGTAATGTTGTATAAAAAAGCTTAGCTAAAATTGTCTTATAAATACAATGCCTAGTTCAGGATTTTTGGTTAAGAGGAATTGCGAAATATTTTAAAGCTTTTTCAACAGTATGTTACCAATGTATTGGTTTTAGTATAAATGTTGCTATAAATATAAGGAGTTCGCGCTAGTTTCTTAACCCAGACGGATTCTTTTACTATATGTAAGCTTAATTGTATGATTTAAATTGAATGATTTATTAAATTAATGTTAAAAACTAAAAATAAAAATTAAAAACTACAAATGTTTAACCTAAAAATATAGCAGTTTTATACACGTAATCTGGTGAATTAAAACTTTATAATTGGCAACATTGTTTTTTACGTTTTAAACCGAATTGTAGCTACCGGATACCTACCTAAGCGGACATTTTACTTTATTTTATGTAGTAAAAAATTGGAAGAATTATTATGTTGTCCCTCGGCTGTGGGCATACAGGGGGCTTCGGCTGTAACTGTGTGACCAGGAATAGCACCTCTGTAGGAGCGTCCACGTCGCGGGGGATGGGCACTGCTTGCAGTGGCTAAGTTATGCCAGGGACCTAGTATTGGGAGGTATAACCTGGCCAATTAAAACAATGGATACAACGGACAAAGCAGAAAATACCTCACGTGGTACACCAGCTACCCAGTTGGCTAATCCACCCTCTAACGAGGCTGGCTCAACGGATTCTGAGATGAACCAATCATTGCTATACGTTGTCAAGATCACCAACTAGATAAACTAACTCAGAAAATCAGCAGAAATATTAAAACGCTGGACTCTGTCGGAATCTATGTGACTTAGAAACACTTATAACCTAACTAGGAAACGAAGTTGACAAACTAATAAAGGAAAATGAAGAATTAAAGAAGCTCAAAGAAATGGAGATGGAGATTTATGAAAACACTCTAATCAGTCATAACGAAACAAGTACATCCTCCAGTTATAACGCCGAGTTCCATACTGATGAGGAGGGACTCACGAGAGAAACAGATTGGGTACTGAACAGGAACAGGAAAAAAGGCCTACCAAAAAACGAAGTTGGAGGACAATCGCAAGCTAATGTAACTGGTACTATATCAGCAACAAAAACAACACCAAGAAAATCAACAAAAATAGGTTGCGCCGAAAGAAAAGGCACCTCCGCCAATTAATGTATTCGACATAACAGAATTTGCTTGTATACAATCTATAATGAAATCAGTGACCACTAAGGAGTACAGAGTAGTGTCACTAAACATTAACGTGTGGAAAATTAATACACCAGATTCCGATACATATAGAGCTCTAGTCACAAAGTTCAACGATGAAGGTAAATAATGGTTCACATATGAAGATAAAAACAACCGTACAATTAATCGAACTATGTATTACATACATTATTTATTTTTAACCTTTTTGAAACTTGTTATTTTCAGCAGATTAAGTCGATCTAGAATTAACTTATTTAGGTAGTTTATTTTGTTCCTCAAGGGTTTAGTTTATTTTGTTCCTCAATAATTCTCCCTACGCATAGATACTTCATTTCTTGCTCGATCCTTGTTTGGATGACTTAGAGAGGGTTTGCGTGCCTGATCCCTCATTTTCTGTAGCTGCTTGGAAACCTCACATCCTCGGTAGCTGGCTGGATGCTGTCCATTACAATTTATACATTTTACTGGTTCTTCTTTAGATAGTTTGCAAGTTTTTGTTGGGTGCTTTCCAGCACATTTCACACATCTTGGTTCGCGCGCGCATTATCGTTGCGTAAGGTTGCCTTGGCATTTTTTACATTGTACTATTCTTTTACTGCCTCTTTGAACAGCTTCGATCTTTACTCGCATGTTGAGTATGCCAGTTATATTGTAAATTTTTTCTATGTGCTCGGATTTATCAAACGTTAGCAGGAACAGCGGAAGCCCGCTTTTTGAAACGGCTTCTAGTCGGTTCTTCCAGCTACGTCTCTCTTTTGTTTTAAATTAATGTTCAAGGTATCAAGGATTTTATATCCTTTATTTTGTAGATCCTCCATTATTGAATTACTTTCACAGGTTGGATGTAGGCCTCTTGTCATCACCTTGATGGGACGAACGTTTTATTTTCGTGCGTGTACCACTAATATTTTTCTGTATTCAGTTCATTGACAAGTTGCGTTTGGATTTGAAGTGTAACATATTGGATTTCTGAGTAGTTGGTTACTCTGGCTTTAAAAATCGGTGGTGGAGCTTTTATCTTTGGCTGTGGCACTTTGACTAACAATTGCTGTGTTTTTATTAGCGCCCGATAGATGTATTCGGAGCAGCCAATTTTCTATGCCAAAACTTATATTTAGCGCACTATTTTTGCATGTAATTAATTTATTTAACTCTAAACTAAAATTTTTCATTCGACTTTAAAGTTAAAAATCGAGAAAAATTGTTTTTGCTCTACCTATTTATCGGGAGCTGCTATTGGGAGCGCTATCCATTTCAATGAGAAATTTGAAAAGACATTTATTTTGTAAGCCCCTGAAATCATTAGAAACTTCATCTTACAATAAACGTTAAAAACGCAGTAAGATGAATTCTTGCTTATAACGTCATGTCAAAATAAATGTTAATTAGTATATTTCAAGTGATAAATGTTTGTTTTATGGATGCATTTATTATTCATTTTTATGGTATAGCGACACCAGTGAATAATAGATGCAATTTCAGTAGAAATTTTCCATTCGGCTCGCGATAGTACTTGAATAATAAAACACGGCTAGTGGCGCATTTGCCTTCATTGCCACCTTGCGTTTTTCCAGTTTGTATGTTGGTGAGGTACATGTAGAGATTTCGTAAATTCTTTAACTTGCGCTTGTGAATGCTTTCCAAATGTTTGCCACGAATTCTGCTCTTCGTTTGCGTAGTTCAACATTTTAGTTTTCCTACTGAGTTATTGGGTTTGTTTGTCAGGGTTGTGTTATGTAGAATCGTTTTGGGATTTCTAATTTTAAACACAAGTATTTAGATTTATAATTTTGATAATATGTATAATCTTTATTTAATAATTATTTATTTATTTATTCACAATTTGTTTTGTTATATCTCACTAGAAAGCTATAGATACTCTTCTTCTGACTTCATTGTCACCTAACCCTTTTATACCTTTTTGTGCATAAATATAAGTAACTAAATACAATAAAATTTATTATATACAGTTATGTAAATTCAATATATATATATATATATATATATATATATATATATATATATATATATATATATATATATATATATATATATATATAAGTAATTAAAGAAATCAGTTTAAAATATAGTTACTGGAAATACATTACAACCTTAATAACTAATTTATTCACAACAGTTGTGATCTAGATAATTTTCTTCTAGAGGGTGAATTAGTCAAATTAGTTTAATCCAGATCCCTAAAAATTATATCCAACATCAAGGATCTACATATGACATCAACTATTGTTTCAGGAATTATGTTTGTTCATTTGTTTTGAGCATGAAGTTTTATTAACCATTGGATCTGTTGCCTCAACGTCGGTGTTGGTTTTTGCTGTAAGAGTGTCACTTCGCATTGGTTTTTGTTCGTCATTAAGTAGGTTGGAATATTTGAGAACGGTTCACTTATTTTCTTTGTTTTTAGAGATGCGAAATGTTCTCGATGATCGTTCAATGCTGGTGATCTGAATCAAATATATCTGAATTGAGTGATTTAGTGTGCATAAATATGTGCAAATGATATCGGAATCATGATTTTATGTGTTGATATTTTTGAATGTGGTCATGTATGTTGTTGCCACACAGGGTTATAAATAGTGGTATACATTGACGAATAAATTGTAGTTGATCCTCTAATTGAGAGTTTCTTGACGAATCGTCTATAGGTTCTGTAATATTAGGGCAATTCTAAGATCATTCTTGTTAGTATTAAGCTTACCCTTTCCTCGTGTGTTTGATATTTGTTGAGTTGCATAATTTCCAATTTTAATCTCTGTTTACCCTTTATCAGATTGTTGCATTGCATTATTAGATTTCATTATCTATTATTGACGATGGTTTCACACTAAAGCCATCAGAAGATTTTTACTGTTGCTAATATAATCAAACTGGGCTGGCCAACTGGCTGGTGGTATGAGAAAATTCCAATCATATCTCCTATAAGAAAATGCCTGTTGTGTTTCCCAAACCTCGCTTTCCTTGTCGCCGTTCCTTGTTGCTTGTTAATAGGAGATGATTGTCCACGACCAAGTTGTTGAACTGCCATTGAACTTGTTGCAGGAATACATCGCAATTATTCAAACCAGATAATCGTTTGTAGGCATTAGACCGACCTGTGCTTGCTTAAATGCTATGATCTCCTCCCAGAAGCTCCCGTAGAGTCGTTCTACAGCCGATTTATACTTTTGTAGCTAATACTGAAGTGTACGTCTTTCGTGATTCTTTTTCCAATTTGTAACAATCTGGCAAGTGCCTTGGTCTTATAGTATCCCATTGCCATTTCTCTTAGTTTATCTCTTGCTCATCTATATCTGTTAATGTAACGAGACTAATCCTTTAATCGTCTGTTCAGAACACACAACCAGATATTGTCTGTCCAAACACCAATTTTTGAGCATACACTTATGTTAGTTTTTCTTTATCTTACAATGTTTTTTCATAAATGTCAGCGCATATTAAAACATCAATTGGTTCGGGAGTGTCGAAGGTAGGATCGGTTAGGATTACATCTTTTTGAAGCTTACTGTCTAAACCCAATATGTTTTTACCTTGAACAAGTTTTATAATAGTGTTGTTAAAACTAGTGGATTAGCTTGTTCCTTAACCCTTTCCTGACCTGCCTACACAATTGTGTAAGTAAATTGTTATTACTCTAGTGAGTGACATTAAAAAATATTTTATAGATAAGTTTAGGACCAACTTACACAATTTTGTATTTCTCTTAAAATATAATACTCAAAATGTTAATTAATGCCGAACTGGCGCAATTGTGTAAGATGGGCTTTTGTTCTGATGAAATTTTATGATGAAAATTAGTTTTCGTAATATACTTATTTACTCACACATTTGTGTGGGTTAGACTACAATTATGGTGCAAATAAAAATATTTCTGAACCAGAAAGGGTTAAAGTTTGATGGAAATGTCTATTATTATCGAATGGTACGATCATCCTAATGAGGCTGAAATTATGAAAATTTCTGCTAGAACCCTAGCAGTTTTTTGCAAGCTGAGTTAAAGTACTCTTTTATTACAGCTTCTACAAAAGTACCGGATCACAATCTTTGTATGGTGCCAGATACGGGTAATCTATAATTATTGAACCGATTCTATAACATATTCTAAGCTGCATCGTAGTTATATCCATTATTTTCCGAATGGCTCACTTATTTTTCAGCAGACACTTGAACGTGGCTTCTTACGTAGTTCATTTTGTTATGGACTGCGTGTTGTTATGGGCTAACTGTTTTAATGTGTCTGTCAGTTCAACTCGTGGTAGACGAATATCAAATGGTTTTACTTTGGATCATTCTTCTTCTTCTAACCATATTGTTGGTGAATGACCATAGGATTCTGCCAAATTCGTTGCTTAAATTGCTTAAATTTTTGTAGTTTTTTTTCTACGAAGTATTTTAAATTAACTTCCTGTTCTTCGGAAGCTTCCATGCAGATTTATTTATGAAGGTTATTGATCTGCAACATCATTCTATCGTATATTGACGTCTCAGCTGCTAGGGTGTTAGTATGTTTGCTGAATGGTGGATCCTCATTTTCTTTGTCGTTTTTGTTTGACTCCTCGATTCAACTATACGAAGTTAAATTTTGGAATGGTATGTGCTGCATCTGGAGTTGGTGTTGATGGCAAGCATGATCCATTTTGGCGTTGGAGCATGTCATCAATATTTTTATGTATACTTTGTCCATACCGTTTGCCAATTTTTGTATGGTGCGCCATTCAAGTTGTGGTTAAAATTCTTTTATTTTGTCTTCATCATCAAGATTCGATATTTTGTGCTCAAGATATTTCCTTGTTTTCCGAGCAGAATCATCCTTTTGCAATTTGCGAGGATCTGCTCTATTTCTCCTGCCTAACCTTTTTGCTGCTGTAATATCTGCTCCATGCCTGGTTTGTAATCAACTAGGCCCTAGGAAATTAATATTATGAATGAGCACGGTGATACACTGGACACATGTGCAATACAAATGATAATGTAATAGTAAAATTTAAAAAATATTAAATCGTATATGGAGCGGTATCTATTGAGGTAATATTGTACTTTCTAATAATTCCACTATTTATTATAAACACAATGGTAATATATAAACTAGTTATTTTAGTATGTATAAAAACAAAACAATATTTTATTATTACACTAATTAAAAACTTTTTTAAAAACTTTTATTTTCGTCTTATGTCAATTAATATAAAAAAATTAAATTAAAATGAATTAACTAAGTTATAAATTTTAAAAACAATTTATCATTAACAAGACAAAAAACATAAAATTAAAAACTTCTGTAGCTTTCTTTATCTTAATTTTGTGATAATGGTTTTTTTTTTTTTTTTTTTTTTTTTTTCTCTCTCATACCGGTTTCGAACTATCTGTTCTTCTTCAGTGTATTGATGCTACTGAATTTTGATTAAAAAATTTTTTTTTTTAACAAAAATTAAAATTTTTAAAATTTTTACTTTATGGGTAAGTTTATTGATTTTTTATGATTCTTGTATTGTACAGCTCACGTCATAGCTGTATAATCATTTCGTAGATTTTGTTTGTTCTAGTGTTGATCTTTTCGTTTATAATAAATGGATTGTTCCGTTCTCTATATATTTCGAATTCCTCCATTCTATCCATCATGTCGCCTTTCTTCATTCTTCGTATCACCTGTAAATTAGAGTCTATGTTTGTAAATGTATGTTTCTCGTTAATCAGATGTTGCGCGTAATTTGATTTAATAAACGGTTTTGGCATTGTGTAATTTACTTCTTGTATGTGTTCTCTAAATCTCTGCTCAAAATTTCTTCCTGTTTGTCCAATATAGAATTTACGACAATCGTCGCATGTCAATTTATAAATTCCGCTATCCAGTTCATTATTAGATGATGTTTGCAAATATTGTTGCAGTTTGTTATTAGTTTTGTGTGCTATATTATATCCGTACCTATTGAATACTTTTTTCACTATGTTACTTGTGATGTTGTTATACATAACCGATATGTATTTTTTGGGGGTTTCTTCTGTGAAGTATAGTGTTGTTAGATTTTGTTGATTAATCTTGTTTTTAATTTTAGAATTTAACCGACGAATTAGGTTTTCGGTATATCCGTTCTCTATTGCAATGTTAGTGATGGTGTTAAGTTCGATGGCATAGTCTACATTTGACATTGGTATGATGTTTAGCCGGTTTAACATGTGATTAAATGCGGATATTTTGTGTTGAAGTGGGTGGTTCGATGAGTTGTGTATCGTATGGTTTGTTTGAGTATCTTTTCGGTATATTTTGAATATGTGTTGGTGATCGTGGTTTTTTATTGTTAAATCCAAAAAATTTATACTTTTGTCGATTTCGACTTCCAGTGTAAATTTTATATTTTTATGTATGTTATTTATGTATTGGTGTAACAAGTTAAGTTGTCTTTTTGTTCCGTTGAACAAGATAAGGATGTCATCCACATATCTATGCCAGTATATGATATTGTTTTTAAATTTGTTTTTGGTGTTGATGATATACGTTTGCTCTATGTGGTTTAGATATATATTTGCCAATGTTCCTGATAGTGGGTTACCCATAGGGAGTCCTTCCTTTTGACTGTATATGGAACTCTTATGTGTGAAGTAATTTTGCTGAGTTATTATGTGCAGTAACTTTACAACTTTAGCAGTAACTTTACAAACATAGACTCTAATTTACAGGTGATACGAAGAATGAAGAAAGGCGACATGATGGATAGAATGGAGGAATTCGAAATATATAGAGAACGGAACAATCCATTTATTATAAACGAAAAGATCAACACTAGAACAAACAAAATCTACGAAATGATTATACAGCTATGACGTGAGCTGTACAATACAAGAATCATAAAAAATCAATAAACTTACCCATAAAGTAAAAATTTTAAAAATTTTAATTTTTGTTAAAAAAAAAATTTTTTAATCAAAATTCAGTAGCATCAATACACTGAAGAAGAACAGATAGTTCGAAACCGGTATGATCAGAGAAAAAAAAAAAAAAAAAAAAAAAAAAAAAACCATTATCACAAAATTAAGATAAAGAAAGCTACAGAAGTTTTTAATTTTATGTTTTTTGTCTTGTTAATGATAAATTGTTTTTAAAATTTATAACTTAGTTAATTCATTTTAATTTAATTTTTTTATATTAATTGACATAAGACGAAAATAAAAGTTTTTAAAAAAGTTTTTAATTAGTGTAATAATAAAATATTGTTTTGTTTTTATACATACTAATATTACGTGATAAATATCGCAACAATAAATATAAAAATGGATTATCACCATCTTTATTACAATTAGTTATTTTAGTTTATATATTACCAAATTTGGGATCTTCGAAACGGGCCAGATATTCATCATAATAAATATTTAATTAATTCTGAATAAACTATATTTAAAGTATTACTAATAAAAGTTTTTGATTGCACAAGATTCATACTAAAGCTTTTCTTCTCAATAAAAATATTTGCTTTATAAAGAATTTGCAACCGAGCCTATTTTGGAACCCCTAATGTTATTTTCTTATCTACTCGTTGTGCCACAAAATCAAGCAGGTCAATGGCCTGCCTAATATCCTAGAGATCTCGCTCAATGCTTGAACTCTCACTCAATCAATGAAAATATCCCAGCGTGTAACAAACGTTGCAGAATTATATAAATAATTGTCTTGTTACTGTAAAATTGTATGTTTCCTTGAAAAAGGCAAGTGATTTTAATCGATTTTAAATGATGTTCTGCAGAACAAAAATACAAATCGATTAATAACCAAATTGTTTCGTGATTAAAATGTACGAAATTCTATCCTCGTACAATGAAGTTATAAAAAAAGTTTACTGCCTTAATATCATTAATAATAATTTGGCTTGTAACAATAAATATTACATCCAGGTCTATAAATCATTTTTATGGTTTCCAGTGTTTTGTTCTTTCCAAAATTTTCTTTTACTACCGGAACCTAATTAAGGAAATATAAGCTATTTCTCCAACATAACATTTAGGATTTGTAAATTGTAATAGTTATAGCCGCTTAAAATTTACGCGAGATAATTAATGATGAGTTATTAAAATATTATCTCGTACAAAATAATGTTATACGACATTGATGTAATTAAGCAAAATTGTTAATTACAGCCATGTCACATAACATTATTTTTTAATAGTAATGTTAATAGTTCATGTAGAGCTCTAGTCCTTATTAAGTATATGTTGTTGTGTTAATGTCTGCTATGTTTATTTTGAAAACAACTACAACAATATCTGTGAAGAGCAAAATGGTCTTATCTGAAGTTAGCCCAGCCAGCAACTTTGAGAAATTATCAAATTTATTAAATTCGATTTGCCTTCAATGATAAAATTAAAAACAAAACCATCTGATGGCAATCTACGTAAATCTGTATATCGATTTTGTCTCGTGAGTTACTCATTTAAAATGAGTGAAGCAAAATAAATCGAATATGTACACAGTGTATAATACCAAGTATAATAATACACAATTATGTCTTCGTACATATTTTTATTTTTCTTTTGTTCGTATTTGTGTCATTTGTTTGATGAACAGTATCAAAATAACGAGATCCGGGTGAATCGGTTTAATTTTTATGGTGCTTATTTCCTTCTCTCAGCACATTACGTCTGCTCTCGAGCTGTGGAGTGTGATTATTTAACATGCTAATGTATTTTATATTTAATTTTTTTTTATCATAAATTAATTTTATATGTTTTAATAAAATTTTATAAACAAATTTATTTTAAATTTCAAAAATTTTAAAAATAAAATGTTAACTATAAAAAAAATTGAAAATACATAAACAACAGAAAAATATGGCGTTTACAATGGTTAACTGTTTGAGTACCAAAAAACGCGATCGTGCTCCTCAATACACTAGCCGAAATCACGTTGGCACTCAAAGGGTTAATATGAATAAACAAAAAAAGAATGACACGTGGCTTGCATATGCAGAAAAACAATCATACGCATGAAACTAACACAAACACAAATGCTACTACTATATCTGTCCGGTTACACTCATTTCGTTTCACACATTTGAGAAAAAATCAATATACTGATCGAATATTAACTAAAGTGTGAAGAATAAGATCACTGACAAGAAAGGGGCGCGAAGTGTCCCTCTCCGATTTCGCTGAAATTTGAATATGTGAAAGTAGACTGAAAAATAAGGGATACGTATTTTTTTAGCGGCGGAAAAACACTCTGAGGGGGTGAAACACCCCTCGGAAGTTGGGGGTAAAAAACGGACTTTTGATAATTTCGCCTAGAAAAATCAGTGAAATTTTGAAGAAACTTATTTAGGAATCTGTATTTTAATGAGCTAAATAATATACTATTTTTTGAAAAAAATTCGGAACAATCCAGGGGGTGAAGCACCCCCTAACAGGGGTAACAAAATCAACTAATTGATGTAAAATTCTTAAATTAACGCGGAAACATCTGAAAAAAATATATGTTACTTAATAAGAGAAATCAATTTTGACGTTTTCGAGGATTTTTTGAAACTACCCCCCGTATGGGGTAAACTACCCCTACCCTGAATCTTTGAATTATGTAAGGGAGAAAAAAATTTTATCGTCGCAAGTTTCTTATTACCCTTATAAATGGTTAATACTAACCTATCTCATTAATATTAATAATTTTTAGGGTTCGAAACATCCCCTAATCGGCGTATAAATTTGAAAAATTACGAAATATTCAGAAAAAAGTTCAAAATCTTCTGGAAAAAATCTAGAAAAATTGTATAATGTTCCGTTTTTAACAATACCCTTGGTTTGTCCCAGAATATATCGTAATGCCCCTACCTCTACTGACAGGAAGTTAACCACCCCTTTAGCGAAATGTTGAATTTTTCGATTGGGAAACATTTGTTCCGGCAAGAAATCTTTTATTCTCCTTGAACATTATTATTACTATCATCCCTTATCAATAACAATGACCTTCAGAGTTTGAGGCCCCCCCCCCCCGCTCTCCCATGGTGGGTGAAAGTAGAAAAAATTCTGAAAATATGTTTGAAACGTTCTGAAAAAAACATACGGTTTTGGTTTATAAGAAGTGACTTTTTATTCTCAAGGAATTTTCGGAACCTCAGTAGTGAGTGTGAGGGAGATTTTTTTCTATCCAGATGTTTTTCCCTGCCTCCTTCCATTATTATTTCTTATTACTGTTAACGATTTTTAGGGATTCAAAACATCTTCCATCAAGGATCAAATTTTAAAAAATTATCCGAACATTTCGGATATGTTCATATCTTTGACAAGGCTTGGTACATATCGATATATATCTTCAGCTGATTATGAGCATATTTATATTTACATTTAGTATGGTGAATAACAAAATATTATTCATACTAGGTTTCACTTGCCAACGGTTTTTATTACAATAAAATATGAATAATATTATACGTCAACTACAATCGTTTAATATCCAGTAAATGGGATAGTCTGAATTATGAAAACATGTAATAATGCATGAGTACAGTAGAACCTTGATTATCGGAATGAATACAATTTTTCTAGATTTTTTCCAGAAGATTTTGAACTTTTTTCTGAATATTTCGTAATTTTTCAAATTTATACGCTGATTAGGGGATGTTTCGAACCCTAAAAATTATCAATATTAATGAGATAGGTTAGTATTAACCATTTATAAGGGTAATAAGAAACTTGCGTCGAGAAAAAATGTTTATCCTTTCCATAATTCAAAGGTTCAGGGTAGGGGTAGTTTACCCCATGCGGGAGGTAGTTTCAAAAAATCCTCGAAAACGTCAACCTTGATTTCTCTTATTAAGTAACATATATTTTTTTCAGATTTTTCCGCGTTAATGTAAGAATTTTACATCAATTAGTTGATTTTTTTACCCCTGTTAGGGGGTGTTTCACCCCCTGGATTGTTCCGAATTTTTTTCAAAAATTAGTATATTATTTAGCTAAAATACACATTCCTAAATAAGTTTCTTCGAAATTTCACTGATTTTTCTAGGCGAAATTATCAAAAGTCCGTTTTTTACCCCCAACTTCCGAGGGGTGTTTCACCCCCTCAGAGTGTTTTCCGCCGATAAAAAAAAATACGTATCCCTTATTTTTCAGCCTACTTTCACATATTCAAATTTCAGCGAAATCGGAGAGGGACACTTCGCGCCCCTTCCTTGTGAGATGCATTGTAGTAATGGAAACTTTTAGGCCATGTTAGAAAAAATTCGTTCTGTGGCAAGTTCCAGAAAATGAACTCTGGGCTAGGAATTTGATTGATTTTTATTTAAATTATCATCGTTTAGTTTAAAATTAGCTACTAGTTCATACATCTCAAAACCATGTAGGTCTGATCCGAAACATTTTTAGTTTTGGTGAGATCAATTTAGAGTAAAAAAACAAGATTTATCGAGCGGGACGAACATTTATATAAAAATTAATGAAATTCCTTGCCCAGAGTTCATTTTCGACAACATTTTTTCTTACCTCCCTAGTTTTCCATTACTATATCTCAGAATCTTACAGTTTTTTTGATACTTTACTTATTATTCGATCAGATTTATTTAGATTGCCATCAGACGGTTTCTTTTTTAATTATTTTATTTATATGGTTATGAAAACAAATCGAATTTAATAAATTTGATAATTTTTCGTATTTCAATAACAATAAAATTGATGTGCAAAAATTTTATTTTCTAGGATATAGAAAGCTAGGATAACTTCATATATCTGTAACTGTCGGCCATGTTAATTTTGACAACAACAATTATGTTTAATAAAAACAAATTTGACTAAAACAAAATTAATTATAAATTATGTTTTGCTATTCTCGGATTACGGAATGATAAGAAAATATCAACATTTCTTGAATATATTTTACGAGTAGCTAGCCCAGAACATTCTACAAATATTCTAAAAGAGTTATAAACCCATGCCTACATGTAAAACTTCATACATAGTTAAATTTTTGAGCCAAATACAGAGATGTCAAAATAAACTACTAGGAGTCATGGTAGGAAGTCTGTTAATCCCTCGGGCAAAAATATTTGCTTGTATACATAAAACCCATCGTATGGCCGCCACATCTGTATGACTCATTTTCGCTTAAGAAGTGAATGTCGATTTTGGTTAATGTGGTGGATACCTTTCAAAGACGTGCTTAACAGACGGCATTGCAAAGATATTTTCTTTCGTAGCCACGAATTTAACCTCGTATGACGTTATGATTATCGGTGAAGCCGAGTAAAGTCGGTTTATTTAGAATAGAATTGAAATTTCTAATTTATTTAATGCAGCGAAGAATGCAGATAATTTTTTTTGAAGATGCTCTTATTTTCCGAGTTCCTTGACTTTAATTACTCGAAGTGGATTACATTGAGTACCGTTTATTAAAGATATTTTCGGCTTTTCGGACAAAATATTTTTTTAATGGCATTTACACAATGTTTACGCCTTTTCTAGTCATAGAAAACAAAGAAGTCATTTGCCGCAATATATCACACACACCCTAACAAAAATGAGATCTTCCTAAGGTCTCTTCTTGGCAGTTTGGTTTCGTACTGATAAAAAGTTGGTTTCTCATCAGGTTGAAACAGCCAAACTGCAAAAATTCAACTGCCAGACCAATATAAGTAAACCAATTTTTTATCAGTACGAAACCAAGCTTCCAAGAAGAAGTTCTCATTTTTGTAAGGGTTTGTGTATCTTTATATAATCAAGTACCTTGCGGCGTTAAAAATGGGGAGAGTGCATTTTTCTACATTTATGGTAGATGTGAGTAAATGGCGTCTTTGTTTTCTATGGCTGCGGGCCAATAGTCGGGTAAATTATTTACTGTGGTAAAAGTCGGATTTAGAACAGATTTTCCGATCAGTTTGCCATAGAGTTTTTGAAAAATAAATGAATTTACCGAAAAATTGACTTTTACCCGACTATTGGCCCGCAGCCTATGACTAGAAACTTCGTAAACATTGGAAATCGTTACTTCAGGTAAATCGTTTACTACGATAAAAATTGGTTTTAAGAGATTTTTCGATCACTTTGCCTTAAAGTTTTTGAAAAATAATTGAATTTACCAAAAAAATTACTTAAAATTGAGTTTTACCTTAAGTTTAGCTCGCAGTTATTGTATAAATGACATTAAAAATAATATTGGGACTACAAAATAACTCGGTCCGTTTTCAAAAAGTGACTCTGACTATAATAAATTGTTTATAGTGACAGCTGATTTCCGTTGTTTCAGACAGGTTACACATCTATCATTAACATTCAGTTTGTATTGCTTTGTGTTTCATACAAAATGTGTTTTTTTGTTGTGTTATTTTTGATTTTGTGATAACTGAACAGCATTTGCAGGAAGTGTTAATTTTTATTTTATTTGGGAAACAATTGAAAGCTGAGGCACATCGAATGCTTGTGGAAGTTTAAGGTGACAATGCTCAAACCGATAAATCATGTAGATAATGGTTTCAACGCTTCAAAAATGATGATTTCAGTGTTGAAGATAAGCCTGTTGAAGATAATTAGAGGCATTGCAGGGGTGACCCAACAAACAGTTTCCGTATGATTGAAATATATGGGCATGATTCAAAAGGAAGGTCATTGGGTCCCTTATGGATTGAAATCAAGAGACGTGGAAAGGAGATTTTTATCTTGTGAGCAGCTGCTTCAGAGGCAAAAAAGAAAGGGTTTTTTACATCGGAGAGTGACTCGTGACGAGAAGTGGATTTTCTACGATAACCTCAAGAGAAAAATATAATATGCTTTGCCTGGCCAATCGTTGCCGTCCAACTCAATATCAACACCAAAAACGAACATTTATGGTTCGAAGGTTAGGCTGTGTATCTGGTGGGACAAAAGAGGCGTTGTGAACTATGAGCTGCTACAATCTGGCGATTCTGTTACGGGCGAGCGATACAGACTACAAATAATTCGTGAGAGAAACGAGAAAAACGACCGGAATATGAGAAAAGACATTATAAAGTTATTCTTCTGCATGGTCAAAAATTGAAAATTGGCTTTTTCCGAGATGGGATTCAAAAATTGCTTGAGTGGTGGGAAAAAGCCGTAAGCAGCGATGGATAATATTTTAATTAATCTGTTCATATCGAACAGGCCGAATTAGTATGTACTACATGAGCGAGATATTGTTCAACATTCATTAATGGTACGCTTCTTAAGTTCTTAATAAAATAGGGCAATTGGGTGGTGCTCTCTTTTATGTAACCACGTCTCTTCTACATTGAAATAATATCAGCAAATATTCTCTAAATTACAAGACTTTACAAAACTACTTCAATTTCGTTTTAAAACATTTTTATTAGGTACATTGAGAAGATAGCAGCAGATATTTAGAAAGTCAATGTTGAAATGATTTTACAAAACACAAAACATTAGCAAATTCCTCGCTAGTGTATCAGCCTAGGGTATCGCGACGACTTCGGTTGAATACACGTATAAGACGGCGAGTACTGCTCTAACAGTAGCAAGTATGGTCACAATAGATGCGTAAAGCAATACCCCTGCCAAATCCACACTCTTCGAAGGTTGGCCAAATGGGTTCTGGGGTGGGCAACTCGATGCTTAATCCAATTGGCCGAAGCTCCAAATTTTCAAAATCATCAAGATCTTCAACTGAAAATATCTTTCAGTAGGAGAATAAAAATGCTGAACTCCGTGATCAATTACGAGAAATAAAGGAACTTGACAGATTTGACAGAAAGAGAATAAAAAACTTAAAAAATAGTTCAAACACTTAGGACAGCACTTAAACCTGCAATCGATGATGAAATTAACCCATGGATTAATTAATGTTGCAGACTCTATAACCTATAAAGTTTTGAGTCATAACTTTTGTGTGTGTAGTCGTAAAGGTACGAAATAACGTTTATTGTATTGTACAATGCGATTTTACTAAGAATGTGTACCAAACTCAAGATAAATCGTTTACTACATTAAAACCCGGTTTTAGGGTAAATTTTTCGATCAGTTTACCATAGAGTTTTATTTGAAACTGAAATAATTGAATATACCAAAAAATTTACTTAAAATTGACTTTTACCTTAAGTTTGGCATACAGCCTAAATAAATCATTATTTTATACAACTGGTTTAAGAAAAATGGCTTATTGGCTTAACTTAAAAGGCACTTTAAAACCCTGGTAAAATAGTATCTCTTATTTGGACCACAAAATGAGTGATTTCTATGGCATATAGTATACCATTGGAAAGAGCAATTTTTTAAAACAAAGCTAATTTTAAAATTTCCTTTAGATTTTTTTAAATGAGTTTAGGAGACATTCTTCATACTTTTACATATTTTTTAGGATTTGAAAGTCCATTAGTCATGCTTCTTAAACCAATTATGTATAAATAATAATGTTGAGATTTTGGGCAATTCGAAAAAAATTAAAAATATTATACCTCAGTTACCGTGGCACTTAAAGCGTCAGTTCTATGGGATGAAAGATTTCAAATGACCCCCCGATCTTCCAAAAAAATTTGACGGTCCATGTACCAAACACTTTGTATAACACAGACGCATTGCATAAATTGAAATAATTCTTGAGTTTAATTACAGTTTAAAAATTGTTTGATACTACAAATTGAAAAATAAATATATTTTAATAAATCTTACAAAAACAATTTACTAATAAAATTACTTATATATAATCATGCAATGGGCCATCTACAATAAAGACAAATATGCTAATCTACATAAGAACTAAATCGATATTTTATTTTATTTTGTTGGAGGTTCGGCAGTATGTCGATGTTTACACCAACGTGTAATAAATTCTTTTGCACATTTTCTTATTTAAATATCACCACCATAAAAAGCAATTATCATATTTGTCATCACACCAAAACACCATCTCACATGCCCAGTATATGGGCACGTGAGGTGGTATTATTTGAATATTTGAAAATTTTCTAGTGCTGAATTTATGTAGTAAATTAAGTAGAAGTATTTTGTTTTATGTAGAAGAAAATTTGCTCAGTATAATCAAAACTAAACTATATCCAGTTTTAGTGTTCAATTAAAAATTATTTTTGATCCAATATTTTTATTTAATTAGAATGCTAAAAATAAATATAATGTGGTACGATATGATCAGGGTAAGTGGGCTTGACGATGCAACTGTCCCCAGCAAGGTTACAGATATCGGTAGAATATCTGTAGATTACTCATCGAGCGACTGATCAAAATATCGATTCTAATTCGCAAATATTGTCGCACGAACAACTTTGACTTTCCTCACAAAAAACTATGAAATTTATGTTTAATTTATCTTGCGCTTATCTATTTTAAACAGGTCCGACCGGACAAGTGGTGCAGTGGTTAAAGCTTCGGCACTTGGACCGGGAGGTACTGGGTTCGAATCCCATCAGAGGCCAGATGCAAATCGAATTTTCATCATCAACTACAATCGGTGATGTTAATAATCACAACTGAGACCCTCTGATGGAGTGCAGAATTCAGCGCCGACCCATCGTCCATGTCAATGTACAGGTTGACACGGAGCTTGCAATGTGCAGGTGGTATAGTTGTGTGAGTAGGTGAATGGGTTAATGATGTAGCATGAATGCGTGGTATCACAATGGGGCAAAAATGGCCTAAGTGTAAACCACTGAAACCTAACAGGTCCGAGGTGAACTAATGATAATTTGTAGAATGTCGGTCGAATATCGCCACCTTTCTGTAGCTATATCCTTTTCAACACAAAGTAAACTTTTTTCCTACCCTCTGCAAGTCTTTTGACTCTTTAGCCATTCATCAAAATCAACTCCTAACGGTATGATATCAAAGGGCCAATGTCGACAATGGGTCAAAGGGCCGAATGTTTTGTTTAATTTTTTTTTTGTTTTTAGCAATAGGTATATATTTTTTATTTTTTCTATTTTTTTATTAAATTTAATTATTTTTTATATTTTTTGTTCCATATACTTATTATCTGAAGACTCACATAGAGCCGAATGCCTCAGGCGGGTTTTCTCCAAATTTTGGGGTCGGTTCAAAGACCGAATTGTCAAAATCCCGTCAAAAAAATCCCGACTTTTAAAATCCCTACTTTCAAAATCACGACTTTCAAAATCCCGATTTTCCAAAAACCAGATTTTACTTTAACTTTAAAAATCCCGACAAAAGTCAGGATTGTTTTAAAAATATCGAATGAATTTAATTTTTTTATGGATAAAAAAACAAAATTTAATATATAAAATTTTTTATACCTATACCTACTAGAGTAGGTGCCATTAATAGATTATAATCCGCTCCTATGTGCGGCACGCAGTGCAACATGTTTGCTGATGCCGGCTCCTACGTCCCCCCGAAGTTCAAATCTTAAGCCCCTCGGAGAGTTATGGAAGCCGTTAACATTATTATTGCATTTCAAAATGCCGGAACTTTGATTTCGGAATTTTGATTTCGGGATTTTCAAATTCGGGCAAACGACCCCAACCCCAAAGTTTTCTTTCACCAAAATATATCGCTGGCTGGATACATGAAATTTCATGGATATATTTCATGGATAAGATGAAAAATAGTAAAATACATAAATTCATCACAAATTCACTTATGTTTAATAAAAAAAAATACAAATTATTCCATAAAACAAAAAATTTAAAAAATTATATTTTTAAAAACAAAAAAAAATCGGCCCTGCGAATTTCGGCCCTTTGATACATTCGGCCCTGCGACACATTCGGTCCTTCGACATTCGGCCTTTTGACATTCGGCCCTTTGACATTCGGCCCTTCGACACATTCGTCCCTTCGACATTTGGCCCTTCCACATTCGGCCCTTCGACATTCAACCCTTTGAAATTCTTCCACTATAATAACCACGCAATGTGGTCTTCTAATGACAACCAATTAACCATGCAGTCTATAGTGTTCTGCGCTTCCTCCTGAATGCTCAGTCTTGAATTGCCAAAATAGATAATGACCTAAAACATCAACCTGAATACTAAATTGAAAACTACATTGTTAAGCGTGCCATGGTTTGACACAGCGGTCTATTAATGATGAAACCAATATTAAAATGACAGTCCATTCTTCTCAACTCGTTCCTTATAGTAGGCCAAACTTAAGATTATGAAAAGTTTCACATAAATCCAGGGATAGTCTTAATATATACCTTGGCTTTGACTCCTTTACTTTGTTAACCATTTTCACTATAGTGTCCTATGCCGGCTACTGTAGAGTATGTCCAACAATCTGTCAGTAATCAATTTCACAACTAATTTGCGTAAAACCGGCAGAACATGGTTGGCCTGTAGGTGTTGGGATCAGGTAATCCTCTATCTCACACTTTTCTATGATTATTACATTTTCCAGCATTTTGGAAAAAATCCTTTATCCAGATAAGCATCCAGGAAGCTATATATAGTAATACTTGTGTCTTTGATTGGCCAGGATCTTTATATTACCTTGAACTCGAAGTTGTCTAAGGCTGGCGCTTTACCCTTTTTTCATGGACATGATGGCAATCGTGGCTTCTTTACTCTTACAGCGTTTCACTCGATTCGTGTTTAGTGCTATGTAATGTTGAGCACGACGTATTGTTTCCTCATTTGTGTCTATTTCCTCGCAATCATCAAGCAAGGGAGTATCCAGTAGAGATTTAGTAGTGCGAAACATGTTATGGCCTGACCAACACCGACTAGCAATTTACTTAATAATGTATTTAAATATATCACTTTGGACGGCAGTCCAAACGAGTGACGAAATCACCTACTGTGCTGGAAGTCGAACGAATCACTTTGGACGGCAGTCCAAACGAGTGACGAAATCACCTACTGTGCTGGAAGTCGATCGAAGTATATTATGCAGCAAGTTTCGAACTTTTTCACTTTGAGGCCGCCAGGATCATGTTATTTACCATTGAAAAGGTCTTGAAAAATAAACCTAAATAATGTATAAAAGCATGAATTTCTACCAACATTGAGTGGAGATATGACCTTCCAAAAATTGCCCCAAAAAATCAGTTTTTCGCGTATAACTGCCCCAAAAAATGCGCCAATTATTTTCTAACTAGCAAATTATGATTGTAGACGTCAATACCAATTCAACGACACCTCAAACGTCCAAAACGGATGATTTTGACCAAAGTTATGACAATTTTAAATTTTTCTATGACGTCACCATATAATCTTGCTTTGGTATATATGTTTGTTTGTCCGTACCTCTTTTATTTGATCTCATATTTTCAGGGGTTGTAGTACTTAAAAAACTAAGCAATTGTTGTTCTACAACTTTTTGATTTGGCCGCCATGTTGGCCGCGGCCGGCCTCTGAACGGCCATTTTTGGCCATTTTGCCACGTCCACAGTGCTGAATCTATTCGACATACCCCGGACATATGCATATCGTTGGAAAGGTATTGACGCCAGCTATCAAATAGCGAAAAAAATAATTCAAAAAATTAGGTTGGAGGGTCATTTTGGCCAAAAAACTGAAAAATGCGAAATCGGCCGGCCACATTAGGCCGAATTGCTAAAAAATGAGCCCAAGACTTTTGGTTCATGTTTTCAGGATTATTAGCCACAAATCTCACCTACAATATGACATCAACCGTTTGTCCCAGAAAACTCGTATATTTTAGATATTGACCTCCATAACTTAAAAGCCACCCTAATTTGTTTGCAAAATTTTATTTTTTGGCTCAAATGCTCCCTAATATCGGTCCGTTGCGGTTCATAATGATAGTGAATCAACGTATTATAATGAAACAAATATAAATACATCATATTATTATCATTGCTAAGAGAATTTTTACCAGTGACTCTTTTTACATAACAAAAAAAAAAATGAAAAAACTGACAAATTGATGTGATCGAAAAAATCACCAAAAACATTGAACATTTGAGTCTCCTTGCATAAAATCGATATTTTTTTATCATTATGTTGATTTCTTTGGAAAATAGATCTTATTTCCCCTCCCATCGCATGAAGATGGAATATCAGCGAGAGACTAGCTACCATTAACTTTTATTTCCAACTAACACACTAAAATATGTATATTTTATTGTATTGTTTAAGGAGTCAAAAATGAATGGTAGCCGCATGCAGTTAGTGGCAAAACAGCAAGAAACATGAAAAAAAAATTGTTGAATTACTCTTGTAGTAACATACACTAAAAGCTAGACTACAAATGTTCAGCCGATAGCCTACGAGAACCGGGTGTGTAATAAGATCACACCCGGCATGACCTGTTTGTGGCATGTGGTAAAGGATTCTGAAATAAAATCTACTAAAAGACTACAAAATGAAGATTGAAAAATTGCATGCAAAATAAAGAAACAGAATCGTCTTCCACACACTAGAAACAGTACACCAGAACGTAGGTTATCGTGCTGGACAAAATAAAAAAAACTACCTACCTGAACCTAATGATGAGACCTGACCCTACTTTTCAACATAAAAAAGATAATATAAGTCTTTACTATTTCGAGGCCAAGAGCATATACTTTCCAAACATAAATCGTATTGAACCATTCTTCAATAGAAACAATTTTGTTTTATTATTTTCCATTTTTTTATTGAAACAGTTTCGTTCTATTGTTTTACATTCTATTGTGCCTCATACACAGACGCAGGCCACTGGAGTGACGAATATCGAGAGAAGAAGAACGAATCATTCACACTCCGTAACACACAGCCGGCAGCTGTGTGAGAGTATGCGTAATTCGTGCCTTCTAAACTACTGGCCGCTTACACCAACTGATGACGACACGCTAAGTCGACAATTCAACTAGATGGCAGATAAATATTAAAAAGGAAAATTACATTACAAAATATATTTAGTTGTAATTATTACATCGAAGTAGACGGTTATTCGTTTTTATTTTGGTTTTCCAGTTTTTTCTAGTTTTTGTCTACACCTCCTTCTCATGAAACCAAAATAAATTTCGTCATTCGTCGTCCGTCATACAAAATTATAAAAACAATACAAAAATATATTATTTCGCTCTCCAGTTGTTTTGTAATTTTGTTGTTTGTTAGTTTCGAACAAACTGTTGAAGCCGAAGGATATGCTTTTTTAATTTTTATAGTAATGCATGTACATTTTTTTTTAGATTTTTGCGTTTTTTTGTCATTTTTATCTACCATAAGTCGATTTGTAATACCATTTAATTCGAAATTGTTGTAATTGGTACGTAGATTCAATAAAAAATAGCAAAAGAATTACGGATATTATGTAAAACACAGAAAAAATGCATCGTAAGTCTTCTATTAATTATGTGACACTAAATAAAATAGAAATACAGAAATGAAATCGAAATGACAAAATATAAACAAAATGATCACAAATTATTCTCTGCTCTCACGGTTGTATTTATATTTTTATAGTGGAATACACTAAAACTTTGTATTGCGTTATCTAAATAGACGCACTTTCTTTTAATGCTCACTAAACTTCTTGAATATGAATATTAAAAATTCAATTAATGAATTAAGAAAATCAATTACACTAAAATTGTTCATAATTTATTAATTTATTTTATAATAATTTAGGTTTTTATCTGTTAAGTTTGTGAAATTTATTGCCGTAGTAATAAGGAGGCAAGGTGTATTATTTTTACTTAATTGTGCTGACATCTGGTTGTCGACTTACGTTGACGTCATCGACAAAAAATGAATGTTGTCACAGGCCAGTACTATAGAAGGCACTGGATGTACACATGTAGACTAATACAACTATCTATGGTGTAATTTTTTCTGTGTTTGTTGCATTAGCATGGCTTTGTTGTTCGTTTTGGTCATTTCAGTGCCGCGCGTCTGTCTATGAGGCACAATAACACGTAGCGGCAACTTGTGTGCTATCGTGTGTGTGTGTGAACTCAAAGTCGAAGTCGAAAACGACTGACAACAATAAAACGAATCGCAATTCAATTCATTTTCAATTTGCCTTGCCAAAATCATTGATATCAAATAAAAAACCTCTTAACGAGGTAAATGTTCGAGTGACGAAAGCCGAATTCAATTCACAAAATTTCTGATATCAAATTTGTGCCGAAAAAAACAATTGTATTCGATTTGTCAACGATTTTTCGGAATGTTAGTGCATTCGGCGCGTTTGTTTACATTTTTCTTTCTAGCTGTCAAAAACAACAACTTGTCAACGGTTTTTTGAATGTTAAACAACAACGCGCTGAATGCACTAACATTCCGAAAAATCGTTGACAAATCGAATACAATTGTTTTTTTCGGCACAAATTTGATATCAGAAATTTTGTGAATTGAATTCGGCTTTCGTCACTCGAACATTTACCTCGTTAAGAGGTTTTTTATTTGATGTTTTTAAGTTTTCCGTTACTGAATTTGTGCTGAAAGTCAGACGGTTCTACATTACCATGTCTGTTATGAACTTTTCTAAGCTGTTTTGGCTATAAATTAATGCTTTAATGTGTCGTAATTGGCAATCGCTCCCTTAACATCGACGTTTAAAACATCTCTACCTCGTAATGATAATAAGAGGCCGCTTCTTAGCTGGCAACGTTGCTTCCGACTCCAATTTCACGGATGGTGCTGACCTACTTTACTCAATATTGCTTTC
This sequence comes from Nephrotoma flavescens, assembly GCA_932526605.1. NCBI lineage: Eukaryota > Metazoa > Arthropoda > Insecta > Diptera > Tipulidae > Nephrotoma > Nephrotoma flavescens. The sequence continues at coordinate 193,940,844 of OW052220.1, forward strand.
TACTGGGTTTTTGATTTCCATTTACTTACACCTCACTTCGCTGGGATCTTTTCAACACTATTGGATCTTTTCTTTGTTTTGGGATATTTCAACACGTGTTTTGATTGCAAATGCCTGTGTGATTTTCTTGTCTATTTTCTTTTTGTGCAAAATTTGAGAGCGACTCAACTATCTCTTTTCGTTTGATTAGACGACTTTTAAGATCGGATATCTCTAGGCACATTGTGTGACCAGCGTTACGAGTTGAGCTCCTCAAACACTCAAAAAAAATTGTTCCTGTATGCAACAGTTATTTTGCTTAAAACTCGTATCTCACTCGCTCTTTTGTGAAGAGTGCCACATTTAATATTTGGGCACTTTTTTGCGCTTTGTTGTTTGGAAATGAAGAGCCTGACCTGGATGCTAATCTACCCCGTCTCTAACTTGTATATGTTCCGGCGCTGTGTTTAACCATGTAGTCAACCGTGTAATTCGTTGCCCTCTCTCTTGAGGATACAGAAATAATTTATGCCAATTTATTCCAACGTGGAAATGATTTAGTTTTAATAATTTTTGATTTGATGAATTTTTCATTATAATTTCAAACTTTTAATTTTTCAAAAGTAAACCACTGTTTTCTTAATTTGGAATCTTTTTTCCTAAAATATTGATTAGCTTTTATCTGAAAAAAAACATATTTAGCATATTTTTCGAAATTTTTCGTTAAGTGTGTGGTTTCAGAGATATCAACAAAAATTAATCAGGAATAGAGCAAAAAAGTGTTTTTCAAGTTCTACACTTTTTCATTCTTACAATAAATAAAATTAAATAAATTCTAATAATAATAACATATAGAACTGCTATCATAAAATTATTTTCTTTAATTCTTGGTTTTATATTTTCTACTGTGGTAAACCGATCAAAATATTATGATAAATCTTTCCCTTTTCCTCATAAATAAAAATCCACACAAGTTCCTGATAAACGTGCGGAAAAAGAAGTGGAGCGACCGTTTTCAATCCATTTAAAAAATTTTAAATTAAATTGTTTCCGAAAAGCTCTTCCAAAATGTGGAGGTGCGATATCCAACAGAAAGTAAATTGTTTGCCTTTCTCTCAACAAAATGCTTACACTCCACAGATGTTGATTATCTAAAATGCGCATTCAACGTGCATTCACGTTGCTCCAATAATGAAAGTTATGTCTGTTCACATGACCGTCACAAGAGCTTACTTAGCGTCACTTAGCTTAAATTTAGTTTTGTGTCCATCATGTTGAATGAATTTTTAATTTCCTTCAATTCGTTGCCTGATCTAATGGCAAAATTGAATTCTATTCACAAAATCATTTTTTGATATTTCCGATACCAATAATATGTAGTAACCATATGGAACTTGTCTTTCTTCAAAATGCAAGAAACAGTTGTTTGAGATATTCCTCTATTTCGTGCAATATTTCGAGTTAATGTCTATGGGTACTCTGATCCTGCAGGGAGCACATCACGACAAGTACTAAGTGTTGAAACTTAGAGAAATTTGTTTATCTCTGTTGTTTATCTCTGAAGCCATACATTATAGGAAACATTTTGTTTGGCCAATACAAATTTAAAAGAACATTAACGTTCGTCAATATCTCATAAACTACAGAACGTCGCCCACCACACTGAACCATTACCATTATAAATAATTTACTCCTATCTTGCACCGTTCCTGAAATAAATTTGCATACACTCAAAAATAAAGTAAAAACTGGGCGACAATTAAGCCAACGTACACTGGAAAAGACTGATGTAGTACCGCAGAGTATTGCTGTACGTCCTGATAGTTTGTGTCGACGTGATGCACAAAAATTGGGAATGTATATATGATATGTGTTACAAATTTTGGAAGATTTGTATTTTTACCATTATAAAATTTAATTGAGACAAGAGCTGCAGGATAATGACTATGAAGGACGGCGTAATTAGAGTGCTCAAGTTTAAGAGCGCCGACCACTATTTTCGACTTGGCTGTAAAAACGTGCTGATGATATTAGCCCCACGATTCCCTGTTTTCACCGCTATCGATTGCTTCCTAAGAAGGTACTTGAAGGGAAATATGTACACCAATAAACCAACTGAAATATAAAAAGCACCTTGTATTAATCACTGGTTTTGCAGATACGAGAATAGCACTTTCATCGACACTGGGTAGTTCGATGAAAGGCTTTGTTTTAAATGATTATATATAATATATAAATTATCAGTGTTTTTTTAAAATATTAAGTGTATTGCTAATTAGCAGCTTGCACATTAAAATTAAATGTAAAAAGTTCATTGTTACTGCTTTAATGAATACTTATTCCTACTTTATGCTAATAATTCAAATTTAAATTATAAATAGTTTTACAGATTAGCTACAGTATTTCACATGGGCATAGCTTCTTCAATTTCACCTAATACAACACTAGTATTGATCTCTCACAAAAATTACCAGTTTTTTTTTATAAAATTAGCCATGAACTGTTTTAAAATCATTTAGCGATAAAACAATCAAGACAATAATTTTGTAATGAACTTAATTACCATAAAGTATTTTATATTATGCCAAACATTATCATAAAAACACCAAATGTAATGTAGTCTGCATAAACATATCAAACTTGACTGGAGGATATTGACGTATTCCTACGTATTTTCTTTGCTCCACTAAAAAAATATTTTCAAATTATGTTTTGGTATGAAGATTTATTTATTGCTTTTTCTTTGTATAATGTTATAAATGAAATTAATTTGAAATGCTTTGAGCACCGTTTAAAACATTTGGACAGTAGAATCAATCATACAGAATATAAGGTTGGTCCTGGAAAATGATTCATTGAAGAACAAGATTGGAATTACCAAAATTAACAGTGAAACACGTTGCAGAGTAGTTTTTCAATTACAAAGTGAATTTACGCGTCTTTGTGCTTGTCTAAAACACAGTCCTCACTGGCGAATCTCAAAAGCTAGTTAGTTTGGTGTAGATACATTTCCTGACATATGCGTGGTGAAGGATTTTTCATGAAATTAATCCTATAGGTATTAGGGGAATATAGGTACTAGGGGACACGTTGTAGGTGAATGCTTCTTAAATAACTATACTTACTTTCTGTCATATCAGGTGAATTAAATTTCGATAGTATAATTTTTATTTGTTCATCCTTCATTTAGGTGTGTCACCAATGTAATTAAATGTTATCGAGTTGATGAAAACGTCTGGCTAAATCTGTGTGACCCATAAAAATATTGGAAATCAATTGATATTTTCAGAAAAATTAAAATAAATTCATATTAATATTTAAATTAATCCAAAATACCCATAAAGCGTTTAAATGATGCAAGTGGATGTTTTAGCATCTAAACACATATCGTTATTATTCTGTAATCTGTAACCTCTGGTGTAAGCCCAATGTACTTCGAGTTTGGAAAAACTGTAATTATTGCGATTCATGGCATCGAGATGTTCATCAATTTGTTCTTCAAGTTCTGAAACTAAAGTGTCATAACATTAATTTCGAGAACATCGTACTTATTCACCTATAAGAGAACTTTCATTTCTATTTCATTAATTTTGACGCACAATAAATAGAAAGTAAAATATAAAAGTGACATTTCTTGTTTATATTTGCTTCTATTTGCCGAAGACCCATGCACATTATCTGTTCATGCAAAATATTTCTCTTTCAGACTTACGCTCTTTGGTAAAACTTTAATTAAAGGGAATCAATACGGACGGAAAGCAAGTGTTGGTATACATGTGGACTGCAGTTGTTTTAATTAAAAATAAAATTAATAAAGTAAAGTAAATACTTTTGCGTTGATCCACGTTTCGAATGTGATCGTTTTTCTAAAACTCCAGTATCTTCAGCGACGTTTGAGCTGGCAATTAAAGTACTTTACGGAAGTCCTGTTCCTTAGATATAACGCGTCGTTTCAAGCAGAAGTGTAACATTCGGAGCACTTGTTTTAATTTTAATAATAATAATAATAAAAACAACTATTTTCATTTTAATTTAACAAAATAACTTTTATTTTAACTAAACGTAATTTCTTTTGTGTTTATGTTGCTGACTGGTGAGTGATGATTCTGCGATGTAGTCGCTTCAATATCCCAAATGGAATAGGCAGACCAATAATCAGAATTTAATTAATTTTCTTCACCTAATTCCAAAACCGGTTTTTCCAGTTTTACATTTTTTTACTAATGTGTTGCACCAAATGTTTCTTTCGGTGCACCCTTTATAACTTATGTTTTGTTGAACATAAATGTTTGCCATGCCATCTATTGTGCAATGGAGCATTGGGGGCATCGTGGTAGTGGCATCGCAACGATTGATACCTGTAATTGTAATTATATGATCGATGACGACGCTAGACGAAAACGAATATGAACAAGTTGGTTCATGTTCACAGTATGCGTGTAGCTTGATAATGGGACATGGAAGTTGCATGCCCCAAATTGAATAAAACAACTAAATAAATGTATTTGGTTTACAGCAAAAAAATAAATAAATAAAAACAAAAATTGTTCGCAGCCGTAGTTTGTTGTTGTTATAGCTACTCTTTATGGTGTTGCTGCAGTTGTTGCTGCTCTTGCCGTTGAAATACTTGCAAATTAGTACTAAAGGACTACTGTTCAATGCCAAAAACATACGAGTCCTCGCGAAATCTCAAACGGTAGCGCGCGGGTTTGGTCTAGCACTCGCCAATCGGATTCGTGCAATTGCATGATCCAGCGTCGGATTCGTCATTTAACTCTTGCTTTCTCGTTCTCCTACCCGGTCTCGATCTTAGAATTCCGTTCCCACCCTTAAGACTCGTCTGTTGACAAATAAATAAAGTCGCTATGATACCAAATGGTTGTTATTGCTGGAGATTGCAATTTTGTTTATTGTCCAACATTAAAGATCATAAAACAATAATATTGTTAATTTTTATTTTTAAGATCAATAAAATCGAATGAACACAATAGGAGAAAATTTTGTTGTATTCAAAAAATAAAATCATATATAGCTTGATGCCGATCGAGTAATTGTTAAGTTTAGGAAAACATTTTGTGAAATAAGTAATTTCGGTCAGCGGAAGATCGACGGGAGCTGCATAAGCCGCGCACAAAGGTCCACAGTCATACTTTCATTCATATTATTTTTTTCGTCGTATTGTTATCCTTAATCTTTTCCGTAAAAACTCTGATTTTTTGGGGGTAATTAAATCTATTATTAATCTGTGTAAATTAGCACGCTAAATAAAATCGAACACAACATTTTGACCATAATTTTAAATTATATTAGTTACTATAGTAAGAGTACTATCTAAAAATCTGAAGGTAAGCGGAAGTATGTAGTACTATCACCCATTTTATGTAAATTAAATGGAGGTGCTTTAAAACGAGCTACTTCATAAAGCAGATTTTCTGAAACAACTAGCTAATCTATGTCTATTTCAAACGCAAGTAGATGCTAATTAAATTTTTTAATTAAAATCTTGTAACGAAAGGGTGTTCTTTTGTTTGTATAGCCTCCATTTCGTTAACAGAATCCCTCTATAATATAAATAAGCGACTGCAGCACGTTTGCCGGCCAGGTAACAGCGGTGGGTCAGGTTCTTGTCACTTGTTGTATAGAGGGCTTGATGTGCTGCACTGCCAATTGACGAACAAAAAAAAAATTAATTAATAAATATGGAACATAATGAGTTTTAGTATTGCACACTTTTACACGGATCTTAAAAAAAAATGAATAGGTAGTATATAACAAAACTTCACATTTCACGTTAAACAAACTGATAGTTAGCACCATAAAAAAAAGAATCTGTCACAGCCAATTTATGAAGGGTGGTCAAGATGATAGACCACTTGCGCGCCTCCCGCCCCACTGGCATTATCATGTGCATTTATTAAGATATGCCCCTGTATCATTCTGTGTTAACCCATACTATCCAATCACTTTTAAAGCCACTATTCACTCATAACTTGTTGTTTTAAATCCCTCATAATTTACAGTAACATTAAATCGATGCACAAGGCTAACAGGCTAACCGTGATCCAAAAATCTAGAAAACACACATTAAGAAAATAATTGTAGATATAGCGAGCGAAAGAGATGGCAATATCGTGACCTAAGATAAAGTTCACCGAAGCAGATTAGGTATAGAAAAATTCCAAAATGATTGATTATTTAAACAAGAAAAATTGAGTTGTTACAATATCTTATAAAACTGATTATTATTATGATCATTGTAAAAAAAAAACAATATAATCTAGCAATATTACATACGGGATCCGCGGACCTTAGAAATAAATTGTACTTTGAGAATTACTTAGATAGTATATATATAATTTACGATTAGGGTTAGTATTAATAATTTTCGTTAGTAATTTAGAAATATAAATATAATTGGAATAAATATCTTAGGTAATTAAATAATCCCGTCACGATAAGTAACGATAACGACTTAATAATATAAATATAAAAATGGTATAATAATTTTATCGTATATAAATAAATAATAATTTTCTTTAATAAAAATAAATTAATAAACCTGGGCCATAGTCCAGGATATTAACATGCACTTAGCTTGTAGTGTGTAGTGATACATGTTGCCGATCATTTAATCCGTTACGGTTTATACCCAATTAGTATACGGTACTTCCACCGTTTATTGCAACCTTGTTCAATTTTCGCGCCTAGATACCGGATTACGATTTTTGTTTTTACTGCGTTTACTGCACCGACAAAACTTAACTGGATTGTATGGTAATCGTATTCGGTCAATATCCACCTGGTTCTCGTGTATCAATCCGCCCGTTTTAGCGGGAACCAAAAAAATGAAAGTCGCGGGACGATTTCTTTTAGTACCAAAAAAAAATGAAGTAAACGTAAGTACCACAAAATTCTCGAATAATCTTAAACTTAATTAGTAATAAACAACAAAAAAAATCAAAAAAAATACCTTTTCCGCGACTTTAAACACAATATTATAATTATATGCGCTATGATTATATGCGCGGCCACTATAAATTTGTGTGTTCACAATTATATATAACACACAGTACACAACTTTTATTAATTTGTTTTTGGGCACTAAGCACTACTCCACTGTTTATTTACGGCCGATGTCAAAAATTGGAATGAATTAAATAAAACAAAAAATTTTTGTTACCTGTAATAATATTTCTTTGCGTTTTTTTGTTGTTGTTGGTTGTGATTAATTAGATAAAACAAAAAAGTAGCAGATGTAAATGATCAACCCCATCTATCAGAGAATTACCTATATAAACAATTTATGTAAATCGATAACAATCAATCAGTCGTTGGCAACACCTCATCCGTGTACGATTTCAAACTAATCCCGCGAAGAATTTTATTGTGAATTAATTTTATTTATTTGTTATGAATTTTTTTTTCTCACGATATCGTCACCTCAAATCAAAAGAACAAACCCGATCATTCAATTCTGAACACCTATGTATAGAAGAAGTAAAGCCTGGAACATAGTTAAAATGTTACAATCTCATTAAATCTAAAAAATAATTCTTTCTTATTTCTAACTAGCTTAGAATCACTTTCAACTACGGATATTTTGCAGGCAATTTATCGACGACACTGTAATTGCGAAAGGATTACCAGTCGCGTCAAAAATTGAAATTTTAGACCCAGAGACCAGGCATAATTTTACCAACCCAGAAAACTTCGTGAGCGTGCACGCAACCCGGGAACCAGCCTTGGTTTTTCAAACTCAGACACCTTCACCAGCCTTAGATTTTTCAAGAGATTGTTTAACGGCAGCCGCATGCGCAATTAAAGCGCATTCCATTTGGCATATTTCGCTATTTACTTTATAATTTTTTAAAATCAATAACTGTTATTAATCCACGAAGCGTCTATTGTCACTGGTTTATCAGCATAATCCGGTGACTTTAAATAACTGTTCGGAAAGGAATCGAGAGTTGTCAAATCTCGCGACCTCACAGTCAATTAATAATGCGTTCATCACAACGCTTGCTAATGAACGATATTTGTCTTTCTGTATGGAGAAAAAACAAATAGCGCTGACGGTTTTGGTTGGTTCAGGTTGCGTAAAGTGATTATCACCGAACCGACCTTGAGCTGCAAATTGTGCGACAGCATTCCTGGCAAATCCAATTAATTCAATTGGATAATTGACGACTTCATCTGGATCTGTAATGGAATTGATAAACTTAAATGAATGCAATTGACCACCGATTTCACTTTGAATTTTTACATTCAAATCGTCGACGTCCTTATTTTTTACTGCCAAAATGGCTCGTTTGCTCAACAAAGTATGGTTTTGTAATTTCCCCACAATTAACATCGCGTACATGACTCCTGATACCATCAATCATTACGTACTGTTGTCGATTAGTTAAATAACTACTGATTAATTTATATGGTGTTCCACGAAATCCATAGCAATATAATTTATTAAGGAGTAGCTTATGATCAATCGTGTCAAATGCTTTCTTGAGATCAAGAAATAGAGCTCCAAAATATTCCTTTCGATCAAAGGCATTATAAATTAAATTTGTCATTTCCACAAGCGCCATTTCAGTACCCGCTCCTTCTCTAAATCCATACTGATGAGCATAGAAGAACTCCGATTTGTTTAAGAACTCCCTGTTTAGAAACATGGCCGCCATATTTTCATGATTTGTTTAGCAAAAACAAAAACCACTATTATTTACCTTTTGTGTCTTCGCTTTACCCTACTTTTTAGCACAGTATTTCAATTTACCGCATACACTGCTAAAAACAGTACTTACCCTAGATTTACCTTAGAATTGGCCACAGCCTTATTATCTTTTAGAACTAAACTTCCAATTGGAATGGCCATGTTTTCTAATTAGCTTTGGATTTAACAGTGTGAAACTAACACATACAAGAAAAATGTGGAATTGTGTAAAAACGGCATACGCATTCTGAATTTTCTACATTGTCGGTGTATTTATTATCTATACATTCATGTCCACATGTGCAGAATATTATTTAACGTGGATACAATTCTTACGATAAATCTGACCATTTAGGCAGTGCCGTTTCAACAGTTCATTCTGCTCCACAATCGCACTCGTATATAGACGGAAGGTTATCTTGAGTTATTAAAAATAATTATAGTTTAGTTTTAAGATGTAATTCGATGTTTTAACGCGAATAATAAAATTTATCTAAAAAAAAAATTATGACACTGGTCTGTAAAATTCAATAAATATTTCATTCAATTTTTAAGCTCGTAAAAACCGGATGACCAGAAAATAAACCTATAATTTTGGCCATTTTATTATGCACAAATAATATAATTTTTAATATTATTGCCTTTAATTTACCATATCCACGACTTAAAATAGGCAGTCATAAAATTCTATTTCCATTTAATCATAAATTGAAATAAAACATGAATGTTCAATATTTTTTCCAGTAATAATTTTTGCCTTATTATAAAATTAACTGTATACGAGTTTTAATGGTCCCAATGAAATAATAAAATACCAAAACATAATAAAAACTATAGTAATCAAACTACTGTATAAAAGTTGGATATATGGTATGGAGAATTTTAACTATCATCTGCCGAAAAATGAGATAATATAATACAAAATTTTATTTTTCATTTTCTACAAATTTTCCAATTTGTCTGGTGAATTTTCTCAATACGACGACATAGCAATATTATAATTTTATGACTTAAAAGTTTTTCATTTTTGGTCGAGAATAACTGACCTAATGTATCGTGCTAATCAATCATACGTGACGATGATAAGAACTGAAATAACAAGAAATTTATTTGATTGGGAACAAATTTAGAATATCAATCCATATAAATTAAAAATTTCTTATAAAACTTTTTCTTTAAGATTTCGGGTGATTTGTATATTCGAGGTCGAACTTTCAAATGAAATACAATTTTATAATTTCTAATTTATTGATGAATTATATGATCTTTAACATACGGAATAACGGAATAATCTTTAACGTACGGAATATAATGTCTGTCAAGTGGCCGCCTCTTGCCGGAACTCAAAGACGAGCTATCAAAAAGTTTGGCTTCGGTGTTGTGTACTGATGATCCAAATTTGGCCTATTCGATTTGTATTAATAAACTTACCGATGAGAATAATAATAAATTGATCACAAAACTACCAAGTTAGAATCTCTGGAGGGGGAATTAGGTGCGTCAAGTCCGCAACAAGTGTTTGATGTGAAGAAATTCAAGACAGCATGAGAAAATCAACGAAACTATTAAATGAACAATCAGACTGGACAATCTCGACCAACTTTAGGTAGCCATGAACAAAGCTAATGAAATTCAAATAAAACATAGATATGAACGTGGTCATGATTCAGTAAAGCATATCATGGGTTTTCGGAGGAGTGCGATGAGCGTAAATAATCTGTATAATCTGCTTTTTCCCTTATCAATATAGGACAAGCCAACCCTGGGGTTTGTCCCATTAGTATGAAACAATTTCCTGTTAGCTCCAAAATACCAGATGGAAACGTAGAGTGTCATCTTAATACACATACTTTCACACATGAAATTAACAAAACTGCCCCAGAAAGAGCCTTTCAACCTAACATGTTTGTGAAGTTAGCCCGTAAACGATCCCGCAAAAATGCGATGGCAACACTAAAATACAAATATCACGATGTTTTTCAGTGCCATCCCGGAAAAAATATGTCATGACAGTTTTTTACTAGATCAATTCACAAAAAATTATAAACAATTTGTATTGAAAACTGATGCCAACCCGGAAAAAATTGTGTCAAAATAAATTTCCTAACAAGAAAACAAATAATTTTTGAAAACAAAAAACGTGTATTGCCTCGCAAACGTGTAAAAAAAATGAAATAATATACAGGGTGTCCCCGATTAGGATGCTAATCCGTTAAGGGGTGATTCCTTGGTTCATTTCATAAAAAAAATCGTATGTTAGGGGGGGGGGGGGGGTCAATTTTTGATATCCTTTGAGATGCAAGGTGTTTAAAAAATTTGATTTGGGAAAAAAGTACAAGTGAATCTTAAACTGTAACTGTATCTTAAACTGTTGTAAAATAAAAAAAATGATTTTTTTTTATAAAACTGAGTTTTCTCAAAATAATCCCCCAATAAATTGTTTTTTTTTTACCTAATTTTAATCCGCTATGATCTCTTCTACAATCTCCCAATCCGTTATTTTTTCCACGTGCTATAGTATTTTACTTATGAGATAACGAATGAAAACACTACACACAAATTGTAGTGTAAAAATTGCAAAAAAATTTTTTCATCAGTAAAATAATAGGCGACGAAATTGTTTTAGTTAAGTTAATAAAATAGGAAAATTATACACGAGTGGGAAAACACAAAATAAACCAAAATAATAATACAAGTCCGCTATAATCGTCTGAGTTCCTAGTAGATGTCTATTACCAGAAATCGTACTGTATAGTTTTTGTAGTTCCGGGATTGGCCTTTTTAAATAATAAGAGGCAAAACAATTCTTTGATTTAGAGCCCCGCTATAGTCGTTTGAATTCGTAGTAGGTGTCCATTACTAGAAACCGGACTGTATAGGTTTTGTAGTTCAGGGATTGACCTGTTTAACCTACTCTCTGTCCATTGGGGTCAAATTGACCCCATTCACTTTTAAACTTGGAAAAATCACATATTTTGCAATTTAAAACGTTCAACCGACAGAGATATAGCCTCAATTAATGTGTTATACAAGCAATAGAAAAAGAACATATTGAAAATATTATGTTTATGAAGTAGTTACGATAGATTGAAGGAAACTAAACGCATTTTGGTCTATTGGGGTCTGGTTGACCCCAAATTTTATTCAGGTATTTTGCATACAAAACCGGTTTTTATTTCCGTCCTATGACTGTGTTAATGTATTATTGTGCAAGATTTTGTGGACTTGCTCTATTATAATATATGTTTGCGTATGTATTGTTATATTATACATATAAACAAAACAAATGTTATCCTGCTCGTCGATAACAGCCAATGTAAATTAAATATTTTTTACACATATACATACATTTCGATGCAGTAACACAATTTCGATATATTTTACCGTTAGTTTTATTTGCTTCGACGAAATCATCAAAATATGTTTAGTCGCTTAACTCTTTCAATACATGTAACTGGTTGTGAAAAAAAGTAAATCCTTTTGTACAATTTTTCTTGTTTCATGCAGATTGTGATTTAGTAATCTAATTCTAATAATTTACATATTGATACGCATTGTGTGCAAGTTATAATATATATTGAAACAAATGGAACGAAAACGGCAAAGTAGTCAGGAACTGCGAGACTTGTTCGAAGATGTTTCAACACCAGATATATCAGAGGGCGAAAATGCCATAGCTGATGATAATTTTGATGTTTCTTTTTCTGATTGCGATGGGGATGCAGATGTAGAGCAGACAGACGAGATTCTCAATAATTCAGCAGATGATGAATATATTGAAGAATCCGTTGAAAATAACGATTTACCTAATATTGATCAACAATCGACAGGGCAAGGCACTTGGTATTATTCTCAAAATAAAAAATTCAAACGTAAATGGAGTTCAAATCCCACAGGAGTGACTAAGATATGCGATTTTCGAATCACGAGGGAATGTGAAGGCCTAACAGGACAAACAGCACAAGACATAACAAGTCAACTCCAGGCATTTCATAAAATTATACCGGAAACACTTATAAATGTTATAGTGGCGGAAACAAATCGAAAGGCTCGACAATTCTACAATATGCATAGACATTCACCAAAAGTGCGTCGTATTTGGTACGATACCAATTCTGTAGAGATGTATGCATTAATTGGAATTTTGATATACGCTGGAATTCATAAGAACTGGGATGAACGTTTGGACGAGTTATATTGTTTGGACAATCGTCCATTTTATCGGGCCACAATGTCCCTAAAGAGGGTGCAGCAATTATTACGATTTCTTCGATTTGACAATTATCAACAAACTAGCCCCATTTCGAGATGTATGGAATATGTTTTTAGCCAATCTAAAATAACTATAAACCATCAGGGTACTTAACTATTGACGAACAGCTTGTTTCAACACGTGGCAGGTGTTCATTCAGGCAATACATACCTTCAAAGCCTGGTAAATACGGTATTAAAATATTTTGGCTGTGCGATTCCAAAAACGCGTATCCTTTGAATGGTGAAATTTATGTGGGTAAACAACCCAATGAGCCCCGTTCGAGCGATTATGCGTTAAACCTAGTACATCGATTATCTACGCCATATGTCAATAAAGGACACACAATTACTATGGACAACTTTTTTACCAGTTGCGTATTGGCAGAACAATTACTACAAATGAAAACAACAATAATCGGCACAATTCGCAAGAATAAACCTGATTTACCAAAAGAATTTACGGGTAAAACAGATGTAAAAAACAGGGAACTAAATTCGTCAAAATTTTGCTTTGACAATAATTTGACGCTAGTAAGCTATATTCCGAAACCAAATAAGAACGTCCTTTTGTTATCAACGTTTGCTCAAGGATGACAGCGTTGACAGTGAATCAGATAAACCCAATATCATCCTAGACTACAACGCAACGAAAGGTGGGGTTGATACGCTAGACAAGCTAGTGAGGACGTACACCTGCAAGCGAAAAACCAATCGGTGGCCGATGGTTCTACTTTTTAATATGGTGGACCTCGCGGGTGTAGCAGCGTTGAACTTGTATAAGTGTGCCAATCCTCAACTTTTCATATATATTAGATATATTAGATCATATATTAGAACGCTTGTCGAACCCACATTAAAAAAAATGTTAAAATTGCCATCAACCAAATAGGCTACAATGTGTTGGGTGTAGGGCACTCGGCGTCATCTCATAAACCTACAAGATCAGCAATATCGAGACGCCCAAGATGTTATCTTTGCCCTCGATCCGCCGATGCCAAGACAAAGATCAAATGCCATTTATGTGATAAACCATGTTGTGCAAAGCACATACGGAATTTATGTACCGAATGCATCGATCGAAACGAAGTTGATTCGGACGATGAAGACGTAATATCTAACGATGCCTCTGCCTAAAACATGTCACCAACATTTGGAAAAATATTGACTTCATTTATTAATCAATTCCCGTTTATGGCTTTAGCTTAATTCTATATACCATATTTTGAATTATTATGTATATATTTTTAATGAATTTTATATTTTTTTAATAAAAACTCAATAAAAAATAAAAAAATAAAAATAATTTTTTAATTGATCCATGTAACATAGATGAATATTATTTAATAAGAGGCAAAAGAAATCTTTGAGTAAGACTTTCGCTATAGTCGTCTGAATTTAAATAACAAGATGAAAAAAAGTTCGTTCTTTCAGAGCTCCGCTATAGTCGTCTGAATTCGTAGTAGATATCCATGACCACAGACCGGACCGCAAAGGTTTTGTAGTTTAGGGATTGGCCTATTGAAATAATAAGAGGCAAAACAATTCTATGATTTAGAGCCTCGCTATAGTCGTCTGAATTTAAATAACAAGGGGCAAAAAATTCTGTACTTTAAACCTATGCCATAGTCGTCTGAATTCGTAGTAGATGTCCATCAAAGTGTATACAGGCCAGTTCCTGAACTTCAAAACCTATATAGTCCTGTTTCTGGTAATGGAAATTTCCTACGAATTCAGACGACTATAGCGGAGCTCTAAATCAATTTTTTTGCCTCTTGTTTAAAATCAGACGACTATAGCGAGGCTCTTCTTAATCATAGAATTTTTTTGCCACTTGTTGTGAAAATAGGCCAATTCCTGAACTACAATACTTTGAAGTACACCGATATTTATATTCATAAGTGTATCTATTAAATATTAATTAAACTGGAATATTGACAATTCTTAGAAGAAAACAAATTTTTGTGACATTGTTGTTTTTTACAAATTTAATTATTACTTGTTATATCAATAAACCCACTCGTTTCTTTATCAATTATATAATTTTTATTTTGCTTATGGTGATTAGCTATTTATAGCGCAAGTTAAAATATGTCAATCGGTTTTTATTTATAATGACCGCCATTTCGTGTATTATTTTTCATAATAATTTTTCTCACTATCGTTATATTTTTATATCGTGATAGTTGTAGTTTCATTATAATTTCTTAAATATACAATGGTTTTGCCATACTTAACTATAATCATTTTCCGGGATGACTTTACGGGATAACTTCACAAAGGTCAACCTAACGATACTCAAGGTAACTTGGGGAGGTTCGATGACCACCAACCTATTCCCAAAAGGTGATGGCTGCCCAATGATCTACAGATTCTCGATTATCGACGTATTCCCGAATATTTTCTAAGCTATCTGAACGATGGTTACGTTCAAAAAAATCAATACATTGCTCCTCGTGATCCTTTTTATAGTACAGCGATGATCCGAATCTAGGACACTAGATGGAAAACCTGAATTTCGATGGATCGAAACCGACCAATATTGACGGTTTTATAATTAAATTTAAAACTTTGGCAACCAGCATTTAAAAATAGGAGCATGCCACAAAATATTCAGTCAATAGAGCATCTTTTGCCAGAGACGAAGATTTGAAATGACATTCCGGTTTTGTCCCAAGATTCGGTTATTAATGAAGTTCCCTAAAAAAATTGAGGTGCTAGCTAGTATGAAGGGTTGACTGGGTAGGCCGATGATCGCCTATTGCAAAAAGAGGCGCTCAACAAACGCGCAAATCATGTAACTCCAATAAAATGCTGGAAGGGAACTGTGAGGAAACAGACCATTATTATCAAGATTGCCCGTGCGATCTAATTTGCGTGTTTTGTTTCGGTTGCGGGAAGATAGACACTAAAAAGTTCAACTGTACAAACTGTAATCGATATCGGTCGTCGATGGCAAGTTCGATAGCGAAAACCAAAACCCCAGATTCGCATCAAACCCTTATTCTGAATAGATAAAATCTGAAAGCTAAAGACCTTTTATATATCCAAACCAGCTAGACGTTGAACTTCGAATAATAAAACCTGACTTACGAATACTAGTCTAAACCAACCTCTTCATACATCAGTCGTATTGGATTCCGTCTCTAGAATTAAAATATACTGGAAAGCTAGAAATGCTCTTTATCGTGAATGTGCCGCTCCGACCATATTAAATACGACAGTCTTCAACGATCAACATCTTCGAAACTGGAGCTTTTATCTGTTTAGAATATATTATCGTAAAGTACCACAAAAACTGCCGGCGGTACGAGAAACAAAATTATTGGATACGTCATACGGCCAGTGACATTTTTGTCCAAAACCAGAAGTGTAATTTTCTATATTGTTTCGACGCTGACAGGAATACTTTATTTTAATAATAAACTTTTGGCTTGCCTTCAGTATAGCGCCAGCTATTTTTAGTGAAATATTCTTGATCAATAGGGACGAACACAAAATGCATAAACTTTCTCAACAAGATCATTTCAATCAACAGGAGATTTTGAAC
Organism: Nephrotoma flavescens; assembly: GCA_932526605.1. NCBI lineage: Eukaryota > Metazoa > Arthropoda > Insecta > Diptera > Tipulidae > Nephrotoma > Nephrotoma flavescens. The sequence continues at coordinate 193,957,334 of OW052220.1, forward strand.
ACTACAAATAATAAATTACTTGAATCTCCACAAGCACCACATTGAAATTAATTGCTGAAAAAGGGGTTAATCAAAGGTACTACCACATTTCGCCAAAGCTTCGACCTTCGCCCATCTTGTTATTGAAGAGAAATCAATGATAACATGCACTTGGGCTCTAGAGAATTGAACCACTATTCGGCAAAAGATTTGTATTTTTTTACCCGTAATCGATGGTCTAATTGCTGGACTGAAGAAGATGAAATATAAGCAAATTGGACCTGCGTTCTGGCACATTCCACTGGATGAATCTTCAAAAGAAAAGACGGCATACAGTGCTCGGGTGGCGCCTCATCACAAGCGCTAAATCGGTTGACGCAAAGTTTTAATGATTTCCTTAAGCTTCGGAGAACACGTGGAACTCCTTGATGTGTTTGTTAAGTATCAAAAGTCAAACAAATTCGTCACTTCTTAAGAATTGAGGGTTGTTACCGGCGATTCATTCCCTACTACGCCAAACATACCATACCGTCCTAATCACGAACCTATTAAAAAAGAACGCAAAGTTTATTTGGTCATCGGAGGCACAAGATACCTTTGAGATTTTGAGAATCGCCTACGTACGGCTCCAGTACTCACCAACTCCAACAATGATAAACGATTCAATATACGGTGCGTCGCGAGCGCGGAAGGAGTATGCGGAGTATTATACTAGTTACATGAAGATAACTCCGATAACCGATATCTTAATTCTCTTATAAATCAAATCGGCCGTAATGTCAATATAAAGATTTCGTTATTAAGTGGACGGCACCCTGTTCACTTTCCATACTGATTATGCCAGTCACAAATGGCTGATGAATGTGAAAGACTTAAAGATTAGGTTAGAAAGATGGAGCTTGTTCTTGCAAATATTCGAATTTAATATAGAGCACGTTAGACCACTACCAATAGCTCAAAGACAAGATTCTTGAACATCCCAGTCAATATTCAAATTTAAAAGCACTTCAAGATCGAGTTTACATTCGACTCGAGCCAAAAGCTGACGTTGTTTTAACCGACATTCCGATATAGAAGCTTTGTTTGCAAGTTTAAGTAGTTAAATGTTAAATAGTTAAATAAGCTGCATTATCTTCTGCCAAATAAAAACTTTGGTTTTGTAAGCTTTTTTGTTTCTCAAAATTTTTTGTTCATGTTTAAGTGATACCAGCGGGAAAAGAATGTACTACAGAAAGTTCACCTACTATCAGAAAAATATGCGACAATAATGCAGATTTTAAAATGTTTTCACACCGGAACACACCGGGTTTTTTTTTTAATAAAATGTTTTTATCAATTTTTTTCACCAAGTAAGTCGTGTTTATTAAAAAACACACTTAACAAAATTTCGAGTACTATAAAATTGATGCTTTGTCAGAAATAAAAGAAAATGAATAAAACAATTTTTTTTTATTAATTTTAAATATTATTATTCGGATTTCTCTCAAATTTCCTGGGTTTTCCGCTGATTCCCCAGGATTTGGATTTTCCCTGGATTTCCACTGGATTTCCACCGGCTTTTCCCCGGTAATCCGCAAAAATCTGGAACAATCGGAAGGAACTCCTGGAAATCTGTGAGAAATCCAGAGGAAAACCGGAAGAAACCGGAGAAAATCCTAAGAAATTCGGAGGAAACTCGAGACATCTGAGGAATACCGGAAGAAAACCCGGAAATCCGGAAAATTTTGACGAAATCCGTATAATAATATTTAAAATTAATAAATAAGAATTATTTTATTCAGTTCGTTTTATTTCTGACAAAGCATGTATTTTAGAACTCGAAATTTTGTTAAGTGCGTTTTTTAATAAACACGACTTACTTTGTTTAAAAACATTGATAAAAAACATTCTTTTGTGAATAGCCCGGTGTGTGATACCATTTTAAAATTTGTATTAGTCTCGCATATTTTTCTGGTAGTGCGTGAACTTTCTGTAGTACATTCTTTTCCCGCTGGTGTTACTTAAACATCAACAAAAAAATTTGAGAACCAAAAAAGTTTACAAAACTAAAATTTTTATTTCACAGAAGATAATGCAGCTTATAAAAATGATTTTATTGGAAAAGCACACTCTTCTAGATCGTATTAAAAAAGAAAGTTAAACAAAAAAACTCTTGGTTTCTTTAAACTTAATTTTTTTGTTGATGCGCTTGCAATTTCACTAAAAAGCAGTAAAAGTGGAATAACTTTTGCAGCATCAACAACTCGAACAAACTTTACTTGGCTGTTTTCGTTGGAAATGAGCTGCCCTATCACCCTGCTTCGTTTGATCTGCCAATTTTGGGACACCCTGTATAATGAAAAATGAACTCTGTACGTATACCAAATTTTCAAATCAACGTCCGTTTTAGAAAAATATACATATATTTATTAGGGCCATACCCAAGATCGAAAACTAGGAAAACAATCATTTTAGTTATATTAGATCAACTAACAAAACTCCCAATACAAAAATCCCCAGTCAAAGGCAACATACATCAATCCTCAATAGATTGAAACAGGATGTTCTGTTACTTTTTGGGTGTCCCAATTTTTTTTCAGATAATGAAGCGCTATTCATAAGCAAGGACTTCAAGATTTCTGCTCAAAATATGATATCAAACACGAAAGAAGAATAGTGTAGTCCCCATAAGCAAATGTATCTGAGAGTGTGAACCGGGCCGATATAGAATGCAACCATCGAATGTGGGATGAACACTTGACATCGGTAGGGCGTTAAGATCCTCGATCCACAGATCAATAGGATTTACACCTTAAGCGGCTCTGTTTGGGTAACAAATAATACTGAATGCGGTAACATTTATGGGATACTACATGAAATACGTGCAGCGAATGGTACTGAAGTTGAAACCTTTCCAGGCAACGTTAGATTCCCGATCCTCCATTACAAGATTCGCGAGAACTTTCAACAAGCGTACAGCGAGAATTTATTAAAACACATCCACTAAGCCACCAATCCAAGCAATTCTCCGCAAAGTTGGCACTACCCTAAACACTTGGCCGGATCCTTCGGAAACTTGGGAGTGTAAGTTGCGAGATAGTTTCCGACGATGACAAGGTAGGAGTTTTTCATGCCAAAGACCTGAGATAATGAGAGACAATTTTGCGACCGCCAGCTTATACCAGAAATCTCCAACAACAGCGCTCCACTCCAGGTATAATTGAAAATCGTGATATTATTTCTCAATGATAGCTGTTGTGTGGAGTTTTGTGCGGGTGGGCATAGTGTTGGGAGATGCTTTGAGGAAAAAAATAGAGGAATAATTATTTCAATTTCGTTCCTGATCATTGTTTTGTGTACCGGTAGGTACTCAATATTGATCTTTATTATTTTTTGTATATCAGTTAATATATGTACATATTTTGAACCAAATTAATTAGCTCGTATAGATATGTATATACAAAAACAAAAATAAAAGTTAACATAAAAGTAAATAAGTGATCCACCATTGTGTCCAAGTGCGCGTAATCTTCGATAAAAGTAAAAGAATTCATTGAAATTGGGATGCAATCAAGTTTGGCTTTATTACCAAGAAAACGTGGGTGTTATAAACTAGTCCCGCTTAATTTCAATGATAAAATAAAATATAATTAAATTTTCGATATGACAGGTGACTACGAGAAAACATTATGATGTACAGGTGATCGCTATACGACTAAAATAAGTTAAATAGTTTTATTTTATATTTTTACCGTGCTAAGTTTATCCTTGAGCAACAGGGCGGAACTCCAGGGTTCCTGATACAAAGAAGGGGCTGAAACCCGGGGTCTAGGGGTTTCGGTACAAATTTCCTACAAAATTTCATTTTTAGGGTCTACATACTGGGGCCCAATACATATTTTTTCTAAATTTTTTTTTTTTTTAAATTTATCATGGGGACAAAATTAAGGAAACGAGTTTCATATATGAAATTAGTGACATGTTCAAATCCAAGGGTTTCTCCATCTCCATGATCAAAAGGACACAAAAGTTCACACCATTCATCCAGTTCAATTAAAATTTTGAAATGATATTTCATATCAAAATTAACAGGTTTTCGTAGTATTTCTGAAGGGGCTGGCCCCTGGGTCTATGTGGTCCCCAAAAATGTCTGCAATTGTAAATGGAGCCACCTCAGCGAATAGAAAATAATACTGTTGACTCTGAAATATTGTACGAAACCTATTGCGTTCTAGAGCTGCTGAACAAGTGAACAAAGTGAGACACGGCGGGGAAAAATGTCTTGCGCTAGTCGATCAAATGAAAAATTCAGTTCTGATTTAAAGTTAGCAGTATTCAATTTCTAATTTCTCTCTGCAACGCTGCAGAGTGATCCAGGTAGTGAAACATAATTTTTGATTTATTTGAAAAAACATCAAGTTGGTATCCTTGAGATATGTATACATAAATCGCATAGCGTTATTTCGTTATATTCAATCTAAACACTTCGCAACAACCCGTCTTCTACAGATTCAATCTCGATACCCACAAGCTGAACCTAATTAAATGGTGGCTTCTTTGTGGCACAATCACGGAACAAAAAGAGCCAAAGTTTAATCCGGAAAATACAACACAACTGTTTATCCAATAGTTAAGTTGCTCAAAAACATCCATACAGTTGGAGTCGATCTCTACACAACATCTGGGGGCTAGGGAGATATATAGCGATAATGGAACCAATTTCGTTGGCCCCTTAATTAATGCTTGTTTGTTTATTAACTATACAATCCGTTCTGGGGCGAAGCACTCCGAACTTTTTCGTGGTTCGCTTTTCATGTCCTACCTTAGGCAGTAGCCAAATCGAGGACGTACGGCTATAGGTCCGATTTACGTAGAACCAATACTGCCAACCTATAGTACAGACATGGAAGATGGGTCAATGAGTTCTACACTTCGAGGGGTCATAGTTGAGGGCCTTTTCATGACCGATCATAATCAAATGTTGAACAATCCTTTTTGCATCCTGCTCGTAACGGAATTTGAACCCGGTACCTCCCGATTCAAACACCAAAGCTTTAACCACTGTGCCTTTGGGTCGGTGAAGGTGATTAAAGATTATTGCAATTTACTGTTAAATACTTTTGGCAGTTTATTGATCAAGATCTTTGTATTTCATCTATTTAGAATATGTCGGAATTTAAGAGGCGCTAGTGAACCTGTTCGAGGCAACCACGAACGAAAAATTTCAAAAGCTTTTTCGTTTGGATAAAAAGATATGTAGGTTGTTAGTTGATTTAATTCAACCTCATACGGGGCAAACAAAACGTATTCATGATTTAAATGTAACGTTAGCTGTTGGCTGCTCCCAGCAGAACTTTTTTTGCCATGTCGCAAATCTCAGTATCGCGCTGCTTCGATGAGGTGTGCAACATAATCGAACCAAAATTGTCAAATGAATACGGTGAATTCGGTTTGGGGTTTGATCGAATAATTGAAATGAAAAGAAAATTCTAATCAATGTATCAATTTCGTGAGGATAGATAGATTCACGGTACTCATATTTGCATCAAAAACCCGGATAACAACGATGAACATGTTACGAACAATGTTTAGATTATATGCTACGCTGATTTAGTTATGTTAAGTGTAAACGCTCTTTATGGAGGATCATCCATCACATGGCAGCTACATTTGAAATAATTTATTTATCAAGCAAAAGATGATGGATAATTTTGAAAGTGAAAGACGAAATATCTTTTTGCTAGGTAAAATTTTAATTTTGTCGCCATGGTTATGCTGACTGTTAACTTCCAGTAAAATCCAGTAAATAGTACGATTGAAGGAGGACCGGAATATTGAAACAAATAATGAATAGATGAACCTGCAAAATATTAACACCAACTTATTTTGAAAATAAGTTAGATTGAAACCTAAAATTATACAAAAACTATATTAAAAAACAATACTGTTAAAATTAGAATACTTATGTTAAATTCTATTTACTTTTCCAAATCAGTGTGGAATTTGTGGTACAAATAGAACAACAAATCAAAATTGATGTGGTTTTATGTATGTATTGGAGATAATAAATAGGATTTTGTAGTTTAGAAATGGCACGGCAAAACGATATCAATTGTGCACTCCACTATACGAAATTATATGTATATGTTTCCAAACGAATAATCGTCACCTATTTATTAAAGAACTATTAAAATATATTTCAATTAAATTTAAAACACATGCTTAAATTTATTTCTAATTTAACACACCAATTGACGTTTCATTTTGTATTGGTATTTCGCCATCAAAAAAAAAAAAATTACGAAAAAATTTACTTTTTTTAAAATTGATGTACATCAAAAAAATTGATTTTTTCTGCTATCAAATAAATAAAATTTTTGATGTACATCATTTTTTTCCGGATTTTGGTAAATCGAATTTCACGTTAGCTTTATTAAATATCCCGTTCATAAATAGTACAACCATTTCAAAATATTTCCAACAATGAACAAAACAATATTATGAAAAATGATCAAAGTTGAATATTTTATAAGAAACCACAAATAAATAAAATTTTCCCAGGAACATATTTTTGTACGGATAGCTACTACCTATCGAAATTGAAAAATGTCCTAATATATAATTCATTCACCAGCTTAGCTTTACTAACGATTTAATGAATAATTTTGAATATATTTTTTAACTCGTTCAAAATTTCCGGCCGTTTTTTCCGATGACCCACCCCGGTTTTTATTTCGCAGAACCAAATATCCAAACATAGCCACATTCAATTTTGTACGATTTAATTTTGTCCAAATCATTCGAATTGTTACAACACAGTGTCAAGAAGAAATGTTATGGTTCCGTACGTGTATTTATATTCTGCGATAAATGTATATGTAATATATTCGATAACGAAATTAGAGGTGATGCTACGTCTAAAGTACAGAATAGACATTACGAATATGTTCGACAAAAATCTTTAACCTAAGGTGTATAAAATAATTTTCAATTGGAAGATTTCATCACGTACACATTTTTATTTTTTCATTTTCCATGGTAAAACGTGTTATTTTCGAATCATGTCCGAATTGATAAATTGTATAAAACTAAAACGAAACAACTTACCATCATTTTTCAATTTATCGTAATCGAAAAATAAAATATCGTAAAATATTTATTTGAACTCAGATAATTAAAGATAATCCAAACATATCAATCGAATCCCATTTTTGTAGAGGATGTCCATCAAAATGGGGGAAACAATTTGTTACACGATATGTCATTTGTGTACAATGAAACCAATTTTATTTATAATAACCAGGCTCAGTACTAAAACTTAAGTAATTTATTTAACGGAACAACTTAAGCTGCAAAAGAGACCTTCCTGTTTGGTTTAATACGTCACGAATATAATTCTACCAAACTTTATTGGCTTTAAACCTAATTTCCAAAAATTTACCTAGCTAACCCACACAACTTGGAATTGTAAAATAGTTTCAAAATAGAATTTTCATTAGTTAGTGCAGCTTTATACAACGTAATAAAAATAATGAAATTGAAAACTATCAGCAAAACTTTAAATAAAAATTCAAAACTACACTAAAGAATTTATAATGTTCTTGAAAGGAAACTTAAATTTTAGATTCTTGTATTTTTACAAAAAAATTAGAGGTATACCGGGTGTTCCAAAAGTGAATGATCATAAGAAGCAGGGTGGCATACCTTGTTAAAGTTAGCCGGAAGATAATGCAGATAGTGTCTTGACTATTTCAGCCGAAAGTTAAACTCTCTTTGTACTCTCGCTCCTATTGATTTTTAAATTCCTATAAACTGAAATAATTTCCCCTTCACCCAAATGATATAACCCGATCCTAAATTCGAGTTCACGAATGAATTTTGCTGTATTGAAGACACTATCTGCATTATCTTTCGGCTGGAAACTTTCGGCTAACTTTAACAGTATGGATGGCAGGGAATTTTATTGTTGCACAACCACTGTACAGAATTGTTGTACAACCACTGTATGAATGCATTTGTGGTGAGCTCTGACACAAACTCCAATTGTAATACTTTCATATAGATAAGCAAACGAAAATGCAAATGTAACCCTTTATCGATGCACCGCAACGGTCCGTGTGTAATTTAATAGATATTGGCTTATGTATAATACACGGCACCTTGCAGGAACGGTTTCAAGGGAGTAACACCACGGTATGAAAGATTAACCATCAGTTGCTGGCTTCTCGTCGAGCGATGGCGAAAGCACACAACACATTTACATATGCACGTGCGAGCGCTCTAAGATAGTCATGCTCAGGGTCTAATAGTGTTTTCATAGGTGAGCCCAAATCACCTGCGGACTACCGTGTAGCGTTGTATGATGTGCTTTTGAAATAAGTATAATTTGGTAAGCTGGTTGTATTTGGGAAGGGAAATCATAAATTTTTTCGGCTTCTTGACTAATAGTTGTCGAAATAAGGGTCTTGAAAAAACTTAACCTACAAAATATAGTTCATACAATCATATATAAAAGGTATCATATTATGATTGGCTTTTTAATTGGTGCAACTAATTAAATAATATTGCAATCAAACATTTTGGTTGGAATTATTATTATATGATGGCGCTCTGGCCGTTTTTAAGAGTATATCCTGTTTTAGTCATCATTCAATAACTGTTACAAATATAATAATGGTTTCAGAGAGAATTACATGATTGCTAGTATTATGTTTTTATACTAACTGTTATGTAGCTATTGTTGCATAAATCATTTTATGTTTACTGTTATCAGGATTATATTTGTAGCGAACATTAAATGTTGGCTTCAATAACGCATATTTTGTTGCAGAGATCATTAAACATGTGTTACAATTATAATAATGGTTAGTAAGATAATTATATGATTATTAGTATTATATTTTTTTGAGTTTCTATTGTTGTAGAAATCATTTTATTTTGGTCGCAATCAGCAATGTATTTGAAATAAACATAAAATGATGACTCCCATATTTTTTTTTTGGTATATGTTGTTGTAGGCATCATTGAATAATTGTTACAATTATAATAATGGTTTCAGAGAGAATTATATGATTGCTAGTATTAGGTTTCTAAGTGTAACTATTGTTGCAAGAATCATTTTATGTTTACTGTTATCAGGATTATATTAGCAGCAAATATTAAATGTTGGCTTCCATAACGCATATTTTGTTGCAGAGATCATTTTGGGGTAATTACATGTTTACAACTTCAGACTTCTAAGCAATGATTTCCTCAACTACAGAAGTACTTTAAAACGCATTATATGAACCTTAATCAAAGATGATCAACATAGATAGAAACCTGCAAACAAAATGCATTTTTCATACAAATCAGCATACTCACCCACATTCTAATAAGAAAATCATGCGAAGAAAAAATTTGTAAAATAAAAATGTTTTTATTCTCTTTGTTATCTGTTCTCTCTATTCATATTTTTTTTATTATCGTGGCGATCGATACCGATGATCATGTTGTTGGTTTGAGTAGACAAAATATGGAAGAAGGAAGACGAAGAAATATATAAAAAAAAAAATTTATATTTACTTTTTAGATGAATTGGGCCGTTTAGACGATGAGTAATTCAACAATCATAATTCAACATTTGCGTTCACACGATAAAACGTAGTTGATGTTATTTACTTATGTATGTGTAAAATTATTTACATTTCATATTGAATTTCTTCGGAGAAGCATCGTGAAAGCGGTTGCCAATTGGTTGTATATTTTTTAGTTGTGTTGTAAAATAGTTTTCAGAAAAAAAAAAATTGGACCCAAATTTTTTTTATAGCTTTTCTGTTTGTGTTAGTAAATTACAATTCATTCAACACCTAAAATTCGAGTTGAAAAATTCCGCAAAAAAAAAATTTTAGATTATAGGCAAGGGGGAAAGGAACGAAGAAATTTGTGTTGAATTTAACTCTCGTGTAAATAGCTACAATGAATGGTTTGAAAATATTTTTTATTTGTACATGTGAATGTACAGTTAGTCACTTTCAAAGTTGGTCGATAAGAAATTCCTTAAATATGTTTCATTTTCTACAAGAAAAATGCAGAAAAAAGACAAAAGATAATATTTTAGGTTTATTTATTATTTCATAAAACCGAAAATACAGTTATTTACATATTTTAATAATGTTGTAATTTTATGTTGTGAAAATGCTGGTCACGATTAATACTTGGAAATTTTGTTGTTTTTGTAATAAAACACTGTATCCAGCTTCTGTTTTAATTCTTGTACAATTTATTTATTTAATATTTCGCCACATTGGCATCATCAGAACTGTTGTGAATTAATAGCAATTAATAAAATTAGATTAGTAAAATACACAAATTGAAGTTGTAAATTGGTGGCTTTTTTCTTTTGAGTTACTACTTACATTGGCAAAATTGATGTTTACATATAAACTGAGCAAACTATAGTTTACAATAAAAAATTATTATTAATTTAAAAGAAACAATCTCACGACCCGTCAATTTGTTTAAAATTCATTATTACAGATTAAAATTTAAAAAAAAATAAATAAAATTTTTGTAAATAAATTTTCACAAATATGTATGTCAATAATTTTTCTAGTATGTAATCGTGAACGACTGTTGAATTATGAAATTTTTGACAAAATTTGTTGTTGTATATTTTGATGAAGTACAATTTTTACTTAACGAAATGATACAGGATAGAATTGTACTAGAGGATGTGGTCTAAGCTGTTTACTATTACATTATTTTACTATGATGCAACGACAAAATAACCAAAAATGACGTCAACATGAACTGAAAGAACCAAAGAAACAAAACAAAACACAAAATGTAGTACAACAAAAATGCAACGAAAATGTATAGCTGTACTAACAGGTCTGTCAAATGTTGATAAACATCATTGTTTATAAACATTAGTGGAATAAATAAATGTTTTATTTTCTTTTTAGGGTTTTATAAATATTTAAAAGTGTTTTTTGATTAGAATTTAAGAACTGTGTGTCGGATTTTCTGTTGACTGTTGTGTTTTGATTTAAATGTATGTGAATCATTTCAAGTGTTTCTCGTTTTCGCTTTTTCGTTTCTACTTCTAAAATTTTAGTGTTAGGAAAGTCAAAATTGTGATTATTTAGTTTGGAGTGTATTGCTAGAGCTGTGTCTTCTGTTTTGTTTGTGACATTTTTTTGGTGTTGGGATATGCGTTTAGATAGCATTTTGGAAGTTTGTCCTATATATGATTTATTTGGACAATCCAAGCATGTAATTTTATACACTACGTTGGATATTTTGGATTTGGATATTGGGTCTTTGAGTTTGGAAAATAAAGTTTGATAGGACGTATTAGTGGTTTTTTTGGCAATTTTTGTTTGTTTGTTATTGTTGATTATTTGTAAACATTTATCTGTGAGATGTGGCACATATGTTAAAGAGCCAAAAATTGTGTTCGGTTGGGAGCTGGCTGGGTCATTTGTGTTAGTTGATGTATTGGTGTTTCTGGGTATATTATTTTCTGTGAAAATAGTTTTGTATGTTAGTCTGTTTATCAATTTAGGTGGATAGTTATTGTTGGTTAATATATTTCTAATACGATTTATGTTTTCTTTTAGGAATTTATTATCGCTAATGTGTATCACCCTTTTGATGAACGACTTAGCTACGTTAAGTTTCATAGACTGTGGATGACATGAAAGAAAATTGAGAATTCTGCCTGATGCCGTTTCTTTTTGGTACCAATTTGTGATGACACGATTGATGGTTCTGTGCAGTCTAATGTCGAGGAATGTGATGGAACTGTTTCTTTCTTCTTCAACAGTGAATTGGATATTTTCATTGAAGGAATCAAATATGTCTTTGGTCGATTGTATTAGGGCTTTAGGTAAAGCCAAAATAACGTCATCAACGTATTTTTTTATAAAGGTAGATTTTCTTGTTAATTGGTTCAAACTTTCTCCATCACAATATCAGCTAGAATAGGAGAAAGTGTGTTACCCATTGTTAAGCCTTTATTTTGTACAAAACACCTATTTTTGAAAGTAAAGTATGTATTGTCAACTACACAAAATTTTAATAATTGAATAAACTGATCTTTCGATAATTCAGTATTGTGTTTAATTTCATCGAATCTGTTTTCAACTTCATTTCTTTTTTAAATTTTAATCTGTAATAATGAATTTTAAACCATTGACGGGTCGTGAGATTGTTTCTTTTAAATTAATAATAATTTTTTATTGTAAACTATAGTTTGCTCAGTTTATATGTAAACATCAATTTTGCCAATGTAAGTAGTAACTCAAAAGAAAAAAGCCACCAATTTACAACTTCAATTTGTGTATTTTACTAATCTAATTTTATTAATTGCTATTAATTCACAACAGTTCTGATGATGCCAATGTGGCGAAATATTAAATAAATAAATTGTACAAGAATTAAAACAGAAGCTGGATACAGTGTTTTATTACAAAAACAACAAAATTTCCAAGTATTTTAATAATGAAATTTAAAAAAAAATAATTAACAAAAATTCTGCTAATAATTCAATCACTTTCATAGTTGGTTGATAATGACGTAATTAATAATAATTTAGTTCAATTTAGATAATTAATAGAAATTAATATTTAGTTGGATTTCCTTTACATTCAATAACACATGCTAAACGATTTTTCATTGAACTAATCAATTTTTGTGTGTAGCTAGGCCCAATTTTATTCCATTCTTCCTCTATTATTTTTTTAATTTCTGATTTGCAGGAATATAACCATCCTTTTTCAAACCCTTGATTTTAAATAATTACATAAATTTTCGACAATATGCGCTGTATGTTTTGGGTCGTTGTCTTGGTAAAATTTAAATGTTCTGGGAATACCTAATTTTTCAGCACTTTGTTTGAGATTATTTTTTAGAAGGTTGAGATATTGCTTCTTTTTCATTATTCTTTCGATAAATTGTAAATTACCTACACCTGCTGCTTCCATACACCCCCAAATCATTACAGAACCGCCACCGTGTTTTATGGTAGAATTTAATTTTTTTATATTCAGCTAAGCTCATTCGCTTTTCTCCACACATTGACCCGGCCATCGCTACCAAATAAATTAATTTTAGTCTCGTCTGCGAAAATAACCTCTTTCCAAAAATCGTCACCCTTATTAATATGCTCTTTAGCGAACAGAACTCGTTTCTTCTAATTTACATCGCTTATATATGGTTTTTTTCTGGCTGCTCGACCATGATAACCATTTTCGCGGAGCGTTCTTCTAACGGTTTGTGGATTAACAGTCTTCTCAAATTTCTCGAGAACCATAGATGTTAGTTTTGGTGCACTTAATTTGGGCTGTATCTTAATTTGGTTTACTATCCAACGCTTTTCGCGAGTGGTAACCTTTTTTTCTCGAGGTTTTGGCGGTATAAAATCAATGCGATCCTTATGTTTGAACCGACGAATTATATTCCCTACAGTACTTTGACACATATTTAATATCTCTGCAATTTCTTTATGTGATTTTCTTTTAGTAAGATGGAAAACAATTAATTGTCGCTTATCAAAAGAAGTACGTTTTCCTTTGTTAGACATTTTAGAAAAATTTGGCACAATTTACAAAATTATTCTCTATAAGATCCTTACTGACGAATAATTTAAAAAAAAGAAGGGAAAGGTTCGGAGCCGAACTCTATTAGCATTTTTGTTGAATATAAAATAAAAGAAAATGGCTTTTTCACAAAAATAAACACAAATCACCACACCTAAACATTATTACCACCCCCACCCACTATCCAATTCAAACCCCCAAAACCCATCACACCCGCACCACCCATATTATCACTCTTTAACACCTTCATACCCACTTCCACACACACACCACCCACACAAACCCTCATCCACCAAATTCCAAATTCCCACGCCTAACCCAAAATGCCTCATCCCACCCCTCTACCTGCCATATCACCACTCCTACCACTCCCATAACCACACATCCCATACAAAACCACATCCAGACGATTTTTATTCCACATTCACATGCTCTATGAAACCAAAATAGAATAGAAAATAAAAAAAAAATATCAATTTTAAGGAGGGGTGTTAAAAAAACCAAATCAATAGGGATCATTCCCATGAATTTCTTGAACTTTTAGTAAAGAAATTAAGTTGATATCTCCATCCGTTCTCAAGTTATCGTGCACACAGACGCACAGACGGCAAACCGAAACCATATAGCATTTTTTTTTAACAAAAATGCTTAAAAAGACTAATGTTTAAAACAAAGCAAAATATTGTTCTTTATTTGAGTAATTTTACGTGAACAATGAAAGTGACTTAAATAAATGAAAAAATTGTTTAAAAACTGCGAAGTTCGTATTTGTGTGTATTTATTACGGTACTTTTCTTGCATATGTGTTACGGATAAATGAAACAAAATGAAAAACGTCACAGAATTTAAAAATATTTTTTTAAATCTAATATTTTAAACAATTAAATTCGATTTTTGCATCGACCAACTTTGAGAGTGACTAACTGTATGTAATGAAATACAGTTACATTTTTCATACACTATTTTTTGGCTTTGTTGTTCAATATTCTGATGAGAAGGAGATCAACGATCTAAAGCAATTTTTGATGGTTTCGTTTGATTGAAACTTCATAATTACGAGTACGCTCTAGTATTTACCCATTTTGTTAAGTCGGGTTAAGTCGGAATAATGTTAAGTCGGGTTGTAATTCCTAACTTAGCTTCGTAGTGATTGTTATTATTTTACCACTGGTGAGGGATAATAACAGTCTGGAGTGTATTTAACTTTAACTTTTATTAATTTTTATTTGGTTTATATACAAATTTTATAACATTGATAACAGCAACAAAATATAATTGCTTACATTATAGTTTACTTAATTCTAATATAAAATTGTAGTTCGTATATTGAACTTTATAGTTGCTGATTCTACACATAAGACTTATTGACACACCGTCAAGAATGATTTGTAATATAAATCGCATATATGCGATTTAAGTGCATTAACCTCTTCGTATACTTATTTTTGTTGATGACATATTTGTGTCGTTAATGTTATGTGCTTGAACATCCTCCGGGCCGGCATTAGTTGAAATAAACCGACGTGGCAGGCAATGGACGTGGACGAACTCTTTCACTAGATAATTGTGGTTTTAAAGATGTTACAGCTTTATGACAGCAAATCCATGCAATGATGAATCCTATAAAAGCAATGATGATCCCATATAGAACAATGTAGCGGTGAACATCATGGATATTGAATTGTTGATCTTTATCCTGTATCGAAGTTCTCAGGTGGGTAATGTTAGTTGACAGTTGATTTAAATCCATGAGTATGTCACTGAATTCGTTATTTTGTGTGGAAGTTCTATTAATAGAGGTCGGGTATGTTACGGTCTCTGCTTGAATGAGTAGGCTGCTGAGATTTATCGTTGGCTGATAGAATACTGCTACCTTTGTATTAAAGTTTTGAATGGAATGTATAATTGTTGTTCCATCGGTAATTGTGCAGGCCTTGTGCATCGTTATAGCTCCTGTTCCTGTTATAGTTGTGGTCGTTACTTCCTTGTTGCAAATAATATTTATCTTGTGATCCTTTTCAGATATAAAAATCCATGTACCTGGATCGTGTGTGGGAATCCACATATTTCGCTGTGTTATGAATCGAATCTCGCAATTGTCTGTATTTGTTTCCCGGTCCATGACCAAATTAATCTCACATGGTGTTGGTTCCCTTTGCGTGCTCTGAATCACGTTGTGGATCATACATATATATTCAGTGCTCTTTATGGTCTTGCAGGCCGAAAGTTCGTCTTCTAATATTGCGTAGTAGGATTCTCTATTTAAGCTTATCAAAAACAATTCACTTGATGGGTTTATGTACGCAAACATGTGTTTGTGTCTGGTTGGGATAGCGATTGGTTTGATGATTTGATATACTTTGTTGGTCAGTAAAGGCATTTTTAGTTCAAAAATTAATACGTTGTTTGCTTCTCAAACCTTAGCTGTCATCATTTGGTACAATGTTATCATACTGTTTTCTCCATATATGGTAGCATCTTAAGTTGATCTGGTTTGAGTATGAAAGTATTTATTTTGCTATGATGGATATCGGTAATGACATCGATTAGTTGTTGTTGTGTTGAAGTGAAGCTTATCATTTCTATTAATAAATGTATCCATAGCGCTGTAAATTTTTGTATTGCTAGGTTCTCATTCTCATTTCGCTGTACTAAATTGAGGATTGACATTGTTTGTTTATCTAGTTCTTGTAGATGATTATTGACTGCTATCCTTTTTTATAATATTCACTGTTGATTCAGTGATTGTAATTTGTTCTTTCAGTAATTTAAGCAACTGTTCTTCATTATTTTTTATTGAATTTATCTCATTATCGTATCGTTGTGCATCGTCTTGGTCAAGGAACCCAAATAATTGGTTGGTAAGTGTGCCAATTACATTCACTAAACCTCTTTTTATCCGACTAGATTTATATGTAGGTTGGAATATTTTGTTACTGTGATTTATGTTGATCATTTGTTGTTTTAGTTGTATGATCGCGGGCCTACACACTTGCCTTAGTTGTAACCACCCATTATCTTCATGGTAGAAATTGTCCATTCTTTCGATCGTTGCCTTATATCCATGTGCTTCTCCTCAAAGGCTTCAAAGTTTAGAATTTTCAGACGACCTATCAATGCAAGCCGTCCAACCGTGTTGAAAATCATACAAGCAACAATCTGCCTTCATAATTGGATGATTGACGAAAGCAGCAGGTATATTGATCGTGAACTGGTAGACCGAGATCTTATCAATGGAGGAACCGCTGAGGGACAATGGCGTTCTGAGTTCATCATGCAACCAATTGGAAGACTGGGTGCAAATAATTCAACACGCTACGCTTCTAACATAAGAAAAGCGTTTACAAAATATTTTATTAACGACAATCCACTATCATTGCAACAAATGTATATAGAGTGAAGAGAGTGAACACATCATTTAAATAATTACATTAATTTGTAATTAAAACTGTCCATTTCAGGACAACCAATTAATTAAAATTAAAAAAAGAAATATTTATTTTATAATTATATATAATTATTTTATAATTATAATCTTTATTTTACAGGTACAAATAAAAAATAAATTATATGAACCCAACACTTGGTTAATTTCTCTAATTTTAATTTTTATTTCATCTTCCGATAAACATCGCAACCTACTTTCCAAATAAGAAACGTATTGGCTAATATAGTCCGGCGAAGATGTTGGTGCAGCAGTAGATGGAGGAACACACTTCGCACGAAACATTTCCCATGCAACTTTCTGTTGCTTTCCAATATCGTCGGCGATATTTCGAATGTCATAAGGAGTGTAACCAGTTGTCGATGTTGGGGTTCGAGAAGTTCTGTTGGCTCGATTTTTTGTCTTGGTTCGAATTGGCCCTATATTGCTGCTTGACGGACCAGAAAGTGTATCCAATTGTGATTGGACTCCTGTAGAGTTAGGCTGGATCGACAATGTAGGTTCAATGACAGAAGTAACCAAAATTTCGCTCGAATCCGTTCGCTTGGCATTCATCGGTATCTCTATCGTCGAAATACGGCAGTTCAGGAAATGGGAAAATTTCATCGGCATATGCTTCTTCCTCGGCATACGATTGGGATTCAGATTTCTCGACCACCAGAGGTTCATAATTAGAAATAACAGTTCGGAAAATAAAATAAGATTCTAAAATAAATAGTTATAATTTATAAAATGATACTAACTCTGCGCTAATAAAGTATTTTTCAAAATATTCCATTTCTTTTAAAAATTGTATATTTTCGACTGTAAGTATTTACATTTCATATCCACGGCACAAAATTAACCACAAAATTATTTAAATAAAGATTCAATTTAAACTTTACAAATTATTTATTATTTTGAATCACTGTTATTATGTTTAATTAGCTAGTTAATTTCACTTTTATTATTATGTATAAGCACGATTATTTTATCGAACTAAATGTATCTACACGATTTTTTATTTTGAAGTTTAAAATGTCAAAACCAAATAAATATGCGCTCAAATTGAGCGTAAAAATAAAATTTATGCTCAATTGGCACAATGTCATGGCAATATTCTGATCTTTTCCTCTCTCGACAACATTTTAATGCGCATGCTTAAAACCGTTTTTGCGTATGTATTTTGGAAAATGTACTAAAAAATGTCACGAGGAAAAAATGGACTAGATTGTTTTTCCGTCAAGAGAAAAATATTTGACTGGAGACCAGCCATGAAACCGAAAAATTTCAAGCTCCACCAAGGTAGTGCATAAAATGCGGGACACCATTGTGAATTTGTGTGTTGGGAAGGGAGACGTCCCATTTCAGTGGCAGAAAATTTGATTAAATTAAAATTATATATGATCTTAAATGTTACACATTTTAATTGAAAATAAAAATGTCTTACATCAATATCACGAGTTTCTATTATTTCATCTTTCTCTTGGTAAAAATTGCTTGTTGTTCGACGCAAAATAATTTGAGAAAATTTGGCTGACAATAACGCTTAGATATATTGCAACTGGAGATTCGTTCAATGAAATGACATGAATATATTGTACATGGAAAC
Organism: Nephrotoma flavescens; assembly: GCA_932526605.1. Taxonomy (NCBI): domain Eukaryota; kingdom Metazoa; phylum Arthropoda; class Insecta; order Diptera; family Tipulidae; genus Nephrotoma; species Nephrotoma flavescens. The sequence continues at coordinate 193,975,911 of OW052220.1, forward strand.
ATAAAAATTATCAAAACATAAATTTAATAATTGCAGAATTCATAAAATTAAAATAACTACGCAATTCATTTTTCTATTTCTTAAACATTATGCAATAACAGTAGGCAAGTAATTAAAAAAACAAAATTTCATTCAAAAATTAGCACAAATTATTGCCATTTCTACCGATGATTTCAGCTGAAGTCAAAGCATCATTTAGTAAAAACGATGTAGTGTAGTTGTGACATCTTCCAAAATTGTTTGAATGTTTTATTGTGACATCTTCCAAAATTTATATTTTGTTCGAATCCGGCAATGAAATTGTTTTGATATTATTCGAAAACTCAGTATTTGCTGGATTTGCATTTAGTATTCGGTCATTTGTGGAATGCATCGAGTTAGATGTTGTGAAAGGTGTAATATTTGAAAAATTTGGTGAATTTGATGGTGACGATATTTTTGAAATTTGTTGTGGACAGAAATCTGGTGAATAAGAATGAAAATTATATGGCATGTGCATCGAGGAATATATATATAAGAGAACTCATCAAATGTGAAACTTATAAGCCAATTTTTCTTCGATGAACCTCGCACATTTTACTATTGGAAACCTACATTAACCTCACAAGAACTAATACACATATATCTTATAAAGAATAGAAAAAACAGAAAATAAATAAAGAATTGTAGTATATTACAAACACTAACGAAAACTGTTTACTGTTGGATACAAATTTGTCACTTGAAAAAGAAAAGAATATACTTTTATGTAAGAGTTAAAGCAGAACAGAAATCGAAAATTATTTTATATATTTTATTTATGTTGTTATTTTGGAATTTGGTTTCGAAAAACCTCTGGTTGCGTTAACATGTTACTCTAATTAAATATTATTGTTCACACAAATCCCACTGAAATTGATGTAAAAATAAATCTTGATTTTTTAATATTTTTTTCATAAAATTGTTTGAAATAAATCTGTTTTTAGAAATGGTGTTTGTTACTATCAAATATTAAAATAAATATTTCACATTTGAATTAGAATGTAATCAACAAAACCTCGCCATCCGTTTGTTTTGTTTCCACTTACATTTTTATTTTATTAATGATATACCAACACACACGCACCTATCGTTTTTTGTCGTTTGTTTGTTCTATTTCTACCCTCTCTCTCTTTAACCAACAGGATCGATAATACGATAATATATTATTCGGGTTTCCTTTTCTATACGACAATTTACTTTAGAAAATTTTATTATTATGTATGTATAAAGTGCCTATTCCATGGAAAAATTTTACTGACTGTATTTTTTTACTGCAAAAACGAAAACAAAAAAATATTTAAAATTCCATAAGAGTGACAAAGAAAACAAATATCTTTTATTTCATTTTTATAGCAAAATTTATGGTTTAATTTTGACAGTTACATTTTGACATAACCTAAAATTTTCATAAAAGTTGTAATTTCGTTTCGTTCGTTTCAAAAAAAAAATTGTTATCGCCATTAATTTTATAATTAATTTATAATTTGTATTAATATCACCATGGATTTGGAAGATTTGGATTATTTAGATCTTGATTCCGAGTAACCGTCGCACTCATCCACATACCCGGTAAAGTTTGTAATTTCTGCGGACGCTGAATATTCATCGTACTCTTCACCATAGCTGGCAAAAAAAATTTGTATCGCGGAATTGCCGCTGTCGTCCAGTTGCGATACTTGCTCAACCCGTATTTTATAACAAGTATTTAGATTTTTTTGTATATTTGAACACCTAAAAAAACGTTAAAAACACTAATTTTCACTAATGTAAACAAAACTCGAATTTTAGGTATCGAAATAAAAAAACAAACTGACATTTGACTATAAAAATGGCGAACGATTTATTTTGTGTGAGTGTGAAAAAAAATTCTTATCTTTACATACATTTTTTGTAGATGTGTTGACAATGCTGCCATAAAAAGTGCTAAAGTTTACATTTTTTTATAGCACGTTATGGCAGCACACTACCACAATGATAATTATTTTCTCAGTAAAATTTTACTGACAAAAATTTTTGTTTCGTACACAACCAGTAAATCTATATTTTTTTCTCGCTTTTATTTTTGCAGTCAGTAAAATTTTTCCATGGAATAGGCACTTAAATACTACGATTTTTGTCGATCAGGAAATTTTTTGTTTATTCTTTTCTTTGCAATAATGATAATAGGAGACAAAAACACGACACACTCGTGCACACTACATTACATATCCCTTTCGTGATTTACTAACACAATTGTGCGAGTACGGCAAAAGTATCAAGTCCAAAATTTATTTTTGGATGTGTTTCCAACTTACAAATTTGCGCGTTCCTTTCAAACTTATTTCGTCCGAAAAAAAAACACTATAACTATACATACAATTGTGTTGGTTGTACTTCAAATCAAGCGAAATTTTTTATCAAAAACGCCATTACATACTATGATTTTTTACTCTCACATTTGTGTGGCTTGGACTTTATTTTAGCCATTTTTTTATTTTTTTTGGTTGGAAAAGGGATATTATTCTCTCTAAGAAACTATCATATCACACGAAAAATACGAAAAATTAGTAAAGAATCAAATAAATGCTTTCACCTTTTACAAATGCCAAGAACAAAATTTTATGATTTAAATTAATATAATATTGTCTAGCTATAAAATTATTAGAAAATTTATCATTTTTATGAATCATAATATGTGCAAAATGGGATCCGTTCATAACTGCATATTTTAAAATTGCATTTCTCAAAACGGCATTTTTCAAAACTGCATATTTCAAAACGGCATAAGGGTTAAAACAGCATTTTTCAAAACGGCATTTTTCTAAACGACAGATTTCAAAACGACATTTTTCAGAATGGCATTTTTTAAAACTGCATGTTTCAAAACGGCATAGGTACAAAACTGCATTTTTCGAAACGGCATTTTCCAAAATAGCATTTTTTAAAACTGCATATTTCAAAACGGCATAGGTGCAACACTGCGTTTTTCAAAACGACATTTTTGAAACTGCACTAGACAGAAATATTTTAATCGATTATGAATCTAGAATTATGTTTTCATTAATTTCTGGAATATGACCAACAGGTACGGTACGATTATTTATTACACGATGAAATTTGAGATGAATGAAATTTTTGAACATTTGTGAACGATTCTTGGATTAAATTCTAGGATAAAGTCAAATGAAAAGGAACTTGACTATTTCTTTGTCGAGTAAGATTTAATTTCACATGTTTCTATGGTATGGTTAAATGTACAATAAAATTGATGAAATGAAATTGATTATGACAAATTTCTTCTACATGTTTTATATAAAAGATTTCGTATACGTATGTTATAAGAAACCTTCATGGAAATTAGAAATTATTTGAACATTTAGTATGCATATAATATTCTCCTTCACCTAAATTTTTGTTCCTATGTCGTTTCGAAAAATGAAATTTTGAAAAATGCCGTTTTGAAAAATGTCCTTTTGAAAAATGTCGTTTTAGGAAATGCCGTTTTTAAAAATGCCGTTTTGCACCTATATCGTTTTGAAACATGCAATTATGAAAAATTAAGTTTTAAAAAATGCCATTTTGTAAAATGCCTTTTTAAACAATGCAGTTTAGAAAAACGCCGTTTGGAAAAATTCCGTTTAGATAAATGCCGTTTTGTACATATGTCCTTTCGTACCTTATGCCATTTTCGAAGGTAACTCAACTTACAATTAAAAATTCCTTCGCACATTCGTTAATATCCCTTTTTCCTGACATGGGGGTGTGCAATGCGCAGATGATTTTGCGTAAATCGGACATTTCGCCGTACGTCCTCGATTTGGCTACTGCGGAAGGTATAACGTGAAAAGCGAACTACGAAAGAGTTGGGAATGCCCCAGAATAGATAGCAAAAATTAAAAACAAAGAAGTATGAAATATTGCAAAATATTTCAAGTTCAGACTTTTTTAATTCGGTACCCCAATCTTTCCATAATGATATAATAATGAAAAAGAAGATATTATATAAATATTCACTTTATTTTTTTCTTCTTTATAAATTAAAATTTATAGGTAGTGTAAATACATGGTAAACAAATTTTAGTGAATCAAATACAATACGATTTTAATATATATTTATGTTTGTATATTGTATTTATGCACGTATTGTATTTTTTAAAGCTATACATTAATATCTAAACGTCATTTAAACTAAAATTAAGATATAATAATAATAAATAAATTATTATTGGGCACATTATAATCAGCTTTTAAGATTTTTTTTATTTTTATTTTACACGAAAACACACAAGACTTTGCTAGGATCTTTTAATCATTTTTTGTTTGTTTTACCGTCCAATCGCAAATAAAAATTACAATTTCGAAAATATATATTAAATTAATATTTTTGTGACAAAAAACGATCGAACTTTCAGACTTCGTTCACGAACCGTTAGCATGTCAATTGAGCATCTGCTAATGATACTAAATGTAATTAGACATTATTCCAAAGTTGTCTTCCATTTACGGTCATGTGTTTTTGTTTTTCTTGTTTGCTTAATTTTTCATAATTTTTCATTTTCCAATTGCCACTTGGAATATTTTCTAATTAAAATAATTATCATGTGGTTCAATATTGAAACTCGATGTTCATAGCATGGGTGATTGTTGTTGTAATACTCACCATCAGATTTTACAATAATATTAAAAATTTCCGATTTCAGACCTACTATGTGAGAATGTTCCATAAACATTTTTTTTAAAATAATTGTCGTGTTCCATTGGCGTGAGCAAACTACTCACAAGTACTTGTTTCTACTCACATCTACTCATACTCAAATGGTGGTGTAGATGTTGAAAGCAGTTACGCAAAAAATTTCCGCCAGATGGATTTTAGTTCTTAAAAATCCAATAGGTGGCTTTCAATAATTTTAGGTTATGTTGAAATGTCAGATTTAAAAATATTTTTTGTTTACTTGTGTATGGTACTACGTTTAAAATCTTTAATTAAATAAATAATTCATTTCATATTCAAAAAATGGCTGAAAATAATTCGGAAATCGATGCAGTGAGTTTTTACACTAACAAAACTTTAACATTTATTTATTAATATGTATTTTTGTATTAAGGTTGTTGTTCAACTAATTGATGAAAGTAGTAGCGGCACCAGTTTACTTTATACATCGTCAAGCTCGGCATCCCTTTCATCTTCAACTCGGAAGAGGATTTAATTGTAAAAAGAGCACGGATAAAAGATTATTTAGAAGTAGTCCCAAAATATACCGATCTTCAATTCAAACAACATTTCCGATTGTCCAGAACTGTTGCAGAGAAAGTTATAGGTATGTAACTACAAATGTACATTAAATATCTTCATTCATGTGTATCATAATATGTATTTAATTATTTCAGAACAGTACAGCATAACATTTCTGCAAAATTTAGAACACGGTGGGCGCTCAAAAGTAGGTCCGGAAACTGAAATTTATATTACTCTATGGTTTTTAGCAAACACCGAAACCTACAGACAACTTTCCGACAGGTTTAATGTAACTAGAAGTTCTGTTCACCGAATTCTTTATCGGGTTATAAAATGGATGGTCAAAGAAAGCCACAGATATATAGTTTGGCCAACAGCAATAGAAATGAAAACCAACCAAATAAATTTTTGAAGATTGAAGGGCTTTCCTCGGGTAATTGGAGCGATTGATGGTACCCATATTAGGATTAATCCCCCCAAAAGCGACAAAGATGCCTATTGTAATAGAAAAAAGTTTTACAGCGTGTTATTGCAAGGAGTCGTAAATGCAGAAAAAAATTTATTGACATCCACTGTGGTGAACCAGGATCTATGCACGATGCTCGACTGTTACGAAAGTCTGTATTCTACAGGCGTATTAATGAAGATCCATCGTTAATTATACCAGGAGGTGTGTTGCTGGGTGATTCAGCGTATCCTGAGACTAGTTACTTAGTTCCCCCCTACAAAGATTTTGGGAATTTAACCGCGAAACAGCCTAAATTCAATTATTTACATTCTGCAACAAGAATAGTTGTCGAAAATGCGTTTGGATTGTTGAAGGGTCGTTTTCGCAGACTTAAGTTTTTTGAAAGTTCAAATTTAGGTTTTATAACCAATTGTATAGTTGCTGCTTGCGTTTTACACAATATATGCATAGCGGAAAATGATTATTGTGACATTGAATATTTAGAAGAATATGACGTCCATGTGTTTGATAACACACAATCCGAACCGAGTGAGCACAGTGGAACCCGACAAGAATTATTTGAATACATGTACAATCAAGGCTTGTTAAATTAATAAAAATAATTAAACTAAAATTATATTTAAACAGAAATTTATTAAAATAATTGATTAATTCATTTAAAATAAATAAGTCTTTTAATTACAGCCTTCATGGCAAAACAAAAAATACTTTATTTTACTTGTTTATCAATCGTAGAGTTAATTGCTTCTTCTCTGTCCTATATTGTTCCTTTCTGAGCAAACATCTTTCATTTTGGTGATTTTATTTATATGCAATATAAATGTTATACTCAATATATCTTTATTATTGCAGAGCAATATAAAACTATGTTAGAGAGATTACGAGATAGAATATCTGGAAGGCTACCTCTAAGATTCAATGCTAAATGTAACTCAACTAGAAAAGGGGGTCAACAACAATGGCGCATGAGAAGAGATATTTCAGATTAATAAAAATAACATATAATCAGATATGAATTTTTAAATAAATATATTTATTTCATTTCAAAATTTAAGAGTATTTATATATTATAGTAGGAAAAATTAAAAATATTATTATTATATATGACTTTGTCACAGCCTCCTTGGCGAAAATTAATTTAAACAAAAATTGCTAAGTCAGTCCTTTTTGGCCAAAAGTTGTAAAATTAATGAATTTCTTTTTTCTCTATCCTATTCCTTCTTTTCTATGTATTTTTCTAATAGTTCCCGTTTCTTCCTTTATTCCTCGATAAGGTCCTCATAATATTTTTTTTTTAATTCTAAGGACCTCTCTTTATAATTTTGATTTGTTTGTTTCTTGCCCCGCTTATTTTTTTTATTAGGCATTGCCGACACCTCAGCATCATAAGTTTCGGAGTTTTCTAGCACTCTCATTGGTGCTGGTTTTGGTTGAGTTTCCATCCCAACAGATACACTAGTTTTAGAACAAACTATAGGATTATTACGAAAAATATCGTCCATTTCATCCAAATATAAAAATTTTGTTGGCGTTGAGCCTGTGCGATTGTTGGCGTTGAGCCTGTTGCGTTTTTATACGCACGGTAGAGGCTACGCCACTTTACTTCGACATTTTCAATGGTGGTTGGAGCTACCTATAAAAAATCATTATTAATCAATGTTTCATTATTACTTTACTACATATACTATATTTAAGAAAATGTATAATGAAATAAATAACGTACCAGGACATCTTGTGATTCTAACTCCGTTAAAATATTTTCCCAAAAATGTTTTTTGTTTTTCGTTTTAAAATATTCATCTTTTCTGCTGGCGTATACACTGATAAGGGCTTTCCCTTCATTATATGTCCAGTTTCTACTCATTTTTATAACAATGTTTCAATTGATATTTTGATAATAATTTTAATTACACTTTTCCTTTTCAAACTATGTAGTCACAACAAGCACTTCAAAAAACTATATACGATAAATACTTAGGTTATGTTTTACTGCTGTCAAAAATTTTCTCGTTCCATTGATTATCTACTCACAAGTACTTGTGAGTAGTTTGCTCACGCCAATGGAACGCTATAAATATGGTATGTCGTAAACTTAGTTGAAAAAATGCTTCCGATGGCGCTTGGAGTTTTCCAAAATTCCCTATTGTGTAGTTTTTATTTTTGATAAGTAACTCCGAATTGTTTTCGACATAATCGTTTTCTTTTAGTAATAATTTACAACAATCATCACAATTGACTCCCTTAAACATTTTGTGAACTAAATAACCCGCAAAATATCTGACTGATTGATCGCAATTCGTATTGTACAATGTAAAATTTATTGATTCTAGTAATAAGTCATCACTTAGATTTTCCTCTATATTTATCTCATCGCCCTCAGAGGAGCCCATGGTGCTAAGTGTTTGACTATCACTTGCTATTTGATCATCACTTTTAATACTGCATGGTCCTATTTCAGTTTCTTCTCGAATTACATCGAGTAAATTGGTATCAGCATCGTCCTCACAATTACCTCCATCGGTAAATGAAGTTAGGTATTTAATTGATAGCAGCTTAGAGACCGTGAAGCTAAATTGTTGGACTGATGGATTAACATTATTTCCGTTTGCCGACCTAATCAAGGAAAATGTGTTTTCCAACGCATCCTGATTAATTCGAGATGTTAACACGTAAGTAACACCCGCATTACTCTTGGAAAATAATGTTTCTGTCAAACTTAAAATACCATTAATCGTTTGGATCATTCCTTCAAACGAGTACACCTTTTTATTGTTTAAAAATTTTATAGAATATAAAAAATGTATCACACTTTTGAGGAACGCCGCTACTTTATCATTCGCCGTATTTTGTAACGCCGATTTTTAGGGATTTCGGTCGTAACAGCTTTTTGAATTTAGACAGTCAAACAGCTTGTCAAATGTTTCAAAAAGCTTCCACGTAGCTGGAACTTTATCCTTAATACATTCCGAGAATTTATTAAGTTCGTACGCTGTTTTTATGCCAGCAACGACACTACGACTAAATATTTGGCTAGCAAGCATCACCTTCATTTTTTCAAAATGACCATTATTAACGTGTTTGTTGCTTAATTTTGGGCACATGCGTGTCATAGATGAAACTTCCATTTTGTAAAGTTCACGAACAACTCTCCAGTTAGCAATGCCATCACTTGTTTTGATATCAGATGACAATAAACAGTTGCGGAATGCCTTTATTAAATGCGGAGGGTTGTATATTCCCACAATTTCCTTCTGGTAATCTAGCTTTGGGTTTGAAACTGTAGCTCCCATATTCCTTAAAGCCCTGCGATTATTAGACCCTAGATCACAAATAACAGCTTGAACTTCCAAGTCTAAAGAAAATGCCAAATCTAAATTAGCTTTTGTTAATTTAGTGAGCTCATCAGAAGCAATTGCATTTTCTGAAACATAGTAGCTGCTGATGATGTTTTCCAGTTTTCGATGAGTCCCCGTATCATGAAAACACATATATAGCTGCCTAATTTACGTTCTCGGTTACCGGCTTCCAAATCAACATAACCGTCGATGCAATCTCGTACTAAGCTATAACTTAAATCCTTGCGAATTTTTATTTCATCAAAAATTAATGAACACTGTTTTACAATTGTGGTTAGTTTATTGATTTTTGCCACTAGTTTCTCCAGCACGAATATGTTTTCTGTCCCAGGATACAAATTTTTAATCGGCTGCCAACGGATCAACGAAGCTTTTGAAGGTAAATCAAAATGTAATCTTTCCTTCATAAAATTGTAGGCTTTCGGAGATCTGTAGTACATATTCTGTGCTAATATTCTGAATGGCTCGGCTCACTGTTGTTGTTTTGGTCGATTTAACATTAACATTTTACAAAAGTTTTTTGAGTGAACACTTTTATTATTTTGTAGATCAATAATTTGTTCCGCTGAATTATTTATAGTTTTTAGTTTTTCCATTTTTGAATTTAAAATTCGGTATGACTGTTCTAGCATTTTAATCTTTTTAGTCAACCGCTTCTTTTCAATTTTCAGCTTTTCGTTTTTTTTAAATAACTTCCGATTTAATGATCTGTATATTTCCACATTTCTCTCACGAGTTTCGCAGTCAACACATATGCCGGTATAATCGTAGCGGTCGTAATACGGATCAGGTAGTTGCGCGATATCACTTAACAACATATCACTCTCATTATTAAATTTTGGTATTGAATATGTTTTAATATATTTTTTTTAAAATACTTGATGTATCCTTAAGTGGTACTGCTGCTTCATCTGACAACTTAGTTTCGATATTGTCACTAGTGCTGGTACATGATTTGCTAACAGGCTGCTCATTGGAATTATTTGGTAAACAAAGTGTTGAAACGGCCGTTAGTTTTAATTTTCTCTTCAAAAAGTAATGCTTTTTAAAATGATTGGCACAAACAAAAATTCTTTTTTTACTCAAGGGTAAAATGCCACGTTTGACTGCCAGGCATTGTGATTTAAATAATTTTCAGTATATTTGAACAATCGTGCTCCATCTTTTTGTTTAGAGTAACAATTAGTAACCGCACACTTTATACCAGACGGCCTCTTCATCGTGAGTTGTCTTTTTCTTTCCATAATTACACTTATATTTTAATGTTAAAACTATAATCACAATTATCAAAAAATTTTAATTGAAACAATATTTACTATTCACACAATCACAAATTGTCGCTATTATTTTTTTAATTTCAGTAATCGTCACTATATTCACTATATTTCGTCTTCAAAAATAATTTATCACTTCTTCAACACTAATCGTCTCTCGTCCTTAACTCTACGGACCACTTTTAAACACTTTTCTTTTATTATAACCAATTTTATGTCACACTCAAGTTTTTTATTATAAACCTTTAATAATTTCACAAAAACACATAAATAGCCAAATTTGCTTGGATTTATAACACACTATAAACAGACCAAATTCAAAAATAGAATAGTTTTGTACGAAAACCAGCAGAAGAACTACCAGCTACATTTACTCCATGATAAAATGAACACACGCCCAGCAAAGATAATATCAGGTAGTTTTCATTAGGTATTTTTAAATAATAGGTGTCCACAGCTGCTTATTTACCTGTCCACTTAACTAAATTTGTAAGTAATAATCTAACTGATGCAGTGGTGGGCAATTCGGGGATCAAAAATGCGCGCCGCAGAATCGGTACCAGCCTTAAAATCACAAAGCAACGAGACCTTAACAGTAAAATTGTTCAGGACATCAAAGATAACATAGAAGGAATAATGGAAGATACAAGGGATGTTAAACATGACTTCATATCATTTGTTGTGAAAAATTAGATGTTAATTAGAAAAACGCATCTGAAATGTTCAGACTCGGCCCAGATATTTTTGATAGGGTTTATGGAAGCCTTTAGTGAATTCCTGGTAAATTCTAAAAAGAATGTAGAAGTTAATGTTTTTGATACAGTCTCTCATAAATTTGCGCTTGGTTTATAAAAGCGTTGACATGTCTTTTCTGGTGCTAGGATTTTCAATTATAGTTACAAAAAATATTTCTTCATCAAAAAGTGATAAAACAACACATGTAATGTTGTTTTATCACTTTTTGATGAAGAAATATTTTTTTTTGTATATAAATATATCATTTAATCTTCAAATACATTTATTTTATCGGCGGAATAGATTAAATCATATTCCGATATCCGTCGATCGACTTTCATTTCAAAGGTATAAGTTTCAAGATTCAGGCTTTATTAGCTTATTTATGGTCCTGTCCAAGATCAGCCAAACAATGTATTTTAAAAGTAAACACATCTATTGAATGTTAAGTGTACCTATATATTATATAATAATATATATATATGTATATATAGGTACTAAATGTTTATTGTTGTTTATTTATTTTGGAACAATGGGCAAAGTACAACCGAAACACCTACTAAAATGTAGCGAATGTCTCAAATACTAATAATTATCAGAATTATTCTGTTACCTACCATTTTGTCTCAACCTAACAACGTTAAACTTTTAAAATCTCATCTCTCATCAGTTTATGAACAATGATGTTTTAAAGTAAAATAAAAAGCAACGGGAATTTTAATAAATTTAATTTGTGTTTAGAAAACTAAAAATTTTACGTTTACTCGTAGAGCAGTTTAAACTTAACTCTAAATTAAATTTTGATGATTTCAGATTTTTATATATCATTCATGTATACTGAGCTGATGATTCGGTTTTCCTTGTTACCCTTGAATTTAAGCGTAGTGAAATTAGTTACTTGAGAGATGATCGTTTCTTGTTCCTACAATACAGTATAATAAATAGGCAATTTGTTTATATATTGAGAAAATTCATAATGTTTAAACAGGAAATAAACTCTAGTTCGTGTACATAATTTCCATATGTATTAAAATAGTTTCTATTATAAAACAATGTAAATCGGATTTTGCTTAGAAAATTGCATCACCTTTCACAGTCAATTTCATCTACATCGAAACATATTTTTAAATGGGGAAACTTCCCTCAAAATTTTTTATTTTGTCTAGTATTCTATTTCTTCCTTTTAAAAAAAAACACAAAAAATTCTAAATATAGATACTTATGTATGCAGGTGTTTTTAGGAGCAGAATACAAAGTTTATTTTCCTTCGTAAACATTTAAATTTGTTTGGCTTTGCGAAAGGGGTGGGAATGCAAAATGATAAAAATGTAAAATATCGTTGAAGAAATATAAATCGTCATAGAAAGAGATAATAAACAATAAAAACCGGTTTGCATGTATGGGTAGGAATAAAACTCGACAAAATAAAATAAACCTGGTATATGTATGGGTAATATTGAAGTATATAAAAGTTACGAGATACGTTTTTTACTGTTGCAAATAATGCATTGTACAAACAGCGCCACGATATTTTCATCCCTTTGCATGAACCTTCTTAATACATATATTCTTCTATGGCATGTGATGTATTGGTGTATCAAAATTTGATAATCTTCTGGAATGTGATCTTGATGTGTCATAAAGGTCTGGCAAATTTAAATCCATTGAACTGTTGTAATGTTGTCAGGATAATGTATGATGACTGGGATGGTCTTCAAGAGAAGTTTTAGGTTTCCGGTATTGGGATTGTTGAGAATATGTTTTGCAACTAGATATTTTAGTTTCTGATGGTTGTGGTTTTAGAAGTCGCATAATTTTGTTGCCAATTATATTTTGAATTTCTTGCATAACACTAAACGCTTCTGCAACATCTAATTGATGGATTTGCGCTAACTGCGCAGCCACTGTTGACGAAAATGTCTCAAATATTTTCAATGGTTTGCTGATTCCCGTGCGCTCGTATTTATTAACTTTTTGTGTTTGCCTCTGGCTCATATTTTTCGATGTTGATGCACGCAAATCTACATTCTCAATATCTGTGGCTTCTTCAGCAACGTTAAATTCTACCTAATAATTTATAATTTGTATTTCATTTAAAATTTCATATATGTATATTTGTATTGAAATCAAAATATACTATACTTACCCCAGTATCATTACATTATGTTATTTTTCTTGATCACATTCAAAATTACTTGTAGTTTTGCGCAACACAATGACTTCGTCCAAGAATCTCATTTCTTTAAATATGAACCATGTATTGTTGTTCCCATCAACCCTATTTCCTGATTTCTGTTCATTTTTAATTTTTTTTTTGGTGGACATAAGTATTCCGTAAATTACGAATCTTTTTTTTTATCTCTTCTATAGTGATTTGGATTCTTCAACTACATTTTGAAGCGCAGAGTTTTTTAAATCTGTTCTTCTGTAGTTTGTACTTGAGATTTTCCATAGACATTCGTTTTTCCTGTACATATGGATCAATTATTTTAGGTTATGTTTTGATAAATATGTGCCTTGACTCTAAGGCCCGATTTTATGAACGCGGATAAACGATTAATCTAGGATTAATCCACTGTTTGCATTTTATGAACGACGATAAACAAAAAATAAAATCCGAGAGTTTTAATTTATACTCTGATTTATCTTCTCTTTTTGGTGTTTAAATCAGAGGATAAAAGTAGTTTTTATTCTTGTTTTATTATTTGATATGTACAATAAAAATTGTTTGGATATACGAACGTGACATATTAATATTTAAAAAAGACATTATTCTATTATTATTTTACATATAATAATAATTTAATAATAATTTTTATAATAATTGATAATAATAATTATAATTTTTTAATACGGAGAAGCTCAAGAAAATGAGCTGTGTGGAAGTGAAAATCTTTTTTCTTTATATACGGGATGAAACTTTTTATTGTTGTACATATTTCGTTTTGCGGTGTTTGTTTGTTTCCATTATTTTATGAAACATATCTTAAACATAACTAAAAATTAAAATATGTATGCAAATCAAACAAAATAATTATTATATTAAATTAGATGTGTGCTAATGGACACAGTTTAGTTTCTTCAAATAAAATTTTGGTGTACAAATAAAATCTATTTGTTTAATAAAATCTAAATGTTCTCCAACAAAAAAAAATGTTTTTCAAAATTTCTGAAAATAAAAATATCTTAGTTGTACATAATTTTGTTTTATTTAATAATTCGGCAAACATAAATATGTATTGAAATTAACACATTTTTCAAGAAAACGTGTTGCCAGCATCAAAAAAATGCTATAAAACTGCAATAAAAGAGAAAGTACATATTTATTTACCGTCGTTTATAAAATCGGCAAAAAATAAAACCCTCGAGTAAAGATTAATCACCACTCTCGGATTTTTTGTGATTTATCCTCGTTCATAAAATCGGGCCTAAAATAAAAATTTAAAACTAAGAAACATAACCTCAAAATAATGACAATCATTCATTGATAAAATTCATCTCATGAGACAAAATCTCAGCGATTTTGCATAGTGTAGACCCCATGTTAGACGAATATGTTTGATTAGCCCGTATAACGGTATATCATCTTCATATTCGCAATAATGTGGTAATTTGTGCATAATGTGTACAACCATCCATGGTTTAAAAAGTAAATTTTCATGTTGAAGATAAGACACAATGTAAGTTGGAGAGCTCGACTCTATTCCATATTTGTCTAATAAGTTATCAGTACCGCGATAAATTGATGTAGGGCCTGTTTTTATTTTGCCGTCTTAATATCGCTATAATTTATTATGAAATCTAAAAGTTTAATTTGATACTGGACAAAAATGGTTTTAAAAATATTAATCTTATTGTTTGAGCTATTGCTTATATTTTTGAGCACTTTGTGTACTAATTTGAATCTCATTGATGATACGTGGTTTAATGGGCCTATTTTCCTGACAATATGTGCGTAGTGTTGCAGATTATGAAATTTAGGTGTTAAGCTACCATTTGTGAGTTTCAAATATAAGCTATATTATGTTCGAAAACCAATTCACCTAAGTGTTCAGCTATTCCATTTTGAAAGGAATCTGACTCACAAGCAATAAACACAATTTGCCTTAAAAGTAGGTATAATGTCCATTACTCGCAGTTACGAACTAGATCGCCAATCATTATTGCAAAATATTTGACAAAAATAAGTATTTCAGGCGCGGAGAGCTTTAATTTAGTTTTTTTTTTGATGAATCCGAATTTAGTATAGGTGGTTTATTACGGCTCTATATAGGACCATAATCAAAAGTTAAAATTTTATAATTTAACTGTTCTAGTGAAAAAAATGATAATCATTTATAAAACGATTAAGCATAAAAATGATGTCATAATGGCAAACTCCTTCCAATAAGTCATGCATAACGCTACACTACACCATTAATACGATTCCAAACCGAATTTTCCTTCACTCTGGTTATTTTGAAATCGTTTAATTCTAGGTCACTATTATAATTAATCGTATTTCGAATTTGTGTAACGTTTTATTTTGTAGAAACATTTATAATATTTCGATGTAGTTTGTAAAAGCGACAATAAAAGTTACTAAAAAAACTTTCCGAAAAACTAAGAATGGTATTAAGCCCTAGATTATCTCCAAGGATTAAAGTGGGAATTAATTTACCTTTATTGAAATTTTTATTACTAAA
Source organism: Nephrotoma flavescens (assembly GCA_932526605.1). NCBI lineage: Eukaryota > Metazoa > Arthropoda > Insecta > Diptera > Tipulidae > Nephrotoma > Nephrotoma flavescens. The sequence goes on from OW052220.1 coordinate 193,991,666, forward strand.
TGAAACGTTAGTTTTCAGTTGTACACCTGTGGTTTGTAGATAATTAAGTTCCGCGATGAATTCTAAGAATACGTTATTGCCAAACTTTCTTCTATTTTCTGAAAATAGCAACATTGCCACAAATATGTGAGAGGGTTTAGCTTGTAAATATTCGGAAATGCAAGGAATTTTTACATATACACCACCAATTTCCTCAGGCCTGAGTGTGAGCCAAGAACATTGCCAAGAGCTGGTTCAAATTCGTCAAAGTAAACAAGTAATGGTAGATGTAGTACCTCGGTATCACCGCATTCGGATATCATTTGTTTTCTTTTATCTTTCCAGAACGATATGTTTGTATTAGACCACGAGTTTAAAAAATTTTTTGACGCTTTTTGCCACAAATACATACATCTAATTAATGTAGCTGTGAACACTCTAAAATAAACTGCTTATTAGGAAGTAGAGTTTACCGTTTTGTATTCAACTGAAAAATCCGAAAACCATTACCGCCATATTTGGATTACAACCAAGAGTTTCCCATTATCAAACTTTTTTGACACATTTTTCACAAATATATCTAATTAATAACTAACCTGATACGGGTTTGAACAATATTATATTATATATTAAATAATATTATTTTCTCACAATAAACTTTTTCTTATTTTTTAATACTTTAACTTTTTTCTTAAAGTCACAACTTAAGACACAATAAAATTAATTACAAATCACGTTAAACGGTTGAACGACTTTACTCTTTTGCGGCTTTTTGAACACTGAACTGGCCTACGCACGCGTAGACTAAACATTCAAAAACAAAAAAATGTACCCAATGAACATATAGCTACTGCATGACATAACTGCTACAATTTTTTGTTTCTTTGAAACTATCATGAGCGTTTTTGGTACAACCATATACATGATAGTTAAATCCAAAATATGATTGGTACAATCATCTCAAAGATCAAACTACATACTTAATTAAAATTCAGCAATGCGTAAGCCAAACACAAACGTAAATTTATGCAGTTAGTTTGAAATTCTAAATTTGATTTTAATAAAAACGCACATATTCCGTTCATAACATAGTTTTCATTATATTCGATTTTGGGGGTTAAGAGGGTCTTGTACCAAAGTAATGGTATCTTGTGCAGGTTCGATAAGCACTTGTGTGAACATTTCTTTCTAGAATTTTTTTTATATTCATTAGATAACATGAAAAACTCGTGCCTAGTTTTTCTAGTTTTTCCAAATTTTTTTTTAGTTTTTTGATATTAGTTCCCAAACTTGAACAAGTTGTGCAGGTTCGATTGGAATGTACAACTACAGACAAAAAATTCTTTCACAAAAATCAACTAGAATTTTTAATCTCGTGCCTACTTTTCTTGCCCATGTAATACATATATCGAAGACAAAAGTTTGATCCAATATCTGGTGACGGTCTGGTAATGTATGTTGTATGTTACGACATACGAAAATAAATTTAATTTTTTCTAAATGTTATTTATTTTGCTTACACATTTTGTTCACGTTTCTATACCCGCTCGTACTTGCGGTGGTCGATTGGAAAGCAACTACTGTGTTGATTTTTTTTCCATTTATTACAAAACTAAACAAGAGATGGCCGCATATTGACAATTCCTGAAGTACAAAATGTTTGGTCCAATTTATAAAACAAATATTACCTGTGAAAAAAATATACGACGAAAACTATTTTAGTTCTTAATTTTAAATTCATATAAACCTTTATTATCCTGTACAATTTGAATAATTTGTTACTGTTATCGTAACTATACATATTCACGGCAACTACACTATTATTATGGTTACAATAGTTTAGTTGCGACAATCGTGTAGTTACTGTTTTTTTCTCTGCGTGTAGTACTCAAGTTAAAAAATTTTCTCGAATGTTAGACGCTTGAATTCATCGCTGTGGAATACGTCATGATTTCCAGCAGAAACTGGGTACATGAGGAATCGATAGTCCGAAATTTCGAAAAGTGAACGAGTTGATTGTGTGTGTGAGATTTGTGATATGCTTGAGTATGCGACGAATACTATGATAACGGGGCTCTTTTTTGTGACTGCATTGAATTCGATATTGTTCTGGTCATGGATCTTCTCCAGTAATTGCTATCGCCGCTATCGGCTATTCAGGTGCAATAGTGCATTTGTGAATGTCGATGCGACGTGGGTCGTGATGACCTGAGATTGAGATGATTATTCAACGGATCAAAATTCAGTATTCTCGTTCGAAATGTGTTGTGGCGTGTGAGGTATTATGTTGCAACCCGACATAAGCTAAATTTTGACCTTTTCTCAAATAACGGTGGCTTAAATTGATCACACTAGAACACGTGATTTTCAGCACAAACTGGAGATGTGAGGATGCTAAAGTCTGGCACTTCAGACGACGAGTGAACGAGTTGATTATAAAATTTGTGATATGTTTGAGTGTGCTGAATTTGATTTTTTTCTGGTCATGAAAATCATCGCCAGTGAATTCCATCGGATGTTCAGGACATTGATAAGATCGTGGTACGATGGATACTGTACTCAGGTTAATGGCATCGCCCGCTGTCGATGGGTTTCTGGATTCAACTTATTCGCGAGGCCATTAATTACGTTCATATTACTTGTGATCGGCACTCTTAAAATTTTCAGACAGCAAAAAGTTAGGTCGTTGTATCAAGGATCTCGCGCAATCGTATAACAATTTCGATGATGACTGTCGGTGAAAAAAACGACGATGATTATACCAGTCTAAACCATACTTGAATATATGAAAAGAAGGCGTACATCGCTCGATGACAATTTCCGTGGGCTCAGGGTCGAATTTGTGTTTAATGAATTTGGAAAAATTATATGGGTAATTATTGTTGCAAATTTATTTTTGACTCTTTTGGTTCATAATCGTTTTGCTCGTGAAAGTTATAGGTACATTTGAAAATATTTAACGAAACAAAAAAGTCCTCTATGGAAGCGGCCAATCCCAGTTGACAAATTTCATCCCAAAATCATTGGATTACAAAAAAAGTTAATATATGAACTTTTACCCCAATCAGACAAACCGTCTGGGCTATAGAGAGGTTACAGGCATTTAATCTGCACACACACATACACACACTTTTCAAAAACTACTTGTTTGATTTTGACGATATAGCGAAAAGCATATCTGGAATAATATCAAGATAAAAAAAAATTACGAATCTTTTACTTTATTTTATGTAATAAAATAAAGTAAAAGATTCGTAATTTTTGGCGTAAAAATGGCGGAAAGTATGTGTTGTGGCCAATACCCGACCTTCTTTTACCTGTACGAATGTTCATAGATCTAGGATACAACACTTATGAATTCTAACGGGAAAAATTAAACTTACCCCGGAATTTTGCAAAACTATCTAGCAAAATCAAAAAATGGGGGTGTACCTTCCGTGGTCAACACTCGAATTTCTTTTGCGACAAATGTACATAGTGCAACATGTTTTCAGAATGTTTAGAACGACGCTGGCTTGGGTAAACAACTTTTCAAACACACATTGTTCCAGTTAAGTTCGTGAGAGCAGAATGACAATTATAGTATTTTTTCGGGCTTTCTTAATTATTAAATAAAGCTCTTCTCTGGTATACAGCCCTTTTTATTTTGTATATTTATATTTTTTTTAAAACGACGTTTCGAACAAAATTTATATTCATCATCAGGAAATAATGTATAGGTACTAAAAATACGTTAAGAAAAGTTAAAAAAACATAAAATAGTTAGCCAAATACAGAAAACTTACAATAACATGAAATAATTAATTAAATTAATTGAAACATTTTTTAAAAGAAATACAAAAAAGAGTTTTATAACACAATACTGTCACTCAATAGAGGAAAAAATTAAAACAAGAAAAACAATTTTTGTAAACATGTTAAGAAAAGCAATATAGATTCCATAAGGTAAAAACATGTAGAAAAAATAAATATAATGAAAGTGTTAGCCCAAAAAATGAGTTTAGATGAGATTTTGAAATAAAATTGCCAAAATAAAATGTAATTTGTCATGACAAACTATTAACAAAAATGAAAAATACAATAAAATGTTAATTATTACAAAAAATTGTTGTAAAAATCTTGAAGATATGCTCAATCACTCTGTTTATTAAGACCTTATTAAGGATTTGTCTTGATGTGCATCATCTCTAAAACCCGCCTAGTATTTAATTTACTTTCTTTTTCGATTACCTGAACGTTGTCTAAATTAATATGGTGTTGGGTATTATAAAGTTGTCTTGATAAGGCACTAATTCCATCACGATGAACAGTTTTTCGTTGTAATTTTTTAGCATCTCGTTTATGTTGACAAAATCTTTCACTTAAACGTTGCTGCGTATGCCCAATGTAAATTTTGTCATATCCACAAACAATCTTATAAACTACATTTGTATTATCACCTAAAATTGTAGGTTCTTTAAGGTTTAGAAATATTCGCGTTTTTAGACTATTATGTCCTTTACAAACTATTTTAAAATTGTATTTATTGAGACAAAAACTTATTTTTTCATAAAGAAACTTTACATATGAAATTGAGCTATTAGAATTGAGCTATTTTATGTTTTTTTAACTTTTCTTAACGTATTTTTAGTACCTATACATTATTTCCTGATGATGAACATAAATTTTGTTGGAAACGTTGTTATAAAATATAAATATACAAAATAAAAGGGCTATATACCAGATAAGAGTTTTATTTAAGAATGACAATTGTTCGCACAAATCAACAGTCCTCAAAACATGTGACTTGTTAGTGTGAAAACGATTAGTTATATTAAGCAACAAATTAACATTCAATTTGGGACCTCTTGGCACCATGCGCACTACACTAGATCACTGAACTAACTCGCTGTCCAACTTCGTATAATTTATTTCATATTTACTTCACTCGCCTATTGGCTTGTACACAACACAAAAACGTGATACATAAAACAAAATGTCCATTACGCCCTGACTGAGTTTCGAACACGCGATCTTCTGCTCTATGAGCTAACTAGTCTCTTCTTTTGATATCTATATTTTATTTGTATGTATTCCCACTCACTTGTTTAAAATGGAAGAACTCTTTGTTGGTTTCACAAAACTAGATACGCGCACACAGAACACAATAAAAAACACTATTTTCTTTATCATTATTTTTTTCACACAACGTTATAATTTTTTTACGGTTATTTGTTTCCACAAACTAACTAATTTTTTATATTTTTTGTTTTAATTTACAATCAAAAAACTTTTCAAAAAAAAATCTAAATAACTTTTAATTGTTTTCTTTAGAATCTGATCGGCAAAATTTGCAGTTTCGCATCACTTATTAACGATCTTTTTTTATGCGCGTGAAATATTTCCTAAGTTTATTTCTGTAGACTCATTGAATAAGCCGCTCTGCCACGCCAAGGCAGTAACCGTATACGGTTTTGTTTTTTGCGTTTTTTACTTTTCGATTTTTTTTTGAGTTTTGTATTTTTTAGTTTTTTTTGGATTTTTTAATTTTTTATGTTTTTAATATTTTTTTTGCTTTTTTAATTTTTTACGTTTTTTTTTGGTTTATTATTTTTAATTTTTATTGGTTTTTTAATTTTTAATTTATTTTTGTTTTTTGTTAATCGCATTTCATAATTGATTTTAATTATTTATTATCACCACTGCGAACATTCGATATTACTCGTACTTTCAATATTACTAATTGTTTCAAAACATATTAAACAATTCGATTTAATGCAGTCAGAATTGCTTTCTTTTATTTCTTATAAATAGATGCGATATGCAGCAATTTCACTAAAATATTTGCGGTGTCAGAATGAAAGTTATGATGATAGTTATTATTTGAAATCCAATCAATCGCGTATAAGATTAAAGGTCCGCAATTGTGGCCATCTCTTTGAATGGGAAAAGAGTATGCTGCTTCAGAACGGAGAATTACACTCTTTTCATTACACGCTTCTTTTAAAACACATACCAATTTCTGCGCTTTTTGAATTAATGAATTCAACTTCCGTTCCGGTGTTAACGGATCATACGACGTAATCAATTGGTGCTCATTATCAATTATGATTAGGACAAATTGGTTATTGTTAAAGTGAGAAATATAAATTCAACGTCCATTGCGACAAACTGATATTTCCTGACGTTTTTTTTATGGAGCAATAATGGATGTATTGAGTTTCATAGCTTGATAAGCTTGGTAGGGGGTCTAAACAAACATCATTGCTATTTTTGATTAAAATACTTGCCGCAACGTATACCAAATCTGTAGTTAACTAGTTTGAACCATTTAAAGACGTATAGCAATATTTGTTAATGTAGGAAAATTGAATTTCAAATTTTTGACACAAAATTTATGTTTCGTAATATTATCGTAACAATCATTATTTGTGAAACTTAACGTTTTAGATTTGATAAATTTTGAAAGAGCGGTTTTCCATGAATACCTAGTTTGATGACGAGTTTTTTTCTTCCAACTATCTTCGACATTTAGATCGAATGGATCAGTTTCATCTTGTCGTATTTTACATTTAAGTGCTTGTGATAAAACTTCTTGTTGAATTTCTAATTTTCAAGCTAATTCAATGGACATATAAACTAAATTAGTTTTTTCCGCTAAAAAATCAATAAATCTTCCTAACTTTTGGTGGGGCTCCTTAATCAAACTATGTTTTAGTATGTTGAACAAATTTTCTACATTGGCATTCGATACTCTATTCGGCTCATTGTAGCATTATAGAAATATTGAGCTCCATGGAGGACTATATGAAAAATACATTTTTGTGCAAAATTCGATAAATCCTTGCAGTAATAATCATTTAGTATGTCATCAGGATTCTCTGATAGTACACTATCTTGTGAGGACGCTTTGTAAAGTACTATTGTACCTTTTAAAATAAAATGACTCGGAAAAGCTAATATTTTCTTCAGCTGACGATTCAGTAATAACGACATCATTGCTTTCCAGCATTTTAGCTGGCGAGAAATCATCTAATTTAGTTTTTGGAAACGCTAAAAAATTTTTTTAATTTTTATAAGCCGCGGAAAAAGATGTGTTTTTATATTTGCAGCAGCAAATGGTGCACAAGGTTTTAAAAATAGTATCAATAAAATTATGTAAAGTTTCAGAATCAACAATTTAAAAAAATAAAACATTATTAGCTCTTTTAATTTTTTTTTGAATTTTCGATTTAATTTGCCGAATTATAATTGCCGCAAAATGAGAACAATAAATAAAAATTCCCGTTAAATTTTCAAATTTTTGTTGACCTTCCTAAATTGGATAGGAAGTGTTTACATATTGCCAGATACTCATTTCATTAAAAATAAGAGCAATACTATTAATAAACACCCACGACTAGTCTGATACAAAGTACTTGGGTAAAGGAATTTTTGGCTTACCCCGTTGGATCTCGCATTTCAAAGCGTTTAAGAAGACCACTAACGCATGAGTGTCATGTCGATATGATATTAGTTCGGCGATTGGTATAATTATTTGGTTGACTTTCACCACACATGCGTAATATAATTTATGGTGTGCACAACACTTTGGATTGCGTACCAATCTACCCGTAGGGTATATATATATATATATATATATATATATATATATATATATATATATATATATATATATATATATATATATATATATATATATATATATATATATATATATATATATATATATATATATATAACATTTCCCGCAGTCTCTCCTAAAATATTTAAAAAATTGCGTCTCATTATAATAAAATAAAGTGAATCTCCAGCTAAATAAATATCTTCGTTAAGTAAATCATTTGCTTGGCGGCGAGATGCATCCACTAGGTCACAATTTGCAACAATGTGATTCAATTGTAATTTCTCGGACCGTATTTTATATTTTACGCAAGACGTCGAGTTTTACAAGCATTTGGGTGTTTCTAGCTTTTAAAAGTTATTTATCAATTTGGTTAAATCTTTCCAGGTTAACCAAATTAGGACACTTGCTGTTTAAAATTTATTGCATGCGTATTCTCTCTGAACCTCTAATTTGGAAAAATCCCTTGATATTTCCATGACATTCTAAATTATTCCCTATGGTAAACATTTCTACAGTTCCATTTAAATAAATGTCGAATCTAAATTTCTGTAAGTGATGTGTATATTTACATTTAGCATATACAATGACCATATTATCGGTTTTGTTACGACTAATGGTTTTATGAGACTATCTCGCAGTGCATTTCTGGGATTTGTAACATGCTCCGTGATCGCCACTGTGTTGCATTTGACTCTTTGAAAATGATAGGTATTGTTTTAATGTTTCTATTAATATTTATGTTTGTGGTAGTATTCTCAAAGGAGGAAACCTCACCGGTGTGAAGTTTCTAACGCTAAAAAAAGTGTACAGGTACACAAAAAAGTGGCAACATAAAAATGTAAATGTTTATACGATTCTACTAAGTGTTTATATAAAATAAAATGTAAATTGTGTTAAGAAGAAAGTGATTTATGGTAAATTCATCCTTAGTTTAAGTTATAAATCAGAGAAAATTAAGTAAACAATTTTGATGTTGGCGTGCGGTTTTTCATTTTGTGTTTGTGTTTGTAAACATATGCTATATTACCAGTTTCGGATTTTTCTTATTACTACGTGCTTACTACGTACATATTCTACGTGCTTTTCTTTTCATAATTACTTTTTATTTTTACTATAAGTATAATTATTTTACCGAAAATAAAAAGAATTAATGCGTACTATATTCGAATAAAAATAATTGTGAATTTGTGTAGTTTTAAATTTTGATCGAGCAAATTCTAAATACGACCCATTGATTTATATGCTTTCTCTTTTACCCTCCGAATTTGACTCACTTGACAGCTGCTATCATTCACTCTGTGTTTTTTCTTACTCTAAGTATTTGACATAGAGTTATAATAAAGATAAGAGTGCAATGCTACAGTTGGTAATGAACGATCGTCAAGATTGCATGCCGTTACACGAATTCTACTAATTGGAACACATAACCTTAAAGGGGAAAGTTCCATTGGAACAATAAATTTAGTTGATTTGGCCGGCTCTGAGAGTTCAAAAACCAGCACTCGCATGGATGAAGCCAAGAATATTAATCGTTCACTAAGCGAACTTACAAATGTTGTACTAGCTTTGTTACAAAAACAAGAGCATATTCCATTCCGGAATTCTAAATTGATGTATCTCCTTATGCCAAGTTTAGGTGGAAATTCAAAAACTCTTATGTTTATAAATATCGCACCGTTTCAAGATTGTTTTGTTGAATAAGTCCAGTCACTTCGTTTTGCTGCTTCAGTAAACTCTTGTAAATTGAACAAGGCCAAAAAAAACAGAATTCTAAATTCATCATTTTAATGTAGGTTGTAATTGTAACGATTTATTTGATGTTATGTTTTATTTTCTTTGGTTCACATTTTATAATTGTTTTCAATTTATATCTACCATTTGTATTATTTCACATTGTAACTCTCAAAATTAATATAAATAAATAATAATTTAACCAAAATGATTGAATTTCAATATGGACTGGTGCCAACGGCCTTCAGTGTTATAAATAAATTGGGCTAAATAATCAATATAAAGGGTGTTTCAATAGGGATACTCGAAAATTGTTAGGCTATACCAGGCATATTAACATCGAAACAAGAAATAAACGGTAACAAAGAAACATCTGTTAAAATTTTTTGTGAATTGTTCAGTTCAGCAGCTCGATTCTGGTTTTCCTAATGACGACCCAAGTAACAATTTAGGCTCTAAATAAATTCTAGAAGCGCTTATAAAACTATATTTTAAAGCCATTACCAATTAATAATGTTCTAGCAGCGCTTCTGGAACTCATTTAAACCGTATTTCGAGCAATTTTAGCTACTTTTAGAGCAATATTTTTCCTTTTAAACGATCGATATATTAGCTTCTTAAGAGCTTATTAGTGTTATCTTAGAAAAATCAGAAAGTCTTTTAGAGCCCTTGGTATAGAGCTTTATGTTTTTGTAAAGTATAATCTTTAATTTTAATAAAGCTCTTGCCTTCAGAAGAGTACAGTTAATTATTAAAAATATATTTGCAATTTCTATATTTAAATATATATTTATATAATATATATTGTGGTCAAATTTCCTGACTTAAATTTTTAAAAATCAGTTTGGTGTTCTCGTTTTATGTCAAATTAGTTTTATAAAATTAAATAAATTTAACATTAATAAAAAGAAATAATATGTTTTTAAATATCTAATTGTATGTGCCGTTTTTGTTTTACTGTGAAAGTTAACAAGATAGTTGACCAAATTCTAATGCTCCTCGAAAACTGTTTATATTTAAATCATAAACAATAAAATAAAATGCATAAACTATAAAAGCCATTCACAATTTCCTAAGCGTTTTTACACTAAAAAAATTTTCATATTAAAATTTATTATTTTAGAATGCATATCATTATTGATGAAATCATCTGAAAATTAAAATACTGAAAACAAAAACTTTAACAATAATATTGACAATGTATTTCAAAACTATTATTTCCCTCATGACGAATTTTCTTGTGTACATTGTTTTGCAAATGGTGGAAATGGTGCTGATCACTAATTACATTAATAAAGAGCTACTATTTGCATACTACTCTCTTATAGAACTATTAACTCTATTAAAAATTAGTTTGTACCATAGTAACTCTACTGTAGAGCAAAAGTGAATAAAAATACTTTTTTTAAGAGCTAACAGCTCTATTGGTTTGTCGTTGTATTTTTGCCGCTTTAAAATATACCTAATTGATGTTTATTTAGAGCTGCATGCTCTATTCAGCTACATTATAAGCACTAAATACAGCACAATGCACATCGTTTTGATATTTTGACATTTGGGTAAGTATCAATCGAATTCGAGACCAAGCAACACGCAAAAACACAAGGTATTATTAAGTATATATTTAAGTATAAATAAGTATAAATAATTATGATTTACACGAATCATTTTTCGTTAAAAATGTTTCTTATTTCTTTTAAATTTTATTGTAATGTTAATGAAAAAATTTAAGAAAACCGTTCGAGAGAAGTAAGGTTATGTATTATCGAGAAATTGATAATATTGTAATTATTTATACTTTATGCTGGAAGTGGTTAATTTCTATATTATGTATAAAGTTTATTTAAATAAGCTGTTTATATGTACAACTACATATTTTGTTTTTAGGCTGTAAAATGTCATTTAAAGTCATACAAGAAACTTCGAAAAAAGGATTTGTTTTAACAATTATTCCTGAAGCTTTGGAAAGCAATGGCGTGTTTTGGTATCCACCTGCAACTTGGAGCACTAAAAAACGAAATTCTGTTATGAAGGACCCATTTCTGAAACCCGATAAAAACTACTGGGAAGCCAGACCGTGCGTTGTTGAAAAAAGTAATTTAACAACGTACAGGTTTGCGGAGCAGATGGAAGAAGAACTTTTGTCAAAAAGCATGACAACGGAGGACGATTTCGACGCCAGTGATAGTGATCACGGCATGCGGAAAAGATATAGGGAGAATATAGGGAGAAAATATCAACGCAGCACCCGAATACGAGACAACGGATGTAACAGAAATAATGTTTCTTCTTTTAGAAAATCAAAAAACAATTTTAAAAAATCAGGAACAAATCAAACAAAATATCAACACTGGATTTTTAAAATTGTATACACAAATTGATCAACTAATCAAAGTTGGGCTGAAACACCCGAATGAAAATGATTTAACAAAAAGCACACAATTTTCGATGCAAAATTTTAAAAAAATTTCTACCATTGAGGAGGCAAAATCATTAGATGAGGTTCTAAAAACTGAAGAAAATGCAAATTTAATGGTAAGTAGCTTATTGGATCTGAAAATTAATTGAAATAATATGACCTATCAAATTTTAGGTTTCCCAAATAGGGTACGTGGTTGGCAAAAATAATACAAGATGCGGTGAAGGTTGGACGTGTTGCTACGAGCTGGTTGATGCTATTTTCAAACGGTCATTTTTGGTACAATGCTCATGGACCGGCGCTTCGACGAGCAAGGAAGATGGAAAAATTGCGTTCCTATCATTTAAAAATATAATCATGTGTTTTTCGAAAATGATTATAAGTGCGGATTCAGGGTTCTCTCTGGCTGCAACACAACAATTTTTTAAGGCATTGTTAAGAAAATCTACCAGGTTTCTATCTCAAGAGAAGACCCAAAAACGAAAATCGACGGAACGGAACAGGGCGAAGAAGGTACCCCAAAAGAAAAGAGCAACGGAAGAGAACAACAATCTGGATTTTATTGAAACCGACTGTGAATATATTAACAAATCAGATCATCTAAACGATCAGAACCCAGTTAGTAAAATAGTGTAAGTATCTGTTTTAAGTTGAGGTAATTTGGTTTGTTATTGGTTTTAATATACGTTCATATTTACAGAGAAAAACAAAATGAGGGAGAAAATCCAGCAGCAGCGTAATATGCAATTAATTTATCAAAATAATGTTCCTTGAATTCTAGTGTTTATTTTAAAATATAATGAATAATTATTTTATTTAGTTTTACAAAATATGTATATATTATTTTTGAAGTAAAAATATTATATTCTTTAATTTTTTGTTTTAATTTCATTTTGTATTTCCAAAGTTAAACATTTTATAGACTGTGAATAAGAGGGATAAAAACCAAACCTTTGTTACTGTATGGAAGTGCCGTTAACTTGCACTTAATATCATTTAACGGATAATGTGATTGCGAATCTTTGTAGCATGTTGAGATATATATATGTATATTTAACCGTGACGATTTTATTGGCGTTACGAAAAAATCAGTCGCTTCTTTTACTGGAGATCCTTTTATGAATATTTCATTATTTTTTTTTATTATTTGCTCGACTTCAACTATTATATTATTTTTAGTTAAAACCCATTTATTTGCCTTTGAATTATTTAGTGTGAAATTCTCAAAAATAATCGTGTTAAATGATCTATCTCCGTTACTGTGTTTAAGAATTGGAAATTTCTTTTCTTTTGGAACGTCGTATTTGTATGTTTTATTAAGTTCTGAAATTCTGTTAGATGCTTGTGCTAGTGGATTTGACCCGGTTCTTAACAAATTTTTCAATATATAGAGCTGATTTTCAAACGGGTATGCATTAAAAGAATTAAGAATTCCAAATCGCTCAACTTCATCAACAAGGTGGCATAAATTATGTACATTACTCGTGATACTTTTTGTTTTATAAAGTTCTTTATACTTTTCGACATAGTGGTCCAGTAAAATTCGGGCTAGTTGTAAAAGGTGGGTATATTTCTCGTTCGAACAAATAGTTATCGCACAAAAAAAACTTAAAAAATGTTCAAAAACATCATACCGCAAAAAATCTTTTAAAACGACTATACTAATGTAGTATAAAAATGTTCTGTATTCGGTGCCTTTCCAGAATGAAAGACAATCCAAACCTCTAACTGCACGATGAATTTCAAGAGGCATTTTCATTTTGGTAAGTAGGTCGGTAATTTGCTTAACATCCATTGATGAAAATCGTATGTCTGTCAATTTAAAATCTCCATTCGTCCAGCCCGTCAAACACTTTTTAACTATACCTGTCAAAAGTAAAAGTTTCTGTTTTTGTTCAAAATACGTATTAATATTTTTTATTGTTACCCAAATCGATTAATTAGATGCAATGAATCGCCTATTGGAAAATCTTCTACCATATCAACTGGAAGCTCCTCGAGAATAGAACATGTCTTGTGATGGGATCCATAAACCCTTGTACGGAACCCCTGATCGGTTCTTCTTTCACATTGAGTGTGAAGAAAAACAGTACAATTAGCTATATATTCTCCAACGACTGTACATTTTAAACAACCATGCTTTCCATTGAAATAGGTAACACCTGAACCAATAAAAAATTATTTGTTTTTATAAAATTCTTTAGATAATGTAACTTACCTTTGACAAAGGCTCTAGCTGGTGAATCGCAAATGAAACACCGTATATTTAAAGTCAATTTGTAGCCATTGATTACAATTCCATTTTTTAACAGATATTTACATTCATTTACAAATGGCCGTAAAATATCTGTCAAATTTGATGGTTTGCCTTTTCCACAGTAAATGCCAATAACCATAGGTTTAAAATTTTTTATTTCAAAAATATTGAACAGAATAGGCCAAAACTGCAATTGCGAGCTGTTGAAAATTGGCAAACCATCGATATTAAAATTCATTGATATAGTCATTGATCTATCTAATTTTTCATTGAAATATTGTTTAAGGCAACTTTCTAATCCGCCATGCCAATATTTTCCATTACCAATAGTACTCAATGTGACTTTATTAGGTGTTTCTAATAATGTCCGCGCATCCATAGGCAGTCCATCATCAGATAATTTTGTTTTTCTTAATACAGACAATAATTTATTAAGCGCCTGATGCCTAATATTAAATTCTGTGGCCCAATTTCTTAGATCTTCTCTAAAATTAATATCGCCTGCGCCACAATCTTCGGAAGAAGTTTGTGACATACATTCCATATCGACATCAGAAGACTCTGGACCAATTTGTTCACAACTTTCTGCCATGGTGTGATTTACACTTTCGTGATTTTCAATCGATAGTAGCGATAAAGTTGAAGTTCTTTCAACGTTATTTATTTTAGTTCTATTAAAGATAATTTGATTTTTTCTAATATGATATCTATATACACTGCTAAGCTTATATTTTTTCCACGTTTTAGAACTATGCATTTTAAAATTTTAAACTAAAAACTATCTCGCATTAAAAAAATTTTATGTTTGTAAATAAAATTGCTCAAGCGCGCCTAAAATTTAAAGCTGTGAACTCTTTTTAGACGTATAAAAAACGTAACGCCTCTACAACAAGATAATAAGAAACTACACGCTATATAAAATTTTATGTTTTATTGAAAATGCTCTAACTGAACGATAATTATCGCTTTATTAGAACTTTTTTAAATAAAGCTAGTTGATTTAAAAGGGCTGTATTAGAGCTGCTATTACCATAATATTACTAATAAAAAACAATTAGCTTCATAAAATTATGGTGCTCTAAATAGTTATATTTTACGCTCTTAATTAGCTGATAGAGCTAATAAATAGAGCTATTAATTCTAATCGAAGTTAAAGCTTAGAGTGTTGAAATTATCAACTATAGAGCAAATAATATTTTTATTAAAGCTTAGAAAGATTAATACTTTGGAAATAGCGCTACTGGCTATTCGGTTGCCTTACTAGAACTCAAATAGAGCAACATCACAACTAGCTGCTCTAACTAATGTTACTTGGGAACTGTTAAAGTTGGGAATGTGACATCTAGCGCATTAAAAATAAGCTCATTCCGCCAGTTTACACGAGTTGTGATGCAACCAAAATTTTCTTCTCTTCTTTTCCGCCTTGCCTATAAACAAAAATTAGTTTATAGGCAGGGGGGAAAGAAGAGAAGAAATTTTTGGTTGAATCACAACTCGTGTAAACTGGCGCATTGCGGGTTTTTTCTATGAAATTTCAGCACGACATACTTTATGAAAATAAAAATTAACATACAAAAATATACGGTACAAGCTTATTTTTTTTGCCGTCAGATCCACTTACGCTATGTAAATATTTTTCCTAACTCCTTTTCCTATTGAGACTTGTACCCCTGCGTTCTCGCGGAAAAATTTATTACTACAAAAAAGAGTTTAGTCATGCTTTTCTATGAAAAGTGACCTTGGAAAGTATAATATTCTTTGTATATTGCATTAAAATATAAAAACTATAAATTTATTTACAATTAATATTAAAGTTATCAACTTAAAAATCGTAAAAGTGTCTCCGGTGTATCTGAAGCAAGCTCATTTTTTTCCACTGCCCAGTATGCAATTTCTCACTGTGTGGAAAAAACTGCTCAAATGTCGTACTAAATTCCGTACTACAAAATATCAAAGACAGAACAAAATCGATTTGACGTGCATATGGTTTGTCTTTCTCTTTCTGTTTCAACGAAAAAAACATTTTGCTCGCCAGTCGCCATATTTATTTTTCATTTCATTTGTGATTTGTCAATTGAAACAGTCGCGTGTGTTTTTGTTTATCGTATTAAAAAAGTTTTGTTAAGTGAATTTCGTTAATTTTTATTTTTCCTGTTAAAGTGATTTAATTATTAATTAGTTATATATCATATTTTAGTGTATATTATAATCATATATATCATTTTTTAGTGTATTATAGTGTTTATAGTTTAAGTGAACATTTTGGTGTTGACAAAAAAGGTAAACCAATTATAAATCATAATCGCGTTATTTAAAAATTGTGTTATGTACGTTTTTTTCTGTTTTAAGTAATAATTTACATGAACAACGTTCTTATTAAACGTAATTAAATGAATTTTTAATTAAATGAATTTGTAATTAAACGAATTACAAACATTAAATTTGGTAGTTTTTTTTTTATAATTCGTTGAAAATGGCGTCGGCGCCATTGTTTCATGTGAATTAACAAATTATGAACCGGGTAATAAATTAAATTTATAAACATTTATTTCGAACCGTTTAATTTTACGTATTTATTTATTACAAACAATTTTAGTTATTATAAAAAATTGTATTTTTTTATCAAAAAACTTGATGTGAGATCAAAAAATTTCTTTATTTTTTCTTTGGATTATAATTTGTTGTGACTAGACTAGGTGGTACTTTTGGTGCTTGAACTTCAGATGTCAACTTCATCAAAGTAATTTTTTATACTTAATAAACATATTTTTATTAATCACTGGTTTTTTGTTTCGCAGAATACTGCGAAACAAAAAACAAGTGATTAATAAAAATGTGTTTATTAAGTATAAGTGTGTTTCGCCAAGTGCCTACGGCAAATAGCGTAAAAAGTACAATAGTAATTTTTTATGTAATTTATGTTATACATATTCGTGAAATAATCTATTATATTATAAAAAATAAACACTAATATTTTCAACGTACACAACACAATAAACTGAATAAAAAATTGTTGACATTTTATCAATTTGTGACATATTTTGTATTTTATTTTTTTATATTTCGTTTCCTGGAGTCTAGATAAAGCTGTTTTGCTTTCGCAAAGCCGCTTAGCTTTAATATTAGGGGCCAATTTTGAAAAATAATTGTTAATCATAGTTGGCGTATTTAACAGTAGGAATTAAAGTAGTCAAACAAATTAAAAGGTCTTCGGGATTTGTAATAAAAACTTGATCATTCAAAAGTACAAAGAATTTTATTACAATCTAGAAAGAGAGTGAAGAGCTCAAGACTATTTTTATTATTTTTAATGATTTATTAGAATGAACTGATTTTTTTTTATAACCTATAATATTCATTGGAATTTAAACTGAATTAATGTGATATTTATATGAATTAACCTGATTATTTTGTGCAATTATTTTTATTTAAATAAAGTTTATTTTGAAGAATTAATTCGTTTTATTTAAAAAAATTCCAAAATATTATCAACAAATTTTCTCTAAGAGGGTTACAACTTCTAACTAGTTCAGAAAAATTTCATGTAAAGTGTTACATTTCCATATTTTCTTGTTTATTAAAATTTACCAGAACTTAAATGATAGATTGATGAAAAATTCAAAATAATTAGCCCTGGGTAACAAAAACATCACCAAATTATTACAAAAATTTACTGCAACAATTATTTTAGTGTATTCAAAGTTTCAAAGTTGATTTCCCAACAAATAACTATTTTGAGATGTAACACTCTTTGGGACGCGTAGCGATATGTGTCTTGACTCTAAGGCCCGATTTTGTGAACGCGGATAAACGATTAATCTAGGATTAATCCACTGTTTGCATTTTATGAACGACGATAAACAAAAAATAAAATCCGAGAGTTTTAATTTATACTCTGATTTATCTTCTCTTTTTGGTGTTTAAATCAGAGGATAAAAGTAGTTTTTGTTCTTATTTTATTATTTGACATGTACAATAAAAATTTGGATATACGAACGTGACATATTAATATTTAAAAAAGACATTATTTTATTATTATTTTACATATAATAATAATTTTTATAATAATTGATAATAATAATTATAACTTTTTAATACGGAGAAGCTCAAGAAAATGAGCTGTGTGGAAGTGGAAAATCTTTTTTTTAAATATACGGCATGAAACTTTTTATTATTGTACATACAAATTTCGTTTTGCGGTGTTTGTTTGTTTCCATTATTTTATGAAACATATCTTAAACATAACTAAAAATTAAAATATGTATGCAAATCAAACAAAATAATTATTATATTAAATTAGATGTGTGCTAATGGACACAGTTTAGTTTCTTCAAATAAAATTTTGGTGTACAAATAAAATCTATTTGTTTAATAAAATCTAAATGTTTTCCAACAAAAAAAATGTTTTTCAAAATTTCTGAAAATAAAAATATCTTAGTTGTACATAATTTTGTTTTATTTATCAATTCGGCAAACATAAATATGTATTGGGATTAACACATTTTTCAAAAAAACGTGTTGCCAGCATCAAAAAAATGCTATAAAACTGCAATAAAAGAGAGAGTAAATATTTATTTATCGTCGTTTATAAAATCGGCAAAAAATAAAACTCTCGAGTAAAGATTAATCATCACTCTCGGATTTTTTGTGGATAAATCACAAAAACGTTCATAAAATCGGGCCTAAAATAAAAATTTGAAACTATGAAACATAACCTCAAAATAATGACACTTCGTAATAATTTTATGATACATTTGCAAGGAAATATTAGCATGATATTTTGCTGCTAATGTCAAACTGTGTATAATATACACACTCATACATTGATAAAATTCATCTCATGAGACAAAATCTCAGCGATTTTGCATAGTGTAGACCCCATGTTAGACAAATATGTTTGATTAGCCCGTAGAACGGTATATCATCTTCATATTCGCAATAATGTGGTTATTTGTGCATAATGTGTACAACCATCCATGGTTTAAAATGTAAATTTTCATATTGAAGATAAGACATATTGTAAGTTGGAGTGCTCGACTCTATTCCATATTTATCTAATAAGTTATCAGTACCGCGATAAATTGATGTAGGGCCTGTTTTTATTTTGCCGTCTTTAATATCGCTATAATTTATTATGAAAGTTTAATTTGATACTGGACAAAAATGGTTTTAAAAATATTAATCTTATTGTTTGAGCTATTGCTTATATTTTTGAGCACTTTGTGTACTAATTTGAATCTCATTGATGATACGTGTTTTAATGGGCATATTTTCCTGACAATATGTGCGTAGTGTTGCAGATTATGAAATTTAGGTGTTAAGCTACCATTTGTGAGTTTCACATATAAGCTATATTATGTTCGAAACCCAATTCACCTAAGTGTTCAGCTATTCCATTTTGAATGGAATCTGACTCACAAGCAATAAACACAAATTTCCTTAAAAGTAGGTATAATGTCCATTACTCGCAGTTACGAACTAGATCGCCAATCATTATTGCAAAATATTTGACAAAAATAAGTATTTCAGGCGCGGAGAGCTTTAATTTAGTTTTTTTTTAATGAATCCGAATTTAGTATAGGTGGTTTATTGCGGCTCTATATAGGACCATAATCAAAAGTTAAAATTTTATAATTTAACTGTTCTAGTGAAAAAAATGATAATCATTTATAAAACGATTAAGCATAAAAATGATGTCATAATGGCAAACTCCTTCCAATAAGTCATGCATAACGCTACACTACACCATTAATACGATTCCAAACCGAATTTTCCTTCACTCTGGTTGTTTTGAAATTGTTTAATTATAGGTCATTATTATAATTAATCGTATTTCGAATTTGTGTAACGTTTTATTTTGTAGAAACATTTATAATATTTCGATGTAGTTTGTAAAAGCGACAATAAAAGTTACTAGAAAAACTTTCCGAAAAACTAAGAATGGTATTAAGCCCTAGATTATCTCCAAGGATTAAAGTGGGAATTAATTTAACTTTATTGAAATTTTTATTACTAAATGAAACGTTAGTTTTCAGTTGTACACCTGTGGTTTGTAGATAATTAAGTTCCGCGATGAATTCTAAGAATACGTTATTGCCAAACTTTCTTCTATTTTCTAAAAATAGCAACATTGCCACAAATATGTGAGAGAGTTTAGCTTACAAATAATGGTAGATGTAGTACCCCCGGTATCACCGCATTCGGATATCATTTGTTTTCTTTTTTCTTTCCAGAACGATATGTTTGTATTAGACCACGAGTTTAAAAACTTTTTGACGCCTTTTGCCACAAATACATACATCTAATTAATGTAGCTGTGAACACTCTAAAATAAATTGCTTATTAGGAAGTAGAGTTTACCGTTTTGTATTAAACTGAAAAATCCGAAAACCATAACCGCCATATTTGGATTACAATCAAGAGTTTCCCATTATCAAACTTTTTTGACACATTTTTCACAAATATATCTAATTAATAACTAACCTGATATGGGTTTGAACAATATTATATTATATATTAAATAATATTATTTTCTCACAATAAACTTTTCCTTAGTTTTTAATACTTTAACTTTTTTTTAAAGTCACTTAAGACACAATAAAATTAATTACAAATCACGTTAAATGGTTGAACGAGTTTACTCTTTTGCGGCTTTTTGAACACTGCCTACGCACGCGTAGATTAAACATTCAAAAAAAAAATGTAGCCAATGAACATATAGCTACTGCATGACATAACTGCTACAATTTTTTGTTTCTTTGAAACTATCATGAGCGTTTTTGGTACAACCATATAAGTACATGATAGTTAAATCCAAAATATGATTGGTACAATCATCTCAAAGATCAAACTACATACTTAATTAAAATTCAGCAATGCGTAAGCCAAACACAAACGTAAATTTATGCAGTTAGTTTGAAATTCTAAATTTGATTTTAATAAAACGCACATATTCCGTTCATAACATAATTTTTCTTATATTCGATTTTGGGGGTTAAGAGGGTCTTGTACCAAAGTAATGGTATCTTGTGCAGGTTCGATAAGCACTTGTGTGAACATTTCTTTCTAGAATTTTTTTATATTCATTAGATAACATGTAAAACTCGTGGCTAGTTTTTCCAAATTTTCTTTTAGTTTTTTGATATTAGTTCCCAAACTTGAACAAGTTGTGCAGGTTCGATTGGAATGTACAACTACAGTAGACAAAAAATTCTTTCACAAGAATCAACTAGAGTTTTTAATCTCGTGCCTAGTTTTCTTGCGCAGTAATACATATATCGAAGACAAAAGTTTGATCCCATATCTGGTGACGGTCTGGTATAATGTATGTTGTATGTTACGACATACGAAAATAAATTTAATTTTTACTAAATGTTATTTATTTTGCTAACACATTTTGTTCACGTTTCTATACCCGCTCGTACTTGCGGTGGTCGATTGGAAAGCAACTAATGTGTTGATTTTTTTTTTCCATTTATTACAAAACTAAACAAGAGATGGCCGCATATTGACAATTCCTGAAGTACAAAATGTTTGGTCCAATTTATAAAACAAATATTACCTGTGAAAAAAATATACGACGAAAACTATTTTAGTTCTTAATTTTAAATTCATATAAACCTTTATTATCCTATAGAAACTTGAATGTGCATTTAATGTCACCATCGATAATAATATTTATTTCACTGCAACAGGTTATAACAGTTGAATTTGTTGTCACTACGATAATTTGAATAATTTGTTACTCTTATCGTAACTATACATATTCACGGCAACTACACTATTATTATGGTTACAATAGTTTAGTTGCGACAATCGTGTAGTTACTGTTTTTTTCTCTGCGTGTTACTCAAGTTAAAAAATTTTCTCGAATGTTAGACGCTTGAACTCATCGCTGTGGAATACGTCATGATTTCCAGCAGAAACTGGGTACATGAGGAATCGATAGTCCGAAATTTCGAAAAGTGAACGAGTTGATTGTGTGTGTGAGATTTGTGATATGCTTGAGTATGCGACGAATACTATGATAACGGGGCTCTTTTTTGTGACTGCATTGAATTCGATATTGTTCTGGTCATGGATCTTCTCCAATAATTGCTATCGCCGCTATCGGCTATTCAGGTGCAATAGTGCATTTGTGAATGTCGATGCGACGTGGGTCTTGATGACCTGAGATTGAGATGATTATTCAACGGATCAAAATTCAGTATTCTCGTTCGAAATGTGTTGTGGCGTGTGAGGTATTATGTTGCAACCCGACATAAGCTAAATTTTGACCTTTTCTCAAATAACGGAGGCTTAAATTGATCACACTAGAACACGTGATCTTCAGCAGAAACTGGAGATGTGAGGATGCTAAAGTCTGGCACTTCAGACGACGAGTGAACGAGTTGATTATAAAATTTGTGATATGTTTGAGTGTGCTGAATTTAATTTTTTTCTGGTCATGAAAATCATCGCCAGTGAATTCCATCGGATGTTCAGGACATTGATAAGATCGTGGTATGATGGACACTGTACTCGGGTTAATGGCATCGCCCGCTGTCGATGGGTTTCTGGATTCAACTTATTCGCGAGGCCATTAATTACGTTCATATTACTTGTGGTGATCGGCACTCTTAAAATTTTCAGACAGCAAAAAGTTAGGTCGTTGTATCAAGGATCTCGCGCAATCGTATAACAATTTCGATGATGACTGTCGGTGAAAAAAACGACGATGATTATACCAGTCTAAACCTAAGACGTCTAAGTGGGCTCAGGGTCGAATTTGTGTTTAATGAATTTGGAAAAATTATATGGGTAATTATTGTTGCAAATTTAATTTTGACTCTTTTGGTTCATAATCGTTTTTCTCGTGAATGTTATAGGTACATTTGAAAATATTTAACGAAACAAAAAAGTCCTCTATGGAAGCGGCCATTCCCAGTTGACAAATTTCATCCCAAAATCATTGGATTACAAAAAAAGTTAATATATGAACTTTTACCCCAATCAGACAAACCGTCTGGGCTATAGAGAGGTTACAGGCATTTAATCTGCACACACACATACACATACACACACTTTTCAAAAACTACTTGTTTGATTTTGACGATATAGTGAAAAGCATATCTGGAATAATATCAAGATAAAAAAAAATTACGAATCTTTTACTTTATTTTATTACATAAAATAAAGTAAAAATGGCGGAAAGTATGTGTTGTGGCCAATACCCGACCTTCTTTTACCTGTACGAATGTTCATAGATCTAGGATACAACACTTATGAATTCTAACGGGAAAAATTAAACTTACCCCGGAATTTTGCAATACTATCTAGCAAAATCAAAAAATGGGGGTGTACCTTCCGTGGTCAACACTCGAATTTCTTTTACGACAAATGTACATAGTGCAACGTGCCTTCAGAATGTTTAGAACGACGCTGGCTTGGGTAAACAACTTTTCAAACACACATTGTTCCAGTTAAGTTCGTGAGAGCAGAATGACAAATATAGTATTTTTTCGGGCTTTCTTAATTATTAAATAAAACTTTTCTCTGGTATACAGCCCTTTTATTTTGTATATTAATATTTTTTTTTATAACGACGTTTCGAACAAAATTTATATTCATCATCAGGGAATAATGTATAGGTACTAAAAATACGTTAAGAAAAGTTAAAAAAACATAAAATAGTTAGCCAAATACAGAAAACTTACAATAACATGAAATAATTAATTAAATTAATTGAAACATTTTTTAAAAGAAATACAAAAAAGAGTTTTATAACACAATACTGTCACTCAATAGAGCAAAAAGTTAAAACAAGAAAAACTGTTTTTGTAAACATTTTAAGAAAAGCAATATAGATTCAATAAGGTAAAAACATGTAGAAAAATAAATATAATGAAAGTGTTAGTCCATAAAATGAGTTTAGATGAGATTTTGAAATAAAATTGCCAAAATAAAATGTAATTTGTCATGACAAACTATTAACAAAAATGAAAAATACAATAAAATGTTAATTATTACAAAAAATTGTTGTAAAAATCTTGAAGATATGCTCAATCACTCTGTTTATTAAGACTTTATTAAGGATTTGTCTTGATGTGCATCATCTCTAAAACCCGCCTAGTATTTAATTTACTTTCTTTTTCGATTACCTGAACGTTGTCTAAATTAATATGGTGTTGGGTATTATAAAGTTGTCTTGATAAGGCACTAATTCCATCACGATGAACAGTTTTTCGTTGTAATTTTTTAGCATCTCGTTTATGTTGACAAAATCTTTCACTTAAACGTTGCTGCGTATGCCCAATGTAAATTTTGTCATATTCACAAACAATCTTATAAACTACATTTGTATTATCACCTAAAATTGTAGGTTCTTTAAGGTTTAGAAATATTCGCGTTTTTAGACTATTATGTCCATTACAAACTATTTTAAAATTGTATTTATTGAGACAAATCTTATTTTTTCATAAAGAAACTTTACATATGGAATTGAGCTATTAGAATTGAGCTATTTTATGTTTTTTTAACTTTTCTTAACGTATTTTTAGTACCTATACATTATTTCCTGATGACGAACATAAATTTTGTTGGAAACGTTGTTATAAAATAAAAATATAAATATACAAAATAAAAGGGCTATATACCAGATAAGAGTTTTATTTAAGAATGACAATTGTTCGCACAAATCAACAGTCCCTAAAACATGTGACTTGTTAGTGTGAAAACGATTAGTTTTATTAAGCAACAAATTAACATTCAATTTGGCACCCCTTGGCACCATGCGCACTACACTTGATCACTGAACTAACTCACTGTCCAACTTCGTATAATTTATTTCATATTTACTACACTCGCCTATTGGCTTGTAGACAACACAGAAACATGATACATAAAACAAAATGTCCATTACGCCCTGACTGAGTTTCGAACACGCGATCTTCTGCTCTATGAGCTAACTAGTCTCTTCTTTTGATTTCTATATTTTATTTGTATGTATTCCCACTCACTTGTTTAAAATGGAAGAACTCTGGAAGAAGTTTCACAAAACTAGATACGCGCACACAGAACACAATAAAAAACACTATTTTCTTTATCATTATTTTTTTCACACAACGTTATAAATTTTTTACGGTTATTTGTTTCCACAAATTAACTAATTTTTTATATTTTTTGTTTTAATTTACAATCAAAAAACTTTTCAAAAAAAAATCTAAATAACTTTTAATTGTTTTCTTTAGAATCTGATCGGCAAGATTTGCAGTTCCGCATCACTTATTAACGATCTTTTTTTATGCGCGTGAAATATTTCCTAAGTTTATATCTGTAGACTCATTGAATAAGCCGCTCTGCCACGCCAAGGCAGTAACCGTAGACGGTTTTGTTCTTTGCGTTTTTTACTTTTTTTTTGTGTTTTGTATTTTTTAGTTTTTTTTGGATTTTTTAATTTTTTATGTTTTTAATTTTTTTTTTGCTTTTTTAATTTTTTACGTTTTTTTTTGGTTTTTTATTTTTAATTTTTATTGGTTTTTTAATTTTTAATTTATTTTTGTTTTTTGTTAATCGCATTTCATAATTGATTTTAATTATTTATTATCACCACTGCGAACATTCGATATTACTCGTACTTTCAATATTACTAATTGTTTCAAAACATATTAAACAATTCGATTTAATGCAGTCAGAATTGCTTTCTATTATTTCTTATAAATAGATGCGATATGCAACAATTTCACTAAAATATTTGCGGTCGGTGTCAGAATGAAAGTTATGATGATAGTTATTATTTGAAATCCAATCAATCGCGTATAAGATTAAAGGTCCGCAATTGTGGCCATCTCTTTGAATGGGAAAAGAGTATGCTGCTTCAGAACGGAGAATTACACTCTTTTCATTACACGCTTCTTTTAAAACACATACCAATTTCTGCGCTTTTTGAATTAATGAATTCAACTTCCGTTCCGGTGTTAACGGATCATACGACGTAATCAATTGGTGCTCATTATCAATTATGATTAGGACAAATTGGTTATTGTTAAAGTGAGAAATATAAATTCAACGTCCATTGCGACAAACTGATATTTCCTGACGGTTTTTTTATGGAGCAATAATGGATGTATTGAGCTTCATAGCTTGATAAGCTTAGTAGGGGGTCTAAATAAACATCATTGCTATTTTTGATTAAAATACTTGCCGCAACGTATACCAAATCTGTAGTTAACTAGTTTGAACCATTTAAAGACGTATAGCAATATTTGTTAATGTAGGAAAATTGAATTTCAAATTTTTGACACAAAATTTGTGTTTCGTAATATTATCGTAACAATCATTATTCGTGAAACTTAACGTTTTAGATTTGATAAATTTTGAAAGAGCGGTTTTCCATGAATACCTAGTTTGATGACGAGTTTTTTTCTTCCAACTATCTTCGACATTTAGATCGAATGGATCAGTTTCATCTTGTCGTATTTTAAATCTTCCTAATTTTTGGTGGGGCTCCTTAATCAAACTATGTTTTAGTATGTTGAACAAATTTTCTACATTGGCATTCGATACTCTATTCGGCTCATTGTAGCATTATAGAAATATTGAGCTCCATGGAGGACTATATGAAAAATACATTTTTGTGCAAAATTCGATAAATCCTTGCAGTAATAATCATTTAGTATGTCATCAGGATTCTCTGATAGTACACTATCTTGTGAGGACGCTTTGTAAAGTACTATTGTACCTTTTAAAATAAAATGACTCGGAAAAGCTAATATTTTCTTCAGCTGACGATTCAGTAATAACGACATCATTGCTTTCCAGCATTTCAGCTGGCGAGAAATCATCTAATTTAGTTTTTGGAAACGCTAAAAAAATTTTTTAATTTTTATAAGCCGCGGAAAAAGATGTGTTTTTATATTTGCAGCTGCAAATGGTGCACAAGGTTCTAAAAATAGTATCAATAAAATTATGTAAAGTTTTAGAATCAACAATTTAAAAAAAATAAAACATTATTAGCTCTTTTAATTTTTTTTTGAATTTTCGATTTAATTTGCCGAATTATAATTGCCGCAAAATGTGAACAACAAATAAAAATTCCCGTTAAATTTTCAAATTTTTGTTGACTTTCCAAAATTGGATAGGAAGTGTTTACATATTGCCAGATACTCATTTCATTAAAAATAAGAGCAATACTATTAATAAACACCCACGACTAGTCTGATACAAAGTACTTGGGTAAAGGAATTTTTGGCTTACCCCGTTGGATCTCGCATTTCAAAGCGTTTAAGAAGACCACTAACGCATGAGTGTCATGTCGATATGATATTAGTTCGGCGATTGGTATAATTATTTGGTTGACTTTCACCACACATGCGTAATATAATTTATGGTGTGCACAACACTTTGGATTGCGTACCAATCTACCCATAGCGTATATATATATATATATATATATATATATATATATATATATATATATATATATATATATATATATAACATTTCCCCCAGTCTCTCCTAAAATATTTAAAAAATTGCGTCTCATTATAATAAAATAAAGTGGATTTCCAGCTAAATAAATATCTTCGTTAAGCAAATCATTTGCTTGGCGGCGAGATGCATCCACTAGGTCACAACTTGCAACAATGTCATTCAATTGTAATTTCTCGGACCGTATTTTACGCAAGACGTCGAGTTTTACAAGCAGTTGGGTGTTTCTAGCTTTTAAAAGTTATTTATCAATTTGGTTAAATCTTTCCAGGTTAACCAAATTAGGACACTTGCTGTTTAAAATTTATTGCATGCGTATTCTCTCTGAACCTCTAATTTGGAAAAATCCCTTGATATTTTCATGACATTCTAAATTATTCCCTATGGTAAACATTTCTACAGTTCCATTTAAATAAATGTCGAATCTAAATTTCTGTAAGTGATGTGTATATTTACATTTAGCATATACAATGACCATATTATCGGTTTTGTTACGATTAATGGTTTTATGAAGCTATAAGAAAATCTCGCAGTGCATTTCTGAGCATTTGTGGGATTTGTAACATGCCCCGTGATCGCCACTGTGTTGCATTTGGCTCTTTGAAAATGATAGGTATTTATTTAATGTTTGTATTAATATTTATGTTTGTCGTAGTATTCTCAAAGGAGGAAACCTCACCGGTGTGAAGTTTCTAACGCTAAAAAAAGTGTATAGGTACACAAAAAAGTGGCAACATAAAAATGTAAATGTTTATACGATTCTACTAAGTGTTTATATAAAATAAAATGTAAATTGTGTTAAGAAGAAAGTGATTTCTGGTAAATTCACCCTTAGTTTAAGTTATAAATCAGAGAAAATTAAGTAAACAATTTTGATGTTGGCGTGGGGTTTTTCATTTTGTGTTTGTGTTTGTAAACATATGTTATATTACCAGTGTCGAATTTTTCTTATTACTACGTGCTTACTACGTACATATTCTACGTGCTTTTATTTTCATAATTACTTTTTATTTTTACTATAAGTATAATTATTTTACCGAAAATAAAAAGAATTAATGCGTACTATATTCGAATAAAAATAATTGCGAATTTGTGTAGTTTTAAATTTTGATCGAGCAAATTCTAAATACGACCCATTGATTTATATACTTTCTCTTTTACTCTCCGAATTTGACTCACTTGACAGCTGCTATCATTCACTCTGTGTTTTTTCTTACTCTAAGTATTTGACATAGAGTTATAATAAAGATAAGAGTGCAATGCTACAGTTGGTAATGAACGATCGTCAAGATCGCATGCCGTTACATGAATTCAACTAATTGGAACAACTAACCTTAAAGGGGAAAGTTCCATTGGAACAATAAATTTAGTTGATTTGGCCGGCTCTGAGAGTTCAAAAACCAGCACTCGCATGGATGAAGCCAAGAATATTAATCGTTCACTAAGCGAACTTACAAATGTTGTACTAGCTTTGTTACAAAAAACAAGAGCATATTCCATTCCGGAATTCTAAATTGATGTATCTCCTTATGCCAAGTTTAGGTGGAAATTCAAAAACTCTTATGTTTATAAATATCGCACCGTTTCAAGATTGTTTTGTTGAATAAGTCCAGTCACTTCGTTTTGCTGCTTCAGTAAACTCTTGTAAATTGAACAAGGCCAAAAAAAACAGAATTCTAAATTCATCATTTTAATGTAGGTTGTAATTGTAACGATTTATTTGATGTTATGTTTTATTTTCTTTGGTTAACATTTTATAATTGTTTTCAATTTATATCTACCATTTGTATTATTTCACATTGTAACTCTCAAAATTAATATAAATAAATAATAATTTAACCAAAATGATTGAATTTCAATATGGACTGGTGCCAACGGCCTTCAGTGTTATAAATAAATTGGGCTAAATAATCAATATAAAGGGTGTTTCAATAGGGATGCTCGAAAATTGTTAGGTTATACCAGGCATATTAACATCGAAACAAGAAATAAACGGTAACAAAGAAACATCTATTAATTTTTTTGTGAATTGTTCAGTTCAGCAGCTCGATTCTGGTTTTCCTAATGACGATTGTTAAAGTTGGGAATGTGACATCTAGCGCATTAAAAATTAGCTCATTCCGCCAGTTTACACGAGTTGTGATTCAACCAAAATTTTCTTCTCTTCTTTTCCGCCTTGCCTATAAACAAAAATTAGTTTATAGGCAGGGGGGAAAGAAGAGAAGAAATTTTTGGTTGAATCACAACTCGTGTAAACTGGCGCATTGCGGGTTTTTTCTATGAAATTTCAGCACGGCATACTTTATGAAAATAAAAATTAACATACAAAAATATACGGAACAAGCTTATTTTTTTTGCCGTCAGATCCACTTACGCCATGTAAATATTTTTCCTAACTCCTTTTCCTATTGAGACTTGTACCCCTGCGCTCTCGCGGAAAAATTTATTACTACAAAAAAGAGTTTAGTCATGCTTTTCTATGAAAAGTGATCTTGGAAAGTATAATATTCTTTGTATATTGCATTAAAATATAAAAACTATAAATTTATTTACAATTAATATTAAAATTATCAATTTAAAAATCGTAAAAGTGTCTCCGGTGTATCTGAAGCAAGCTCATTTTTTTCCACTGCCCAGTATGCAATTTCTCCACTGTGTGGAAAAAACTGCTCAAATGTCGTACTAAATTCCGTACTACAAAATATCAAAGACACAACAAAATCGATTTGACGTGCATATGGTTTGTCTTTCTCTTTCTGTTTCAACGAAAAAAACATTTTGCTCGCCAGTCGCCATATTTATTTTTCATTTCATTTGTGATTTGTCAATTGAAACAGTCGTGTGTGTTTTTGTTTATCGTATTAAAAAAGTTTTGTTAAGTGAATTTCGTTAATTTTTATTTTTCCTGTTAAAGTTATTTAATTATTAATTAGTTATATATCATATTTTAGTGTATATTATAATCATATATATCATTTTTTAGTGTATTATAGTGTTTATAGTTTAAGTGAACATTTTGGTGTTGACAAAAAAGGTAAACCAATTATAAATCATAATCGCGTTATTTAAAAATTGTGTTATGTACGTTTTTTTCTGTTTTAAGTAATAATTTACATGAACAACGTTCTTATTAAACGTAATTAAATGAATTTTTAATGAAATCAATTTGTAATTAAACGAATTACAAACATTAAGTTTGGTAGTTTTTTTTTATAACTCGTTGAAAATGGCGTCGGCGCCATTGTTTCATGTGAATTAACAAATTATGAACCGGGTAATAAATTAAATTTATAAACATTTATTTCGAACCGTTTAATTTTACGTATTTATTTATTACAAACAATTTTAGTTATTATAAAAAATTGTATTTTTTATCAAAAAACTTGATGTGAGATCAAAAAATATCTTTATTTTTTCTTTGGATTATAATTTGTTGTGACTAGACTAGGTGGTACTTTTGGTGCTTGAACTTGAGATGTCAACTTCAAAGTAATTTTTTATGTAATTTATGTTATACATATTCGTGAAATAATCTATTATATTATAAAAAATAAACACTAATATTTTCAACGTACACAACACAATAAACTGAATAAAAAATTGTTGACATTTTATCAATTTGTGACATATTTTGTATTTTATTTTTTTATATTTCGTTTGCTGGAGTCTAGATAAAGCTGTTTTGCTTTCGCAAAGCCGCTTAGCTTTAATATTAGGGGCCAATTTTGAAAAATAATTGTTAATCATAGTTGGCGTATTTATCAGAACGAATTAAAGTAGAGTTGGCTTTAAATAAAACTAAAAAAAAAGAAAGATTTTTATAAAACCGATTGGGATTACAGTGGGCGCTTTCAGGGCACCCAATAGTTGGTAACATGCTGAGTAAAATCGCACCCAACGCTATGAAATGTTTAACACTCTGATGTTAAAAAGTGTAGGCTTTTAAAAATTTATATCAAACAACAATTTACAATAAATTATACAAAAATAATTGAACAAAAGAGGAAATAGTTTCCAAATTTACATTTAATCACCATACATAAGCACAATTTATGTCAAAATATAAAGTTCGGCACAAATCGGCGAAAGCAGCGCTACTCTATAGAAATTATCACGAAATCTGGAGATGTGGTAGCATGGTGACTATACGATAATCAAAGGGGATGAAGTGGGCTATTTAAATATGTATGTGCCATTTCCTTGAATCGGTTGCCTCTGGACATAAATTTTCATAAATATAATATTTTCCTCTAAATTCCGCGAAAGCAATGCTACACTTTGGAATTTACCGCGAATTCTAGAGATGTGCTCGCATTGTGACTATATGGTAAACGGGATGAAGTGGGATATCTAAATAAGTGTGTGCCATTTCCTTAAATAGGTTATGGCTCTGGGCATAAAATTTCAAAAATATAATATTTTCCTCTAAATTCCACGGACGCAATGCCACACTATAGAAATTATCGCGAAATCTGGAGATGTGCGGTGACTATACGTTAATCAAAGGGAATGAAGCTATCTAAAGATGATTAGTCATCATGCTAACACATCTCCAGATTTCGCGATAATTTCTATAGAGTAGCGCTGCTTTCGCCTATTTGTGCCGAACTTTATATTTTGACATAAATTATGCTTATGTATGGTGTTTAAATTTAAAATTGGAAACTATTTCCATAAACATTTACACTTTTATGTGGCCATTTTTTTGTGTACCTACACTTTTTTTAACGTTAGAAACTTCATACCGGTGGAAACCTCGATTAAACTGGATCCTACAACATGATCATTATCTATCGATGTATTCGAAATAATAAAATTTGGTGTGTAAATTTCTGTCTCCGTATTAACGGTAGATTCCAAAATATTTTCCAAAGAGACGAATTTTATGTTAGATGGTGTTACTACATTAGACGCAATCGGTGGTTCATCCAAAACAATGTGACGAATATTTTTAGAAACGGTAGATTCTTGTTGGCTCTTTGCAACCGTTGGTTCTCTGAAACTAAATTTTATTTTCATTTTTCGGCAAATAACACTGATAGTAAGCGAGTTTTGACTTGATATTTCATTAATATTATAAATAAGGTCCATTATCACCTTAGAAAGTTTAGCATGAATTGTAAGGTTTCTGTTAACCTTTCTTGCATAAAACGGTTTCATTTTAAAAATGTATTTGGTCAGTTTATTAAAATAAATAATATATGTTTAACCTGGTATCAAGTTCACGAATAAGGTATAATTTGCCGCAGCAACAATAATGATTAGTTTGTCCAAACACAAAAATATCGATATTGTTTGAAAAAATTAAACAGCTATTTTGAACAATAAAAATAAATATGTATGTATCTGCTTTAGTTATCAAACTGAATGATAGATGTACATACACTGAAATTTTAGTAGTTTTTAAAAAAAAAATATTTTTTAATTTTCATAAAACGTCAATCACACAAAAATACCAAATACAACACCATACAAAAAACGAGTAGGTAATGATGAATGACACGATGAAAAAATATTCCTTGCTTTTATACTCTCACAAAAAATAATTCAACAAAAAAAGTAGCAATTGACATATTTTTCAAAATATTCGCAATAAAAGAAACAGGTTCTTTGGAAGGTGCCACTGTGATCCCAAAATTTATGAGAAGAGTTATATATGAAGTTTCATTCTGAATGTTCCTATAAAATTTTCAAAATATTTTGTGAACCTACTTCAGTTTTAAAATTCACCGAAACCTCCAAATTACTGCAAAATGCTTAAGTATGAAGTTTCATTCTGATCGGACAAACTGGAGATGTGCACATTGCCATTTAGTCTGGACTAAAACCAATCTCGTATACGTCGAAGATATAACAAAAACGGTAAATCAGCTAATCTTAAATAATTAAATAATCTTAGTTTATATTTTACTTGGAACGATGTTGTTTAGCACTTTTATTCAATTTGAATCCGAACTGTTTGTAACTCGCAAGTTAATCTAACTTATCAGATTTAATAATTAATTGTCAAAATATTTTGCCAAAACTGGTTCGAATTTTGTTCCATTAGAATTATTCCAAGATAAACTGAGTTTAGAAAAATAGTTTTCAGTCAGTTCTATTTTGGGTATCTACATTTTAGTTTATTGGTATTAAATGTGAATGAATGTGGCTATTCTCATGCTTAACTTGAATTTGCAAATAATTACAGTGAACCAAATTATCCAGGAACACAAACGTATCTTGGTGGAAAGAAACCGTTTTTAATGGACCACCCGGTATATCTATGGTATATGTCAATAATAAATAGAAAATTAGGTAATAATACCTGTTGCGTTTTACCCAGGTGCAATCATGTTAAACATTATAGTCAACAAGTAAAAAATGTTTTTAAATAATAAATTATTATTGTATTTGGGGCATAATTGAATATTTCCGATAATTAAAAATCGTTTTTCAACTAACACCTATCTCATTACAGGATTAAAACATATTATAAAAATCTTTACATAACTGTTCTCATTGATTTACACTAACAGGAAGAATACATTTATGCAAATTACCTAAATTTATAGAAAACATGATTTTTTTTAGTCGTTCAGTCCTTCACATTTTAATGATGGAACCATTATTTGGTTGTTATTTAACCCCATTATTTTCTTTGAGTGCATTTATTATTTCCGTTTCAATTTAAAATGAAAATTTGTAATATAAGACAACGTCATGTTTGAGGTGTTGTGAAATTATTCATTTTTGTATTAATTACTGGATGTTTAAATTCTAATTAGTATTTATAATCAAAACACACACAACATATAAAATTATTTTTCGAAGTTTGTCTTGTGTGTATAAACCATAAAAAAATGCAAAGGTGAATATGTTGTGGCCAAAGCCTGACTTTCGTTTACCACGAATGTAAACATTGATCTCGAATACATCAAACTTGATTTCTAAAGTGAAAATTAAACTTAACAAACTTGGGTAAAAATTAAATTTCAGAAAACCTACAATGTCTACTCTTTTTGAAGATTTAATCTTTAAATTTATTTGAATCTTTAAAATCTATTTCATTTTTTGGAAATTTTATACTTTTTCATATGATTGTAAAAATTGAAAAACCTAAAAACCCGATGGAACCCACATTTCCACCCAATTTCGTAAGAATCACTCAATTTATGCAAAAAGCTTATGTATTTAAAAGCTTATGAACTGTCATTCCGAATTTTTGGTGGAATAAAGTTTATTCATGAAACTCGGCATTTCCGGTAAAATTTACAAAATGTTTCTTTGTTGGAAATTTAATTAACAATCTTGCTGTATTTTTTATTGTTTTTCATAGATGAATAATACTTCTCAAAATAATTGCAAAAAACGGAAAAGCTCCTGTGGAAGCTGCTACTTCCGGTTGCCAATTTTATCCAAACTCTTTGAAATCTCCCAATTTATAAAAAAGCTTAAATATGAAGTTTCATTCCGATGAAAGCTCTTCTCAGTCCGCCTGGTCTATAGAGAGGACAGAAACGTTTGGTTTATACGGAACCACACACACACACACACATACATAGACAAACATATTACAGTTAGCCGATAGTTTCCAGCCAAAAGTAAAAGAAATCGATAATAGTTTACAACCGTGACGCAGCCGTTAAAATTTTAGATATTTTAAAATTTTGAATGTATGATATATTCAAACGAGTTTTCAAACGAGTTTGCTATTCATCACTAACACAAAAATGAAATTTTTTCTGCTGATATTTTTTGAAACCAGCCGATATTTTAAAGCAAATTAATAATTCTCAGCAGAAAGTTTTATGAAAAATTAAAGAATTTATGAAAAAGAAGAGAAAATATTTGTTTAAACGTTTCGAAACGAAGCAAGTTAATTCTCTTTAAAAAACGATTTGCGTATGTACATAATGCAAATTCAGGGCAACATATAAAAAATCGCCTACGTTGATAGCATTCCATAAATTTTTGAAGTCATTTTAACGTGAAATGTTTTCAGTTTTTTAACAAAACGGTTAGAAAAACTCACCTGTAACTACCCCCGTCAGTAGCCAACGCCAGTTATGAATCTTGTTCTTGACCATACTTCAGATCATTAATTATTTATTTGTCTACTGATCTTGCAAAACGCATTCTAATTTCGGTTTTGGTCCGATTATCGATCAAGAACGAGTGGAGCCCAAAATTTTTCAATGGGGCATTTGATTATGCCATAATGAGTCTCAAATTATTTGTTGCCAATTGATCTTCTTTTACGTTCGAATTTGATTTTTGTTGGCTTTTCGATTTGGGTTCTGTTAGCTTTTTAATGATAAAGCTTTCCTAGAGCGAGAGTTACGATCCTCTGCACATGACGCCAACCAAAACAACGTAGAATTAGGATCTACTTTTCAAAAGCGCGCGGATTGATACCATACAAATCCACGCACAACAAAAATGCATAATATGAATAAATACCTTTATGCATATTTTGCTGACACATTAGATCGGATTTAAGTACATATTATTATTTAGCATTAAGTTATTATTCGATTGGAGAACATTAAATAAAATTTAAATTGTGATAAAAAATAAGTTAATTAAAAAAGAGTTTAAATAAATAAAATAATTTAGAGATAAATTATTTTTTTATTAATAAATAGTTTTGTGTAAACAGAAGTGGCGCAGTTGATAGGATATTTAAACATCCAAAAACCTACTAAATAAATAATTATATAATTTAGAAGTGTAACTAAGAGTGTGTTTCAATTGGTTAGAAAGTAAAAAATTGAGTTGAAACACACACTAACTATATCGGAGTAATAAGTGCTCGTGTCAAAGGTTTATTGGCATTAAGTGAATATAGACATATACAAAAATAAAATAAAAATCAAGTGATATAATAAATAAATCAATAATATATTTTTTTTCCTGATATCTATTGCCCCGACCAACGGTAAGTAATAGAACATAATAAACAATTAACATAAAAATACGACCAGGCGTACGTACCTGTACAGTAAAAAATAATATTTAATAAGAGCTGAAGACAATTTCGAAGGTGCATTGAAATTGAAAGATGCATAAGATGAACGCAGTTACAACAATAGCAGTCATCACATGGTAAGCGATTTATTGTTCGGAAATTTCCCCCTACCCAAAAGAAACAACTTAATATCGCTTCTGCTGATAATTCCATTTGTTTTTTCAATCAATTGTCTCTTGGTATTGGCTCTCATCATGATCTTCTTGTTTTTTCTGTTAATTTTTGCTCGACCTAAACCTAAAAGTTTCAGCTTTAGGGATTTTTCTAAAATTGATGAATCTCACCTTTCATCAACTTGTGGCCCTATTTGTTGGGACAATATTTTTTCTCTTTCTAATTCTACCGATCAAATTGACTATTTGAATTCCTCTATTAATTATGTATTTAATAATTGCGTTCCTCTCACTACTGTTTATTTCAGACCTAGATCCCCCCCTTGGATTTCGCAAGAGATCTTGAGTGCTATTTCTGTTCGTTTTTCCAAATATCGTCTTTGGAAAATTAGCCCTAATTCTTTGTCTTATCTAGCTTATAAGAAATCTCGAAATAGAGTGGTAGGTTCAATTCGTATTGTTAAGCAAAATTTTTTCAAAGATAAGTTAGATCCCTCACTTTCCTCTAAGATATTTTGGCGTAACATGCGCAACTTGGACGTTGGTAGTTGCAAAGGGGCTGCTTCTGTAGATTTCAAAGCTAATGACTTTAATCTTTATCTTATTAACTCTAGTCCTTCCCATGATATTTCTAATATTGATTTAGTGTCCGTCGAACCCCTTAATTCTTTTTCGTTTACCAATATATCTATACTGTTGATTTGCATTCTGCAATTTGGAAAGTTAAATCGCAATCCACTGGTCTAGATATGGTTAGTTTAAAATTAGTTAAGCGTATTTTTTCTTTTGTATCAAGGTACTTGTTACATATTTTCAATTTTATTTTAACGACCTCTTCATATCCCGCTCAGTGGAAGATGAGTAAAATTATTCCTATTCCTAAAATTAGCAATCCTTCTGAGCTTTCCCATTTCCGCCTTATTAGCATTTTAGGTTCTCTGTCCAAGGCGTTTGAAGTGGTAGTAAAAAACCAAATTCAATCTCATATCGGTAGCTTTAATTTGCTTAGTCTTTTTCAATCGGGTTTTAGAAGGTTCCACGGTACTACCACTGCTTTACTGAATGTTTGTGATGATATTCGTTGTAGTATGAGTAAAAGAGAAATGACTTGTCTTACTCTGTTAGATTTTCCTAAAGCGTTTGATTCAATTAATCACCAAATTTTGTTTAATAAGCTTATTTCGAACTTTAATTTTTCTCTCCCTGCTGCTAAATTGATTTTTGACTATATTTCGGGTCGCTTTCAGGCAGTCTTTTATGACAATTCTTTTTCTGACTTCTTACCTGTTTCTTCTGGCGTTCCTCAGAGGTCGGTTCTTGGACCTTTACTATTCTCAATGTATATTAATGACATTGCATGTTCCATTCGTCATTCTTCTTTTCATATATTTTCTGATGATGTCCAAATATATAGGAGTAGTCGCTTGGATAATGATTCCATTCACTCTAATATTTCTCTTATTAACGATGATTTGTTAAGATTTTATAATTGGTCATTATCTAACCGAGTCGCTCTTAATGCTAGTAAATCCCAGTCCATTATAATTTATAAAAAATCTATAGATACTTCCTCTTTTCCTGGAATTTTTCTCGGTGATTCTTTAATTCCATTCTCTAATACTGTTAGAAATTTAGGGTTAATTTTTAATAAAACTCTTACTTGGGGTGATCATTTGATTAAGGTTAGTAAAACGGTTTTTGGAATGCTTAGTTGTTTGTATAAAGTTGTAGGGTTCACTGATACTAATTTTAAAAGGCGTATGTTCCTCTCGCACCTTCCACATTTTCTTTATGGTGACGTTGTTTAGTTTGGAATGCTTCAGGATAATATGAATGTTCTCCAAAGATGTTTCAATGCTTGTACTCGTTTTATTTTTAGTATTAGAAAATATGATCATATTTCTCCCTTTTTAAATTTGATCCTTGGCTGTAGTTTGGTAGATTTTTATGAACTTCGCGTATGTCTTTTTATTTTTAAGCTTTTCAGAACGAAGCAACCTCCCTATTTATTTAATAAGTTATTGTTCAGTAGGTCCCATTCTTCAAATTTACGTTTATTTCCCCCTATAAACATGTGCAGATCTTTAATTACGTCCTTTTCTGTTAGGGGTATTTCTCTTTGGAATTCTATTCCATTAGATATTAAGAGGTCAGCTTCGCCTAAATCTTTTAAAGCGTGCTATTTAGCGTGGCGCGCTTGAATGACAATACATATAGTTCTATTTTTGTAATAATACTTTTGTATTTATTTGTATTTAGTCTATAAGTATTCACTTCTTGCAGTGTTCTCTGTAACAAATGAGCTTGAGCTCAATACGGAGGGTACTAGCATGGAGTGGATTTGTTTTCTGAAAAAATCTGAGGTTTTTATGCCTAATGGAAGTATTTTTTTTATTTTTTTTTTTTTTCATTTATATTGCTTCCATATGTGCTTTTCGTTTACCAAAATTTTTAATGGCAATGAATAAATAAATAATATCTCACGGAAGTTCTACGGTTTATAGAACTCCAAAATAAACATAAAAAATAAATTTATATAAAAAATTTTCTTCCCAATAAAAATGTTACGGAATTTCTACGGTTTATAGAATTCCAAAATAAAAATAAAATTATATATAAAAAGGAAACTTTTCTTCTCAATAAATAATTTATGAAATTTAAATAAATTCTTCAAAGTTTCACGATAACCAGTAAATCAAAAAATTTATGACTGAAAAGAGTAAATTAATCGAATTAAAGACGGACATAGAACCCTCAGAATCAGGTCACAGAATTATTAAAAACTAAAATTTTTCAATAGAAATAAAAAACTTGACAGAAATTTTAACTCAATATTTAAAATCAAGGAAAACTTTATTCCGATACCGATAAAATATCAGTAAACGGCGACTGCAATATTAACTGTACAAACGACTTATTCAAAAGCCTCCGAAACCCGGACGCGATAAAGGATTTGCCTAAATATGAAGGTAGTAGGCACGCTTTTTGAATTTATCGAAAACGTGGAGGAAATCCTAAGTCTGTGCAACCCGATAGATGGTCATCCTTGCTCGAAGATATTCCTTAGAGCCAGGAATAAAGTCACGGGCGACGCTAATGAAGGGCTGACCATGTACGGCACTCCATTAGAGTGGGAAGCTATAAAAGATAACCTCACTATGTAGACAAGCATAATGAGACTAACCTGGTGAGGGACTTGTATAGTACCTCACAAGGTAGTGACACATTGGAGAAGTACTTTGCGAAAATAGTTGATATCCAAAGTACAATTATAAACCACGTCAAGTTGAATGAAACAAACTCAACTGTGATAAACACAAAACGTGATTAATACCAAGACATGTGCCTCAATACATTCTTGGCAGGGCTTAGAGAGCCTATGGGGACAATGATTCGGGCTATGTAGCCTACATTTCTCACTAAGGCATTTTCAAACTGCCTCAAAGAACAAAACATGTCTTACATGAAAAAAGGGACAAACATCAACATTCTACCTGTTCCACAAAGAACAGTGCAGCCTAAAATCCTTCACGGATTTCCTTCACGGAACAATATTATCCTAGCGTGGGCCGCCAATATTGACACAAAGGGCTGGTCCTAGCTATGGTTTTCATCACACACCTCAATATTACAACCATAGGCCTTTCACCAGGCAGAGTCCAATTGGCAATGGTAACGGCCAAAGCAACAACATGTTTAAGCCACCAATTTATGATTGGAAAAACAATATTCAAGTATTAACCCTAACCATAATCAATATAATCGATATTCAAACGGTGACAAAGTTACGAATTCCAACCGAGGATCAACAACCGGAAGCAACAGAAGAGTGCTGTGAAGAAGAACCTCCTCTATACTTCCCTGACCTCGACGAAGGTAAGGTTGACGATGAAAATTTTACGATGTAACGATCACCAAATAGACCAGAAAGTTATGGTCTACGGACTCATGGGATTTAAAACAAAGGAACCTTTGGACTTCCTTCTTTTTAAATTTCATAAATATTTTGATGGTCTAATTGGTTTGGAGACGATGCAACAACTAGGAATAACTTTAGACCTTGCCAAATCGATTCTCAAAACCGACAAGATCGAGAGCCCACTTCTATTCAAACCAAATTATTCATCTAAGCGTTATACTATATTACCAAGAAGTAAGCTACACATCAACTACAAATAATGGTAACCTAATTATTCCCGAAGGAATATACCATAGTAGAAATTGGTACGCACCTCTGGAAATCGTTAATTATAGCAACAAAGAGCACACTTTCGTGATTGAACAACCGATCAGGGTCGAGCTGTTTAAAAAATATTTCCGAGTTGAATCTCACCACTGCAATGTGCAAGAATTGAGTGAACAACAAGACGAAGATATTTCAAATCTTATCAGAATTGAACATTTCAATTGTGAAGAAAAATCAGCTATTATTAAACTTTGTCACCAATACGAGGATCTATTTCTTAAACCGGAGCAAAGATTGTCATTCACTAATGATGTGAAGCACGAAATAAATTTAAAAGAGGATAAACCTATTTGTACCAAGAGATATCGGTACCCGTTCGTCAATAAAGAGGAAGTAAAGAAGCAAATAGGCAAAATGCTACAGGATAGAATCATCCGTCCCAGCTTCTCTCCTTGGTCATCGCCCATATGGATCGTGACAAAAAATGCCGATGCAAGTGGCAAAGTCAAGTGGCGATTAGTTATAGACTATCGCAAATTGAACGAAAAAACGATAGATGACCGATATCCGCTACCAAACATCACGGATATCCTGGACAAATTGGTTAAATATCTGAGGATATC
The DNA here is from genome assembly GCA_932526605.1 of Nephrotoma flavescens. Lineage (NCBI taxonomy): Eukaryota > Metazoa > Arthropoda > Insecta > Diptera > Tipulidae > Nephrotoma > Nephrotoma flavescens. Next base: position 194,033,057 of record OW052220.1, read on the forward strand.
TCTAAAACGGCTTTCTCCGTAGACCATGGGCACTACGAATATGTAAGGATGCCCTTTGGGCGTAAATGCACCATCGACCTTCCAGATAGTCATGGACAACGTCCTAGGTGAACTGCAGGGCAAATCGTGTTTGAGCTACATGGCCTATATCATCGTCTTTTCCACCTCACTCCAGGAGCACATGGAGAGCCTTTAAACGAGCCTTTAAAAACGTATTTAATAAATTGCGAAAAGCGAACTTAAAGGTACAAATGAATAGAATGAATTCTTTATAGAGAAATTTCCTTCCTAGGCCATATTGTAACGAGTGACGGGGTCAAACCAAATCCCGACAAAATAAAAGCAATTAAAAACTTTCCAATTCCCAAAACAGAGAAAGAAATTAAAAGCTTTTTAGGCCTATTGGGATATTACCGCAAATTCATCAGAAATTTCTCTGAAATTACCAAGCCCTTAACGGAATGGACGGTAAAGTCATAAATAGGGCAAACTAAGCAAGATCCACCAGCAAGATTGTCGATGGATATGAAAAAACACATTCTAAAAAAAATTGTTGGAACCGGAAAGCAAAAAAAGAAAAAAAATTGCGTACCCCGGGTAAATGTTTTGAGCACTATCACACTGTAAAACATTATTAGTGTTCATTATTTACTTCATTTTGCTGGATAACTAATCGTGTGACAAATTTAAAATCGTCTTTAGTACTGTTTATGTTGGAGGTTGAACCCAGGTTCAACCTGGGTTCAACCTCCAATATAAACACCAAAAGTTAACTTGGAGTTAACTCGACTCAATCCAAAAAATTTCTTAGGTCGAGTTAACTCTGGTTAATATAAACGCCCAGAGTCGAGTCGAAAAACAACAACAAAAAATAATCAATAAATTTAAAAATAAAAATGGCAATTTTTCATATTTTTCTTGTACGAGCGCGTCTGTGTTTAAATTCGGCGGCATATTTTTGTGTTTTTTTCGATTTTTTATTTTTCTTTTTATTTTTTTTTTAAATATGTTTCTATGTAACTAGTTCGAAAGTAAAAGTTAGAATGATTTTTTGCAGGAAAAAATTAGAATGATTTTGACAGTTATAACCTGGTTTCGACTCAACCTTAAGATAACTCTCCAATATAAACACTAGAAGTTAACTTCAAGGTTAACCTGAAGATAACTACAAGTTGACTCGACCTAGGTTCAACCTCTAATATAAACAGTATATTTGTGTGTATGGCTTCCAAGTTGAACCCAAGTTTAACAGCAAAAAACTCAAATTCGTTACTCTCCTCCAGGTCAATAACTTCCACAAGTATATATCATACAACACAGCTAGCAGAAGTACATCACCTCTCGCCGTCGACTCAACACCCGAATGACGATCGCGTCTAACAACATAATAGTTCGAGAGAAAATGCTCTGCAAAAGAGTGCGAGCTTGTCGCAATCATGCGTTTCCGTGATATACATGACATCATACTGATTTTCTAACACCGATAAGTGCATTTCATTCGATATTGATCGAATTCCGTTTGAGTTGTGATAATAAATAGACAATATATGAATATAACATGTGATATTTCAAATGAGGAAATTGTTATAAAACTAAGGATTCATTTCAACACTAAGAGGCTGTAGTTCAAACTAAAATTGCTCTAAGATCATAATTATTTTTCTGCCTTGTGATAAAAAATTTACTTTGCCTTTTACTAAACGGTCATCGCCCGACATTTGTTGAATTAGTGTTTTGTAACATATAGTTGCGAAAACATCCAGATTTTTTAGTATTTAAATCTGTACAAAATTTTTCTCCTTCAATTCGTAAACCCAATAAAATTTGGTTGACTTATTTGTAGACCCGAAATTTTACGATACTTTAAAAAAAAACATAATAAATTTTAAAACCAACAGCAAACTCGCTGTATAAATACACAAAGATATAGACACATCTTTCTTTATAAAGTCCATTTTGAAAATACGTTGTACCCTTTTATATTCTCGTACATTAATTTTAAATTCAAATCACGAGCATAAAAAATTCAAATCGTCTATATCACAAATTTTATAGACGGAATAAGCTTTTGTTAATAAAAATTTCAAACTTTTGCATTATTTTAAACGAGTACGAGTACATTTTATACAAGATAATTTATTTATCCAATTAAAATCAAAAAACAGCAAATTACAATCCTTCAACTCAAAACAAAACAAAATTTAATTAGAATGGATTAAAATTTAAATGATACAAACACACCGTCACTATAGAGCTTTTCTCTAAAGCTGTAAAAGAGTTTGAGGTATAAAAAAAATTGTTTATAAGTTTTGTTGATATCAAGTTTTGTTGTACGTTTTATGTCTGAACATAAGTTTAATGTTCGTCGGGTGAAAAAACTTTACTGTATACATAAAACTTAATTTTGTATTTTATGTTGTTCCTTATTTTAAATATTTTTATGTTTTATTTATAGAGCAAATGGCTTTTTATAAGCAAGCTTTTACTAAAGTAATTTACGTTTCAACAAATTTACAGTCAAATCACTCTCGACTCACCCTAATCAATAAGAATTCTGTTGTAAGAAAAAGGTGCCTGCGTTGCAGTGGGTAGCCAATTTAAATGATTTATTAGTGGATAGGCGTAAAATATTTTAGTCTTTTTTATTATACTTCAGCTGAAACTGTACGGAACATTCCATCGGTTCAGAAAATAAAGATAAATTCTTCTTCAATGGTTGTATGATTCCGCTTGCCCTTGTTTCTTTCAAATTTCTGAGATTTTTAAATTAGAGACAGCAAACAATGAAGATTTTTTGGCCTTTCGAAGAACGGATTTCGTGTAGGGGTGGCTTTCAACCAAGTATAAGTTTTTTGGATGATACTTGTGAAAGTGGACCGGTCGTACTTTATTCCTCCATAATTCTTATTGTAAATGTACACAACTCGATGTTGTCAGTTTCCATGATTTTATTAGGAATATTTTTCAGGTAATACTAGGGTTTTCTTCTACTAAGTCTGCATACCAATACGCCGGTAAATCGCTTACTACGGTAAAAATCGGTTTTGGAGCAAATTTTTCGATCATTTTGCGATTCTATCGCAACTTTTGAAAAATAAATGAATTTACCGAAAAAATTACTTAAAATTGATTTTTACCCGAATATTGGTACGCAGCCAGAGTATACGATTTATAACGTTGAAACAAACAAGTCGTTTCATTTCAAAAAAATTTATAAATTTTTTAATTTAATTAAAATAAAAATAAATCTAAAAAACTTTGCCGATTTCTTTGTTGTGTTGTGAGTCTCCGGGCAGCTGAACTATCGAAGAAAACATTGGTCCTTCGAGGTGGATCAGTCGATCGAATTATATATACAATGATTGCAGTTTGTTGGATGGTAGTGCGTCTCCGCGTAATTCCGAATTGTCGACATGTTGGTGTCGAAAATAGCGTAGACAATTCATCTGGCGTAGAAAATGTCGACTATGCGTAGAGTATGTAGAATATTTCTAGACAATGTAGATTATTACTTTTTTGTTGTTTTAACTTCGGTCTTTCAAGATCAAGTTATTTAAATCCGGATAAAAAAATTAAAAAAATCACCCTGGCCAAAGACCAATTTTCTCGACGTTCGAAGGTCAAAAAAAGTATGTCGTTTGTATGGATGGATGGAATGGATGAACGGATGTCTGTACCGATGATATCTCAAGAACGGCTTATGCGATTCGAATTTTTTTTTCGCCAATCTTCTTTTATTTTTAATTCCGTTCATGGAAATGTTTACGAATCTCCCAATACCATGATATTGCTATACATTTTTCCTATATACTCGTGTAGTATTTCGTTTGAAAAATCTTGGATTAGACAACAATTTCGATTAAACAAATTCACCGTTTTAGCGCTGGTAGCAATTTTTTTTCGTTTATTACTAAAAACTACGGTTGTGGCGCTGGAAGCAGTTACCATTTTTCTCATTCCCATATAACCATGTAGCATATCATTTGGAAAAATACAATTTTTGTATTAACCATTGTTACGGATCTCCGACGACATACACGTGTTGTTCGGGTATGCTGCAGTTGGCTGGGAGAGTTCATGTCGCCGTTATTTAGACCGCACAAATTTTCCACGTGTTTAATATACATAAGGAGGAAAAATCCGTTGTTCACACTAACCCCACCCCGACAAGAATCACCAATTAAAGAGCCGGACTTATTCCATTTTAATAAACTTTATTGTACATTCATAAAAAAAAATGAGGGTATAATTTTACAGATTTAAAATTTATATAGGTATCATAGTAAAATACCGGCTTAAATATTTATACTTAATATTTATGATATCTTAAGATTAATGAATTAAATTATGAGAAGACAAGAGAGTAAAGAAAATCGTATTAAGCAACAAATAATAAACACTGAATATCGGACAAATTATTATTAAAGGATATTATTGCGTATTCCGTATATATATATGTATAAATAAAAGTATACTGTTATCAAAAAAAAAAAACTCACCGAATCCAAAAATGTTCCTTAGAGTACTCTCAGGTTCGTTTTGGGTGCTGTATAATCTAAATAAAAAAAAATAATCGTTTGCTTTTGGAGCAAAAACAAATTCGACCGTTCAATCATATATGTACGTACGCAATATACACAATTTACTTTTACCAGAATTTCAAGATTTCGTAATATTCAGCACTTATAATTTTTTTTTAATTGAATAACTTAAGTAGTAAAATTTTAGATGCACAGAAATTCTGAATATTTATACTTATGTATAACAATTTTTTTTTTTGTATTTTCTTTTAAACGATTATTTAAACAAACACTTTTATCACAATTTCACCGAAACTAAGAAATTGATAAGTAAAGGCAATCACTATCAACCATGTGGCGTATAGAGACGCGTCCCAAATAAAGCGGTATCGGGTGATCTGCTATCATACGGTACAAAGTACCAAGCCCACAATTTGGTTCAAAGCACCGAAATTAAGATTTTTTAATGTTCAGCTACGTAAGACTTATGTCCGTATTAAAAATCCGACATACAACAGTGTAGCTTCCTTATTAATTTATTAAATTATTAAAATTGTGAGGCCCCGCTGGAATTAATTTTTTAATTGAATATTTCGCAAGGTACGATATTTTGATTTCCTTACCTCAGCTCAATTTTAAAAACCGCCCATCCGCTAGGGATTGCGCGGCTTAATAACCAAGGCAAAACCGTTATAACACAAGCTTCCTTAGAGGCCACTCTATAATTTAAATGGATTCGATTAGCGTAACACAAATATTTAAAAATAGTGAAGCAAATTTACTTTTTATTCACTTTGAAGAAAACTATTGTGGTTATAAGTAAACAAAAAATTTTCACCAATTAATTTAAAATTTAATTTGTTTACCAATATCTTTTGGAAACTTTTATTTTTAATTTATTTTTTTATTATATTTTTTTTTTGATGAAACTTGCACGGAAACCTCACTATAAATGATTTACCAATAATTCTGCTCGTTGCAAAAAAAAAATATAGAGTGGATTATGTATATGCAAATATACCTAGGTATATACGTTTAATTGTCTATGTACTGATCAAGAACATAAATACAAACGCAAAACAAAACAAAAATATATTAATTACTTAAGTATGTTACCGGTATCCAAAATATTATTATAATCGTCCCATATACCAGTAAAGAAGAAACGAGATCATCAACAATATTGAGATAACAAAATCTCGTATACGTCCACCTACACTTTAGCATAGATAGGTCGTATTGATCGATTATGTTTGATCTGTTAGTTACATACAACAAACGAAAATGCAACTCTTATACACTCGCAACAATTTACCATGTCATTATGTACTACTATGTACATTATACAGTGTCATAAACAATCTCAAACGATTTAAAACAACAAAACAAACAATAAACCTCATGATAGAGTTCATTGACCTATATTTGGTTTGTTTACGAGTAGAATATGGTACAGGGAATTCCCTGACGTAACATTTTAATCAGCTGGCGTTAGATATTTTATTTTTTATAAAAATTCATATGTATCCAATTATGCAGCCGTAACACCATTTAGTTGATAAATCCACCGTGTTGGCGCTGGAAGCGAATAATTGATTTATTATAGAGTATATAAGTGTGGCATGTCAATGAGAAGGTCTTGAAGAATGTCACCAACCAACTGAAGAATATTAATACTCCAAATTGTAGCGCTGATTCAAATAATTGTTTTCTCGTTCTGATATATGATCATGTGGCAAATCGGTTTTAGATTTTGGACGAAGGCAAATTTGTTTATCAACAATTTATTTCTCAAATTTAGAGCTTTGGCGCTGGTAGCAAATTGTTTTTAAGGGTTTCTCAAACTAAATTGAAATACGCTTGTATTCAAAATTACCGTTGCGGCGCTGGAAGCAGAAACATTTAGTTCGTTCTAAATGGTTGAAATGCTTTAGAAAAGTAACAAATTTATTACCTTCACCAGTTCACAAATCTACTGCTTTGGCGCTGGTGACAAGTTAATACTTTTGTATAGAATAAAGAATAATATTCATATATATATACATGAAAATTTTTTAGAAAACCAATGAAGAGTCAGGAAATTTTTCTTGAGTTGGTCACCACCGACAACCATATATCGATTACAGTCTGCTTTCGTAAATTGAAAATCTGTTGAACATTTTAGATGAATTATATAATTATTAAATGTTTATCGATAAATAAGCATACACCGGCAGTTCGCTTAACTTTAATCCAAGGTATTTAACCTCTGGTTTAATATATAGATACAACACAGTTATCGATGTAATCTACTTCGAGTAGTTAGTCAAGGAATTCGGAAAATTGGAACATGTTGAACACAATTTCTTGCATCCAGAAATTATAAACTGCAATTCTAGTCAGAATCGAGTTCATCAAGGTATATTTTAACGAGACCAAATAAAATCTGGTTACGTATCGGCTTCATCGATAATCATAACATAGTATGAGGCTGAATTCGTTGCTATGAAAGCAATTCTCGGTTTGAACCGTCATTATCCAAATTTAACATCCATTTCTTAAGCACGAGAGTGGAATACACATATGGCGGCAATTGGTTGTGTCCACAATCAAATATTTATGCACGTTGGGTTAACAAGCTTCATACAAATATTGAGATATTTGAGCGATTGTTCCGAAATTGTACTGTGTGATAGCCATTATTTTCCATTCATGTATATAGTCCTCCATGCTAACATAGTTGTTTACCTTTTCTGGAATATTTCTAAAATTGTACTAAGCCAGCTAAATTATATCCAAGAAATAAACATGTTTTCTTATAATTCCTTTTCCCGCAACACTTAGGAGTACATCATTGCCATACGTAAAAACTTGAGTTGAAATTTTTCAAGTGCGTTAGAAATGAAGTTCAATGGAGCCGAAACGGTTTAATTAAGAAAGAAATCATAGAACTATCCTGATTTCTAACAGAAACAATAACTTTCGACATTGCCTACATTCTCTACAATGTCGACGTTTTTTTTAATTGTTTACATACATTCTCTACATATGTAGAATATTAATTATAAACGCGGTGTAGAAAATACGACACAACATTGGATAGCGTTACTCGGACCGGTTTGCCTGCCGATTCTTCTGGATTCCATAGTCAAGTAGCAATATAAAAGCTAAGTTTTTAATATTTTATTTTACTTAAATTTATGTTGTTTTCGTTCTTATAATTTCTGAAAATTGCTTATTTTATAATTGATAAGCAATACAATTATAAGATAACATCGAGCTAATTTTTACATAAATTACATTTTATAAAGAATCTAAGCTTACTAGTAAGTGACAATCAAGTGCATTAAAACAGTGCAAAAACGTGGTCGTATAGTAGCGGCCTTGACCAAACTTAATACTTTTGCGGCCGCAATCGATGATGATACAACACTCGAAGATATCGAAGTTCGTTCATTGAAGATCGAGGAATATTTTAAGAATTTTATTGCAATCGAAAACAATTTTCTCAGGATTCCCGATCAAGGCTCCAAATTTGATGAGTTTGAGGCAAAATATTTCAAAAGTAGGGCGATTTTTGTGCGAGAGATTCAGCAGCGACAATTAGTTGATAGCCATCAGCCTCCGAACCCTGATTTCCTCAATAAAACCATTGCTAAAATCTATACGCTCAGCAAATTCTGTTTTTTGGTGGTCTCAAGGAAAATACTTTGACTCAAACCAATCAAGATAATAAACTTCCAGGTGTTATCATTGAACCGTTTTCTGGAACATACAGTCAATGGCCGTCGTTCAAGGATCTTTATGAATATTCCGTTCACTCACACAATGCTTGAAATCCGTTGCACATAAATTTCAATTATTGAAAAGTTTTTTGAAAGGTGAAGCGCCGACTTGATCCGCTACATTTCAATATCTAATCCTAATTATGAAGAAGATTGGGATAAGTTACAAGACAGGTACGATAAAATGAAAGCCGTTATGAATGCCTTAATTGAAAAATTTTTGAAACAAACTCCTATTCAACAATTCTTTGTTACTGAGCTAAGTGCTTGGGTACGCGAAATGAAAAATGCGATAATTGGTTAATCTTTCTCATTTTAAATAAGCTTAATGTTCAGACTAAAGTGGAGTGGGGGAAATTCTCAGTAGACAAAGATACCCCCTCTCGATGAATTTTTAAGATTCCTAGATAAGCGATGTGACACATTTGAATCATGCGCACCAAGCAAAACAGTGCATAGTAAACATCCATCGAAGATCCCAACGAAAGTTAATTTGGATACAAATACGGATAAGTTTAAATATCCATACTGCATCAAAGGTAACCATCCTCTTTCGTTTGGTGTCCGAGTGTTCATCTAGTATATCCTGTAGGACATGTGGTGAACGACACAGTTAATTGCTTCATGAAAATTCGTCACACAATAAAAGTCCAATCAGCATCAACACTATTCACGCTGAGGTTAATTCACCTAATAAATGATGATAAACCTAAAGATAAAACTCAATTGGCCGATTGACAATTAACAACTCACCCTGTCTGCCAAATTTATAACTTTTCACCTAAATATTCTATTTCAATCCACTCTTGTCAACAGAATCGTCTATTAAAATTTGATTCAATTTCACCGTGTAATCCTGCAATTAATTCAGCGCATTCATCTGATACACTAACTCCCGGGATTTCTAAATCTTCTCCGACCTTATTACCAACTGCCGTAATCCTTGAGCAGGATGCCAAGAGGTCTCATCAAAAATTTAGAACATTATTAGACCCATAAAGTGAGATCCCATAATCTTCCACGCAACCATGCCTGTGTAAGGATCTGTACGACTGAATATATTATCATCCGATAATCTCTCTTTATTCTTGAGAGCTCTCATATTGAAAAATTTAACCTCTGATCTCCCCCTTCAATGATCACTGTGAAGTTACCAAAATTCGAAAACTTTTAGTCATTACATTTACCTGATCAAAACTTCAACCAATCGCGTCCGTTAGATATATTGCTTGGAGCGGACATTTTTATAAAATTATTGCGTCCGGAAAAATATCAACTTGATGACGATATTTCGCTCAAAATACATGTTTCAGCTACGACATCTCTGATAAAGCAACTCTTTAAATTAATCAAAACTCCGTTTCAATTTATGGCTCTGTTACTTTATGCCACGTCGACCTTCATGACACAATTCAAAGGTTCTGGGAAGTAGAGATGAAAGTATCTGAAGCCCAGCTGTCCAATATAAGCTTTCATGACTGGGAACTCAAAAAAATCATTCGTCTATGCTGCGCTAACTATAGCAATCTAATCAATTTCCCCGCAATTCCAAAACTATTCGAGAACTCGTCTTCATTTTATTTTGTAATTCGAACGTTTGCTCAGTGTTTGACACATATATTTTTTGACAAATATAAAAGTAAACAAATTTCTCTGTATTTAACAGGTTCTCAAATAAAACGCGCTACAATGTTTGCCGTGCAATGGGGTTTATATGCATGTTTTCCAGTAGATATTAAACGAATCACCACCGGGTAAAATTTGAAACGCGGAAGTAAGCGAGTAAAAGTAAGTAAAATTAAAATAAATCTGAAAAGACTTTACCGATTTCTTTGTTGTGTTGTGAGTCTCCGAGCAGCTGAACTAATGACGAAAACACGAACACTTTGTGTACTTAATAGTTTACTTTTTGAACAACGAAACAAGAACACGTCAACGCCAAACACAATTGTCTATATACAAATTTAAAAAAAACATCGAAAAATGTCAAATATTTCTACCACAATATTTCAACAATAGGGGCGTAATGGTAGAGTTACTACACTACACCTCCAGGTGAACGGTCATATAAGTGTTGTAGAGTAGTCATAACTGATAATAGTTTCATAAAATCGGGTTGAAGTACGAATAGTATTTCCATGCTGCGCAGAATTTGAATAGCTGTTATTATTCAGCCTAGTAGGCAATGTTTAACCCTTTTGTAGCCTACTATTGTTCTTCTGGCGATAGCTAGAATTGGATGATATCGACTCTATCATTCATTGAAATTGATTATCCTTCTCTTACACTAGCGGCCAAAAGCGGCTCAACCAAAGAATGAGTTTTCAATTATTCACCTTAACCTGCTCAACTTTCAGTAGATCGGAAAAATAATCTTCCCCGATTAATATATCGGAGCCAGCTTACCTCCATTGAAAAGATTGAGCTCATGTTTTTTATGATTTGTATTGCCAAAAATTGTCCATCAATTTTTATTTATTCTTCGTCTTCTATGATAGAGCTCATCTGGAAGCCTAAGTCCAGAAGGGGCCTGCAATTGTAGGTATTACTAAATGGGTCAAACATTTTATGGATGCTGTAGGTATGATATTCCAAGATCAGCTTCTTTGTGAGCATACAATGGAACCGTTTCAATACCGTTACATAAAATTAATCAATTATACTCTTAAATTAAGCCTCTCTCTTGGTTTTTATGAAACATTGGTTTCAGTTTGCTAAGAAATCCCGATAAGTTTAGTTTTTCGCTTTACTATTTAGTGTGGTGTATTGGAATTCTATGGTAATTCATAGTAAAAAAAAAAGTCTGGTGTTGGCCACCACATATTTAGCCCTCCATTTTTACTAGCGATTGATGATCGTATATTGAGCGCCTAATTGCCTGAGTCATTTTGCGCCAATTTTCCTGGTGGATTTATGAATTCTAAGACTGAAGTTCTTATTAACAAGTAAGGATTAAGTTCCTAGCACTTGCACACATTTCGCGTCAGATTTAAAAATAGAAGATTAATAAAAAATAATTTTCTTGTATTAAGCACACAGAAACTTATAAAATTAAATTAATTTAATTCCCAAAATTTTAATGATAATTCGTATAAAAGTTTTTGTATTGAGCAAACCAAACCGACAAACAATTATGAATTACCAATTAAAATATTAAAACTTTAACAATTAAATTAAATTAAACTTTTATTTCCTTTTCAATTGTTTTTCCGTAAATTAAATTTTATTTTCTATTTGGAAGAAATAAAGGGTTGTTAAAAAGCATAACAATTACTTTCGAATGAATTTTGATATCAAGGAGCGTGAAACGTCTAGTGAAAAATTTATACTCATAAACGAGTACATACTTTCAAACGGCAGATTATTTAATATTGATTTTTTATTCTCAAAGTAATTCGGTTACAGAATTAATTGTATTATGTAGTAAGAAGGAGAAAAGAAAAAAAATTATTATTTGGAAATTTAATTAATTTATTTATAAAGCTAAAGTAAGCTAATAGAAGACTTTGACGAGTGTATTTAAACTATTCAATTATCAGCGACTGTATTTTCAGAAATACCAAAACTGACAATACTATCATATTCTCGGGTACTCTTAAGTAAGTGCAATAAATTCGGTAGGTGATCGCGAGGACACTCATCTGAACAAAAAATTATATGAAAGCACATTACTCACAAATTTCTCAAATAATCGTTTTTTTTTATCGCAAATTAGGTATTTTCCGAATAAATGCAATTATACAGTATGTTCAACAAGAGCGTGTACGGCATAATTGTACTTAAAACTATAGGAACAAATATGGGCGGGGCCTAAATCGGTTTTCCATTGATTCCTCTTGGACGCTCTAAAACAAACATTAGTTTAACTGCAACTGTTTAGTGGATAACATACTTGAAAGAAATGAGTGCGATTTACAAAACACGATTTAAAGCGGTGGATTTAATTGGACATCCGAAAAGACCAAAAATGTTGGTAGCAAGTGCAGCTAATTATATAAAAAAAGTCGATAATATTTGTACAGAAGAGGGTTACACGTTATTCAATGTATAAAAATGTTGACAATTTGCCAGATATAGGTAAAATCCGAACCACTACAAAAAAGGAGGATGAGGACATCATACAGTTATTTGATGGAAATTCTTCGCTTACGCTCGATGCAGCTGTGACAAAATTAGCGGAAAAGAATACTAATTTACAAAAAAAAAACCATACGAAAGAACATGCTACGCATATGGAAATACTTTGGTCAAACCACTGGTAACACAAAAATATATAGAAAAGCGACTACAGTGGGCGAATGATCATAAAAACATAGATTTTAAGAATATTGTGTTTACCGACGAGTCAACCTTTTGGGGTTTTAATGATAAAAGGCGTGTTTGGCGAACAAAGCAAAAAAAGGACTGCCCGAACTCTGGAGCACTCGCCTTATAGCTCCATGCATGGGATTGCTTCAACAAGCAAGGTTTTTGAAAATTAATCGTTTCCACACGGAACATAAACACACTTTTCATGAATAAAATTTATTCACGAGGTTTGTTACCATCTATCCTGAAATGCTTTGGAGCGGGGAACTCTGATTGGATCTTGGAAGAAGACAACGATCCAAGACACCATAGCCTACTCTGTTCAAAATTTGAACTCAAAAAGGGCATTACAACATTATCCTTGCAATTTCAGTCACCTAATTCCAATCCGATCAAAATTTATGAGCACTCATGAAGATTAAGCTGAAAATGTACCACATAAAAAATTTGAGCGCTCTAGTGCGAGTGATCCGGAAGATATGGAAAAGTGTATCACCACAGTATGCCGAAAAATTACTTGATAGTATGGGCAAAAGGAGCCAGGCAATTATTAACAGTAACGGTGACTTTACTTTGTTTTAGTTGATAGCGCCCTAGAAAATACAACAAACTTTCATAATGAAAACAAAAAAAAAATCGTAGTTTTATTTTTACTTAGGTTTTTACCGTACACGCTCTTGTTGCACATACTGTAAAATCCACTTTCAATAGATTAATCCGTAAAATGTAAGGAAAACGAGAAAAACATTATTATTCCAGTAAAATTGATTCGTGTAGTTTTATCAATTTACGATATTATTGAACCTATGTTTAGTTTATGAAACTAGAACTGAATTAGTTTGTGATTAAAATCGTTCATTTCTGAAATTTGTGAGTAATAGTTTTTAAGTTCTGAGTGAAATTCAAAGTGCCTAATTTTACAGTAGAACCTTGATTATGTTACAGACAGGATATGTGCTTTCATTAATTTTTTCGTTTAAATTAGTGTCATCCCGAATTTATTGCACTTGCTTAAGAGACACCTTGTATAGCTGTTCCGCAGTTCAACTTAAAAATTTTCGCTAGAACTGAGTCGCGCTGTGCTTTCTCGAGTTCAATCATTACTACACCCATTCGGATCGGAGGTTAAAATTGTCTAAATCATCTAAAAAACTAAACAAGTAACTCAGCAGAAAAACAAAAATGCTAAACTACGCAGAGCCCAGTCAAATTTTACTGATTTAGTAATTTTTCTATTTATTCAATATTTTATCAGATTCAGGGATCATCTATTAATTTATCCATTTTAAGTAAGTTTTTCGGTTGATGATAAATAACCTGTTGGTTACTCATCTTTATATATCGTCGGTTTAGTGCAACAGTGCCACAAATCAAACTTTTTAAAGACAGTTCATACCGCTCGATCGCTGCGCAAGAAGACTTGGTTTGGAGGTAAACAGCAGTAAAACCAAATATCTAGCAACACCCAGGACCATCTCTATATGGCAATTCTCGGAATTGGCGACCACAATTTTGATGGTGTCGAAAACTTTAAATACCTCGGGTTAGTTATAACATCACTGAATGAAATGCAGGCAGAAATAAAAGCCCGAATCGCTGCCGGACAACGAGTTTTCTACGCCCAATCAAGATTATTGCGATCGAAACATCTATCGCAGTCGTGCAAGCTCGCACTTTATAAAGCACTAATAAGACCTGTGCTGACTTTCAGTGGCGAGAGCTGGACCATGACCTCTAGTGATTGTACATTGTTATCTACATTCGAAAGGAAAGTCAGCCGTTCAATTTTTGGTCCAATTAAAGTTGCGAACAACGAATATCGGATTCGTATGAATCACGAAATAAAGCAACTCCTCGGACGCAGCGATATCATCGGATTCATTAAATCCAGTCGAGTGAGATGGCTCGGCCACGTTACAAGGTCCCCAGCCGGAGTACGTCGTAGAGGAGGACCCCGACTACGCTGGCGTGACGACATCGAACAAGATCTGCGACCATTAGAATGTCGAAACTGGAGGACGAGAGCAATGGATCGGGATGGATGGAGGGCCATTGTGCGGGCGGCGAAATCCCTTCATGGGATGTGAAAGCCAGAGATAGAGAGAGAAAGAGAGATTTGAAAAAATCACTCAAAATTGTTTGTATAAACGGTATTTTTCAAAAGTAAATAAAAATATTTTCTGATTATTCAAATAATTTTTTTCTATTCCTACATCTTAAATCGGATCTTAATTTTTATAATTCTTTAATATTTTGCAAATTTCCTTATGATAGTTTCCAATATCTTAAAATGTTAATTCCTTTCGCGAATTGAGTGATTTTTTACATGGTTTTTTACCGAAGTCAAATTTCTGCCAAATAACAAAAACTATACATGTGTGCTAATATACAAATAGTATACATTTAGGAGGAATACTGGCAGCAATTGTTGCGTGATAAAAATAAATTAATAATTAAAATTAATTGAGTAAATAGTCCCATATAGAAAAACATGATTTTTTATGATAGCCTTGGTACTCTAATACAAAAATGCCAAATGGTCGGTTCCTTTGTTCAGTCATATGAATAACAAGCAATAACTGCAACAGTTGTTGCACGAAACTTCAATGAACAATTTTTTTCTACAGAAGTCAAAAGTCCCATATATAAACATGGTTTTTTATGATGGCAGGCCTTAGTATGCACTTTAATACAAAAATGCCAAATGGTCGGTCCCTGGGGTCTGTCATATCAATAACAAGCAACAACTGCAACAGGTGCTGCATGAAACTTCAATGAACAATTTTGTTCTACAGAAGTCAGAAGTCCCATATATAGATATGGTTTTTATATTGGTTTTTTAATAACTGCAACACCACTTTATGGCCACAATATGGGACAACTTTTGCAGTTATTGCTTGTTATTGATATGACCGACCCCAAGGACCGCCCATTTGGCATTTTTGTATTAAAGCGCATACTAAGGCCTGCCATCATAAAAAACCATGTTTATTAATGGGACTTTTGACTTCTGTAGAACAAAATTGTTCATTGAAGTTTCGTGCAACAACTGTTACAATAATTGCTTGTCATTTGAATAACCAATATACCAATATAATAACCAACCAGTTAGCATTTTTGACATTTAGTATATGGGACCGACCATTTACTATTTTTTTACTTTAGACTTTGTTATGCTTTAACTTACAAACACGGTTTTTTTACGTTGCACATATTTAGTACATTAAAGCCTTACTTTCAAATGAATGTTTCGATTAGCTGCGATTTTCTGAAAATAATCGAAGTGATTTCGCGATAGCTTTTCCAAATTTGCCCAATTTATTATTAAAAAAATAATTTTTTTTAAACAAATAATTTAGATTTAATAACCCTCTAAGTATAGCAGAAAAAATCTATCATAAATTTGTATAGTTTTTTTGTATTACCGTTGTTCTGTATAGTTCTGTATAATAACGGAGTAGTTCAGAACTATGCAGAACAGCGATATTTCAAGAAAACTGTACAACTTTTATGATGGATTTTTTCGGTTATATTTAGAGGATTATTAAATATAAATTAGTTAATTAAAAAAAAAAACAATTTTTTTAATTTTAAATTGGGCAAATCTGGAAAAACTATTGCGAGCTCAACTCGATTATTTTAGAAAACCGTAGCTGATTGTTTTACAATTACACAATTTTATTTGTATTCGCCTAATTGTTTTCTAATTTTTGTGTCAATATTTCGATTGATTGCATATTTTTATTTTTATTCGCCTAATTGTACTCTATTTTTATTTTACCTAAGAAAATTTGTTTTTTTTTTGTTAACTATTTGATAGGCATGGTTTTTTACCTTATTTGCTAGAATTAACTACATAAAAGAGTATGTTAATATTTAATTTAATGAATTTTTTCTTCTAGTTATGGGGTCACGTGTATGATTCTTAGTTATAGTTGGACCTGGAAGGCGGCACTGTTGTCGAGATCCATTTTTTTTGTAATTTTCCAATCAAATATTTTTTGAATTTTTCACATCAAAGACACATACATAATCCAAAACTTGCAGTCTTCCAGCACAACTCAATATTTTTTAATTCAATAATTGATTCTATAATCTATAAGCGTTGCATTCAAAAGTGACCGTTTGAATAATCTGTGGCATTTGACTTAATGTTCAGACCGTAAGAGCTTTAGTTTTACTCATTGTTGACCATTTGCATAACAGTTACACACCAGCGGGTCTTTAGGATTTGTGTATTGGTCGAAATGGTCCAAATAGAGGTCAACAAGCTCTTACAGACTGACTGGTTGAGCCTTAACGCATCAACACATGCGTAAGTACAGTGCGTCCTAGCTTGGCACTGTTTTGGCATTTCCTAATATTGTAATTGCGTGCATTTGTATTGTAATGTAGAAAACAAATTTTAATCAAGATACGCAGAATATTCAGGCCGTACGGAACAGCAGAGCATCAGAACACTATACACACAATGGAGACGCCCGAGATCGGATAACAAACGTGAGCGCAACCGAAATTCAAGAGCAACGCAATTATCGCCTTCCAGCAAATGCGTTGAGACAAAGGCAGTACCGTCAACTTGGCACTGACGCATACAGAACACAGAACCGACACCGAACATTCAATATTCGATACATCCGACAATTGTTATTGCGCGAACCATTAAAAGAGCTTATGAATGGTGTGACTACGGTTTCAAAATTATTTTTGTGCAAAATACGTATTTTCGCGCTTCCAAATGAGGTGTTTTGGCGCAAATAACATTGTTTAGAGCAACGAAATTTACTTCATGGGCGATGAACAAGAACGCGTGGATCATGATGCCTTTACAATCACAAGGAACAAATCGAGGAAAGGGAAATAGTGGCATCATTTTTGAATAATTACATTCAGTTGGTTCGATTGTTTAAAACAGTGTCAAGCGGTTTACAATGACATTCACGCGCTCATACTCAAAACCGACAAAGTTCCAGCTGGAGAGCACGCCGACCGATTCAACGCACCAGCTATAAAATAAGTCGCTGTTGTTATATCTGGCGATCAATTTGAGCGTTGAGACATCAGAATCTAGCGCACGGACAACAACATTCAGATGATTGCAGACACACGCCACTTGTAGGACGCTCTACAATATCCATTGTTATTTTGGGAAGGAGAAGATGGATGTCAAATTAATATTAATTTATGTCTCTTATTACGTTTTCAACATTTCTTCATTTTTTCATACATTGAACGTGTCAAAACCAAAAAACAACTGCCAGTGCTATGAGCTATTATTCATACCGGCTAATGATTCGATGCAATCAAGACGGCAGATGTTTCATCAGTACATCGTGGACATGAATGCGAAGATCGAGAGCGAGCGATTACGATATATCTACTGGTATCAAACAATTCGTTTGAGAGATGCTGTTATTGGTAACGTAACATCAACAAAATTGGAAACGCGTCAATACTTCCATCCACACTTATTGGCAGTCCACGTCATATGCAATACGTTTGTTGAAACAAAAAATAAAATCATTGATTAATTTAATAAGTACATTGCACGTTTTCGGGCCAACTCCGGTTATCCATTGTATCATCTTAGAAATACAGAAAATGGGGTTAATTCATTTACAATGCAAATGTCAAACATTTGCAACTAGATTGACGTTGACAAACAGTGGGTAGTACAATGTTCGCCTCTATTGTCTAAACTTACAAAGCTCACAGTTTTGTAGTTTTCGTAAGTCAATCAAGTATATTTCCAAATACGTTCATAAGAGCAGCGATATGACAGTATTTGCAGTTGAAAATGTGAATGGAAACGATGAAATAATACACGCTACCAGATGGGTAGATATATCAGATGAATAAAATGTACTTAAACTAATTTTAATTTATAGTATAAGATTTGTCAAATTTGTAAAACCAACTTAAATTCCTTTTTCAATAAACTCTTGAAGTGAACGGATCTATAGAAGGTTCAACTAGCACGATAAGTTAGTACCGTTTTTTTACTGGAAGTTTCTACGGATAACCATATTGCTGAAGCCTATAATTGAAACTTGTTTGGGGTGGCTATACAATTTTGGGACAACAAAGGGCCTACTTATCCAAATAATCTTCTGGGATACCAAGATATTGCTGCTTCACCACGTTGGATTAGGATTTCATTCTACAGTCGCAGAGCATTAATACCAAAAACGGAAAAACCAAAACTAGTTACTAATAATTTATCAGACACCAATCAATCAATTTGGGTTCATATTTTTCCAACAAAATTACTATTTGTATGAAAAATGAAGTGTTTAATTACGTGTTAAAGACACTTGGTTTTAATGTAACTCAAATATGAGCTTATGCATTAATGTTACAATATGTGTTACCCCACCCTACACAAAATATATTTTATGTTATTTAGTATTTATATTAAGAGATATAATCTCTATCAATTACTTACCCTATAATCTAATAAAGTCGTCGTATAACAACTGAAATCGTATACAATAAATCCAAATTAATTTGGGACGAGCAGAACTCATAAATCGTAGTGTAATTGCTTGTAGTCAGATTAAAATGACATAAATTGTAAGAATGTTTCAATAAATTTTAATTTTAAATTCATTAACGAAAATGATTTTTATTTTATTTGGTGTGTACAGGGAATCAATTATTCTTGTAAGAGAATTAGTTAAAATAGTTTATGAAATTTTATTGAACTAATAAATGACTGGTCAAAAGTCCATAAATGGACATACGTAGTTACCCGCGTGGTGCACGTATAAAATATGTACCACAAAATTTTAATTTACTTTTTTATTATATTTAAATAATCGTTAATAAAATTAATCTAACTAGACGTTGGTGGTGTCTAAATTCATTATAATATTAAAATTTTTACCTGTTGAATTTCGTTCTCGGACGTATTCGAAGAAAAATTTACTCCCAATAAGACATCTATATCTTGCGTCCTCCGAATTTCGAATCCGCTAATATTTAGTTTCTGCATTAATATCATCTCATTATCATTCAATTTGATCGCGGCATAATTGTTGCAATCATTATCACTATGTAGTTGAATCGGGCTTATGTACGATTTATCGAAATTTGATATTTCGAGTTCAACCTTTTTCTCTGTTTTACTCACAAATTGATATCCGATACCCTTTTACCTGACATTTCCCAAAGTTACTTTTAATGCCTATAAAATTACCTTCCGAACGCTGCATCTAATAGCTATTAGTTCTTATTTATTACTATTGCAATTCCTCACATTTATGATAGCGGTAGGTAAACTCGGCATACAACGTGCTTTATATATTGCAGATCGATGCTTTTAAATGATATACAGCTAAGCGGATTTGTTTAAAGCAGTCTTTTAGGCGTAGGCGGAACGCAACAAATATTTTTTAAACGTTATGTCTGTAGTGGAGCAATTAATAAACATTTATAATTAACATTTAAATAGTAATCTTTGATTAATTTTATTTTTTTTTTTACGAACATCTACTATAATATACAAGTACAGTTTGTGTTTTGGTTATGTTACTAAATTTATTCTACGGCTCATTTGGATATAAAATAAATAATTAAATTGAAACTAAAAATTACTAAATCTATTGCTCGATATCATCAATGCCAAGCAGCCAAATCCGAACTTCCCTGAAAAATTTGTGCTTCTGCACTGATGGGACCATTTTAACGTAGTTCAGAGTTTTAAATTAAAAACAATAATGTTAACACAATAACATATAATTACAGACGTTTATGAAAGTCTAAAATCAGATAAAAAATTAACAATATAACCTTAAATTAAGTTATATTAATTTAAATATGCTGAAATATTTTCCTAATCATAAAATTTTCAAGGATCAAAAAACATTCTAGTAGATTCATATGTATACTTGACAAGTAACTCTACTTGGGCCAGCCCGATTAAAATTCTAATGGGGCTCGTATATCTAAAACAACATTCCATTAATTTCTTTAGAATCAAATTTACTACGAAACTCCGTTCTGCAATTGAATGTCGTTTTAGATATACGAGCCTCATTAGAATTTTAATCGGGTTGGTCCAAGTAGAGTACACATATAAGTTTACCAAAATATTATAGTGACAAGTTTGCCGAGCGGTAAAAATCTTGAGAAATGAAATTTCTAAGAATCAAGATTTTTTCGAAATCATGGGTTTCACAACGATGTCGTGTTAGGTGTTTAACATCCATTAAAATTGTATTTTGGTTCGTACTAGTAAAGTACATATTGTATAGGAATTTAAACCATCTATCTTTTTTAATTTTAGTTGTAATGTAATTATTTTCCGATAATTCTCACTGTTATTTGACGCTACTATTTTTATTTTTTTTTTTAAATAAAATCTGTGAACGATGTTTGTTACTTCTAGCGTAACATAATTTCTCCACAATTTTACGGTCATTAGAATAATGAATTTTGATCAAATTGAACCTAAATAAACATTGTGAATTTAAATTATTTGTAAACCTTACAATGTTGTAAAATCGCCTAAATGTTCGCAAATCACTAATGCATCTTCACATTTTGTTTTATTTTGAATTATAGTATAAACTTCAAACTTCTCACTATAGAAGTTTGAATTTTTCCCTAAAATAGTACTAACCGCCATTTTTATAATTTAGGATTAATTTAGGATAAGGTTCATTGGTATGACTGATGTTGTATTATTTTTATATTGGAATATTGTCTATATATATAGAACAATACCATATAGGTGTACTACTAGCGAATTACTGCATAGCGTACGAAATTCGATTCTTTCGCACAACTAACTTTTCGTGTTTTACGAATTTATTATATTTTTACTTTGGTTTTTCGATTGTAATGGTGTATGTGATTGTTCTGTATCATTTATTTTCAGCACTCTCGAATTAAATACACAACCGTAGCAAATTCTTCCATTTAGCGTCAATCTGTATCTATATGACAACGATTATGATGACATTAGTCGTCGCAACCTCATGAGAAGGCTGATTTTTTCAAATCATTAATCATATCCGTTCGAAGCTGATTGTTGTGATTCTTACATATTTTTCATCTATATGTCAAAAATTAAAATTTATCCGCGATCCAGCGTTAATGGAACGAAAAGTATGGGGTGGTTGGAAAGTTGGTTGTGTATAAGTAAGTGTCGATCATCACAGTCGATTATCAAATCTGGATTTTGAAAACCGGGATTTTGAAACCGGGATTTTGAAAACCGAGATTTCGTAGTACACCCGAAGAAAACAGCATGGAGTTGCCGCCAATTGAAAGGGGTAGAACCATCAGTTCGAGTTCCACAGCATCTCCGTCACCCGATTTTTTGGCCCCATTAAATAAACTTGTCGATAAGGTGAGTAATATACCTGTAGGCATAGTCAAAGGTACGGAATATCATTTTGGTGAACAAGTTGCCATATTTTTAAGAGGGCTGAATTAACAGCAAAAATATGAAGCGCAATTCTACTTCATGACATACATGAATAAAGTTGTTAGAAACAGAACAAAGTAAAATTAATTTCTGTGATTTTTGATTTATTAGTAATGTAAAAAAACTCCGATCGTTTATTAATGAAATAGATTCAGACAAAACCCCATTGCCATGGTACTGACCAAACGGTCATAAAATGCTCGGTGAGCTCATTGCGCAAATTTGTTGCAGCAAAAGACGTATTGTAGCTACCTTGTTTTGATATTGAAGGCAATTCCCCGGTCCTCCTCCAATCACCAGGCCGAAATTCTTCACTTTCCAGATTATCTTGGTCCACTAGAGAAGTTGGGTAGTATTTTTTTTGATAGTGTAGTAGATTTTCTTTCTCCGCCAAACAAAATTTGTTTAAGCACACCTTTGTTTTCAAAATGTTGTCCAGAGTATCTGTCTCTATGCTAGTTCGCAATATCCTCCAGCAGGCAGCTAATATGCCAAAGACGTTTATAATTGCTTTTCAAGCCTTCGATTGTCTATAATTGAAAATCCTTTTCTAATAGCTCAGGTTTCCAGACGGTTTTCCTGAAAATGGGGTTAGCAAATATGTCTTTAACCCGAATGCTTCATCCCCCAATAAATATTATGGCAAAATTGGGCCGCCAATAAAAATTTCGCCATCGTGAGGCACGTTTAATGTCTTGTTTTCCAATCTTCTGACAATTTTAGAATCTTTAAAGACTCCTCCGTCGCTTTGACGACCTTGCGATCCCGCACATCCATGCAAACGAATCTGTAACGACAGTCACAAACCGCTAACAATACAATTGAAAAAATTGCTTGTAATTATAATATTCAGAACCAGAATGAGGTGGTGCCTGCAATATAATTCAAAATTTAAAAACACCGGAATGCTGAATGTATAATATAATACCTGAATTGCTATATGCTTCCCATCGATTGCACCAATGCAATTTAAAAAATTCCAGTGCTACCTAAATCCCAATTCCCTATTCCCAGCGAAAGGGCTTTGCTCAATCCCATATTCCCAGCAAAAGACAGAATAGTGCCACAGGTGTTTAAAAATTGTAGTAGTTTGGTTGGGAGTTTGATGTCTACCAAACGTTGTGTCCACACTCCATTCGTAACATCATCGACTTTACTACTTAGCAGATACAACAACCATGGATCTTTCAAGCTGCCACGATATGCCATTTTCGTTCCTCATATATAATCTTTCAATTGCCTCAAATTGCTGAACTAGAATTTTTGGCCATCTGATAAATTTTTGTCACCCACTTGCTTAGTAAATAATTCAAAAAACCGTTGCCAATCTGTATATGTCCCTCCAAAATGGTGCTAATCTAATTCCGGTAATTTCACATTGCTAACTAATTACGAATATGGAGTGATTGCTTTTAATTATTGAAAAGACTGCTCCTTGGCTCATATCATCTTTCAATTACTTTTCTGGGTCTCAAAATATATGGCCCGACTCCATGATATCCTGATTCTCCTGTCGGGTCTAGAACTAGTAGTTTACTTTCGTTTAAACCGTCTTTGCTTCATCTATCGTAAATGGTCGATTCACAATAATTGTTGATGTCTTGGATGAACTGTTTTATTGCTGCTAATGTGTTTTTGAGGGCGTCAGCGTCATTTATTATTACATTTATTTTTCACAATCAATGATAGTTTTAAACAAATTTCGCACATCAATTCACGTTACTGATTTTTATTGCATGAATTTTATAAAAATATGAGCTTTATGTCATTAAATGCAACTAAGTGGTGCTCTTATGTCATTTTGTATAACACCAATCACAAATAAATTCGACGGCAAAATAATGTAGCCAGTTACAATTATTTTGCTGATCCGGTTCGAAGGACTAAATTGATGAGTTTCAATTTTATGGGGAGTTTGTCGTAAAACATCAACAAATTTTAGGACAAATTTACGACAAACTTCATACGATTATATAATCAAGTGAAGTTTGTCATAAACAGTTTTAAACACAAAATTTCCTTTTAAACGTAATTTACCAGTGTAAATCCTTATTTCGTTTCGTATAATATAACTTCAGTTTAAAATAAGATGATTTGCATCAATTTGATTATATTTTAAATTAACTAATAACAAAAATTGTATGTGTTAATTTTCTTTACAATTCTGAGAAAAAAGAACAAATTCATTTATTTTTCACACAACCATTGAGACGACATTTAGGTTACCACGGCTCGAATGGGTGTTTCCACTTTTCGCTAGACCACACCAAATTAAAAAACACGATGTTTTTGAAAAATCTAGAGGAACAATGGGCTGGTGGCTTCATTGGACCTTATTTTTACGAAAATGTACGTGGAGATGCAATAGTCAGCGCTACCGTGGCATGTTAACTGGATTCTTGTGGCCAAAATTGGATGAAATTGACTTAGATGACCTTTGGTTTAAACAAGACAATGCCACATGTCATACAAATTGTGAAATATTCTGGCAACCACATTCGAAGATCGCATAATTTCAAGAAATGCTGATGTCAATTGGCCACCAAGGTTATGCTATAGTGTATGCTCTTTTTGCTTATTTAATTAGCACTGACTTATTAAGGCCAAGTAAATTTTTAATAAATCTTTGTAAGTTTGATCGTCTGGAAACTAAACACCAACTGATCACCTCAAATCATAAAAAAAATTACATTATGCTTCTCGACGGAAAAAAATCCCTCAACAGATTGAATTGGAAAATCTCGATTAATTCTCAATTTTGATTATAGCATTTGAAAGGGCAATAAAAAGGGTGTATCTTAAATCGTTATAGACTCACATAGTCATGTGGGATATATTTTCTAAATTTAATCGTAGAACAAAACTCTAAAAAAAGTAATTCCCCATCAAAACTTTAGAGAAAGAAAAATACTAAGAATATTTTTCAATTTAGCAACTTGTAGAAAATCCTATAATGTTACAAAGAATCAAAGCAAAAAGTTACATTCAAACTGTGAACATAATGGAATGTTTCAAATTCACGGCAAGCATGTTTCATATCAGAATGGCGAACGCATAAATCCCAAGAGCACCGATTTCTTTATAATATTCAAATATAAAAGATTGCGAAAATAATAATCTATCAAACAAAACGATAACTCAATTGGTGTTAACTATCTTTTTATCCTTAATGTCTAAATCAAACACTAAATCACAATTTCGACAAGTTTATAAACATTTTCTTTTTTGTTATCTTTGTGCGCACTTCGCCAAACATTAAAAAACATTTTGATAAGGGTAAAAAATCAAACAGCTACATAAAGAAGATATAAATCTGTCAAATTGTTTTTATATGTCTGATATGATTTTAATCATTTTACAAAAGGTGGTATTCGCATAAAAACTTTCAAACCTTCCCGCTTCGAAGAACTATCAATTGCCTTTAACTAAAATTATTACAATATAATTTTTGTTTTCAAATTGAAATGTTGCAGTTGACATATTATGTGTTTCTTACATACGAGTATGTGTACCCAACCTGATTGTTCAATATAGAAATAAATTGACTAAATAACAAAACTTTTCAAATTTATTTTTTCTGTTTGTGATTTTTTTCTAAATCTGACACTGAAGCTAATCAAAATCAATATTCTTGTGTGTTGTATCAAATCTAATAAAATGGAAAGCACATAAGCAAAACTCAAAATAAATCATAAGTTTGAGGTTCGATAAATTAAAATAAAACTTTGAATATCAAACCCAATTAGACCTAACTAATGCTAGAAGCAGAGAAAACAGAAAAACAAAATTCAACATTTTGCCTTAAAAACGATAATAATATAACTTGATTTCTGGGTAAGCCTAGAAATCATTTTAGCCCATGCCCATAATTTTTTTGAGAGGCGCCCAAACTAAGGAAATTTGCGCATACCCAAAGAAAAATAAAGTTCATAAATTTTCATTTGTAAACTATAAAGAAAACAAATAAATCCGTAAACGATAACAGGGGTGAATATGTTGCGGCCAACAGCTGACTTTCTTTTACCACAACGGTACACATAGATCTCGAATACACCACATGTGATTTCTACAGTGAAAAATTCACCTTATACCGGACTTTTGGTACAGTTCACGTCCACACATAGTAATAAAATTGTTGTTATTTATCTATGTAAGTATGTGTAAAAAAATTTTCATTGTGTTGTACTTTCTCGAATCAACTCCACCATTTAACCCCTTTTTTATACTCCAGAACAATATTTAAAATAAAACACGAATTATATCTTCATAAGTTTTTCGATAATATACAAGCTTCACAATTCGACTTCTTTTTCTTGTACTGTTTGTTCTCGAATGTCTGCTTACTGTTCGTCATTTTTCCCTTCTAACCTCTCGTTTTACAGCGAGATCCACTTAACCATTACATTATTTTTATTGTAGAACAGTTAGCACACTTCGAGATTATAACAATTTAATATTACATCTATTACAAATTAAGATTACAATAATTCGGCCATCCTGTAATAGATGGCGTCCTCGTCATCTACAACCATTATTTATGGATCTGTATTAATAAGACGCAAATCAATATAAACGGTCACGTCTTCCTACATTCAGTATTCAAACGGATTGTGTCCCCGATAAAAAGATTTGAATCCCGACTTACAAATTCAAATCAATTATTAAAATTTTAAAATTAATGAATATGAATCAAGTAAACTACTATCTATTAAACATAAAATAATTTGTAAATTGTTATCATTGTTGATTTTTCGGCTGGATCCACCAAGAACCACTATCATTTCTTCCAATGTTTCAATTGAATTTATTATTATTATTATTTTATTATTAGATACCAATAACCGCACATTTCAACGAATTAAAGTTACTTAACCTAGAATCTGATTTCCTATTTCAATTCAAACCTAAATCTAATTATGTTGACTAATAAGAATTTACAGTAACTTGTCTTTTTGTTTCACAATTTTCAGTCGATCAATTGGGAGTATTCCCTTATACACTCAGGAGGATTGTGATTCTCCCTCAATATCTTGGATTAAGTATCTATCGTTACCTATTGATTTCACGACTTCATACGGACCTCTATACTTATTCAGCAACCTCCTACTTTCTCCACTTGTGGGTGGTTCACTACGAACCATAACAATATCACCTTCCGACATTTCAGGTGCAGCTCGTCTTTTCCTGTCAAACTGATTTTTGATAAACTCTCTATTCCTTTCTAATAGTTCTGCTGTGTTATCTTCGTTCTGTTCCAGGTTTAACTCACTATTTAAATTCGTTATTTCTATCGTCAAGGGATTGTCTTTAAACATAACCGGTTTATACTTGAATACTATTTCTGCTAGTGATTTCTTTGACACACGATGTACTGCATTATTAATACTAAGTTTCTAATAACTTTTCGTCCCAATCTAAACATTCAATGCCGTCACTTATACAGGCCAAACAAGTAGTTATTGTCTTATTGACAATGTTTGTTAAGATGATGATGATGTTGATGTTCCCAAATGTTGAAGTATTTTTCCCAATTAAGAACGGTGATGAAAAATAGTGAAGTATTGATGGAGTTGAAATTTTAGATGATCCAGAGAAAAATATATAAAAGCCACACTGTTGAACTCTACGTTATTAATACTAAACAAAGCCAAGTTTTTAAATTATTTTCAAATAACTAAACACACTGTATATTATATTTTGATCTTAATTTATCGGTAGTTTGTAATCGAATGTATGATTAGCAAATCTTCTTCGGATAAATTTAAAATGGGACAACTGTCTCTCCTTTCATATCCGTTTTGATTATATAGCTCGGAATCATCTCACCGCTCTCCCTAATCCCTACTTCGACACATAACTCCTTGTCTAATAAGTCCGTAAAAACTACGTAAAAACGTAGTTTTTCGGAATAATTGTATTTCCTTCGGCTCGCAACACAGCTTTTTCCTCGAATCAATTCCCAAGATTTTCACTTTCACTAGAGAACACTCTTAATCCTCTCGAATCTCTTACTATTCTTACATGTTTTGTTTCTGTGAATCGGGCATATTTTCCCTTCACCATAACCGGTCACACTTGGTAATTTTTTCTTGAGATATATCAGTTCAAATCTTTCAGCATCGGACTTCCTCAACAACGTTGCTTCACTTCCCATATCCACATAACAATTAATTTGTTTATCACCAATGAAACCATTTTTAATGTATTTTGCATGTGAATCAATCTGCAAATGATTTACTTTCTTTTTATCATATAGTTGCGCATTGCCCCTCTTTGTGTCGTTCCCTGGACAGTTATTGGCAAAATGTCCTTCCTTTTGACATTTGAAACACTTTGCCTTTTGATTTTTATTTGGACACTTTGCCGCACTATGTCCTTTCTGATTTTTCAGATTTTGTTCAGGTTTTCGATTTTCATTCTTCACGGTTGAATTTTTATTAATTTGGAATTTCCTATCAATATAATCACTTGCCCTTACCAACTCACACAACAGCTTCGATGTTTTGCTGTACCGACTCAACGGACCCAAATAATCTCTAAATCGATCGTTCTTTAACCCACGCACAATCCACTATGTAATATCTTCCTCGAACATGCTAGCCTTGTTACATAAACCTAACTTTTTATAAAAGTAGTCAACTACACTTTGATTATATTGAAGGCTATACATTTGGGCATCCAACGTTAATTTAATTGTCGACTGCAACACAGGAAAATTGTCCATCAACAATAATTTCCACGCATTCCATGACGTAGGTGATTTCTGAAGACTATCCTTCCACAATTTAGCATTTCCTTTGAGCCGCGCCAACGTGTAGTGTACAATTGCCACCTCGCACCAATTGTACAGAATTCCCAATTCTTCATTTTTATCCAAAAATTGGATTATGTCTATATTACCCTCAACTGGGTCAAACTCTGGCAGGGTCTCTACCATATTCGTAAAGTACCTCGGTGTATGATCTACCATGTGGTCATAACCAAACTTTCTGTTTAAATCTTTATTTTTTTCACTATTGCTTATATCAGTATACAAAACCTTACTTAGGTTATCCTCTGAGTCCCTGATACTCATTTCCGCACCTTTTTTTGCTTGGTATGAGTTTTATGAAAACTTTTTTTCACTCCAGGTAACCGATAATAAGGATCCCAATGCACACTGATCCCACGTATTTTTTTTTATCGCACGTATTTTCCGATCCCACTTCTGATTAAATGTTGTACTTTCTCGAATCAACTCCACGCTTTAACCCCTTTTTTTATACTCCAGAACAATATTTAAAATAAAACACGAATTATATCTTCATAAGTTTTTCTATAATATACACGCTTCATAATTTCGACTCCTTTTTCTTGTACTGTTTGTTCTCGAATGTCCGCTTATTGTTCGTCATTTTCCCTTCTAACCTCTCGTTTTACAGCGAGACCCTCTTAACCATAATATTATTTTTATTGTAGAACAGTTAGCACACTTCAAGATTATAACAAATTCTATTACATCTATTACAAATTAAGATTACAACAATTGCAATAAACAAAAACGCATCTGCATAGTTACAAACAAAAATCATTTTGTATGTACAAATGTAACATGACAGCAGAATTTTATTTAGACAGTAGAGCAAATTAACAAAAATTTTTGTTTATTAAAAGTATTGTGATTGAGAAATGCGATAGTTTAGTGTTTATTATAATGTGGTGTTTGTATATTTTCTAAATTTACTTTAAATTGTGTTATTAAAATTATGCTTCAAACTTGCTAAAATTCGATAAAGTTTGTATTACTGATTAAAAATTTGATTAAAAATCTTTGTTTTACTTTATAAAATCAATCCTTGTACAATATATTGAATATTAATATTGAAAAAACGGAATATAACAGTGAAAATTTAAACACTGATGCCAATATTGCGGCACCTTTGACAGAGGATAATACTGCAATAGTGGCTTTTCTTGCTTTTAGCAGCTGCCATAGAAGCAGCAGAAGAGGAATCGAAACCGAAGCGAAAATGCTGGGTTAAAGATTTCAGAAAATCGCGAAAGGAAGTTGGCAACATCCAAAACCTTATGAAAGAGCTGAAGCAAAACTCATCCGACTAAAAAAACGAATGGCTGCAGACTCTTTCAATTTTATTTTATCAGTGATCAGACCAGAAATTGAAAAAGAACACGCTTATGAGGAATGCCATTTCACCGGCAAAAAATTGTCCGCTACCTTGCGATTTTTAGCAACGGGAGAAAAATTTATTGAATTGGACTATAATTCTACATTGTAAAAATCATTCCTGGCCGAAGCAATTATAGAAGTATGTGAAGTTGTATTTAAAAATTTAAACGACACATTTTTAAAGCTAAATTAAATTTTAATTATTCAATAGTAAATAAATTAACAGAAAATAATATTTCGTTTCATTTTCCGACAACTGAACAAGAGTGGTTTAAAATCGCTGACGATTACAGCTTGAGATGGCAATTCCCAAACTGCATAGGTGGCCTCGATGGGAAGCACATAGCATTCCGACCAGTAAACAAAGTTGCGCCATTATTTTATAATTAGAATGGGTACCATAGTATTGTACTACTTGCAATGATAGGGTTGGTGAGGGTGGTGTGTTGCATTGCAACGCTCAAATTTCATGTATATTTTAAATCAACCGGAGAAATATTTGCCACAAGGTTATTACCACATATGTTCGTTGCTGATAATGCCTTCGCCTTAACAGAAAATATATTAATACCGTACCCATTCACAACTATGGACCAATGGAAAAACATACAATAGCCGATTAAGCAAAGCTCGGCATAATATTGAACGTTCTTTCGGAATATTGAGCAACAAATTCCAAATTTTTCAAGCGCCAATAAAATTACAAAAGGAGAAGTACAAAAGTTAAAAAAATTGTGCAGTGTTGTTGCGTACTGCACAATTTGTTAATAACCAGAAGCCGTGAGTACGCCGAAGAAGCTAAAAGTATCAGATCTCAACCGTTGGATCACGCTGTTTCAATACAAAAAGTTCAAAAACTGGCGAAACTGTCCAACAAAATTTAATGGAGTATTTTAATAATGCAGGGGCCATATAATTCTTACTTATTATTTATAGGTATATATTCCTAATAACAAAAAAATTATAGATATATTGTTCATTTCATTATTTACTATTAATTCATTTTCAATAAAAGTTAAATTCAATTTTATTTTTAATTACAATAATTATTTACTTAGTCGCGGGACTCATCTTTTTCAATATAATCAAACGCGTTTTGCATTACCAACTTAAATATAGTTTTTGATGGTGTAGTTTCTTGAGGTATGTTAGCTTGTTTTATTATTTTATTATCCAATATTTCAATTTTATTTTTAAAAGTAGGACCTGAGAAACAGTAAGGTGTTGAACTATTTGAAAATGGAATAAACGTTGATGTAGATTGAAAATTTGTATATTGGCTGTCTATCGCTTGGTATTCTTCTATATCACTTTGTTCTTGAAACCTTTAAATATTATTAAATTCTTGTAGAGAAAACAAAAGTGGTGAATTTGATGACGAAGTGGAAAACGGTGTTCTACGGTCATATATTTCATTATCAGGTGTTGAATGTACATAGTTAATTTTCTGCTTTCTATTTATCATAATTGGTGTAGATTTGTTAAATGAGGATGATAACGATGACCTTGTTGAGGTACCTTCAACTTCAGTTAATAAATTTAAAGGTGATGATATTGAACTGGAAAAGTTGCAACATTTTCGGCAAGGTAATTGCTTGTCAAATGGAACTGGTAGAGGAGGCTTAAATTAAGTTTCCTTCTGCAGCATTGTTTTCTCCTCTTTATTTTTTTTAGCTACCAGCTGCAAAATTTCTCATTTCAAATTGTCGAAATTATGTTCGATTTCAATTTCTTCTTAGCTCATTGCAAAGGCAGCGACAAAATTCTTCCTCTTTTGATATTTGTTTTGGTGGCTGTTCGATCATTTTCTTTGCAAATGCCAGTACATCTATCACTTGGCTATGAAGCTTTTCCGATCTTTTGATCTTCCTTTTCTGAAAATATTTAAAAAATTAATTTATAGTTTACATCTAAATTTCATTGTTTAAAACAATTATAAAAATTATCATTTTATTTTAGTTTCCGCAACCGAACAATAATGGTTAAAAATCGTTGATGATTAGAACTAATGTGACATTTTTCATACTGTTTTGGTAGGTACTCTCAGTAGAAAATTCGACCATCGAGCATTTCGACCATCTCATTTGAATTTTGGTGGTTGGTTTGGCTATTGGATTTTGGTTTTGGGGATGTGATACTCGTATACAGTAAAATCGATCGTCTTTTAATTTCATACATTTTAATTAAGATTTTTATGTAACTTAATTTTGATGTTTTGCTTCGAACACTTTTTTAGAAGAATCGGTGCCATCTACTACTCCAATCTGAAAATATAAAAAACATAAATAAAACAGAACATGAATTTATATCTACATGAATTAATGTTCGATCAACTTACATAATATTCTACATCTATATTCGATGAAGTTTCTTCTGAGTCATTGCAATGCATTAAAAACGTAAGTTTGTCGGTAACACCACAATCTGGGTGTGTAAACTTCGTCAGCAGTTGTCCCGCTTTTTTCGAGTTAAGAACTTTCGATTTTTCTCGGGACGGCTGGTGAGCTGGCTTTGTAGCGTTCTAATTTTGCTTTTAATTGATTGCAAAGTGACACAGGATTTCATTTTTTTAATTTCACTTAAAATGTCATTCAATTTTTCACTACGCAATACGCTTGGATTTATTTGAGAACAGGATATCCAGCGGGTTTTACAAGCAGTTGCATTTGGGGAGTTCTCCAATTAAAGCCAATGTTTGTTGTCTACTCCAATTGTCTTAACCAGTTTGTGACTATCATACTTTCCGACATAATTATGTATATTTTTAATTTTTTCCTTTCACTTCTACAAACAAATTAGGATGAGTGTACGAAAAACAAAAGCAAAATCCTAAAAAAATTTGTATTGGTTTTTATTTGTGTTATTAAATAACAGCTCGTTCATCGCTAAAATTTTTCTTGAAAATTTATGCCTCTACTCCACCAAGAAATATTTACTGTCAGTAAAAATGAAACGAGATAAAAGTATAGATAACCTACGTAATAGAATGAAAGAGAAAATAAAATCAGTAAAATTTACTGACAAAATATTTGTATATGTGGTCGTGTTGTTGCTATAAAAAATTTAAAAAATATCTAACCAAAGTACTTTTTATGGCAACATTACAATACATCTAAAGAAATATTGTGTAGCGATAGGAAATATTTTTCTCACACATACACTCGTTCTTTTTATAGTTATTTTATAGTAACGTTCTTTTCTGTCATTTTGTATGTGAAATAAAATTGAATTTATAACAATTACAAAAAGAAACATAAAATTAAGTGGATATACTTAAATTAAATTAAATACAAATTATTAACAAGTGAAATACGTGTAGTGTAAATACGAGTATATTGTATTTATTTTTTTGATTACAATATACATATATAAACAACTTTTAATATGGCTGTAAATGGTAAGTTTGGTAGAATTATTTTATATTAAATAATAATAGTTGCTTTCCAATCGACCACCGCAAGTACTTAAGGTTTTTGTCTTTGCTAAATTAACTACTCACAACTGTCCTTTTTATTATGAGTAGTTGAAAGCAGTTACGATAAATTTGTCTGCTAGGTGATTTGTGTAGTATTTTTCTTTCAAAAATATAATTGAATGCCGTATGTGAAGCACTAATAAAATTCCAGAATAGATATTTTTTATTAAAAATTTATCACAAATAAACTATACATTTGTAGGTTATGTTTTGCTTTTGTAATTTTTTGTGCTTTCCAATCGACACTTTAGCCAATACACATTTTCGCGCTTACAAGTACTTGCGGTGGTCGATTGGAAAGCTACTAATGTAGTTGGATTAGTTGACCAATTCTTTAATGCCATGTTTGTTTTTTTTTTAAATTTTAGACAGTAGCAAAATTATTGTTCTCGAGGATATTCGTGTCGATGCGTTATTCGAGAACAGCTGTGGAAGTTATACGAACGACGGATCACTGTCGCATTACTTCTCGAACTACACTGAAGATTTTAGTTTGGAAGAGGTTGGATCCGAAGAGGTTGGATGCGAGGAGGTTACTCAAGATGCCAACTCATCTGGATCGGTAAATAGCATCGAGTCGAAATTCACCGAATTACAGCAAGGTATAATCTTTATTTTTATGATTTGTTTTTTTTGGGATATACAACAAATAAATTTAGTTATTAACCTAGAGATGATAATTGAGGCCGTGAGATCGAGACAGGCACTGTGGAACATTCAGTGCATCGAATTTAAGAATAAAAATTATAAAAATAGATTGTGGGAGGAAGTAACGACCGATGCGAGTAAGTAATTAGGTTTTATAAACTCATACTTTATTTCGATTTAACAAAATTCTATAAATGTTAACAGATATTGATGTAAACCCATTAAATGTTTTAATGGTCCGCAAGCAGTGGGATTCCCTGAAAGCCACTTATACTCGAGCTAAAAAAAGAATAGCAAGTGGTTCTGCAGGAGGCTCTGTAAAGGAGTATAAATTTTCAAAGCAACTGCCCTTCCTTGATGACACCGCAGCGCCAAGAGAGTAAGTGTAATTCATTGTTGTACAATGTAAAAATTGATGTACAATTTGAATGATTAAATTATTATAAATTTTTAGTTCAACAGAGATTTGTGGCAACTATAGCCCGTCACCACCACCACTAGTAGCGAACGAGAGTCCAAAAAATAATAAAAGAAAAAGGCACCAGAGCTATCAGGAGGAGAACCTAGAATTAAAACGTCGGTTCATCAGCACGTTAGAAGGACAGCAAGGAGACTCGGTCGATAATGAGCTGGAATCATTTTGTGGGATGATTAAACCATATCTTAAAAGATTGCGATAGCATGCGCCGGCTTCAATCACAGCAAGATATGTTGAAAGTGGTTAGCGATGCATTAAAAAACCAGGTACCTGACTAGATACAAATTTAAAGATATCAGTTTTTTTAATTTTATTTTAATTTGTTACAGGAAAATACCTAAATTGTGGAGCCGGAAAACTCGTCTTTTAGCCGATCGCAGATTTAATAAGAGGAAGTATCGTTCCAAATATTTTTATTTTGCGATTTAAATTCTTTTTTTTTCAGGGCTAGTCTTCCAGGGACAGTCGTCATGGGTCAATCAAGGACGTGAATTAATAAAAATATTAAAATTTTATATTTTGACTGTGTGAATTTGAGTTTTTTTATGTTTTTTGAGGTTTTTATGCCTAATGGAAGATTTTTTACTGAATTTCCCTTAATCTTCCATAAGGCTTTTCCTTAATAAATTATAAAATCTAGAAATCTGTGTTTTTATCAATTCCAAAATTGCTGTGTGAAAGAGGAAATATGGTAAGCTCCTCCGTTACTTCTTCTTTATTTTGCTCGCGCTTCGTCCCATGTGAGTTGACCACCTCGTATTTGATATTGCATAATCGGTTATCTTCTGATTCGAATCCGTTCACTAGGGCACGTTTCAAAACAGGATGTAACAAAACAGGGCATCACAAGGCATATGGCACGGAACAGGACATCACAAACGAGTACATTGTATAATAATTGATTTTTTGAATATATTGTTAATTTGCTTTCAGTTAAAGTAATTAAAGATTGACAATGAATTATTTAAATTAATTAACTTAACTAAATTAATTAAATTTAGATTAATTTATTTAAAATATTTATTCAACTAATTAAATTATATTATTAAGTTAATTTAATTAACATTTCCCTTCACCTAACAGTTGCATATAGTAGACCACTAATGTACTTTTTACTGTTTCGTGACGTCCTGCTAAAATCGCCCCCCCCCCTCTCCCTCGCTCGTCTCGTGGCTTCAATAAATTGTTCAAAATATTAGACTGGATTCATGATTCATGATTTTTTAATAACACCTAGAATTCAAGGAACACAGACTCACTATGAACACTACAGCTTCGTGAAGTAGCTAGATTCTACACCACACCGCGATTTCATTCGATTGACTCCGTAAATTAAGTAAACGCTTCATTCTAGAGGCATACTTGTCCTTTTGTGACGTGTTCGACAAGTAAGCATAATTCTCACAATAACATAAATAAAACAATATAAATAATTTTTAATTCATTTATTATGGAAAAGCACATATGGAAGTTCTTCAAATCGACTAAATAATATATAAACTTCCATTAGGCATAAAAACCTTACGGACTGTAAGAAACAAATGTAGATAAAAACACACTTTTATATTTGATAAATTTATAACTATACATAGTATGTTGAATTACCATTCACACCCTATGCGAATCTTGTCCCTTCGCCTAAAAAAAAAAAAATTAAACCAAACTAAAGCAACTAAAACACATTATTTAACATATGAAACAATACTCATATTTTAATAAATTTCTTCCAATCATTACATCCGCTCTTCCACTTGCCCTTAAATTTTGGTGTGCTGCCACTCCAGTTGTCCCTCCCCAGTGAAATATTCTGCAAATTTATCGCGATTGTTTTTTGCAGCCGTTGTTGAATTTCGGTTCATTGGTTGAAGCGGCAACAAATTAGTTTCCTGATTGTGCCAAGAACCTGTAAATATATTTATTATAATTTTCATTTAAATATTACTTGGAGATAATAAAATGTGCCTGGTAGTATGACTCCTCTTACGTCCTGTGTGATAAGGTCGGGTGTAACATAATTGGCAGTATTCTGTCTTAGCCAATTATGTAGGCAAACACAGCACTGGACAATATCCTCTACCAAGCTCTCATTGGCTATTATGGGTGATCTAAAGACTCGCCATTTAGCAGACAGGATACCAAAACAATTTTCAATAATTCGGCGGGCGCGACTTAGTCGATAGTTAAAATTTTTTTGTTTTGTCGTCTGCATTGTTTTGTATGGCTTCAACATATTTGGATGTAATGCAAACGCATTATCGGCTACAAACACAAATGGAACAGAAAGGAAATTCGCAGTCACGTTGGATGGTTCGGGAATCCTATAGTATAATTTAAAATTAATAAAATATATATATATATATATATATATATATATATATATATATATATATATATATATATATATATATATATATATATATATATATATATATATATATATATATATATATATATATATATATATATATATATATATATATATATATATATATATATATATATATATATATATATATATATATATATATATATATATATATATATATATATATATATATATATATATATATATATATATATATATATATATATATATATATATATATATATATATATATATATATATATATATATATATATATATATATATATATATATATATATATATATATATATATATATATATATATATATATATATATATATATATATATATATATATATATATATATATATATATATATATATATATATATATATATATATATATATATATATATATATATGTGGGATAACAAGTTGATTGATTCTCTTTTA
Organism: Nephrotoma flavescens; assembly: GCA_932526605.1. Taxonomy (NCBI): domain Eukaryota; kingdom Metazoa; phylum Arthropoda; class Insecta; order Diptera; family Tipulidae; genus Nephrotoma; species Nephrotoma flavescens. Next base: position 194,070,667 of record OW052220.1, read on the forward strand.
TCCGCAAAACAGAAAACACAAGTTTACTAACTACAATACTTTGCTACGAGATCTTAACTCCTTTACAGTCAAACCAAAAGTGATCTCGTCGTTTTTATTTTATTTTGCATTACAATTTGGTTTACGTCTACAAATACATACAATACATAAAACAAATGAAAATCGATGCTCGAATGGCGTTTTATTTTACAACGTCACAATGATCACAGGGTGATCCCACAAATTCGGCCATCCTGATAATTCGGCGTCACGACGAATTGTTAGCTTCAACCCGGTAGGTAGAAAAATAATTCTTTGCAGCTGAACGATTCTTCCGTGGGCAATCTGGTAGTACATTCTTCATTTTAGTATTGTAAATTGTTGTGTTTTCCGGTAAGTATCTTAACATGAAGGTATAAGTGTAGCACCATTGGTAAATACATACGGCATTTCGTCTTTGGGTAGTATTTCGTCTTGCAGGTGAATGTTCCATCCTTTACGGCCAGGTAGTATATACTTCGTCTTCGCAATTCATCTTTGGTAAGTATTTCGTCTTTTATAAATACTGCGTCTTGATAGTTTGTCTTTGATTAGGTGGAGGTGGTCGTCGTAGTTTGGCTGAATATTATTCTTCGGTGCTTTCTCCTACTCTTCGTTGGTCGTCTTCATCGGATTCGCTTCCGGATGAATCGAATATACTGCTCGGTTGCCTCCATGGCTTCATGAATTCTGCACAACTCGTAGTTGTTATGGCTCCTTCGTGGTTACCCACTTTCTCAACTTTGTATCTTTCGTTAGGACAAACTTTTGTAATCTTATATGGCCCAACAAACTTCGGGCTTAGCTTTAGCAGTGGTCCAAATTGCGTCCGTTTGATAGCAACCATATCTCCCAGTGAGTATTCTGTTGCTTTTTTCCGCTTCTTGTTGAATGATTTTCGATTCTCTTCTTGGATTTTGGCAATTTCGCGTCTTGCTTGAGTACGGTCCGCCTCTCGGTCGTCCATAAACTGTTGTAACATCTCATCGTTAACTATTTCTGCTATGGCGACATCTTCTGGGTTACGCATTTTAACGCCAAACATGACTTCGAAGGGTGATCGCCCGATACTTCTTTGCCATGTACAATTCAAATATCGTTGAACGTGGCTAACATGTTGATACCACCTTTCTGGCTGCTCAATTGAAAGTTTTGTTAACACCGATTTTACGATTGAATGGATACGTTCAATCTGCCCGTTCCCTCTAGGCACGCCTGTCGTTATCAGAGTGTGGGTAATATTATTCTCCTGACAATATTCACTAAAATGACTTGATGTGAAGGCTGTTCCACGGTCGGTCACAAAACATCTAGGATTCCCGAATGTCACCTTCTGCAACTCCCATTTTTGAATGACCTCTTCTGTACTTGTTGACTTAGTAGGGTATAGCCATACATACTTTGAGAATCCATCTATAATAGAAAAAATATACTTGTAGTTTTTGGCTGTACTAACCAATGGACCTAAGTGGTCGAGGTGGTAAAATTGCAATGGACACTTATCTTTTGGCAGGGGGTGTAAATACCCCTCCTGCCTTCCAGATTTACGCGCAGCGAGTATACACTCAATACAATTTTCTCGTATCCTCTGACATTTCTCCGATAATCCAGGGATGTAGTAATCCTTTTCTATGATTTCGATCATCTTTTTTACACCAAAATGTCCAATCCTATGTATTTTTGTGATGATTTCATCTTGTAACGTTTTCGGAATACAGATAAGTTGACTTCCCTTTTCATCATCTTTAAACAATAACCCTCGGTTGATTGAATAATTTTTGTATCGCCCATGCTCTAGCAGATTTTTAATGAGCTGCAACTTTTCGTCTCGCTTTTGTAGCTCTTCTATTTGTGCCATAACTCCATCTTCGATAACCAGAGTAACGGGGTATCTACTTAGTGCGTCGACATGCTTCATTTTGGTACCGCTACGATGTTCCAAAACATAATCAAACTCCTCTAATACTAACGCCCATCCGGCAATACGCGGTGCTATATTCTTTTTTGACATGGTCATCTTAAATGCGGCGCAATCGGTCACAATGGTAAACCTTAACCCCAAAAGATAAACTCGTAGCTTTTTCAATGCTGCCACTATTGCCAATACCTCAAGTTCATATGAGCTGTATCTTTCTTCAGCTGGTTTGGTTTTTTTGCTAAAATAGTACACAGGATGAAATTTTCCATCGCTTTGGTCTTTCTGTAGCAAAACAGCGCCATAACCGTGCTTGGATGCGTCCGTGTGCATTTCTGTTTGTGCGTTAGATCTGAAAATACTCAAAATAGGTGGGTTAATTAGTAGCATTTTAAGAGTATTGAATGCATTTTGTCGAGCCATGTCCCATTCGAACTTTCTCTCTTTTCTTAAGAGCTCCGTCAGAGGTCTTGCTATTATCGAGTAATCAGGTGCAAATTTACGAAAATATCCCGTTAGGCCGAGAAAGCTTTGAACTGATTTTATATTTGTTGGCACTGGAAACTTTTCTACGGCACGTGTTTTTGCTGGTGCCGGTTTGACTTTCCCCTTTGAAATAATATATCCTAGGAACTCGATTTCCTCATACAGGAATTTACACTTTGTCCACTTGAATTTTAGCCCATACTCACTAGCAACTTTGATCACACATTTTAGTTTTTCAAAATTCTCTTTAGCGTCTTTTGCCGCTACGATCACATCGTCCATATAAACAATTAAAATTTTATTTTGAATTAACTCCCGAAACACAAAGTTTATAAATCTTTGAAATACGGCAGGGGCAGTACACAATCCAAAAGGAACCTGATTGAACTCGTAGTGCCCTACATGTGTCACGAAAGCGGTGTATTTTCGGCTTCCTTCGTCAATTGGTACGTGGAAAAATCCGTTTTGCAAATCCATCGTTGAGAAAACTTTCGCAGAATGCAATTGATCGATCAAGTCTTCTATTAGAGGAAAAGGATAGCGATCCATCACCACTTCCCTATTCAGCCGTCTATAATCGATACACAATCTTTTGGTTCCATCCTTTTTATTGACTAGCACCACGGGACTAGCATATTCGGAGACGCTTGGCCTAATTATACCATTATCTAACCATTCTGTGATTTGTTTCTCTATCTCTAGTTTTTCTTGAGGTGCAACTCTTCTTGGTGGTTGGAAAATTGGCTGATCAGTTTTAAGTATCAGCTTCATGGTCACGGGCGAATCTTTGACTTTCTCCGGACGGTAATTCTCAACTAGTTCTTCAATTTGTCTTCTATATATCCTGTCTTGCACTTCGATAATTGGGTCATCATTTTTCCGTAGTTGGTACTCATTTAGGAAATTGTCATCCTTGGTTAGTTTTTTCATCCTAATTCCATTATCACTAATGACGATACCGCTTCTTTGTAGCATATCCGTGCCAATTATGCAATCTACTTCTATTGACCTTGCCGGAACCACATGAATTTTTCCACTAAATTCCTCGCCATCGATAAACATTTGTCCCATGAAATATCCTATGGTTTCGATTGAACTATCTCCTATTCCTCGTAATTTAGTTGTAATATACTGTAATTCTGGACTTCCAATGATTTTGTAAGTATCCTCAATTAGAAGTGTTAGGTCACTTCCCGTGTCAACTAGTGCTTCAATTACGTGACTATTCAGTTCAACCAAAATATGATTGTATCTTAAAATCGTCTTACTTCGATCGTATTTATTTTGCTTCTTTAACGTCTTCGTTTGCGGCTGTAAATTCGATGGTCGATCCGGACAATCTGGTGCTTTATGTCCAAATTTTAAACATCGGAAGCATTTTGGACCCTCACTTCTCATTCTACATCTAGCCGATATGTGGCCCTTTTTCCCACAATTGAAACATGCTATGCTCGTTTGTTGAATGTTCGAATGGATTTGTTTCGGCGGCATTTGTAAATCTGGTTTTGATTTGAAACCGTCAATGTGTTTCGATGAACCCTGATGGTCTGACCGTGACTTATAATTTTCGTATATGTGAAGCTTTTCTCTAAATTCGACTAACGTCTTGGCACCGTACAAAACCAGCTTATTATGTTCAACGTCGTTGATACCGTTTATCACGTATTGGAATATGGCTATATCCTCCACGTTACCCTGTACGCCAATTTCTCTCATCCTTAAAAAATATTCACCCAAAGTTTCACCCTTTTTCATACGTCGTGATTGGAGCTGTAGATGAACATCTGCACTAGTAAATTCCTTTTTGTATTCTTTGGTCAACAAAATTTTAATATCGTCCCAACTTTTAATATTTGGGTTCGTCTTTAAGGCTTCTTTTGCACTTCCACTAAGCGATTGTTTCTAATTTTTGGAGAGGGAGGAGTTCAAATAAGGCAGCGGTGTTCTCAAATTCTTCAATCCAATTCTCTATACGAATATCACCGGACCCGTCAAACTTAGAAATATATTCAGCTAAATCTTTTAAATTGATTGAATTGGACTTTAGGAGCGATGATTGTAAATGCGCATTATCACCGTTTTCCATTTCCTCTCTTAACGGTTTTCCACTATACGTACGATTATGTTCACCATGCCTGAAATTTAACGCTTGGTTACGTAACTGTTCATTTTCGCGCCTTAATTGTAAAAGTTCATCATGCATCGATGTATTTGTATCACCAGTGACTTGTTTCCCAGTACTATTCATGTGTTTCTTATTAGCTAAACTTAATTGAAACTGTTTTCTGAATTCTTCCTCATCCGAATCGGTGAATATCACTTTCTTCTGCTTGTTCTTCCGCGTCATATTTTTTTGGAAAGCTCGCCACACAACTCTTCAATTTATTCTTTTAGCACTTTCACTTTTTTAAGCGTAATCGAACGACACGAATTTTATTTCGTTTTAACAACCCCAAAAATGTTTACGGAAAAATTTAAATGAAAAAAAATGTTATATTTACGTGACCTTGATGTCGGTTATTTTATAGATGACCACGTTGTGCCAAAAACAAATTTCCAGCGGTAGTTGCTCTATTATGCTAGCACAACCAGATAACCACAATTAATAGCAGCGCTCGTTTTCTTATATTTTGGAATCAAATGTCTCTTGGTATCCCGGTTGAGCCCCCAAATTTTGTGGGATAACAAGTTGATTGATTCTCTTTTATCCGCAAAACAAAAAACACAAGTTTACTAACTACAATACTTTGCTACGAGATTTTAACTCCTTTACAGTCAAACCAAAAGTGATCTCGTCGTTTTTATTTTATTTTGCATTACAATTTGGTTTACGTCTACAAATACATACAATACATAAAACAAATGAAAATCGATGCTCGAATGGCGTTTTATTTTACAACGTCACAATGATCACAGGGTGATCCCACATATATATATATATATATATATATATATATATATATATATATATATATATATATATATATATATATATATATATATATATATATATATATATATATATATATATATATATATATATATATATATATATATATATATATATATATATATATATATATATACAAATATACATACATAAATATATATGTATGTACGTTTGTGTGTATGATTCTAATTATTACTTAAGGTAGAGCATTTTCATAAAATCGTTGTCCAAATTTGCTCTCTCTGAAAACACCCCCATCATTTTGCCGGCCGGCAGCGCCAATATCACACCAAATAAAATTATAGTCGTCGTCGCTAATCGCCATTAAGACAATAGAAGACGTTTTCTTATAATTAAAGAATTCCGATCCCGAATTACTTGGTGCCTGAATTAAAATAAAATTAATAAAAAGTACAGATTTACCATTTTTGTTAACTTACTTGGATCGTAACGTGCTTCCCGTCAATTGCTCCTATGCAATTTGGAAAATTCCATCTTTCATTAAACCCCGCTGCTACTTTCTTAAAATAGGGTATCGTCAAATCAGGGAATACTTTGCATTTTAACACGGTGGTAATGGCTTTAGTGGTTTCGCATAGTATTCTATGAACGCTAGTTTGCGAACATTTATATGAAAGCGCCAAACTCGTTTGAGATTCACCAGTGGCAAGGTATCTATATGAATAAATGTTTACGTTAATATATTTATGAACGAGCAATATTTGTACTCATTTCTGTACAGGTTTATTTTAAAGATAAATTGTTTATATGATATATATCTTAACGTTACCGCCAATCTTAGACTGGGACTCAAAGGCTCTCTAAGTAGAGTTTCTTTTTCAATTATTGGGCCAACCGTAGCTAAGAGCTCTTCAAATTTAGCCAAATTCATGCGAGTTTAGGCATAAAAGAGTTGCGGGTATTCTTTTAACTGCTTGAATATACAGTTATACCCAACATTTTCGTTTCTCACGAGGGATATTAACTTCCTCCTCCTCGTCGCTGCTTGTGAATATTATATTCATAATATCGCACTTAAATTTATTCATTTATATACAATTGTACTTTATTATACGAATTGGGCGGTCGGCGATTGAACGTCGTAGAGGAAAGACGTGTTTTTTGTCTCTCCTCTATATAAATAGATAAATAATTTAAAATGTGTTTAAATTAATTAATTAATTATTAATATATGTGCACACATAAACAAATAATAATAATTTTAATAATAATTTGTGCTTTAAGTATAATGAAAAGCATAGTATATGAAAAATACATATTGAATAGTTATAGTAATTTGTGTGTGATGCGCTTGCAATGGCGTAGAATATGTATATAACAATTTCGTTTATATGTATTTTAATACTGTTGTTTAAGTGCATCGTACACATTGTGTGTAATTTTTCAATATGTATAGGACTTTTTGGATTACAAAGGATGCTCAAGCTAAGTGTTTTATCATTTTTTTCATTGTTTTAATACATATTTTTGTATTACATAATTTTTATTCCACAAAATTTAAGATATTTTATGCACCAGTATACTTACTACTCGTAATTAGTTAACATTTTCATGTTCATAGTATGTTAGTCGCATATGGTTTGAGCGGGAGAGGATTTCTTAATTTTGTGTTTTTGTTTGTACATATATTTGATATCCTTCTTAAAAGTTTTGTTGTTTTGTTTGTGTCGTGTGTGTGTGTGTGACTGGCGCGGATGCATTCTGCAGGTTATATTGTGGAACACACACCCACACACAATTCTCGTTCGACTTTATCATAGTATTGTGTGTAAATGAAGAGAATATGTTCGTAAAAAACGAAACTAAGCATGATAGGCATGCGTTAAGTATGGAAATAAAATAAAATAAAATTTGTAGAACCTTTACTTTACAGTAACAAGTCCGTAATTGTTTTCCTTGTAAAGTATATTGTGTCTTGTTGCTATTATTATTATTATTTTATATTATATTTATATATTTTGACATAGACAGCGAAATGATAATCGATAGTATTTTCAGGTTTTATTAAAAAAAAAGAACTTGAGATTTCATCGCGAATTGTCACGGCTTTGGGTAATTGATTAATCATTATGACATAACTTTAGTATTGTATTTATAAATTTGTTTACTACCTAATTATTTAACTTTACCAATTTATTTTCTTTTCGGTTTAGGGTAAATTTCATGTCATGTCTACTTTAACAATATTTTAAATTAACTAATCAAGATTTTGTGTGCAGGCCTGCATAGTGGTTTAATTATGGTTTGATTCAAAATTTGTTTTTCTGGGGAAAATAATTCTGGTTTAAGTCTTAATTATGCCGAGATCTAAGTTTATTTATATTTATCACCATTTATTTAAAAGTTGAACTAATTATCACTGAATTAACCGAACAAGTGGTGCAGTGGTTAAAGCTTCGGCACTTGGACCGGGAGGTACTGGGTTCGAATCCCATCAGAGGCTAGATGCAAATGGAATTTTCTTCATCGATTACAATCGGTGATGTTAATAAACACAAGTATGACCCTCTGATGGAGTGCAGAATTCAGCGCCGACCCACCGTCCATGTCAATGTACAGGTTGACATGGAGCTTGCAATGTGCAGGTGGTATACTGTAATTGTGTGAGTAGGTGAATAGGTGAATGGGTTAATGATGTAGCATGAATGCGTGGTATCACAATGGGCCAAAAATGGCCTAAGTGTCAACCACTGAAATCTAACCTATCACTGAATTATATTATATTATATATTGACAGGTTTTATTCGGAAAAAGTGAAATTTTTTTGTTACTTATTAATAATTGTAAATATATGATTTAATTTTTTACTTTGTTTAGTATTTAGAAAGAGTTGAAGTTCCTGAAATTATAATTTTGATTCTAATTATACCACGTTTATACCAGTAGTATAAGAGTATGTATCATAAAAGTATGACGATGTAAACTCAAAGTAAAATACTTTGCTACTTTATTACATACTTTTTTGCAATTAAAGTGTTCTACGTATCTAATAAGTATTGGTATAATGTTTGCGGTGAGAACGATACTATATAATATTTTTTAGATACGAAATGTCATTTTAGTCATTCTTCTAATTTTTCTTGTTTATTGTGATAAAAGATAACTTTCTTTTTTTAAATTTTAATGAAATATATGAGTAATAAACTATTATAATGTGTTCACACTACTATGGGGTAAACTGAACGAGAGAAATACTTTATTAGTAAAATACTATTATACTATTAAAGGAGCTATGGTGTAAATGTGGTTTTAGTCTTTATATTTAGATTTTAGTTGGATTTTCAGATGACGGCAGTGACGAGTACTATTATATTGTACTAATTGTTTGGTAGTTTGAATTCAATTTTATTTTATTTATTTTATTTATTTTATTTATTTTATTTATTTTATTTATTTTATTTATTTTATTTATTTTATTTATTTTATTTATTTTATTTATTTTATTTATTTTATTTATTTTATTTATTTTATTTATTTTATTTATTTTATTTATTTTATTTATTTTATTTATTTTATTTATTTTATTTATTTTATTTATTTTATTTATTTTATTTATTTTATTTATTTTATTTATTTTATTTATTTTATTTATTTTATTTATTTTATTTATTTTATTTATTTTATTTATTTTATTTATTTTATTTATTTTATTTATTTTATTTATTTTATTTATTTTATTTATTTTATTTATTTTATTTATTTTATTTATTTTATTTATTTTATTTATTTTATTTATTTTATTTATTTTATTTATTTTATTTATTTTATTTATTTTATTTATTTTATTTATTTTATTTATTTTATTTATTTTATTTATTTTATTTATTTTATTTATTTTATTTATTTTATTTATTTTATTTATTTTATTTATTTTATTTATTTTATTTATTTTATTTATTTTATTTATTTTATTTATTTTATTTATTTTATTTATTTTATTTATTTTATTTATTTTATTTATTTTATTTATTTTATTTATTTTATTTATTTTATTTATTTTATTTATTTTATTTATTTTATTTATTTTATTTATTTTATTTATTTTATTTATTTTATTTATTTTATTTATTTTATTTATTTTATTTATTTTATTTATTTTATTTATTTTATTTATTTTATTTATTTTATTTATTTTATTTATTTTATTTATTTTATTTATTTTATTTATTTTATTTATTTTATTTATTTTATTTATTTTATTTATTTTATTTATTTTATTTATTTTATTTATTTTATTTATTTTATTTATTTTATTTATTTTATTTATTTTATTTATTTTATTTATTTTATTTATTTTATTTATTTTATTTATTTTATTTATTTTATTTATTTTATTTATTTTATTTATTTTATTTATTTTATTTATTTTATTTATTTTATTTATTTTATTTATTTTATTTATTTTATTTATTTTATTTATTTTATTTATTTTATTTATTTTATTTATTTTATTTATTTTATTTATTTTATTTATTTTATTTATTTTATTTATTTTATTTATTTTATTTATTTTATTTATTTTATTTATTTTATTTATTTTATTTATTTTATTTATTTTATTTATTTTATTTATTTTATTTATTTTATTTATTTTATTTATTTTATTTATTTTATTTATTTTATTTATTTTATTTATTTTATTTATTTTATTTATTTTATTTATTTTATTTATTTTATTTATTTTATTTATTTTATTTATTTTATTTATTTTATTTATTTTATTTATTTTATTTATTTTATTTATTTTATTTATTTTATTTATTTTATTTATTTTATTTATTTTATTTATTTTATTTATTTTATTTATTTTATTTATTTTATTTATTTTATTTATTTTATTTATTTTATTTATTTTATTTATTTTATTTATTTTATTTATTTTATTTATTTTATTTATTTTATTTATTTTATTTATTTTATTTATTTTATTTATTTTATTTATTTTATTTATTTTATTTATTTTATTTATTTTATTTATTTTATTTATTTTATTTATTTTATTTATTTTATTTATTTTATTTATTTTATTTATTTTATTTATTTTATTTATTTTATTTATTTTATTTATTTTATTTATTTTATTTATTTTATTTATTTTATTTATTTTATTTATTTTATTTATTTTATTTATTTTATTTATTTTATTTATTTTATTTATTTTATTTATTTTATTTATTTTATTTATTTTATTTATTTTATTTATTTTATTTATTTTATTTATTTTATTTATTTTATTTATTTTATTTATTTTATTTATTTTATTTATTTTATTTATTTTATTTATTTTATTTATTTTATTTATTTTATTTATTTTATTTATTTTATTTATTTTATTTATTTTATTTATTTTATTTATTTTATTTATTTTATTTATTTTATTTATTTTATTTATTTTATTTATTTTATTTATTTTATTTATTTTATTTATTTTATTTATTTTATTTATTTTATTTATTTTATTTATTTTATTTATTTTATTTATTTTATTTATTTTATTTATTTTATTTATTTTATTTATTTTATTTATTTTATTTATTTTATTTATTTTATTTATTTTATTTATTTTATTTATTTTATTTATTTTATTTATTTTATTTATTTTATTTATTTTATTTATTTTATTTATTTTATTTATTTTATTTATTTTATTTATTTTATTTATTTTATTTATTTTATTTATTTTATTTATTTTATTTATTTTATTTATTTTATTTATTTTATTTATTTTATTTATTTTATTTATTTTATTTATTTTATTTATTTTATTTATTTTATTTATTTTATTTATTTTATTTATTTTATTTATTTTATTTATTTTATTTATTTTATTTATTTTATTTATTTTATTTATTTTATTTATTTTATTTATTTTATTTATTTTATTTATTTTATTTATTTTATTTATTTTATTTATTTTATTTATTTTATTTATTTTATTTATTTTATTTATTTTATTTATTTTATTTATTTTATTTATTTTATTTATTTTATTTATTTTATTTATTTTATTTATTTTATTTATTTTATTTATTTTATTTATTTTATTTATTTTATTTATTTTATTTATTTTATTTATTTTATTTATTTTATTTATTTTATTTATTTTATTTATTTTATTTATTTTATTTATTTTATTTATTTTATTTATTTTATTTATTTTATTTATTTTATTTATTTTATTTATTTTATTTATTTTATTTATTTTATTTATTTTATTTATTTTATTTATTTTATTTATTTTATTTATTTTATTTATTTTATTTATTTTATTTATTTTATTTATTTTATTTATTTTATTTATTTTATTTATTTTATTTATTTTATTTATTTTATTTATTTTATTTATTTTATTTATTTTATTTATTTTATTTATTTTATTTATTTTATTTATTTTATTTATTTTATTTATTTTATTTATTTTATTTATTTTATTTATTTTATTTATTTTATTTATTTTATTTATTTTATTTATTTTATTTATTTTATTTATTTTATTTATTTTATTTATTTTATTTATTTTATTTATTTTATTTATTTTATTTATTTTATTTATTTTATTTATTTTATTTATTTTATTTATTTTATTTATTTTATTTATTTTATTTATTTTATTTATTTTATTTATTTTATTTATTTTATTTATTTTATTTATTTTATTTATTTTATTTATTTTATTTATTTTATTTATTTTATTTATTTTATTTATTTTATTTATTTTATTTATTTTATTTATTTTATTTATTTTATTTATTTTATTTATTTTATTTATTTTATTTATTTTATTTATTTTATTTATTTTATTTATTTTATTTATTTTATTTATTTTATTTATTTTATTTATTTTATTTATTTTATTTATTTTATTTATTTTATTTATTTTATTTATTTTATTTATTTTATTTATTTTATTTATTTTATTTATTTTATTTATTTTATTTATTTTATTTATTTTATTTATTTTATTTATTTTATTTATTTTATTTATTTTATTTATTTTATTTATTTTATTTATTTTATTTATTTTATTTATTTTATTTATTTTATTTATTTTATTTATTTTATTTATTTTATTTATTTTATTTATTTTATTTATTTTATTTATTTTATTTATTTTATTTATTTTATTTATTTTATTTATTTTATTTATTTTATTTATTTTATTTATTTTATTTATTTTATTTATTTTATTTATTTTATTTATTTTATTTATTTTATTTATTTTATTTATTTTATTTATTTTATTTATTTTATTTATTTTATTTATTTTATTTATTTTATTTATTTTATTTATTTTATTTATTTTATTTATTTTATTTATTTTATTTATTTTATTTATTTTATTTATTTTATTTATTTTATTTATTTTATTTATTTTATTTATTTTATTTATTTTATTTATTTTATTTATTTTATTTATTTTATTTATTTTATTTATTTTATTTATTTTATTTATTTTATTTATTTTATTTATTTTATTTATTTTATTTATTTTATTTATTTTATTTATTTTATTTATTTTATTTATTTTATTTATTTTATTTATTTTATTTATTTTATTTATTTTATTTATTTTATTTATTTTATTTATTTTATTTATTTTATTTATTTTATTTATTTTATTTATTTTATTTATTTTATTTATTTTATTTATTTTATTTATTTTATTTATTTTATTTATTTTATTTATTTTATTTATTTTATTTATTTTATTTATTTTATTTATTTTATTTATTTTATTTATTTTATTTATTTTATTTATTTTATTTATTTTATTTATTTTATTTATTTTATTTATTTTATTTATTTTATTTATTTTATTTATTTTATTTATTTTATTTATTTTATTTATTTTATTTATTTTATTTATTTTATTTATTTTATTTATTTTATTTATTTTATTTATTTTATTTATTTTATTTATTTTATTTATTTTATTTATTTTATTTATTTTATTTATTTTATTTATTTTATTTATTTTATTTATTTTATTTATTTTATTTATTTTATTTATTTTATTTATTTTATTTATTTTATTTATTTTATTTATTTTATTTATTTTATTTATTTTATTTATTTTATTTATTTTATTTATTTTATTTATTTTATTTATTTTATTTATTTTATTTATTTTATTTATTTTATTTATTTTATTTATTTTATTTATTTTATTTATTTTATTTATTTTATTTATTTTATTTATTTTATTTATTTTATTTATTTTATTTATTTTATTTATTTTATTTATTTTATTTATTTTATTTATTTTATTTATTTTATTTATTTTATTTATTTTATTTATTTTATTTATTTTATTTATTTTATTTATTTTATTTATTTTATTTATTTTATTTATTTTATTTATTTTATTTATTTTATTTATTTTATTTATTTTATTTATTTTATTTATTTTATTTATTTTATTTATTTTATTTATTTTATTTATTTTATTTATTTTATTTATTTTATTTATTTTATTTATTTTATTTATTTTATTTATTTTATTTATTTTATTTATTTTATTTATTTTATTTATTTTATTTATTTTATTTATTTTATTTATTTTATTTATTTTATTTATTTTATTTATTTTATTTATTTTATTTATTTTATTTATTTTATTTATTTTATTTATTTTATTTATTTTATTTATTTTATTTATTTTATTTATTTTATTTATTTTATTTATTTTATTTATTTTATTTATTTTATTTATTTTATTTATTTTATTTATTTTATTTATTTTATTTATTTTATTTATTTTATTTATTTTATTTATTTTATTTATTTTATTTATTTTATTTATTTTATTTATTTTATTTATTTTATTTATTTTATTTATTTTATTTATTTTATTTATTTTATTTATTTTATTTATTTTATTTATTTTATTTATTTTATTTATTTTATTTATTTTATTTATTTTATTTATTTTATTTATTTTATTTATTTTATTTATTTTATTTATTTTATTTATTTTATTTATTTTATTTATTTTATTTATTTTATTTATTTTATTTATTTTATTTATTTTATTTATTTTATTTATTTTATTTATTTTATTTATTTTATTTATTTTATTTATTTTATTTATTTTATTTATTTTATTTATTTTATTTATTTTATTTATTTTATTTATTTTATTTATTTTATTTATTTTATTTATTTTATTTATTTTATTTATTTTATTTATTTTATTTATTTTATTTATTTTATTTATTTTATTTATTTTATTTATTTTATTTATTTTATTTATTTTATTTATTTTATTTATTTTATTTATTTTATTTATTTTATTTATTTTATTTATTTTATTTATTTTATTTATTTTATTTATTTTATTTATTTTATTTATTTTATTTATTTTATTTATTTTATTTATTTTATTTATTTTATTTATTTTATTTATTTTATTTATTTTATTTATTTTATTTATTTTATTTATTTTATTTATTTTATTTATTTTATTTATTTTATTTATTTTATTTATTTTATTTATTTTATTTATTTTATTTAATATTTATCAGGATAATTGAGTTGGATTAATTAGGTAATACGAATCATTACATTTAACTGCTTTAATTTTATTATTCAAACTTCAATATTTTATCACTTTTTATTAGTATTCCTAATAGTAAAAACAAGCACTGGAAATAAGTATAAGTTATATTTCCGATAATTTAATATATTTTTATGATTCTGATTGCTGGGTATTATTCCATAATATATTAAATAATTGTGTTGTCTTGTACTAACCGTCTTACATTACATTTCAACTAACAATTTACTAACTATTGACTACTTAGGTGTCTGAAACCGGGTCAATTTACATAATAATTAATTCACCTTTCCTGTTACGTTATCTTGTTTTATGTACAAGAGCGTGAAGTTGTGTCCGGCGTCAAGCGGGAATCTTACTTAGGTTTGGTCACATATTCCAATCAGTTAATCAATCAGTTGAAATGAAATGGAATTGGTTGAAAATCCAGCTAACACTCCGGATATTTTAATTGGCCTTAGAATTAATATATTTGGTTAGAATACAGAATTCTATAAATTGTCCCCACCTCTTGATGGGAAGCGCTGATTAGTTTTTCTAGCTGACATGGTTCTCAACAAATTCACCAAATTTTCTTTAGATCACCCATTTTTCTCAGAATTGAATTATGTCCACTGCGGTTATCTCATTTGATTTCAATAATTCAACCTAATTAAGGTTTCACCCTTTTCAAAATTTATAAACCGGCACCGAGGTAAAAGTAATAAACGCGTCGTTTCCCTTAATTATTATTATTTTTATTTTTTATTATTATTTAATCTTTGCAATCCGTTCTGGGACCGAAACTCTCTCGCAGTTCGCTTTTCACGTCACGGGAACGTACTGCTAATAGGTTTTCGTAACCATGTGCACATTGCATAGCTCCATGCCACCCTATAGTACTGGCATGTAATATGGTTCGGCCCATCAGTTCTGCACTTCGACAGGGGCTCATAATTGTATTCATTTTCTTCACCCAATGTAATTTAAGTTCATGTGTGAGATAGAGATATATAATGTGTACACATATTTATAGGCGTTATTATTATTTATTATTATAATGTTTATAATTGGTAGATAATTTATGTAATTAAAATCGAACTCTAGAACTTCTTTTAAATCTGTTTCGGGATTTTGACGTGTCTTTTTGGTGGGATTCTGCAGTTGTACATTCTGATTGGACCTTGGCCGTTTCCCTGCTACGGCTATTGCCGGGTCACGTATGCGGAACTTGGTGGAGATTTAACTAATTTCTGCGTGCGTGATTTGGCGGTGGCTGGGGTGGGGGTATGACCGGGTTCGGCTCGGAGTTGTCGGGCTGTGGGGCTTCATCGGAGGGACGCGTTGGGGTACCGATGCAGGTTGATAGGTTCTTAGTTTATTAGAACCCTAGCCCAGCTCTACAAACTAAATTTGAGATAACGGCATGATTCATAACCGATAACGGCATGATTCCATTCATTATTGCCGAATCCCAAAATTTCGTTAAAATACAGCTTCGCACACCGAATTTGGCCATCATTTGTTGATAGATGGCCTAGTTTAATTGAGCATTATGCTGGAGTGGCAACCCAATTCTGCATACCATGTTTCATGGTGATTGGTTGAGGAATGTTAAAGTTCCTTTGAGTATGGGATAAATATGTCCTATGTAGACTTGGTAATTAATCGAATATTCTTTGGTAACCAAATTAGTAACGCATTTGAAATTTTTACGAAATCAGCTAAATTTATTTGAAATATAAACATTAGTAGTTTTCTAGGAAGCATTACCTTCGGGATGCCTCACTTATTCGATGCAACTTTTTGAGTTTTTTGTTTTTTTTTTGTTTTTTTTTTCTTTACTATTTTGTGGTTGCTCAATTCAAGGGTTAAATACTAATGGATTTTAGAGTAATTGTAAATACATATATTGTAGTTCAAATAACTACATATATGGTTTACAAAAATTCTATTGTAAGTTGAGGAGTTAAATTAATAAATGTTTATATTATTTAGGAAGCCGGAAAATTTTAATTTGGAATTAAATTTCAGGAAATCTACAGATGCTTGTAAAATAATAATATGTTTTTGAAATATTAATTACTGATTTTGTAAACTAGAATTGTGTTGTGATTGTAGGCGTCTATAAACAGAACAGGCCGATTCAATCAATCAATTTTTGTTTCGGAAGCCGAAAAATATTAATGTAGAATAATATTTCAGGAAATTCCACATGCACGTGAAATAATAATATTTTTTCTCAGGTTGCTGCACCTATTAAGCCTTTATCCTTCCTCTAGTAGAATAGAAGTAGATTAGAATTGTGTGTGCCGTACGATCGCTGGGTGTCTCAAACCGGGTCGTTCCGTCTCAAAAAAAAAAAAAAACCTTTCCTATCCTTGCTATTGTTATATGAGTGAAATTATTAATAATTTAATATTAATTAAATAATTAATTATTAATATAATTCAATTTATTATTAATATAATTCAAATAACTATGGTTTCAGGAAATTATATTGTAAGTTGTGGAGTTGTAGAGGATTAAATTAATAAATATTTATATTATTTAGGAGACCAGTAGATTAATTTAGAATTTAATTCAGGAATCTTTAGATGTAATGAAATAATATTTCTTTGAAATATTAATTGCCGGTTGTGTAGATTAGAATTGTGTTGTCATTAGTTCATGAACTATTGGCTTTACCTAGGTATTTGTAACCGGGCTGATCTAATTAATCAATTTTGTTTAGGTAGCTGAAAAGTATTAATGTAGAATTATATTACAGGAAATTTCCAGATGCACGTGAAATAATAAATTTATTTCCTCAGGTTGCTGATTTAGAGAAGCAATTGTTGTAGACCAATACCATCGATATCCATTTAACCTATTAAGCCTTTATCCTTCCTCTAGTAGATTAGAAGTAGATTAGAATTGTGTTGTACGATCGCTAGGTGTCTGAAACCGGATCGTTCCGTCCCAAAAAAAAAAAAAAAATACCTTTCCTATCCTTCCTATTGTTATGTGTAAACAGGCTGTAGGAATAGGCCCGGCGTTATCCGGGACTCTTGGCTAGCACTTGGTTCTACAGTCCAATCAATCAATCAATTGTACTTTATTATACGAATTGTATTTTTTATTTAAAAAAATATTAAATCGTCAAATCAGTTTTTGTCACAATACACGTAATACACAAATTATTAATAACAGATTAACAAATATATATAATTAAATTGTAACACAGTCTTACAGCAGCATACACAATAAACGAAAAAAAAAATATTTGTTTGGTTATGTTTTTTGTAGCTGTCAAATCTTAACTATAAAATTTTGCTATAACAATAAAAAAAAATGAAAAATTTGTCTTGCTCACTCTAATGTAATTTTATATAATTTTTCTTTTTCTGGTTTTTCAGTATTTTTTACTGACAGTAAATATTTCTTGGTGGAATAGAGGCATTAACAACAGAAATATCCCCACTCCAACGTAGTTTGTAGGCAAAGAAGTAAGAAATGAGGAAATAACATGATGTAATGCATACTATTTCATTTATAGCCCATACATATACATACAAGCATGCCATGTACGGTACAAAATTGTTTTTATTGAGTTTGTTGCTTTTTTTCAAACAAAGTAGGTACGTTTTACAAGTAACTTACAAGTTTACCCTAATACAAAAAATTGTGGCAGGCGCAAGTAATGCACGATTTACATGTTCCAATTATTTTTTCCAGTAAAAAATGAAGGGTTAAGTATATTACGATTTTCGTTTGCGAAAGGAGCACGAAATAAATTCCAGTAAAATAAAATTGGATTTTTTCTTTTTAATTTGAGCAAATGTTGTTTACATATGGCTGTTTTTTTTAACTAGTAACTTTTTGTTATTTGCGTGCAGCTCTATTTTTCTGTAAAAAATTTGTTGGGAAAAAAATTGGAACATGTAAATCGTGCATAAAGATGTTTACACATCAAAAACCATGCCTATTTATGGTAGTTTTATTTCTCTAGAATAAAATTTTTAATTGAAGTTTCGTGCAAAAACTGCTAGTTACTGCTTGTGATTCAATGAGACCATTACCGTAGCCATAGGTACCGAACCTTTGGTCTTTTTTTATTAAAGTACATGGCAAGACATGTCAATATATGGTACTTTAGAGTTCTGTATGACACAACTTTTCATTGAAGCTTCGTGCTACAACTGGTTGCAGTTATTGTTTGTTAATCATATGACAGAACGCGAGACCGACTATAGCATTAAACATTTTCTATAACTGTCTTACAGTTATTTTAAACAAATTTTTATTTTTATATTGATAGTATTTAGTTCTTAAAGTCTCAATTACAAAACAGTGTTTTAGTTATGTTACACATTTTAATTTTTTGCGTCCTTTTACTTCAACTTTCTTTGAAAGTGTTGTTCCATATTGCAGATCGAATCAAATATTTCCGCTTTACGTTGTATTCCAACTGTTCACGTATACCACCATAAAATGCTTCCATAATCACGAGACAAATCCTCATGCCATTGAAATTTCTTTGTGTAGATAGTGTTGCGGCATCCTCTTATTGGTTGTATTTGAATCGAGTGATTTTAACAAAATTTGTTTTGTGACTATTCTATGTGGAAATGCATTAAATTTTAGGTGTTTAGCTTCGCTGCGATGAAAGATCAACATACTTTCTAAGCCATCCAAATATTGAATAAAAAACCATTAGACGGTAAATGATTTTCTACGAATTTATTGATGGTGTTCTTTAAAAACAATATGTGTATTGTAAAAGAAGCATTGTTAAGGTTGACTTTTAAATCCTCATTCCTCACCAAAATTAATCATCACACGTGTACATAATATGGAAATATAAATTATTCTTATATGTGTTTCGTTTCAGCATGGCAACCGACACCATTCAAAACATTTTTTTTTTCTCGGAATCAAAATACATTTTGAAGCTCATAAGTTTGGCGCTTAAAGCATGTTATGTGATCTCGAAAAATTTTAAACTTTTCGTTTACACATCATTTTCACACCATCGCTGGTAAACATACAAAATTTATTGAAAATTTGTTTTACCATAATACATAAAGGCTGGTTAAACGATTTTACTTGCGTTGTTTTAATGAAAGCACATAATCAGCATAATTTTTGTTGCTACGCTATGTTACTCATTGCATTATAAACCATTCTCATTTTTATGTTTCAGATATAAAAATTAAATGAGGAAAAAAACATTTTGAAACGTGTTGAAATATGTTGTGCTCCATTATAAATTATAATTATTATGATTTTATTTAAATTTAATTTAATGTTAAACGCCTTCATAAAACCAAACAAAACATGATACATAAAATACAAATAATAACATTACGTTTTAAATGTTTTACATTGTATGGTGCTATGTTTGTAATTATGCTCTAGCTACCCCTACACTATACAACGAATTCATAATCTAACGCACGTTTGGCAAATTATATTTTGAACTATGTATATCGCATTTTTACGGGTTCAGGTCGAAATTGCATATTTTAAAATGAAATTTTTTAAAACGTCATTTCTCAAAACTGCATATTTCAAAACGGCATAAGGTACGAAAGGACATAGGACAAAACGGCATAAGGTACGAAAGGACATAGGTACAAAACGGCATTTTTTAAAACGGCATTTTTCAAAATTGCATGTTTCAAAACGACATAGGTACAAAACGGCATTTTTCAAAACGGCATTTCTTAAAACGACATTTTTTAAAAAGACATTTTTCAAAACGGCATTTTTCAAAATTTCATTTTTCGAAATGACATAGGTAGAAAAATTTAGGTGGAGGAGAATATTATATGCATACTAAATCTTCAAATAATTTCTAATATCCATGAAGGTCCTTTCTTATAACATACCTATACTAAACCTTAACATGTGAAATTAAATCTTACTCAACTAAGAAATAGTCAAGCTCCTTTTCATTTGACTTTATCCTAGAATTTAATCCAAGAATCGTTCACAAATGTTCAAAAATTTCATTAATCTCAAATTTCATCGTGTAAAAAATAACCGTACCTGTTGGTCATATTCCAGAAAATAATGAAAAGATAATTCTAGATTCATAATCGATTAAAATATTTCATTCTGTCTTGTGCCGTTTTGAAAAATGCAGTTTTGTGCCTATGCCGTTTTGAAATATGCAGTTTTAAAAAATGCCATTCTGAAAAATGTTTTAAAATATGTCGTTTAGAAAAATGCCGTTTTGAAAAATGCTCTTTTAACCCTTATGCCGTTTTAAATATGCAGTTTTGAAAAATGCAATTTTGTACCTTATGCCATTTCGTACCTTAAGCAGTTTTTAAATATGGCGTTTTGAGAAATGCAATTTTAAAATATGCAGTTATGAACGGATCCCCATTTTTACATATGTATTATTTGTGTGAAATATTTAATAATTCCAGCTAAATATTACATACTGAAAAAAGCACCATTGGCCATCTATTGGCTGTTCTGGCAACGTTGTACGTGCCACAAAGCTCGTCGGTTGTGCCAACATCACTGTATTAACGAATTTCGGTCTTCCAAAATCTCACCAGTCTGTTGCATAGTAGACAGCAATAGAGTACACATTTTTTTTTTGAACGTACGATAAAATTGTAGCCCGTTTCTGAAAACCAGATATAGTTGATTTAATTGTATGATTTTTTGTCTCAGCAAATAGTGGTGGTAACACTCGTATAGATTCTCTCGTGTAGATTCTTTAGCTCTACTCGAAAAAGTAAAGCTTTATGTGAATGCTCGCGGCTTGAGAACGACACCAGCTTTAAGAATTACTCCTCATAGAACGTCCTACGGCCAGAACGAGCATATTACAAGAATGCTGCGTGAGACTAATAAATATTTATAACTTTTTGACTACCACTTTAGCATAGTCGCTATTAAGAAATTATTATTTGCTACCAATAGATAAAGCAATTTTTGTTTTATTTTTAGATTATGTTTTTTCTTTTTATCTATTTGACTTAAATACTCCATCGAGTATTTATAATTTTTAACATTTTTTTTTCTCGTTCTACTCTCTCCATTTGCGTTTCTTTTAATTTTATTTTTGTTAAATTTTTTTTCTCTCTTTTTCCAGTTTTAAATTTGCTTGCTCTAAGCAAACCAGCGGTCGGTCTCTCCGTTTTTGCGTCGGGGTATCATTCTCCTAAATTTAGTACACATAGATTCAGCCTTTTCAATTTCCTAATTATAGCTCTTTAAATACATTTTTTATTTCGATTAATTGGTAATAATTTATTTTTGCTGTTTTCTTTCTTTTTTTTAATTTTTAATTTAGTAGAATGATATCCTTGTTTATAATTTCCCCGGAATAATATTCAAAAATAATAATAATGTTCTCTCGCATGCGGTCAAGAAGGGGTGATTGGGCGTTGGGAATTATTATTATTTCTTTTTTTTATTGTTCCAACCAAATTAGTGTTTTTTTCCAATAAGGTTAAAGCCAAAGGATAACTGGTGAACCAATTATCTACCGTAATATTCCGTCCCGCTTCTTGCAAATGGCTTGTTAGTCGTTGTACCATCTGGCTCAGGCTTATTACATAAATTATATCGCCCTGATTGCTGCTTTCCACAATAAACCGCCAGTTTAGAAGTATAAAATTATACTTGGCTGGCTTACTGAAAATATACTGTCTAAATGCACATCGCCCTCTGAAACTTTCTAGTTGTCTCATCTACGGTAACGTAATGGCCTTCGTTAAAATTTTGTTGACAATTCTTATTAAATAATTTGAATAAATCTCGTATGGGCGCAAGTTTATCAACCAATTGTCTGGCCAACCAAGTTTCATAATCATCAAATTGTAGGCATCTCATTAAAAATTGAAGCCGATTGTAACTCATTGTTGCTTGAAATATATCTAGCCCCGTTCGATCTGTCGCCCACAAATCCCTAACATGGACATGCGACGATTTATGTAACCTTGACAAATAGAGCATGTAGTGGCATGTTTCATATCGGAGTATTTTAATTTCTGTTTTTCTATATAAATATTGGTACATATCACTATATTTCGTTTGTAAAACTAAAAATCGTTTCGTAACTCTCAAAAGAGGTCTTCACTTGTTTAGTAAATTGCGCCAATGTAGGAAGCGGTGTAAAAATAGTTTCAATATTTGGTCTTGATGATCTATAAGGAGCTTTTTTCCATAATGTTCCATCAGTTCCCATCAAATTGTCATTAACATCATCGTTTTCTTCTAATGAAATGTCATTATATTCCTGCTCGGTGTCGGAATCATGTTCGCATAATATTTCTACGTCATCTACTACACTATTGTAGTCCGGCTCATCGCCGTTTTCATCTTCGCAATCTATCTCAGCTAATATTGCATGTAGCCGATTTTGCTCCTGTTCCATTTTATTATAATCGATTTTATAAAAAAAGTATGTAACTTAGTTACTATCGCGGGTTAAATCAACCAAAAAATCACTATCACTTTTTAATACTGTTACTAACGCGGGTAAAATTTTCCCAGACAACTATTAGAATACACTACCATATCCTTTCGATTGCAAAACTCAACTAGCAAAATTTTCAACTTGACATTTGAAGATTGAGGTTAGATTACTTGAAGTGTGAAGTTGGTTGTAATTCGTTTAGGCAATTTTTTAAAATTTTTGATCGTTATGGGTAAATTTTACCCAGACGCTAGTAACCGAGGGTTAAGACCAATTTTGTATTCCGCCATGTTTTGTTATGTTTTAATTTTGTCTGAAACATCGGAGATTGATAATTAATAAAATATATAAATGATTAATTATTCTGTCGTATTAACTTTTGCTAATATTAGACGGCATTCTTAAATAGTGCGAGAAGGTGAGTTTAACATATCGATAATTTTGGAAGTGCTTGGTTAACTGGCGCACGTGTTCACCACAAAATTTCTCCGTTTCGCTATAATCTCGTCATAACAGTTTTAATGTCAGATACCTAACTCACCGAGTTTGCTGGTTTGATCCAATTTCCAACAAATACTTGTCGACAAATCATTTAAGTCATCTACCAATGAGCGATGCAGTTTTTTCTTAGTTATTGGAAACATTTTATTTGCTTTATCTGCTAAACCCAAATATTTTGTAGCCTAGTACTAGGAGGAGCTTAAGAGCCGATAATTATTTTTAAATTATTTATAGTTAAATTGTTTATTGACTTCAATTTGCACTTTTATATATCAACAAATTGTTCGGAACATAATTCTATAATTATTTGACCTGTGGCACTATTCTGGCAATTCCCCGGGAATAGGGAACTGAGGAAAGAATTTATATGTAATTTCTTCTCAAATATTTTTTTTCCGGCCTACTGAGGAAAAAAGTTTGATGTAAATATTTATAACTTGAGAATAATTTTTCCATATCTAAATTGGCAGGGAAAATTATTCCCAATTTTATTTTGTTTTCAAAAAAATTAACACTAACTTTTTACCTCAGTATGCCAGAAAAAAAAGTTTAAATAAAAATTACATATAAATTCTTTCCCCAGTTCTCTATTCCCGAGGAATTACCAGAATAGTGCCACTGTTACACTTTTAAAATTCTTCACAATAAGCAAGTTAATATTTTGTTGTCATGAAATGGGTTCTGCTTCATTGTACTTAATTTCATCATTACTCGTACGTGGATGAGGCACTATGAGAATTATGAATTTACACGTCAAGCAGATTTAATGCTGCAAATCATTTAGTGGTTTGGAAACGGACCTCCTATTACCATAAAATGGAACATAATTTTCAATGTCATAAAAATAATTAAATATTTTCCTAAACGTAATATAAAAATTTATTAATTTCGATCGACACGCTATGCTATTATTGTGCTAATGTTATACTCGTAAATAAAACGAAAACCAGCAAGAGCAATTCGTCGTCAAGTAAAATTAGGTAGGTTTAGGGTAAATAAATATTTACGTTTATGAAATATTAAAAATCTCTTCCAAATGTATAAAGCAACATTAACAAGGAACAAACGCAAGAGCTTTTTTTGTATTTTCGTTGACATTTTATATTCTGTATCAACCACAGTCAAATATATTTAATTAACGTACGTACAAAATGTATATTGCGTGCGATAATGCTATAAACTATACAATTTGTGTTGGCTTATTTAATTCACCAAACAAAGAATATTTAAATATTGTATACACCATATAGAAAATGTTATGTTTGGTGGAATACCAATTGCATGTTTTGTGAATTAAATTTTTATGTTTTTCTGTAACATATTTTTTATGTTTTACATCAAAACTAGTAAGATATGATTGATTATGTATATGTGTATGGATAAAGTTGTGCTTTTGTCAACCTTTACTGTCGCAGATTCTAGTTTCGTTGGTGAACTATTAATTATGTTAAATAATGATGTTGGCATCTGATATTATGTCATTTGTAAATTGCATTAGAAAAAATTACGTTTATATCTGGAAACTGGTACACACTTAATAAGTTTATTTCAATGATAGATAATACCGACCAAATGGCACAGTGGTTAAGGCTTTAGCGTTTGGATTGGGAACGTTCGCGACCCCCTATCGGCGTGCAAAACTCATGGGCTGACTCATCTTCCATGTCCAGTACTACGTATAGGATGGGATAGAGCTATGCAATGCTCAGATGGGAACTTAAAACCGATTATATAGACGTACGTCTTAAATAAAAACAAAAATGACAAGTAAACTTGTTAAAAACTGTAGGGGTGAATATCGGGCTGCCCCGACTTTCATTACCTCGAATGTATACTTGTACATAGATCTCATATACACTACACTTCTAAAGCGTAAAATTAAACTTTCCGGGCTTTTGGTAAAAGCTGTCTTAGATAATGGAAAATCATTTTTCCCACGTAAATTTCAGAAAACCAACTAAATACATCAACCCTTGTTCAAAATTTTTTATTTAAATTTATTTGAATCTCTAAATTATTTATCGTCTTTATAAATGCTAAGCTTATCAGAATCAATGTAAAAATTGAAAAAGCTCCTCCAATTTATGGTAAAAGTTATCAATGACGATTGGTCAATCCGCCTGGACTGTAGAGATAACAAAGTTTGGTGAAACGAAGTTTTTTATAAAAAAACTATTGTCAGTTCCGTTAACATTAAAGAAAATATCAAAAATGACTTTGTTTGAAATTTAATTTACAATCTTTTCAAAATATTATTCTAGTGTGTGTAAAAAATGAAACGCTTCTGTAGCTATACCAATTCCGATCAACCGATTTCGGCCAAAGATCACTGAATATTTCGTTCTGGTACAAATATTATATATATTCGGTATTATAGTAAATTTTTTACATTAAATTAATAAAAATATCGAATAAAATTCGTATTGATTAAAGATTGAATGTGTTGCTACCAAAATAAGAACGCAAACTCAATTCAAACTAGTTTGGTTACTTATTTTAGATGGCGGAAAATAAGTTTGAAATAGTTATCCGTTTCGAAAAGTGCCTTAGGCCCATAGTCTTTTTTCTAAAAGAGGCTATATTCTGCAAAATAACTACAAAAAGCCAAAAACCTACAAAGCTCCCACTTCTGGTGGACCGATTTTGGCCAAAAATCGCTGAAATCACCCAATATTTGAAAAATTCGTATGTATGAAATTTCGTGCCGACCAGTCAATACATCTTAACTGTAGAGATACACATTTTGCCTGCACAACACTACACATTCCGGCAATAAATCTGCGGAATGATAACAATACTTTATTCATTCGCTATAACGATGAATCTGAAAAAGTAATTTTGAAAATTTTTCGGTGGGTGTTGCTTTAGTCTGCAACTGTATTCTCTCTACAGCAAAGACGGATTGCTTGACTTAAACGGATTAATTTTTGTTTTTCGGTAGCGTTTACATCCCACGGAGGAATTTTGTCGGGACCACCGTCCTGCAACAAAATCGGTTCATCATACACGTGTTTCCCTGCGATTTACGCCGGCTGATT
The DNA here is from genome assembly GCA_932526605.1 of Nephrotoma flavescens. NCBI lineage: Eukaryota > Metazoa > Arthropoda > Insecta > Diptera > Tipulidae > Nephrotoma > Nephrotoma flavescens. The sequence continues at coordinate 194,097,556 of OW052220.1, forward strand.
TATAATGGAACACTTTTTGAACCGTTCGTTGTGATGGGAAGTTGGTTGGATTTAATGAATCGAGAATATGACATTTTATTTCGAAATTTATTCGAATCCGATATTTGTTGTTCGCAATCTTCACTGGGCCATAAATGGATCGAAGGATCTTCCTTTCAAATGTAGATATCATTCTACAGGCGTAAGTGGGTAAGATTCAATTTTTGCTTCGAAAAGTTACCACGTGCTTTTAGGGTCTTTATATCTTCCTAGGTACCATTTGTTTATCTCATAATTAACCCGATATACTTGAAGTTTTCCACTTTGCGGTCTTCAGCTAAGAAGCACGATACCATCTGCATATCCAAGAATTTGCCCTGACTTAACGAAATGAAGCGCGAAGGCTCAACAAAGGATTTTTTACCACGTGCTCGAGTCCCAGATTAAACAGCACAGGCGTTCCACTACAATACTGCATAGCGAGTCAGAGATTATTAGCTTACAGAGAGAAACAAGCTTTTCGGGAAGTCCGAAACATATGAGCACGGCTCAAAGATTCTCGCTGATGTCATATTGCTGTTGAATGTTTATATAGGGCTGGTGAATGGTTTTGTTGTACACTCCCAAAATATTTTCAGGATCATTCTCAAAGTAAAACAATGATCCGGGCAACTAAAACATTATCAATCACTTCTTAGGCTGTGTTCAATAGGGTTATGCCACGGTAATTTTCACATTTATATGCAGTAGACATATTAGTGCGGTCTTTCATTCGTCTTTTGCTCCTGCGTGTTTTGATAAATCTGTGGGGATTCTGTCAAAACTGGATGCCTTTCCATTTTTTAATTTACTAATATCTACAACTACCTCGTCGCACGGTGGAGCAATATAAAACGGCATACTTTATCGTTCCTATTAAGTCGAGTTTAAATATCAGAAACGTTTGTTCTCAACTCTCCAATCGAGTCTTTTACGGCTGTTCATCTTGGATCGAAGTTATTGGTAAGGTTTAAGGCATTAGCAAAACAGTCTCTAGGGTTTCTGTTTTTCGCTTGTAAGTTAATCTTTTTCATACAAATCCTCATATATTCCAGCTTTTTTTTCTAGCTAGCCATTTTAAACGCAGCAGCTTTCGTTTATATTCGACGATTTGACAGCACTGATCGTTAAATCAATCATTCCGTACGTTATAGCATTCGCAATTACCTGTAGCCGCTTAATGTTAATATTATTGGGGTGCGACTGTATTTTATTGATGAACTGGTCATTTTTTTATGATACGTTTTGGCGGTAATCTACATCAAGTTTTTAAGCCCGACTTTGCAATAAGCCGTTAATTTTTTTTGGTGTAAAAGATTTTTATTGGGATGCTGATTATTAAATTGTGAGACATCAGATAGTAAACATGCCGTTTACTTAAAATACATTGTTTTTTTTTTGGTCTAGTAAAAGCAACTAAGTAAATCGTATGCTGTTTTGAGAGTGAACCTCTAACTATTAAAATTATTGTGTTTACGTTAAAAGTGTTATCAGACGTTTAGTGCATAACATAAAACTGAGAAGCAACGTGTGTATGTTGTTGCTAGTGATACAGCAAAGTATAATAACAGTGCTTGGTAGTGACTCACCCTGAAAAAAAAAATATTAAAAAACTAAATCGTTATGGTATTTGGTAATATAATTGATGCCAAAATTTAACATCTAGCAGAATCAATAAAAATTTAAAGCTTTTTACGATGCAATTGAGTTGAACGGATACTACGAATCTGACTACGAATCATCGGTAAAAGAGATGCACATTTGTCAGGTTTAGATGCACCTTACAAGTATTAAAAGGAAATCGTTATCCATTTGCCTAAGTAAACTGGAGTTTTATTACATGGTTAAGTCCACGCGATCATTCATTTGTATCTTTACCACAAAATAGTTACATACCATAAAATTTGTATGTCACAGTTCGAGTGCAGTTTGAGTGCAGAGTAACTTAGCGGGTACTATACGATACGCCATACGTCATCACCTTACTGGAGGAATATTTTATTTCGTAGAGAGTACCTTTTAGCAAGACTATTGTTAATTATTTTTTGGTTAAATTTGCAAACATTCATTTCAAGTTCTAAGCTACAATTTTTTGTATTAATTGTGTTTTCAATGTTTATAGGTTTTGCACTTCAAATTCACGATTTTGCAAATCATGTTCGATTTTTTTTATTTCAATCACAAGTTTTTACAAGTCTACCTCAATTTTTTACAATCCAGTCTCAATTTTTTACAATTCAACCTCAATTTTTTATACTTCATTGTCAATTTTTTGCAAAGCATATTCGTGTTTTTTCAAACCAACTTCAATTAAATGCAGAGCAAATTCAAGTTTTAATTTTTCAAGTTCGTAAATTTTTTGCAACTCTTCGCAAAACAAATTCAGTGCTCCCAAGTCTTAACCGATTATGATGGGATTGGGTATGCTTCATCGAAATAGGATTCCTAAATTATTTGTGGAAGAAATTCTGGAATATGGCCACCTGGGACGGAACTAGGTCAATTCTTAACGGATTATGATGGAATTGGGTATGTCAAATCGAAATGGGATTCCTAAATGGTTTTTGGGTGAAATTCTGGAATATGGCCACCTGGGACGGAACTCGGTTGATTCTCAACCGATTATGATTGTATTAGGTATGCTGGATGAAAATGGGTTTCTTAAATGATTTTTGGAAGAAATTCTGAAATATGGCCACCTGAGACTCAAATAAGTCAATTCTTAACGGATTATGATGGGATTGGGTATGTTGGATGGAAATGGTATTCCTAAAATATTTTTGAACAAATTCTGTAATATGGCCACCTGGGACGGAACTCGATCGATTCTCAACCGATTATGATGGTATTAGGTATGCTGGATGAAAATGGAATTCTTAAATGATATTTGGAAGAAATTCTGGAATATGGCCACCTGGGACGGAACTCAATTAATTCTTAACGGATTATGATGGTATTGGGTATGCTAGATAAAAATGGGATTTTTATATGATTTTTGGAAAATTTCTGGAATATGGCCACGTGGGACTGAACTACGTCAATTCTTAACGGATTATGATCGGATTTGGTATGTTGGATGGAAATGGGATTGTTAAATGATTTTTGGAAGAAATTCTGGAATATGGCCACCCAAAAAACATTTAAAAATGCATTTCCATCCAGCATATCCAATCTCACCATAATCCGTTAAGAATTGATCGAGTTCCGTCCCAGGTGGCCATATTCCAGAATTTCTTCCAAAAACCATTTAGGAATCCCATTTCTATCGAGCATACACAATCCCGTCATAATTCATTAAGAATCAATCGAGTTTCGTCACACCGTTGCAATATTCGAGAACTCTCTCCAAAAATCATTTAAAAATGATCCCCTCATGGGCATTAAAAATGATTCCCTCATAATCCGTTAAAAATTAATCGAGTTCTGTCCCATGTGGCCATATTCCAGAATTTCTTCCAAAAACCATTTAGGAATCTCATTTCGATCCAGCATGCCCAATCCCAACATAATCGGTCAAGAATTGGGAGCACTGAATTTGTTTTGCGAAGAGTTGCAAAAAATTTACGAACTTGAAATATTAAAACTTGAATTTGCTCTGCATTTAATTGAAGTTGGTTTGAAAAAACACGAATATGCTTTGCAAAAAATTGACAATGAAGTATAATAAATTGAGGTTGAATTTTATAAAATGGAGGATGAATTGTAAAAAATTGAGGTTGACTTGTAAAAACTTGTGATTGAAATAAAAAAAATTGAATATGATTTGCAAAATCGTGAATTTTTCAATTTACGTATAACATCATTTATATATTTCTGTGAATTTTTTTTTGATTCAATTCTTGTGCTTTCAACTTTTCATTTTCAGTCATTTTCTATTGATCGTTTTGTTTCAAGTGTAAGCTTGAAGTTAGGTCAGGTTAGGTTTCAGTGGTTTGACACTTAGGCCTTTTTTGGCCCATTGTGATATCACGCATTCACGCCATATCATTAACCCATTCACCTACTCACACAACTACAGTATACCACCTGCACATTGCAAGCTTCATGTCAACCTGTACATAACATGGACGGTGGGTCGGCGCTGAATTCTGCACTCCATCAGAGGGTCTTAGTTGTGTTTATTAACATCACCGATCGTAATCGATGATGAAAATTCGATTTGCATCTAGCCTCTGATGGGATTCAAAACCAGTACCTCCCGGTCCAAGTGCCGAAGCGTTAACCACTGCACCACTTGCCCGGTAAGCTTGAAGTTAATTAATAGGTATAATTATACGAGTTTTTTTTGGTGATATTGGTGAAATATAATTTTCTTGTTGATTTAATTAAATCTTTCCTACAGGATCAAGGCAGGAAGCGCTTTCGTCGTCTTCGATTGTGAAGGTAATATTTTTTAATTTTTTTATGTGCCGTTATTTCAAGATTTTGTTTTATTTTTTTTTTTTAAATTAATTAACACAACTATTGATATTTTTCATTGTTAATGTTAATAAACATTTCTCGAACGATGAAAACGAATTGTATTTCAAACGTTGAATTGAATCAAAATTTGTTATATACATTACTGTTATATTGTCGGATGAATACAATTTATCTTATTTCTACCTTCAACAAAATATATTCAATTTGTTTTTTTATTGGCATCTATCACATTAAAAATGAGAACCTAAGAGTTTTTAATTAGGCAGTGCAACAAGGTGAGTTGAGCTGGGTAAAGAAAAAAAAATGAGTGTTAATTAAATATTGTGATCCTACGCCATAACTCAGCTGTGATAACTGACAACCCACGACCAAATACGTAGTTACGTAAACCTAACATCGACTGATCCGGGAGTATTATCGCATAATCCTTCGTCACAGCAACAAAAAAAATTTTTTATGTCAACGGCGGCCTCGTCAACCGGCCTAATCAAATGCTTCATTGGCTACACTGGTTGCTTTACTAGACTACACCGATTTTTTTGTTCTACAGGATCATTATTAATATTGATATTTAATTGTTTCCAATTTCTTTTGATATTACTATTACAGTTAGATAAGGGTTTTCTAAATAATATAGTCTCACATTTTATTTTCCATTTACGAAAGAAACTTTCTATAACAGATAATCGTTTGTGTAATGAATTTATAATATTTACAATTTTATTACCATGGGAATATAACAATAAATCATCGGCAAAAGCCATTACTTGACTATTTGTATCATTCAATTTGTTTTTCTTCAGAAGGTCTGACATATAAATATTAAAAAGTACTGGAGCTGTTATTCAATGCCTTTTAATCCATCTGTTAGACTAAACTCTTTATTAGATATATTTATTCCATCCGTGACAACAAATTTTTTTCCGCAAATCATGTTTTTTATAAGAATTAATAAATTTTTATCTATATTTAATTTTGATAATTTATAAATCAGCCCATTTAACCATATAGAATCGAAAGCTTTTTGTACATCTATCAACACTGCTCCGGTTGCATTATTAACGTTTAACTGTCTGGTGGTGTCAGAAACAAATTTAGTTATGGCATGAACTGTAGAGTGTTGATGACGAAATCCAAATTGATTGTCGGGTATAACTGAATTTTGTTTCACAAACGAAAATAATCTGTCATAAATTATAATTTCAAATAATTTGCCCAAACTAGACAACAAACTGATAGGTCTATAGTTGATTGGTTTTGATTTATCCTTATTTTTTTTAAAATTGGAAAAATTTTTGCAACTTTCCAAATTTTGGGAAAATGATGATTGTTTTTATTAAATGATTGAATAATTTGCAAATTTCATCAATTATTTTTAAGGGCAAATTTTTTAGTACAATGTTTGGTATTCTATCAATACCAAATGATTTTTTATTATTTAATGTTCGAGTAATGCTAAACACTTCTTCTGTTGTCACAAATAATTTTCCAATGTTAAATTCATCATTGTTATTTATATAGTCATCAAAATTGTTTACACTTAAATTTAAAATTGGTAAAGTCCTTATGTTCTATATTTATAATATCGACGATACTTGGATCGAACAGCACAAGCGACAATTTTTCAAATTTGTGTATTTTATATCATTGGAAAGCTCTGACAATATCCTATACGATAGTTTGAATTGATTTTATATTTTTTAGAGAAAATCCCGCTTTTTTGTAAAAAAACGTTTTTTCAAATAGACCAAGCGACAAAAATCACAAGTTTAGTTGAGCCAAGCGACGTAAACCAGTGCAATATTGTAAAATGAGAGTGTTGTGTTTGCTCCGGGTTAATATTAATTTGTTTTGGTTGGACAGTAAGTTACTTGATTGAATACGATTAATAAAAGTGAGAAGTGTTTATTATATCTAAATGTGAATAAAATTATTCACAATATTTAGAATAATAAATAGTTTAAAATTGTTTAATGAATGAAAAAAAATTGTCGTTTGTGTCCTATAAAGAAAGTTACTAAAAATGGCACAAGCGACCATTATTGTTCATGATTTTAGCGCAACTTTACTTGATGTTTTAATTAGTTTATAAATATTTTTAAAACAATTAATTTTGTAAATTAATCACAAATAGCAAATATTTTTTGATTTAACGCTTAAACATTTGATTTGATGCTTAATTTGATTTAAACTTAAAGCTCAAACGACAATTTTCGTTTTTCTTTTAACTTCTTAAAACACAACTGCTACTCAAGCGACAACTTCTAAAATTCAATTTAAAATAATTAACACAAGTGCCTTAGCATAAGCGCCAAATTAATAAACATTAAAACCCAAGCGACGAAAAACATTTCTTTTTGCAATAACTCAATAAAAGAGTTACCAATTGGAGAAAAAAGTATATATTTAACTTCCTCTAATAGTAAATTATGCAATAAAAATCAAACTAGTGTATTTTTAATTAAATATCAAATTAAAATCGATTTTATCTTCTGCTGTAAAATTTGTACGATGTCGCTTATGTTGTTCGATCCAAGTATCGTCGATATGTTCGGAAAACTGTTCGTAAAAGGCACCAATTACTTATAATTTTTGTGCTGGGTCTGTAATCTTGAATATATTATTATTATCGGAACTTAATTGTGAAAGATTTAAATTTGCTTGTACTATTAATGTTTGATTGTCGATTTCAAGGTAACCTATATCTATTTTACATTTTGGCCTGAATAATTTATTTATATTTGGTAACATTTGATTTGAATCAGATTTAATTTTCCAAAGACGCCTTTTCCAAATATCACTGTTAACTAACAAAATTTTATCTCCAATTAATTTGTCTAAATGTTTTAAATTATTTTTCAAATGGTTAAATTTAGTGTCCGACGCGCAAGCCGGAACCATATCAGCCGGAACCAAAAAACGATGGCACAAGTAGCACGATGCATTGTGCACTAAATGCTTTTTCAGCCGGAACCTTTAAATTCCAGCCGTAACCTGATAAAGAAATTCAGAACCCTACAACAGCAACACCAATTATGGCACTAGTAGCACGATGCATTGTGCATCATTATGCGCTACATAATTTTTCGGCCGGAACCTTACAAATCCAGAAATATACGATTTTTCGGAAAAGCACCATACAAATTCAGCCGGAACCATACTCTATACATATAGCGAAACTAAGTTGGCACAAGTAGCACGATGCATTGTGCATCATTGTGCACTATATAATTGTTCGAGCGGAACCTTATAAATCCAGCAATATATGATTTTTAGTGGAACCTTATAATTCCAGCCGGAAACGATGGTATGATAATATACAGTCAAATTAAATACATCACGAGTAGCACAATGTATTGTGTATCATTGTGCACTAAATGCTTTTTCAGCCGGAACCTTATAATTCCAGCCGGAACCTAAAAAAGCCAGACAGAACCCTACAACAGCCAACTCAACTATTGCACTAGTAGCACAATGCATTGTGCATCATTGTGAACTATATTTTTTCAGTCGGAACCTTATAATTCCAGCCATAAACTGATAAGAATAGTCAGAACCCTACAACAGGAAAAACCAACTGTGTCACTAGCAGCACGATGCATTTTGCATCATTGTGCACTATATAATTGTTTAGCCATAGCCAATAACAAATCCAGAAATATACGGTTTTTCGGAAAAGAACCTTACAAATTCAGCCGGAACCATACCCTATACAGCGAAACTAAGTATGGCACAAGTAGCACGATGCATTGTGCATCATTGTGCACTATTTTGTTTTTCAGCTGGAACCTTATAAATCCAGCAATATATGATTTTTCAGTGGAACCTTATAATTTCATCCAGAAACGATGGTTTGGTAATATACAGTCAAACTAACTATGACACAAGTAGCACAATGAATTGTGTATCATTGTGCACTTAATGTTTTTTCAGCCGGAACCTTATAATTCCAGCTGGAACCTAATAAACCTGCCAGAACCAATCTATAGACAAACTAACTATACCACAAATAGCACGATACATTGTGCATTATATCATTTTTCAGCCAGAACCTTACAAATCCATAAATATACGATTTTTCGTGGGAAATCTTACAAATTCAGCCGGAACCATACCCTCTACAACCAAACTAACCATAGCACAAGTAGCACGATACATTGTGCATTATTGTGCACTCAGGTTCCCAGAACCTGATAAAGCCAGTCACTACCATATATCAGCCAAACTAAGTATGGCACAAGTAGCATGTTGGATTGTGCATTATTAAGCTTTATATATTTCACATCGTGCTTCTTATGCCATAGTTGGTTTTGCCGTAGTATTGTTCTGGCTAGTTTTAACGGGTTCCGGATAGAATTATAAGGTTCCGGATGAAAAATAATACACTGCACAATGATGCACAATCCATTGTGCTTCTTGTTTGATAGTAAGTTTGGCTGTATAAGGTTTCTACCGAAAAACCGTGTAGTACAGGACTTATAAGGTTCCGGCTAATAGTTTATATAGTGCACAATGATGCACAATGGATCGTGCTATTTGCTTCATAGCTAGTTTGGCTGAATTTGAAGGGTTCTTTTCCAAAAATCTTATATTGCTGATTTTTTAAGGTTCCGGCTTTAAAACTATACAGTGCTACTTGTGCCGTAGTTGGTTTGGTTATGATATGGTTTTGTCTGGCTTTATCAGATTCTGGCCGGAATTACACTGTTCCGTCTGAATAATTATATTGTGCACAGTGATGCACAATGCATCGTGCTACTTGTGTCATAGTTAGTTAGGCTGTAGAGGGTATGGTTCCGGCTGAAATTGTAATGTTTTTTCACGAAAAATTGTATATTACTGGGTTTCTAAGGTTCCGGCTGAAAAATGATATAGTGCACAATGATGCACAATGCATCGTGCTACTTGTGCTATAGTTGGTTTGGCAGTAGTATGGTTCTAGTTGGCTTTATCAGGTTCTGGGAGGAATTATAATGTTCCGGCTGAAAAATTATATAGTGCACAATGATGCACAATGAATTGTGCTACTTGTGCCATAGTTAATTTGTAAGGTTCCCCCCTCGAAAAATCGTATATTTCTGGATTTGTAAGGTTCTGGCTGAAAAATTATATAAAGTACAATGTATCGTGCTAGTTGTGCTATAGTTAGTTTGTCTATAGATAGGTTCTGGCAGGCTTTATTAGGTTCCAGCTGGAATTATAAGGTTCCGGCTGAAATAGCATTTAGTGCACAATGATACACAATCCATTGTGCTACTTGTGTCATAGCTAGTTTGACTGTATATTACCAAACCATCGTTTCTGGCTGGAATTATAAGGTTCCACTGAAAAATCATATATTACTGGATTTATAAGGTTCCAGCTGAAAAACAAAATAGTGACCAATGATGCACAATGCATTGTGCTACTTGTGCCATACTTAGTTTCGCTGTATATAGTATGGTTCCAGCTGAATTTGTAAGGTTCTTCTCCGAAAAATCGTATATTTCTGGATTTGTAAGGTTCCGACTGAAAAATTATATAGTGCACATTGATGCACAATGCATCGTGCTACTTGTGCTATAGTTAGTTTGGATTTAGAGGGTATGGTTCCAGCTGAATTTGTAAGGTTATTTTCCGAAAAATCGTATATTTCTGGATTTGTAAGGTTCCGACAGAAAAATTATATAGTGTACATTGATGCACAATGCATCATGCTACTTGTGCCATAGTTGGTTTTGTTGTTGTAGGGTTCTGGTTGACTTTTTCATGTTCAGGCTGGAATTTTAAGGTTCCGACTGAAAAAGCATTTAGTGTACAATGATGCACAATGCATCGTGCTACTTATGCCATCGTTGTTTGGTTTCGGCTGATATGGTTCCGGCTGGCGTGACGGACACTTAATGTAGCGTTATAATCCGTTAAATTGGTGACATAGTTAAGTGGTTTCCGTTTTAATTCTTTTATTTCATTAACAGTTTTGATTTATTAAAATACAAATTTTTTATATCTTTATTCCACGCTAGCATGGTTAACAAATGCTTCTTATTTGTTTTAATGGTAACTGTTTCTATAGCTTTTATGATAATGTTATTGAGAATATGTACGTATTCTTCAACTTCTAAATTAGGTGGTACAATAAATTATTTGTTAGATGTCAGCAAATATGAATCATATTTATTGAGTATTGAATTTTGTAATGCATGCCATGTAACTATATTAATTTTATTTGAATCTTTAAAGTTTTCATTGAATATATTTATGTTTTGAGAATTCAGATTAATTGTAATATCCACAGCTATCACTTTCGAAATATAACGTTGTCACTTCGTTGTAACTATTAATATTTTTGATATGTATTCTATTGTCGATGAAACCAATATCTAAATATGAATTCCCTAATGTATGTATACGTGGCTTTAGTTGTTATTACTAAATTTAATTTGTAAAATATATCATTGTTCGTCAACCATTTATATAATTTGTTTCCCCGTGTGTTACTAACACTATTGTTCCAATATGAATGTTTTGCTATCTTATTAATGATTTGACCTTGTTCCAATTTTTATATTTTCTTCCGCCTCAATCGATCTTGACGTTGTTGGTGGGGCCCAGGGGGTGAATTCGCGTTCCGTGAAATAATGAAAATGAAAATTTGTTTTCATTAGCAATCGAGAAGGTTTGCATTCGCCATAAGAAATTGTGATTTCACACAGTAAAATTTAAAATTACGTACAAAGAATTCAAACTACTACTTGCCAATAAAAAAAATCGTTTCATTTTCATTATTTCACGGAACGCGAATTGACCCCCTGCTAACACATAAAATACATGTGGACTATTAAATTTAAAATTTACACAAAAATTTTCAAAATCTTTTATGAAATACATACTCTTCTTTTGACCCGTTGTCGTAAATGGCAATAACAACCAAAGATGTATCATTTGACAATTTAAACTCTGTTGCGGTATATATTCAATTTGATGTATATCTTATTTTGGAAAAAATTGATTAAATTTATATCGTTGTTTAACTAATATGGCTGTACCCCCTCCTTGAATATTGTCTTTTCTGTCTGTTCTAGCTATATTGTAATTAGGAATACCTACTGTATGTTTACTAGACAATTTTGTTTCGGATAACATCAATATATCTACCCGGTACCCCACAAGTGGATTATTCGCCTATATATTCGGATTGGCAAAATATCTATTGTTGCCAAAGGAAGTGACATAATTGTATAAGTAGGTGAGTCACAAGGATATATAGAAAGTAAGCCAAATCCGGTCCTATAATTGACTGTGACCATTGCAATAGTTACTTGGCTGTCAGTCTACTGGTAAACAATTCTTGAACTTTGAAACATGGTTTACAAACGGCTGTAAAGCTGTGTATAAAAGTTACATTAAATCTAGCGTATAGTGTGCATAATTCTGACTTTAGTGTGCAACAAACCTCTGACTTCGGCGTGGAACAAACTCTGACGTAAACGTGTGACAAAACTCTGACTTCAACGTTCGACATATTTTTGATTATGTCATTTGTGGAAATTTAAAATAATTCGAGCGGGACCTTATATTTTATACATATTTTTATTTAAAATATAAAAACCTAACAATTTATTACAAAACTTCAATCAGACTAATAACAATTCAAATCGGTAATTATTACTTATAAAATAACATGTATAATACAATAAAAACCCTTTCTATTTCTTCTTATAAGATTTTCGATTGAAAAAATCTTGTACTGCATGGCATATATTATCCCTATTATAAAAAGAGCACACGTCCTTTCTATTTTTGTTGCACACTTCCACAATAAAATCTAAAATATTTATATATATTTAAAAAAATATATATTCTGAAACAAAATCAATTATAGAAGTTTAATATTATGCTAACAATTTAACGTATTTCATTACCATTTTCTTCAGCCAGCAACGATTCATCAACTTTTTTGATGCGGTCCCATCTTATTTGTTCTGCAAATTTTTCGTTTATTAATTTGCTTAGGATGGATTTTGCAAAGCCATTGATTTCTTTCTTGGCATCTCCTTTTGACGTATATTGAGTATACTGGTAAGCCTGGAAAATAGAATAAATACATATAACAGAAATTAAAATAAATATGATTTGAATAAATTTAAAAGGAAACAAGACAAAACAATTGCTAATAAGTGTGCATATATGTGCCTGCTGCAAAATTATTTTATATTACATATACATGAAGACTAAAATAACCAGTGCGTGAAAGTGGTGTTAAAATGGAATGTGGGTGACCTAGACCATCAGGTTAATGAAATGGTTATAAAAATACTTACCATATTTTCTTTATAATCTTTTTCACACAGATTACGTTCAAGATTTTCCAATTTTACTTTGTCGCCTATATCTGTCATTGGTTATCATCCTCATCATTACCTCGTTCTGAGCAGCTATTTTCTCTACATTTGAGTTGATGTTATCTATTTTTAGAGATAACATATCAGAATTGTCAGACTGGAGTTGATGAGACTGTTTTAGTTCAGCAAGTTCTTGCAAAACAGTTTGGAACGATTCATACTGAATGCACACAACATTGCTGACTGAAGTTTGTTCAGTTGTCATTTCTATGGGCTTATCCGAAGATACGGTTTCTGGTAACTCGCTAAACTCGATTAAATGCTCCTCGGAATTTGAAGTGTTCTCAGTTGTTTCTATATCACATTGCTCAAACAAATTTGAGTAGTCTTTTAAAATCATCTCAGAATTAGAGGCCTGTTTATTTTGCTGATGCTCACTTTCTTCCGTATCCGAAGTAGTGTAATTTAGACGAAGACTACACTCGATATTGGCAGCTTTAATAGTATCTAAACGAAGACAAAAAATATGAAAAATATAATACACCCGCTGCTTGATGTAATTTTTTTTTTTTTCGTATACATACCAATATTATATTTTAATACTCTACAATTATGTCTTGTCCAGTCACTTTTAGGTATCCCATGGTTTTTTAATTCCAAGCTCCAATTTTTTGATTTTGGACAGAAACATTGTTTGGCATTTTCCGTAAGCCACGCATATCGGATAACTTCAATTAGTCTTTTGTGTGGTTCGCTTTGATCTGCTTCGAATTCCACGACAGCAAAATGATCTTTCTCTAGTCTCGCCATATTTACTGTTGAAAACTATACGGGTATATTTAAACTAATTGTTTTACTATAAAATTAAACACAAAATCCACAACAATAGTTAAATGTTAAGTAATTAAAAATCATTTACATGTACTCGTATTTATAGGTAAATAAGTTGTGATTTACCGATTTAACTAATGAAATTTAGTTCTCATTTTGGTTGGTTTTTTCGTATTGTTTTTTATATTCTCTTTTTCGTAAAGATAGGTATGAATTATATTGTACATTTAAAATGTTCAACTGAATAACGTATGAGTAAGTGTATTTTAAATATTAATGATACTACTTTTTACTTATTTTTTTATTTAATTTTAAAGCGGGTTTGTCGATTGTTAGTAGTTTTATTTAAGTTTTAAGTTATAGTTAAAGTTTTTTTATTAAATTTGTGATTTTAATACTGCATTAGAAATTCTGTTTTATTTTTTTAGAATTATGAAAACTTATTAATGGAAAAAATGCCATTAGTGATGGGGTTACCTCATCAATCATTGCAAATAATTTTCGGTCCAATTGACAAACATGAAATTTTCCCAAGTTTAGTGATAAATTTTGACATTGATATACATTTAGTTTAGAGGAGCTTATTGGAAATGTGTAAAAATCCATCTTTTCCATATATTGTTTACCAAAAACGAAAGTTTGTCCTTCTTCTCTCACAAAATTGACGATCTCATAAATTTTCTTTTCTTTACTTAGGACATATTTATTTTTGTCATTATTATTTAATTTATAACCATAATACACCAACTGGTTTTTTTAGCTCAAACTGAGAAGACGGTGAAATTGTCGGAAACATTGAACTATTCATTTCATGGAGTCTGTTTGCAAATTCAATTAAAGGATGTTTATGTCCTGCCAAAAGTTTTTTAAATGGATGCATATACGACTCAAAAGGAAATCCAGGAAATGTATCTAAAGGACCTTTGAAAATCATTACTTCTTTTGCGAGATGTCTAAGCATATGTACATTATGATTCACCATATCTGGTCCATACAATACAGCATAATTATTACCAAAGTCCTTCAAAAGTCGTTCTGCAAATGAATTGTAAGTGATACACCAATCTGGGCAACAAAGAATTTTTATCGCGACATGTAGGAGCATAAAATGATCATAGTATTTTTGCAAATCAGTTGGTAGGGAATTTTTTAATATAAATGGTCCATAAAATAGAAAAAAATTTCGAAGTTCACTTCCTTTGAAAACCGCTAAATGCTCTAATGATCTCAGCTGTCTTTGAAAGTTATTTGGTAGCAATTTATTTAAAAATATCATTTTATTTGAAATTAAATCTTTCAAATATTTTGGAAATAATGGCTTTTTACCAAACCAAATTTTAAGCAATTTTTTTGTTACACCAAGCAGTACTATGTGCAAATAATCCAAGGCTATCTGTGACACCATACCTATCCCACGGTCTTCAAGAGGAGAATTAGAAATATGATGGCCTTCGTCTATTCTTTGGGCAAACGTTAAATCTGTACGAAGGCTAACTTCTGCATTGGTGAAATACATTCTATGAAATTTTTTATCAAATTTTCCTCTAGTTACACATTTTGGACACCCTTCAAATGCATTATATTGTTTAACGCCACAAACACTGGCTCTTGCATGAGCATCACATATTATTGCACGAATTTTTATGCATATATATTGTTCTTTAAAACGGGTAATTAAAAATTCTATAAAATTTCTTGGTTTTTGAGACCGTGATAAATTCCAATCACGAACACATTGTTTGAATCGATGTTTATGGTTCGCCCTAAAATGAGCCAGAATCAATGTTCAGTATTGTCGCTGAAAACGGGAAGCCCATCTACATCAACATACATTATTTGTGGCAGAAGTTCAATACTGAAATTCTCTTGCCCTAAAATTTTTTTTAGATTATTCTCTATACCGATATGAATATATTCTCCAGGAAAAATTTTAATTTTTTCTAGATTTCACGGCGTTTGCAACAAAGTTCGGTAGTCCATCGGCAATTCTGGGAAAAACCTTTTCAAAAATTTCAATAATTCAGATATTGAATTCTTATTAATATTATTTTCAACTGACCATTTTTGTAAAAAAGCCTTCACGTACGTATTAATTTCTTGATTGGTATACGGCTGAATTAAATTATTGATGTTCAAACGTTGAAGGGGATTTTTAAATTGCGTTTCGTGCGATTTCCCTGGTAGATTATAATCATCATCACCATAATCATTTAAACAATGAATTCCAAAATTAGAATCATTTTGATTGTTTGATTCATTTAAACTATTATAACTTCCATCTATTTCTGGTAACATAGGCGATTCCCTTGCCAATTTACAAACATTACTTTTAGATTATTCAATAATTACAGATCTTGGACAAATTGCATCAATTCTTTCTGTAAAATAGTTGTGTATTACACTTGCACGTTCACTTGATATTTTATTCTTTTGATTTTGTAATATAATATTATTTAATTGTTTCTTATATTTGGTTTTAAATTTATATCGTAAATTATTAATAATTTTATTTCTACACATATTATTTTTTAGCGAAATATTCATTTTTTATTTAATTTTAACTTTGTCGAGAAACGACTCTCTGTCATAAAAACGTGTGTTTAAATAAAAATATAAATTAATACTTACCTGCGCCTGCTACGTCGAGCTTGAACAAAAATAAATGCTCTCTGCACTAAACACTTGTGTATTATCATTTGTTAACAACGAAGCTTCGTTGCTTACAAATAAGCTTAATTGCTTACAAATAACAGACTTGAGAGTCAATTATCGGTATTTGACGTAAGTGCCCGTCCAATTACTGACTTCAAATCCAAACTTTTATAACCGGCGTTTACGCTAATCGAGTAACAGACATATTAGTCAGTTTTCTGTAATTGACATCAACGTTAGTCATATAAAAGGTATCAAAGTCGACATCAAGTAACTGACGTTTAAGCCTGTCGAGAAATTAACTTAAAAAGCTGTTTTAGGATAACGGTCATTTAAGCTGGTCAATCGATCAACTTATAAGCCGGATTTTATAAAAACAGGTTTAAGTCTGTTGCATCCCTAGCATCAAAGTTAAATATATACATTCAGCATTCATGTTAGTTAATAGTAGACAAGGAAATGGCGCAGAAGCCAAACGACTAATTTCAACATCATTGTCAGACTTAAGACCAACATTCCCTATATTTTAGGACTTGTGGTTTACCGGGCTATATTATATTTTTCTAAAAACTTCATTAAATTTAAACGTTTTTTTTTTGCGATATTAACGAATTTACATTAAAAACTTACTATCCTTAAGTTTAATTGTAATTTATTCTGGTTCATTTTGAATTAATATCCCCAGTAATTGCTCACTACGTTCGTTCTGCTTTTCTATCATGCTGAATAAACTATTAATTTTTTTGTTCATCATATCGATTTATTTATTCTTCTTTTCCTGATTCACTGCATCCGCAAAAGATACATTGGGTTGTACATATGATGTTGTCATTATTGGTTTTTTCAATTCATTCTTTTTAATTCTCATTTTATTTAGTAAATTTTGGTAAACCACACACCCTTTGAATGAGTCTGGATGTCCCAATTGTTCGCAATTTATGCAGTATGCTTTTTTCTTCTGGTGGATTGTTTTTCCGCATTCTCCTGGATTATGATTTTCGCTACATTTATAACACCTATAGGGTAGTTGGCAATCGGCAGACGTATGACCAAAACGCTGACACCTCTTGCATTGGTTGATAATATCTACTTTATTAAGTTTTTCCCAATGTACTTTTTGATAATTTATTACTTGTATTTTTAGTAATTCTTTAATGTCACCTGTGGGTGAAATTTGAATTAATAAATGAGGCAAAATAATATTTTGCTTCACTGAATTTTTTCTTGCCAATCTTAAAATTTTATGTATTTGTAATTTCGTATTCTCAAATTGTTTAACATGATTCAACACATCATTAATATCTTCATATTGATGTAGTCCTTTTAACACAACAGTCTTAAATTTTTCATGTTTCGACGTATACGTATAGTATCGGGTTTCTACTTCGTTCATTAAGGTTTTTATTTTATTATAAGTATCTGTATTATCTGGAAGAACGGTATGTTTTTGGTCATTTACAACTTTTATTTTATAATCTTTAATATTTGCCGCTGACAAAAGTTCGATTGTACCATTCACTTTCTGGGTATGAATGTTAATTTGCGGTGGTTTTATAATTTTTTTTTTTATTTAAATTATTTTCATTTTTATTATTAGTTATAGTAACATTATTATCACATTCACTGTTTGATTCTATTTCATTTGTTGTTGTATTTTGCGAAATTTTCACTTTTTTAAGAATATTTTCTTCTTCAGTTTTCTCCCTGTTGCGCTTCCTAATAAATGATCGTTAGCATCCACTTCATTAACTTGATTATTAATTTCCCGAATTTCAGCATTATCTATAGATTCATCACTAAACCCTTCGAACTGATTCCTAATTTCTATTTCCGGATATAGAACCGATGATCTGCATGCATTTGTGTCCGTCATCTCCATATTATCAGTTTTATTTTCAAACATTTGTATTTTCTTCTTCAACAAAAGTATTTGTTTACTCAAGGTGGAATTTTCTTTCTCGAGTCTTGCAAATTTATCAACTTCTATGTCTTTTTTCTTCATTGTAGATTTTGTGCGTGTCATTAATTTAGCTTCTCTGATTTTTGAACGCTGCATAAAATTTGTAACTGCATATATTCGTTTTTTGGTTTTCGGGGGCTCGTAGGAGTGGCCCTCTAACGTGATTGGATTTCAACTACTCGTATATTCTTTTATTTTAATTTATTGTCTGATATTTATTGCATATAATTATTACACTTGACTTTATAAATTATTTATTTATATTATAAAAATAATTTTTTCCTTTTATATGTGAAGGAAAAAACTTGCACAAAAAAATGTGACGTCTGCCTTCAGCGACAGCTTTGATCGTTTTTAGAAAAATGACTTATGGGCTTGCAAATCCTAAAAAATGTGTCACTCAGAGGAAAACCTGGGTCAAAAAAAACAAAAATCTGCGTCTATTATTAAAAATCTTGGTGATTTTCGATCAACCAAATATCTTAGTTAAAAAATGAACAAGATCTTAGTTGATCAAAATTTTAATTTTAAATAACCAAATCCTGGTTATTTAATTTTAATTTTTCTGCTTCATTGAGCCAGAAAAGGCCAAAATCCCCACAATAAAAAGCAGGATTCTTTAAAAAGTATGTTCCGCGTTAATGTTTGGGCTGGTGTTATTGGCCGAAACCTTATCGGCCTTTATTACGTGTCAGAACGCCTTTACGGAAATATTTATCTCGAATTTGTTTAGCAGGAGCTACCTGATCTGATTCTACCAGTTTTAGAAGATGCGCTGCTTGTTTATGAAAATGATGGCTATCCGTCACATTATCAATGAACGGTAGGAGAATGCTTAGATGATTCATTCCCAAAGATTGGAATGGGTTGCCCTATTTATTGGTCCCCGCTGTCCCGAGACCTCACGCCCCTGGATTTCCATGTCTGGGACCTGCTTAG
The DNA here is from genome assembly GCA_932526605.1 of Nephrotoma flavescens. Taxonomy (NCBI): domain Eukaryota; kingdom Metazoa; phylum Arthropoda; class Insecta; order Diptera; family Tipulidae; genus Nephrotoma; species Nephrotoma flavescens. Next base: position 194,116,702 of record OW052220.1, read on the forward strand.
AAGTATATTTTGACGTTTAAGTTGTTTTATTTTTAATGTTGTTGAACAAAAATAATATCTCGTATCGTGACCACGAAAATGAGTGATTTCTATGTCATGTCAGTATACTACTGGAAAGGGCATAAATTAGAAAAAAAATTAAAATAAAGCTAATTTAAAAATAACAATTAGTTTTTTTTAAATGAATTTAGATGTAGACATTTTTCGTACTTCTATAAATTTTTTAGGAATTGGAAACCCATAAGTCATTTTTCTTTAACCAATTGTAAATAATGAATTTAATTATCATTTTATTTTATAAAGTACATTAATTTGTTTCAACCACTGGTTTATTAATTTTTCACTGCTTTAATACCTAAGGCATAGTATTGTTTTATATTATTATTTACATTCAATTTACCGGTAAATTGTCGATAAATTACCGACCCTATACAAAATTTACCGTTCACCGATAAATTGAAAAATCGGTAAATTTGCACTTCCTATTCACACGCTTTATCACAATATAATTATAGATATAGTGCACAGAGCCGACATGTTGTAACTATCACTTTTTTCGCTTCGACGAAAAAACCGAGCTAATTTGATGAAAATGTAAAAATTTATATGAAACAAAAAATATTTTTACTTCTAAAATACCGTTATTCTATCGAAAAAAATTTCAAAGAGAAAAATTAGCTAATTGCAACGTTGGCTCTGCTCATTGATTTAAAACTCCGGAGTTTTAAATCAACCTGATGATGAGCAGATAGGTCGAAACTAGTTGTTGTTTTTTTTTATATAAAATATAAAAAAATATATCACAGAAATAAAAGAAAGTGCTTTATTAAAACTTAAAATATCTATATATGACGAAAAATACGTCAAATACCAAATTTGGTATATGGGGCCGGAAGTCGTGTTTAAATTTTTTACTTTTTATGTTTTAAATGTGTAGTAATTGTTAAAAAAAAAACTGTAGAACAAAAAAATTGTTTGTAGTTGTTGTTGTTAAAGTTACAGGGTGTAAAAGTTTGATAAAATTGATGAACATGATGTTGTATATATGGCTATAAAAAAAAACTAACTATCCGATACTTATAAATGAAGGCTCATTTTAAAGATAAATGAATAGGGATTCTAAAAAAATTATAAAATTGGAACCATGTTTCAACTCTTCCTATTCAAAATGGCCGCCAAAATACTATTTTAGAATTTTCTCAAAAACCTATTTTTTTTTTTTTTAATTTTTCCTCATTTAATTCTATTGAACACACCAAAAAATTGTACTTGTGTTATTTTTGTTTTCTTGCAAAAGACGTTTGAGTATGAAGATCTACCCATTTTTTGTATATAAAATCAATGTCAATGTGGTATTTTTTATTTTCAACTATTTTTACGATCAACTTGATAAAGTAACTGTTTAGAATTATTCAGTTCACAAATCGTTCATAAATTACATCACCCTAGGTTTGATCATTTTTAACTTCCTTTCAGTGTTTTGCGTCTATACGCGTGTTTATTTAGCAAAATTAAATATTAAGGACAAAGCCGTAACTACTATGGCTGTAAATCTGAAAATTTGAAAGTGGACGAACATATATAAATAACATATGACACGTTAAAAACACAAAGTCGCAACTGTTTTACTGGTCACCACCAGGAATCGAACCCGGGACCCCCGAATAACAGAGCAAGCACTCTACTTACTAAGCTAACGAGGGCGACAATTATTCCATTTGATTAAAATTTTTTGCGATTTTCATGATGGAACACAACGCCCTTTCTGCTGGTCAATTCTGAACGTTTTAACTGAATTGCTTGCCTTAAACGCGTTAGTTGCTGACAGTAAACTTTAGAATCAATTGGCGTCAATCATGGCTTTGATACCGTTTGGGAAGCTTCATCGCGTTTCAGCTATGATCTTTTTCGCACAACGTTGTCATATCTTATCCACTTTTCATCACCAGTAATCATTCACAAATGGCTCGATTTCATTCCGTTTCAGCAGCGTGTCGCAGATAGAAATCAGGTCCATTAAATTTTTAACTGTTAATTCATGGGGTATCCAAACGTCAAGCTTTTTATTGTATCCAGCCAGTTTAAAACTGTTTTGGGATCAATATTTAGTCCTTTACCAAATGTATGGCTGCTTATATGCCTGTCTTTTTCAATTTTCTGCATGATTTCAACGACTTTTCCAGTAGTTGGTCGACCAGAGCGAGGTGCGTCTTCGAAATCCATATTTCCCGAACGAAAGCGCGCAAACCATTTGTTGCTGCTGGTTATAATAAAACACCTTCTCCATAAACAGCACAAATTTCTGTGCATGCCTGAGCCGCGTTTTTACCTTTGTCGTAATAAAATTGTAAAACATTTCGAATTTTTCATTACCATGTTTAAAATGTTGTAACCTTTTATTCACTTCACCGATTTTCGTATGTCAAAGCGCAAGCTGAAATGTCTCCTTTTAAATACACAGAATTGCCCGATACGATCAATGGTTACAAAGATATATGAATGTAAAACCATGTACCGGGAAAAAGGCCACGAACTTTTTTCCCCTACCTATTATATTTCTATATGTCAATTGAACTTGTTTTGTGTTCTAATGACGGTTGTGGTCCGATTTTGGTTTGGGTTCTGCTAGCTTTGAAGTGGAAAAGCTTAATGCTTTTTCTAGAACGAGCGGACCAAAAAAAATTTAATGGGACATTTATTTAGCCTAAAATTAGCCTTTTATTTTCCAAGCGTTTTTAAATCATTTTATGATATGGGTTCCGCTATTTTTTCTAAACCTAACAGAATCTATCGTTTTGGTTGGAAGGGATGAACCCCGAAAGAAATTTAATTGTACATTAGCCCATTATTAGCCTGTAATTATACATAGTATCTGGTAATGTTCTGTTGGATGGGTTATGCTAGCTTTAGAGACGTCATTTCACGCTTCGTTCTTCATAGAAGCTCATTTTGTACGTATATCATTTCTGAGAAAAAGGACTACTAGGAGATTGTAAATTAATTTTGCAACAATACCGGTCCAGAACAGTTTTCCAAAGTTAAAGCGGAAATAACGATTTTCGACCCACATCAAAAATTTTAATAAGTATATTAATTTATAAGAAAAACTATCAAATATTCTAATTTAATTTTGTAATAATATCGGTCTAATTAATTTTTCAAAAATTTAAGTGGAAATGACGACTTTTGATAAAAAAAATGTTTTTCAACTTAAATTCGATCTCTGCCAACCCAGATGAATTGACTGATCGAAATGATTCTTTATATTTTAAATTTTCCCACAAACTATTAAGTTCCAGTTTTAGCGAAATCAGTTCACCAGAAGTGGTAGCTTCTATAGGAGCTTTTTTATTTTTTGACGATTAAAAACAAAAAGATTATAAATTTAGTTTCAAACAAAATTTGATCAGATAATTTGTTTTAATTTTACGGAAATGACGAGTTTTGTTAAAAAAAAATATTTTACCAAAATTTGATTCCTCCACGTTTCAGGAGATTGACTAATCAGAATTAAACTTCATACTTAACCTTTTTTCATTAATTGGGAGATGCATGTAGAATTTGGTGGAAATCTGTCTACTGGAAGTGGAAGCTTTTTCAAGGTTTGCAATGATGTTGAAAAGTACAGCATTTAGGAAATACGACCAAGAATATAAAAATAACTTTAAATATCAAATTTGCAACACCTTGTTAAATGAACATATTAAGTAAGAAAGTCGGGTGGGTGTTGGCCACAATATAATCACTCTATTATTTTTTACTACGCAAAAGAAAGTAAAAATGTGGAACCAGGTATTTTTTTTTCAGATAATCTTGTTTGGGTTGTAGTATAGTAATATTTCAAACTAATGAAATTAACCCAAACTTATTCAAAAGGCAGTAAAGCGAATATAACAAAATTCTAAATAAGCTATAATCGGTAATTGGATTATAATTAAAGCTGATGAAACATGTGAATCACTGCATTTCTTGTTCGATCTATTTGTTTAAAATTGGACAAATTGGCCTCCATAATAACAGAAATCCTAAAGGACTCCTTAGTCTATCGATTTGGTAATTTCCCTGGCGCAAAGATAATTTGTCCATCATATTCCCCATTTGAGTAATGAACTGATACTGAAGTTCTTTTTATATCACAAATTTCTTGTGTTAGTTTGAAAGGGTTCAAACAGTTGAACTTTAAAATAATATCCACTCAAAATTTAGTGGTTTCTCCACTATTTAGATTAGTGGATAGGGTGAACATCTTATAAGCACTCAGCGTCTACGGGTTCACAGACAAAAAGACATTTCAAATCGTTAGTTCTCGAAATGAACGTCAACTCAAATCACAGCTATGCAAATCTTAAATAAATAAATTGTTTTATAATAGCTGTTTACCTAATTTGCTTTTGTATTCTTATTACTCAGAACATATTTAATCCAACCGAAATGATAATACTTATAATGAGCATTACGTTGGTTTTAAACGTATAATGCTACAAAAAAATTGAATGATTAATGGTTTATCAAAATGAATGATTTGCTAAAATTCGCTGGGATGTAAACAATATGAAACATTCACATACACAATATATTGATTAAAACGTCAGGATTTTTTTTGCCGTACCCATACATCCTGCTTACATATCTTAATGTGTTTATTTGATTTACAATATAAATGTTAAAGTTGTAATAACGCTATAATTAATCAATATACGTTTAATGATAATGGGAATCGAAATATTAAAAAGCTTTCTTGGAATTTTTCGCCTCTACGTAATTCCATATAAGACTTTATGGAGCACACCCATAGTTGTTATATAATTTACCGGTTAAATTTCAGTATTGTAGAAAGATTAATTTGGAAAAAAAAAATGTTATCTAAAATTTAGAAGAAAATAAATTAGAGATTAATACTTGTGGCCATCGAGTATATACATTGTCAGATTATGTAAAATTTTATTTATTCTAAATCCAATTTAACCCTTTTTTACTAGAAAGGTAATTTGATTTGATGTCTAACATGTTGGAACAACCCTTTTATCTAATATGATTGAAAAAATATGGAATTTTATAGAATATCCCTGGTGTACATCCGGTTTTAGAAAATAAACGGATTTAATGTTATTTCCATGCTGTGGTAGTAAATTTTTTTTAATACTTTTTTTAAAAAAATGGGAGTAAAGATAGGAAGTGTTGTACCTGAGAATGTACAATTCGAAAAAGGAAAAATCAAATTGGAATTTAAATTTAATAAGAGTGAAAAAATACACTTCGCCGACATATGTGATTTTACATGGAGTGGCTATACCGACGGGTGATTTTTTTAAGCTAAAACTTTCAAATATCTCGAAAAATAAGCACGTAGAAAAATAGGGGTTCAAAGTAACCCCACGCCCAACTTACAAGAAAGGGGGGACGGGTACTAATTTCAGCACCAATATATGTCTCTCCCGAAATTATAAAATTTAGATAATGGACATTTTTTCGTAGAGTGCTTATTTTTGGAGATATTTGAAAGTTTCAACACCCGGTATAGCTACTAATTATGTAAGCATCAAATCACGATATTTTAATACAACGAGCTATGTATCATGATAAGAATCAATAATATTTGTTTGATTTAAAGTTTAAGACCAAGCATTTTCAAGATTTCCTGGAATTCGGCGGCCCCACCGGGACCGGATTGGAAATGGTTTATTTATTGTATATGAAATTGACCCGGTTAGTAATACTTGGTCATGGACAGTAAAACCCGATATGCTTTTACCACAAATGTATACCTAAATCTGTCATTCACCATACTGGATTTCTAAAGCAAAAAATTAAATTTACCGATCGTTTGGTAAAACTATCTTATATAATCAAAAATCATTATTAAATTTTAGACAATAGATAATTTTTATGACAGATAATTTCCGTTCTACTCCCATTTATGAGTGCAACACTGCATACGATTCTCCCGAACCCGCTTCGTAGTAGGAAGTTCTGGTACTTATGTCTTGGAGTCTGAATAAGGAAACTCACATCATAATTGATTTGGGGCAGTTCAAATAAAAATAGTAAAGAGGAAATTATTTCTTCAAGCGCATCTGAACTTGAAATTCTGAAGCGATTGGCTTTAATTTGTTTTTCATGTCCATGGAGAGTAATAACCGAAATCTTAACTTCTGATCACAGATTTATTTCTTTTAATCTTAATTTTAACAGACCACCACTATCAAAATAAAAACGGATTAACTGAGAACTTACTATGAACTATCTAGTTTACTTTACCCGCCTATTGTGATGTCGGTTTTGTTATACTCACAAAAGCGTTTGACTCTGTTCATCACCATACATACATAGACTCAAGTTGTTTGGACTATCTGAAAAATTCGTTAATTGGGTAGAGTCATACCTATCTGACTGATCTTTCCGGTGTTCCGCAGGGCTCACACCTTGGCCCTCTGTATAATATTTGAAGAGTCTTCTTTTCTTTAGAGAGACGCTATATAAAATACAACAAAGATGACGATTTTGCTGATATTTGATCAATATGCGAAATAAAACTCCGTGTGTTGTCAAATGTTACTCCCAAGTCTAATAAATTACAATTTGACCTGGATTTGGTATTATTGTGGTGCAGCAGGAATCATTTACAGTTAAATACTAAAAAGTATGCAGTTATATCTTTCTCAAGGAAAAAAACCCTGATAAATTTTGATTATAATATTAATAGCGAAACATTAGCTCGAGTTAACCAAATCACAGACTTGGGAGTAACGTTTGATTCCAATCTGAGTTTTAATATGCATATTGATGAAATAATATCCAAATTGTCATCTTTGTTGGTTTTTATACAGCGTCTCTCTATAAAGAATTTAAAGAAAAGATGACTCTTCAAATCTTATATTCATCAATGATTCGGTCAACTTTGGTATTTGCAGGAGTTAAAAGTTATATAGCCTTGTGGGTGCTAGCACTCAGACATTAAGGGCAACGAGATTTCAGATTCTCTGGCAAAAGCTCGCTCACGATCTGCTTGTATAGGTCCGCAATCTGTCATTTCTTTATCATTTAATAATGTTAAAGTCGCAATCAAACATTTTTTCCGACATCTGTTAATAAGATCATGATAGGATTCCCAAAGGTTACACCATTGGGTCCCTGTGACATTGAGTGTGGTGCCCTAGATGGATTCCAGCCTTTCCAAAAAACAAAAAAAAAATAATTAAATTTATATTGATATTATAATTCTTTTTCGTTTTTGTAAATGCTAAACTTTTCAACATCATTGTAAAAACTGAAAAACTTTCTTGAAAACTGCCTCTCCCTGTTCATAAATTTTAATTAAATTCGGCGAATATCTCCCAATTAATAAAAAAGTTTAAGTAAGAAGTTTCATTCCTAACAGTCAATCCCCCTGGGCCGTAGAGATGCCGAATTTTGTTAAAATAAAGTTTTTTGTATCAAAACTCCTCATTTACGATAAAATATAAAAAGGCGTTAAGCTAATTTTGTTTGAAAAATCTTTGTTCATAAATGTCGACTTACAAAATATTAGCAAAAATTCGCCTATGGAAGATGCCACTTCCGGTGGAACGACTTCACCCACAGTTCACTAGGATCTTCTAATTTATGGAAATAGCTTATGTATGAAATTTCATCCTGATCAGTCAATACGTCTATGCTGTAGAGAAGCTGCAGTCATTTAGTCAGCACAGCATCACGTTCACACGCACAAATATACAAGGCGGATTCATTGTTGTAGTTCGTTGTGTTCGTTCCGTTCGTTGTGTTCGGTATTTTTACTGGAGTTTTATTTTAATGAGTTCATTGTTGATGAAAAAATTACAGAACGATTTTGCTTCCCCTATCGACGAAAAATCGAAGTTTTCGACTTTTGAAGTTTTGCGTTTTGTAGTTTTGAAGTTTGTTCATAAAATATATTTTTTCTCTCGATTGATTAGATACGCATACAATTTTTATTTTAAGAATTTTAACAATAAAACAAAAATACTGAAAAATTCGTAAACAAAACATAAACACACAAAATGAACAACGTACTTGGTAACAGAATAAAAAGAATGAAAAGTGTCTGTATTTGCTATTATATATCATGTTGTCTCTTTCTTGCCATGTTCCTTCGGTAAAAAAGTTGGAGATAGATCAACTTGATGAAAAAAATACCGAAGAAAAAAATGTCATTTTCGACAAATCCTATTGGTTTAAAAAAAACATAACGAACGGAACGAACACAACGAGCTACAACAATGAATCCGCCTACATACACATTTTTTTTTAGAAGTTCTTTAACTTCGATGATATATGAAATTCTGCAAAAACCTCGAGGTCAAATTCTGTAAGATATCATAACTTAAAAGTAATGAATTTTTGTCACATCTAAAATTGTTTTTTAAGCGACTGACTACAATCAGTAGTACAGTACAATAATTTAAGTTGATCCGGCCACTTTGCAACGCGCATGAGCCTAAATATACAGAAAGCTCTAGATTATATAAGACAAGCCATTTTTATGTTCCTAGTCAATTTTGTTTCTACGCCATTTTATTTTGGATGACATCTGTCAGGTCGCATTTGGCAGTAGTACAGAGTGATCGATTGCAATTTATTATTAAGCTTTTAACACCACAAAAACGTTTGCTATTAGGTTTGCTATAATAAACACAGTATCCGCTATTGGGGCACTAAAAAACCCTTAATGGATACACCAAAGACATACAAGTACACCATCTTAGAGTAACTGGACCAATTAGACCAACAAAATATGTGGTTACAACAAGAAGGTACCCCATCACATACAGCTCGTCAAACGATGCAAATTTTAAGAGAAATGTTTCCCGGCCGGATAAAGTAAATAAGTGGTAATATCGACTGGCACCAAGATCCTTTAATTTAACTCCTCCTGATTTCTTCCTGAAATAATTTAAGAGAAAGGGTAACATTACTCTCAATCAAAGCCGGCTCTTAATGAATAGGGTCTAAACTACTACCTCTGTATAGTACCAGCTGTTCCAAATACACAAGGTATCTCTCACTGCATTTTCATTATTTATTGCGCATTTTCTGATCCTGCCATGAATCATCTATTAATAGGTACACTATCCAGTGAAGCTCCGTAATTCATGTGCAATCTTGCTTTGCCATTAAAGCCATTCGATTACCATTAAAATGTTTGCTTTGTATGGGCAGTTTCCATTGGCAATAAATTTTGAGTTTGATTTGTCACCAATTTTTTTAATGGAAGACTAGTACTTTAGCCGACATCCAATGTTTGTCCAATATGCTCAGGCAGCTGAATGAAGATATTAAATCGTAGAGCATAATTGACCTTTCATAGGGCACTATTTTTCCATGTATGAGATTGATGTAGCGGTCAACTATCTTTTTTTTTGTATCCTCATGTGTACACGCAACACAAGTATCAATGCGAAGCCCATTATACCATAACTACTCGGGGATGGATGAGTATTGGAAGCAGAGGAATCAGGCAAAAAATTGAGAATAATCTGCTAGGATAAAACACTAATCAAACCAAATTGTTCGCCTTGTGGTAATTTTCTTGTTAGTTAAAATTTTAGGATAATCTTCGTTGTTTTCTTATGAGACCAATTTATATTAAATAATTTACTTGCCTTCACATTTGGATTTAAAAATTGAGCAACAAAAACTTGCGCTTACCCAACTATTTTTGTAGTATTTAAAATTGTATAGTGATACTATCGGCGATTTCCATCGAATGTAGATAGCGTAGGCTTCACCCTATTAAAGTTAGCCGATAGTTTCCAGTCGAAAGTAAAAAAAAATCGATAATGCAGATAGTGTCTTTGCTATCTCAGTCGAAAATATAATATGAAATGTCAAATATTAATATGCTTCAGCCGAAAGTTACCTTATTAGTTAGCCGAAAGTTGTCAGGCGAAAGATAATGCAGATAGTGTCTTGACTATTTCAGCCGATAGTCTTTATACTCTAGCTCCTATCGATGTTTAAATTCCTATAAACTGAAGTAAATTCCCCTTCACCCAAATGATATAACCCGATCCTAAATTCTCCTAAATTCGAGTTCATGACTGATTTTTGCTGTATTCAAGACACTATCTGCATTATCTTTTGGCTGCATACTTTCGGCTATCTTTAATAGTATCTGATGTTCACACCTGGAAAAACTTTCAGGTCAAATTTTAGAAATTTTCAAATTTTGTTCGAGCGATATATTTAATCGAGTTTTCCCGAGCTCCCCACATGAAAATTGATCTGAAATTTTTCCAGATGTGAACATCAGTAAGACCTTTCATTTGAATCTATTTTCAACCATGACACTTTAAATGGTCAATTTTTAGAAATTTTCAAATTTTGTACGTGCGATATATTTAATCAAGTTTTCCCGAGCTCCCCACATGAAAATTGACCTGAAATTTTTCCAGGTATGAACATCAGTAAGACCTTTCATTTGAATCTATTTCCAACCATGACACTTTAAATGGTCAATTTTTAGAAATTTTCAAATTTTGTGTGTGCGGTATATTTATACACAAGTTTCCGTATTGGAAAATGAATTTTTTTAAACATTTAAAATGCTATTAAAAATATAGTTTAATGTTTTGTTTTTAACCATTTCAGTTGATTTTTTTTTTATAGAAAACAAATATTTTTGGTAAAAAAAGTACTCTGAGAAATGTCGGCTGAGATATGTCGGCTGATATTTGTCGGCTGAAAAATGTCGGCTGATAACTTTCGGCTGAAGCATATTAATATTTGACATTTCATATTATATTTTCGGCTGAGATAGCAAAGACACTATCTGCATTATCGATTTTTTTTTACTTTCGGCTGGAAACTATCGGCTAACTTTAATAGTATGTAGGTTTCTACGTCTACAAAGGGGACGATAATTGTCAAATCCATTGTTTTGCCAGTTTTGATTCCCCAGAAAACGACGTTTTGTGTTTTGTTCACCAGGGGTGACATGTTCTACCATCACATTTTCGATACTTTATCGAAGCTTATTTCTGATTTTTCTAAACTAAAATGGACAACTGTTTCATTTATGAATTATTTCTTTTCTATTGCTATCACAACCTACTAGTACAAATGCGAACAAATTGTCTTTCTCTAATTACGTTCAAGTATATCGAAAACAAATTATTTCTTGATAGAAATGGAGTAGAATATCACAATTTTTCAATCTAGCAACCTGGTAAATGATATAAAATGTGAAATAGTGTCACATTTTATTCTAAAGAAGCGAGAGTAGAAGTATCAAAAATGTGATGGTAGAACATGTCAGCACAGATTTCAGCTACTTTGTTGGAAATCGCAGATCAAACTGAAATGTTCGAATAGAGATGGCACTTTACCGTTTTGTTTTTGCTTTAAAACAGAAATAAGTAGTTTTGGCCTGACTCAAAGTGGTAGTTTTCGAAGAGTCAAGTTTGGTAATTCGTACGGCAACACTCATCAGAATATAAAGTAATAAGAAAAAAACCTGTTTTTATTGTGATAATCATCACGGAGTTCAAAATAAAGAAATGGGAAAACAAAACTATTAATTCAAACAAGAGACGATTGTAGATTAACATGAGAAAGTTGTTTTGAATTTGTAACATGAAATGTCAAATAAATAAATGTTGACATAAATGTCAAATAAAATATACCATTGTTTGCAAAAATAAAATTAATTTTTGAATATAGGAATAATAAAAGCATGCGAAAGATAGAAAATCGATGTTCCGAAGGTCTAAAGCACGTGCATAATTGTCTATTCAGTGTGCGTGGCTGAGAGAAAAGTTTGTATGGTTGCGGAGAGATGAACAGGGTTTACAGAAAGCAGGTAATTTGTTCGATTTACAAAAACAAGGCAAGACGAACCTGTGAAGAATAGCCCAGGGAGGTATTACAAAAATGGGGAGACAAAACTGAAACAAATTCGTGCTGCAGGAGAGAGCAGAGAGGAGATAGAAGAAACACAATCCGGAAACAAAAATACAGTTTTTTTTTATTTTTTATAAAAAAAGAAAGTATTAATCATCTAATGGATTTAATGTCCTTAAAGGACAATTAATACTCCCCTTTTCATTCACGCACACAACCACCCATTCACCTACTCACACAATTACAGTATACCACATGCACGTTGCAAACTCCATGACAACTTGCACACAGACAAAAAAGTCACGATCGTGACGAACTGCTCGATGTATATCATCATACGATCCACATTTTCTTGTTTCCCCAAAGGCAGTCTCTTGTAGGTACTTGGTTGATCTTTTCACCAGCTCATTTTATAAGAGGGCATTTTCTTTAAGGAACCGGCAGTGTCTCAAACCCCGTGGATACAAAACCCAGAAGCAACAGCCGAGTAGGATAATATAATTATAAACATAACGTCTCAATTATTCAAACTGTGGGAAACTTTGAAGCAATAAAATAGATATACATATAAAACAAACATCCAATCCAAGATTGTTGATAATGTGTGAATAAATTTAAAAATAAAAACAATTAATTACCCAGTTACTTGAGTTTAATACAAAGGAATAGGTTATATCTCGAAAAATATAGCTATAATGTGCAGACGGTTTATTGCAATTGTGTGAGGTACATTCTTCATATGGGCACATACTTAGTATTAGGATGTACATCGACTCATATAAAGAGAGAGAGAGAGATATCTTGTTCGGGAAATTGGGGAAAAAAATAATTTTTCGGCCCAATAATTGTTTTCATATCAACAAATATCATTATTGTCGGAAAATAGTATTAGTTGTATATCCTTGGTGACACTGTTACCAACAGTAAATAAATATGTAAATTATGTTTACGATATGTTTACCGATAATTTTATTGCCACCCAATAAGTTTAAATACCGAAATAGTATTAGAAATAAAAAGGGTGTGAGTGAAGGAGAATTTTATATCTTAGGATTATAATAAAAGTTTACTGTAATATTTCTATGTTACAAAAATATACTTCATATGGTTTTATAAAGACACAGTAGGTTAAAAATATGTGTACGTTCAATTTACCTTATGAATAATACAAATCATAAACATGATTAAAATGTACATACAGGGTGAGCCTTTTATTAATAAGTGTTTGGCTTTTTGTCAAGAACGCTTCTGGATAGTAAAAACATACTTACTATGAAAATTGTTTTGAGTCGAGCGGAACGTCTAGAAGACGTCCAATTATGCAATTATGTAGCTGTGTCTTTTAATGTGCAAACAATCGATTTATTACATTTATTACGATTTATTAAAAATTACCCTGTAAAACAGATATAATAAATTGACCACATAATAAAAAATGTATGTGTCTGCATAAGACTTGTGAATTTATACTAAAATTCTTATTTAAAAGACTTAAAGATTTTTTACCTAAATATTATTCCATTCAATGGCAACAACAAAATAAAAATTTCAATTTAGATTTTAATTAATGATAAACAAGAGGGAGCATAATTAATATATAAGGTTTATTAAATATTGTACTGTATGTATTCTCATTATGCAAATTATTCACAATATTTTAGTTTAATTAAAATGTCTTTTTTGTAATCAACCAACCGTCAGTTAGTTGCAGTTATTTGTTGAGAAATTGTGTGGTATTTTCATGGAGTTGATGTATTAATAAACTATTGTGGCCACCATATTCCTTTGTGACGGGACCCGAAAATTATAATTCAGAAATATATGATTTGACATGCACTGGCAATTCAGTAGCAAAGCTAACACAACAGTTCATGGATTTATGAACATACATTTTGAACACAAGACACTTGATTTCTGGGGCGAAAAATACATCTTCCATAATTTTGGAAAAAATTGTCCCGTTTCGTTTTCGCTTGACAACACTTCTGGAAAATTTAATATTTATAATTTAATAGAATCATAAAATTCTTGGTCAGTTTTCATAAATGCCATACTTTTGAACATCAGTGCAAAAATTAAAAATATTCTATGAAATCTAACTCTTCCGTTACACGATTTTCAAATTTATACATATACATTTTAAGTTACTCAGTCAATTCGTCTGAAGAACATTTCCGCTTAAATGTCTTATAACATTTTTGGTAAAAACTATAAAAAGGTAGAACGTCTTCAATAGAAGTTTACGCTTCCGGTACTCAGATTTCCTCCACATGTTACTAGCATCATCGAATTTATGGAAAATCTTCAGTGTAACATTTCATCCTAACAGTAACTCTGTCTGGGCTGTAGAGAGGTGGAATTTTAGTGTAAAATAGTTTTTAGTAACAAAAAAAAAGTCATTCCAGTTTAAATTTAGGAAAATATAGTTGACCGATATTTTTGCAAATTTAATTTAAAACCTTTTACTTCATTGCAATTTTTCTCATAAATTATATAATTTACAAAATATTTCAAAAAACGTAAAAGCTCCCATGAAACCGGTATACCGATTTCGGCTTCATGAAAACACCTCTAGTATGAAGTTTTTAAATGCTTCTGTATTAATTTATTTATTTGCTTTTCAGACACAATATTAGTTTTAATGACATTTACAATGTTTACGACTTTTCTAGTCACAGAAAACAAAAAGGCTATTTATACTCACAATATATACCACAAAAAGTAGAAAAAATCACTATCTTCATTTTGAAGCCCAGGGTACTTGTTTGTTCACCCAAAAAATAATATTTTGTCTAAAAGAATGAAGTACTGTTGACTTCCTGTTGACCGATTTCGACCAAAAATCACTGGGATCTCCCAATATATCCCTTTTCCTGCCTGCCATCACACTTGTATGGGTAACGCAAAAGAATCACGACGAAAATTTATTTTTGAATGTATTTTATTTAGCCCAACATACACATTTGTGCATTCCACTTAATTGGTTTTCGCCCGAAAAATAACAGTATATAATAATAACAAAATAATTAATATGTTATCAAAAACAAATAATTAATAAGTTATATAATTTATATGTTATCAAATTATAATGTTTCTTTCCAAAATAATTCCGATTTACCTAAGATCCGTTAAAACACGGAAGATATTATACCTGTCATTTGTTACTCACACACACATTTGTGTGGGTTGCACTTAAATAGAGCAAAAACATTTTTTCGCTGGTAGTAAAAGGAGAAGATCAAGAAGAATGATCAACAATGAGCGTGTTTTTTTATTGGAGCACTATCCGAAGCCGAAGGGAAATTTTCTACTGAAACTGGAGCCATTATTCACTGGTGTCGCTAAAACCAACTTAAAAGATTAACCAAGTTTGTTGTTCTGAAACCGTTGAGCAAAGCTATAACAAGCAAAATAAACTCTTTTTTAAGAAACGATTTTTTGATTTCGGCGTGCCTGAAGTGGTTCAGACAATGGTTCTCAATTTGTGAGCAAAGAATTTAAAAACCTGATTTCCGAGTATGGGATAACTCATATTTGCAGAGCAATTTACTCACCCCAGTTCAACGCGTCTGGACGAGTAAATCGTTCGATTGTGGGAGCGATTAGATCATATGTTAAATCAGACCATCGCTCGTGGGATCTGTACTTGTGTGAAATAGGAGGGGCCTTGCGTAGTTCCGTTTATGAATCGGCTTTATTTACACCACATGCCATGCTTTTTATGAAACGCGATTATAATTTACGATCGCGTAGCAGGGTTTTCGAGACAGGATCATCGGTCAATGTTCGGGAACACCCCCAGAGTCAGTAATGCAGGAGCGCATTGTTGCGCTAAATTTGCCTCTAAGTTCCGCAAGGCGTGAATTCGCAGTCGAATCGGGAACGTAAACTATGAGATTGAAACTGACGAGGGAAAACTATTTGGTGTGTGCCATGCAAAACATATTAAACGTTCATAAGACCTTATCCTATTAGGAGATACTTAACCTCGACAATACTTGCAATTCATAAATGCTCGCGCAGAGAAATGTGGTTACATCACTTACCGGTTTATAATGATGCCCCTAAAAGAAAGCTATATAAAAGTATTTCAACGTGAAATGTTGTTTGGTCGACTGTAGTGGCAAAAACGTTTAGTGCGTATAATGTTTATTTTCGTTCGCTTACCTCGAATGTGGTTGTCTCGTTCGTTTTGAATAGTTTTCGTCGTCCGATTATGTATTTGTTTGGCAAAATCAGCAACTTTATAATTCATTTGGTAACTGCACGCGGTGGAGTATTTGTCTACTTCATATAGAGTTATTATACTGTTGTTCGACAAGTGGTTTGATTAACCAATTTAATTAAACAAAAATAAGGTGCCAGTGTAAATCGATTAGGGACTTACAATTAAGTGTCCACCTTTATTGCCAATCGATTGCTTGCTAATCGGTCAGTTGTTTTGTTAACATTTTGTTTTAATCAAACTTCAAAAAATGTGTTTCCTTTTCTAGAATTGCGATTTGCAACGCCGAAGTAATAAATGGAAATGTATAAATTTATTGCGGCCACCAAACAACCACGTCAAAATATAACCGTGGATTGGGACCACATTATATAAACGTGTTGGATAAGGCCCAAGGATGAGCGCCGCACCTTACCGGATTAACTGTTACCTAATTCTTGAGCAGAGTTTATAAAACTATATTAATTCAAAAGTAGTAATTTCAAAAAAAAAAAAAATCGCCCAACGAGCGAATCATTGTAGTTATATATCAGTTGTCTAAAGTGTTTTAAAAATTAAATCTTAAACCACACCTCTAGTATCGGGAATACATTTACGTAATTTATAGTTTTCGGGTAAAAAAAACGATAGCAAAATATAAATTTTTTGGTAGTGAAATTTTCTTTTGGTGAAAAAAAAAATTATAGGTTTACTTGAAACTACCTCAACGTTCCAGAGCGCTCCGATGGTTGATTGGTAGGTCTCTCAATTATTATATTTATTTCTTTTTTTTTTTTGTATCAAAAAAGGTTTAATTTCTGTACCATTTTCTTAAATATTATAATTATTTATATAAAATCATTTAACG
The DNA here is from genome assembly GCA_932526605.1 of Nephrotoma flavescens. Lineage (NCBI taxonomy): Eukaryota > Metazoa > Arthropoda > Insecta > Diptera > Tipulidae > Nephrotoma > Nephrotoma flavescens. The sequence goes on from OW052220.1 coordinate 194,133,633, forward strand.
TAATTTATTCGGATCTGATCATAATTTTTTTTTTTCGCTGTCATATCAGAGTACCGTTTTTCATTTGTTTTTTTAAAGCACCTTTCGATAATCAACGACAACCGTTAGATAATAATAATAATAATTGTTTTTTTTTCGTTGTGTGAAATCGTTCACGAATCGTTAGAGTTAAGATGATAAAATTTTACTCAAAAATTATAAGTTAATGTTACTAAGAGTTTAAATTATTATAATAAAAATAAATGGTATTAATATTAAAAATTCGTGCATTTGCTAATCAAAATGCGTGCTTAAGCGTGTAATCATAGTGGGGATAAGTATCATAACGGAGTACGGACGATGGTTTCGTTTACGAATGTGGTGACGGCCGAAATATTAATTTGTGCACATGATGGTTTATTAGTAATGTTGTTGGTGTTATTTTATTATTTGAACCCTGTCATCCCTGTGATTTCTCGTTTTGTCGAGTGCATTTGTCGGTGCGAAAGAAAGCGCGACTAACGCGCAAAAAAACAAAACAAAAAACATCCACGAACAGTGGTTTGGTGTGAGAATTTTTGTTTAGTTTCGTTTTCAAAAAAAAATTTCACAGTTTTGATGAGTCGATTTTTTTTTTTTGATGTTGTAAAAAGTTTAATTTACCAGGTGGGGTTAAATTGTTTAAAGACGAGTTTTTGATTTTAATAACATAAAATAAAACTTTTTTGTATGAAAAGTGTAACAAGAAAAATAATATAAAAATTGTTTCTAAAAAAACTGCTTAATTTGTTTCCCCTGTGTGAGTGAAACCAAACCGAGGTTAGAGGAAATTTTTTCTACCAAGTGATTGTTGATGAGTGAAAATTAAAAATAAATACAAGAAGCAAAGATAAATAACGTGTAACGATCGCACTAATTTTAGCAATCGCCCACGTCATGTAAATTTTCCTAACCAGTGATTTGTGTAGAAGCGACATCATTTCCATTTAATGCAATAGGTTTTTCTCATGTAGTACCACCTTTACTATATATTCTCATCAATAATTTTGTTTTGTAGATAATTACCTTTATTACACCCATCGATTTTAGCTGTCAATTAATGAGCGAGTGTTGGTGTAAAATACAGAAGGAGGGAAAAAAGCGCGCGTATGATCGAGGTGAAAAGGAAGATATCATCTAGTTGGGAAGGGAGTCAAGTTGGGAATTCGAGGGAGGAAGGTTCAATGTACCAAAAAGAAATATAATAATAAATAATTTGAATAATGTGATAAAAATTTTATAGTTAAGAAGAAAAATATAAAAAAGACTGTATGTAATACATTGATTGTTTAAGTTATCTATTGTAAAATAAAAATAAAAGTCATTGGGTAATTGTGAACCAAAATTCCATGTATGTGCAGTTGTACACCTACTAACTAAAACGCTGGCCCAATAATCAATAAATTATTGAATAAAAAACAAGAACAATATTCGAATTCTCTGTGTACTTTTCTGATAAATCGACACGCTAAAGTGGTAGATAAAGAAAAAAAAGGTGAAAACGTGTATGTGTATGTGCTACCTTTCGAATTGCAGATTGTTGATTTGAAAATAATTTTAAATATAGTCTGCGAAACGCAAAACAAAAAAAAAAACAACAAAAAGTCAAGTCTAGTATCATATTGGTAGCAATCAAGCTGACCACCAGTTTTTGTTTTCGCGCGGTAGGCGAAATAGTAAACAGTAAAACCGTGAAAAAAAACGTACATGAAAGAAAAAATCTGATTGAGTGACCTAATAACGGAACACACCTACATTATCAATACGGTCTGTCTAAACACCCGGTTGATACCACTTCAACCTCGAGAAATTTTTTCTTACGCAACCTATTAAGTTGCAACAAAGTACGCATTGGGAGGCCGGGTACCAAGACGCACTCCAACATTATTTTATAATTAATATTTACGTGTGCCATTATCATCGAGCAACATTACATCGCTCAGTGTATATAAATTGCTGCGTTTGCGCTTGCATGTATACACAAAAATTATACATTGGGAATTTCGTCACAACAATCAGCCGTACTCAACAGCGTCGAAACCTGCAGACGCTACAGACAAATTTGGAAGTTCGAAACCGGCACATTGTTAGCTGTAAATTTCGTAGCGGATGATTGGACACCAGCAGCAGCATCGTCAACCAGGTCGGTCATCGTCAACCATCCACAAGGTCATCGTTATGGTCCGATTTGTAAAGTATTGCATGGCATTTATCTTTTCTTAATCATAATAATTTATTTATTTCAGTTTAGAATAATTTTCATTATACTTATTAATTTAATTTTTTTTATGTAAGCTGTTTGTAAATATTTTTTTTTTGGTCCGGTGGTTTTTTTTTTCGTTTTCTTTTCTCTTCCGTTGGAGATTTTAGGGGTGAACGAGGATATAAGCGCGTTTCGTTAATATAATCTCTAACAAGATGATAACATTTCCTTACCGTGTGAGAATCGGTTTGTAAATTATGTGGTAGTTAACCTTAGCTAGTGGAGGATAAGAAGAAACAGTGTTGTGCTATGTGAACGTTCCTATATGCTATTGTTTAATTCTAAATTCATACTCGTCAAGTTCTCTTTTACCGTTTATTTATTTTGTAAAGCACACTAAATGAACAAATTTGTAACATGGATGCTGGTACGGTGGTAACGGGACCCCCCAAGCCGACTACGAGCTACCAGTCGAGATAGTGTGCAGCTACCGTACCCAGGCTAGAACCAAGTCATGCGGTTAAAACGTTTTTATTAATTACGGTTTTAGCAAGACAAAAACGCCTCACCGTTTTAGTGGCCGATCCAGGTCTTATTTTTTTATGCATGTGGTAGGGTGAGACAAATGCCTCAACCAGTCAGACTTAAGAGCTTAAGTTACACGCCGATTGCACCACTTCGGTTAGTGCTACAATCACCAAAATTTTATAGGCTTCTCGTCACAAATAAACAACTGACCTCTAAAATTTTAGTGGTCGTGCCGCTCTCCTAAGTGGTCCAAAACGGAGCACAACTTAAGAACTTAAGTCTGGCTGGTTGAGGCAAAAGTCCAACGAGTTTTCGGCGAGACAACGCCCAACCAAAATTGTTTATGGGTGGCCAGTTGATGCCACTTTTTTTGTTCTACGGTTTTGCCCAACGAACAATTTTTTTGTAAAAATGGAAAAAGGTCGCCCAACAAAAAAAAAATATAAGCGGGTTTTGCCGAGCCTGCGCCCACTTAATATTATTCAACGGCAGGACGGTTACAAAGACGCAACCTTTGCAATTACGTGCAAAGGTTGCGGCTTTGTAACCGTCTTGCCGTCTCTATTTTTGAGATTAACTGTGAGGAGACGCCGCAACCTATTTTTGAGCGACCGTTCGGAAGGTTACGAAGGTACCTTTTTATTTTTTTCTAATTTGATTTTCAATTTAAATTCAATTTTGAATTTTTGACTCTATTTTTTAATATTTTTTTGTAATTGAATTTTTATATTGTAATCGTGCACCGAATGACCGGTGTGGTGCGCTCGACCAGGGTTGCACATTGGTCTCGCCCGGCATTTTTGTGGGCGTTCAGTGGTATTATTTTTCGTGGTTTATTTCCTCATTTTTTACCTATATTTTACCAACCGCGTGGATCTGATTCCCGCTGCTTTTTTCCTCTTTTATTATTTTTTTTATTTTACTATAATAAAATACTAATAATTAATTAGTATTACTATTTTAATTACTAAATAATTTTCAGGTCGGTGTGGTAAGAGAGAGAGACTCCATTCTGTGTCGGTTCCATATGCACAGGAACTCTTTGTCAACCCCTTGGCAGAACATCCACAGGATCGGAGTAGTGAGTCCAGCGAATGTGTCGTTCATTCGTCTCCCCGTGGCTCTTCGGTGGTCTCATGCTGTCGAATTGTGGGAGGTTTGTTGGAGGTCTCTACGGATGAAGTGAGGCCTGGTCTGTTGAGGAGTCGTCCTTATCCTCTTATGCTGCTTTAATGTGGCTAGGCATCGGTCTTTTGGGGTCGATGGGTCGTTCGGTGGGTCTTTTCAGCAGATTGGGTACTGTACTTGTCATTCGGGGAGATCCGGTCGAATGAATCCCTGCCAAAATTACCATCGCATCGTGCTCGAGCCAATACTTCAAAATTATTTCTGAAAAAATAATACGAAACATATACTGTGAAACAAACAGCTCACAACATCACTATCACAGGCATTTCACAAATGAAGACTGCGCACAAGCTGAACAATCTAAAGATAAGCAAGCCGCAATTAAAGAAGATATTGAGATTTCCATTTGTATGGATATATAAGCAGGGAAACTGCTGCCTTTGCTTCATGCCAATTTAAAACAAAATTGTGTGGCCACAATTTTACATTTTATAATTTCGCAACCAAAAACACTAAATTCACTAGTTTCCTGAAGACCAATGCATCAATTTAATTTGGCTATTTAAAAACGAATTGCATAACATCTGATAAAAAGTCAATTGTTATATATTTTGATGAATGCGGATATCAGCATAGAGATAGAGTATTGGTGAATGCTCTTCTAAACTTTTCCATGGAAAATGAGATAGAAATTGTTCACAAGTATCTGGAGCAATCATGGAGTGCGATAGTATACACCGAGGAATTATGTTACGGCATGCGGTAATTTTATAACTTAATGGATTAACTAATTGTTAAGTTTCATCGTTTTATTTTAATAATTTTAAGTAATATTAATTATTTTTGTAATTTCACTGAAATAAAGCTAATTTAAATAAAGAATTACATAATCATTTCGCTCATTTGCTGCAAGAGTGGCACAATCCAAAATTTTAAATTTTTCGGTAGAGCAATTTGAAAATATCACTCAAAATTGTTTGTAAAAACGGCGTTTTTAAAAATAAATGGGAATTCGTGAATTGAGTCATTTTTTATATGGAATTTTATCTGATTTGCTGGAAATAACTCTTTATAAGAGAGTATGTTTTGATATAAAATAATGAAAATATGAATTATTGGGAATCGTTTGATTCGAATATCTTTGAAATGAGTGAAATTTGAGTTTTGTCACTGTTGCAGCAGATGAGCGATTTAATTACTTAATTCAAATAACTTCTAATATCTACAGTTTAACCGTGAGTCAAAATATCCTATATGCAATATGTAATTAATGAGGCGCATAGTTTTTAACTGGATAATTAAGAAACTGCTCAATATTATTAAGGAAACATTTGCATCAATAGTTTTTTTTTTAATTTTAATTTAACCTTCTTTAAGACAGTTTTTTGTGTCTCCTGAAAACTATAAATTTTTTTTACATATGAGCTCTTTTTTACATAGGAACGTAAAGAGATACAGAAGACCCAAGGCAGGGTTGGGCGTTTTACATGTAAAACACGAGTTTTACATTTTACATGTAAAAACGTCAAATACAGTAAACGTTGTGTAATTTACATAAAATATGTAAAACACTTGAAAATTCGGAAAATAACTGAAAATATTGTAAAATTGGAACAACTGTTTGTTTATTACGGTTATATGCATCGTTAGTATCAATCAAACAGTTCATTTAAACGGCCAATAATAATTATTTTAGACTTTTAGTTACAAGAAGAAATTCATTTATGTATCTACACTGCCATCTGTGTTTGTCTTAAACAAACCCTAAAAACCATTACTCATATCTTTCGGTTTTGTTTAGCTACGTATAAAAAATATAATATTTTTTATAGTGTAATAAGTGCCATCTATTATCAAATTGTAGCATTTAACATGACTTTTTTTTTGTAAATGTCGAACAGTCAAGGAAATGTCATAACATTAAATCGAAACAAAAAAATTTTAGGTTATCCATCCGTAAGTTAATTTTTTTCATTGGTATAAATATACCCTTTATTTATGATTCTTATTTTACAGACCCAAAAAAAATACTGCGCCACTACCAAGAGCCTGATTCACCACAAGTTCATCGACCTCCGCCATTTATTCTTTGGCTTCTCAACAACACTTGTTACAACTGCAATCGAGTTGGATTAGCAGAACATAAAAAATGCTTCACACGACGGGCGATCAAATAATCGTTTTCTGGCCCATAAATATTCAACCGTCAGGTCTTCTACTGTATGTAGAACTATAAGAAACACACGAGAATTGGTCAGTTGTACCAAAATCTACAACATTCACACCATTAACTTTCCAAAATGTTTGAAAAAAATTTTCTGCTTCTTTATATCGTTGTGGTACAAACCCTAACGTGGGAAATTGACAACTGCCATAGGACACCAATTCAGACACAACTTGTTCTGGAAATAATTTTTGAAATCGTAGTGTCTTAATCTTAAATCGGGCGAATGCAGCACTAATCCGTAGGTCTAATTCTGCTAGAGTTTTTCATCCGGTTGGCCTAACGAGTCAAGAGCCCGCCAAATTTAGCCAGATGTACTGGAATATTTGACTTTATTACCCGACACACGTTTATAATTTTAAATAGTATATAGTATAGTATAATTTTAAAAGTTATTTTTAATTTTTTCATAATCTGCCGAACTTTTTACGACCGGAGCATCAAATAACATTTTCGGATTACATCCTACCCAATTTTTAAATGATAATACAAATTCGTGGGTTAGGAGATGTCCCGAAACTGAAGTCATGACCATAAGTGTTCTGTCCACGAACATTTGCATGAAATTCATAGATTTTGTTGTAGATTGACAGCCCATTACAGCCCAAATTGAGATTTGACAATCACTGAGCCCAATAAACAAATAAATCGAAACACGGGAGACAAATTTGTACAATTTACAAACATTAAACAATAGACCATTTTATGGTGTTATGATACTGACTAGTTTTCAAGTGCTGTAAAACTATTAAGGCGCAAAAGAGAAACAACTAAGCAGTAGACAATACTATGCAGTATGCACACTTATTTTGACGTAATGAAAATAAAATAATATATCTATACAGCGTGCGCTGCAATGCTTTGTTTTGAAATATTTGTACTATACACGTAAACACAAAATTAAATTACTAAAAAATGACAATACGTAAAAAAAAATAACTAGATTGATTTATTTGTTATAGATTTGCCTAATTTAAACTGCTGCAAAAGTAAGCAATATGATTTGCTGCTGAATTTTTTGTTTTACTCTTCTTTATATGTTGTGTACACTCATTCTTTCAAGTGACTTGTACTTACATTACTTGTCCTACTTTATTTTTATTTTTAATCACATGAACAATTTGAAAAACTAGTCAGTGTCATAACACCACAATGGTGACATTAGAAAAAGGGTTACCTTCCAGAGAGTATAATAAAATCATAAAAAAATAAGCTCTGCTTCTTTCAATGTAGATTTATTCATAATAAATGGGTCTCATACGAAACGACACATTTCACAACAGGATGTGCTAAAACAGGATGTCACAAAACAGGATATCACAAAACAGTACATGGTACGCTACAGTACATGGTACGGAACAGGACCGATTAAAACAGTACATTACAGAACAGTACATGGTACACTAAAGTACATGGTACGGAAGAGTATATCGCAAAACAGTACATAATAAAAGAGAACACCACAAAATAGTTGATAGTCAATTTTACGGTTTTAATAACTAGTTCTGTGGGTACGGAAAAGTACCATGTCAAAAATTTATTTTTGTATGTTTTTTGAACCAACATACACATTTGTGCATTCTTGTCAAACTTATTTCCGCCCGAAAAAACACTATAACTATACACACAATTGTGTTGGTTGTACTTCAAATCAAGCGAAATTTTTTATCAAACACGCCATTACATACTATGGTTTTTTACTCACACATTTGTGTGGTTTGGACTTAAATTGATCCATTTTTTTTTGGTTAAAAAGGGATATATTTATTTATATATTTATTTTAATTGTTGATCTATTTTGCAACGATCAAGTATTAGCGATTTAAATAAAAATAATGTTATATATTGTTAGGTGAAGGGATATTTTATTATAACTTAAAGCAATATATACTATATTGTCTAATTACTCTAGGTGAAGGCAAATAGCCACTTGATAATATCCTAATTACTAAACTTATTCAATAAAAAATATTTAACAAATCAAGCTGAAAAAATCCTCCAGCTTAACGTTCAGTAAAATGTACTTTAGTGTACCATGTACTGTTTTGTGATGTACTGTTTTTATCGGTCCTGTTTCGTACCATGTACTGTAGCGTACCATGTACTGTTTTGTGATGTACTGTTTTCATCGGTCCTGTTTTGTACCATGTACTTTAATGTACCATGTACTGTTTTGTGATGTACTGTTTTTATCGGTCCTATTCCGTACCATGTACTGTTTTGTGATGTCCTGTTTTATTACATCCTGTTTTGAAATGTGCCATAGTGAACGGCTTCGATAATAAATACAAAAGTTTTAAAATATTTTACTTCTCGAGGAGTCTTCTTCATTTTAATAGTTGTTAAAATGAGTAAAAATTCAATTATTTGCTCGTTACATTTAGAGAATAATTATTGTAGGCCGCAGACAAAATAGAATCGGTAAATATTTTTAAGAAACAAGTTATTATCTTCTTAATTTAGCCCTTAACGAGCCAACGAAAAAATTATTCATTTTATTTCGAAAAGGGGTACTTATTTATCATAATTATTATCACTTCTAATTACATATTAAATAAAACTTTAATATTTCTAAATTTAAAATTGAAATTAGTCTTTAAATTCAAAACGTTTCTTTCCAAAATTCACAGAACACAAAATATTTAAATCGTCAATCAACGTACAAGTTTATAAAATCTTTATTAAAATCACAGAAAAAATTGTGTATTAATCAATTAAATCACACTAAAAATATAATCGTCTCTCACCAAATAACCATTTGGTAAAAAACAAAATCGTCTAAAAACCACAATCAAAATTAACTATTTTACTAAAACACTTAAATATCGCGAAAACAATAATGGCTACTCTACAACAAAACATCAATTTGAAGAATAAAAAGTGTACTCGTATAAGTGTATTGTATTGTGCCTGTGCGTATTATATCAAAATCTACTTAAATATAAGTAATCCCAGTGTACCAGATTCGGACTATCAGAAATGACAGAAAAAATTCCGAAAGAATTTTTTTAATAGATATCCCTACTACACTTCATTTTATTACACATTTTAGAAAACCGGAAATTTCGTTGATGTTCTCTGTATAAATTCGATGTATATTTCTTTCTAAGGATTTTAGGATTTCGTTCTGAATTCTCAAAAGCAAACGCATACAAATCAAAAAGAAACGGTAAAATTACCGTTTGTTTGTTGAATTTCATAACGCAAAAACAAAAAATTCATTTGCATTACAAGTATTGTTCCTCACAGGTGAAAACGTGAAGTGCAGTGAAATATTAAATTTTATATTAATTTTTCCAATTGAAATAAAAATTGATCAGAAAAGGTAAGCTAAAAAATTTTGCTATTGTTATTATTGTTACATTGCCATGAAAATTTAAGTTGCACAAGCAATTTTGAATAGAAAGTACATATATGCATATTATTTTAACAGTATTTGAACGCGTTAATTTACCCGCAAACTTCGAGTTCAGAAAATAACAAAAAATTGATAAACTTGAGCGGATTTGTTCGGGCTCGGTTCGAAATCAGTTCATTAATAAGAAAATATATTTAGAATAATCTTAAAATAAATGGTAAACAATTTTTATTTACGTGCTGTACGTTCAAATCAAAATCATGTCCTCTAGACAAAATACTTCAAGGATTGTGAAAAAAGAATTGGATGACTTGTTTGGTGTGGCGAAGCGACAACGAATTTCATTAAATGAAAATGTCGTACCCTCACAAACAGAAACTCGTAGCATAATCTCAGAAAGAACGAGTGCGCTAAGCAGTAACCTGGCAAATCTTCCATTGAATGAAATTAACAAACATCTTGTTGAAATTTCAAATGAATCTGGAGATAGTACGAGAATGGAAATAGAATTTAATAGCCCTACTGCAACCACAGGCAAAACTAATATTCGTGGTGAATTGGCATCATGGTCAGTTAACTGTAATGTTACTTCACGCACAGTTAATAAATTGCTTAACATTTTGGTTAAAATTGATCCAAGTTTACCTTCTGACGTTAGGACATTGAGAGACACTCCTCGAGAATCATATGTAGAAACTTTGGACAATGGAAATTACATAAATTATGGTCTCAAGAACTGTTTAACGGATTTTTTTCTCAAATACCCCGAGTTTCCATCAAATAAGATTTTCTTCAATTTGCAACAGACGGATTACCACTTCATGGAAACAGCAAAAAATCGGAAACTTGGCCAATTTTGGTAAATATCATTGGATATCCCGATGTATATATTGTGGGTTGTTACAAAGGATTGTCAAAGCCAGTTAATACTCACAATTTTGTTAAACAATTAGTTGATGAAACAAAAAAATTACTAGATGCTGGATTTAGTTTTCGAAATTCCCACTACGATATTAAAATTCACAGTTTTATTTGTGATACACCTGCAAAGGCATTCATATTAGGTATAAAAGGGCATACCGGTTTCTACTGCTGCAATAAATGCCAAACTAAAGGACAAAAAATTAATCATCGTCTCTGTCTCTTAGATTTAAATGCACCTGCGTACAGATTTTAGTTTTTCTAAAAGAGAACAAAAAGAACATCATACGTTAATGGACTCATTGTATATTGAAAAATTGGGAATCGGATGTGTCGATCAATTTCCTCTTGATTACATGCACCTAGTATGTTTAGGGGTTATGAAACAGATGTTACATTTATGGGTTAAATGTAAGCACGGGAAAAATATATTGAATAAAACTGAAAGTGATTTGCTAAACTTTCGCATTATGATTATTAAAAGCCAAATTTCACAAGAATTCAATAGAAAGCTTCGTAGTATAGAAGAATTGGACTTTTGGAAAGCTACAGAATACAGGTTATTCTTATTGTACGTTGGACCACTTATATTAAAAGGAATATTGGATGATAGAAAATATTCACATTTTTTGAAATTAGCGTGCGCAATGCGAATTTTACTTCATTCAACCGATTGCGTTATAAATAATAATTGTGCGCAGAAGCTGTTATACAGCTTTGTAGAAGAGTTTGGTATTTTGTACGGTTCACAAAACGTAACCTATAACTGTCATAACTTAATTCATTTACACTTAGATGCTAAAAAATATAATGGCCTAGAAAATATAAATGCTTTTAAATTTGAAAATAAACTGCAAGATGTTAAGCGAATGGTCCATGAGGGACAGCATCACTTAACTCAAATTTATAACCGTCTTGTTGAGAAAAGTATGCATTGCAGTAATACCACTGAAACATATCCACGAGTACAAAAGAGGGCAAATAAATCAGAGATTATTAAGCTGTACACCGGTAAATTTTGGTTCTCTCATTTGGATCCAAATAATTTTTGTTTAGTCAACGGAAAACCTGCAAAGATTATAAAAATATTGAAAAATGAAGATGAATTTAAGTTTACGTTAAAATACATATCAAATTTAGTACCATACTTTTATTTACCCATAAACTCAACCTTTCTACAAATTTTTTATTGCAATGGGCTAATTTTAGACGAGAATGCGGAGGAAATCGATTGCAATGAAAATATTATAAAATGCATTAATCTGTCCATAGATATAGACAAGCATTTATTTATACCTCTCATTCATCATACTTAAATAAGTATACCAAAAAATATTTTCAGACAACTTTATCAAATGGACAACGTAACACAAATGGAAGATACCCAAAACACCAATAATTTGTTAGGTGATACAGAAGGTTACAATGTTTTCGGATATATGCAACCAGGTTAGTGAATTGTAGCACTTAAGTGCTTAATATTTATTTAAAGGGGTGCGTTTCTTTACAGGGGATGTTATTCCAACCACGTCAACTCAATTATTAAATTATCCTGCAAACAAGTTATCCCCTATTCGACCGCCGCAAGAAAAAACATATACGACCCTTATTACCGCCAGTAATGAAACCGTGAATTCCTCTTCTGATATCATTATACCTGCCGGCGAATTTCATACAGGTATGTAAATCAAATACTCATCTTAATACCTATAGGATATCATGAAGTACCTCACGCTCATAAAAAAATTAATAAAACCAATAAAAAACAAAATAAAATTCTATTAAATTTGGCTCATTATTCCATTAAATATTAATATAATTATTTTAGTTTTACAGAAGTTGGACGATATGCAGTTAACTCTTAAGCGTTTAGCAAAGGAAATATTTTACTTACGGCAGGAAAATAAAAATAAAGCAAGATCAACAAATATGACAACACTGTTCCCTTCACTTCCTATTGGTACAATAGATGTTGTACTAGGTTTCGAAGAAAAATTAAAAGAGGATGAGGACACTTTTGATGCCCTGGTAATGAATTATAAAGCTTTAAATTAAGAAAAAATTTATAAAACATTATTTTTAGATTCAATTTTTCAAAACAATGGGTGGAACTGATTTGCGCAACTTCACGAAAAATTCTTTCAGACAAATTATGACTGATGGCGTGGCAAAAAGTTTCACATGGCTGGGACTAGGGAACAACATAAAAATAAAGAATTATAAACTAATTGAAGCTTTCAAAGGTTATTTTAAAAATCAACAGTTTCCAATTAAATAGAGATATAATATTAATCTGAATTGTATCTTTCAGACGCGGCTTTTTCAAAATTTCCGCAGGCGACTATTGACGACATTGAAGCTATAATAAAAAAGGTGTTTTATAATACGAAGGGTAGGCTCCAGAAACAGAAAAAAACAAAATGTTTATAAAGTAGTGTACGAATCTATCATATTATAAAACGGATTTAATGTTTTTTATTAATAATTAAATGAATTTTTAGTTTTTGAATTAAGCTTAAACATATTTTTTATTGTTTTTTTTGTATAGGAAATTATTTCTAGCGAAACTTCCAACTCGCCAGAATCCGTAATAAGTCGTTAAGTGCGAGTAATTTCTCAATTCTTATTTCAGAATTTTATAAAAATACTACGGGTTTGTCAGGGAAGTATGTAAAATTTCTATTTGTTTTCATTCATACACCATTAGTTTTCTTCCACAATTTCTATGATATAAAATCAAAACTATTTCTAAAAAATCATAAAGAAACTCTAAACATTTTTAAAGAAAATGTAAAGATTTTTTTTTTAATTACTTGAAAAATTCCGAACGAATTCAAAACGATTTTTCATAAAAATCGATTTGTTTTTTTATAATCAAAATTAAATTGTATGATGTATTCGGACAGATCTCTTATACAAAACTAAGTGCTCCTGGAATAGAAACTTTCCAAAAACGATTTGACAATTCTGCGAAAAACCATTCTGAATTAATTCGGAATTCTTTCACAGAACTCAAAAAAATTAATTTTGGATTTTCTTTAAAAATATTTAATATTCCCTCTGATTTTTCAGAAATACTCTCAATTTTATACCACAAAATAGAGGGGAAACTTTTGGCATATTCGGAGAAATATGCCATAGTTAAATATACCAGTAGCAAAAAATTCAGATTGAAAAACTTTGAGAATTCACAAAACGTTTCTTACTCTTGCTCCAAATTCTAAAAGAATTCTAAATAAAAATCTGAATCTGGTGCACTGGGATGCTAACTCCATTCATGCATATGTCATAAACAATACTTACGTAAAGATCTATTGGAATTTTTTTTCCATAGTATTTTTTTTAAATGTATTGGTGCAGAAAACAAAAACAAAATGAAAAACAAAATTCAAATTTATGTTGCATTGTTAGTGCACCAACACACACTTTGTTAGTTTTTTTTAAATAGGTATCTGTCAATGAGAAGAGGACATAGCACGACTTTTATTAAAGTAGATCAGTGCATTCTATAGTACTGGCCTGTGACAACATTCGTTTTTTGCTGATGACGTCAACGTAAGTCGACAACCAGATGTCAGCATAATTAAGTAAAAATAATACACCTTGCCTCCTTATTACGACGGCAATAAATTTCACAAACTTAACAAATAAAAATCTAAATTATTATAAAATAAATTAATAAATTTTTAACAATTTTAGTGTAATTGATTTTCTTAATTCATAAATTGAATTTTTCCTATGCATATTCAAGAAGTTTAGTGAGCATTTGTAGAAATGCGTCTATTTAGATAACGTAATACGAAGTTTTAGTGTATTCCACTACAAAAATTATACAACCGTGAGAGCAGAGAATATTATGTAATCATTTTGTTTATATTTTGTCATTTCGATTTCATTTCTCTATTTTATTTATATTTATTTAGTGTCTCATAATTAATCGAAGACGTGCGATGCATTTTTTCTGTACTTTACATAATATCCGTAATTATTTTGCTATTTTTATTGAATCTACGTACCAATTACAACAATTTCAAATAAAATGGTATTACAAATCGACTTATGTTGGATAAAAATGACAAAAAAAACACCAAAATCTAAAATAAAAATGTACATGCATTACTAGAAAAATTAAAAAAGCATATCCTTCAGCTTCAACAGTTTGTTCGAAACTAACAACAAAATTACAAAACAACTGGAGAGAGAAATAATATTTGTATTTTTTTGTAATTTTGTATGACGATTGACGGTCGACGGACGAATGACGAAATTTATTTTGGTTTTATGAGAACGATGTGTAGACAAAAACTAGAAAAAACTGGAAAACGAAAATAAAAAACGAATAACCTTCTACTTCGATGTAATAATTAGAACTAAATATATTTTGTAATGTATTTTTCCTTTTTAAATTTCTCTGCCATCTAGTCAAATCGTCGGCTTAGCGTGTCGTCATCAGTTTTTGTAAAAAGCCAGTACTTTAGAAGGCATTGAGTAGATTCTGATTATATGGTAGTAATCATATACAAGCATAACAAAATGAAAACAAACAAGACTGTGAATGTGGTAGTATACAATAGAAAAAAACGTTTCGTGTAAGCGATCATCTTCTCGTTCTTAAAGGTCATCGTCTAGGAAACGTTCTAGGACTCGATCGAAGAGGTCGCATTCCAAAGATCGACGTCATTAAACCAAGTAAACAAAAGAAGAATGCAAATTTGAAAATGTTCTTTCGTTGACAAACTATTTTGCGAACGCTGATCTTATTCTTTCTATCATATTGTAGAAATGTTTTGATTCTATTGTGTTGAAGATATATTTGAACCGAAAAAGAAGTTTGCTACGACCATTTTAAATTCTTTTTTATCTTTGTCTGTTACCGAGTTGATAAACCGTTTAATCGAACATTTTTTTGTAGTTTTGATACTCGTTTTGTTTGAATTTAATCTGGTTGATGCAGTATGGTTTACTAATGGAGTAGCTTGGGCTTCAATTAAATGATGAGTTCTGCCGGATCATGCTGAAAAATTATTAAAAAATTATGTACTGGATCATTAAAAAACTAAATAAAGACAGTATAGTACACTTCCGAATAGCACTGATTTTGAACAAAAAATTCGGTTATACTCAACAATTCGAGATGTTTCTTGACCAGTTTATCGAAGCCTTGAAAATGCACGGAATCGAGTTCCATTGACCGGTTATATCATTTTTTGGAGTTACGCGGTTAGAATGCACAAACAATTTTGGACTCGAGGAAGAAAAACACGTTATCTTCAGGGATGTTATCATCAGGCATAACACGAAACTTATCTGGGGTTTGGTTCAGGTAATTTCTAATTTTTTTTTGTTGAGTCATCGGACTAATTTCTATTTAATTTTTAGAAAACAAAAACAAACAAGAGTTAGGTTTAATGGATTTCCTAAGTGAAGCGTGGGGTTAAATATGATCGTTTTCCAGTGAAAAGTTACATCATTTTTGCAACGATTGAATCTACCGAAAAAAAACAAAAATTTAAGCCTTGAAAAGGTACTGCATCGAGTTCTACGGTGTTCCATTGAGTTTACAACATTATACCCAGCCAATTGTAAAGCCTGAAGCTAAAAGTAATGAAGCAGCCCAAGAAAAAATAGAAGAAGCTATGTCAATTGTTAAAGAAGCTCAAAATTTTGATTCAGCCCAATTGATTCTGTGACAGCATTTTATATCGAAAGACAAGTATTCATCAAGTTGGTGCTCTAGATCACGAGACAGATCACGATTTGAATTAAAGTACGATTTGGCTAACTACAATCGATTCGCATACATCAGCAAGATTGTCAGCAGTTTCACTTTCAACATCCCAGGCATTTAAAAACACCCAATCACCATTCGCGTTGCGAAGCATGATTACTGTAATTTTTGTACTGCTCGATGTATTTTTCCATCCGTCGATGAGCAGAACAGAGTTGGAAAAAGATCACGATTTGAATTATAGTACGATTTGGCTAACTCAATCGATTTGCATACAACATCAGCAAGATTGCCAGCGGTTTCACTTTCAACATCCCAGGCATTTAAAAACGCCCGATCACCATTCGCCTTGTGAAGCATGGTTACTGTAATTTTTGTATTGCTCGATGTATTTTTCAATCCGTCGATGAGCAGAACAGAGTTGGAAAAAGATCACGATTTGAATTATAGTACACACAGAAAAATTTGTCACATTATTTCGAACAAGTTCAAGAAGATTTCTTTATGGTTTTCATCCAAAAAGACAAGCTAATCAAAACAAAAAGGAAAATCTATTTAAATATTTAATATAAAATCCACATTGAAGGAAAATGATTTCTTTTTGATAATTTCATTTGACATCGTTTAATATTGTGCAGTACTGAAAGAAAATCATATTTTGATAAATGGTTAATCAGAAATCATTTTTTCAAAAAGGAAAACTATTAAAATAATAAGTAGTTTTTTCTATTTAAAATAATAAGATTGAAATGTAAAATTAAGAGGAGTTTTCATTTAATTGTAAGAATCTATAATATGAAATCATATTTGTATATCCATATGGTTATCTTATTAGATTTATGTGGCATATTTTTTTCAGTGTACGATTTGGCTAACTCAATCGATTTGCATACAACATCAGCAAGATTGCCAGCGGTTTCACTTTCCACATCCCAGGCATTTAAAAACGCCCGACCACCATTCGCCTTGTGAAGCATGGTTACTGTAATTTTTGTATTGCTCGATGTATTTTTCAATCCGTCGATGAGCAGAACAGAGTTGGAACCGCGCAAATTATTTGTTTCTTTCAAACAGTTGTTATATACTTCATCCAAAAGCGTTGTGGCAATTATTTTCCGACTGTATAAATTTTGTGAACGCTAGACGTATTCTTTCTTCAGTGTTCCATTGAGTTCCATTGTACCCAGCCAATTGTAAAGCGTGATGAAGCTAAAAGTAATGAAGCAGCACAAAAAGAAATAGAAGAAGCTATGTCAATTGTTAAAGAAGCTCAAAATTTAGATTCAGCCCAATTGATTCTGTGACAGCATTTTATATCGAAAGACAAGGATTCATCAAGTTGGTGCTCTAGATCACGAAACAGATCACGATTTGAATTATAGTATGATTTGGCTAACTCAATCGATTTGCATACAACATCAGCAAGATTGCCAGCAGTTTCACTTTCAACATCCCAGGCATTTAAAAACGCCCGATCACCATTCGCCTTGTGAAGCATGGTTACTGTAGTTTTTGTATTGCTCGATGTATTTTTCCATCCGTCGATGAGCAGAGCAGACTTAGAACCGCGCAAATTATTTGTTTCTTTAAACAGTTGTTATATACATCATCCAAAAGCGTTGTGGCAAGTATTTTCCGACTCGGTATAAATTTTGTGAACGCTGGACGTATTCTTTCTATCATATTGTAAAAATGTTTCGGGCTCAAGAATGCTCTTCATAGTTTTAATATTATCGACGAAATTATCGTCATGTATTTTTAAAATTGTATTTGTCTTTAATTTTTTTGGTAGAACTTCTTGAATCAACACCTTTTTCATATATGGTAAATTTTTCAAAAAGCATTCTAATGAATCTCGCTGATAGCACCATCTTGTTTCAGGTGGTAATTTAATACGAGACCCTTCATATTTCAAAAGATTTTTGTTCAAGACTATATTTCTTGAATTCTTTTAATATTCCTCTTACTTGTTTTAATAACTCTTTGTCGACGACATCTCCAGCAAACAAATTGCCAATATGACTTACAAGTAGAGTGCCACAATATATGGGCTAAATTTTTTCCCATTCTTACCATATTACTTCAAGAAGATCTGCCAAAAAAAATCTGCCCGTTTTGGCTGGGATGCCTGGGATGTTGAAAGTGAAACTGCTGACAATCTTGCTGATATTGGATCGTATGCAAATCGTTTGAGTACGAAAAATTAAACTATAATACAGATGTGTACAAGTATTGTGGCACTCTTCTAAGTTGTAATAGTCTCAAAAAATATTCGATTTGGATGCGGACATCGAGGAAGCTTCATAGTTGTGGCAATAGTTATTGTTTATTACTTATGTTGTTATAACGATTTAAATAACAACAAAAAACGTCTGAAAATTCCGTGATGGAAAGAAAACAAAAGATGAAAACGACCATGGGTGGTCACATTTACCGTCATTTTATACGTCATCATCAACTTCTGAAAGAGTTTAGTGTAAAGGGCACTCATCACTTCTATCGGATGGTGTGCTCGCAGTAGCAACCAAAAGCCCAGGCTATAGAATCAATCGAGCGAGTGATTCAAATTCATTTAGCCGGACTTATACATCTTTCGTCAAATTAAATTGAAAGATCTAAACAAATTCAAATGTAATTTTTTTGTGAATAAATTGATTTTGATTGGAAAGAATTTTTTGTACGTGATTTTTATTTTTTATGAAAAATTTTAACTTTCTTGAGCGTATCTATTCTCGGTACCTAGTTTGTTACTTGTTTTTATCATTCGCAGATCCTTGTTTTTATCGTTGATTTCTATTTTGATATTTCCCAGTCATCTGCAATTTTTAGATTGCAAAATGATCAAGAATTTTTCAGATTTCAGAGCACAACCACAAACCCAGGCAATATAATCGATCGAGTGGATGATTCAAATTCATTTAGCTGGACTTCTACATCTTTCGATCAAATTAAATTTAAAGAGCCAAAAATTTATGTATCGAATAAATTTTATTTTGTGAATAAATTGACTGATTGAAAATAGTTTTAAGTTTTGTATTTGCATTTTTTACATTGCAGAATGATCAAGAGTTTTTCAGGGGGGGTGAAGCTAACCTAATGAAGCTCGCGTTGATTTTTAAACCGAATTCTGAATATATCGTTCAATCCTTTGAACAAACTCTCAGTTAAAATTTAATTTTATAACACAGATGTAATTAAATCACGGTGGTAAGTTACAAGAAGCGAAGCAAGCATTGAACCTTGTTTTCTATAGCAACGGAACCTTCCCATCCCATCCAATCGATTTACGAGTTACGGCTTCATGTAGTAGTTTTGAAGTCAGGATACAAAACATTAGTCCCCTTGTTTGAGATTTCTAACACTTTATAACTCATCTGGCATTTTATGTTGGATGGAATAAGAATCAGAGCCCGATCGATAAATACGGTATTTGTGATATAATCGTAATATGATCATAATATTAGTATATAGAATTAACGTAATATTTAGCATATCCGTGAAAGCGGATGCCTTTTAATTAGCACGCATCTTTCTAAAAATTTTCGAGGATTTTGGTTCAATTTTTAGGTTTCCATTTGACGAGTTTTGTGCCTGGTATATTTTTGGTTTTAATTTTTCCCAGGGGATTCTTCTGACATATTCTATATTTTTTCAGAGTTTTACGTTTATTGAGTGTGCATCATTATTATTATTATTCATCAGTTAAATTGTTGTTTTGACCGATAAGGAAAATGGCCGAGTACACAGTCAATATTCCGATAGTTATTAAATTTGATAAATAATTATAAAATTTGATAAAAGATGGCGCAAATGCAACGAAAAAGTACTGTTCATTCCTCCTTTACTTTACAGTATGTAAAATAAAACGGTATACATTTTACATACATTTTACATGTAAAAACCATGTAAATTACATTTTGTAATTTACACGCCCAACTCTGCCCAAGAGTGGACATAGAGATGAAATCGTGTGCAGTGTAGCGTAATGAAGTATTTTTAGAATTACTTACGCACCAAAGAAAACACAATTTTAAATAAAAAAATTATAAAACAAAACGATTTGATTTAATGAAAGCAAAAAGGACACAAATCCTTATGTTGAAAAATTGAAAATTGAGAAACATACTAGTATATTGTAGAGGAATTTCCAAGTCATTTTATATTGCGTACACATAATGATTGGCGAATGACAAAATAAAAATTATTAACATTAAAATTCATTTAGCGTATAGAAGAACATTGGACGTGAACTGTCCACCCAGGTCGTAATCGATATTAGATGTCCCCATATAAAATATTTGTGTCTTGTGTGAGTAGACATAAAACGAATTTATGGTATCGATAGACGTATAAAAGACTAATGGAAATTTAATTTTGTCCAAACTAATTCTCATTCTTTATTTTTGCCTTTTCAAGCACAATAATATGTAATTTACAATCGAATTTAACTAATAAAAAAAAAAACATTTAACGTAACATAAATTAAATTTATCCTGTATTTCATTCCATTTTTGGTATACGAATAGTAAATCCACATTGTATTTTATGTACAAGAAAATCAATCAATATGAAAAGTTTCCCTTTTATGAAAAGTCTTAAAATGATAATTTTTTGATAGATTAACCATGGAAAGAAAACGTGTCCCCCATAGCTCTTATCTACCCCTTAAAAATGAATCATCAGCACAAAAAATAAAAAATGTCAAAAATAAAATACATTACATTTTTTGGTTCTTTCTAAAGGGGAAAAAAGAAAATTAAATTTCTACTTTTTCGTCCCACTATAGCTAGGTACTACCGGAATACACGACATAGAGAAAAAGGAACATTATGCCATATTTTCCAGTATATCACATCATGAACGTTTATTTATATTGAAAAATTGTATAACCTAACTAAATTACAATTTACCCTCCTTTTTATAAATATGTATGTACGTACATATTATGAAGAGAGCTCGAAGAATAATAATGGTATGTTAGGGTGGAAAGTTTCATTATTATTATTATTATCATTTTGACGATTTTCCTTTTGGATAGGTCGGGTAAGCATTATTGATAGTTTTTGGTAAACTTAATGGGTTTACTGAAATGATTAACTTTATATCGCCTGCAGTTAGTCCAATATAAATGATTAGGTTAGCAGTATCGGTTTGCAAATGTCTATACACATACTAGCAGTACTACTAGTTATTTGAAAACTATATTTTAATACTCGTCTTAATTATTATAGTAAATGATCAGTTATAATTTTGTAAGTGGTTAGATACTCAATGTTATCTACGCGATTGTCAACACATAATCAATTACATATTTCATACGTCGACCACCAAGAAAATGATATTAAAAATGTAATTTTCTCAAATTTTTTCTGCCCTCCAAATAACAAAACCAACTGAAAATACTTTTGACAGCTAGTCGAAGAAAGCGTCAATCTACCGGGTGCTTACATGATACAAGAAGAAGAACTGGAAGACCTCACTGAAAGTGTGCAAAAAGCGGCCTGTGAAAGTACTCCTGATCATATTTTTATCCTCAAGTATTACAAAAGGTACATGCCATCCCGTTGAAGTAAGAGAGTTGTTTGACGAAAAACGAAGAACTCGTAAGACTTGGCAGAGAACTAGAGCCGCTGAAACCAAACAATCCTAAACAACTTGTGCAATAAACTTAAACTAATTATAAACGAGATTACGACTAAGTCAGTTGCAAGCTTCCTAAGTAATCTAACACGTAAATCTGACACAGACTATTCCCTGTGGAAAGCCACCAAAAGTTAGAAAATGCCTAAAATGCAAATGAAGATTAGAATGGTTGATGAAACCTGTGCTCGCAGCGAAAAGCAAAAAGCTGATTAGTCTGCCGAGTACCTAGAAAGTACCTTCAAACCACCAACTGGACAAGCAGATTAGAATATCTAACACCTATAAGCAAAATAGACAAGGCGTCTGTATTACCAGTTACTCTGGAAGAAATCAAACTAGAAGTAAATAACCTCAAAGATAAAAAAGCCCCTGGATACGACTTGATAACGGGACAAATAATCAAAACTCCTTTACCAGAGAAAGCACTAAGGAAGCTAAACGACAAAACATTGCGTAGGCCTGTTTCTAAAGCCCATTATTTAGAGAAGATATTTTATGCTAGCACATCAATTTGGGATTCGAGAAAGAATAAAATATAGGACATAACAATGGAGAATAAAACTTATCGAAACGAACAGTGCAACCCCAACAGAATTCCTTATGACTTTTTTCTTACAGAGGAGTATGAAACAAAAGTTGACTGGATCGCACCAATGGACCGCTTAAAAAGAAGAAAACTTTAGAATTAGTGGTTCCTTGAGCAGCTTAAATATTAAGGACAAAGCCGTAACTACTATGGCTGTAAATCTGTAAATTTGAAAATGGACGAACATACATACAAATAACATATGACACGTTAAAAACACCCAGTCGCAACTTTTTTACTGGTCATCACCAGGAATCGAGCCCGGGACCTCCGAATTACAGAGCAAGCACTAAACTTACTAAACTAACGAAGGCGACAAATCAAAGGACTAGGTTTCAGGATAGGTCCCACAAGAATTCGCCACTAAACTAATAAAACTGTTAAATCTCCACGGTATGGCCAAAGCGTAAACTTGGCTTTGGATAATTTAATCTTTTGGCTACCTACTAGATTACTACTGGTGAGGTCTAGTAGATAGTAATGAGAAGAGTGTTTTTACGTGGTTAACTAACTTCTGCTTTATTATACAAATATGTTTCTCTTTTATACAAATAAATTGCATAGTAAGCGGTTAAGAATACGTATTAGATATAAACATTGCTTATATAGTTAATGCAATTAATGCCAAATAGATTTCATAGTAACCGTTTAAGACTAAGTGTTACATATAAAAATTGCTTATATAGTTAATGCAATTAATGCCACGGTCGTTGCATATGTATAATAAAAAGTGCAAGTTGTCATTAAATATATAATAAATTATGCCATGTTCAAACCCGTGATTAAACAAAAACAATTACTAGATAATCCATAAGATTATGTAGTATTATACAGAACAAAAGATTTCTAAAAAAAAAATCTATATTTTTCGTGAGCCGTCTGATAAAATTGCTGCCTAGCTATATTAGGTGGTTGTCTTATTATTCTAGGAGCCAAATAAGCTAACATTTCGATACTAAGGCTGCGGTCCAATTCGTGACTTATTTTGTGGAGACTGACTTATTTGAAAATCTACAAAGAGCCTCCTGTCGGCTGGACTGATTGTAGACTTGCTTGACTTTTACGGGAGGCTTGCGCCCGAACTTGTAGCTCATCAAAATAATTCAAGCAATTTTCTTACACGTCTATTCAACAGGAGACTAATCGTAGACTTTCAAATAAGTCAGTCTCCACAAAATAAGTCACGAATTGGACCTCAGTGTAAAGCCCTTTTCAAATTACCGACTTATTTGTGGACACCGACTTATTCAAATAAGTCACCTTGCGAGGAGACTTATTTGAATATGTATGTCTACACAGAAATGTCTCCAAAAATGTGTATTGACTAAATGTAATACATGCAGTTTTTTTTTACAATCTAGTAGCAACGACCAATATGTCAAGAAAATTTTTTGGTTCCATATAATAGAAATTGAGTTTTGTTTTTTTTGTTATTAAGTCGGTACAATGAATTGGAACAAATTGACTGACTTATTCAAGATGGCGTCAAATAAGTCAATAAGTCGGTAATTGGAAATACTTATCCGCTGACATGTTGTGAAAAATCACGGCCAACGTTATGAATATTATGGAAACTTTTAAAATGTTGAAATCAAATTGGCGACGATTTCATTAATCATGGAACCAACAGTTGAAGGACTTGAAAGCGCCCATTTCATCATACATCAACAGGTGTTCTGTGGCAAAATTATAAATACGATTTGATTGGCACAACATTTAAGATTGTGAGCTCAATTCGGGAATAAAGATTAAAGAGCAGAGTTTTTAAAATACAAGTTGAAGAAAATGTTAGTTACCTTGTATCTACTGAATTTCTTAAGCACACCGATGTTTGTTGATTGAATAGAGGGGCACATTTCTTCAGAGGTTTAGTGAATTAAGGAGTTTTATTTGTAGAGGCGACCAATTCGAACAGTTAGAGGATTTACATTTTTTAATACAGCAAAACTTAGAACTGAATCTGGGATTGCAAGATAAAGCTAAACGAGGACCATCTCTTATAAAAATATGATGAATGCGTTTACCGACCAAATGGCACATTGGTTAAAGCTTTGGCGTTTGAATCGGGAGGTTAGAATCCCGATAGAGGCAAGATTCAAAAGGGATTTTTCATCAACAGGTTACAACGGGTGATAACCGGACAAATGGTGCAGTGGTTAAAGCTTCGGCACTTGGACCGGGAGGGGGGTGGGTACCACAAGCAATATTAGTGGGTAAATAGTGGGTACCACAAGCAATATTTTTGTTCCTTCTAAAATTTTAGCATTATTTTTTTTAATTTAATTTTCAAAATTGTTGAATTTTATTTTCACTTGTACGGTCGAAAAGTTAATTAAAGGAAGTAAATTGTTTTACTGAATAAAGTGTTTTTTAAAGTGCTGAAATTATTGCAAAGAATTTTGGGATAGCGCCAGATGCAAAACTGCTAAAAGTAATATTAAAGTGCGAGAATTAGGAATGAAAGTGCTAACTTGGCAACATTGTGCTTTGCGGCCAAGTTTAGAAAACAATTAGATTTTGTTTGAAATTATCATATAATTTTGTGCCTATAATTATATAGAGAAATCATGAGCTTAAAAAAATATTACAATATCACCTCACCAGGCGCGTGACACTCAATATAAATTTATAATTGCGTTGCGAGGCTTCGAAAATGAGGAAAAAATATTCGTAGGAAATTAGTGTTATATGGAGCGGTATCTATTGCGGTAACATTGTACTTTCTAATAAATTAACTATTTATTATAAACACAATGCTGGTACCCATTTTTCGACAAAATTACTTACGATACTAATTTTATGTTAGTTCGTACCAGCTGTTAATAGATGGCTTTCCACGTATTGCAGTAAATTTAAATTTTTATTCTGACTCACTTATTTAATTTAAGTTTTATCAATTGTTGAAGTATGTATTATCGATGGTGAATAATTAACAATTTGGGACGCAATTGTAAACAAAATATTAGGCCCAATATGATTTATTGACACTTACAAATTACTAGTACAAACTAAAGGCAATTTATTTTACTAAGTAATAGGAATAGTCTTCGTTTCAAGTCAATTTCTTTGTGTAAATTTACTAACATAATTGATGGCGCCAAGACAAACCGTGTCTGATATTTGATAAAAATTTGTTAACTGATTAATCAAAATCGACCATATTTTTAATGAGCTATTGACAAATCTAATTAAGTTTGCAGTTTATACGTAAATATCTTGCATGTGTTAACTGGTACATAAGTTACTTGGAAATATATTTCATAGTATAAGTAAATTAAATTAACTAAAGTGGTCGGAAACAGAAGCTAAAACTGAATAGAAGTTAATCATGAAGATCATTCAATCACTACTGGCGGAATTACATGTGGTTTTCGACGTGGTGGGAGTAGTAGACGTCGTCTATGTTGTCGACGGCAAAGTAGACAACCAATCACAAGGAATTTGTAATTCGGAGTATTTTTTGTAAAGCGGTCCATTTATGCATATTTTTCTCTACTCTAGAAACGTCATTAACATGTGCCAAAACTGGCTGCGGGTTTTTTTAAATTTCCGTTCTAATTTTTATGGGCGATTTTTTTGCTGCTCATTGTGTCGTACAGACTAAATGTCTATGTCCTCAGATTTAAAATAAATTAAATTTAACAGATTTAAAATAAAATTATCAACAATATCAGTTTAAATAATTTTCCCAAAACTGAACCGAAAATAACGATTTTGAGAAAAAACTATTTTACTTGATTGACAAGAATTACATTTCATACTTAAGCTTTTTCCATAAATTGGGAGATACCAGTGAATCTTGGCGTAAATAAGTCCCTAAGTGACAGCTTTCAAAATATTCTAAATTAAATTAAATTTACGACAATAGTGTTCACGGTTAGTTTTTCAAAATCTAAGAGGAAATGACGATTTTCGACAAGTTCCGTTTTTCAACAAATATTCGGTTCCTGTATAGCCCAGACGGACTGATTGATTAAGATGGAGCTTAGTACCTACATGCTTTTTTCACGAATTTAGATAATTAGGTGAATTTTAGTCACGGAAGTAACAGCTTCTAAAGAAACTTTTTTGATTTTCCATCGTAAGTGACACCTTCGATAGGAGCGTTCTCGTTTTTTGCATGTATTTTGAAAAGAATTATTAATTTTGCAAAAAAAATCCATATCAGTTTTCAAAGATTTAATCGGAAATTACGATTTTTGTCAAGAAGCTGCTGCTTTCCAATAAAAATTTGGTCCTTGTACAGATTGATTGACCTGGATGAAAGTTCATTCTTAACTTTTTTTCATAAACTAGAAGATCTTAGTGACTCTTGTGCGAGATCGGTCTTCCAGATGTGGCGGCTTCTATACGAGCTTTTCAGTTTTTTCAACAATTTGTAAAAGTATATAGCATTTACGAAAAAACTATTAAAATAAACGGTTTGTAAGTTAAATTTCAGACAAAACTATTTCAGATGATATTTTAAATTTTACCCGGAAATGACGAGTTTTGACAAAAAAAAATTATTTCACCAAAATTCGGCATCTCTACAGACCAGACAAATGACTATTCGGAATAAAACTTAATACTAAAGTATTTTTCATAAATTGGGAGGTCCATTCAAAAAGTTCGTAACAACAGCGTTTTAAATTTTTGCAATGGAGGTTAAATTTTCTACAATGGTTGACCTTTTTGGTTTTCGGAAATTTAAGCTGCAATAATAATTTTTGATTATAGACGAGAATGAAGCATTGAGAACAAACTCGGATCAATATGGCACACCGCCACACAAAACCTGCTAAATCGACCTGATGAGGTGACTCTTATTAGAGCAATCGCTCCGATGAGCGAGTAGGTCTTTGTCGAAAATCCCACAGCAGAGGAATTAGAAGGGGCTATTAGTAAATTGAAAAATGGAAAGATACCCGGTCTCGACAGAATCCCCGAAGAGTTAACTAAATGTGGAGGCACTGTTCTTGTTATTGATGCTTGCGGAAAGCGGAAGAGCGCGCTCAAATGTCTGCTGCACTAAAAAAGGCAGCTATCTTGACATCAGTTTTTTGAACACTGTCCGCAAATTGTTGGTTAATGTTGTACATGCGACTATCAGTGTAAGTTTAGTTTCAATGTATCAACCACTGACCAATGCTGCACCATGAGGATGATTCTTAAAAAATTTTGGAAGTACAGTATTAGCATACATACATCAACTATTCAAAGACTTTCAGCAGGCATCTGAAAGTATCATCCGCAAGAACATCTGGGTCGCGCTTATACATATGTCTAGGAATAGCAGAAAAACTTGTTTTATTGGGTAAATTAACAACGTCTTGGTCTATATGTAGAATCGTAGTCCAAGAAACTGCATCAGCTTTGAAATAACATTTATTGTTAGCAGAGTAATGAAGTCGCACTTGTGCTAAAAATGCAATTTCGAAACTGCGCACTGTATATTTAGTAAGTTGGGCGGAATTTTTTGTCAAATGATTTCGTGCTTCTTGGCCAAAGACACCATTTTTACGCCCAATGATAGTTATTGCGACCTTGCGACCTGTCGCAATCGTGTAAGCTTACACTTGTTAACCCTTTCTCACGCGCACCCAGTCTCACGCATCATATATGATACATAGGCGGTTAACCGAGATGGTCCTGTAGTAATCATGAATAATTTGATCTCGAGCTTTTTGCAGATTTATTATTCGCTATATCGAGGAAGTAAAAAAAAGTTCTTAAACAAATCTCTGTGTTTTAGTTATTACGTTTCTCGTATGTGACGTCTCTCTCTCTCTCTCTCTCTCTCTCTCTCTAACATTTACATCCCATGAAGGGATTTTGCCGCCCGCACTATGGTCCTCCATCCGTCTCGGTCCATCGCTCTCGTCCTCCAATTTCGACATCCTAATGCGAGTAGGTCTTGTTCGACGTCGTCACGCCAGCGCAGTCGGGGTCTTCCTCTGCGACGTACACCGGCTGGGTGTTGATGGAACACTTTGTAAATCATTCGTTGTTGTGGAGACCTTGCAACGTGGCCGAGCCATCTAACTCGATTAGATTTGATGAAGATGATAATATCGCTACCTCCGAGAAGTTGCTTTATTTCGTGGTTCATGCGAATCCGATATTCATTGTTCGCAACTTTAACAGGACCAAAAATTGAACGGATGACCTTCCTTTCGAAGGTATATAATAATCTACAGTCGTTAGAGGTCATGGTTTAGCTCTCGCTTCCGAAAGTCAGCACAGGTCTTATTAGTGCTTTATAAAGTGCGAGCTTGCACGACTGCGATAGATGTTTAGATCGCAATAATTTTGATTGGGCGTAGAAAACTCGTTGTCCGGCAGCGATTCGGGCTTTTATTTCTGCCTGCATATCATTCAAGGAGGTTATAAGTGACCCGAGGTATTTAAAGTTTTCGACGCTATCAAAGTTATGGTCGCCAATTTCGAGATTTGCCATGGAGATGTTCCTGGGTGTTGTTAAAAATTTCGTTTTGGTACTGTTCACCTCCAAACTAAGTCTACTTGCGCGGCGATTGAGCGGGATGAAACTGTCCTTGATGTCGCTAGGTCTTCGGCCAAGAAGCATGATATCATCAATTTGGCCTGATTTATTGAATATACAGCGCGAAGTTTCAATGTTGCTTTTCCTCATTACGTAGTCAAGCGCGAAATTGAACAGCACAGGCGCGAGTACATCTCCCTGTCGAACACCAGATGTTATTTCAAAGGAGTCTGATACAGTTCCTTCAATTACAATTCTACTAGTGATGGGCTAAATTGATACTTTCTGATATCAATATCAATTGATACTTTTGACTCGTTTACCTGATAAATTTTACCAGATAAATTTTATCAATTCAATTTTTTTTTGCTCAATTAAACTTGAACGAAAATATCTATAGCGCAATTATAAGATTTACCAACCTGATATTTTTTATCAATATAGAATATAATGCTGTGTTTATGCTTAAGGAGTAGGACGCCACAGCGTATATCTAATATGTATAATACGACCAAATAAAATAAATAAAAAAATACGGTTTTCAAAAATAAAGATAGACTTCATACCAAAAATTGGTTCAATTCTAAATGGAAAATACCTTACAAAGTTACAAATGAAAAACAATATATCAAAATATAAGATAAATGAACAAGTTTTTCTATTTTTAAGATTACAAAAACTAATTTAAATAGCTTTGTATTAAAAAAAGCTTTATTAGTAAATAATATTGCGATACGTACGGATACATGCACTGTTGTGGTTTTACTTATTACTACGAATTGACATATTGTTCGATTTTCTCTTGCCAAAAGACTATTGTAGCGCAAAATTTCTAAAAACAAACCATAACCAAAATTATCGCCTACTTCATGTTCGTTCATCTTCCTTCATAAATATAATCGTGTACGTCAAAATAATGAAAAACGAAAAGTCGAAAAACAACAATTGGTGTGTTCAGTCCGATCAAAATGATAAAATTTATCATGATATTTTTTGTGACCCTAACTTCACTCCGTATAATTTTATGTCAAACCCGAGTGAACAACCAAATTGAAAAAATAATTATAAATTGATTCTGCACGTCAAAATATTGTTGGCGCTGTCAAAACAAAAATTTACTATTTACTAATGCCTAAGTGTATCTCAGAATAGTTTAATACTTCACATCTTTTCTTAGCTAATAAAACAAACCCGGGGTCTACACATAGTAATTCACACATTTAAACATTCATTCAATTATAACTTACGACAGAGATTTGCAGATAATTGATTGCGCTAAAAACTTTCACAAATTGTTTTTAGATGGCATTTATATGTGTAGAGGAAATCATATTTTCGCCCAGTTCATGAATACACGAATAATTTTAACCACACAACGTCGCAAATAATCAATCATTCAAGGCGGCTGCATGAAATGTCTCAAAAGTTAAAAATGTGTGATCTCAAAAAGGCGGTACAAAACATTTTCATTACAACAACAACAATAATTTACAACAACAACTTGCTTTATATCACTCATTTTTAACTTGAGCTGAGGCTCGAGTCGAGACACATTTCATGCGGCCGCAATCAGACGAAATGAAATGGACATTGAAGATTGAACAAAAACACAGAAAAGAAACTACACACACAAATCATACACAGACAATATATTTTTTTGAGTTTACTCCAGACACTGATTTGAACTACATTGTTTTTAATGTATTATTGTTAATACGAAATAACATTAAAGTTGAACAAAATGTTGTTCCTGTCCATATAAAATCATAGCGCAATAACATTAGAAATAAAATGTATAAAATTTGACAGCCAGAATCGAAAATATTTTTGGTGTTTTTTGTGATAAATGAGTGCGTTTTATGACAAAAGCTGATAAAAAATATCATGATAATTTTTATCATTTTGGTCGGACTGAACACTAGGAACATTATTAAAATATTATATATAAATTGATATTGGATGAAAGGACAATTATTTTAAAATGAATTCGGCGAAAAACAACAATATTATTTATGAATGTGTTACCTTATATGTGGAGTGTGGTTTATATCGAACCGATACAAAATTATTCAATTTAATCCAACTCAATTTATTTAGTTCAGTGCGCACCATTGAAGATACAACCGACACAAGGATTTATAAGGTGATTTATTTTCTAAAATATAAATTTTATAAACAACTCTTAAAATTCGATTTCAGATATGATGGAACTTCTAAGGGAGGGACCAAAAATCATTTATTATGTACTTTGGAATCATCATATAATTAATAAATCATAAAGAAAGTTTAAGTTGACGGTTTATTTACATTTACATATACTTTTTCCGGCCTGTACCACCCACAATTGTGTGAGTAAAAATCGTATACGATAGAGAATCATAATCATCATCATCACACATTTGTGTGTGCAGGACTAATATTGAAGAAATTTTTTTTTGCTGGCCGGAAAAGAGATATATGTACGACGTACGTATGTATATAATAAAATTAAATAATTTGATAATTGTATTTTTTTATTGCTAATTCAGTTCATGAGTTTAATTATCAATTACTAAATCTTACTGATTTAAGATATACCAACATATTACAACAAAGCTAAAGTATATTTTATTTTTGTGCAAATTGTATGTTAGCGTTTAAATACACGATTTTTTTACATTTTTGGATTTTAATCTATTTCGTCGCTCGCTTAATATGAGCCCTGTTTTTGAAAAAATCCGTTCAGATGGCACAGATGTAGCCGGAATAGCTAAAAATTCTTTTGCTATAGTAGCAATTCTAGGGTATATAAGACTTCGACTTTGCCACCATTTTAATGGGTCGTCCTTGCGCGGTATTAATGCTTCCTCATTATACTGTCTCAACTCAATTATGGCCATGGCCATTGACGAGTTAATTTCAGGAGCAGGACACTGTGCGTCGAAAAAATTCCACAATGGGTTAATTTCGTCGTTGGTTGGTGTAACATCTCGTTGGAGCACAGTTGTTGCACCTCTTTCCTTTTGTATTTTGTCGGCAATCAGTTTTACCAACCGGTCCTTGACCTGTTTGGAAACTGATTCATTAAACATTTTGTGATGATTCATTAAACATAATTTCTTTCCGCATCGTGGAAACGTTCGTGTATTTTTTTTTTAAGATTTTCTCGGCTAAACTTGTCGCAGAATTTGTTTGGAGTGAGCTTTTAAATTAGCAAGGTAATGCTTTAGACTCTCAATCAAAACCAAAATTTTTGAAATCGTAACGGTTTTTTCTGCGCTGAGTTCCGTTGTCAGAGAATCAAATGGTTTTAGCAACGAACATATTTCCTTTAGTGCTGCCATTTCCATTGTACAAAGCATTTCTAACTGCCCCACATGCAGTAAAGCTATTGCTGCTTCTACAGGTTCCTGTAGAAGGCAGAATCTGAAAGAAATATTTGAGTAAAATGAAAATTATTTTTAAATCAAACAGTCTCACCTTTCGAACATGTGTAATGTCGAATTCCATCGGGTTTCCACATCGTTGATCAGTTTAAGTGGCGTAGATGTCCCTATAATTTGCTGTTGAAGTTGCCTTAATTTTTTGGCCGCGAAACTGCTGCGGTGAAAGTACTCCACAATTAATTTGGTCCGTCTTTGGAGATGCTCTATTTCTTTGACACCATCTTGTACGACTAAATTGATGGTGTGAGCAAAGCATTTTATGTTGTCGTATTTTGCCAATTTGATAGCCGCTGATATGTTGGCAGCGTTATCAGTTACAATACAACTTATTTGTTTCTCGATATTATATTCTCTAAATGATTTAATCAGGGTTTCTTTTAAAAATTCCGCCGTGTGTCTAGACGACGATACCTGTACACAGTCTAGCAAAACTCTCTCCAATTGCCAATCGTTAGTAATGACATGGCCAGTTATAGCCATATAGCCTTCGGTATTTATGGAGGTCCATGTGTCGGTGGTTACCGCAATGTTCGTTGATTGTTTAATGAATTTCAACACATTTTCAAAGCAATGCTCGTAGTGTTGAGGTAACAATGACTTTGTTAGCATGGACCGTGATGGAAGCTGGAAAGATGAGTCAAGTGCTCGAGAATACTATCTAAAACCTTCGTCCACGACAATAGAGAACGGTTGGAAGTCTTTGACTGTAAACCGTAGCAAAGAATCATTTAATTTTTTTGTCGACTTATTGAAGCTGGCCTTACAATAAATCGGGTAAATGTATCTTGCACTTGGGATTGGGCGGAAGTGGATTGTATGACCGTATTTGTCACCGTTGACCGCCTGATATTGATACGGATGAACTATCTAGATCTACTGTAGCTGGCGGAATACTTCTTCCAGCAGGTGCTTTTGCCAGTACTGTCGGGTGCCTATGTTCGAGATGGCGTTTTAAATTGGTAGTGGCACCACCTTTAAACGAAAATATTCCCTTACAAAGGTCACATTTTGCTTTTAGGTCATTAATGGCCGTAAAATGAAGCCAGACCTGACTTCGTTTTCTAGAGTTTCCGCTCATTATTCGCCTTTCTATATCTAACAGAAATTCAAATAATTTTTTAAAATCAAAATAAAAAATACAACAAAACTAATTTATAAATTTCAAAAAATCACTCCTACAATTTTTATCCTACAATTTTTTGGTTTATCCTACAATTTTTTGGTTTTGGAAATACCTAATAATTTCTCAAAAATTTGGTCGCACACACGAGTAATCACAAACGATAAGTTTACAAATATTTTCAGTTAAATAAATATCGTTTAGATTTCACTGATTTAAAATTTTAAAGATCACAATTGCATTCCTAAATACAGTTATAGATTACATGCGAATGGATGCTCTCAAGAGAAGTTATTAAAATAAAGAGAACTAAGAGCAGGAGAGAGATTCCCGATCCGACGAAAATTGGACTACCTACCTGTACTATAATAGAGCTAAATATTGTAGGTTAGTTTAAGGCAATTTCTCGCTGAAACTCTTTTCATGCCGTGGCATTTAACGTACTATATCCATTCCGAATTTTGCTCTTTTGAGTTCCAAAATAATATTAATCCTAACCGTAATGGTTTACATCAAACACGCTACAATCCTCTTCTGCACAATCTCAACCTCAAGTGGAAGACACATTAACTCGATTAATTGCAAGACTAGCTTCAATAAGTCGACAAAACAAAAACGTCCAACATCTATTTCGAGGAAAAAGGTTTTAGGGAATACTGAAATGCATTTGACCCTTCTTTCCATTTTCCTTCACCATGTTGACAAAATCATAGTTACCTCAACACTAAGAGGAATGTTTTGAAAATGTGCTGGATTTCATAAATAAATAAATAAATTTCCTGTATAAACGCAGAAGACTATATGGCTATAATTGGCCATGTCAATGTCACCAACGATTGGTATTTGGGAGTGGGTTTACTAGACTGTGCTAAGGTCTTGATACATGGCTTAATTAAAAATAAAAAAATTCTGACTAATTCATTAAAACAAGATAGTATCGAGAGACAAATGAGCTGTGTTGTATCTGATAACACCTCCAAGCTCCAACATAACATGAAATTCTTTGCTCACACCATAAATTTAGTCGTGCTGCGTGCAAGATGGTGTGAAAAAATAGAAAAACTACAAAGACGAATTAAATTAATTGCGAAGTACTTTCACAGAAGCAGTTTCGCAGCCGAAAAATTAAGGCAACTTCAATAGCAAATAATCGGTACATCTACGCCACTTAAACTAATCAACGATGTGGCAACCACACCTTACACATGTTCGAAACGCGAGACTGTTTGATTTAAAAATATTTTTCATTTTACTCAATTTTGTCTTTGAGATTCTGTCTTCTACAGGAACCTATAGAAGCTGCAATAGCTTTACTGCATGTTAGGCAGTTAGAAATGCTATCTACAACGCAAATGGCAGTATTAAAACAAATCTGTTCTTTGTTAAAACCATTTGATGCTACAATTTTTAGTAATCCCACCAATATCTGTACCATCAGTGGCACTATTCTTGTAATTCCCTGGGAATAGGGAATTGGGGAAAGATTTTATATGTAATTTCTATTTAAAAATTTTTTTCTGGCATACTGAGGTAAAAATCTAGTGGTAAATTTTTTGAAAACAAAATAAAATTGGGAATAATTTTCCCTGCCAATTTAGATATGGAAAAATTATTCCCAATTTATAAATATTTGCATCAAACTTTTCTTCTTAGTAGGCTGGAAAAAAAATATTTGAACTAAAATTACATATAAAATCTTTCCCCAATTCCCAGGGAATTACCAGAATAGTGCCACAGAACGGATTTTTTTCGAAAACAGGAATTAAAGTAAGCGAACGACGAAACCGATTAAAACCGAAAAACGTAAAAAATCGTGTATTTAAATGCTAATACACAATTTGTACAAAAATGAAAAGTACATTAACTTTTAGCTATAATACGTTATCTTCAAATAACTATCTGACTCAAAATTCAAAGCCAACTCAAAATTGAATTTTGCAACGCAACGATATAAACCACAATCTACAATTAACAATTTTAAAATAATTGTTGAACTTTTATCCATTTAAAATAATAGTATTTACTTTTTTAGTTTTTCATTTGACGTATTAGGAATTAGAATATTTGACCTTACGATTATATGAAACATAAACAAACATGAAGTTGGCGATGGATTGATGAAGAAATTTTGCGCTACATGTAAGGTCGAGAGGGACAGCAGTTCATCTTCATACAAGTAAAAGAGTCGAATATATCACACTGAGATTATGTTCGAGAGTGCGAATCGATACTTTTTTACCAGACACTTTTGAAAGTACTCATTTGATATTTCGAACTTTTTAAGTATCGGGTTAAAAATATTCGGTTTGAATTGGTTCGAACATCACTAATACAGATCCAGATGTTGTCAATTTACACAGAGAAACAAGTTTCTCTGGAATACCTAGGCATATGAGCGCGGCCCATAGGTTGTCGCGGTTTATACTGTCATATGCCTGCCGGAAGTCTATATATATAGTTGATGAATGGTTATGTTGTACTCCCAACATTTTTCCAAGATCATCCTCATGGTAAAACATTGGTCAGTGGTCGATCGGTTGGTACGAAAGCCACATTGATAGTCGCCAATGATGTTTGGCGAAAGGGATGAGTCTGGCAAGTACAACATTAGCCAACACTTTGTAGGCAGCGTTCAATAGAGCTATGCCACGGTAGTTTTCACATTTAAGACGGTCGCCTTTTTTATGCAACGGACATATGAGTGCGGTCTTCCAATTTTCAGGCAGCTCTTCTTGGTCCCAAATAGACATGATGAGATCGTAAAGATTTGTTGCTAGAGTAGTGCCTCCGAGTTTAATTAATTCTGTGGGGATTCCATCGAGACCGGGTGCCTTTCCATTTTTCAATCTACTAATAGCTGCATCTATTTCCTCTACTGTGGGATATTCGACAAGGACCGCTTCGGAGGAGCTGTTGCTCTAATGGGAGTCACGTCGTCGTTCCGATTTAGCAGATTTTGAAAGTAGGTTTGCCATACTGAGAGAACATCAGCCACGTTTGTTCTCAACTCTCCATTCCCGTCTTTGATGGCTGTACTTGGCAAAACAGTCCC
The DNA here is from genome assembly GCA_932526605.1 of Nephrotoma flavescens. NCBI lineage: Eukaryota > Metazoa > Arthropoda > Insecta > Diptera > Tipulidae > Nephrotoma > Nephrotoma flavescens. The sequence continues at coordinate 194,170,051 of OW052220.1, forward strand.
TTGAGTTTCCTATTTCCGCTTGGAAGATTCCTGGCATTGGCAAAACAGTCCCTTGAGTTTAATATTTCCGCTTGGAAGCTGATGTTTGCGTGTTTTGCGCCGCGGTGGTTATGGCTGACTGTATAGCGTGCCACTGTTCCTCGATGTTAGAGGGAGCTTCTTCGTTATTGCTAGGCCGCTCTAAATAGTTAGTGACAGCTGATTGGTAACTCTGCAGTGACGCTTGGTCTTTTAGAGTATCGGCATTCCATCAAACGGTCTTTTGTGCTTGTCTGTTGAACGTAGATGATAGTTTGCACTTATATTTAAATATGACAAGCATATGATCGCTGTCCATATCCGCACCTCTGTAAGATCTGACGTCAGATATGCTGGTGGAGTGTCTCTTAGACACCATGACGTGATCGATTTGGTTTTCCGTTCTTCCATCATTCGATCTCCACGTTACTTTGTGGATTCTCTTATGTGGAAAAAACGTACTTGATACAACTAAGTTGTACATTATTGCCAGGTCGGTGACGCGTTGGCCGTTGTTGTTACTAGTTAGATGCAGGCTGTTAGGACCGATTTTTGCATTAAAGTCGCCCACGTTGATTTTAATGTCGTGGTGCGGTATGTTATTGATAACTACCTCCAGCTCAACAAAGAATATATCTTTGATGTCATCTGATTTATCTTCGGTGGGGTGCATGTACATTAACGATCGTGATGTTAAATTTCTTAGTGCGAAGTCTGACCGTGCATATCCGCATGTTGATAGGGCGGAAATCGATGATATGATGCTTCACGCGCCGATGTATGAGGAAGCCAACTCCAAATTCTCCTCCGTTCTGATGGCCGCTGTAATGAAGAGTGTAACCATTGGTGGTGTCATGGCAAGTACGTCTAATGTGTAACTTTTTGCTTGGTTTGAAAGGTTCTGGAGATCTCCAGGTCTTAAGAGGCTCAGCACGTTCCATGTTCCCATTTTTAAAGCGTTGTCCGTGTACAATTTCCGAGGTCGATTTTGTGATGAATCCGATATGGTTAGGGTTCATAACTTGATAGTTTTTATGAGGGCAGGTTGTTGGCCTGCCGCTCAACCCGCTTGTTACGTGTGTGGGTCACGTACTGGTGAGAATCTTAAGGCATCCATTCCTACCTTGAACACATTTATATAGCGAGCCGCTTGATACAAGACAGACGCCCGCTTCAGCCGCACCTAGCCTGGAGAACAGACGCTGATTTGGTATTGGTTTTGAGGCGCCAATAACTCGCCCTGACATGTAGTGTCCATGACTATAAACAGGATTAAGCTGCTCGTCTCCACTGCACCGCCTGATTCATTTAGAGTTACCCAGGGAGCACCGCGAGGAGGTATGAATCTCGGACTTCGCCCCCCGTGAGTGGCGTCGCCTGAGCTAAAATTGTTTCATTAAAGAATATTAGATTATGTATCAAATATGATGCAGAAGCGTCTCGGTTAACCGCCTATGTATCATATATGATGCATGAGACTGGCAAAGGGTTAAGTACTCATTAGGGGATAAAGCGACTTCGCGGGGACCGCGTTATCATTGGTTTTATTAAAAAAGTGTTAAGTCAACAAACCGCCGGTGTACGTCTTAGAGAAAGAAAAAGACTGCTCTGGCAAGACGACATCGAACAAAACTAATGGATAATGGGATGTCAAAATTTGAGGGTGCGATGATGGAAAAAAAAGAATAGATGACTACCGTGCAGGAGTGAAAATCCCCCCATGGGGTGTGTGTTAGCTAGAGAGAGAGAGAATTGTCTTCTGTTCTGAATTTTCTTTATAACGTTACAACCACCGAACATTTTGTGATTTTTTTGCTTCTGCAATATCGGCGTTGCATCTGTATATCAGTTTCACTTTCTCCTATCCAGAAACAAGCTTTGTTCATTATACCTAAAACTAATAATAGTCAAATGTATAGAATATACTTCTCTATAATCTATTATAAAACACATGGTCATAATCGAAACGAGTAGTCCAATCACTTTCAAATATTAATGGAAGGTACAGGCGTAAAACTAGAAAAAGTGGTTCAAAATTTAACGTAAAATTTAATCGCAAATTACAAACAAGCAAACAGGCTGGGACACGAAATTCAAAGAGAGAATTTAATAAAAAAAACTATATATCGTACCCACATATCCATCGCTTTGGTTAAACGATACACTTGATAATTTCAAATTCCTACTAAAACTTTTATTTTCCTGAGCAATAGCTAGTGTTGAATACTTGTTGAACTGAAATGTTTAGTAAATTCATTACAATGTTCTTCTTATTGTTTTATGTTAAGTGTCGGGAGTAAACAATGTACATTGTTTTGAAATACATAATTATATTTTTAAAACGTTACATTTTCTGCTTGTCTGCTATCTTCTCGTAAGATAAAAATGTTGTAAAGAAAAGAAAACAATTGCTTGGTTAATTGTAGTCAAAGGCATTATAAAAAAATGTATATAGAGCTGTAAAAAAACACTAAGACCCCAAGGGTATTTGAGTATTTATAGTTTTTTACTGGGTTGTTGTTGTTGTTTAGTAGATACGAGAACGTAGCATAAAATTTAATTGAGTTTGCGAAATTGGAAATATGAAAATGGTAATTATATTTTAATTAGTGTTTTGCTGTATCGTATACCATTTCTACCCCAGTATAATTTACATTGTTGCGGTCGATCTATTTTGAATTTGCCAAAGGTGTTTTATTTATGCGGGCGGTAGCGTAACCTTAACTTGTATACAAATACAAATTATAGTGCTGTGTGTCTGGCTGTATTTCAGAATTCGAAACTATCGTACAAAAATGAATTGAGAAAAAAAAAATGACTTTGGCAATTTTTTATATAATTTTGTTTGTGTTGGTGTGTGGAAATTTTTGAATCTACAAAAATTTTAGTTCAAAAATTAATCCACGACAAAGCCGGTTTTTTGGGTAAAGGGGGAAAAATGAAGAAGTTACCGGATTCAAGTTACTCTAGTATGGATATGGTGATTTAGTGTGTTTATCTTCTGAGTAACGTTGACTATATCTCCAGCAATTAAAAACAGAAAGAGATAAAATCAAAAATCCGACAAAGACAGATTATTTTTATTTTATAGCAAAATTTTAAGGGGAATATTTGACAACTACGAAATTATAACCAATAAATTGGTTAAAAAGTGAAAATTATTGTTAAATCAATTTTATTTTTATTTCTAAATTACTAAAAAATCTAAATATTATTTGAAGGCATCATTTTATTATGTTAAATAATTAATATTTCCTTTCAATAATTAAAAACTAAAAAAACGCTTTTTCCTATAAAAAAGTTAGAGGAATATTTGACCGCGTTTGTAACATAACCTATAAAATTTCACACGCATTAAAATTAAAAATAATACAGTAAATAATAAAAATTAAAAATTGTAAAATATTTTAATTTGAACATTTATCACATTTATGATGAAAACGTGAATTATATCACACTCCACCAAACACATAAAATGTTTAAGCCAAGTGTTCACCATAAAAATATTACTAAACGAAAATTTGCTTAGTAGTTAACTTGGTTTTTTTTCCATTTTGGTTGCAATAAAAAATACTTATATTTATGGCAACCAAACCACAACAACTACAATTTTTTTACTGTTGTGCCACTCACACTCATAGGGATTTTTGATTTTATTTCTTTCTGGTTTTCGACAACAAATCCCGACAAAAAAAATGGAATTCTACCTTTAAATGGTCGTTCTGCAAAAAAAAACATTTTTTAAATTACTTGATGATTTTGGTACACATGGACGTCGTACAGAGCCTGGAATTCGCTAAATGGTTGAACATTTTGAAGAAACTGGATCTGTTGTAGGACGTAGAGTATATATGATCGTCCAGTTCGTACTCATGAAACAGAAACAGCTATAAGTGAAAAAGTTCGAAGAGCCAATCTCTTTTTTCTCGTAGCCACCATCTCTTTTTCTCGTAGTGCAAGGATCCGATATTAATTTTGCGTAATTTTAATTATCATTAGAGGTCAACGTCAAGCTTTTTCTTTCGAAAGCCATCGCAGGTCGTATAAGTAATTTATAAAGTACGAGTTTAATTACTAATCCAAGGTACTTTAAGTTTTCTATGTTATCAAAATTAAGGTCGCTAATTTCAAGATTTGCCATGAAGATACACTTGGGAGTTGATAGGAATTTAGTTTTGCTGAGTTTCAAAACAAGCCTTCTTGCGTAGAGACCGGGCAAAATGAAACTGTTCTTGCTATCGCTAGATTTTCAGAAAAGAATTTTCAATGTTATAGTTTTCTACTACGTTCTCAAACTACAAATTGATCACCTCGGGCGCGAGTGCTTTTCATTGTCAAATACTAGATGCTATTTCATAAAAGTCCGATACAGATCCTTCGAATAAAATTCTATATAAAGATACGCACACTGTTAATTTACTGGGAGAAATGAGTTTGTACATATTAGCATGTCCCAAAGTCATCCCGATATTTTTCAAAATCGCACTCAAGTTTAATCAATTCCTTTCAATCTACTAAAAGTTGCGTCTACTTGAGTGCGAGAGATATTTCAACAAGACTTCTTCACTTGGTGAAGCATCAGTTCTAATGAAGCTCACTTTGCATTCCGATCTCATAAATCAAGGACAAGGTTTTCCTAACTGAGAGAACATCAACACGTTTGTGGTTAGATAGTCATTCCTGTTTTTGATGGCTGTACTTCTTGGGTGGAAGTTTTTAGCTAGATTTCCGGGGTAAGCAAAATTCCCTAGTTTCGCTTGGAAGCTGATGTTTTCGGTGTATTCCTCACTTATTCGCGTTTCTTTTGACGGCGGCATTTAGTTTACAGCTTTCGAGTCGAACTGTTTTTCGGAATTTCGATGGACTGTCCATTGGAGCTTTTTGCAATCCTATGGATGTTTGCATTAAAGTCACCCACGATGACTTTAATTTCGTGTTGCGGTATGTTATTCCTGTTTTCTTCCAACTCGACAAAGAATGGTTCTTTGACATCATCTGACTTATCTTCGGTGGGTGCATGTAGAAGTCTGACCGTTCACTTTCTCATGTTTCGGAAGTTATGATGCTTTATGCATCGATGGGTGACAAAGCCAACTATAAATTATCCACCACTCTGATGGCCGCTGTAATACAACAGGTGTATGGTGTTCTAGATCTCACTCCCAGAACATCTTACATGTTACTCTTTGTCTGGCGCGACAGGTGTTGGAGATCGGCCGGTGTTAAGAGAGTAACCTTATTGTATGTCTCCATGCTCCGAGGCCTGCGTGGGTATATCTCTGCATTAGTGGTTTTTAAAAAAAATCTCCGTGCGTATGTCTGTGCGCGTCTGGTGTTGTGCAATCTAAATGATGTTTGTTATGAGGCGTGACACTTTATACTAATGTTTTTTTTTTCATAAAATGAGAGTTCACAGATAGTTTTGGCCTTAATCGACCCAACACAAGTTGCAGCTTCCATAGAAGGTTTTTCATATTTTTCAAATATTTTGAAAAGCAAAATAATAGCAGTTACGAAAAAACCATTTCAAACACAATTTCTACATAGAATTTATTTAAATTTAGAAAATCGATTCCGGCAAAAATCGGCATCTCTACATGCCAGGCGAATTAACTGTTCGGAGTTAAACTTCAAACTTAACTTTTTACATTAATTGGGAAATTTGGTGCTTGCGGACTTGGTTCCTTGCGAAATTTGGTGGAAATCGATTAACCGGAAGTGGCGGCTTTCAAGAAAGCTTTTTAATTTTTGTAATGATGTTGAAAAGTTTAGCATTTACAAAAAACAACGAAAACTTAAAAGATTCAAATACAGTTTTAGACTAAGCTTTGCTAACAAGAGTTAGCCTTGCTATAGTCTTAAATTAGTTTTCTGAAATTTTAACATGGTAAAAGAAAGCATGTGTTGAACAAAATTCTCACCACTCTATATTTTAGTAAGATTTCGGTATTTTAAACTGAAACGAGTTTTTTACTTTAGTACTTTAAAATGACTTTTCGGTTATGAATATCGAGTATCCGTATTAGTATTTTTTACTCAGATCTAATCACTCTTTGAAGGGGGTTCAAAATAATACCGTCAGTTGCTAACACGCTCTATATTTCCTTATCGATAATTATTTTTGGTGATATTAGGTGTGCAAGTAGAAGCTCTTTTATTTCAAAGTTCAACTTTCGTGAACCGCTGGGTTTCAAATATGAAGACATAGATCTGAACAAGTGGTAATCAGAATGTGCTAAGTCTGGAGGATACGTCACATGCTATAAAACTTCCCAGCCTAAGTAGAAGAGGAGTGGGGGGCGGAGGGAGGCTGATTTTGCTGTAATTGGACGAGTGTTGTCATACAGTGATATCACCTTCCGCTTTCCTTGACCTATAAATGGTCTTTTTCCTACGTTCAGCTGTAACAGTTTGATCAGGATTCAAAAGCTCGTAGTAAATTACTCCTTTCCAATCCCACTAGACACACAGTAATACTTTCATAGCAGGAATATTCATTTTGCAAGTGATGTTGATTGCTAACCTAGATCAACGTATGATTTTCTGCGTTTAAGATTATCGTACAAAAGCCAATTTATATCACTCGTAATGATTTTGTGCAAAATCTTTCTTTTGTTCCGAGAATGCTAATTCTTGCAGATGTCAACATTTCGGGTTTTGTTTTCTTCGATCAGTTTATGAGGAAACTATTTCCCTTCTTTCTGTATTTTTCCCAATGCATGCAATCGAAGTGATATTGCTTGGTGATAACTCTTAAAACTTTCTGTTCTTCTTCTTCAAATTGTTTTATTGAACCTGGACGTGCATCGTTCTCATAAGACTAAAATTGCCATCACGAAATCTTGGAAACCAATTATCTACTTTTGAATGACCCACAGAATGTTCACTTAAAGTCGAATTAATCATTTTTTTTTATTGACATCCATCTCTTTTTTTTTTATTTTTTTTTATAAAGAAAGTATTAATCATCCAATGGATTTAATGTCCTTTTAAGGTCAATTAATACTCCCCTTTTCATTCACGCACAAAACCACCCATTCACCTACTCACACAATTACAGTATACCACCTGCACGTTGCAAGCACCATGTCAACCTGCACACTGTAATGAACGGTGGGTCGGCGCTGAATTCTGCACTCCAACAGAGGGTCTAAGTTGTGTTTATTATCATCACCGATCGTAATCGATGAAGAAAATTCGCTTTACATCCTGCCTCTGGTGGGATTCGAACCCAGTACCTCCCGGTCCAAGTGCCGAAGCTTTAACCACTGCGCCACTTGTACGGTAATCTATTAAAATTGATACACACGGGACGACAACTTGTAAATGACTGAAACTTACGTATTTCATATAAACAGTAATTACTAAGCCACATATATCTAAAATGGCGGGCGATTTGAATCCATTCAAGTATATTTTTAAGCAACCAACTTTGGAGCCGAGTATCTATTTGCACACCTATTATTTTAATTTTGCAACAGTTCCGGGTCATACCACTTTTTCAAAATTTGAACGAAACTGGTAATTTTTGACATGTGCTTTTTCAAAAAAATTCTTCCACTGTGCAGCCTATCGGGACGAAACTTCATACTTAGGGCTCTTACCATAAATTGAGAGGTCAAAGTGACGTTTGACACCGGAAAAACACTAAAAACTTAAGTTTAGTAAATAACAGAGCTTTCACAATAGAAAAACTTTTCCCTTTGCCTTACAAGTTTGTTTGAAAATAATATACTTGAGAAAAAAAAGTTCGTTTTTAATGAAGTTAGCTACATTTCAAAATCTGGGTTTTTATGTCATTTTCCTGACAAAATATGTTAAAAAGCAAATAAGAACTAATTTATCGCTTTAATATATCTTAAAATTATAATTAATAATGTAAAATAGAATTTCAAAAATATCATTAGTATGAAGATAAATAAAACGAAGTTGGTTGCATTTATATTTTTTTTTTTTGGTCAGTGTGAGAGATACTCTTAAGGTAAAAGTTTAAGACAAAAGGAAAAGGCAAATTTTTTTTTCTATTGTGAGAGCTCTGTTAATTTTGCAAAGATCGGTTTGCAAAATTTAAGCGGAAATGACAATTTTTAACTAAAACAACTATTTCTGCAAAAATTGAGTGATCGAACACTGATTGACTGATATAGTTGAACCTTCTTGATTTCTCATTGATATTAATCCAACAGTTGTCCACCGAAAGTGAGAACTTCATCAGGACCTTTTTCGTTTTTTGCAAATATTTTGAAAAGTTTATAGCACTTACGAATAAAATATTTAAAATTGAGAGTATAATATGTTATGGCCGACACCCGACTATATTTACCACGCATAAAGATCTCGAATACACCACCTATTTGAAAAGTAAGCTTACCGCAATTTTGGTAAAACGACTTTGTATAACCAAAAACATTATCCCTGCTTAAATATTAAATAACCAACCAGGTCAACCCTTCTTGTATGAAAATTTAATATTTAAATTTATTTAAATCTTAAAGCTAAAACTCTCTTTTGTCGGTACACAGATTTCCACCATCTTTCGCAAGGGTGTCCCAATAAATGAAAAAAAGTTAAGTATGACGTTTTATTCCGAAATGTCAATCTACCTGGACTGAATAGATGCCTAATTTTGGTAAAATATTTTTTTTTTTATCAAAACTCGTAATTTCCGGTTAAAATTAAAAAATAATTAAATAAATATGATCTGATATTATTTTACACTTCCGCTGGAAAGAATCGTCAGTCCCGCTTAAATTTTGGAAAACTGATCCGGATTGGTTTTCATGCAATACTAACTTGGAATCTTTTAGCCCAAAGTCACTGTTCTCAAACATGATATACTTAAAAAATTTGGGATACCATCGTATTCCAGAATATTTTATTACTCAAAAAAAATCCAAAATTTGCATTTAATTTTATATTTATTTAAGCCTATTAAATGAAAATATGAAAATGAAATATAAGACTACATAATAGTAATATATATTTTATATCGTAAACAACTATCTTAATAAAATTATCTAATGATTTCATTTTTTCGAATCTTCCAAAAATAGAACCAAATGAGTCGGAATCTCCCAAATTTCACCTCATTTGGTTTTACTTTCGGTTAATATTAGGATTTTTAATCCGATATTTTATTTTTTTGAGATTTTGTGTTGGAGCATTTTTTTTTTTTTTTTTTGGTAAACATATTTTTAGTATTATAGGGTTTGAGATTTTTGTTGTTTGGATTAATATTTTCGGGATGACATTTTGGGATATTTTCGATACCAACCCAAAAAAATGAAAACTGCCACTCCCGATGAACCGATGTTGGCCAAGCATGCATTTTCGACCAAGTTTCATCCCGATCAATTATTCTGTGTGGGTTGTGCGGTAGCAAAATTTTTGTTAGAAATATATTTTGTCCGCTTAAAATTTGAGAAACTAATAGACCGGTACTAATACAAAATTTATTTACAATCTTTTAGTAAATATTCATTCTCACAAATAAAATACTTTTGAAAACATTAGCAAAAAATTGAGGGGTGAATATGTTGTGTCCAACACCCGACATTTTTCTACTTCCTTTGTCTGCATGGTTGAGGTGGTTGCTGTAACCGCATGGTTGATACACCACACTCGATTCTTAAAGCAAACAATTAAACTTGCCGGTCTTTTGGTGTAATCAAAAATAATTTTCTCATTATTCATGCTTAAATTTTAGAAAAGCAAAAAGGTAAACCCTTGTTGCTTAAACATTTAGTTTAAATCTGTTAATTATTTTGTTGTTTTTGTAAATGCTAAACTTTTTAATATCATTGATTGATTGATTGATTTCGAATGCACGACCAAGTTCTTACACAGGAGCTCCCGGGTGACGCCGGGCCCACCGTACACTCTTTTTTACATATAACAAAACCGAAGGATTGGATAGGTTAGTTAAATGGGACAGAATCGGCCCGGTTACAGACACCTAGGTATAGCCGATAGTTAGTAACACAAAGACAGCACAAAACTAATCTACTTGGGGAAGGATAAAGGTTTAATAGGTTAAATGGATAATGATGGTATTGGTCATCAACAATTGCTTCTTTAAATCAGCGACCTAAGAAAAAATGTTATTATTTCACATGTATCTGGAAATCACTGGAAATGAATACTATATTAATACTTTTCGACTTCCTAAACAAAACTGATTGTTGAATCGGCCCGATTTCATACACCTAGCTAGAGACGATATAGCTAGTAACACAAAGAGAAAAATATCTAGGGAATAACTGCTACAAAAATAAATTATTCCCTATTCCCGGAGAATTACCAGAATAGGGCCACAGAGAACTTATTAAAACCAGATTATAATTTTATGTTGAAAACTACAAAAAAAACTCAGTAAAATGATTATAGTTAAATTATTTAATTTAATTGTTTCTAAAATGAAATTTGAAACAAAAACTCCCCAAGTTAATACTAAATTGAAAATATTGTTCTGAATTTGCCCTGTCAAACCCGGTTCGTATCACTAGATTGTGAACGCTGTTAGTGACGAATTTCACGCTTTACAACACTACTTCTCGTAAATTACTCCACTTACCGAATATATTGGAATCGGAAATAATCTCTGAATATTTTCCTAATATTTACTGAACACTTACCACCATTGGAATATACCCGAAAATACCAAAAATATTCCAATATAAATTTTCTAAAAATCCTACTAATCTTAGTAAAGATTGAACACAATAACAAATTATTTCCACAATTATTTACTAATCCGCTCAACACCATTTTTAATTATTTTTAGTCACACTCACTTTCACACCACAGTTTCGCTTTTATCCCATCGTGAAATCTGGTATAATGTACAATACCAATAAACTTCTATAAAACTACTTCGAAACTTCTAATATTTAAAACTAAATTCTACAAATATCATTAAACTCTTAACCTTTGGTTGGCCAATTTACGCTGAATTAATGTCCCGCCTAAGTAACCAATCCACTCGGAATTGCTGCCACCCAAACCATTAGGCCAGATCGTAAAATTACCCCTCATCGATGCCCGTTCGCTCCAAAAAGGATCTAAACTACTGCCTCTGAAATTTAGTCTGTATACGCCATCAATTCATCCCTGTCTTTGTCATTGCCTCTCGACGACGTCCAATCTTGCACTCACCACACAAGGTTCATTCTCCCTCAGCCTTATTCTTGATTGCAATTCGCGCCGCCTCTGATGGATAATAAGCAATGCCACCCAATCACTTCTCCACATTCAGCAAACGCTTTCATTGGCAACACTCTCTTTAGCCAGCTTCTCAACGGTGATCTCTTTCGCCCTCGTCTGACCCTCTCCACTTTTAGCGAAACAGGATGCAGCCTAGTTCACTTAATATCGCTATTGTTCCTCCAAATTCCTGAACGATTGGGCATCTTTTACATATGCCGTTTTTCATGTCGTTTGCACTCTTTACGGCTCTTACCAGTTCCTATAAAAAGGTTGGGAGATAAATTCCGCATATTTTCCAACTAGCGGTAGTCTCTTATATTCAAAACTATGTTGATCCTTTGTGATGATTGTACAGTACCCCGTTTTGTCTTTGCAACTTCATCACAAATGTCCAATCTGTGAACGGGCAAACCGTATACCGCTCACGCTGAACAGTCTTCATGTGAATTTCCAATCTCCAGTCATCGCTTGCGAATACTCGTGTCTCCTAACAATGATAACTGGTATACCACACGCAGTTTCCACTTGCCTTGGTGGGTATCTCCTCCAGAAACTTTTGCTAAACTTTTCAATATCATTGCATAAAAATTGTAATTTGAGTTTTAAGCAAAATGTGTTCAGATCTTTTTTTAAATTTATCGGGAAAAAAAAATATTTAAAAAAAATCGACATCTCTACAGTCCAGGCGGATTTACTTCCGCCAAAGCTTTCATTGGAGCTTTTTCAGTTTTTGCAATGATGTTGTAAAGCTTATCATTTAGAAAAAAGACGAAATCTTTTAATTAAAATAAATTTATAGATTAAATTTTCAACAAGGGTTGACCTTACCAGTTTTTAATTTAAGCATGAAATTTAAGTAAGCGCTTTAGGAATCGTGGTTGCTGTGTTCCAGATATATATTCATTTGCCAGAAAATATTCAACACTCTATTTTTTAAAAATTTCGGAAAAAGTAAAACGAGTTTTTAAACTTAAATAGTTTTAAAAAACCTAACGGTAATGAATTTCGAGTATCCGTAGTAGTACTATTTTACTCAGATTTATTTGCTCGTTCATCCTCTTCGATATTATATGGCCAGTCGAGAATACCCCCTATATTTCGTTATTGATTAATTTTTTTGATGATAAACGGAATTTGTTGGTTCAAAAGTTCCAGATATGAATTACTCCTGCTACACCCATCCCGTGTTACTATCATTTAAACCCATTATATTTTGAAACCATTATATACTTTAATTTTTTGTTCACTAATTTATTTTCTGATAGATATGCACGAGATAATTGTCGACGGTCACATGTACACACGAAAATACTATACGTGTTGTTTATCTATTCAAATATAGGCAAAACTACATTACGGATCTATAAACTTTAAAAATCCAATAACGAAAATAGATATTAAATTAACAGACAGATTTGTAAAATTTTGCATGTGATAATGGTCCATTATGCAAATTAGCTATAGTAAAATATGCATTTTCAAATAATCGAAATTTTTCCAAAATATACTGGGTGGTTGATTTAAATGAAGACATAGAGGAGAATGTTAAATTCTTTGAATCATCAATATTTCCACTAAAAGAAATATTTAAATAAAAAAAACTGTAGATTCTGCAGAAACAATAATTTCACTTTTTCAATAATTTCAGGGGTTATTAGTTATGCACTATTGGGTCGATGTTTTAAGAATATTGAATATATTCTACTAATAAACTAACAAATTTTTAGACACTTTGCCCATTTTTCGAAATATTTTGATGTCTAACATAAAACGACCACCCGGTATAAAAAACACTTGCGGGTTAAATAAAAACTAAACAAAATAGATTTATTGATACAAAACGGTATGGTTGTTTGTCAGAATTGTTAAGCATCCTTTACATTCAAAGCACTTAATCTAGATAATAATATATAACAGTGAAGCATGTTTTTATCCTGAAATATATTCGCACCCAATGTTTTTATGTTAATGGATACGCGTACATGCTTTATGTAATTTATGTTTATGTGAAAATGTTATTACGAATAAAAATTATTAGTTTTCTAAAACTCATTATTTAAACCAACGTCAAATCAGTAAATTTGTAACAAGTGTAATGTATCTATATTCAGCCTGATTTATTGAAATGTAACATAATGTTGCTGTTAACTATGTTTATAATAAAATATGCAAATTAGTTCCTTTAATCCTGATAGTACATCATTTATCATGGATGTGCTCGTAATATTTAAAAGTATATGGCGCGATATTATGTTGTATATAACGTTAATGGGTGTAGGAATAAATTGCTTCAGTACTGCCCTTGCAATTTCGACAAACATCGAGGAGAATAATCGGTTACTAAATGGTTAGAATAAAATATTTCATAATATTTTTTGTACAGAATAATTTATTTGGGTACATGGGTGATTGAACGTCGTAGAGGAAAGATGTGTTTTTTGTCTCTCCTCTAAATAAATAATTTAAAAGTGTTTAATAAATTGATTAATTAACTAATAATATATATGTGTTCAAATAAATAATAATATTAATATTAATAATAATAATTTGTGTGTTCTTAATAATTAATAAGTAAAGTGAAAAGATCGATCGTTTACACTTTGAAATGTGTGTACGCGTTGGTTTTAGTTTTAAGTTTAATCTAGTTTTTTGGTTAAATCAGTTAAGTATTTTCAAAAATAATCATATAATAATAATTAAAATTCGTGTTCAGTTTATGAAATGTTTTTATATACATTAAACTGTGTTGAATTATTTGTAACGGGATATATTTCTACGCGAAGTATATGTCGTTTTAATTTTTCGATATCTGTATATGTATATATCGGCATATTGAAGTGCAATTCAGGGGTTTCCTTTTAATATATTTTATTATATATACATAAATGTTGTATGTATTTATGAATGGTTATATGTTGTGGGTATGTGTGTAAATATAAGATAACTAGGAAGAATTAAAAGTGTTTGTGTGCGTATGGATGTTGTTTATATGTAAATTATAAATTTCATTTTTCTTGAAGCTCTCTTCGCTCTCTCTATTCGTTTATACAACGATAATTGTCTTAAACAAAAGTATACTAAGCAAATGTGTGTATGAGATATAGATGTATGATCCACGATATCCCTTTTTCTGCCAAAAGGAAATAAGAAGTAATTTGGCAATTACGGTCCAAACCACACAATTGTGTGAGTGAAGGGACATAGTGTCGTGACACATGTAAGGTTCGTGACACATGTAAGAGTGAATTTTTTGCATGATTCATTTGCCTTACCCACACGGTTGTGTGTGGGCAGGCGGGAAAATTGATATGGAGAAGCTTAAGGGTATAATATTGCGCATGTTAATGTGACGTCAGTGACGAACAAACATGTGATTACGGTTTTCTTTATTATTTTTTTAAATAAACGTATAATGAATGTATTTTTTGTTAAAAAAAAAAGCTTATTTGATAAGTATAGTTGAAGAAATTTTTTAATTATTTTCTGATTTTCAGTTAAAATCAAACAATATTTTACTTAAACATATCATTCAACAATCTTGAAATTCACATCAACTAAGAAATTGTGGCCTTCTTCAATTTGTAGCCAAACCCATCAACTACATATTTCTGATAGAACAGAAATATTTAACACTTCGTTTTTAGCTAGCGGAAATCATAAAATAACAAATGAAATAAGGTCAAGATTTAATTTTGATTTCTAATTTGGGGTACATAGTCTGTTTATATTGATGAATTCTTGAGTTCACGAATGTTTTTGAAAGTTGTGGATCGAGAGGCATAGCTATGATATCGTTGACAGTGATTTGTGAGCTGAATTTCTTTTTAGACATAACAATTATTTCATAGTGGCTACAGATACGTACATATTGTTTTGTTGGTAAACATATGTATAAACAATTTTACATGTGTTTGCTAACAAGATGTTATGTGCTGTGGCTATTGTGAGATTATGGTTTTATGTTATATACTCATAATTGTTCTATCCCTATTTTGCCGTCGGCTTGAAAAATATATCTCGACGGATTGTTTCCTCAAAGTTTCGACCATGGAATGAAATATGGGGTGTGGGTAACACAACAAAAAAGTGTTTAGTTAAACAACAGATAAGGATTACGATCTTATATGATGATCTTTCCTGCAGTCGCGATGTGTGAATCGGGGATGTTTGATTTGCACACCCGGTTGTAGTGGGGTTCGATGGAGTTTGGAACGGAGGAGATGGGATGCCTTAGCTATTTAATATGTAGCTCGCTTTCATGCCAATGTGGGGTTTCATAAAAAGTGTTTTGTGTGTTGGATGTACGTTTAAGTGCGACACGGGCGAGGAAAGTGGACGTATGCTGCCCGTTCATTGTTGTCGATCGTTTAGGGTGTCTCTTTCTCTTGCGTACGTATTTGTTTTAAAAGTGGGTGTGTACGTGAGAAGGGGAATGTTGTGTTTTGTGTGTGGTTGGACACCTGTATGTGTGTATATGCAGTCGGAGGCATTCGGTTGTGTGCGGCGTGTTGTTTTTTGTAGAAGTGTTGCAGTTTGATAAGAGGGAAAATTTATTTTCGGATTTTTTTTATAATTTTGGTTTCTTTATTATTTTCGACGGTAGGTGCGGGAAGTAGTAGCAGAGCCGAAGCGGACAGAGAGGGATTTACTCTTGAATGTTCGGTTGAGGATCGTGGAACTTACGGACATTCAGTTGTATACGATGGGTTATAATAAAACTCAATTTTATTTTATTGCTTACACATGTAAATTTTTGTTTTTTAAAGTTTTTAAATACTTTGTTGGGTTCCCTTATTTTTATAATAGCCTTCAATCGATCTGGCATCGATTTTTCTAATGTTTTTGTTGTTTTTGTGGGAATTTTATGTCATTCCTCTATAATAGCTGATTTTAATTGGTTTTTTTTTGAATTGAATGATTTTCTTTCATTTTCCTTTTGAGATGCTTCTACAGATGGTCAATTGGATTTACATCTGTGCTTTGGGGGAGGGGGGAAGGGGGGAGGGAGGCCCAATCACTTTTGGACCCTTGAAAAGACACCATATTCTAACAATCCATGCTTAATGTTTAGGATAATTGTCCTGATAAAAATGAAAAATATTTTCTATATCCAGTTTTCGAACCGATTCTTATACATTTTTCTTTAAAATGTTTAAATATTTTACCTGGTCGATAATTCCATCAATAAATTCCAAATGACCAACTCCTTTATGACCCATAGCACCCGAGAACATTACACTCTTCACGGCGTTTTCTCAAAACTTTTTCTTGCCTTTTACCACTTTGAAACATGGTAAATTGACTTTCATCGACAAAAATCACATTTTTCTAAAACACAATACTTTCATTTTTATATTTTAAGGCAAAATCTACTCTTCCTCTTTTTTCTTTACTAACAAAAGGTTTTTCCTTGCTATACGTGAAAAATTACCATTTTTTCTTAAAATTCTTTTAACTGTAATGGGATTTATATCTTTACCATTAAACCTGAAGAGCATTTTAGTTAATTCCACTGAACTTAGCATTTTGTCTTATTTCGCGATTAGTGAACTTCTAATTTGATGGTGATATTTTTCTCGGACCTTTTGTGCTGGGTGTATTTTGTTTTCGGCCTTCTTTAAAATATCGATAATAAATTTTTGTACTGTTGATTTACAAATGTTAAGTATTATCGCGATTTCACTCAATGATTCCCTTTTCTTCTGTGGAAAATCACTAAAGATCTAATATTAACCGACGTACTCTTAACCATTTTGAAAGAATACAGTCAATTAAATTACGGGTATAAAATAAAATAGATATTGAACTGCACTGATTGAATAATAAATAAAAATCAAAGTAGAGAAAATACGCACTAAAAATTATAGCTCAAGAGTTTTTCCGTATGCTCAAGTGTTTTTCCGTGAAGTCGTGTACGACTGAATCAGCCGCGCTACACACGATTTCAGTCTGATTTCAAACTAAGTCGTAATAGATTTTTATTGCTAACTTGGACCCTTATTTTATATTGAAACACCAAATTTTTTTATATTGCTTTGTTCTGTTCTCCCGGAAATGAAATTTAAACAAAAATTTGCATCTCAAAAATGGCCTTAAATTTTTTATTTTCATTTCACCAAAAAATGAAATGTCGCACTTAAAACGGATATTGTTGGTAAAAGGGGAAAGAAAGGAAGGTGAAGCTGGTCTTATGAAACCGTGTGTAGCATGGCTCAATACTTGTGGGTTTTGTGGTCTTCAGATTGGTATTAGGGGGTAAATTTTTTTTTTTTTTTTTTTTTGCTATTGTTGTCTAGGATGGTGGATGGACTAGGATTGTAGGGAGAATTTGGGGAAGTTTTCGTTTTCTTTGATGGAAGAGACGTGCCGTGTACGACTTAATGTTTCTGACTGAATGGGTGTGTATATACATGTGTATATGTATGTATGTATGTGATTACATATGCATGGATAGATGTATATATTGGGTTTTATTAATTAATAAATGTTCATATTATTTAGGTTTAGGTAAGCAGCAATATATTAGTTTATTATTAATTTGCAGGAAATATACTTAGGCTTGTGAAATAATAATTTCAGGCAATTTCCAGAAACATGTGAAATAATAACATTTTTTCTTAGGTTGCTGTTTTAAAGAGGCAATTGTTGATGATCAATACCATCATTATCCATTTAATCTATTAAACCTCTATCCTTCCTCTAGTAGATTCGTTTTGTGCTCTCTTTCTGGACCTTACTTACTTATATTAAGTGTAAGTTAATTAGTAATTCTTTTAATTTTCATTACTATAATGAATTAATGATCACTTATTTGGTACTCTATAATTATAAAGTATTTGCTAGGGTCAGTTAAAATTGCCGAATTTAATTGTCATTGGGGCGTAAAACAAACTCTTTTCCGTATTTATTTCTTGGTCGATTAAAATTAAATTTTTTAATGATTTTAACTACATTTTTATTTTCTGTCATTTAGCGCGTGAAAATCATGTTTTAGTATCTTGTTTTTATATTTCTTAATAACTTGAACCGTGAAGAGTAAGTAATAAGGGTGAATATATTGAATACAATTAAGTAGTCAATAATAATCATACAGTTTGTTTTCCGGTTTAATAATTAATATATGTTTACTGAGTTATTTTAACGGCCAGTTTGCAGTGGATTTATTAAATGCTAAGGGTTTTAGAAATGATTAATAATTTAATATTAATTATTAATATAATTCAATTTATTATTAATATAATTCATATAACTATGGTTTCAGGAAATCATATTGTAAGTTGTGGGTGGAGTTTAGAGGATTAAATAAATAAATATTTATATTATTTAGGAAATCGGTAGATTAATTAAGAATTAATTTCAGGAATCTTTAGATGGTATGAATTAATATTTCTTTAAAATATTAATTGCTGGTTGTGTAGATTAGAATTGTGCTGTTACTATGTTACTAACTATTGGTTTTACTTAGGTATTTGTAACCGGGCCGATCTAATTAATCAATTTTGTTTAGGTAGCTGAAAAGTATTAATGTAGAATTATATTACAGAAAATTTCCAGATGCACGTGAAATAATATTATTTTTTCTCAGGTTGTTGATTTAGTGAGGCAATTGTTGAAGATCAAAGCAATACCATCGTTATCCATTAAACCTATTAAGCCTTTATCCTTCCTCTAGTAGATTAGAAGTAGATTAGAATTGTGTTGTGCCGTACGATCGCTAGGTGTCTGCAACCGGATCGTTCCGTCCCAAAAAAAAAACCCTATCCTATCCTTCCTATTGTTATGTGTAAACAGGCTGTAGGAATAGGCCCGGCGTTATCCGGGACTCTTGGCTAGCACTTGGTTCTACAGTCAAATCAATCAATCAATCAGAATAATTTATTTGGGTACATGAAAGTTCATTGTGTATGTGAAAACAGAGATTTGTACATAATACTAATACGGAAAATAAAAACAATTGCACCTTTCCATCACTTCCACGTTCACTTATCTGAAACTAAATATTACTGAAGCCCAACTTTAAAACGGCTTCAAACTACATTTTTGTTTGAAATGTAATTTTCATTCATAAATTTAGGAAAAGAAGCAATCAGCAATTCAGCTTTATTCCTGAAAGTATTAGAAATGAAATATTCAATAATCCAAGAAACTTTAAAGCTAATCCATAATTGGCCCAGTTCCGTTGAACAACAAAGAATGGATACTTTTTACGCTATTTGCCGTAGGCACTTGGCGAAACACACTTATACTTAATAAACACATTTTTTAAACACTTCTGATGATGACGTCACAAGTGTTTAATAAAATGTGTTTATTAAGCATTGAATGGATGATTGTCAAACGCAAAGTGTTCTAGAAATGAAAGAAAAATAAATTCAAATTTGCACTGATAATGATGTATTCCTATCAGGATAAGATTATTCAATGAAATTGTAAATTAACATGGTTGATAGGAATGCAATCAGCAATGTAAACTTTATCGGTTTAGTAGAAGACTTTGTGTCGGAATATTTCTTATTCAATAGGTTTTGATGTTCAATAGAATCTTGCCAATTCTCTTGTGGCAATAGGAACTTGTCTGATAGGAATATGTAATCACCAGTACAATCACCACCTAAATTCATTGGTTTCTAGAACATGTCAATTCTGGGTTAGCTTAAAATCCTTTACAGTGCACATGTAGTAAGATGTAGAAATTGGAAGATCACAATTTATTTTGACCAAAATCAGGCTACTCGAAGAGGCAGCTTGTATAAGAGCTTTTTGGTGTTTTGCAAATATTTTGAAAAGAACTAAGGGTTTGTAAATTAATTTTGCAGCAATACTAATGCCAACCAGTGGTACTATTCTGGTAATTCCCGGGGAATAAGGAACTGAGGAAAAATTAATATGTAATTTCTGTTCAAATATTTTTTTTTCGGCAAACTGAGGTAAAAAACTAGTGTTAAATTTTTTGAAAACAAAATTAAATTGGGAATAATTTTCCCTGCCAATTTAGATATGGAAAACTTATTCCCAATTTATAAATATTTATATCAACACTTTTTCCTCAGTAGGTCGGGAAAAAATATTTGAACAAAAATTACATATAAATTTTTCCCCAGTTCCCTATTCCCGGGGAATTACCAGAATAGTGCCACAGGGTGGTCATTCTATGGTGCTATATAACATTTGTCATATAGAAGTGTGGTATACAAATTTGTCGTAGCTTACTGCGGGTTAATTATGGATGAATCTCATCATGCCGTATATTGATTTGAATGAAAAATTTTTATTACAATTAACGTAATTCCATTTTGTGATTTTGTTTATATCACGAAAAATTAACAAAGTAAATAGTTGTACATATTTAATTTGTCTACAATTATAATTAATTAATTAAATAAAAAAAAAATATTTTAAAAAGTTAGCTCAAATACTTTTATAATATATTTACGCCTGTTGTGAAATTTATTGTAAGTGAAAAACAATCGTGGTTTTATTAATTATGTTTACTATTAATAATTTTATTTGGTTGTAGGTCATGGAATTAAGCAATCTGCACATTACATTTGAGTACTGGCATGGGCAGCGCAAACTCAACAAAGAGCAAAGAAGACAATCGAATTTCTATGTGATGAAAGAAGCTGATTAATAGGGGCTATTAGTAGGGGCTATTTTAGATTCACCCCGGCTTTGGCCATACAATTAATAGAAGAATTAGAATCTTTACAATGTAACCAACAAGGATAAATCGCGCTTATATCGAATGATACATATGAATATATTCCCTTTTATATTAAGTGCTTGGTAGCATTTAATTTTTATGCGACCGGATCATATCAAAATCAAATACAAATCGCTTTAGCAAGCGTAAACAAAGATGTTGAAATGGCATACGTAAATTGTAAGGGACTTCACAGCATAAATACTCAAATCGTGGTGAATGATCTTAACCTCATACAACGAATATAAATGCTTGTTATCCGAAAGAGCTATTGGAATAAATAAAAATAGATTTCGTTGTATTCTTGGTGAATGGAAACTGCGGTACGCTCCTCTAAAAAATGCAAAAATAATAAACGCTGTCACAGTTTGTCACAGTTTTTTAATTTTAAATGGGTGTGCGGACGAGTACGATGCTGCCGAGAATCAAATTAAACCCCTTACACACGATCTGATTTGGTCAGGCGGTCGAGCTGATTTGATCAGATCAGATGTGAAATCAGGTCGTGTGTAGGTTTATCATACGACAATTTTGCTGTCGAGTGATGTCAGGTGGAAAATCCATCCGACCGTCATCCAACCGCCTGACCAAATCAGGTCGTGTGCAGCGTTGTTGGATGGTCGATTAAAAATAATAATATATTTTAATAATAAATAATTAAATTTTAACCATGTAATATATATTTAAATTTTTATTTAAATATTATATAATATTGAAATAATAAATAATTTTTTTGTTAAAAATTTGAATTCCATAAACATATGACATCCCGAATAAATGACTCAATAATAAATAACTTAGGAACATGACTTAATTTTTTACGATCTAGCAACCATTTTTTAGACCATATTTTGCATTTTTTGTCACCATTCCTAGTGTTCAGTCCGACCAAAATGATAAAAATTATCATGATATTTTTTATTAGCTTTTGTCATAAAACGCACTCATTTATCACAAAAAAAAACAAAAATATTTTCGATTCTGGCTGTTAAAATTTATACATTTTATTTCTAATGTTATTGCGCTATGATTTTATATGGACAGGAACAACATTTTGTTCAACTTTAATGTTATTTCGTATTAACAATAATACATTAAAAACAATGTAGTTCAAATCAGTGTCTGGAGTAAACTCAAAAAAATATATTGTCTGTGTATGATTTGTGTGTGTAGTTTCTTTTCTGTGTTTTTGTTCAATCTTCAATGTCCATTTCATTTCGTCTGATTGCGGCCGCATGAAATGTGTCTCGACTCGAGCCTCAGCTCAAGTTAAAAATGAGTGATATAAAGGAAGTTGTTGTTGTAAATTATTGTTGTTGTTGTAATGAAAATGTTGTTGTACCGCCTTTTTGAGATCACACATTTTTAAGTTTTAACTTTGTTGGCTCGGCTCGAGATGCGAGAGACATTTCATGCGGTCGCCTTGAATGATTGATTAGGTACGTCGTTGTGTGGTTAAAATTATTCGTGTATTCATGATTTGGGCGAGAATATGATTTCCTTTACACATATAAATGCCATCTAAAAACAATTTGTGAAAATTTTTAGCTCAATCAATTATCTGCAAATCTCTGTCGTAAATTATCATTGAATGAATGTTTAAATGTGTGAATTACTATGTGTACTCCCCGGGTTTGTTTTATTAACTAAGAAAAGATGTGAAGTATTAAACTATTGTGAAATACACTTAGGCATTTGTAAATAGTAAATTTTTGTTATGACAGCGCCAACAATGTTTTGACGTGCAGAATCAATTTATAATTATTTTTTCAATTTGGTTGTTCACTCGGGTTTGACATAAAATTATACGGAGTGAAGTTAGGGTCACAAAAAATATCATGATAAATTTTATCATTTTGGTCGGACTGAACACACCAATTATTTGCGCGATAGCAATTTTTTATTTTTCAATTTTTCACGTCAAAAAATTAAAACATACAAATCACAAACGTCAAGATTTTATCATTTGTACTCAACGCAAGCAAATGTATAAATGAATATCAGGTAGTTTGTTGGGCGTGTGGATGCAATACCTGATTTGGTTTGACCGACCGTTGGCCCAACAAGTCAGGTCGTGTGTAGGGGCCTTTACATTCGATGCAGCAAATGAAAGCAGAGCTAGTGGAAATAACCCCTACCTTGAAGTAGGTAGTCAAATTCGCCAAAGAATTACAATTTTATTGTAATTGTTTTAGGGAAATAAAAACAACTTTCTAAATAAACACTATGTTTGTTTTGTCACGAGTACGATATTTATTTCATACAATGGTACTGCTTTCTCGTTGCAATTCAATTAATTCTTTAGATAAGGAATTCCTTTCTTTAGAAAATGCAATCTGTTCGAACTTTAATGCATTGCTTTTGCAGTGATCTTTTAGGGCATCCTTTTGAATTTTCAAGCTCTCCTGGCTGTTTCTGGACAAAGATGTCCTACATATATAAATTTCGGGCATGGCTCAATCTCGGTCGGCGGCTTCTGGCATTTTGCCTTGAAGAGGTAGTTGATTGTGAAACCTCTATTGGTGCTATTTCTCCAAGAAGGGCTGGACTTGGCGCTTCTTGCAGTGGCATGCAGGGAGGCAGTATGGGTGCTGTTGCCTAATGTGAATTTATATAACTAAATATGGCCAACTCGAAAATGATGTTTTAAGTAAATTGACCGAACCATCTGACATGCTAGCTACTGGCAGAGGTAATTGATTCATATCAACTAGCCGCGGTAAACTTATCGTGGTCTACAGAATGTGTAACATGGCCTGAGGTCCCAGAGGTACTCGGTGAACCAGCATATACTACCGGAGCAATCCTGTGAGCTTCCACATGATCAAGGGAAACGAGAGCTGCAAACAAATTTGACATAATGTTAGACCCCTAGAAGAAAAAATAAAATATGTTACATATATGGTAATTTTCGTTTAAAATTGCACATACAAATCCCTCTATACAATCCGATCCGTCAACATGCTCCGAAGGCAACACACTTGCCAACCTCCCTCAAAACGGATTTAGCCCCACGTCCACAGGCTCACCACATCCAGTTCTGTTGGCGTGATTTCTTGATTCCATAAATTTCTCTCGTAGGGAAAATCATATCATAAAAAGACTGTGATGAGTAAAGAAAACTAATATTAATTTTATATGAGTACGTTGATAAATTTTACCTTTTGCCACCCGTTGGCAGATTTTCTAGCTATTTCCATGCCATTTAAACTTTCTGCTAATTTAGCCCAAAACTTTGTTTTCTCACATTTTTCATCCGCGGATTTGAACCTACACATAGCTAACCCATAATTTGACGAAACACGCTCCACTAACTCATTTTTTTGTTCGCTCGTAGTTCGCAGGCGTAATCGGCTTGAGTTTGCTTAATTTTCTAATTTCATAAAATTATAATTTATAATCACACCCATATAATCAAATTCACAATTATAAATTATACTTTATGGAAATATATTAAATAACCATCCGTTTAATCGCAATTTATTTACAAACTTAACATTTTATTTGAAATAAAATTATATCACAACCTTTACATGCTCTTCACAATAAAGTTCATATAATGCATTTCTTGTTTAGATAGTAACGTCCAATATATCACTTTTTGTTCATTAATTCCCCTCAAAATTTATATATCAGGGTTGTGTTTGTAGCTACTTTGTTTTCAATTATATCACAAGAAAAGTCTCCAAATGTGACAAAAAAAGTGATGTAGCGCCATAAAATGACCACCCAGTTTTCTAAAATTTAAGCGAAAATGACGACTATATTTAAAACTGCTACAAAAACTTTTGTGTTGCAAAAATTCAGGCCTGTATCAAAGATCTATATTGCAAACGATTTGTGAATTAATTTTGCAACAAACCGGTTCAAATCTGTAGTCCAAACTTTGAGCGGAAATAGCGTTTTTGACCAAAACTGTTATTTTAACACAAATTCAACCTAGTACACCACAGACGGATTAATTGATTGGAATGAAACTTCATACTAAAACTTTTTCTACAAATTAAAAGATATCGGTGAATTTTGGCCGAAATCAGTCCACCGGAAGTGGCAGCAACAAAACCTGTCCAGATCACTTTTTAAAAGTTTTTGACATTCTTACAACAGTAAAATAAAATATATTAAAGATGAAAAATTTAGATTTTACTCTTAAAACAGTAGATTTGAATAAAATCTCGGTGTGTGTATGTATATGTATGTGTGTCGGTGTGTAGTGCCGCGCGAACTAAATGTTGTACGTTTCATATAGCCCAGACGGTTTTACAGATTTTTCTGATATTTCATTGATTTTTGGTGGAATCGGTCCAACGGAAGTAGCAGCATTTGCTCCATATATCATTTACAAGAAAAACGTTTATAAACTAAAAGATTCTAAATTAAATTTCCAACAATACCTGTCCACTGTCCAGATAGTTTTCCAAAATTTAAGCGGAAGTGACGATTTTTGTGGAAAAACTGTTTGCCACAATAATTACACCCTTAACTGCCTAGAGCAATTGATTGATCGAAATGAAACCACAAACTTAAGTTTCTCCTCAAATTGTTAGATCCCAGTGATTTTTGTCAAAATGTGTCCACCGGAAGTGATTGTTTCCATACGAGCATTTTAGTTTTTTGCAAATATTTGGAAAAGTATATAATTTACAAGAAGAGATTATGAACGGAGTCTTCTATAAATTTTCAACAATATCAGCCAGATCATAATTTCAAAATTTGGCCGGAAATTACGATCTCTGACAAAACCGGTTTTCAACAAAAATTCGTCCACTGAAAGCCCAGATGAACTGATTGCTCTGGATGAAACTTCAAACTAAGCTTTTTTCATAAATTCCCCCCAAATTTGGATATCCCAATAAGTTTTGACCGCAACCAGTTTACCGGAAGTGGCGGCTTCCAAATAAGCATTTTCGTTTTTCCACTAGAAGAGACAGCTTCAATAGGAGCTTTTCAGTTTTTGCATGTATTTCGAAAAGAATATCGATTATGAGGAAATCGTCTGCGAACTAAAAGATTCTTAATAAAATTTGCATCAATACTGGTTCAAATCAATTTTCCAGAATTTAAGCACAATGGTCAATTTTTGACAAAATATTGATTTTTGTATAATATTTCAGTTGAAATCTGTATGTAAATTGCAAAGCATATATTATAGAATTGCTCGAAGTATGCCACAGTTTAATTATCTGGCTGGCGGTAAGAAAAATTATGAATTTCCAATAGAGAACACATGGTTAGGTTGCGTTTATTCCACTTCGTGACCAAATTTCAATCGATTCATTTCTAGGATGAATGAACACTTTAGGAATATGCACGGATAGTTCAAAAATTTGATTGAAACCGACGCAAGTGAGAACATTTTTGGGTGAATTAACGAATCACCGTCTATGCGCAAGGCGTGAGTGACCCCTACTCTGAGATTGATAATATTATTGATTCAAATTCATAATATTATTGTTATCAATAATAAATATCACGAAGTGGTTATTGCAGTGCAATTAAAGTTTTATTCTTGGACTGTAGAGATGCCGAATTTTGGTGAAATAACTTTTTTTTATCAAAACTGGTCATTCACGTAAAATTTAATAAATTAAATCAACTAATTTGTTTAATTACATTAAAGCGCTTGTTTTCTAATAGTTTTATCGTAAATGTTATGTACATTTCAGATTATTTGAAAAAAATGCTACTGTATGGGAGCTGCCACTTGATGAGGTATTTCCATGATGGCCAGGAATCACTGGAATCTAAAAATTTATGAAAAAAGCTTTAAATATATAGAATTTTATCCCGGTCATCAATCCGTATGGCTGTATTGTTGCAAAATTATTTTACAACCATTAAAAAGCATTATTCATCAAAGTATTAGAAACGAAATGTTCTAGAATCCAATAAACTTGAAACTTCTGATTACAAGTTTCTATTATTCCAAATTTCTATTATTTCTATTTCTGGTTCTCTTTTTAAGTTTTTTGTTTGAAATTGCTGTTTTAACTATTGTAAATAATCTGAAATCATACATGTAAATTGCAAACTAGATTTTTTTAAATAAATAAATAAATATTAGATATGTCACTGCCATCCGAAAAACATAGTGGTTTAATTTATGCTAATCGAGAATTGGCGCAGTTCAATAGATTCTTGCCAATTCTAGATTAGCACATATTTTATGGGCCTTCATCAGTTTCTAGAACATTTGGTGTTATAAAATTGTTCATTTGAATTGAGTCAATACTGGGGCGGCGTCATGAACGCCTCACGGAAATTTTAGACGGAAGAGAAATTTTATATGGATAGAAGTAATAATTCTACCGGTTTCACTCTGTTGTTTCAAAAAACCTTACAAATTCGTTCGATTACTATAAAGCTGACGAATGAATTAATTTTTTCTGGCTCTCTATTTGCATTTTTTGCGAAACAATGGTACAAAATCGGTACAATTATTTCTGTTACCCATATAAAATTTCACTACCGTCTAAATTTTTCGTCCAGCGTTCATGATTCCACCCCTGGATTAGCACAAAATCCTTTACTATGTGCAGTGAAAAGACTAAATGTTTTAACTTCTCCACAGCCCAGACGAGTTGGGCTATTTCATAATTCATTCGTTGCAGAAATGGCTCGATATAGTTCCGTTTGGCCAAGTATTCGCAGATGGAAACGTAACCCATCAAGTTTTTTTTGCATCTACTCGTGCCAGGATTTTATCGACATTTTCAACGATAGGCCTTCCAGTGCGTGGTGCATCTTTCAATATAGCGCATGATTTGCTGTGACAGTATCGGGACCATAAACATCCTTCACAATTACAGCCGCCTGAATTGCGTTTTACCCTTTATCGAACCAAAATTATAAAATATAGCGAATTTTCATCCCGCCTCTTCATACCCAATAACTCACAACTGAATCGACCAATCAAAACATTGACAACAGAATTTTTTAGTACATAAATCCTTCTTTTCAACGAGTATAAGTATGGCAGACTGCTATAAATACATCCCGAGATATACGCCACTAAAGTCATCTAGCGGAAAAATAATGGATTTATTTTTACCCAACCCATTGTTTTGAAAAAAAAACTGAGAGATTGTAAATTAAGTTTGAAACAATACTAATTCATATCAGTTTTCCAAAATTTCAGCGGAAATTACGTTTTGTCAAAAATCTGTTTTGTCTAGGATGAAACTTCATACTTAAAATTTTCCCATAAACTAAGAGATCCCAGTGGATTTTAATTGAAACAAATATACTGTTAGTGACAACATCCATTGGCCGTTGTTCGTTTTTGTAAATAATTTGAGAAGTATATTAGTATCGAGAAAAAGGACTATTAGCTAAATAAACTTAATAAAATCTGCAACAATACCATTCCAACTCAAGCTTCCAAAATTTAAGCGGAAATTACGATTTCTGCAAAAACCGTTTTTCTAAAAAAAATTCGGCCCCTGTACAGTCCGACCTAAATAAACTTTTTCCCCAAATTCGGAGATCCCAATGAATTTAAATTGGAATCGGTCCACCAGAAAATACAACTGCCGCGGGAGCGTTTTCGTGTTACTACCGGAAGAAACTTCCGGTCTTCTACCACCGGTAGAAGACTCAATAGATTCAATACAAACAGATTCAATAAGAGCTTTTTCGGTTGTTGCATGTATTTAAAAAATTAAGTCAATTATGAGAATTGACTATAAACTAAAAGACTCTAAATTAAATTTCGATGAATATCGTACAGATCAATTTTCCAAAATTTAAGCAGAACGTTCGATTTTTGGCAAAATAATGTTTTTTTTTTGGAAATTATAAAATGTTTAAATGGGAAATCCCAGCGATTTTTGGCCAAAATCGGTGCACCGGAAGTTTCGATAGCATCATTTTTGTTTTTCCTAATATTTTAAAAGGTAATATACGTGAAAATGCTCAAAAACAAAAAATTAAATTTTAAACAAAATTAGTTCAAATAATTTTTTTAATTTTACCGAAAATGAAGAATTTAGAAAAAAGTGTCATTTCACCAAAATTCGGATTCTCTAAAATCTAGGTGGATTGACAATTCGGAATAAAACAGCATCCTTAACTTTTTATATTAGTAGGAAGATCCTTGCCAAATCACGATTTTCAACCATATGCTCATTGCCCAGCGCCATGCCAGCCTATAATAATGACACGGAAGATGGGTACTGCACTCCAACAGGGAGTCATAGTTGTGTTCATTTTCATCACAGATGATGTAAATTCCATTTTGCATCCTGACCCTATCGGAATTTAAAGCCAGTACCTCCCGATCCAAATGCCAAAGCTTTAACCACTGTGCCGTTTGGTAGGTCAATTCTAGGTTAGAAAAAATGTTACACTATATTTATCGAATGGCAATGAACATACCTGATAGGAATATGTAAGCTTATACTCACAAAATTAATAGTGTATCGGCCTTCTTTGTTCAATGGAATAATGAGCCAATTATAGATTAGCACAAGTTGAGCCTTTAATGAAAAATTGAGTCTATATATGTTATCACAAATCTAAACTTCGTTAGGTTATAAAAAGCTTTATGTCAAAGAATTGGACCAATTCTGGGTTATCACAAATTCATCCACTATATTTTTAAGACGTCATTGAAGATACCCAACGCAGTGCTGGAAATTTACTTATTATTTCGAGAGCAGTTTCGTTGAATACGTTGAACAGAGTTTTGTGCAAAAACATGATTGAATTAATGACGTTACAATATTTAGGTCATTGTAACGGCAATAAAATTTATCCCCTTTCTGGCGTAAAATAGTTTTTCGGAATAGTCTGATTAGAAAGGCTGCTTCCTTTGATACCAAAACTATTTAATATTTGCGGTTTATTTTGTTGATAAATAAAGCATTAGAGGCCAGTTTTGAAATTAACACTCGCCTGAATTGTAGTAGCAAAAGAAAATCCTTAATCATAGTTGGCACATGTATCAGTAGTAATGAAATTCGAGTTTGCTTTGATCCAAATGATTTTTGCCTGAAATCGGTCGGAGCTTTTTCAATTTTGCAAATAATTGGAAAATTGCATCATTTACCAGAAAAACGATTATGAATTAAAAGATTCTAAATTAAATTTCCAACCACATCTGCCCCGATCAGATTTCCTAAATTTAAGTGAAAATGACGATTTCTAAAAAACCTGTTTATAACAAAAACTCGGCCTCGGATTGCACAACATTCTTCAGCTTTTTCCATTAACTGGCAGATCCCAGTGTTGTTTGGCTGAAATTGGTCCTCCAGTGACGGCAAATATTTTGTGAATAATAACAGTTAAAAGAAAAACATGACTTCTGGTGGACGGATGTCGACCAAAAATCACTTGAATCAACAAGTTTATAGAAAAAAAGAGTATGAAGTCTCATCCGGATCAATCCCATACACAGGAATCGCATTTTTGCTGACACACAGTTTTTTAATTAAAAAATTAAGTAATTTCCACTTAAATTTTGGAATAATTTGAACCGGAATTGTTGTAAATTTAATTTACAATCTCTTAGTTCGTAGTCGTTTTTCACAATATACATTACCAAAATGTTAGCAAAAAAAAATCGAAAAAGCTCCTATGTATAAAGGCTGGCCAGTTTGGTAAACTGATTTTAGCCAAAAATCATTTGATTTCCTCAATTTTTGAGTAAAGCAAAAATATGAAGTTTCATTACGAACAGTGAATCCTTCTGTGCTGTAGAAAAGGTTCAGACATTTAGTATATAATCGAATATATATCGCGGCAATATATCGAATGATAAATCTGCAAACATTTCGAGTGCAAAATGATTAATGGTTACTATACGAGATAGCCCTCATAAAGCTGCTGTTTATGGTCCGCTAGAAGTTGCTGCTTTATTATTCATAAACCGTTTTAAATCTCACTCGATTCTCACGCATTCTTTAGTCTAGACATAATCGCGACAAAGTCCTGTGAGGCCATGCACTTTTTCCCTCCAGGCAATTTTATTTATACCTTAGTAACTTTTACTAAATGCCTCTATGTCATGTTAATTCTCAATAAATATATAGATCAGTGCACTGGATGGAATTTCGATTTACTAAATGCAGACGAAAGCCACGATTTAGCAGTAGAAATTGCATCTGAAATTGAAATTTAGCCTCAAACTAGATATCAAATGTACAAAAAACTCTAGATGAGGACAAACATTAAGTTTGTTGTGTCGAAAGTTTAAAGAGTAAAAACTATTTTCGAGACAATCTTGAAGGCTCAACAGATTATCAGTATTAACTGCATGTTGCTAAAGAGTATTATATTGAAAATCGGAATCCCTCGACTACACTAGTGGTGATTTTTCGAATGATAACACCGCGCTAGACAATGACGATAGTTGGATGAATATTTCCTAAGATGAACTTGACGATAATCAAAATTTGGTGGAATAGAAATTCAAAGTACAGGCCGTACAAAATAACACATCAGTCGACATCCACAAATCATACCGATGATCCAAAAATTGATTTCGAGCCCGATGGTTTACAAAATCATGTACGGAATTTAGTAAATATAATAATCCCAGAAAATGGTGAAATCGAATATGGTGAAATCGAAATTAAATACATATTAAAAAGTACATTCATCAAATGGGTTTGAAATTGGCCAGCACTACACTTTGTCAAAGTTTCCCAAAAAGTAAATGTATGGAATCTCAATATGTGGCAGAAAAATTCGATGATATTGAAAATTTCAAACCAGTCGCTGACAAATGTACTAAAGAATATAGTTGAAAATTATTAATCGGAATTGGGCGGTTCGGTCTTTACACCGAAGCAGTAATATTTTGCCTATTTCTATTTTTAGAATTAAATACAATCAACAACAGTATAATTCACTAATATTCTGAACCTCAACAGTGGTACTCCAAATAATCATATACAATAAAATCAGAGCAGAATTTTTTTTTCGAGGCAGATCACAAGCTATGAGGTGGCCCAATCCTTAAGAAGCCAACTAAGTTTGTGTCCTGGCACGGGCATTGCAACTCTGCCACAAACCGACGCTGCTCACATACAATAACCGTTTGATCTGCATGCAGTCCATTTGAATATCAAATAATAAGGACATCAAAACGCCAAAACCACCACCAATATTTAAAGCTCCTACATCAAAGAACAAACAACTGGTTTAAGGAACAAAAGCCATGGTGGCAATAAAAACTATTCAAAAATAATTACAAATATTCATTGAGAATGATAAGATTCCCGAAGAGAAAAAAATCTTTACGAGATTGAAATAAAAATTGAAGGATTCTTTCAAAAAAGGTTGAGCGCAATCCAGATTGGAAGATCCTGCAGCACTTGCACTTGAAAGGAAGTTTAAAAAGGATGCTGCATCTTTCAGACAGTTGTATTACCAGTTCATTCAGGAATAGAACGACGTGAACCACATGAAGTTAATCAGAGCAAATTATTAAGATATCAAAGTGGATCGAAGCTTGTGTGAAGTAGCTTGCAGCCAACAACAACATGAAAATAAAATGCTACTACTTCGGCACTTATCAACACGTCCAAACAACAACCGGCAAACAAAATAAAAACGGAACAAGGCAGTCAACAGCCAGCATCAAAACAGCTGGCAACCAACAATAACTGGTAGACAAGGCCGTATTTCGTCCAAATTAATCGGTACATATCGATACAGTCAAACAACAACCAAAATCAAAGCAAACCCGGAACACGGCAGCCTACAGCCAAGCAACAGCAGAGGCAAGATAGCTAAACTACAAATTACAACTTTCACAGTTAGACAAGTTTAAAATTCGTCGTTGGATATACTACAGCGGTACTAAGGCTGAATTATATTTCTTACAGTTTCTCCCAATATATGGAAAAAACTTAAACATGAAATTTCAACCCGATCGATCATTCCATCTGGCCTGTAGAGAATCTACAATATTTAGTCCGGCACACACGGACGCACACATCAATTTTTTTTAAGACTACCCTTTTTTACTTCGGCGATATAACGAATGGTAAATCTGTAAAAATCTTGGTCAACATTTTGCATTATTGTCATTCGTATACTTTATTCTATTACGTAAAAGAAAATAAAATATTGTAAATTAAATTTCAACCAAGATTATTTCAAACTTTAATTATTTTCTAAATATTTAATTATTTTCCATTATTTAGCAATGATCTTGATTTTCTGAAATTTACGTAGGAATCATGAGCTCAATTATTCGAGATCTGTGTATAAATTCATGGGAAAAGAAAGTCGGGTATTGGTTACAACATATTCACTCCTACATTTATTAGATTTATTGCGATAGTGATACTACCATTAGACACAGTAAGAAAATATCGAAACATAGAGCAAGCAGGGCAACCCTGGTTATTTATGGTACACTGAGCAAAGATTGTTCAGGGCCAAATGACCCAGTGCGTATGGAGTAATAAACTTTTTCCTACTTTGCACACTCTTCTTACGCTGACCTTCATTTCTGAGTACAATTGGAAGAACAAAGTACGCACGATGTAAAATTACTCAGGCTGTATAAAAAAAACACAAAGTATATATTTATAACTGTACTGCGTCGAGTGCGCGACAAAATTAGATCAATAATTATTATTATTTAACACGTTCGCGGACGTGAATGCTATAGCATTCATACATTTTTAATTTTTTAACACTTTCGCGCAAAACAGTCATTCAACTTTTTCCATTTTTAAGAAATAAGACGACATACTTGTTAATTCTCAACAATACATTTTGAAAGCGCCCGCGAACGTGTTAATACATCAAAAAAATAAAGGGTAGATGAGTAGAATTAACACAAACGGCTATTGCGTCTATTTATTAAACGATTATAAACAATAATTAAATAAATTAATAAAACAATAAATATTTTAATTTCCTTTCAATAACATAATATAAAAATAATACAATGAATTTACATTAATAAATTATGGTTTTCATTCACCACTTTATCATTTTTAAAACATATAAATTGATATAAATTAATTACAATTCTGTATTGCAAATGTAAATATTTCCGTTTCCAATAAATTACAAAAACAAATCAATGAAATATCAATATCCTAAAATTTTATTCCATTAATTTATAATAAGTGACAATCTAATTAAAATAATTATTATTATTGTTTTTATAAAGAATTTTGTTTCTTTATTTTTACTTTACAATTTTCGTACGTATATACGTTTTATGGTACACCCTGATAAATGTAATAAATCATTTCGCTTTAATTTAGGGAAATTTTATTTTATGTACCAAGGTGAATGTACGACAGAAAATTTATGAATATTAATTTATTGGAAAATATATTAATTAGGCTGTATCTGGGTTGAGAGAAAAATTTTACGCTAGGTAGGCAGACCACGAGAAAAATTTAATTTATTATCAAAGTAATTTTTATTATGGCAAATTTAAATTTTACTCAGGTTGACTGATTTGGAACGTGTCGGTTTGGGTTTATAGAAATAAATCTTCAACAGGAATCACCTTTTGCGTGATAGAATCCATTCCGTGCTTTACCAATGTATTTCAATGTAATTTTGCCAAAGTACAATTAAAGGAACACAATCTTGTTTAGTTACGTTTTGCTTTAAGTTGTGGGTTAGGCAAAAAAAGAGTCGTACACTACTCGATTCAATGTCTGCTTTACCATTAAAAAAGGCTTAGCAAAATATATTTAACCAAAACAAAACTCATATACTATTTAATCAATACGAAATTGCCAGAAAGTTAGGTTAAGTACGGTTCGTCGTGATGAAACTGGATTTACCTAATGTTCATCCTCTAATGGAATCATTCAAAGCCACTTATGAAAAGATAAATGTAGGTAAGGTTTATTGGTGACTTGACGAATAGGTAGTGTACAGGTAGTGTCGTTCTTTACTTTTGACTTCATAAGAAAATAAACAAAATCGTGCTACCACTCTTTATTACAGTGGTTGTCATATTATTACATAAGAGATTAATTTCATCGGATTTTTAAATAAAAATTTGAATTTTTTCAGAAAGTTTGAATAAAATATTTGGAAAAATATAGTATTTTGCGATCTGGATTATTTGTCGACATACTTAAGAGTGGTAAAAACAGAAGCAACTATTCTTAACCTAAAAAGTTCGCCCAATTCTTCGAAAACGTGTCGAGCGTTCTTATGCCACTGACAACCATTTAACGAATCCGTTGAACAAAACAGTATAGTTATATTCTACACCGACGCTTACAATATGGTATTTGACTGAGGAAATTAATTTAGTTTGAGGTAAAATTTGAGAAAAAGTTGGGGACAAAGTTGGGGACAAAATTGGAGACAAAAATGGGGCAAAAATGAGAATTAAAATGGGGACAATATTGGGGACTACGTTGGGGACAAAAATGGGGAAACGAATAGAGGCAAGAGTGGGGACAACGCTGAGGACAAAAATGGATGCAAAGTTGAGGATAAAAATGGGGACAAAGTTGGGGACAAAAATGGGGATAAAAATAGGGACAAAAATTGGGGGCACAAATAGAGACAAAGTTCGGGACAAAGGTGGGGACAAAATTGGAAAAAAAATTGGGAACAAAAATGGGGACAAAAATGGGGATAGTGTTGGGGAAAAAGTTAGGGGCAAACTTGGCGACCAAGTTGGGGTCAAAAATGGGGACAAAGTTGGG
Organism: Nephrotoma flavescens; assembly: GCA_932526605.1. Taxonomy (NCBI): domain Eukaryota; kingdom Metazoa; phylum Arthropoda; class Insecta; order Diptera; family Tipulidae; genus Nephrotoma; species Nephrotoma flavescens. The sequence goes on from OW052220.1 coordinate 194,205,625, forward strand.
GACAAAATAAGGGACAAAATTAGGGACAAAGTTTGGGACAAGAATCGAGACAAAGTTGGGGAAAATTTCGTGACACAATTAGGGACCAAAATGGGGACACGAATTTCGACAAAGTTGGGACAAAATTGGGGACAAAAATAAGAAGAAAGTTGGGTACAAAAATGAGGACAATGTATTGAGAAAAAGTTCGGGAGAAAATTGGGGACCAAAATGGTGACAAAGTTGTGGACAAAATTGGCGATAATATTGGGGACAAAATTGGGGACACAGTTGGAGACAGAATTGAGAGAAATATTGTACAAAAATGGGGACACTAATAGAGACGGGGATAGTGTTGGGGATAAAGTTGAGGATTAAGTTTGGTACAAAGTTGGGGACAAAGTTTGGGACAAACTTGGGGTAAAAAATGGAGACAACGTTGAGAGGACTATGAATTTGAGTTGCGGCACTAACAGTGAACACTTGTGTCAACAATTAGGCCATATTTTTTGTAGCATCATAGAGAAATAAATTAAAAGCTGGACGCTTGCTCAGTGCCAATTTCAGTGTAGAATGTGCAGTTTGTTCGCCTTGCAACAAAGTGGTTGCTACTTCAAATTAAGCCAGTGCCAGGGCAACGTGAATGCCAAAATCAATGAAATTAAGAACGTTTGTCTAGTCACTCCGAGAGCATCCACAAAGTAAATGCCACCAACTCCATTGTTCATTGCTTGTATAATCAAATAGTCGTATGAACCTTTTTGTTGTTTATTCAATTGCGGAACATTTGTACGAACTGCTTCGGCTAATACTACATTGCTGTATTGTTATCCTCTTTGTAATCCGTGGCTGAATCATCGTGCATGGAACGATTAGGTGATATCATGCTCAAATACGACGACACTTTATTCGCCAACACATGTCTTCGATCATAATCAATGCCTCATTGTCCATTTCTGCTTTCGACCTTATATTTCACCTACAAATCGTTTGAATTCGAAGGGGAATATGTAGATATGATAATCGCAAAATATGTTCGGATTTGATGTGGTGATGAAGATATAATGGAATTTTTGAGCATATTGCCCCAATCCGAATCGTTACCGAGCAACTGTAAGAATTGGCACTCCTCACAGTAAGTCGAACACAGATGCTCATTAACTGGTTTGTTTTTTTTTTTAAATTCCTGCCATTTGTTCTGAGGCCGAAGTACTCCCTGCTCTTTTGCGGTTTATTTTCCAATACTTTACGCAATTACTACCAAATCCCTCATTGCATGTGACAGTGTTGGCAATCAGAGTGTCGATTTTGTACCAAAAATGACAGGGCGAGGTGAGCAAACCGGAAAACCATATTAGTGGTTATTTTATTAATATTGGTTTGCTTGAATGCATACGCGTCGTTTTGTTTATATATTTTTTTTAATTGATGTGTCATATGCGGTTTCGTATGTTGTTCAGATATTTGAAAACGAAAATTCAAATCACATAGCAAACAATCGGTTCCACTGCTCAAAAGCAAGCGAATAGATGAGGTGAGGTATACGTCATCGTCATAAATATTCAACCGTTTCACCGGAACTTTTTATTATGTCACCCTGTCGGAGTGCAAAACTCATGGGCTGATCCATCTTTCATGTCAGTATAGGCTGGCATAGAGCTTGCAATGTGCAGATGGTCTTAAAATCGGCCCTTTAGCCGTACGTCCTCGGATTGGCTGACAGGCGAAAAAGTGAGGACGGAATAAGCAAACCGCAAAAGAGCAGGGAGAGTCTTGAACAGGCCGCAGAACAGATTGCAGGGATAATAAATAAAAAAAAATATTAAACTTCACCCAGTCCAAATTACCACTAAACATGCGTCCACCTTTTAATTTATTTCACTATGATGCTACATAAAACATGGCCTGATTTTTGGCACAGGTGTTCACTGTTAGTGTCGCAACTTAAATCCATAGCCCGCTAACACGACAAATTATATATACGGGATCAAGCAGTTCATATTACCTTTAAATATTCGAATTACATGATATTGTTTTACGAATTTTTTTTTTGCGAAAATTTATAGGTTACTTCAAAAACATGTAATTTTCGGCTAATATCAACAAAATTTTTTACTACTACCTGATACAAAATATGTCGTTAATGCAAGATTTTTCGGCTGAAATTTTCGGCTAACTTCAGTAGCATTGTTCGCAGACAAATCACACAAAATTTTTAAAATAGACAAAAATCAATTTGTCTTTTCAATTTCAAGTTATTTTTAAATTATTATCATTTAAATAAAAATCAATGTTGTTCAATGGTGTCGATTCCTTGTACATCCTCTATTTATCTTTTCTTCTATTCTTCTATTATTTCACAAGCTACTCGATATTTATTTCAAAACTTTTATTTAAATTGTTAGGTTGCTTGCTTAAATGTATCGAGCTTTCCTAGTAAAAATAGCAGGATAGAAGAAAAGAAAAATAGAAGGTTCACATTGAATCGACACAAATGTTTGTTTTACACATTTGTTTATAATGCCGATAGATCGTTCCTGCTGCCGTTTGCTTCATTTTTAAAAGTCCAAATTTTTTGTTGTGCTTCTTTTATTAAATTATTTATTTTCTTAGTCCTACGGTATTTAGATTAAGGAAAATTAGTAAGAGCATTACCTGATGGATTCGGTAACGACGTTTGTGAATTTCGCTGAACGGTTGGGATATTTCGAACTGTAGGATTTTGAGTTGGATTTGGATTATTTTCATCTGATTGCGGATCGAAGTAGTTGTACGGTATTACGCAGTTATCGTCATCTTCAAGATATTCTTCTTCTATATAATAGAGGATACTCTCGCTTATATTATTTGTGTACTTACATCGTCGCTGCCATCATCGTCATACCGAATAGGATGCGCTGTTATTGTACGCGCTATTAAATTGTATAACAGATCATCATTTTCCTTTATAGAGGAGCTGAAGCTGGACCAACACCTGTACCTGACACTTGATGTTTTTCTATGGGCAATAGCCTTTCCCAACTTGCCCTAGATAGTTTTATAGGCTGATTTAAGATGATGCCAAGTTTTGTCCCCTGTAATGCTTTCCGAATTATATTCGCGGCATATTGTAACCCAACAGTCGAATCTGATTTTTATTTTCTACTACAGATTTATTATAATTATTTTTAATAGAATATATTTATCCTCCTTGCTTAAATGGCACATTTTTTCTAATTTCTTAATAAAAAATGGTACTTCCACAAAAATGGTACTTGTATTTCTATAGAAAACTTATTGAATCTAAATAATTGGTTTTATTTTGACAGATAATTGATTTTTTTTTATTATGTTGGTTTCTTACGATTTTAGCTGCGTTTAAAAATGCAGTTTCTGAACATCATTTTAGAAAAAATCACCACTAAGGCTAAAAGTTGTAGTCACGTCTGTCGATACGACCCATAAAGTCATACCTGCCTAATGGTGTTGACTCTTGTGCCGAACGGTGTTGTTTGTTTTTTGTAATATGTAATATTACATTTTTTATATGTTACATTTATGCTGGAAGTTGCACATTCCGACCCTTTGGCGTCGAGCAATAAAATACTGGGGCCCTATCATGATTTCCGCGGCGAGTCTTAAAAATTTCCGATATGTACTTTTCGATCCGCCTCAATTTTTCTATCATGAATTCCTCTATCGAAAAAATTATAAACGCACTCATTTAACGTCATAAACGTACCCATTTAACGTCATAAACGCAATCATTTATTGTCAGCTGAAAACATTTGTCAGTGTATATGACATTAGTTTGCACAATAATTTTGTTTTTGGTTTGAGTGATATAATTGTGATTTGTGTTAAATTAATTTTTTTTGCGTTTTTTATTGGGATACGAATAAAATGTATCATTTTTTAATTGATTCATTTGTTGCAAGTTCAGAAAATGAAATAAATGTGCAATTACAAATGGAACGGCGGATTTTAAGGGACAAATCCGATCCTCTCAGTTTGCCTTCACCTCAGTAAGTATGTAACAAAATGTATTGCTATTATGTTTAAATAGTAAAATTACCCATTATTTTATTAAAATTATAGATTTACAAAGTTATTTCGGCTATCCAAAGAAGCATTTTGTTTTGTTTTGAACAATATTTCCACTAAATTTACGAAAAGGAATACGCACATTCCGTATTCCACCTATCATCAAATTGGCAGCGACACTTCGTTTTTTGGCAGAGGGTAGTTAGCAGCAAGGTGTTGGTTCCGATCTTCATATTTGTATGGCGCAGTCTACAGTTTCAACTGTCCTTAACGAAACGTTAAATATTCTAGAAGAAGAACTTTGTAGTAGGTGCATAAGTTTTAAACAGTCTGAAGACGAGAAACGTCAAGGGAAGATGCATTGCTACAAAAAATTTGGAATACCGGGCGTTATTGGCTACATCGACGGTACACATTTTGCAATTATCAGCCCAGCGAAGGATGAGGATCATTTTTTCAATCGAAAAGGGTGTAACGACTCGTATTAGCGAGCATCGTTTCCAGCTCTGATTTTTTTTGCGTAATTTCCTTTTATTTTAATTTTGGGAAATTATTTGTACCCACAACCGATTGTTATTCTCCCCTGATATGTTGCCCCACCATTTGCAAAATTTTTGCAATAAATAGACCGAGTAACGATGATCCGTTCTCTTTTGGTTTTCGCCTGACAGATTCTAGGCAGTATAATTTTGAAACTTGGGTGTGAGTTACTCCTCAAAAAGAATCCCCAAATAAATAAAATAATAAAAAAAAACCGCGTGGGGATCGCGTTTGAGTTTTGAGTTAAAACTTTTATTTGAGATAAAAATAACAAAAAAATAAAATAAAATTCTTATGGATTCGTAATTAGAGTGAACATAATATTTAGTGTAGTGCTCATAAAAATCCAATATTCGCCACTCTAAAGTTATAGTGACTAGGACTAATTAAAATCTTAGCATGCAAGTGTTTGTTTAAAAATGGCCCCAAAAATTTAATTATTATGGAAAAAATAAAAACTATATTATTTCGTAAATTTTGTGAATAAAGCCATAAATATTTTCGAAGCCTGTCAGTGCAATCATATAAATGTTTTGATAAAATAAAAATTATTTTTGAAAACAAAATATAAAACAACAACTTAGTAAAATTGTTAATATTAAAATCGTGTTCCATGGACTCAAATATTGAAAAGCTCGTCCATTTTAAGTTCATATAGTGACCAAAATTTAATTTTAAAATATGAAGTGATCATGGTATTCAATGAATAAACGGGTTATTTCAGTTTTCAGAACAAATGTTATGACAATTTATAGTGCTCGGGAAAATTCGCATAAACTATATAATGACATGCATGTGCATTTCAATGATAAAATCGTTCCGAAGAAAAAAAAATTATAAAACGAAGAATCATATAATTTTCAAATAGAAACTTGTAAATACGAAAATTGTCGTAAAATTGTCAATGAAAAATAAAAAGATAATAAAAAAAATGAAAAAATAGAAATCAAAAATATTATGATAAATCTTAGTGTAATGGTCAGATCGTAATTAAGTGCAATACATGCACTTGAACACAAGAAAAAAAAACAATAACATATATAGCTCTGGTACATTAACAGTATTTTACGGTTGTATTAAAATTATTAAGAACACAACCAACAACACACAAATAGTTATGTACGCATAATTTATTTTATACATAAAACCAATTTGAACGGTAATAAAATACCATTGGATTGATCAGCGGTACGATGTCAGGAGTATTACACCACAAAGCTCGGTATTTATGTAATTCGAATTTATTGTTTTTTTTCAAAGTATTATTACGTTTTTTAATATTAAGTTAATATATTAATTCAATTATTATTAATTCAATTTTCTGTATTAATATTCCATTAAAACATAGACCATAGTAAATGAAGTCTAAATTTAATTGATTTCCACCTAATTAAGTACCAGTTCGGACTTTAACATTTTTTTGTTTGTTCAAGAAAAAAAAGGACAAACTAATGATATTGTTTAGTTTTAAGATTATGTAACTTATTTCTTACATTTATCTTAGTTTATAACTATTTTTTTTTATTACTTTCTTTAAAAGAATCAATAATTATCATTTATATTTGTATATAATATATTCGTAGTCTTGCGATTTTTTTTTTCTTCGCAAAGAATAATTTTGTCTTATGATAGTTACATGTTCTTTAATTTTTTTATTCATGATCCGAAATATAAAACATCATTATATCTAATTATAACGAAAAAAATTAATTTTTGGTATAATTTTTGTGTTCGCATGAATCGTTTCTTTGAAATGTTTTAATTTTTTTTGAACTTTAAGATTGTGAGACCGAAGTAGCTACAGCAAGAATGGGTAGATCTTTTTCTTTTGTTTTCCCTTTTAGACATTTTTCTATTTATCGTATGGCTTTAGGTTTTCTTTTATTTTTTTTTTGTCGTTTAGTTTACTACGCTTTACTTTAAAGATTAGTTTCCGATTATTGTGATGTAGAATTTATTCCTTAGTACCTGGTTTTATCTCCCCTTGGTGAGAATTATACATTAGTATCGGTTTTTTTTCTCCTAACCTTAATTTCCCTTTTCAATTATAACTACAGATCTAACCATTTTTGGTAAAATCTAAATATTGATCACTGTCACTCCCATAGCTTTAATTTTTAAATTGGTTTTCTTTTATGCGGTTTAGCAACTCTGAATCATCTCTTAAGCACCCACACCATTACTCCTGAGCGCTAGCCGCGCAATAGGTGACCGCCTAAGAGCTCTGATTCAGTAGGATTTATGATTATTTTTCTATAACAATATGATACCTAGTATTGTATTCGTTATAAGGGTTTCATAGCATTAACGCCATGATAGTAAGTTGTATTAAAAAGTTTAAATGTAACTAGCTAGATATATTAAATAATTATTGTTTTTAATAGATATGTGATCATAACCTCAAGATTTAAGCAGTGAATGCGAGGTATGGTGGTTCATGTCATGATTCCTTCATATGGTCGATGAGTTAAGAAAGGAAATACTTGGACACTTTAAAATCAAGCCGTGGAGAACAGTGTTGGCTTTTAGGTAAACATTTTTATATTCATAAATGTGTATTAACTTTAACATTTTTAAATTGAATTAATTTTAGGCGATTCCGGATATCCCTTGGAGTCTTGGCACATAACCCCTTATTGAAATGCAGCCGACGACTCGATTGGAATTACGTTTCAATATGAAACATTCAAAAGCAAAAGCAGTGATTGAAAGGGTGAATGGAGTTTTAAAGGGTAGGTTCAGATGCCTATTAAAAGCTAGGGACCTTCATTATAAACCACAAAAGGCTGTAAAATAATAAATGTTTGTGCTATGCTGCATAATGTATGCATAAAATATAATGTAGATTTTGATGAAAATCTCATAACAGATGAATTTAATTTTAATGGTAATTTAATTTATAATGCACCACACTCTGATTATATTAACAGAGAAGCAAACATTATAAGAGATACAATAAAAATGCAATTATAATTTTAAATAAAACTATTTTATTTATTTTTAAGTTTGCACACTTAATATATGTATTTCAGTACACAGTATTTATATATCTAAAGGAAATGGCCACTATTGTTGAGCACTAAATTATAATCTAATTATCACATAATTTCATTTTCATTATCACAAAATTCAATTTTAGTTCAATTAACATAAAAAAAAATTTAAAAAATAGTAAAAAAAATGATTAATTAAGCTCTTTCAACCTTTGCAATTCCAAACGTTTTATTTCAATTTTAATTTTATGTAGCTCCTCTACCCGTTGTTTAAATTTTGAGTTTTCATTTATCTCTTTTTCTTTTAATTTCCTAATTAACTTCAATTCATTTCTTACATTTTTTATTAATCTAATTTTTTCTGTGTTGAAATTTTTAAAACTTTTATTAAAATCACTTTGGTTTTCAATTTGTTTTTTTAATAGGTGATTTGGTGTGTTTTCTTTTTTATGTTGCCGATTGCGCTGGGACCACAGCATATGAGTATTATCGCTCTCGTTTATAGGAGTTACAGTTTCCACCCCAGACGCAGAATCCAGTGGTTCTAATAACTCATCAATATATTCATCGGTTATCGTAGTACCTTCTAAATTAGGGATGATTGTAACTGAGGTATTTTCAATTTCTGAAGGAGATATTTGTGGGACATCCTTTTCAATTCCAAAACTGTGGGAATAATTTAGACCCTGTGCTCTAGTACGAAGTTTACAAATTCCTATAATGCGTTCTTCCAGTGCCGTAATAATTTTTTCTTTAAATTTTCCACCACCGGTTTGGTTTTTTCCATTTAGGTTATATGTTAATTTGCAAGTTGTATAGTATTTGATGTCTTTCCAAACTTTTTTTCCACCCATCTGAATTTCTCACTGGGGGCCTTCAGCATTTACTTGAGTGGTCAACTCATTCCACAAAAAATTCGATTTTTCTTTGTATTGCGTACCTACTAATTTGTTAGTTGCCAAATCCCTATGATTCTCCATATAATCCACAATAACCTCAAATTGTTTTGGGTTTGATTTAGAAACTTTCGCTGTCCTAAAAAAAAAATAAAAATGAAAAATAATTTATTGATATAAATACAAATATTTACTACAAAGAAACATTTTATATTTTATTTTTACTTACATTATTAATTTTGTATTTTAGTTTAAAACGTAAACGACAGGCAATCGTCAACACCAAAAGCAAATATCAATCAAAAATTTGCCGCAGTCTTTTTGATGGCGTTAGTTTTCTCGATATCGAATAGATGACGAGAAGTTATCGTGTTTGGTGATTCCAAATTCACGATATCGTGTAAAAATTGTTTCGCGGCGGAAATCATGATAGGGCCCCTGGTAAAGCTCAGATGGTTGAATAAATTAAAGTGGGACTACCAGGCCGAAAAATAAAATAAAAGCTAAGCCTACACAACACAACGTTTATTTTAACAGAAGAAGATGTTAGAAGAAGATGTTAAATAGTTAGTTTGCACTTCACGTTACAAATGAGATTTGAAGCTCAAAATATGTGAAATGTATAGCTAAAATATTTAATGCTTCTGTCCAAATTATAAATTATTTTTTAAATGAACACAAAACAGATCAAATAAAAATTTTCAAATTAGGACATATATTGTAGTGGTCGTCTTTTCAAATATTCTTTATATCCGAAACAAATATAAACTGTGCCATTTCTCAGTGCAAGATACCCAAAAATAAAATCAGGTGATTCCGATTTGTGTATGAGTGAAAGAAAGGGTGTGTCAAAATTATTCCCATTTACCGTAGGTATCGGTGGATATTTCTGTAAAACCGAAAAATATTTTTTCTTCGCATGAGCATAGCTTCTATATTACGTATAACACTCATATTTTGTATTTGCTGGAGGAGGTTATATTTTGCTATATTGATTTATATAAGTTATTAGCTATCCCGTTGTTACACTTTTTCGAACTTTACTTTTTTCCGAATAGAGAAACTTAAAGTTATTCACAATTTTTCGCAAAATTTTCAAATGTAGGGTGATCAATCATCCAAAATTCTAAGTAATATACTAATATTAAAAAATAGAAAATCTTAATAGGAATATGAACCTTATCAAAAATATTAACATTACCCAAATTCCTAGACATAAAAGAAATATGTGGATGAAACGTGTACACATAAGCATAATTTAAATATTTTATATGGGTAGGGTATCTCTCTATATATAACTCAATTCACAGAAATTTACATACGTTGATTGAATTCGTTGATATTAAAAAAATCGACAGATAATAATGACATTTATCAATGTTTCAAAAGTTTTTTTTATATATGGCTTATACTTGTATATAGTTTATACATAACATTCAATCATAATACTAACACGTGCTAAATTATATCGAAATATTTTATATTCCTTTCACAAAAACAAATAAAAACAACCCCTTTCTGTTGTTTAAAGCAAATAAACATGTCAATTAAACATTCAGTATACCTACCACTCATCTCCCTCAATAGGTATAGTTTACTCTTGAGTGTATACTCAAATAGAATAACAAAAAAAAATCCTAGAAACATCAAAATCTTAAGAATAAACGAATCGATAAAATAAAAAAGTTTTCCCGGTACATTAAAAGTAAAGTTTTCAAATTCGTCAGTATTTTGAGAAAAGGGAGTAAACTTTTTCCTCTAATATTATTCAACAGAATAAAATTACAAGACTATGCAGAAAATGGAGAGGTGAATATGTTGTGGCTTACCATCCAAAATTCTTTTACCATACACCACACTTGATTTCTAAAGCTATAAAGTTCTATTTTTTATCATAATTTTTGTAAAAACAGTCTTGATTGACCCAAAATCGTAATTCATCGTTATATTTCCGAAAACGAACAAAGTTAACCGTTTTTAGTCGTTTTTTTTTGTTGTTGAAAATTCTTTCTTTCATCCCGATAAACAAAATATTTTGGTCCAAACTCGTCATTCCGGCAAATATTTCAGTTAATTTTCAAACCCAATTATGATTTTAATCGCTTATTTGTAATCGTAAATGTTTTTCAAAATATTTGCAAAAACCGAAAAAGCGCAATTGGAAGAACTTCCACTTCCGGTGGAAAAATCACTGGGATCTCCCAAATTGAAGTCTACCTAACGGTCTAATAATCCCTGAAAGAATTTACAATAGCAAACATCATTTTATTTCAACTGGAATAGTGAATTATTTTATTACCCTAAAAGCAAAACTTTCCTTGTAGAACATCCTCTAGAGGGAAAAACTTTACAACATATGGATACATATAATGTAAATTTTTGCCATTCCACTTCATGTGAACAAACAATTAATCGTTTAATTAGGACAACCCTCTTAAACTCAAAAGAAATAACAGCCATCAAAACCCCATGTAAAAGGACGATCACATTTTCCAAAAAGAAAATCAAGATCTAACATTTACTGGTGAAACAAAACACAATATAGGTTGACCGCGAATCATATATAGTTATCCATTTATCCATAAAAAGAAAGTTGAAGACCAAGTGATTAAAATTTTAATTCATTCTAAAATAATTCAACAAGATCAATACAATAGAATGCCATGAAACATCTCGCTCGGAATTGTGATCATTCGCATATTGACGCTTAGCCTGAACGATCCTCTATTGATTACGTCTTCAACCGAAACAAAGAAATGGATACTGCACCAGAGGTAGCCGCACAAGTGGTTGCACTAATTTTCACGAGGCAGCACCAAAGTGAAGTGGCTCTTCAACTAAATTTGAGCCGATTCTCCGTTTGTCGAGTGTGGCAGAGATATCAGAAAACTGGTGAATTCAAACGTCGACGAGGATCTGGCCGACCTCGTGCGACCACAGCACAACATGATTACCGATTTCTTATAACAACTTCGTTGCGAAATCGCCGTATGAATGCGGTTCAAATGGAACGGCAGCTCCAAGAAGTTTGTGAAGTTGAAGTCAGTCGGTGGACAGTTAGAAGACGACTTCGAGAAGTTAATCTGACTGCACACAGACCAGCAAACGGGTCGAAATTGACTGCAGCTCACCGACGAGCCCACCGTGAGATCGCGATTTCAATAAAATCCGTAGTTCTCGCTAAAGAAAAGTGTCACAAAAATTCCATGGTCGGTGTACGTCCCAACTAAAAAGAAAAAAAATGAAGACCCCTATTCCCCTAGTCACGTCACTTCAAGTGACGTGACTACTCATCTTCCTGGTTACTAGATCATTAAAGAAGGTGATACATGTACAGATTTTGCCTTTAAGGCATAAAAATTATACGCGGTGATTGGTTAAAAGTCGGCCATCTTGAATCGTCTTATAGGCAAAAATTTTAAATTGAACATTTCTCAATTTTGTACAAGGCAATTTTTTTTGCCTTAAAGGCAAAATTTGTACATGTATCACCGCCTTAAATCGAAATTTACAAAATAATTGTTCAATAAAGCCGTTCTGGCTGTTTTTTAAAACTTAGTATGCTGCTTTATAAAAATTTTCTATCGACTGCTAACACTCCAAATGACAATTTCTATCACTTGGAATTTTGACGTAACAAATAAATAAAAAAAATTTCAAACTAATGAAGCCAACTAAGATTTAAAAAAAAATCGAAATTATTTAGTAAATATTAATTTTAAAATCTAGCACGAAATTATTTAGTAAATATTAATTTTAAAATCTAGTAACCAGGAAGATCATAGTTACGTCGCATGAAGTGATACGTCTAAGGGAATTGAGCTGCAAATAGGAAAGACGGTGGACTTTCGTTGGAAACTCGAGTTTTTTCTATATATTTTTCCATAGTAATTTTAAACACTTTTCTCCGTAAAATTAACCCAATTTCCTCAATACGTATATAAACATATATACGTACATCTATATACATATTTTTCATAGTTCCATATTATGAGGAATAGTTTTTTTTCGAAAATGAAGATTTTTGTTATTTATTTTATAAAAAATTATATTTTATTTAAATCATACATTAAATATTTGGCTATAATATTTTTGCCGTCCACCATCCCATTTGATTTCTTCAACTCCAACATATTGAACATCTTAAAAAATAAGAAGAAAATTTCATCAGCAATTTACGTCGCCTCAAATATATTTACTTTTGTAAGTATATGGCTACGCCATATTAATAGATTTTTATTACCTGTAGTACAACGTTGACGAATCACTTAAAAAACACTTTAATTATACTATTATTATTATATATAATTTGCACTATAACTATTTATTAATAATATAATAATAATTTATTGTTTTTGTTTATAATATTTTTGATTAATAAACTTTATTAATCAAAAACATTATAAACAAAACCAATAAATTAAATTGAAAAAATTTGCACGCACAGCTGTGTACGTATTCTCCGCCAACTTGTCACAAGAAACTGAAGATACAAAATAGAAATGTATACAAATAAAATAAAAACGTGAAATAGAAAGAGAAAAAAACTGTTTTTTGTCCAAAATCAATATTTTTATGTCTTTGCTATTTTGCAGTACGGAATTTAGTATGGAATTTAAACAATTTTTTGTTTTTCACAGTGGAAAAATTGCATACTGGGTAAGTACTAGGCCGACGAAAATATTTTTCCATTTAACTTTGTTTCGAAAATATTTACACCAAACTTATTCCCTCAGTAGGCCAGAAAAATACAGTTTAGACAAAAATGCTATGAAAATTAAACAAGGTTGGTTTTCTTGACAAAAGACAGTTTGGTTTTATAAAAAGGTCATCAACAGAAAAAGCCCTACTTTCATTTTTAGCACCCGTGCATGATTATCTAAATGGCAATCTGAAAGTTTCCGCTATATGCATTGATATAGCTAAAGCATTTCATACTGTTGATCATAAATTATTACTAGCAAAACTGTCCCACATCGGTGTTAGAGGCCCTGCGCTGAATTTATTTAAAACATATTTACGAGATCGGTATCGATGTGTCTGTATTAATCAAATGTATAGTGATGAAAAAGTTTTCAATGTAGGAGTTCCGCAAGGATCGGTGCTAGGCCCATTGCTCTTTCTGATTTATTGTAACTCAATTTTTGATCTTACAATGCATGGTAATATTTTTACCTTCGCAGATAACATAACATGATTCTCAGCTATAAATCTAAAAATATACACTTTAGTTTGAGATCAATAAACAATAATGTTACACCTATTATCTATCATTCACTAATTTGCGATAGATTCTATTGTAATTCATTGTGTATACCAATCGAAATAGTGGATTCTTTTAAATATTTAGGTGTAACTTTGAATAGTCAACTTAACTTTAAAGATCATGTGGCCAACTTAAAAGTTATACTTATTCAGGCACTTTAGATCATTTTTTTAAATGCATTCCATTTGTACTTCAGAATTTTTTAAAAGTCTTTATTATGTCCCAGTTGATTCCCACCTTCAATATGGAATAACATGCTGGGGAGGTATTTACCTGACAAATATGAAAACGTTAGTGACATTACAAACAGGGGTCTTGAAAGTAATGTATTATTGGCCAAGAACCACTCCGTCACTTCCATTATTTTTCTCAGATATCTGTACGTGTTTAAAGTACTTAAAACATTTTTTATTATGAGCGGAAATCAGTTGCTTAATAACTCCAGGGATGAGCCTTATATATTCCGAATTAAGAATAGAATAAAAATACCACAGCCAAACAAAGAAGATTTTAATTTTTTTTTCTTATACCGCTCCTAAGTTGTATAGTCAATATCCACCCGATATTATGAATGCAAATAGTCTGAAAGGATTTGTCTGTCTATTAAAAGAATGGCTATTTGATGTTGAGGATATCGAGTTTTTGTTCTAATTATAATCTAAAAGGTCGTTTGATAAATGACGTTTTCACTGGATGTGCTTCCAATTTTGCCTAGTTATGTTATTTAAGCATGTGTGTTAAATATGTAATTAAGTTTTTAGAATTGAATAATTAAATTTTTATTGTTCTATACCATAATGTAAATATCTTGCTTTTTTATATAATTTTTCCAAATTAAAAAATAGTGTTTGTCGTTTGAATATTTTACATTTATTAAATTTTCTTTTTTTAAAAATAACGTTAGTGAAATTTGTCCTAAATCTGTCTAAAAAAGCAACAATAATACAAACTGTGTATGTGTTTTGTAAAATGTCTCGATATAACGTATTTTTGTAAAATGACTCGATAAAATGAATTTTATATAAGCAAATTTGTATTGATCTTCCACAAAACATATGTGAGGTTTTCCAAAATTTCCCGGGGAAATACTATAATCCGCGTCTCTAGTTGGCGTTTATTAAGCGATACTTCTTTAGATTGAGAGATACTACTTTATTAAGAGACGGTCAAACCCCTAAATGATAATTGCGCAAGTTTATTATTTTGTAGCAAAGGGCATTTATTTTGTAGCAAAGGGTAGAGGAAATGGAGCAATTTTTGTTCACTATAGCCACAATTCCAGCCTCAATTTAAGAAATACTTAAGAATTAAGAAATATTTAAAAATTGTATTCTACAAGAAATATCCTTTGCTACAAAATAGTTCACGTCTAAAATGGCTTTAGTTTGAAAAAGTACTAACATTTTATATTTAACATCGCATTTTCTACAGGAAATTTCCTTTGATACAAACGTATAAAATTGGTTTAGTTTGAGAAATATCTTTTGTTTTTCGTTACGTTCACAGTGTTGAAGTCTAATAAATTTTGTGTGCATAGTTTTAGCGATTCGAGAGTTCTTGTGTTCAGTTTTATATTTTTGTGGTTATTAGTGTGAAAGTCAATTAGTGTTTATCAGCGGATATCGCGAAAATTTTGTTATACAAACTCTAAAAGTTGTAGTGTTCTTGTGAAACAAACTGTAAAGTTGTAGTGTCTTTTTAAAAACAAACTGTAAAGTTGTAGTGTAGTGTTCTTGTGAAACAAACTGTAAAGTTGTAGTATAGTATCTTTTCAAATACAAACTGTAAAGTTATAGTGTCGTTTTAAATAGAAACTGTGAAGTTGTAGTGTGTAAAAACTATAGTATTTATAAGTGACATCTTTTAATCTGGATAAGAGTTTCAAGTTGTCTAAAGTTTATTTAAATAATTTATTATTAAAAATTGGTTTAGTCGTCAAAAATGGCAAAACTTACGAGGCCTTCATTTTATAAACGAAAATGTTTCAATTTAAGATCTATTGAAACTAAATTGTTACCGGTTTTATTGGAAATATTCGGTGATGATCTGATAAACGTTAAATTGTCAAAAATCATATCTAACAAACAAAATAAAAATCAACAACACTGCAACTAATCGAAGGCGAGTTTATGATTTATGGAGGAAATATATTACTAAACCAGAAATATTAAAAATTCACAATAAAGCACCTCCTAAAAGTGCCAAATCAATGCCGGATTTTCATATGAATCATATCACTAAATTAAAATTTGTAAATCGTGAAACCATCAAGGAATGTTCTGAAAGTGAAGCGCCTTACGAAAACTCCAGGAAATTTAGAAAATTCAGAACAACACCCATTTTTCAACGAAGGGTTAGGTTTAAATCTAGATGGCAATTCAATAAAATATCAAAGATCATTGAGCACGAATTCAAACGAATTATGTAAATCAATAAATTACGAACAGAGTAGTTTATCAAATTTTGCTTTCGAAGAAATTCCAGTTGTGTTTGAAGAACCCAAGATTGACTTCTGGGTGAATAGAGGTTGCATGAATGTAAAAATAGATTTAACGAAATCTTGGTCGAATGAAGATGTTCGACATTCAATCCGAAACGCTCTTACTGCAGCCAATCATTCGTGTGTTTTAGTTTTTCGTTCTTTTAATTTTAACAAAAAAAATAACTTAATTACACAATACGCAAAGTGTAAGTATACTACAACTCACAACCGGAAATTTAAATTTGAAATCAATAACCAAAGTATGATGAAAATATATACCTATGGAGCAGACGTAAAACATCACGGAGAAATAAAGGAATTTGTACAACTTCGAGGTGCGGAAAGAGAAATCGTTCAAAGTGAACTGGAGAAAACCCACGCTTATGCTCTAAGTCTACAAAAAATAAAAAATATAGACGTAGAACTCCTTCAAACAGGCAACACTCAAGGAATTGTAAGAGCCGTGAATCTACGAAAATCAAGGTCGGAGAGAAAATTGTTTTCGGATTTAATAAAAGGATGTGAATTAATCGATCTCTTGTATCGTGTTGATAGTCAACCAGCGGAAGACATATATATACAATCAACAAGAAATCCATTAGATGTAATTCTAATGAGAGACTCAACTATAAAATTGTTAACTGACAAAAATGTAGTTCTACATGTAGATGCAACTGGCAGTTTAATTCGTACACCGAAGTGTTGCGGAATTCATAAGTTATCGAGGATTTACTACTACGCGTGCGTAACAAGGATAAATGGCATTATTATGCCTATTGCTGAGTACATAACCAATGAACATGATGTTGATTCTTTAACAACGTTTTTCAAAGATATAAAGAAAGTTATACAGCGCCAAAATCCTAAAGTTACAATTCCTAAAGTTTTTATCACAGATTGGTCCTGGGTGTTTGCTATTTTGCTCGAAATGAATTGCATGAATATAAAGCAATATTTAAAAGTATCATACGAAATTATTACAAACAAGTGCAAAAAAGGGGATCTTTGTGGTGTGTTTATATGCTGCTCTCATTTTGCAGCTATAATAATTCGGCAGATAAAAAATAAGATAACAAATTCTCCTTATAAACTAAAGGAACACTTGATGATTATTATCTTTTTAATAATTGACAGTCAATCATTGCAAGATATTGATGAATATTTTGAAATATTTCCAAAAAAAAAATAAATGCTCCTCGTACACTTCAGGCGAATTTAGCTAACACTCCATTGAGAATTATGGGTGATGAACAAAATCCTTACGGTCCAACTTTAGAAGGAACATGGTGTAAGAAACCGAAAAAGGGTACGGCAAAATACGCAGGAAAATTAGCAATGCAACGTTTGTTTCCACCAAAACAAATAAATTTATGTCATAAATACAGATTTGCTATTTTTCCAATCTGTGACTCGAGTCATTGGACATTGGCCATCATAGATTTCCAGAGGTTTAAAATTGTTACGTATGATCCTTTGAATCCAGTTAAACGTCTGTTCCAAATTGGTAATAAATTAAAAAAATTTGTAAATGAAATTTATAAATTTTTTGGGAGAGATATTCGACAATTTGAAATTATTTCAAAACCTACTTTTTTGCCTCACCAAAACGACGGCTTTAATTGTCGTTATATATGCAGCGGGACACTTAATTTCAGGAAAACATATTATTGAATTACATTCGGAAGATCTAGAAGTGAGCAATGCAGCTTTGGCTAACTATCGCCTTCTTCTGAAGGACATTATTTCCAGAAATACTGAGTCAATGGAAAACAACTGTTTGGCGTGTTTTGGAGAACTGGGTACAACGACGCCTAAACTAGAATGTATTTCGTGTGATCGGGCCATCCATTTAGAAAGTGAAGGAGATATTTACATAAAAAATTATGAATGTGTATTTTGTTGCTGCTCTAGTTCCTTGATGAAATAAAAATATTCATAATAAAATTATACTTGTTTTACTTTAATGGTTAAGTTATAGTCCGTCTCTTTAATTTTACACCCCATTAGGGGTTTGACCGTCTCTTAATAAAGAAGTATCTCTCAGTCTAAAGAAGTATCGCTAAATAAACACCAACTAGAGACGCGGATTATAGTATTTCCCCGGGAAATTTTGGAAAACTGTACGTGTGATTTGTGGAAGATCCATACAAATTTGGCTGTCCTAAACACCCTGAATTCCCAATTTGGCCAAAATAAACGTGTTTATCTCATATAAAGGACCTAGAAGTATCTCTAAATAAATGTCAACTAGAGACGCGGATTATAGTATTTCCCCGGGAAAGTTTGGAAAACCGTACTTACGATTTGTGGAAGATCAATACAAGGTTGGCTGTCCTAAACACCTTGAATTCCTGATTTGGCCAAAATAAACGTGTTTATCTCATATATATGACGCGGATTATAGTATTTCCCCGGGAAATTTTGGAAAACCCTACTTACAATTTGTGGAAGATCAATACAAGTTTGGCTGTCCTAAACACCCTGAATTCCCAATTTGGCCAAAATAAACGTGTTTATCTCATATATAGGAGCTAGTCGTATTTTAAAATATACGTTACATTTACATTGCATTATGGTTTATAGGAGATTTCGAGAGTCTCAGAAAATGAATTTTGGTTTTTAGTACTCCAAGGCAAATTTGGCTGACCTGACACAAAAACTATAATTTTGTCTTAATTAAACTGGGATACTAATATTACTAAACATAATAAATATTTCATTATTATTTATTTAACTTGTGTGGTCATTTTCTATTTGTTTTCTAGAGTATTAGGTAATACCAAATTTGTAGCAAGTTCAATCTACATTAGTACGTAAAAACAAATCAATCAATGGTTAAATCGGTTTGTCCGAATTTAGTATATTATACTAACTACCACATTTAAATGTTTTTAGGATTTAGGACAAACTTCACTATTTTGTACAGTATAGTGAACTTTGTCCTAAAAAATCCTAATGTTTTTTTTAGGACAGTTTAGGACAAACTTCACGCGAATTAAAAAATATTGTAATATTGAGTCGTAACTCCGAAACATTTTTCTTAAAATCATTAGTTCACTAGAATAGTTTTTTTCTTAATTTATATTTGTCGTAATGTTAAGTTTTGTACGTACACTTTTTAGAGAAATAAGCTATTTATTTAAAAATACATAAAGCAATGAAATATTTTTCCCAATTCTCTATTCCCAGAGAAACCAGAATAGTGCCACAAGAAAATTCATAGTCACGTAGCATGAAGTGATACGTCTAAGGGAATTGAGTATTTAGTGTATGCCATTCGGGTTAAAAAATGCCCGTTCAACGTTTCAACGCGTAATGAATAACGTATATAGGTCAATTACAAGGCCACTTATTATTACAAATTTGTCCTGTGTCAACTTGACAGGGCAAAGTGTTGAAAATTGAATTTGACAACACCAATTGTCAAAATTCACATACTTTCGGAATATTCCGAAAATTCCGGAAATAATCTCTGTATAATTTTCAAATATTTACCTAATATTTATGCAACTCTGGAATATTCCCGGAATATTCCTAAAATAATTTTCCCACTTTTATTTTACCAACACTAAATTAGAACAACAAATAATTTCCATAATTATTTATTGATTCGCTTATTACACCATTTGCAATTTTTAATTATAACACTATTTTCACTTAGCACAAATTATTATTTTCCCGCACTTCATTTTCGGTTTTAATCTCGACACACCAAGCCTCACTCATTCTGTTTGTTGCACTCGTATTTATACAACAATCGGCTATTCTAGATTCTGGTTCAGACTGTTATAATCTGCTACACAACAAACTGTTATAAAATTATTTATACTGCTAAATTCCAGTGGCACTATTCGGGCTTTCCCTAGAAATAGGGAATTGGGAAAAATATTTTCATAGCATTTTTATCTATATTGACAAAACATCTGGCCTACTGAGAAAATAACTTTGCTGTTAACATTCTCGAAACAAAGTTAAATGGGAAAATATTTTTCGCTATAAACATTTAGTGAAACAAAAGTTTCCCAATTAACTATGTTTTGAAAAATTTTGATTTGAAAACTCATTCCTTCAGCAGGCCAGAAAAATGCAATTTGAGCAATTATGCTATGAGAATATTCTACCCAATTCCCTCCCAAGGAAAGCCAAAATAGTGCCACAGATATCAATAATCTCAAAAAATATTATAAAGTTCTAAACCTTAAATGCACAATTTTTGTTGAATAACACCCCAATTGTCGAAGTCGTCTCACTTCAAGTGACGTGACTACAGTCGTGTCACGTCGTGCCAAAATTGGTATTGTTGAAGTCGTTTTAAACGACACGCATACTACAATAGAAATATCGGGCAGCACTAATAATTTCCTCAAATTTGACAAGCCATTCGACGTCAAAAATCAAAATATTTACGAATATTTTATTGTAAAAACCACGTAAATTGAAAATAGGTAACTAAAATCTAATTATTTAATTATTAAATTAATTTCCAGAAACCATACAGTAATTTATGATGAAGGCAAAATATCCATGATGTTTTCCATCGTAATTAAAAATTCCAAATTTTCAACAAAACCTTACGATTATTGAATGATAAATTTATTTTATATATTTACTAAAACAGTAAAATATTTGCAAAATGAATATAAACTGTATTACAAAAAAATCATAAATGTGTTTCATTAATGAACGTCGCATAAAATATTCTTGTCACTTGAAAAAATTAGGTGACTGTTGTCGTATCATGCGACTAGAGTCGTAGCAGACGACTTCGATAATAGCAAAAATGACGTGACGTGACTATAGTCGTTTAAAATGACGTGAGACGACTTCGACAATTGGGGTGTAAATATCTCGCAATGCCGAATTAATTGCCCTTCAACTCAATAGGCGAGATCGTATCGAACATGTTGAAGAACACATCTCGAAGTACAACTGGACAAATCAGAGTTCATATGCATAGAGAAGTTGCCTTTATAGGACTGATCGTTACACCCCATGTGATAAAATCGGACCCTCATAAGATTAGAGCTATTAAGAAATACCCTATACGTACAAGAGAGAAACAGTTTAACTAAACCAATGACCAAATGCCTGCGAAAAACCTAATTAATAAATATCAACGACCCTGAATACGGTTAATCTTTTAAAAATGCAATATAAATATTGTCTAACAAACCCCTTCAATACCCCGACTTTTCACGAACGTTTATTCGAACGACTGATGCTTTCAACACTGCAATAGGAAAAGTATTTTCCCTAGATATTATCGGAAAAGATTTACCAATATGCTATGCCAGTCTAACCTTAACGGTAACTGAGCAGAACTATTCAACGTTTGAAAAAGAAATTTTATCCTTCCCATTTGTACGAAAATTTATGAACATCACTGATCACAAACCACACATAAACCATATGATATCCTCGTTGAAAAAACTCAATTCTAAACTCGTCCAAAGGAAATTGAACACGAGCAATTCCATGATGAGTTTACGTATAAAAAAGGAACTCTTGGTGAACATGGCTAATATTTTGTCGAAGCCAGACAACCTAATCCCTGAAACCAGAAATAGTATCAATACATTCGGTTATTAATTTGTTCAAAGAAAAACAATATTTGGACATAAGCTTAGCATAACATTAAGACAACAATCCATAAAGAATAACTTCAAGAAAATTGAAGAAGTTCTACAAGAGTTATTCGATAAGAAAAACCAATTGACCAGCGTATTTACAACCGACGAAATATTCAAAGAAGTTTCAAAAATTTACAACAACTTTGTAACACGTAAACCTCGTAACATAAATAAGGTAAACCAAGTCAGATCAAAAAATTGTTTAGTACTAAAATCTACTAAACTATGCAGAACAAAAAAAAAATAAAATAAAGGAAACCCATGAGAGGAATAAACATCGTGGAACAAGTGATACGTGTCTAAAAATTAAATAGGACAGAAATCCGCCCAGTAATAATATTTTTACCGATAATTACCGTGCCGGTGGCGTTGGTGTATTTATAAATAGAAATCTAAAAACAGGATCATGTTATAATTGTAATTGGAGCTCAGATGATGTTCTTTGTTTGGACATTTATAGATAAAAATGTTTGGACGTTTCTATGTTTTTACCGTTTTTGTAATAGTGGCCTTAACGTTTTTTGTGATGATTTGGATAACTTGCTCTCTTAGGTGATCTCAATGCCAACTTTTTAAACAATGTAAGCAGTTTTAACTATACACAGACCAATTAATGCAAATTTATAAAAATAATTCTGAGCATGTTCTTAGTGATAATCAACATAGTTATTTATGATGAATTTAATAATTTTTTTATAAATATGTCGTCCAAATTAACTTCTGATCTTATTCAAAATAGTACTTAAAACAGTGAAGAGTACAAATACTTTATTTTCGGTAACCGGGATAACTATTAGCCGTGTTTTATTATTCGAGCACTATCCGGAGCCGAATGAAAAATTTCTACTGAAACTGTAGCTATTATTCACTGGTATCGCTATACCATAAAAATGAAAAATTAATGCATCCATAATCATTAATATTCATAAATATTCATTAACGTTATTTTGACATGACGTTATAAACAAGAATTCATCCTACTGCGTTTTAAACTTTTATTTTAAGATTATGTTTCTAATGGTTTCATGGGTTCATAAAATAAAAGTCTTTTAAAATTTCTCATTGAAATGGCTCCCGATAAATAGGTAGAGCAAAACAAAAATATCGATTTTTAACTTTAATGTTGAATGAAAAATTTTATGTTAGAGTTAAATAAATTAATTATATGTAAAAATAGCGTGCGAAATTTCGACGAAATCAATTCTTTTGAGATTTTTACCAAGTATCATGTACACTTATGTGATAAAAACTTATATTCTGAGATTGGCATGGTTAACCAGTGTTATAAGACATTGGTGTTGTTCGACGTCACTCTATATAATCTGCCACAAATCATGACATCTATAACCCTTTACATTTTGGCATGTCAGCAAATCCATTTTTTTCATCATCATCGTCTAGGATTCGTCTAATTGATTAGCGTAGTTTCTACAAGGATTTGTAAATTTTGAAAGTCATAAAACTATAAAAGCTAATGTCACTAATAACAATTGCCACTAATAAACGACAACAACAACATCGCTACTTTTTGCCATTTCATGTTGCCACGAGACGATGAATACAATTTTTACGAAACATAAAATAAAGTAAACCGTTTTATGTTTTATTCTAAAAATGTTTGTAGATTTAGGTTGTAAAAACCAACATTTTGCACATCCATGTTTATATACAATGTAATCTATATGCGGTATTAGTTAGTTGAATATGCCATTTAAAACTGGCACAAGGCACAAGCATTATGTTCTTAAAATTATTGATTTTGTAAGAAGATATTTAGTAACATGGTGTATATTAGGTTTGTGGTTATTTAAAATATTTAAAAAAGTTAGCAAACTTTTTTTTTGTTTACACATAATAAACTTTGACTCAAAAAAGTTTCTGAAATTATAATGTATCTTTTCTTGTAATTGTTGTGCTCAAATCAGTTTCGAGTATATTCTCTTTCTTAGAATAATTTAAGTATAAAAGTGCTTTAAGGTTCTAAAAGTTTCGAAATTTTTCACAAATTTTAAATGGAAATGTGGCCAACAAGAAAATTATTACCTTGAACATAATAACATATTATGATAAATTATAGGTAGGTAATAATAGGCTAATTATAAGAACGTAAATAATTGATTTCAACTTAATCGATGATTTCTGCTAGCTTTAGAAAAATTATCAGAACACAAATCAAAAAATATTTTAAAAACAAATGAAAAACAAATCTTTGGCTAATATTGGACAACTAAATTTTTTTATCAATTTTATTTTAAATCTAGCAGAATTCAAATCAAAAATGGACCAAAATCCAATTTAATACTAAAAGTATGATCTAGTCAGTGTCGTCTGAAGATTTAAAGGCGCTGTGTATGCTAAGTTAAAATCAAATGCTCAATTAAAAATATATAGTTCTATTCATTTTCGGAATCTTATTTTTTTTTATCTAAATAGAATCTGCGACCCTTTTTACAATTTTTTTTTGCTATCTGCATTTTTATTTCAAGAATGAATATAGCCCAAGAGTTTGATATTTTTGAAGAAGACATTTTATTTGACCATAATGAACCTATAATTGAGTATAGTTTTTGTTCCCCATAATAATGCCAACCCTCCGTTGTTATAAAAATTGTTATAATAATATGTAACTAGCTGACCTGTGACTGAATAATCAGTCACGTGAATACATTTCATTGAATTTTTATTGATTTTTTTTTATACACGATGCGATTTCAAAGTGTTAAAGTCAATATATAATTTAGAAATAATAATTTAAATATGTAATAAAAAATTCACAACTTACAACAAATAAATTAAATTATGAGAATGTTTTATATCGTATATTAAACCTAATTATCTATATATAAGCATGGCCAGTATACAAAATATTTATATATAGAGCGCAGCGTAATGAGGTTTTTATAGTGGCGCCTCCACCAGTTCAGTCCTTTTAAGTGCTGTAAAATTAGTGTCATCAGGTGTCGCTATAAAATATAAATAAAAGACCATAAAATAATAATTTAAGCAATATAAAATGAATACAAAATAAGCAAGATTATCCCGTTCGAGTACCGTATAAGACGAACAATTGACTTACCATTACTTCGTAGCTCATCATGTATTTTTTAGAATTCGTGTAACTCATTAGCCGAGCAGAATGGTATATCAACCTGGGTCGCCTCATTGATTTTCGAATAGTCAATATCATAACCCTGCCGATCTTTATTGTACGACACAACCGGATTGAAACGATGTCCCTACAATATTTCCGTATTCAAATAGCTCGATCGGGCCTGAGTTGTTTGTCCCGTCGACTCGACCGTACCCGCGAGTATCACAACAATTTCAATTATACGATGCACCATAATGAGTGGCCATAAAAAGAATAAATCTGATGAGCAGACATCAGGACCAATTTCGAGTTTGGTTTGGCACTGTTGTATTGTTTCACCCTCTTTCGATTATTTTGCTTTGATGAGTTGAGCCTGAATGTTCGGGTTAAAATAATAACCAATCGTGTGTTGCGTTTCGATCGAGAATAGGAAGAACGATGAGAAATTGAATATATTTGAGAAGCATGTTACCCAGCCATTTTCCGCTGTATAAAATAATATTATTAAGATTAAATTATTTATATACATTTTTGATATTTTAAAATCACATACCTTGATGTAGTGGTAGATCGAGCTCTTCTAAATCGCCATGTGTAAATGCGATTAGCCACCAGATAACGGCGAGTGCGAGCAACGATATATCCAACATTTGTTGCTGCAATTTGCACTTGACAGCTCAAGTAACAAAAACAAAATAAAGAAAAAAGAAACATCTGCACTGAAAAAAAAAATGTATTTTCTTCCCGTTTCCTTTGATGAACAGCGCGTGCACAATGCTTTAGTGCGTATCTAAAAGCGTATGTGATTAAAAACAATTTCCAGTATAGTTTAAACTTTACTTTGCTTTTACACTTATTTCTCGTGCATGTTCCTTAATAAAACAAATATTCTGCACATATATGAAAAAATAGCATTCACCAGGGGTGGGATGTTGTAACATCACTTTTTTCGATATTTATCTCTTCTCTTTTTTCCTAAAACAAAATTGCTTGTTGTTTCACTTTTCAATTTTGCTTTCCATATTGCGATCGCACACTACTAGAATAAATTGTTTATTTATCTCGTTTTTGTTTTTCGATAAAGTATCACTCTTAAAATAAGTAAGTGATTCAATAAGAGTAGAACGACATTATGTTTTATTCGAATAGGTAGAGATCGCAATAGAAGCAATGTAATTGAAAAATGGAAAAACGATAAATTTAATGTGATGAAAGAGATGTAATTTTTGATAGTATCGAAAAAAGTGATGTTACAACATCCTACCCCTGATATATGTTTCATTAAGATACGCGCACGGGAAATAAGTTAAAAAATTAAGAGAATTATTATAATAGAAGATAGATTATGTATCACGGAGGCAAAATAGGACGTATATAAAGTTAGCTCTCATCTTTCATCTCAGAAAACTCAAACATGACAACACTGATGTTATGTATCGCATATTATACCAAACACAACTCCGAAAAATATATGGTGAGTTCAGCACTGCACTAGATTGGTTACTGGTGTACTCACATTGGCAACTTTGGCGCTGTCTCACATTATATAAAAACGAGAAGAGATCGAGTCGAAAGAATTAATATATTCTATTATACAAAATTTTCGAGTAGTTTGCAAATTTTTTGTTTTTTATTGACGTCTGAATTAAACCATTTGTTCTTTCGCTTGCCGTCATAGTGTTCAATAATGTTAAATTTAAAAAATTAAAACTGGAGGGCTATTTTAAAACAATCCGATATCGGATTTTCTCACATTTCTTTCCTATCTAGGCACACGTGGTTTGAATGGGCTGAATACTGGTGATGTAATATTTGAATCAGACGATTCACTTTCTGGTACATATTCCGAACCAGAATCTTCAAAATCTTAATTCAGATACAATTTCGTTGACATTAGCTGTATTTTACTGGGAAATAAAGTAATCGAGGCCAGTTTTGAATTTAGCTGTGTTTGTTTATAGAATTCCCAAAGTAAAAAATAATTATTTATCATAGTCGGCCTTTTTATCAGTAAGTAACTAAATTCGCGTTGAATTTATGTAAATTTAAAAAAAAAATTAATTTAAATAAATCGAATTCAAGTTACAATTACTAACAGAGAAAACATCCAACTATGATGAATAATTTCTTTTTGGTACGATAAATTCATAAACAAGCAAAGCTAAAATCAAAACTGGCCTAGATTATTTTATTTCCCAATGAAATTCACCTATTATTAAGTAAAATTTGTATAATTTTTACCTGTGCCGTCGTGCAACCCTTTTTCGTCATTAAACTCAAACCTATTTCCCAGAAATTTACGTTTCCGACCGAATCGCATTACGATTTCAGTTTTATTATGAATCAACCTCGAAACTGGCGTGGTTAGCATATGTTCTTCTTTTTTTTCATGTAACCTTTTTGTTTGTGACTAAGACATTTCTAAAGGTGGATTTATATATCCAACGATTTTTCTGCGCAGAACATCACATGACACATTCAACCAATCGGAAAGGACTTCTTCCCAAATTTTCGGCACAGCGAAGACATGAACAAAATTTATCTTTATGGCGCGTCCAGACAGCATACATAGAATAATTTTTTTAACATTATTGTGTTTTACGGATTGGTTGTTTCACAACAACATTATCTGTTTTTTTTAAATTATGTGGTAAAATGTTGTTTATGTATGTATGTGTGAAAAAACTGTGCCGAAAAATCGTGCAATATGTAAATCATCGATAATACGCCGTTCGTCGAATTTCTTGCGACAAGCAGCCTCGCCGAAAAGTCGTCGGTTATGAAATGCACTTTAATTCAAAAAAGTTGTAAACGTAGGAGTTGTAGGCAATCAACAATGGTTGGTCGTGTTGATTTGCTGAATTTTTTTTAGTGTATTAGAGATCTATGTTTAAATTCATTGTAAAAGAAAGTCGGGTGTTGGTCACTGCATATTTACCCCTTCCATTTTATAATTTACTTTTAGATTTTAAAACTCCCATTGAATTAAAATATTTTTTCGTAGCTAATTATTATGTTTTTGGAAAGAACGACTAAATAGTGAAATCTATGCTAGAAAATGTATGATTTCATAAAGGACATTTAACCACCAGTTATCAAAGATTTATAAATTATATTATAGTAGTTTTTAAAAGGCATTAATTTGATTGAATTTTAAAGGGACGAATATTTACTTTTCCGATCATGTAAATTTCGCATAATGAAAATATCCCCTGAATTTTATTTTTACTAAACCATCCCTTGTGTGTCTTTTTCAATAAACTCGTAGGTGTAATAAAAAAAATTATTTAATTTAAAATTTTACGTGTTTAGTATTTTGTTGACCGAAAAATTAATTTTTAAATTTCTAATATTAATAACATTAGATATCCAAGGAAATCGAATACTTAACGAAGCATTTTCCAAATTCTTGCCTAGATATAAAAAAAGATTATTAAAATTAACCCTTTCTACATAATATACACACGTCTATATATGTAATTTATGTATCCATAAATAAAGAAACAATTAATGTATTCCAAAACTAATTTACACAATTATTGTATTAATAAAAAATACCACAAAATTTACCTATTAGCAACAACAACAAACATAAAGATGTTCATTCAACCTATAGCGAGAGTATCGAGGATACATATCAACGATTTTATAATAAAATGAAATCTCGGTTTAACACCTTTTTGGGGTAACATTGTCGGAAGAGAATTTATTAATTAAAATTTTAACATCGAATAATAAATTATAATTTTATCAGTACAGGTATATGGATGTAATCTGTATATAATATATTTTATATGTATGTGGAATGTGACTACCACCGTAATGCTAACAAAACTATTATACAATTTTCATTTTTATGTGACATTATACAATTATATATGTGCTTTAAACTTTAATCCAAATTAAAAGCATTTTAATATTATTGTGTTGATGTGATATAGGGATATAGCATTTTGAGTTCCAAAGTAGATATACAACAATAAATTTAAAACAAATTCGGATTTAGCACACTCGATTATCTGTTCTTGTATGTAACATGACAACTTTGACAGCTTTGAGATTGTTATTCCCAATAACGATATTTCGCTGGTTTGCGAAATTTCAATTATGAAAACATAGAGGTGAATCAATCTTGGATCGAAAAGCGCATTTTAAAATTAGTTTTTATTTTTGCAGTCTGCATCAAGCATTTTCATCTATTTCCAAAAGATTCAATGCACTTCGGGGAAATAATGATATGTTTGGATTCATTTACTATATTGAAGAATACTTGATTATTCTTCCGAGATGTTACTGTAAAACTGTAAAGATTTCCACTTGAAACTTTCTAACGAACAAAGAAATGAAATTGTTGTTGATTTGTTTAACGAAATTAAAATTGTGCATGTAAATTTGAGTCTATAGTAAAAAACTACAACTTGAAAATTTTCTTAAATATATATTGGAAAAGAATATGCAGTCTACGTCTTCAAATTTGTGCGTAGCTTTACGCATTATAAACCATAACCTTCCCAGTATCTGTTACATCTGGAAAAAGATCGTTCTCAAAGTTAAAAATTATCTTATTCTCTGATGTTAGAGAAACGACTTGGAAATTTAGTTTTAATATCACTAGAAAATCAGATGGTTGACAATTTGAATATGGTTGATATTATATCTGAATTCGCCTTAATGAAAACTAGAAGTGGAGTAAGTGGCCTCTTTAATTTCTACGACTAGAAAAGTCATAAACATTGTATGGGTGCCATTAAAAATATTATTTTGTCCGAAAAGGCGAAAAAATCTCAAATAAAACTCTCTTCTAGAGTTTGTTTTTATAAATTAAATTAATGGTTTGAAAAATAAAAAATAATAAAATTTAATTGCTTAATTGCTAGTTTCCAATTTAGTTTTGTTTTATTTCAAGAGGCGGACATCTCTAATTTAATTTTCAAGTTTTTTGGCTATTTCTTTTCTATAGATATGTCATTTGCAACACTAAGAGTTCCTTCAAACTCGTTATATCGCTTATACATTTTGTCAATAAAAAGTTCATTAACGAAGAAAGGCGTGCTTTTATATGAGTGGCTGGATTTTGGTATAATTTTGCTAACTACATCAATTTGTAGTAAAAATGTATGCCAAATTACTATGGGACATAGAAATCGATAATTGCTTATTTTTTTTATGATAAACAGTGTGCTATATGACGTTCTTTGAAATCTGCCTCTTTATTATTGTTTGAAATTTCAATAAGAGAAACAAAAATTTGCTCTATATGATACCATCATGGTATCAATTTGCCCCGGTGGCAAAGTGGTCAGCATGCTTGCTCCAGCGACCGGAGGTCCCGGGTTCAATTCCCGGTGGTGACAAGGAAAAAATTTTCACGGCTGGTTTAGGATTAATGAATTAATCACTCATTATCCGAAATGACAATATGATTATGAAACCTCATTTGAGGCGGCCAAATTCCTTGATGGGATATAGTGCCAGAGAGAGAGGGAGAGAAAGAGATACTATAAAGTTTTTCTGGCATCAATTCGACTAGAGCAATTTTTTTATAACAGCACATCTTTTGGTTGCACTAAAAAAACACGTATATTTCTTGTATTAATAAAAATTTCTGTTTCATGTGATATAGTTGCTGAGTCATTAACAACCAGATTCAAACTAAGTGCAGAGCATGGTACAAAAAAGCTGTTGAATTTAAATTTAAAATTTTACGTATACATCGAGAACTTTACATATACATCGAGAAAATCAGGTAAGGTAAATTTTGGAAATTTTTAAATGCAGGATTATTTACTATCAGTTTTTAGGAGGGGGAAGTCAAATTTTTTTGATTTTCCGGAAAAATGTTCACGTGTTTTATTTTTTTAAACTTCTTATAGTGCCACAAATGTTAAAAAAATCAGCTTTTGATATAATTGTTTTTTGATGAATTTTTAATTTGTTGTATACTTTAGAAAATGGGGGCCCAAACCCCCGCTTTTCCAGAATTTATACAATTCTTCAAGTGTAAAAAGAAAAGCAAATGAAAAAATTTCAAAATTTTCCTGGAAAAAATGCAAAATTTTACCGGAAAAATTACTTGTTCATTCGAAAAACTGTTAAGATACTGTTACAGGCTGACTACTGCCATCCTGCAGATATCACTAAGCGCACGCAGGAGCCTCCACGGTGATTTTTGCCGGCCACATTCTCAGGGAGAAGTGCTATGGGTAGTGGGGTTTGAGGTTTGCATGGCTTCTAGCTTACACCGTGATTACAGAGATTTTTAAAAGGAAAAAACGCAAATAATAATAATTAACCCGAGTTCCGCCGAAATTTTGTCGGCCGGAACCTGAGGAACGAACAGCAACAATTATAACTGAGTGAGGTGCCTTAATGCGCGAATTCAATCGAACTCAAACGGTGGTAAACACCGGTTTCCAATTAGGATGCGGGCACCAAGAGACCGCGAAATGTAACACCGACACAAAATGGAAATTCCCCCTCATCATACCCAATCGAGAAATTAACAATTCATTTTTTATATAAATTTAGACAACAGAAGGTACAACTTCCCTCAAGAAAAAAAAATATGAAGGAGCGAGAACAATGCACACCGAGCGTTTAAAACAATAAATTGAAAATATATAAAAATAACAAAAAAATAAAATAAACAAAAATTGTACCTTAAAATTAATTTTTTTTTCAAAAATAAAAAAAATTCTGTTGCGGCCTTGGGGCGGCCGTCATGCCACAGGTGATGCCACACCCGGACCGTTGCGGTTCCTTTCACCGTTACCAAAATACGACAGGACGTGCAACCGGTTGGCTACCCGTACGTTGCGGGACCTATCCCCGTTACCAAAAAGGTTGCGACCTTGATGCCGTTGTTGTTGCGGGGCCTCTCCCCGAACAAGGTATTTGGCCTCACCTGGCCGCCAGTTAAATCCGGTACACACTCTTCGGTTTATGAAAAACACGCGAACAAATCAAAATTGGTTACGTGATTATCTACCTGGGTGTTGTGCTCGATAAGATGCGGTACTTCACAAGTAACTTTATCACCAAGAAATTATTGGTTTCTCCACGTACCAAAACGACACGCGATAAAATAATTTTAAAACAGCGTTTCCGATTTTAACCAAATTTTATTTACTGGATAGTATTTGTATTATCTTTTTAATTTATATTGATTCCAAAACAACTTAGCACTTTAACAAATTATATATTTTTTCTTTATTAATCCAAAACCAAAAACTAGACTGACTAATCAAAAAAAACTTGTCCGCCACATAGCGACGCGTATTACATTCCAGTAGAATGTTCTTTCTTGCCTGTTTCTCGTTTACATCAATTCGCATTGATATAAACGAGACGCCTATAAGAAAAATATTCTTATGGAATGTATTACGTTTCACCCGGTACACATTGGTCTCGCTCATAATCATTTATTTAACAATCGCGCGGCGCGTGAAAAACAAGAACCCAACACAGACGATTCACACGCGATTTTTTGAGCTACTCCTTAGACTCACACCCATAACAAACACAAGTAGCAAATATTTAGCATAGATGGGGGATGTAATCACCAAAATGACAAATCATTTTACCAACGAAATTTCTTTTTTCATCTGGGAAAATTGATAGCGACAGAATGATCGTAACAATACCATAACATCAACATTTTTATAAAAATTACACATTGCAAAAAAAAAAAAAATTGCATATTATTTTATTCAAAGTACGTACATTTGAACGTAATTTTCCGGAAAAATTTAGCTTTCCTCTCCTAAAAACTGTTGACAAATAATCCTGCATTTAAAAATGTTAAAAACGTATACTCCTTATCTGGTTTTCTCGATGTATACGTAAAGTAAACTTTAGCCCATTACTGATATACTTGTTAAAGCGGTAAAGGGTTGTATCATACAATAAGAATTGTAAAAATTTAGTTAGATTTTAGAAAAATTAAAAAACCTTTGTTTATTTTCAATTTTCAACAAATGCCCGTTTTCAGTAAATAATTTAAAATAATAGGTAAAAAGAATTAGTTTTAGGCGGCCTGTTGGAATGGCGGTGCACGCATTGCATACACGCTAGGCGCATCCCTGCTCATCATTATCTACTTCTGTATTAACATACATTTCAACATATTTTTAGTATGAAAAAATGTGAGTACGTCTTGCGAGATTACGACAAGTCAGTGATGAACGAGATTTTTTCAAACTAATCAAAGTATTGTGTCCGGCTTCCTATCCCATGTCGACGTGGGCGGAAATAAAATGAAGAATTTTTTGAGGTAGAACGAGATGCGGATAGTCTAATGCCGAGTAGGAGAAAAAGTAAGTAATTAATTTTAAACTTCCAATGAATATAGATATATTTTTTTTTTAATTTACTACAGGGTAGTTTACAATAAAAACGGGCATCCTACTTCCAAAAGTATGTATATCCTCCTTTATCCTCTCCTTCTCCATTTTAGT
This sequence comes from Nephrotoma flavescens, assembly GCA_932526605.1. Classification (NCBI taxonomy): domain Eukaryota; kingdom Metazoa; phylum Arthropoda; class Insecta; order Diptera; family Tipulidae; genus Nephrotoma; species Nephrotoma flavescens. Next base: position 194,238,981 of record OW052220.1, read on the forward strand.
GTGTTCATCTTTCCGCTCTATGTTCACCGCCTCAATGACGACCTGCTGCTTTTTTCCATTTAGTCCCTGCAAACCTCTACATCTTTCCCTGTTTTATATCATCCTCTCTTTCCTCTGCTTCACCAATCTTGCTCTCCTTTCTAATTTTCGTTCAACGCTTTTTGGGGTGTGCTTTTTAATTTCGTTCATCCCTTTGTTTATAATAATTATATTTTTTGCGGAATAGAAATCGTGCTCAGCTAGTACCGCACCCATAGTTTAAACTTTATTTTATTTTTCAACTCTCCCAACTCTTTCGCGGTTGGCTTTTCCTGTCCTTTCTTTATCGCCGTTGCCAGAAAATCTGAGAAAGTACGGCTAAACGTCCGATGTTATCACCATATGCACATTGCATAGCTCCATGCCAGCCTATGGAAGATGGGTCGACCAATGAGTTTTTCACTCTGACAGTGGGTTATAGGTTAGTTTAAACTTATAGTGGAAGAAATTGCTGACTTACGCCGCTTTTATGGTTGCTGATTTTCTTTCGTTCGTTCGTTCGTTCTGATTATTTTTTTGTCCAATCAAATTGCTCAAAAATAACGATGTTAACAATATCATTGGACAAAAAAATAATCAGAACGAACGAAAGAAAATCAGCAACCATAAAAGCGGCTTTAGAGAATTCAGGAAATCAATACATAGTAAGAAAAGATAAATCTTATGTGTCTCAAGTATAGATATAATCATATGCGTTTTATCTATAATTTTAGTTATTTCTATCGCCATAATCTAACATTCAAATAAAATCGAATTTAATTATTAAAAAAGAATTATAATACTGGCAATTAAAAAGGACAAGTTCAAGATTGTTGGAGTTGTCATTTGACGTGACGTCTCTTCGTCGATTAGTGCCACCATCTACCGGTGGGCACTCTGTAACCAACCACAATGCATTGGGCAATTCAAACTAGCACACACCATTGGACCACTCTTCAAGATGTCAAAATCAACACGACGACGAGAATTTACACACCCTTCTTAAAGGGTCCCATTTGAAACACGATATTTTAAAACGCGAATTATCAAAACGCGATATTCAAAACGCGATACGGTACAAAACGCGATATGGTACAAAACGGGAGTTTAGGATCGGGTTGAAGAGGAAATTTAATTTCAGTTTATAGGAGTTTAAAAGTCGATAGGAATGATAATACATAGGATCGGTATCAGGTGGGTCGCTGCGCTCTCGTCGCCTCGCAACGCATATTCTGTACCATATCGCGTTTTTAAATATCGCGTTTTGTATCATATCGCGATTTGTACTGTATCGCGTTTTGTACTGTATCGCGTTTTGTACTGTATCGCGTTTCGAGCGGATTCCCTTCTTAACCAAGCCTTCGAGCAGCACGCACACACGAGCACAACATGAGCAAATAATAAAAGAAAAAAGAAAATATTTTTTTCGCTCGTATTTATTTATTTAACTCACAATCCGCTTCAACATTTTTGGCCCTTCGAGCCGGATCGCTCGTGCCGTGCTGCAACAACAATCACCATTCACGGGTAAGAAATTTTAATTCTTGGTGAAGTGTGCGTGGCTTTACAGTATAAGTGTACAGTGAAATTGTGGTGGCAAACCAACAATTTTCGGTGGAACAATGTCAACCCGCATCAGACAGGCATCGCTACAACGGGCGCTTTAGCAAGCAGTACGGAAGAGCAAGGAGCTCTCAATCACCACGCCCGGGATATCCAAAGAAGAAGTACAAGGAATTTTGCGGAGTACAGGATGAAATCGAGGCTGTGTGTGGTGGTAAAGAGCTCGAGGTATTGTACGGGAACGGCGATCAAGCGGACGACTACTACATCGCAGCAACCTCGAACCTCAAAACACTGCAGATTCAGTTTGCAGACACGGGCGAGAACCCGCAAGACCACGTCAAGGTAACTCCCGTACCACAGTCATTCGACACGAAGCTGCTTCGAATCTCGGTACTAGTATTCGATGGCGATTACGCAAGCTGGACCGAATTCGAAAACTTATTCGTCGATCTGATCCACAAGCAGCTGGCCAACTCGTAAAAACTCATGCAGCATTGCTGCTCAAATCCGTGACCATAACAAATGAGAATTACGATGAAGCATGACACATGTAACGAAACCGATATAACCACAATGAACAATGTCTATACTTTACAAGTTGAATCAGCTGTGGGGTGGCGCAAAATCATCGACACTGCGACCGACACCATTCGCAGCATGAAGGTCTTAGGGGTATACCCAGACAAGCTGGACCCTGACACCCATCGCAACTGGGAAATGTCACTAACTCTAGCACAATATCAATCATACAAGAATCTGATCGATTTCCTGAGCACCAGATGGCAATCACTGAAGATGATTTTTATGACCAAGGCACAATTGGGCCAACCACAGCCGCACAAAGATGTCCCGTCATCATCGCTTTCGTTGCGCACTCGAGCACCTTGCAAACCTCGCAACACAACCAACTCGTATACTCGTCGCCACATCGGACTCTCGTATCACGAGTCCAGTTTGCGCTGGAAATCACAACGTGTTTCAGGGTGATCAATTCAAACCTCTTACATTCGAAGAACAGTCAAATCTCGTCCGGTCAAAAATGTTGTGCTTCAACTGCCTGCGCAAGAGCCACATCGGTTCGAATTGCAGTTTGTGCCATGCTTGCAACAAAAGACACCACACGCTATTACACGTATCTCGAATCCAAACACCGAATCATCATCCGTCGAATCATCACCAACTTCGGTCACCACAAACCATTGCCATTCGCGGATATTCTGCTTGCAACACCAATCACCATCGTATCGTAATCAAATCAACATTTTCTCATTCAAGCTCTATTGGATTCAAGATCTCAGGTCAGCTTCATTTCGGAGAGTGCAGCAAATCGCATTGGATTAGCGAGAAGACCAGCCGTAGTTACGATCAGCGGAATCTGTACGAACGAGGCACCCACGTCGCGTTCAATTACCGACTTCGTCTTACACTCTCGAACTGATTCATCATTTTCCATCTCGGTAACAGCCCTCATCGTCTACGAGGCACGCTACCATCTCTACGGCATCGATGGCCACACTTGAATCAATTAGAACTTGCCGATCCTCATTACTATCGACCGAACAAGATAGAGATTTTACTAGGAGCCGACGTTACCGGGATACTTCACAAGGATGGTAGCATCAGCGTCGTTAACGGCTCACCATTCGTACAAAACACGAAGCTTTGCAACATTCTCTTCGGCAAGGTGAAGATCGGACGACCCAGTCACCGAGGACTATGACACCATCGACAACACGCTCAGGTCATTTTGGGAAATGAAAGACGTTCGTTTATCTCAAGAATTACCGCACGAGTCATAATGCGAACGACACTACGAATCGAATCACTATCGCAATAAAGATGGAAGAACTCATCACCACTCGGAAGGTCACGAGAGGACGCAGTTCTGCGACTACAACATATGGAACGCCGATTTCCCAAGAACGATCAACTACGTTCTGAGTATAACAGGTTCATGCAGGACTATCTGGAATCGGGTCACATGGAGGAAGTGTCCGAAGATCACAACAACTCACCGAGCCAGACGCCCAACGAACAATTTTGGTTTACAAAATGTTTACTGTAATTTTACTCTGTAGCTGTAAAGTTTTAGTGGTAATCGTACCTTAAACGTTCTGTAAGTATTTAGTATACATTTTGGGGAATATTTATCGTGTTTACTGATCATATACCGATATGAATCAATGTAAACAATATGTGTGAACACATATAATTCTGCATAGTTACAGTAAGTAATATGTATGCAAGAATTCCGGTTACGGATCTATTACAAATAATTTACAATCTTATGTCTATTTTGCACACTTATATAGGTTTAATTTTGTAAACAAAAGTTATAAATAAATTTGTATGTATTTATACAAATTAATTTATTTCCCTTAGTAATGAATAATGATAATAAGTTTATAAAAATGACAACAATAAACAATTTTATTTTTAATGTATGTAATATTTTCTGAAATCAAAAAATATTAAACTTAACTATTTTCGCATATTATGATGTGGTAAAATCTGGTAAAATTTTGAAATAGCTTGAAAAGAGGGATGCGCTATAAAAATAATGAATTATATTAAATTTTTAATTATTTATGAAACTTTTTTTTTGTTTACATTTTAAATTAGAGAGATACTACCGATTTAAAATTTGATTTAACATTATAATAACATAATTTTATGTAATATCCGCAGTATATCAGAAATCATAAAAACAAATAAATTTGAGAAAATATTAAAAAATTATTTTGGTTTAAAAGGCTTATTCAATATGGAGGTCATTAATTTTGTAGAAAATGGCTTTTTTCGATATGTAAGCTTGAAAATACACGTAAATTTTAGGTAGATTGTTTGAGAGTAAGTTGAAGGTGAGCATTTACAGGATGATAACATTTACAATTCCCTATTAAAAATGTTTACATGACTACGATATATTAATACCACTTTATAATAGGCCGTTTTATATAAAATCGACGTTAGTATGTTTGTTTTTCTGAGGTATGGACGATATGTTTTAACGATTCGGATTGGTGATGTACAAATAATCATACATATAGGTACAATTTCTTATTAAAAATCCTAACAAGTATATAATATGTATACGATATGGGTTGGTTATGTAGAAGTAAACGTACATTTACACTTTCCAATTAAAAATGTGTAACGCTTAAAGTTTACCGTCTTACGACAGTATACCCTAATGTTAGAGAAATTGTCCCCATTTCCTGCACTAACCCCATGTGCGGCTTTGATTCCCGCAGCTCAGCCTTGTAGGGGATGTGGACATGGGTTTTTGGGGTAAGATGAAATAAGGGACCTAGATTACCGCACAATAATATAAAAATAGATAAGATGGCCTAAGATTTACCATCCAACGATTAAATAATTATGGAAAGTGGGGTCCTCAGACCCAAAACTGGCGGTTCCTACGCATTTCAAAGGGGTGGGTTTTCACCCATGGTTGTTATTTCTTGCTTCTTAGGGTAACATAATTACCTTAAGAAGCACAGACATCAAAAATAACAATAAAAAAACACTAGAGATTAGTTGGTGAAAGAAAGTGGAGGAGGTCCTTAGCAGAAAGAGGGTGTCCCGCCTACGGGCAGGGTTACTTTCGATGCCCTCGCTTCTAGCAAGACTCAGCTTTGCTAGAAGCAACTAAGGTACCTCGCCACGATTTGTAATGTTTAGTAATACCACATCAACACCATACTTACCAAAAAATATATATATAGGTCCAAATTAAAATAACACGCACGCATGCGCACAAAATTATTATTATTACTGACTGTTCTTCGCTAAGCTCTACACAATTCAATTATGTAACTTGAAAAAGCTTAGTATAAAGTTCCGCTAAATAAGCACTATTATTTCATATAGTATATATAGGCACAATATAGCTATAGCATGTTCACAAAAGCTCGCACTTTTCTTTCGGGCTTAGCGCACTCTCGAATCGATAAGATTATTTTTACTCTTATTTAAAGGTATAATCGATTCACTTATTCCAATAAATTTCACTGCTGGTAGCCATTAAAGATTAAAAAATCACAAAAAGTTCTTAGCACGAAATACATTTGTTTTATTGTAATTTAATTTAGAAAAACACTAAAAATAACTAAAAGATAGATACACCAAAAATACAACGTCTTTACAATACCTCAGTTTGAAGTAGACTTCCTCCCTAAACCAAATTTTCTTGCACATTTTATACTAAATTTTTGAAAAAATAATGTACATTCATTAAAAATGTATGAAAGCAAAAATGTACAACAACGTGACATTGGTTTTTGCTTACTCAATGCACGCGCAAAAATTTGCTTATATCCAAAAATATAAATTGATCGAAATGTGCAATTCTAGGTATTTCCAATAGCAAAGCTCATTCTCATGCTATTTACCTCAAAACATATCGATGCAAAAACAAATTGATAGTGTTGCATTATATTACCAGTGTTGCCAATTTAGCGCTTTTGCCGCTAAATCTAGCGGGTTCTGAATTCCCGCAGCGGCAAGAAAAAAATTGTGCCGCTAGTTTTTGTTTTTGGCGGATTTTTTCTATGGCAGCGACTTGTACAGATTTCTTTTATTTAAAAGATATTCCAATTTAAAGCTTTACTTAATAAATTTTCAACATTTATTCTTTATGCTTATAAATGTACTATAAACGTTTTTACTATAAAAATGACTCTTCCATAAGAAGAATATTTACAACTAGTAGTGATTATTCTTCTTATGGAAGAGTCATTTTTATAGTACAAACGTTTATAGTACATTTATGTCCATTTTTGCTGACAAAATTTTTGTTTTTTCTATGTATTCGGTGTTTTTTGCGTTCCTTTTTCATGTATTCGGTGTTTTTTGCGTTCCTACATAGTGTTCATTTTTTGGTTAACAGGTTTATTTTAATTTAACTAGTAAGATCGTAAAACTTTTATATATGTAATTTTTAATAATTAGTGAAGCATATAAACCATTTGTGATAGACTTGTGATCGTAATTATCAAAAATACGCTATATATTTCCAACAGCTAAATCCAACTTCATTGAGTTGAGATTAGAACGGTAATTTTGATTTATTTTTATGTTCTGTGATTATGCTCAATTTAAATTTTATTATAGAATAAATAAATCTGTTACCTGATTATTTAAAGTTAAAGAGTTAAGTTGTAGTTGACTAAATCAATTATTTGAACATTATTAATTATTTAATATTTAAGTTTTGCACAGAATGTAAAATAATTATTAAAGAAACTTACTAAATAATAACATTATGTAATAATAATATTAATATATACTTATGTATTTATATTAATAAACTTCCCTCTGAAAATCATTTGTTTAATTTAATTTTAAATACTCCAATCTATTTCCACCATTGCATATTTTCTTTAATTGTTTTTTGGATTTGTATAACCGGTGTTGACGTTTTTTAAATTAACCAACAAAATGCCTAGCGACATCTAGCGGTTTAATTTAGCGGTTTTTAGAAATTCCCATTTAGCAGTTTTTAGCGGTTTTACAAATAGTTTTAGCGGCATCAATTTTTAAGAGTTGATAATACTCATATTACTATTTAATAATGTATTCTTTGGAGATTATTATTATAGTTCTAATAAATGAAAAATAAATCAATAATCAACTTAAGCTCATATTTTATATTTAATTATGGAATAGATTTATTTTGAAAATTAAGAAGTGGAATAGATCCATTTTGAAATTCTCAATAACGGATTAGAAAGGTTTTGAAAGTAATTTGTAGTACGTTCTCAATATTGTTGGATACATATTAATTAAATTTTTATTTTAATAATTTTTATTTTCAGTCTTATTAAATAAAATATAAAACAAAATAAATATAAAAAACATTTCATAAAAAATAAGTAAATAAAACATTAAAATATTTAAATAATTCAATAAAAATCACATTAAACAATAAGTAAGCAATTCAATTGCCATCACAAATTAAATTAAAAATTAAACTCTAAAGGCCTCTTCTTCTTCGTGACTAGTGCAGATAATGTCATCATTACCTTCTATGTTAAAGGTGATTATTATCCACTATGTTTTTATAATAGTGTAGGGCCTCAATTAATCGCCATTCGATTCCAAAATGCTTCTGCAGTAATTTGTCTACGTCTTTTATTCTTGCTTCCTTTACTTTGATCCCATTATTCAGTCTTATTAGTTCCATTGTCGAAAGATTTTCTCCGCGTTCAACATTTGATTTTGAAGATCCAATATCTGATTTATAAAACGTCTCACCTCGTATTTGAATAGCCGTCCTGTTTGTATTTTTTGTAAGTATAAATCGCTTACACTGGTTGAATTTGAAGTGCCAACTAGATGGTGGTCTTACAACTTTTGCAACTTTGGCCTTAAAATCGAGAACAGGACATACATCGCTGCCAAGGTTTATTGTTGTTCCATGTTCCTTGTAAATATCGAGATAATCATTGACACCTACAATAGTTTCCCTAAGTTTGACCTTTTTCTAGATTTGAGCAAAAACTCGATCAGGTGGAATGTATGGATGACCTGGTACTGAAAAAACCAATTGAACTGTATATACATTGTGTGGCGCACATTTAAGTAACCAGTATTCACACATTCCAACCATGATTGAGTTTTTGTTTTGTCCCCCGCATCCATCAGTCACTAAGCGCACGGTCCTCACATTTTCCAAGTTTAAATTACACAGCCGGTGGTAAACAGCTGAAGCTATTTCGTTCGAACCCTTTGGTCGCATACCCTCGGTCCAATAGTACAGGAACACGTTGTTTTGTGTTAAAGATGAATATCCGTTGCCTACTACCATTCCAAACAAATATAGGTACAGTTGCCGACTAAAGTAGGCAGCTTGATCAGCTACTTTAGGTAGCGCCATATTTTTTTGACAATCAAAACTAATAGTAATTAAACCGTCCTTCTCCTCGTTTAGTAACTCGAAGAAAGCTTTACTCCTAAGCTTGTGAATCCGTAACTTTACCATAAGGTCCTGCTTTTCCTGAAGAGTCTTCCCAATTTTTAATTGTTCCTTGAATTGAATGCAGGTAGAGCACATATCGGTGGACGGAGTTTTGAATCCCAAATTAAACTTAGTGTTGAAAATCATTCTAAAATAACTGGATTTTATTTCCGCATCAAGGTATTCCAACTTAAATTGTCTCCACATTTTGTTGATAGATAAATCAGCAGGTAAATACTGTCGTTTCGAAATTATGCTACGACAGTAGTGGATCTCAATTATACGGTATTTTTTTATGTATTCGGTAACTGCCAATTGTTTTCCTTCATAAGTACCGGCTTTTCTATTACCTCCTCGTTTTTCCGTTGGAATACCACCCGAATTAAAATATTGCTTACAAACATTATGTATCCGACTTTTTGTCACTCCCAGTAAATTTATAAACGCAGTTTGACAGACTTTTAATAACGTTTTGGAGCGAGTCAGTATATAGTATTCAACAGAAAATGCCTTTCGTGAACCTTGTTTCACAAATGTTAGACAAATCTAAAGCGTCACACATTTTTATTTTATTGCATTTGAAAGAACTGCGTTCGCTATGCTTACATTTTGGCACATCTGGTAATGATTTTCGTTTGTATCTAAAAATAAGTATAATTAATTGTAACCTGAGCTTTAACAATAAAATAATATGTTTATAAAGTGTAAAACATCATCACTTACCTTTCAATTTTTGCCAACGATCTTTTTCTATCCCGAATATTAATCTTCCTTTTTCGTGGGTGATCAGCAACTTGAGCTGATTCTACCAAGTCCATTATATACAAAACTATAATATAGTTAAGTTTAATTGATATTATATATTTTGATAAAGTAATTAGCTTTACTTACAAAACAACGCAAAAATTCTTAATACACCAACCACTTTCGAACGATAATCACAAGCAACTGATTTTTTCATTTAATAATTTTGACATAACAGAAATTTCGCGCCAAATTTTGGAATAGACGTGTTTTGATTTTTAACTAAATATATTACAACGGAATAGATCTGTTTTGATTGGAATAGTTTGATTTTAACAGTAAAATTGTGATAGAGCTGTTTTGAAACTGAGTTCATATTTCTTGCTCAATTTGCACAGGAACAGATTAACTTTGTAAAATTTGCGCTCTAGTAGTCAATCGGGTTCAACAAAAGGAACCTTAGTAATCTGAGTAACATAAACAAACAATAACAATGCGAAATACGGCATGGTAATTTCTTTTGGTAGAATTTGAGGTATCACCTCGAAGGTTATTCCGAATGTTAAAATTGGATGTCGAAATTTAGGTTGATGACGGAACTGAATAAAATTCCGTTACAAATGTTTATATGTATACGATATCTAATATTAATATTATACATTTTTTGACATTTATGATACATAATAAATACGTAATAAAGTACGTGAATCTTTTGGTAAGAAATTGGATCCACGCAATTTTAAAATCCTAAGTAAATCGTTTAAAGCTCGATGTGTGATTCGATGAGCTAGCTAATGCCCAGTTTTTTAAATAAACCAAAATAAATTATCGAAAGTTTGCTTTCAATTTCTTCTTCTTCATCGGGATCAGACATTTCATTCGCATAATCGTAGTCATTCTCGGGTTCCGTGGCATCTTTTGTAGTTTGATCTAAATAACTAGGAATGTTGAACTCGTTTTGCGTGGAAGTGGAAGTAATGGAAATATTTAAATCACTACAAACTACAGTTTTATGAGCATTTTCCACAATAGTAAAATTATTTTGGAAACGTTGTTTTTCAGAAAATATTATGAAATTGTTATTTTTCAAATTTGTTAGTCTTTTCACATTTCTATAATATGACGATGTGCAATGAAAAGGTTTAGGGTTTCTCTTCATTTTGTTATTTTTTTCATAAAGTAAAATAATTATTTTTATTTCACTATAGAGATAAATTATAAACAACTTTTTGACATAAGAAAACTGTATGAATTCCGTGGCAGTGCCACATTGATAATGTAAATATTCAGTAAATCTACGAGGTAGCTATATAAACTCTCATTAAAATTACATACGTAACTGACATGTTACGGTATAGATCCATTTACAAAGTAAATGTTCAGTAAATCTACAAGGTAGCTATAATCTCTTGTCGACTCTACAAATCGTAAATATTTTGAAACTGTAATCATACAAAGACATAGTATATAAACAAAAAAGTTACAGGCGTAGCTAGAAGTTTACCTCTACAGTGTAACTTTACAGAACGCATTCTGAAATTACCTTTTTTAGAAGCATACATACAGCTACAAATTTTCGCTACAATAAATGCTCTATAAATTATACAACAAAAATTTGTGACTATGATATATACAAAATGTTACTTGGGCATGCTATCTTCCATGTCATGGTGTGATGCAACGCGTGGTATCCGACGCATCGCATAAAACATCAACCGCCACATCACTCAACCAAAAGCTTCGCTGTGGCCCCAGGCTTCAGCAAAATGTCTTCCGAGATACTAACCCGCTTTCGCAAGCATACATTCGTTTTCATTTCAGACATTAAGCAGATGTATCGGCAGATCCTGATGGCGCCCGAACACAGGGATTATCAGCGGAGCACCAGAGATGATGTACTTTTCGCCAAACTCATGCACACCATCGTTCATTCACTCGACGTGCCACAAGTTCAAATCTATGCGTGGACCGATTCGCAAGTGGTACTAGGATGGCTACGCAGCTCGCCTCATCGCTGGAAGACTTTTGTAGCAAATCGTGTCTCGCAAATCTTAGACTACACCCTACCAACCGATTGGAACTTTGTTGACACGAAGAAGAACTCTGCAGATTACGCATCTCGTAGTGTCGATCCTACATTGTTACACTGCCGTCCGTTGTGATGGACAGGTCCGGCGTAGTTACGCGAAGATCAAGGTCGAACATCAGCGCACGACGCATAAACTCAATGGTCGTAACGAATGCAGAAACCGTGACGTCGCGCAACGAACTACTTCATCTACCCGCTCGATACTCATCACTTGGGGAATTACTTCGTGTCATGGCTTACTGCAGACGTTTCATCCAACTCCGTCATCTCAACACACAAACACATTTGAGAAACTTCATCACCGAGCCCGAGCTCCATTGGGCACTCGAATTCTGGATCAGGCTAATTTCTGGGCTAACTTCTTAGGCTTCTTCTTTTGATATATTGATAGAAACATTGGCACATGATAAATGGAAAATATTCACACATGACACAAGCAATACACTTTATATGCTCTTAGAGCTCCTTGCAGTTTTTTGAGAAAATTTAGCACATTGCATTATTATAATAAAATGCTTAAACAAACACAAAATGCTTAGTTTCTTAACCGTAAACTTTTTGATAGAACAAAGGTAAAATAAATATTTCTTGCATAATTTTTTTATTTTTTTATGCGAATATTGAATGTAGGTCCGTACAGTTAAAAGTTAAAAAAGAATTATAAAAACTTTTCTTCACCAAAATTCCGCATCTCTGCAGTCTAAACGGATTGACTATTCAGGGGGCCTATTATGGATTTTTTTTTCGCTTTCGTAAAATTCGATCCCGCGCAAAAAATTAGTATTATAAAATTTTTGTGCTTTCGTAAAATTTGAAAATCGTAAAATTCGCCCTATTATGAACCTAAAAAAAATTGGAGTCGAAGTTTACGAAAAACAAATGTCAAAATTCGACTGATCTATAGGAATATCGTATTTACAAAAACAATAATGTATGCTTATTATTTTTTTATTAAAATAAAATACTTTATTTACTTTTTAAAATGTAAGTTACTCAATTATTTTATAAAAATTGACTGTTTAATTTATTACAATTAATTTGAAGCTTTATTATTTAGCTAAAACTAACAAAAAAACATGCTCCATGGTCTTAAATTTTACGACCAAAAAAAAACTTTCATATTAGGAATATTCTCGGCGGATTTTTGATTTCGTCCCCACAGAATAAAACTTCATACTGAAACTTTTTCCGTCTCGCATTTGGAGATCCTTACGGTATAAAAATGTATACCGGAAGGAGCAGCCGAATTGGGACCTTTTTACATTTTTGTTGAAAAATGTATTATTTACAAAAACCGACAAAGAATTGAAAGATTTAAATAAATTAAAAATTAAATTTTCGAACAATTTTCGATCAGTTGATCTTGTGGGTTTTCTGAAATTTGAAGGGATAATTTTTTTTATGGTAAGGTAAGGTAAGTTGTACTTTTCGGTTTAGAAATGAATTATGTGGTGTATTCAAAACTGATTTACATTCGTCGTCTAAGTAGGTCGCGTGCTGGAGACAACACATACACCTTTCATTTTTTAAAATTACGAATGAGGTTATTCAAACTTTAAAGGTGAAGTATGAACACACATTCTGCGGTCAATATAAAGTGAGACCTAAATCATGTTACAAATATAAAGTTGGAATAATAATAAAAAATGTTATGAGTAAGAGGTCTACTAATTTTTGTTTTATTTATGACATTAAGTATGAAATATAACCTCGTTTAAAGGTCGGCCATTGTTTTGCTTGGTGGTACGTATTCCGAGGGGTCTTATTTCCGATGACTTTGTCGCATAATTTTGGCTGAATTTGCTGGATGGCGTTCGTTAGGTTAACCTTGAGAGCATCAATTGTTTGTGGTTTACTCGCATAGACCTGCGATTTTAAATATCCCTAAAGGGAGATGTCTAAAGGCGTCTTAAGATCCTGGTGGCCACTTCACGTCATCAGAATCCATATCACCTAAGTTAGACCACAAAAAGTTGTTTCTCATCGACCGTTATGGCAATTGCAGTCGTCGACCGTTATGGCATTTCCAAGGACCAACGATTTCGCAAGATCAAATCGTGACTTGCTCGGGAAGCATTTGGTGCTGGTGATCTCGTGTGAATTTTTATCGCCCAAAATACGACAATTTTTTTCGTCACTTGCAAAAATTATTTTGGCGAAATTTGGGTCAATTTTCAATTCTCCAGAGCCCAATCAGTGTACACACGGCATTGTCTATAAGCATTAAAATGAGTAGGTACAGACCCAAGTCCCGCCGTAAAATGCTGAAGTGACGGAAAGGTCAAGTTCTTATATGAACGACGAGAAATTGACTGTTGTTTTCAGCAGACCTTGCATTTCAGTGACGTACGAATGTTGGCTGATTATTTATCGAACAGGTTGACTAGAATATGGCCACCAAACGTCGAATAGTCGACTCGTAATGCACGGAATGTTTCTCGGATGGAGAAATGATTTTCAAAATAAAATTTCATGATTTGCACACGATGTTCAACGGTATAACCTTACATGGTATAATTTTCCACACTACTTAATAGTTCACAACAAATTTGATAGGTATTGCTTTAACAACATGGCTGCTACAACCTAACAAATTTCAAACGTCCCTATTGAAAGACACTTTACAGAAATTGCTTGTAATCTGATTGGAAATTAAACAACATGTTAATAATGTTTTTTTAACTCATCATCGTAATCAAACAAATATCTCAAAATTGTAACACGAGACTAATTTCAAATGACATTTGCCATTTCATAAATTTAATAAATTAGGAAAAATTACTTTAATAAATGTATATTTTATAAATTTAGGCACATCAAATTCATGAATAAATAATGAATATTATTATTGCATTAAAACGCGTGTATTTAAATGTGCTGAACTACAATTAAAAGTTATTCACGTGTAGGCGCACACAGGTATTTTTCTATTTATCTATTACTGTATTTGGTTTGTGTGAACATTCCTCGCATTAAATTTTAATTCCAAAATGTACATTGGGAAAAACATATTGTTGTGTTGTATATGTGTTGGCTGTGATTTGATTGTTAAATTTATTTATGGTTCATATATATTTGAATGAACGCAAGGAAAATGTCACTTCATCATGTTTTTTCATCATGCACTTCATATTGTCCTAAATTTGTATGGTTTAAATTTTATACTTTAGCATTTCTACAGAATATTCGCTAAACATACAACATAAAAAATAACTTTGGTTTGAGTGTTGAAGTTCATACACAAAAAGGCTTACATTAACATAAAAAGTTTTGACAAAATATTTCATTATGACTTCGGATTAGCTAACTAAATTGGACTAACCAATTATGAGTTACGCTAATTAAAAAGTTTATTTTTGAATTTCAATATACCAAATCGTAAACGAACATAAAATAATTTTTAGTATGACATGTTCAAATTCAACATAAATTCCTTCTGTGCTGTTTGATTTTAAAACATGCATATAATATAAGTAAATATTTTAATTACTATGTAAATCTCATGTAACACTGTGCTGTATGGTTTTCTTTTGTTCCGGATTAATTTACATAAATATTGAAATAACATGTTATTTCTTTATTTGTTGGAGAATGTGCTATATGTGTTTCCATTTAGTTCATAAATCTAAATGACATAGATTTATGTTCACTTCCAATTTATTTATTTTACTTTACAATTAAAACAAAAAAATAATAATTTATTCTTATGAATTTTTTACAGTACTGAGATGTGGCAGTTGGTTTTTCCGTATTTCAGATTTGAAATTTGGTTCTGTTTAATTCTGTTTTTATCAAAAATAAAAAATCACATTTTCCATAAAATCGTCAAACCAAAATAGAACACATGGCAATTTACTTATTTTGTATAGGGACACAATCTTTGCTACTTTATCCATGTTAAAATTTATAATGATCGCCTGATTGTGTGAAAAGTGAAGCTTTCCAATGGGTGTCCAGCTTTCAAATCGTTATGAGAGTTTAGAAATTGATTGTTGTGAAAATCATAAAAATTGGACAGAAGGGCAATGGTCCTAATTTTTGTTTACTGGTGATGCAAAATTCGGATTTCACAAAAAACAACATCAAATCATTATACAATCCTGAAATTTGATACACTTGTTCCAGTGATGTGAAGTGAAAATCCGGAAGACTGTCAAAATTCCGCAGCTGCTATTACCACTTCATTCACGGTTGTGAAGTTTGTCCCAAAAAAAATCCCGTTTACATATACAAATCCAACAAGAAATTTTTAATGCAAAACATGATTAGTAAATTACACTGTTGAACTAAAATTTTGGTGAAATAACTATATTATAATAGAAAGAGATGGAAATAGGCGCCACATTTTTTTCATATTCGATTTATTTTGCAAAGATGGTAGCAAGAGAAAAAGTAAAAAATAATGTTGAGAAAACAAAATAACACAGTCATTTAATTGAGTTCAATAAATTAATTTAAATCTATATACAATTTAAACATTATGTTTAAACTAAACATTATTTACTATATATGTGGATATTTTTAAAAAATTAACTAAAAATGAAACATGAAAAGTAAACAAAATGAATTCTTGTAAGAATACAAATTATAACTCAGAAAAGGAGCTGATGTGTGTGGATTTCATTGATAAAAATATTTTTGAAAATAAATCGTAGTCTGTCGAAAAATTCGACTTAGATGAAATAATAGCCTTAGTGCAACAGTCAAGCTCCCTTTCCAAACGGTCATATTGTTTTCGATCTCGTAATACAAATTGATCTTTATGGTTTGAGCATTTTACTTTAGATAAATTCCGGATATCATAGAGTTTGTCGGAAAATTCCATTATGTCCAAATGTTGGCTTTAGGTTAACACAATCAAATAAAACAAGAGCCATTTCCATATCTAGGGGATATGTATCATTTTTTGTTCTCACAAATCTAATCGATCTTATTGGTTTGAGTAGTTTTAATTTAGATAAGTGCTGGATATCGCAGAGTTTGTCGGAAAATTTCACTTTGTTCAAATGTCAGCTTTAGGTTGACACAATCAAATAAATCAAGAGCCATTTCCATATCTAGGGGATAGGTATCATGTTAGATTTGCGTCGATTAGCTTTGCGAGAGCGAAAAATGATATCTATCCCCTAAATATGGGAATGGCTCTTGATTTATTTGATTCTGTCAACCTGAAGCTGACATTTTTACATAGTGGATTTTTCCGACAAAGTTTACGATATCTAGTATTTAACTGATAAAATCGACTTGATTTAACAGAACTAAAAAT
This sequence comes from Nephrotoma flavescens, assembly GCA_932526605.1. Classification (NCBI taxonomy): domain Eukaryota; kingdom Metazoa; phylum Arthropoda; class Insecta; order Diptera; family Tipulidae; genus Nephrotoma; species Nephrotoma flavescens. The sequence continues at coordinate 194,255,625 of OW052220.1, forward strand.
TATATTTGGCAACTAGGTTCATTTCATTGTGTTAGTTTTTAGGCATTTTCGGACAAACTCCACAATTTTAGTAAGATATAGCAACTAAAACTGCTCATACCTAACGAACTGACTTAATTTACCAGAACAAATTTCAGAAGTATCCCGTTTTTTGGAAATGTCCTTTACCTCACTTGATTGTCTTCTCTGTATCGATATCCTCTTATCGTGTAATTTCCACATAGTGGTTTTGTACAAAAATGTTGTATACCCTGCATTTATATATATTAGAAATATTAACTTCTGTGAATTTGTAAGTAAATGAGGAAAAATGGTAATGATTTTCCGGGATATTATGAAGAATGTAAAATAATTTTTTTAAGTGTATTTTCTAGTTTTCACTCAAAATTCTTATAAGATTCTTTTTTACAGTGTATTTACTAATAGATGTTTATTTTTGTTATTTGGGACATACTTCACTGCCACCTTCATTCGACGAAAATTGTTTCCCACGCATGATTTTTTTAGATGTGAGAACAGCTGGAAGTCAGAGGGAGCTAAACCTGGAGATGGATGTTGCAACAATTCGTACTTTAATTCACTGATTCTCGCGATGGTTTTGAGCTGTGTGAGAGAGTGCGTTGTCTTGATGAAAAATTATTTTTTTCTTCTGTAAACCAGATCGTTTTTCACGAATTTTTACATCCACCTGGTATTCTGATTACTTCCAATATCCAGTATATCCGGTTTCTAAAAATAACATCGTCATTTTTAATATGTGTGTGGTACTAACAGATTTCGAAGATGCTAAATAAGCGTTTGAAAATTATTCTTGGTACTAGATATGAGCACCACTTTACCGTACTATTTCGAATAGTTAATAAATTTTAATGACGTCACGTGCGAGAAGGTAACACAAAGTATATTTTCGTTATACGCAAATTTGTTAATTTCCTTTTTGAGTAGAATGAACATTTTATTTTATTGCACGCGGATATAATTTGAAATAAATTTTTTTTTTATTGTTGCACATTGAAAATGGAAAAGGGTATCAATCAGTTGCCGTTCATCCCAGTTTTATGTTTCATTAAAATTAATGAATAACATTGAAATATTGCCTCACCCATTACTATTGGAACTTAATATACGAACAAATCTTTCCAAGGTGTCTGGAAGATTTTGTATTAATTTTTTGCGTACATGATATTACGGTATGGACGAAAAGTATTTATTTAGGAGCATTGATCTGAAACGTAAGGGAAAACGAGGTTTTTTTGCCAATAAAAAATTGGGATGAAACCTCATACGTAGTCTTTTTCTACGAATTGTTAAATCCCAGTGAATTTTCGTCTTCTTCCGTTCGAGCTTTTTCGTTTTGCCGGAAATGATAAGTTTTGATCATTTCATTTAAATTCGGCATTCCGTGTACCGGAAGTTGAGCTTTTTGAATTTTCACAGTAAAATTGGGATGGAATAAAAATCCTGAGATAAGAGTGATGCCTTTAATGAACATTTAAAATTTTCCTGGGATAAAAATCCGAAAAAATTTCAAATACTTCATATGTCTTTGATCATCCACTAACAGGCTTTTTTTAGTTTCAATTAAAACTCGTAACACATCCTTATTGAGATTAATCATTTGATCCAGTATCATTGTTAACATTTTTGCATAAAATTATTATAAAGTACAACTTGTTGGAGCTAGAAGTTAAGAATTTCTGTGATTAATTCAATAAAAAAAAGTTTTAAAAAAAATTCGACATTTAGTTCAAAAGTTCTACGGGACCATCAGAACTCACTTTCCATATGCAAGTATGAAACCGATTGAAAGAATGGTGAGGAAATTTTTAAAGAGAGTCACATTGAACCAGGAGGCGGACGCACCTGAATCCAGCATTTATATAATTATGTATTCTTGCTTAAACTCATTCCCGTGGAAAAATAAAACATAAACAAATTTTAGAAAAAAATATGTACCATAACTGTAACCATCGGATCAGGTTACATTACTAGAAATTTCACCAAAATTTCTCAATCATATAAATTTAATTAAAAATTGCCTATATAGTTATATCCAGCCAGCATAGTCAAATTTCCGACATTGCATCAAAATATGTTAACTCCAATAAAATAGTTCTTACGAAATTTTAAGCATTATTTAAGAAATGCATCCGGCGCCACCATTGGATTAGAAGTCTTGTATGGTCAAATCCCAAATTCGCTACATTGAGTTTCTTGACTTTCTTCTGGGGAATAAGGGAAAAAATAAAACACACATTCACGTATCATATGATTTGAGTCCTATCTTCGACAGTTCTATATAAGATGCATTATTAAAGTTGTTTTAGTAAAAAGTATACAGAAAACTCAAATCGAACGGACAGATTTTTTTTGTGTGGATGATTGTCGTTTTCCCGCACGCAAATCCTTTAATTTCCTTTTCAAATAGAATTGGAAAATTATTGTAAACGGATGAAATTGGAAATAAATTTTTTTTATTGTTGCACAAAATTAGAACGGATGCCAATCAGTTTTCATTCAGCCAAGTTATATAGATTTGAATTTTATAAATATAAAATGAAATTTTGTGTTACCTGTACGGGAGATAGACAATTTATTCTAACGTAACTAAACACAAACTTTTAACATTATGTTTTTTTGTAATTTTGTCCAGTTTAAAAAAAATGTAATTATTATATTAAACTACAGATTGCTGTCTGATATTTTCGTCGACAGTTTAAAGTGGAAATAAAGGCATAATGCGTTGAAAGTAGAATTTATTAGCTCTTTCGCGCTATATGACAGAATCACAACCCAGTACCAAAATGACTTTAAAACCTGAACTCAGTTAAGTGTGGTAAAATTGTATAGAAAAATTTATAACACTTTGAAGCCAACATTTTTCCTAACAATCACAAGGTACTAATATTTTTTTTTTTGTAAATTAATACGCCTGCCCTTTAAGCATGTTTTATTTTAAATGAGAAGTTTAAAAACGGGGTAAACACCAATTAAAAAGTTTTGGGTTAATTGGTTTTATTATCTTTCAATTCTCTCAATCAAATTTTCAAGAAAAATTTTGCGCAGATTAACAAGGCGTTTAGTGTTATACATTTTAAAGCTTTCATTTCTCTAAATTAAGATTTATTATTAACATTAGGATCCAGTAATTTATAAAAAGTGTTTCTTAATCATTCAAGTGTTTAAAAAGAATTATTATATTATCCTGAAAAACTCAACATAAAGGAATAGAAATTAGGAACTTCAATTTGGAATTTAGGTAAAATACAACTGTGGTGATTATTATTTACCACCAATTTATTTATTTTTGTTTAGATTCGAAATCTCCTTAATGTCAATATCACAAATAATCACGAAATTCCAAAAAAGTAATGAGGAATAAACGACTACTAACTCAGACAATGAGATTATTTGGGAAGGGCAATAAACTGAAACCGATAATAAAATTCAATAAAACTTTAATTACATTCATGGAATTAATCATTCATTATCCGAAATGAAAATATAATTATGAAACCTCATTTAAGGCGGCCTATTACCCTTGATGAAATATCGTGCCAGACTACTATAATAAAATAAGGCCAAATATTATCCCAAATATCTTCTTAGAATTAAACCTCAATACTTTATTATCCCAATTGATGGCAGCAATATCCCTTAATAATATAATTTTTAAATTTTAAAGGAATTATTGAACAAAAAGGTCGATATGCTTCAATTCTGCGCGAACTATGAACCAGGAGTGAAAAATATGACACTTATTAAATAGTGCCATCTAGATTTAAGCATTAGAAGTAGTTTCATTGCAGATTAACCTGGCAATTAACCGAATAGTTTAACCTTTATGTGATTGAATAAATAAACACTTTACGCAGACTGGAATGGGTTTAATTGAACCCAAATTAAAATTAACAGAGAATTTTACTATATCTTTATTTATAAACTTGTTTTACATAGAGAACAAAAATTATATTTCTCCACAAGCAAATCGACACGAAGAAAAGAATAGAATTAAAAGTTTGGCCCAATTTAAACGGATTATTATTCAAAATTAAACAAGCATTCATAATTGGTACAATATTCTATGATTTGGAACACAAATATTTTTTTGGATTTGTAAGGGGAAAAAATGGCTAAGGGCCCCCCCCCCCCCCCTTGACAGATTTGTAAAAATAAATCGAAATTTTTTTCTATCGGAATTAGACGGCATATAGTTTCAAATATTCAGATGGTCAAATTGATAAGGAAATTATATACAAATTATGTATGGGAGGTGTGATATTTCCTATTTTGTATGGAGAGTATGCAAAATTTCACCAGGCGATTATATTAAACCTTCAATCGTTGATTACAGGAAAGCTGGACGATGTTTCGACCAAATTTATACAGATTATTTTTCAAAATTAACTAACCTTTCATAATTGATTGATTGGTTGGACTGTAGAACGAAGTACTTGTCAAGTGTCCCGGATAATGCCGGGCCTATTCCTACAGCCTGTTTACACATAACAATAGGAAGGATAGGAAAGGTATTTTTTTGGGGGGACGGAACGACCCGGTTTCAGACACCTAGCGATCGTACAGCACACCATAATTCTAATCTACTTCTTATCTACTAGAGGTAGGAATAAAGCTTAATAGGTTTAATTGATAATAATGGTATTGGTCTTCGACAATTGCTTCTTTAAATCAACATAATTCTACATTAATACTTTTCGGCTTCCGAAACAAAAATTGATTGATAATCGGCCCGGTTACAGACATCTGCAATGATAACACAATTCTAGTCTACAAAATCAGGAATTAATATTTCACAAGCATCTGTTGATTTCAAACTATTAATGTTATTCAATGCAAAATTAACAACCAGTGGCACTATTTTGGTAATTCCCTGGGAATAGGGAATTGGGGAAAGATTTTATATGTAGTTTCTATTTTAGAATTTTTTTTCTGGCATACTGAGGTAAAAATCTAGTGGTAATTTTTTTGAAAACAATAAAATTGGGAATAATTTTCCCTGTCAATCTAGATATGGAAAAATTGTTCCCAATTTATAAATATTTACATCAAACTTTTCTCCTTAGTAGGCCGAAAAAAAAAATATTTGAACTAAAATTACATAAACTCGTAAAATCTTTCCCCAATTCCCTATTCCCAGGGAATTACCAGAATAGTGCCACAGTGGCACTATTCTGCTTTTCCCTGGGAATTGGGAAAATATTTTCATAGCATTTTTGTCTAAATTATATTGTTCTGGCCTACTGTTGGAATTAGTTCGGTGTAAATATTTTTGAATCAAAGGTATATGGAAAAAAAATTTCCGTATAAAAATTCCCAATCAACTTTGTTGAAGAGAATAGTGCCACAGATTGGATATTTCAAATAAATTTAGCTTATTTCGCAAACATTTCAAATGCTTTACTAATTTGGTTACGAAAAATGAAAGTCGGTGTACGAAGCTGTATTTGGACGAAATTTTGAGACTCGGCTATAATGAATGGAATCAGGCCGTTTCCTAACGGATAGTTCTCAAATTTAGTTTGTAGAGCTGGGCTAGGATTCTAATAAACTAAGAATCAATCAACTTGTATCGGAATTTTAACGTGTCGTTTTGATGAAGTTCTACAATTTGACCATTTTGAATGGAACTTGGCCATATCCGCATTCCAACTATTGCCAAATCACGTATGCAGAACTTGAGGACTCAGATTTGAGGCCGCCACCAGATTACAATCTGTGAAGAAAATGAATACAACTATGACCCCCTGTCGAAGTGCAGAACTGATGGGCCGAACCATCTTACATGCCAGGACTATAGGAATGGAGCTATGCAATGTGCAGATGCTTACGAAAACCTATAGCCGTACGTCCTCGATTTGGCAGGTGACTGCGTAAGGTAAGGACGTGAAAAACGAACTGCGAAACAGATTGCAAAGATTAAATAATAATAAAAAAAAATTATTTTAATAATTAAGGTAAATGACGCGATTTTTACCTTTACCTCGGTGCCGGTTTATAAATTTTGAAAAGGTGGAAACCTTAATTGGGATGAATTATTGAAATCAAATGAGACAATCTCAGTGGTAATAATTCAACTCTGAGCAAAATGGATAGTTTAAAGAAAATTTGGTGTATTTGTTGAGGACAGTAAGAAAAACTAATCAGCGCTCCCCATCGAGGGGTGAGGACAATTTATAGAATTTTGTATTCTGACCAAATATATCAAGAATTCAAGGGCAAGTTAAGATATCCCTAGACATCCAAATACAACCTTAGTTATATGGAGTGTTAGTCGGAGACCATGTCATTTTTACTGTTTGATTGGAATGTGAGACCAATCCTAAGTAAGTTTCCCGGTTGATGCCGGACCCATCCACACGCTCTTTTACATATAATAAGATGGAGAGACAAGAAAGGTGAACTATTATTATTGGTAATTGACCCAGTTTCAGACACCTAAGTAGTCAATAGTTAGTCAATTGTTAGTTGAAATGTAATGTAGCACAAGTGAACACAATTATTTAATATATTAGAATCCTAAAAATATATTAAATTATCCGAAATATAAATTATACTATTTCCAATGGTCGTTTTTACTATTAGGAATACTAATAAAAAGTGATAAATATTGAAGTGTTAAATAACAAAATTAGAGCAGTTAAATGTAATGATTCATAATAATTAATCCAACCCTGATAAATATTAAATAAAACTAGTTGAATTCAAACTACCAAACAATTAGTAAAATATAATAGTACTCGTCACTGCCGTCATCTGAAAATCCAGCTAAAATCTAAATACAAAGACTTAAGGTGGATTTACATATCCGACGATTTTTCTGCGCCAAACATCACGTAACACATTCAACCAATCAGAAAGAACTTCTTCGCCCAATTTTCGGCACGGCGAAGAGTGAACAAAATTTATCTTTTCGGCGCAACGGCACTGCACACTTAGATAAAGAAATTTTCTTCTGTTTTTTTATTTTTTCTACGATTTGACATTGTGCACAAAATATTGTTTATGTATGTATGTGTGAAAAAAATGCGCCGAAAATTCTTCGAATATGTAAATCATCGATAATACAGCGTACGCCGAATTTTGTGCGGCAAGAAGCTTCGCCGAATTTTGTGCGGCAAGAAGCTTCGCCGAAAAATTGTCGGATATGTAAATCCACCTTAAGACTGTGTCCGAATTGTGTGATAAATACCTTTCAGCACTATAAATTTGTGAAAATACCGAACGCACCCGAATTATCACAGTCGTTAGGTATAATAATTTTTGACAGTTACGTGATAATTTAATCGGAGAAAAAAATTGTCGTATGCACTTGTTCAATGAATTATTATGATTAGAATCTAATTAAAGTGACCGATCTGGAACAATGATGCAATACTCAACAGCAATATTGTACTTTGCTTTATAAAATTAATTCAATAAAAAATTTAAATAAAATGAATAAAATTTTGTTTATGATTTAAATCTTTTTCTATTTATAGTGTAATCATAAATCTTTAAATGACAACTATCACAATTTTTAAATGAAAATTAAATTAAATGGCAGGATTTTTTATTAAAAAAATTATCACACAATTCGGGCAGCAAAATGAGAAAAATTTCACAAAAGTAAAAATTTTTCACGTTAGTGTCAAACATTTTTGCTACAAAATATTGTTTTTTAAATCTTATACCAGGTTTCCATCGTCGATAGCATAATAGAATAATAGTATAATACTATTTTACTATCAAGCACTGCTGGTTTTCCATCGCACGGTTTGAAATAAGCTTATTCGAAATGAGCGTTTGATAAAAAGGATATTATTAGTTTATTTGACACGAATTATGTAATAATAATATATAACGATAATCAGCCAACAAATTGTTTCTCGTTGTGACCCGAAAATATTAAAAATGGTAATGGATAAGCTAGAAAAATTAAATTTATTTTTACACTGTTAAATTTGTAACGTTAAAAATAATATTTGCTACGTATTATAATTTGATAGCTAGTATACTGAAATATTTTAATAAACTATTATACTATCAACTTTGGTTTTCCATCGTAATACTTTAATATTATAATACTATTATACTTGTATACTATGTCGATGGAAACCCGGTATTAGTATGTTGCTTTATAAATATTTCCTTGCGACTGCAACCACTTCAAGTGACAAGTTCTATCTCGTGAAATTTTGAAACAAATAAATAAAAAAAATTTCAAACTAATGCAGCCAACTAAGATTTAAAAAAATTTCATTGAGAGTTTTGCACAAAATTATTTAGTAAATTTTGATTTTAAAGTGTAGTAACCAGGAAGATTTATTGTTACGTCGCAAGGGAATTGAATTTGTTTTTCAGAAGTAATTTTTAATGAAACCTTAAGAGACAAAAAAGTTATAATAAAGACTAATTTAACATATAGCAAACGTATTTCATAAAACACAAAAAGTTCTTTCATAATTAAATAAATTATTTTCCAAACAACTTTGTCACTCTAGCAACAACTGGTTATTTTTTAACTTAATTGTGAACATTTTGACTCTATAATTAGCAACACAACTATAAAGTTAAAACACAAAAAAAAAAAAAAAACATAATATATCGTAATTTTCTAACTGTTCCATTTTGTAAGACAGTTCCATTTTGTTTATTCAGGTGTAAAAATATACAGAAAAAAGATATTTTTAATCGTTCAAACCATTGGTAAATATTTATTGTCAACATAAATGATATTCTTCTCGAAATGTTATTTCGTCATCGTGCATATGTCAAATAACTTATTTAAGTTGGATTTCAGTTTTTAATGACAATAAATTGGCCAACTGGTCATTAAAAATCGAGTAAAACGACCGGTAAACTAAAGAGTCGACACGTGGGTAAATAATGACCATGAAGTTACAGTGGTTCGGTAATAGTTAGAAAATGTGAAATAAGTTGGCCAATTCGATAAAAATAACTTGATATTGAAGTAAAAGATACCGTCGTTTGGTGGTCGCACCGACCGATAGATAAGAATTTTTAGTTTTACGTTCAAAATGTCTAATTTTACAAGTATCTAGCGGTTACACCGACGTCAGGATTTGGTCATAAAACTATAAAGTTATTTGGTGCTGCTTGCGTGAGACTGGGACTGAGACTGACACTGAGTCTGAGATTCAGACTGAAACTGAGACTGAAACTGGGACTGCAAGTGACCCGGGGTCTTCACTATGCAAAATCGGTGAGATTTTCTATCATGAGACTAAATTTATGAATGTGTATGTAAGTATGTTATATAAATTTTGAAATTCTCAGCAAATTATCAGGAGATTTATAGATTTTTATGTTAAAACAGTATAGCATTGACAATTTTCTTACCTCGTAAAAATTTCATGATAATTTTTTCGTGAAATGGCCTCCTGATAATTTGCTGAGACTATCAAAATTTGTATAACATATTTACACACACATTCATAAATTTAGTCTCATGATAGGAAATCTCAGCGATTTTGCATAGTGAAGAAAGACCCCGGGTAAGGAAATTTTCAATACTATACTGTTTTAACATAAAAATCTATAAATTGGTGAACAATATTTACGAATTTTTTGACATTTGAAGAAATTATTATGAGACTAAAATGCCCAATTATAATATTTATTTGATAATTATTTATCACTACATTGAAAAAACATACACATACATACATAAAATATCATGAGAGAACGTCTCAGCGATTTTTCATAGTGACCCATGTGGAACATAGACTGATACTGAGACTGAAATTGAGACTGGAGCAGGCTGGGACACACTGCGACGGAAAGTGAGGCTGAGACGGAGAAGGAAGTAGAAAGAATCAAACAAATATTGAAATTTGTTTTTTTTTTGTTTTTCTCATATTACTGTAAAATTTACAATTATGATTTTTCCATTTCCATTATACTTTTCGAAAATTGGGTTTTATGCTCGTTCGAATAGAAATACGGAGGAAATACATATGTATTTCATTTTACATAGAATTTTAGCATACTACAAATGTGTTCCGAGATATGTATTGAAACGATTGATGAAATAAGCTAAATGTGAAGGAAATATTATTTTTTGGTTCATTTTTTAGTGTATAACCAAAGAATATATACAACAAGAAAGATATTTTGTTCGACAGAAATATACCAACAAAAAATCGTTTGTGATTTTCTGATTTTTTGTTTGTATCTTTCGAAGAGCGAGATGGTCCTATAATCATACATTTGTCGTTCTAACATTCGTTTTATAAACACAACTTCGGCGATTTCAAAATCAAACGAATCAATATAAAAATCGAAAATATTGGAAAAGGGGAAAATATTGCGAAGCACAACATTTTTAATTATCTGATATCTCGTACGTAATTTTTAATTTGGTAACGCTTTATCCTTCAAAGGCTGAGTTTTGTTCGAATTTATTGGAAATGCAAAATATTACGTATATATTTTTTCCAGCTTTGGTTTGATTACGTACGTAGCTAAACATTTTTAATCAAAATAGCTCATCAAACCGTCAATTTTTTTTGGTTTGGAATATATATTATATACATACATACCGGAATAATTTATTTGGAAATTTTTGTTGATTTTTATGTATGTATTTAGAAAAATTTTGATTTTAGAAGAAATTAAAATGTGATACACATACCTACTAACGAAGTGAAGGAAGTTTATGAATGGAAATATTATTAAATGAAAAACAAAATATCGACTCAAATATAAGTTTACGAAATGGATAGGTATTTGTTCTACAAAAATGAACATATACATATAAACGATTTTTTTTCGATCGTTTCATTGTTCATTTGGAATATTTTTCTTCTGAATTCAAAAACTTTTAATGTAAAGAAAAGTTACAATTGCGTGAAAGTGGAATATCTACAAGTTCACGTTTTATGCCTAACCCAAGCCAATAAACGCAAATAACCGAATCATTTTCATTTTTGTATAAGCTAAATATTTTAAATCTAACTATTTAACGGAGTTGATGACATGCCGTAGAGAAGGATTAGTTAAGAGTTTTTTTGTAATTTTGTGCGTTTTAATAAAAATTTTGAAATTGTTATTTGGTATTTGTTTTAAGTATAAATTATAAATATAATGTAGTATTATAAATATTAATTATATCTCAAATTACTTAAACGTAATAATTCTTATTATGTGACTTTGTATAGATTCATTGGTTTTGACTCGTTCCATGTACCTATCTTGAATGATTCGATAGACAAATATCTCGACATATAAAAATCCTATAAATCACGTTGTTTATAAAATAGGAAAACAAATTGTTGATAACATTGTATACAAGTTACGTAAAAACTTCTTTAATATTCGAAGTGAAACGGTGGGATTAAATATTCATTTTCATGGAATTCGTAAATTTCCTGAAATGAGCGAATAAGGCATCGTTTTTTAGAGCTTCTAATTTTTAACCTATCCAAAAAATATCTCGGACAAATTATGCTAACATAAGCGGCCTATTTAAATCTTACTTTAATCAGAGTTTCTAAAAAGCTCGATAATCACCTCAGATTTATATTTCATGATTTTTAAGAATTTATCGTCGCCAGTTTATATAATTAGAATACAAGATATTGTTATCATGAACCTAATTCTTAGATAACTAGAGAGATCAGGTGGAGGTAATATGCTATTATGATTTGATAAATGGTAGGTATGTATAGCACAATATTAAACGTAGTTCAATCAAAGAAAATATACAACAAGAAAGTGACTAACATTCATTACTTTATTCTATCATCCGGTTTCTTTATTCTTAAAACTATAAGCAAACTAAAAATTAAAGACACTATAGCCTAAATTTTTAATTTAACTAAAATTAGTTTAGTTAATAATAAGAATTCCGACTAAAATGTGATCTTAAAAGGCATTTGCAAAAAATATACTCACCACATGAGTTTTTAGAATACAATATTTCGCTATCATTCTTATAATGCTTAGACAACTAGAGAACGCTGTCATATTGAAGTACAGCTTATCCAATTTGGAGGTTTTGGTAGTTATGTAAAGGGCATTTGGAGTAAGTGTAATTCAATATTAGGACCATATTTAAGAAACGAATTGTACTTAAAAAGTATGCTAGCTCAGGTCTTGCTTGAGCCCTCAAATCAAAATTAGTAAAAGGAAAGGATTAGTTAACGACATGAATGACTAGAAACCTATACAACTACCTAACCAGCTACCTTACTCTTCACACACGGATAATTATAATACATGCTGCATGCCTCGTCTCTTAAATAATAGAAATAAACACATTTGAATCTAATTAGAAAGAATATCGGAAAAAATTATCTTCCGCCAAAGGCATTGAGAGTGAGTTCTTTTTAATTGATAAAATTGCAAGTAGAGTCATTTGCTGCACCAGTCATTACATTCCGTTCGCCCGCCATTTTCCCTGGCCTTTTTTCCTCGGTCATTACCTCTGTGCAATAACCTCCCATTTATTACTCATCTGTCATAAGCCCCTGATCAGTACTTTCTGATCATTACTCATCAGCCATTACCCATCGATTCTTACTCTTTACAAGAATTAGATATTTTTAATCTATTTTGAATATATCACATGATTGATTGTGATTTTTGATAATTTTTACACTATTTGCCGTACGCACTTGGTGCAACACACTTATACGTAATAAACACATTTTATTAAACACTTGTTTTTTATTTCGCAAAAATTAGATTTTGAAAATTTTAAGTAAAAAATTTGTTCAAAAAGATTAAAAAATCACTCGATCGATTTCGACTGGTTAGGTCCATCATCAGGAGTATCTACAGATAGGAGTAGAAGTCGAAAAAGTAATAAGTCGAAATCGATCGAGTGATTTTTAAATTTTTTGAACAAATTTTTTACTTAAAAATTTCAAAATCTAATTTTTGCGAAATAAAAAACAAGTGTTTAATAAAATGTGTTTATTAAGTGTGGTGATTTCTGAATTCAGAGAAGTGATTAGGTATTTAATATGTTGAATGAAACAAAACTCTAACTTGTTTAGAAATATTTGATTTCATCGGAAATCATAAAATTTGTTATGCGAGATGGAAATTATCTGGAGTCTTGTATACAGTTCTGAAATATTGTCAAGTTTTTCGGAAATAAGCACACCACCAAAATATGTATTCCAATTTTGTCCTAAAATGTGTGAAACAAAATGAGTGTAACTGGGTAGATGTAGTAGTAGTATTTGTGTTTGTGTTGTTAGTGACGCGCGTATGTTTGTTTACTTTACTACACATGTATATTACATGTCGTTGTTTTTGTTTATTCTATTATCCATTGTAAACGCTATATTTTTGTTTTGACAGTGTTACTTTTTAAATAATTTATTTCTATTGATTTTATGTCGATTTTTTTATATTTAGTAAATTAATATTTTACTTTTAAAATTTATGAAATTTAAAATAAATACATACTTAAAATTTTTTTATTTTTTTTCTATGTTTTAATCGATCCAATCTGTTCTGGGGCCTGAGCACTCCCAACTCTTTCGCGGTTCGCTTTTCGGCTATAAGTCCGATTTTATCGCCATCTGCACATTGCATAGCTGCATGCAAGCCTGTACTGGCATGGAAGATGGGTCGGCCCATGAGTTTTGCACTCCGACAGGGGGTCATAGTTGTGTTTCATTTCATCACAGATCGTTGATGAAAATTCCCTTTTGCAACCTGCCTCTATCGGGATTCGAACCAGGCACCTCCCGATCCAAACACCAAAGCTTTAACCACTGTGCCGTTTGGTCGGTTTATAAAATTGTATTAAACCATATAAAATTAATTGATGATAAAAAAATATTAAATATAATATATATTAGCATGTTAAATAATGACACTCCACAGCCCGAGAGCAAACGTAATGTGTTGAGAAAAGGAAATAAGCACCACCGTACATCATAAAACTGACACAAATACGAACAAAATACAAATCCAAAGATATAATTGTGTATTATACACTGTGTACGGGATCCGTTCATAACTGCATATTTTAAAATTGCATTTCTCAAAACGCCATATTTAAAAACTGCATAAGGTACAAAATTGCATTTTTCAAAACTGCATATTTCAAAACTGCATAAGGTACGAAACGGCATAAGGTACAAAATTGCATTTTTCAAAACTGTATATTTCAAAACGGCATAAGGGTTAAAAGAGCATTTTTCAAATCGGCATTTTTCTAAACGACATTTTTCAGAATGGCATTTTTTAAAACTGCATTTTTCAAAACGGCATAGGTACAAAACTGCATTTTTCAAAACTGCTCAATCTAGAATGAATCTTTTCATTAATTTCTGGAATATGACCAACAGGTACGGTTATTTATTACACGATGAAATTTGAGATGAATGAAATTTTTGAACATTTGTGAACGATTCTTGGATTAAATTCTAGGATAAAGTCAAATGAAAAGGAACTTGACTATTTCTTAGTCGAGTAAGATTTAATTTCACATGTTTAGGTTTAGTATAGGTATGTTATAAGAAAGGACCTTCATGGAGATTACAAATGAAGATTTAGTATGCATATAATATTCTCCTTCACCTGAATTTTTCTACCTATGTCGTTTCGAAAAACGAAATTTTGAAAAATGCCGTTTTGAAAAATGTCTTTTTAAAAAATGTCGTTTTAAGAAATGCCGTTTTGAAAAATGCAGTTTTGTACCTATGTCGTTTTGAAACATGCAATTTTGAAAAATGCCGTTTTAAAAAATGCCATTTTGTAAAATGTCTTTTTAAAAAATGCAGTTTAGAAAAATGCCGTTTTGAAAAATGCAGTTTAGAAAAATGCCGTTTTGTACATATGTCCTTTCGTACCTTATGCAGTTTAGAAATATGCAGTTTTGAAAAATGCAATTTTGTACCTTATGCCGTTTTGTACCTTATGCAGTTTTGAAATATGCAGTTTTGAGAAATGTCGTTTTAAAAAATGTCATTTTAAAATATGCAATTTGGACCCACTGTGTACGTATACGATTATTTTTTCTTCACTCATTTTAAATGAATAACTCACGAGACAAAATCCAACAACACGGTATTCGAAGAACACGGTTTCGAAGAACACGGATACCCATTTCCTCAAATTACACGTTTTCAAACAACACGATTTTCGTTATTCTCTTTTATTTTGTCTTCTTGTATATCATAAAAAAAATAAAAAATGAAATGTAAGATTTTTTTATTTGCTTTTTGTGTCTCGAACAACACGGTTTTAAAGAATACGGAACGAATTAATCGTGTTCTTGAAGGTTTACCTGTACTGATTTTTTTACATAGTTCTATTTCTGTTTACATAGTTCTATTGGAGTATATTTCCGGTTAAAATCGGAGTATTTTTCCGATAGAAGTCTTTATCGAAAAATAATATTAAAATTATTTCATCTCTGGGATTAGGGATAAATATCTATTAAAAAGAATAAGGATAAAAACTTTATAAAAATGAATTGGTCGCCAGAATAATGGTATATGAGACCTTATTGGAAATACATAAATGCACCGCAAGGGCTATAGCAAACGTTTAAAGTCAGAGTAAGTAAATTTCACCAAAATTTCGCACGATCTGCAAAAGAAGCAGCTATAGAACTGAAAATCAATCTGTTCGAAAAGTATTCAAAGATAATCTTAAACTAAAGTCATTGAAAAAAACGTAAAGTTTGTGAAGTTTCTGAACCCTAAAATTTTTTACATAGAACACTTTATTAGATTCTAGTGAAAAATGCATTTCTAGATTCCAGAATAGAATGCTGCATCGATTCTCAATACCCTTAAATTCTAAACCCCATTCCGGGTCAAAATTAATTTTATCGAAAATATTAGAATAGTAAAATATAAGAAAATACTCTGCAACCATTACTCTAGCATAGTGTAATGAAAATTTAGATCATCTTTTGTCGAGAATGAAAGGCTGCCTAGTTCTGCCGTGTGGACAAGCCTCTCGATTATTTTGTATGTTCATATACATATTGTCTAAGACGCTCCCAGTTTGAAAATTCTTAAATCGCAGCAATTTAGGAATATTACTATCAAAATTTGGGGCAAAGTGCAAATTAAAGTTACCAAACTTTAAGGAGGAGTTAAACAATACACACTTATAGTAGGTTCAACAAGAGCGTGTATGGCATAACTGTACTTAAAACTATAAAAACAAATATGGGCGCCCTTACATCGGTTTTTTTATGGATTCCTCTTGGACGCTCTAAAACAAACATTAATTTAACTGCAACTGTGTAGCGGAGAGCTAATATGAAAAAAATGAGTGGGATTTATAAAAACGATTTGAAGCAGTGTTTTTAAGTGCACATCACCAAGGACCAAAAATGTCCAAAAAGAACCAAAAAATGTTGGTTGCAAGTGCAGCAAAATATATAAAAAAAAAGTTGAAAACATTTGTACAGAAGTGAATTACACATTATTCAATGAATAAAAATGTATACAATTTTCCAGATAGAAAAAGAAAAAAATTCTTTACTTACGCTGGATGCAGCTGTGAAATAATTGGCGAAAAGGAATATTATACCAAAAACAACCTTACGAAATAGAATTATGGAGCATGGCTACGAATATGGAAATACTTTGGTCAAACCACTTGTACCACTTTGCCCACTTGTTGTATAATCTTCCTGACTTGACACAATCGGTGTAATAGGTTTATCATTAAAGGCAATATTCTCCTCCGTAAATGTCTTAGGAAAGACTGATTTTTGTTTAGTATTATAATCATTCATTTTGATTCCCACGAGTAGCGCGAGAAATAACGATCACCCCTGGCCGAGCTCCGCATTACCAGGAGAAGGCTAATTAAAACTGAAGGTCGCCTGGTATTTAGGTTCGCATATTAGTGGTTGGTTAATCCACCAACCATACATCCGTAGGCATCTGCTGTTCCACCATAGATTGGGTTTTTTTAAGGTTTTTTTCTTTAGTACCATACTTTTCCTAGAGATATGCTTTAGTTGCCGGGGATCACCACTTGGAGGTAGCACGTACACTTGCGAATCACTTAAGTAAATTATCTTTTTGACAAGAAAATTTTTCGACTTGGTCGAAATTTATAATTTATACATAAATCGAATAACAATTAGCAATTTTACATTTTTGATGTGTAAACATCTTTACGCGCGCCTACCAAAATTTTTTGTATTAGAGTAAACTTGTAAATGAAACGAACGGAAATGACGTATACCTACTTCGTTTGAAAAAAAAGCAAGAAACTCAACAAAAACAATTTTTACTATACATGGCATGCTTTTATGTATATGTATAATAGTAGGGAAAATGAAAAAATTTATTTAATGAATGAAATAGAAACCATCGACATTTCCATCGATCAGAAAAATCAAAAAAAAATTACGATACGAAATACGAATTACGATTACGAAATTGCATACTCCTACGATTAAAAACACAGTCAACAACTGCTGTATATTGCTTTGTCACGAGTGACGAGTCTCTAGGAGCTGTTCATCACGTCGGCTATCAATGATCATGTCTTCTACTGAATGGGGTTATAATGACATTTCGTTTTTAACATTGAACTGCCAGAGTCTCAGGTCACAGTCACGCAGGTATGCTCAATTCATTTGGTTTTCGAGACCTGGCTGCGCAATGACAAACTTGTTAATATTATTACGTTTGAATGCTGTTTTCAGTTCAATAGAGATGGTCAGTGGGCTGCCGGAGTAGCAATTCCATCAAAAGATCCATAAAATGAGCATAGTGGACACAAATAATTTACCGTACTTTTTCAAAACCAATATTGACGTAACAAATGGACTGGCGAATGGAACTATGGGCTGTCTAAAGTATATCGAATGCATAGGCATCCTAACCAGGACAACGAGAACGATGAAAACGTCGACAGTAAAAAATGTCAAACGACTCTGGATGGATTTCGGTTCAAATTCACAAGTTGGCAAGAAGGTCAGGTGGCTTGAAGCTGGATGGGCGCAGAAAACGAATATCGACCGATGTTTGGTGCCCATTTCTAGAAAAAGCTCAACTATTAATCGAAACAACAATTAATGTTAAGCATAAACAACAATTAATGTAAAGTGTCGTACCTTCATGTGCCACCACAATTCATGCATCACACGGTGGTACCTACAACGAGATAGTCGGTATATACTCTTACGATAAAAGACACAGTTAACAAATTGTGTATATTGCTTTAGCACGAGTAACGAGTCTCGAGGGACTGTTCATCACGTCGGCTATCGATGATCATGTCGTCTACCATGGACGTAAAAATGGGACCTCAATGGGTCTTCTTCAAAATGAGCTATCGCGCCTCACCACAAATCCGCTTTATCCGTTGTAATGGCGAATTTTGTACGAGATAATAATGACGTCTGGTTTTTAACATTGAACTGTCAGAGTCTTAGGTCATACACATCACCTCGACCTAACTGACACAGTCACGCAAGGATGCTCAATTTTCTTGCTTTTCCAGATCTGCGTTCAGTTCAAGAGAGACGGTGAGTGAGCTGCCGGAGTAACAATATATAAAAATTCAAATAGAATACTCATACCATACAGTCACCTCGCATAAAGAAATCATCGTTGGACAAACAACTGGTATGAGCGTAACAACACAACTCATTGATGATATGTATACGGCTGAACTTCAGCTTCTCAATGGGAATAAGATGCTTTCTGTAGTTGTATTAACCTCGCCGAATAAATCTTTCGAAGACATAATGAAGTTCATACATTTCGTCCTTGCCCCATATCCTAAAGAATTTCAAAAATTCTCCAAGGAGACTATCATCTTTTGCCGGTGATTATATGAGCGGAGATTTCAATATTAATGTTGCTGTTCCTCAAGCTGAACCACTTATAAACTTCCTGCGAGACGAATTCGATTTGCACATGAACTCAGATCGAAATATATTTACTACTAGATATGGGACGACCATATTGTGCAGTTTGTCAATGAAAATTTTTAAAGTTAGAGTCTCTCTCTCTCTCTCTCTCTCTGGCACTATATCCCATCAAGGGATTTGGCCGCCTCAAATGAGGTTTCATAATCATATTTTCATTCAGATAATGAGTGATTAGTTCATTGATCCTAAAACCCGCTGTGAAATATTTTCCTTGTCACCACCGGGAATCGAACCCGGGACCTCCGGTAGCTGGAGCAAGCATGCTGACCACTTTGCCACCGGGGCGGCAAGTTAGAGTCGACAGTATATAATATATCTTATTTTAGCTACCAAAATCCAATTGCTTCGATTATACCGAAAGAGTGATAGACCAATTTAACGATAATAAACAAATGAAAAACTCTGGTTAGTAAAATTGCATTCCTTCTTCCTTCAAAGTAAACTGTACCCACGTACTATACACACACACCATGTTTACACATCTCCTTGAGAGTACTAATGGACTCACTCATTTTTTTTATTAAAACGCGTATAATTCTTAACTATTCCTTCTACACAGCATGTCATCAACTTCGTTAAATAGTTAGATTTAAAATATTTAGCTTATACAAAAATGAAAATGATTCGGTTATTTGCGTTTATTGGCTTGGGTTAGGCATAAAACGTGAACTTGTAGATATTCCGCTTTCACGCAATTGTAAATTTTCTTTAGATTAAAAATTTTTGAATTGAAAAGAAAAATATTCCAAATGAACAATGAAACGATCGAAAAAAAAAATCGTTTATTATTATATGTTCATTTTTGTATAACAAATACCTATCCATTTCATATATTTTTATTCGAAATTTACTTCACAAGCAACTCTGTGAATATGTTTGTCACATTTATATTTTTTCTAAAATCAAAATTTTTCCTAAACTCCATACATTCAGAGATTTCTCTGATTTCTTGACAAACATTTTCAAATTAAACATTATACATATTACAATATACATATATAAAATGTATATCAGAACAAAAAAAAAATAAAAAATTTGGTTGGTTTCGTGTGCTATTTTGATTGAAAATGTGTAGCTACGTACGTAATCAAACCAAAGCTGGAAAAAATATATACGTAATATTTTGCATTTCCAATAAATTCGAACGAAACACAGCCTTTGAAGGATAAAGCGTTACTAAATTAAAAATTACGTACGAGATATCAGATAATTAAAAATGTTGTGCTTCGCAATATTTTCGCCTTTTCGAATATTTTCGATTTTTATATTGATTCGTTTGATTTTGAAATCGCGGAAGTTGTGTTTATAAAACGAATGTTAGAACGACAAATGTATGATTATAGGACCATCTCGTTCTTTGAAAGATACAAACAAAAACTCAGAAAATCACAAACGATTTTTTGTTGGTATATTTCTGTCGAACAAAATCTCTTTCTTGTTGTATATATTCTTTGGTATAACCAAATAAAAACAAAGAAATTAGAAAACCCGTTAAAGTGGCAAACATTATTGTGCGCATTTCTTGCACCACGTTCGTAAAATTACTTAGACCAAATTTGAAAATTTAATTAAAATTTTAAAATTTAAAAAATATACTGAATTAGTGGATCTTAAATGCAACAACATAAACATTGAATTGCTTGTCTAAACCCAAATATATAAATAACGGTTTGTTGTAAGGTTAATGCAATTAGGTTGAAATTAAACTAATCCTTTTGAACTGTAGGTCGTTGACCAAAAAAAGTAAAATTGCGTTTGGTTGTACAATCGATACAATAATAAAACAATGCTAAGAATTGGTTAATCTTTTATTTCTATATCACAATTGTATTGTAAAGAGAAATAGTATATAACATTAAAGATACGAGTACGTGTTTGTTTGAGTTCGAAATATTTTATTGAATCTCCCTTTAGGCGCGCACTGTTTTAATCCTTATGCCGAATCCTTCATAAAATATTAAAACGAACAAAAATAAAAACCACCCAGTTCTTATCTCACGTTTTCACAATATACCCTTAAATTTATTGCTACGCTTGTTGTTGTTTTTTAAATTCAATATTAAAAATAATTTTTTACGACTTTTTCATTCTTTTTATATCAATTATAATTTTATTACTTTTTGATTTTAGATATGAACTCAAGAAACGCATTTCGCTTCTTTTGTGTTGTAAAATCTCTCACAAAAACGAAACAGAAAGTTTTATAAATTTAATTTAAATTAATTTAATGTGGTTTATTAACCGAATGAAAATATCAAAACATTAAGCAATGCCTAAATTGTAAACCCTTTTTAATAAAATTAAAAATTAATTTTTTTCTAAAGTAAAATCAGTAAACTAGGCTGACTTCAATAACATGGTTATTATATTATTGTTTCTGATATACTATCAAAAGTTCGATCTATCGTATAAGTTGCTATGCCGTAACCATCTGACAGAGCTGCTCTCAACAGCTCATTCAAATTTTAAAATGAAAATCTATTAAACGGCGTTGCTCAACGGGAAACAGTATTGTCAACATAAAATCTGCTGGACGAAGACGCACAAGAAGCTAATCTCACAATGAATCGCCTACCTCACAGTGGAATAGTCAATTAATCAACTTTGTGAGGATCATGGTCTAGTTTCTGGTGATAAAAATTACATTTTAATGCACTGTGGATATGAAATGTCAAAAGGTTTTTTGACGGTTTAGTCAACATAAGAATATGAATTGAATATGAATTGAATATGAATTGAATATGAATTGAATATGAATTGAATATGAATTGAATATGAATTGAATATGAATTGAATATGAATTGAATATGAATTGAATATGAATTGAATATGAATTGAATATGAATTGAATATGAATTGAATATGAATTGAATATGAATTGAATATGAATTGAATATGAATTGAATATGAATTGAATATGAATTGAATATGAATTGAATATGAATTGAATATGAATTGAATATGAATTGAATATGAATTGAATATGAATTGAATATGAATTGAATATGAATTGAATATGAATTGAATATGAATTGAATATGAATTGAATATGAATTGAATATGAATTGAATATGAATTGAATATGAATTGAATAAGAATTGAATATGAATTGAATATGAATTGAATATGAATTGAATATGAATTGATTATGGATTGAATATGGGTTGAATATGAATTGAATATGAATTGAATATGAATTGAATATGGATTGAATATGGATTGAATATGGATTGAATATGAATTGAATATGAATTGAATATGAATTAAATATGAATTGAATATGAATTGAATATGAATTGAATATGAATTGAATAAGAATTGAATATGAATTGAATATGAATTGAATATGAATTGAATATAGATTGAATATGAATTGAATATGAATTGGATATGAATTGAATATGAATTGAATATGAATTGGATATGAATTGAATATGAATTGGATATGAATTGAATATGAATTGATATTTGTCGCCATTGTCTACACCAAACTGAATTGTCTACGCTATTTTATACACTAAAATGGCGACAAATCCGAAATACGCGTAGACGTACTACACTGATCTAATAATGCTACGTATGCCAGAAATATCAACAGATGCTATAAGAAACAAATAACTAAAATTAATACTTTCTTATTTATTTTGTACTATGTCAACAAATGTTTAAGATGACTCGGAAATATACGTTCTATATAAAGTAACTAACACGTTTCAAAATCAATTAGGAATATTGTTTAACTCCTTTGACACTCAAAAATTCCTAGTCTAGGATAAAATTATTAATCCTGTGATCCTTCATTTGAGAAATAAGCGGCCGTTATCTATAAAACTCGCCCTTAATGTTTTACAGACGCGCTTCTACGTTGCTATAACCATAAAGAACTTCCTACTTCAGTAATATTTTGTAAAAAAATTTAATGCGACATGTATCTTTTCCCCAAAAAGACGCAACCTCGTATAGCTAACTATAATATTTGATGAGTTTCCATCATCTTTTATGTACATATATGAACGAAAGCAATAAATCCATTTTTATTTTATTTATGGGGACAATTCTTTGTTGTTAAATTGTTATGTTCACTTTAAATAAAACTACACATAGAGATATAAATAAAATTTCATCTTATACCAATTTGAATAAAATAAAATAGCAATATAATTTGTCATATTATGTAAATTCTGTCTAGGCGAAAATATATTCACAATATGGAACATAAACAATCCAAAAGTGTGTATGTATGTATGCATGTATGTGTATGTTGTTATGCTCTAGTTCTACAAAAACTCGTAAAATTTATTTCTAGGTCTCACAATAAACCAAATGTATCAAAATATTTTATTTTTTGCGGCATTGTGATACATTGTGAGGGCAATCTTCTGTATATCGTTATTTACATATATAAATTTTTCCCTATGCAATATTTATTCAAGCGGAAAAAGTTCAAGGTCATAAAAAATTCGAAAATAATAAAGAATGAACTATATAAGATACGGTAATTCTATGTACTTACAGAAATTTTTTTGTAGCGTGAACCTGTTATTTATTTTAAAAATAGTTTACTTCTTACTGTATGAGGAAATCTTTTGTCTAATCCGTAAATTGAGTCGCAAATCTCAAGTGGAAGAAATTCTTGTTTGGTTCATTAGGGAATCCCTTGCCCCTCTTTGTGAATTATTTTCAAATTAATTCAAAAATATGAAAATTGTGAAATGTTTACGCATAGAAATGTCAATCTAAAAAAATCAAAACATTATCGTGCGCATGCATCTCGCCTACTAATAAAATCAAGATGCCCAATACTCTATTTTTCCGGTTTCCTCACCTCGCGCTTGTCGCTTTTTGTACAAAATCGACACTTTGATACCATTGGGTGTGAGTCCCGTGTTTAGACCAAATTGTGTACGACATTTTCTTGCGATTTCGAAGCGATTGTCTTTGTTGTGGAAGTAAATTTCTAACATTTTCCACTTTTGTTGTAGCGTTAAGCGACTCATTTCGTCAACTAGAAATGGTATACTTAGTTTCTTTGAAAGAAAAGATGACATTAGTGTTGCCAGAACCAAAACAACCGATATGTCAAATCTGAACCGGTTATTGTGACACCCTTTACTTTTGATTGCACATCGGCAAATCTCCTTGTAATTTTTTTAAGTTGGAATAAAAATTTACATATCGATACGAATTTTTTTTGAACGTGTACTATCAAAGTGAAAGATTTAAAATCGATTGCAAATAATTGCAAAGCAATCTCAGATGACAACGCACCGTTAGGTAGTAAAATTGTTTTTTTTCGTATTCGAATATAGATAACTCCTTTTAACTCAGCACAGTTCTCACTGCATTTTTATCTGCAAGTACGATCAAAGTAAACTAAATTTTTGATATGTTCTCAATTATTTTTATTTATTGTTGTGCTGTCTTTCAATAATAATTCAAGGGTTTTAAAACATGGCGGAGGATTTTACACTGTTAAATTTAAAAGTATTCCAATTGGATTTCAATTATTAACATTTATGTTAGAGAAGTCCCTGTATCTCTTTATAGTGTCGCTGTAAAGATCAAACCATTTTCTAACAATTTGAGATAAACACGAGAAAATTGTGATACAATTTACAAAAAAAAAAATTAATTCTAAAGAAGGCTTTTTTAGACAATGTTTTTTTATATCTCTGATCCTAGAGTTGTTTATGGGGTTTCCAGCGTATTTCAAACAATTTTGGTTTTTGATTTCAATCTATATGCCGATTTTTTTGTTACCGCTCGCAGTGATGTTCATAATTTTTTAAATGTTATTTTAGCATAGCGCAGACAAAGTTTATTTTCTGTGCCATACAAATTTTTTTCACCGATTCTTGAAATTTCCGCAGGTTCTCACCTATATGGTTAAACCGATCAGTCAAAACCCTATGAGCGTGGCGAACGGGGTCAATTTATGGTAATTTTAAACTTGTCTAGCGATATTTTTACTTTTACGGTTATATCACCTATCCCAGAAAGAGACCCTTTTCCATATACTGGAATAGGTCTGAACATTTTCTATTAATATTGTAAAAAGAGACACAAATTATGAATTTCAATATCTTTTCCAAAATTTAAAACTTTTTTATTTTCAATTTTATTCTCAATTGGAAATTTTGATATTTTTGTGAATTGGAATTTTACGCAAATTGAGCTACAACCCCGAATCAGCTACAAACTCACTGTAATTTGTTAAATGATGCATTTGCATCAATCTTAATGTACAGCACCATTAATTGGGTAAAATGGTCAAATATCTAATAGTGTTTAATCGTGTGTAACTGCAGCAGGGAAACTTTAAAATTCCAAAATGAAATTTTGCACAGCGATTAAGCCCAATTTGTGATAATTGGTGCTCGGGAGCAAATTAGTGCTAGTGCAGGAGCCGAGGAAACGGGAAAAGAAAATTTCATATTTCGCCTGAAAGACGAAAACCCAATTTCTAGAAGAAAAAAAACAGTAATAATTAAAGCCTATAAAATATTATAAAATTCAAGAATAAGAATTTCAGATTGCATATTCCTGTCAGACATGTTCATTACCATCCGAAATATATAGTGGATGAATTTGTGCTAATTTAGAATTGGTTAAATACCATTGAACAACGAGGACCATTGAATGAAAATTTTTCTGACAAAAAGTGTTCCAGGCACCAATGAACATTGAACTTCTGCTTACATATTCCTATCAGGTATGTCCCAAAAAATATACTAGCTGAATTCGTGCTAATTCAGAATTGGCCCAACTCCATTGAAACAATCCTGTAGCGCACAAATTCAGCCACTATATTTTTCGAATGGCAACGAACTTACCTGATAGGAATATTTAATCAGAAGTGCAACGTCATTTGTTTCTAGAACACTTTTTGTCAGAAATTTTTTTAATTTGTTGTTCAACAAAACTATTATTGAACTGTAATCCTCCGTATCTTGTCTGCTAAATATAATATCTTTTAGGACCTAGTTTGTTTTTCCTCAATTTATGAATGATAATTTATAAAAAACATATTTCTTTGATAATCACAAATTTCGAGAGTGTATCCGCTTTTGAAAAATTCTAAAACTGTGCTTAAATTATTTCTGTTTTTTCCTAGAAATTAGGTTTTATTTTTTTCGTCTTTCAGGCGAATTTGAAAATGTTCTTTTCCCATTTTTTCTGGACTAGCACTAATTTTTTCCCGTGAACACTAAATGGCACTAATTGGGCTTAATCGGTGTGCAAAGTTTCATTTTAAAATTCGAAAGTTTTCCCGCTGCAATTACCCCCACATGTTGCATATGTAGTAGCGGAAATGTTTAAAATATCACTTTTCGCAAAGAAGTGAAGTCGCTTAAAGACATACTTCGACGAAACCCTGCAGATCCGTAGTAATGTGTGGTATAAATACTGTATCTTCTAAAAAATTTCGAATTTTGGTGTGATCGTGTTATTTCTTATTTCCGATGTTAGCAATTAGTTACAGATTTCCATTCGAGCTGCATGTTACTAGGTCTCCCCACTTTTTTCAGTCTTATTTCCCAAAGGGCGTTTCTTTGCAAATTTGTGTAAATCCAAATGTTTCCATTACATTTTTGTGATGCAGATTCCTTATGGTGTTCGATTATGACTACCCAAAGTCGATGTTTGTTTGGTTGGAACCAATCTTCATCTGAATTACTAACATAATACTGATACTTGGTAAGTTAGAATGTTAACATTCTGCCACAGTAAAGTACAACACGTTCTTCAACTTTCTTTTAATCAACAACCAAACAAAAATAATCAACACTATTGAAACTGCTACAGACATACTATACATAGTTGGAATTGTAAAATATAATTTTAGCTTTGGATGTTAACCTCTAGTTTTCTGCAGACATGTTTTACAGTAGTTGGAGTGGGTAGGAGCGTGAAGATCGTAGTCTGTCGGTAAACAGTACAATACGGAAAATAAACTTTTATATTGCATTCCCTGATATATAAAATTGAATTTTTATTTTTTGTTAATCCTGCTATTGTTGTGGAGTAGCTAAAATTAAAATTGTTTTTAAAATGTTTGTTGTTTTTGCTGTTGCCATATACATATTTAATATAATTCATTTAAACTTATACACGAAACAATTATACGAGTAGTGTCGTAGAATATGCAACTGCTAAGTACAAGTAGATGTTTTAGCTGATTATTTTTGAGAATTGGTTTTAGAATTGTAAACGAGGCTTTTATCTTTAATTTGCTTTGTTGTGTAAACGTTTTTCAATTATATTTTGTATTGTAATTTTAAAGGATTTCCTCTTTGGTGGAAAGATGAAAATTGTTATGTTCTGTTTCACTTACTCGTATGCAAGATACATTTTTTTGTTTCCTTGTTGAAAAATTATGATATCATTAAATACAGTCGTAAAAAATGTTTTACTAGGATTAGATACCTTATTATTTAAAATGTTAATTATGTTCTTAAAATTTAAAAAATTTGGCGGTATTTTAGTTTATTCAGAGGAACCTGTTTTATAATCGATAATCCACGTTGGACCTTACTTAATTTTGTATAATGTGCTGGAGTAAATTTCTAAATATTTAATACGATAATTTTGGAACAAGAGTTTCTTGGAGGTTTGGGTTCGGTATGCTTGTTCTCTTAATGAATTCATATATTTATTATAACATAACCCGTAAGAAAGGGCGGGAAGGATGATTAATTATTTAGAATTACGGGTATTTAATACATTTTGTTAAAAATCAAAATACATACGAAATTCTAACTCTCAAAAAATTAAAAGTAACGTAGATCTCCAATACTTTTCCAATGTCGAAGGAAAAGAGACGATATGGTTTCAGACACCAGTGGCACTATTCTGGTAATTCCCTGAGAATAGGGAATCGGGGAAAGATTTTATACTGAGGTAAAAATCTAGTGGTATTTTTTTTAAAACAATATAAAATTGGGAATAATTTTCCCTGCCAATTTAGATATGGAAAAATTATTCCCAATTTATAAATATTTGCATCAGACTTTTCTTCTTAGTAGGCCGGAAATAAAATATTTGAAGTGAAATTACATATAAAATCTTTCCCCAATTCCCTATTCCTGGGGAATTACCAGAATAGTGCCACAGGCGATCTATCATATCACATATTTACTGCGAAGATCCAATTCACACAGGACGAGCATAGTAGTGAATTCTTGAACGAAATTATTATAATCACCCACAAAATCATTAAATAGTATTATGTTAAATTAAAACATCGTCAAACAGTTTAAAATATTTTTTTTTTATTTTAATGCACCATCGTTTGCTAAGCTGAATTCTATGAAACCATGGTTTCTTTACGAACTGATAGTTTGCCAGATCTAAAGTAAACGAAAAAGTTCAATTTACAACATTTATATCGCTGGGGGTGCGCGGCAGAGATAATACAACAATAACTATGGAAACAGATGAATTCAGTTTATCCTTCCCAATTCCCCCCCCCCCCCTTCCCTAGAAAGTATGCTTTTACTCCACCAGCAGTATGCGCCTTCTATAGCTCAGAGGCCTGGCTATGTTTCAATGAACTATTCACCCATATCAACCCGAAAATAATATCATTATGTAGCGCCATCTCCTCCTCCCTCCCCCTTCTTTGTGTAGTGCCAGCATAATCAATAAAATTTGCAATATTTTGTTCTTACTAGGATTTTTGTAAATGTTATGTATTTACTTATCAAAATATTTGCAAAAAAAAAAAAATCACTGCAAAATTTGTAGTTTTCCAGTTATGGTGAAATCATGAAGCAAAAAACCAAAAAAGTTTTTCTGAAGCTGCCATTTTTGATGGGCCGATTTACTTTACTTTTTGATGTTCCGATTTACTTCAAATTACGGTAAGAACTATTTATGAAACATGTTTAAGTAATAAGTTTCATCCAAATCAGTGAATCCGTCTGTGCTGTACAGCGGACATGGGCAGGCAGCACATTGATTACCTTTTTTCCGGACTTCGATATTATAGCGAATACGGTAAATCTGTAAGAAAAATCGAGCACATAAATTTTCATGATCTTACTATTCTTACTTTTACATTGTAAAATAAAGTTTTGTTTCAATCAAATAAAATATTTTTTTTGTACAAACCAAGCTCCATACTATTTGTTTGAAAGATGTTTTCGTTCCATCAAAATTTACATATTTTTCAAACCGCATCTGGAGATCATTTTGAAATTCGGTACTATTTTTAACATTCAAAAAGAGTTGGAACCCAATATGTTTGGAAATGGCTTAGGTTTAAATTAAAGTTTTAATTTAAATTGACAATTTTCTATAGGCTTTTTATTAAGGACAGTCAACGACTGCAAAATCATTGCAGCCGTTTCCTGATACTCGACAATATTATATCTCAATTTTTTTCTGAAAATCGTTCTATCAAATTTTCTAAAATTTAGAACTCATTATAATCGATTATTAGAATTTTAAAATCCTCCTCTCATTTTTGTAAAAATCGTTCGACCCAAACTTTAAGACCCAGCACAGAACATCATGACGGAATATGGTAACTCTAGCAACTCTAGCATTTCACTACATGGTCCAACATTCTGGAACATGACGTACCATGGTGGAACAGCACACAACATCCTTCAACAATATTGAACATCACGCAATACGGTGAAACTTTAACAACATGGTGCCATATAACGCAAATTTATGCAACGTCCCATAAGATGACGCAACCCTCAATCTTGGTGCAACATCTGTTTCAATTTTTTTTTCAAAATCATGGAAGCAAAATAAAATGTTAAAAGAAGGCCGAAGCCCACATAAAGAACCCTTATAAATAAGAAATTATCAGAAACCACTATAATGGTACTCAAAAACCCTTTCCCCAATTTTTATTTAAACCATTCGTGTCAACATTTTATCCAACAAAATGGGACCTGGGCCCCACCTGAAGACCATTCATTGGATTTTATGAAATTAGGATATGGCAATTCACTTCACATTAAGAAAAGTTTCCGGGTTCCACCGATGGACCTCCAAAATAAATTTATCCGAAACTAGAACTCATTGAAATCGTCCTCTAGCTTTCTCCCCTGCAATCTTTCTGCAATATAAAAAAGTGCGAAAAATAAAAAAATTGAATCAGGGCCCCACCACACTTCCCTCTCATCACATTTTATCTAAATAAGCACCCATTGTAATTTACTCTTGGCACTCGAAACCCCTACCTAATGGGCCGGAGCCTTACAATAAGACATCCTAAACGATTTTATAGAAAGCAAGATCTATCGCAATCGATTTCCAATTTTCCTATACAATAGAAACACCCATATACCAATTTTTATCAAACCTTGCAATCCAAAAGAAATTTAAAAATTTAGTAAAACGTGCAAACCCCAAAAATACTGAGAATCAAGCCTCCACCGGATGACCTTCTAAATGAATTTTCCCGAAAAGTTGTGCGAGCCGAGAAAATCAGTTAAAGAAAACCTGGGCCCCACACAACAACGTGGTGAAATATCATATAAAGGTTGTTGTTAAATTACGCAAAATAATGTAACGTCATTGTAACATAACAAAGCAAACCATTCTAAACAAAATATCCGCAGATAAAGGATCCTTAACGATTTTTGCAGAAATCATAACTGTTTGTAATCATTTCCTTGCTTTAGAAAGCCCCGTCGAAGCCAATTAAATCTCACACAATTTTCTCAACATGAAGACATCAAGCAACATGTATACGCTACAACATTACGCTACATCACACAACTTTGTGTGCCATGGAGCACATATCATAACATAACGCAATATTATGGAACATTTAGCAACCTAGTTGAAACAAGCGACATCTTACAACATCGAGTAACATTATCCAACATTGTGCAACATGACGAAATATTATTTTAAATTCTTTTATTATTCTCAGCGACCTTGTGTATGGTCCAAAAATCAGAACTACTTGTAATCGTTATCTAGCAACCTAAATCCCTGCCCCGCCAAATTTTATCAAAATCGGTCAAGCCAAATAAAATGTTAAAAGGTCCAAAGCCCAAAATGAATAATTACCCTCAATGAATAATAACCCATCGGATTCATGTCACTCGAAAACTCCCCTCACCAATATTTATCAAGATCGTTCGAGACAATCTTTTTTATTTAAAATAGGACCCCCACCTTCTAAACGAGTTTTCCAGAAATTAGGACACATCGAACTTAATTCCTGGCTTTAAAAATCCCTTAACACTGCAACTATTATTACGTGATTATTGATCAAGCCAAAACAAAAAATTTGAAATTGCCGCGGATACTACCGAAGGATCCCTTAATCGAATTCTCTCGTAGGAGAACCTAGCGAAATCGATTTCTGAAATTTAAATTCCCCCCTTCACCGCTTTTTATAAAAACGTGCAAACCGAAAAAAATTAATGGACGCCCCACACTTTCAATGGATTTCCCAAAATTAGCGATAATCTCAATCGAAACCAGGCACTCGAAAATATTATGGTAGCCGAAAGAAATTAAAGAAAGGAACCCGTTCCAGGCGCACGAGTTACGACATCCAGACATCCCGGATGTTCTTAACAACAACAACAACCACATTAGGAATTATATTTCATTTTCTTTCCCACAAATTAATTTTATCAAATTTATTTTTTATATTAACATTTCATATTTCAAATTCTTGTTTAAATGCTTATTATAGATTTTCATATATTTTATTTCATTTATCACATTTCAATTTTATTCTCACAAGTAATTTTGTTAACGTAATCTAAAAGGTACATTTTTATAATTTTTATATTACATTTTCATTTTAAAAAGATTAGATTATATTTGGAAGCGAACGACGGAACATCGTTCGTAGGAAGTGATAACTTGTGCTTGAGTTATATTGTTAAGTTAAATAAAGGTTTTAAGTTGCTAAATTGTGCATAAATAAATAAATAAAGTAAAAGTATAACTTATTGTTAAGATAAATACAGTGTCTTAAGTTATTAAATTGTGTAGAAATAAAATAAAAGTTATAATTGGCGCAGTTGATAGGATCCTATGTCAATAGGAAAAAATAAAATATAAAAATATAATAAAATTTTTTTTACGTAAATTGTAAGAAAACTAATAAGTGAAATTACCTACTGGGGTTAGTACCAGAACAGTGATAAAAAAAAAAAAAGCAAAAATAATCAAAATTAGAAATTCTATCAAGTACACAAGTACACTCAAGGACTGATAAGTTGAAAAAAAAATAAGAAACGGTTACCATTGTGCTTCGAAATCAATAACTGATTGAGACACTCGACGGATCATCGGGTGACATGCAGAAAACGCTGTTTTTCATGTGGTAAGTGAACATATTTTTACAATTTACTAGATTCCCTTGAATGTTCCCTTCCTTTAAAAAATCCAAATATATCTCTCGTCCTACTTCTACTTGTACCGCGGATTACGGTTACGAGAACAGCCAGTTAGAGACGATTAAATTAGTGTTAGACGATAATTTAGAAGAATTAAATTTAAAAAGTATTAAAGATTATTCAATGGATCAAGTCAAAGAAAGTTTAGAAAAATTAAAAATCCCTGATGCAGTCAAGGATCTGCCACATTTTGATGGCAACAAAAGAACATTGTTCGACTTTATCGGCAATGTAGAAGAAATTTTGCAAGTGCTAGTAGGTATAGATGGTACCCCAAATAGCAAAATTATATTGAGGGCAATTAGGAATAAAATCATAGGAGAAGCCAACGAGGTACTAAATATGTACGGCACTCCTCTACAATGGGAAAGCATAAAAAAAAATCTGATAACACATTACAGCGATAAAAGAAACGAGACGAGCTTGATCAGAGATCTACATAGACTCAACCAAGCAAGTGACACGGTAGAACAGTATTACGCAAAAATTATAGACATATATTCGACTATAATGAATAACATCAAAATTAATGAGCAGAACCAGAATGTTGTGATTTCCAAACAAACACTATATGAAGAAATGTGTAAAAACATCTTTCTTTCCGGGTTAAGGGAACCACTAGGTTCAACTATTAGGGCAATGAGACCGTCAACCCTATGTGAAGCATTTAGTTTTTGTCTGGGAGAACATAACATAGCTTACATCAAAAATAATAATTTTCAGAAAGGTATAACTCCGATAAGGAAACCTTCACCTCAACCCCAAAATTATAGAACAAATTATCCAATCAATTTACCTTTCCAATCATATTCTAAATTTACGCACCAATACCCACATAATAAACAACAAATTCCCCAATACCATCAGTTCTATAGACCAAATGTCTCACATAATCCTTTACAGTTCAAACAAAATTTCAATCAGTTCAAACAACCTTTAATTCAGAAACCACCTCAACATAATTATCACGAACCCATGGACACATCGAGTGGTCATTCCAAATTTAAAAATCCAATTAGATATAATAACAATAATAACAACGGTAATAATAATAATAAGGGAGGTAATAATAACAATTTCTTTCGTTCAACGGGTCAACCAAGATCCCATGCGGAAGAGTTATATACAGTAGAAAACAATTTTCCAAATAATTTAGAAATCAATGATAACCAAATTCAAGAACCTAACCCAGAATATTCATACTATAATAACTACCCAATTGAGAATGATCAGCAAACCGATTTGCAGATTGAACACTATTGTCCGGTCGAAAATGAAATAGACGACCAGGATTTTCCTGCACCAGCCTCGGAAGACAATACGGGTATTTAGACCTTAACAAACACCAGTCATCTCTGTTGCCTTATATACATATTAAAGGACCAAACAATCAAATTTTTAAATTTTTAATAGACACAGGAAGTAATAAATCATTCATTAGGCCTACTCTTGTAAGACCTGAGCTTGTCAAAATTATCGAACCAGTCGAAATCAAAACTGTATTTAACACGCATTCTTTAAATAAACAGATAACTGTAGACGGACTAGACGAATTTAAAACAAAAGAAAAACTTCAATTCCTATTATTTAGATTTCACGATTACTTCGATGGGCTAATCGGGTTAGAGCTCATGCAACAATTACAAATCAAACTTGATTTTCAAAATTCACTCCTGGAGACCAAAGACGGCATAAGAATCCCATTAATTTTCAAACCAAATTCTATGTCCAAACCGTATACAGTTGAGTCCGAAAGCAAGTTAATAGCACATTTACCTGTCGACATACAGAATGGTGATATTTACATCAAACCAGTGCGAATTAAAGATCAGTTAATAATCCCAGAAGGAGTATACCGTTGTAAAAATTGGTATTCCTACGTCGAGGTAATTAATTTTTCCAAAGTTCCTCAAACCTTTATTATTGACCAACCTATAAAGGTTGAACCCCTAAAAAATAATAGTCATGCGGAAATTCATAATTTCACAATAAATAATTTCAATAATAATGGTAGTAACGAAACACCACCGGATATTTTAGACCTAATTAGAATAAACCACTTAAATGACGAAGAAAAGAAGACAATAACTAAATTATGTAAAAATTTTGAAGACATATTTTATAAGGAAGGACAGGATTTGTCTTTTACTAACCAAATTAAACACTCTATACAAACTACCGATAATATTCCTGTCTATAGCAAATCATATAGATACCCATATGTACATAAAGAGGAAGTACAAAAACAAATTACGAAGATGCTAGAACAGGGGGTTATAAGACCAAGCTTCTCGCCATGGTCATCTCCAATTTGGATCGTTCCAAAAAAATTAGACGCTAGTGGAACACAAAAATGGAGACTCGTAATAGACTATCGTCGACTTAATGAAAAAACAATAGACGATCGGTACCCTCTTCCAAATATAAACGAAATCCTTGATAAATTAGGAAAGTGTATGTATTTTACTACACTGGATTTGGCATCAGGATTTCACCAAATCGAGATTAAATCTGAGGATATCCCAAAAACAGCATTCAATGTAGAAAACGGGCATTATGAATTTGTGCGAATGCCGTTTGGTCTAAAGAATGCCCCGTCCACCTTTCAACGGGTCATGGACAACGTATTGCAGGATCTACAAGGCAGAATTTGCCTGTGCTACATGGATGATATCATCATTTTCTCAACTTCCCTTCAAGAACACCGAGAAAGTCTTACAAAGGTATTTACAAAGCTCAGAGAAGCTAATTTGAAAATCCAAATCGACAAATCCGAATTTCTCCATAAGGAGATCTCATTTCTAGGACATGTAGTAACCGGTGAAGGAGTTAAACCTAACTTAGACAAAATAAAAGCAGTGAAAAATTTTCCTCTACCCCGTACAGAAAAACAAATTAAATCATTTTTAGGATTGCTGGGATATTATAGGAAATTTATTAAGGACTTTGCCAAACTTACAAAACCTCTGACCGAATGTTTGAGGAAAACAAAAAAAATAACTTTAGACTCCAAATACATCGAATGTTTCGAATTATGTAAGAACCTATTGTGCAACGATCCCATACTACAATACCCAGACTTTTCTAAACCTTTCAATTTAACGACGGACGCAAGCAACTTCGCTCTAGGAGCTGTATTATCCCAAGGTCCGATAGGATCAGACAAACCTGTTTGCTACGCCAGTAGAACATTAACCCAAACTGAAACAAACTACAGTACAATAGAAAAAGAACTTTTGGCCATTGTATGGGCTACAAAGTACTTCCGACCGTATTTATATGGAAGGAAATTCAAAATCATAACGGACCACAAACCTTTGACATGGCTAATGTCACTCAAAGAGCCAAATTCTAAGCTAATACGCTGGAGACTTAAACTTGAAGAGTTCGACTATGAAATAGTCTATAAAAAAGGCGTTCAAAACACGAATGCGGACGCGTTATCCCGAATAGAAATACATTTAAACGAAACGAATAATTCTATACAAGAGAACAATAGTGACGAAACAATATCATCAATGAGTTCAGACGAAGGAAGCATAATCAGAGGAGTACCGATATCGAGTAGACCTCTGAACGAGTTTACACATCAACTAGTTTTAGAAAGGAACGACAATTTGAACCCAGATATAAAACTAAAAATATTATTTACAAATAAAAAAAGGTATACAATAAAACAAAACAATTTGGATAATGAGGACGTTATAACGGATATCATTAAAAATTATACCTTGCCAAAAAAGGTTACAGGCATTCTTACTGACGATGAAACATTTAAAGTAATAGAATTAGTATATAATAAATTTTTTGATAATGGTATTTTTAAACTAGTTAGATGTAAAGTATTATTGTACGATGAAAGCAATAGGGACAAACAAGAAACTATTATTCGCGACTACCATAATAGATCAAATCATCGAGGAATAAATGAAACATGGTTACACCTAAAACGACAATATTATTTTCCGAAAATGAAAACGTTGATAACCAAGATCATTAATAATTGTGACATTTGCAGTCGATTTAAATACGAAAGGAACGCAAAACCTTTAAAATTCGAATTGACAGAAACCCCAACTAAACCTCTGGAAATCCTACATATGGACATCTATTCGGTACATAACGAAACCTTTCTAACTATAATCGACAAATTCAGCAAATTTTCTAGTGCTTATTTGCTAAACGGTAGAAATAGTATAAACATTATAAAGGCAATCAAACACTTTTTCTCACACCATGGAATTCCAAACAAAGTAGTTGTAGACAACGGGGCCGAGTTCGTCTCGACAATTTTCCAAGATTTTACTAAATTATATAAGATTCAATTACATTTCACTTCAGCGAAAAATTCCACCGGAAATTCTCCCGTGGAGAGATTTCACTCCACTCTAACCGAAATCATTAGGATAATATATAACCAGAATAAAACTAAATCAATAGCAGAAATAATGGATGAAGCCATTATAACATACAACAATTCGATCCATTCGGCAACTAAATTGACACCCTTTGAATTAATATCAGGTCACATTAATAAACCTAATCCAGTAACTATACAACCTAACATGATTAGTGGACAAGATTATCTCCAAAACCATATTAAAAAACAAATTAAACGAGAAAAGAGTCGACCCTATAGATTTCGAACCTAATGAGCAAATATACGAGTATGAAAACAGAAGGAATAAATTGGCCCCTAGGTTTATGCAGCATAAGGTAGTTAGGAATAATAAAATAACATTAGTAACTAATAGACGTAAAGTTCACAAACAAAAGGTAAAATGTAGACGGAAGTTTCAAAACGAACTAAGTAGGAACGAAGATACAACCGAGCCTAACTCCAATGAGTAGGTGAAATTTTTCCCAACACTTAAGTTGAGAAGTGCGATAAATCTTATTTTTAATTTTTTGTTAGCAACCAACGAGTAATTAATAAACGTACTTACAGGTTTATCCTGCTTAAAGCAGCAGCCGCACAAAAACTGGAAATACACGACTTGACGAACAACAGAGGATTGTTACCACTTAGACTAGGAGACGCAAGAATTATCGAAACCCACTCGAAATTGATACATATAGTTAACATAACGGAGTACGAAATAAATACAGAACTGATACGACAAAACATTAAAACCCTAACTAACCAGACAGGAAATACACCATATTACAAACCTAAACTTATCATATTGAAACAAAAATTTAGCACATTATTAAACAATTTGGATTTAATTACACCGAAATATAGACTAAAACGAGGACTCATTAACGGACTAGGATCGGTTATCAAATCAATAACGGGAAACTTAGACCATGACGACTACGTTGAAATAAATCAAAACATAGATATTCTCGTGTCAAACCAAAACAATCTCAAAAATCAAGTTAATAACCAAATATTAATCAACGAAAAAATGATATCGCGATTCAATAGTATTTCAGAGCATATTAACGATCAACAATCTATTTTAGAAAAGCACATTAACAATTTCCAAAACGACGTTGTCGATAAATTGAATAATGTAGAATATATGTTAAAAGTAAATCAGTATTTCGACCAGATACTCTTTGACATTGACAATTTAAATAATCACCTGGAGGACATTTTGGAATCAATACTCTTAGCAAAATTGAAAGTAATCTCAAAACACATATTACATCCGCAAGAAATAAGCTACATTTACGATAAATTCAAAGAGCAAAACGTCGCA
The DNA here is from genome assembly GCA_932526605.1 of Nephrotoma flavescens. Classification (NCBI taxonomy): domain Eukaryota; kingdom Metazoa; phylum Arthropoda; class Insecta; order Diptera; family Tipulidae; genus Nephrotoma; species Nephrotoma flavescens. The sequence continues at coordinate 194,293,619 of OW052220.1, forward strand.
ATTAAAGTAGACGAGAATATATATGAGTTTTTAGAATTGAACGCCTACTTCAATCACTCTAACATAATTTTTGTTATCCAAATACCTATATTTTACCCTGATACCTTTTCATTTTATCATTTAAAACAACTTCCAATCAACAATACCTTTACCTTAGAGTTGAAATCCCAATTCCTGTTACTCAGTAAATATGTACACCAATATGTTAACGAACCATGTGCAAAGATAGAACAAGTAAGATATTGTTCAAAAATCAACCTGGTCAAAAACACACCAAAAAGTTGCATACCAAATGTAATTCACAATAAACAGTCGCATTGCAACATACTCAAGGAGACAATTGAAGACACAATTGAGTTGATAGAACCAAACTATTTACTCATAATTACGCATACCGAACTTTTGATAGAAACAACATGTAGTGAAAGCACTCGTAACAAAACGCTGAAAGGAATGGTTTTAATCCACTTCGAAGATTGTACCATCAAAATAAATAATATACAATACTCAAGCAAATATGCAACCTTCCGAGAGCCTATTCAAGTCATATCAACCTTGTACAACGATATTAATCTAACGGAAGTAACCAACAATTTAACATTGGAAAAGCTAAATGAATGGACATTAGAAAATACGGAGGCTATCTACGTACTAAATTTGCAACGTAATACTAATTACATTTTCATTATAGGAACAATATTTGTAATAATCCTAATAGTAGCAATGATGACAAGACAAGGCTTCAAGAAAATCTGGAAACCCAGGACTCAAATTTCATCGGAACCAGCATTCGAAGAAATGCAGTCTACCCCGACCGGTCAACCGCCATCAATTCAACTCTCCTGGCCATCACTCCATTCTTAGGGGGGAGGAGTTACGACATCCAGACATCCCGGATGTTCTTAACAACAACAACAACCACATTAGGAATTATATTTCATTTTCTTTCCCACAAATTAATTTTATCAAATTTATTTTTTATATTAACATTTCATATTTCAAATTCTTGTTTAAATGCTTATTATAGATTATCATATATTTTATTTCATTTATCACATTTCAATTTTATTCTCACAAGTAATTTTGTTAACGTAATCTAAAAGGTACATTTTTATAATTTTTATATTACATTTTCATTTTAAAAAGATTAGATTATATTTGGAAGCGAACGACGGAACATCGTTCGTAGGAAGTGATAACTTGTGCTTGAGTTATATTGTTAAGTTAAATAAAGGTTTTAAGTTGCTAAATTGTGCATAAATAAATAAATAAAGTAAAAGTATAACTTATTGTTAAGATAAATACAGTGTCTTAAGTTATTAAATTGTGTAGAAATAAAATAAAAGTTATAATTCACGCGTCAAAAAAAAAATTATAAAACGTTATAAAGGTCCCGCCGGAAGACCTTGTTAATCGATTCCAATCTAAATTGATTCCTAGTACTCGAACAATCATTCTCTGTAGTGAAAGGAAACACTGTAATTTTAAACTGAGAAAATTCAAACAAATTCCCACATTTAAATTAAAATTAGATCGGTGGTGCCACCCATTTAGGGTAGGCAGCCGAAATTATCAAACCATAGTACAGTTAAATCAATATTGTACGTTAATTATACTTTATATAAAGCTCTATCGGTTGAAACTATTAGTCAAAGTTGTTTTGCTCTAAAATATTTTTAGACGGCTCAGTTTTAACAGTTTCGAACATAAACACACTTTCACCAAGAAGGCAAATTTATATAAGGACACACACAGGCTGTCACATTGCGGAATTTAATGCGACTGTGAACTGTTCTTCAGGTAAAGTTATGTGAGAAGACGCGTAATCGTAGATATAGACATTTTTCTGATTTGGTTAGATTTTCACGCAAACAGCTTTATCCAGTTGCATTTTTAACTTTTTAATTTTCAAATTCAAGTATAGTGGCCGATCTAGCAATACTATTCACGGAAAGTCATCATCGTATGCAAGACAGCTTTCAATGCTACCTCCTGGTGGCTTACCGTGCTTTTTTAAAATGACGACAATTTATGTAACCGATGACAGTTGCTTTAGCTAAGCACCATGATAATCGACGGTGTTCTTTATTTACTCTATTTACTGTTCCTAATTGAAATCCAGAACTGCATTTCTTAAAAATTCTTCCATTTCCATGGAAAATTTAATTTCAATCCATTTAAGAGAACTCTTTAAATTTGCGTTTAACAGATCTAAATATTCGGGGCAAAACCATTTCAGGCCGGTGTTAGAAACCGAATAATATTCATACCATTTTCGACGCCCAAAATTTATTTAAAAGTATTTTTTTGGCTTTATTAGCTGCACAACTGTAGCTCAGACAATGAAGCACCAAAACCACTGCAAGCAAAAAAACACTTGTCGACAATTATGACATTACAGTCTATACACTTTTACGAGTAAAATCAAGAATAGTAATCCGTTTCGGTATATCACCAAAGTTAAAAAGCTGGTTTTAAAAAAATCTCCGTGTGTATGTGTGTGTGTGGTGTCTAAACTAAATGTCTGTGTTTTCTCTGCAGCCGGTTTGTCCGGTCGCTATTAAACTTCATACTTATGGTTATCTTATTAATTCGAAGATACCAGCGATTTTTGTCCGAAATCGGTATGCAGAATGTGAAAGCTTCCTTAGGAGGTTTTAAATTTTTTTTGTAAATATTTCGAAAATTATAGCATTTACGAAAAAACTGTTTTGAACTCAAAGGTTCTAAATTAAATTTGCAACAATATCGATCCAAATCATTTTTAAAAATTTAAGCGAAAATAGCGGCCCCATACTGGGATGGATTTTGAGAATACAGTGATATTTGGCCAAAATCAGTCGAACGGAAGTGGCAGTGTCAATAAAAAACTTCATGCTTAAGTTTTTCACAAATTGGGAGATCTATGCAAAATATGGTGGACATCTTTATATCAGTGGCGGGTTCCTTAGAGCCATTTAATTTTTGCAATGAAGATTACATTTTTAAAAAGGGTTAGCCTTGTTTGTTTTGTGAAATTTAAGCAGAGGTTATGATTTTTGATTAATTATACAAAACCATTTTAAGCAAAGATCCAGTAGGTTCAATTTATTGCTTTAGAAACTAAATGTGGTGTAATCGAGAGCTATGTGTATTGGTCGTAGAAAAGGCGGGTATTGGCCATAACAATTATACCACTCCTTTCTTATCAATTAGCATAACACTTGGAGAATACATAATGGAGAGATTCACAACTAAACAAAGAACCAGAATAATAGAATTAAATTATTTAATCAGCGATCAATTATTTTAACGCAAAGAGCATATCGTTGCCATTTTAATGTCAGAATTTCGCCCTTTGAAGCAATGATTCGTCACTTAGTTGATCGTCACCACCAACATGGCACCGTGAGAGATTTGCTTCGAACCGGTAGATCACGTTTAATTTGCACTGCGCAAAATATTGAACGTGTAGAGAAAAGTGTTAACGAAACACCAGAAACATCTACCAGAAGGCGTTCTGCTCAGTTAGGAATGTCTCGTACGTCACTAAGGCGCATTTTAAAGAATGATTTACTGTTATTCCCATATCAACGTCTAAATTTTGCAGTTAAATTTGACTAGTTGGCCAAAAATGAAATCAACTTTATTGAAAATCTGATTATGAGTGATGAAGCTCATTTTATTTGGAATGGCTTTGTTAATAAGCAGAACTGCAGATTCGGGGGTTCTGAAAATCTAAGAGCCATCGATCAACGCCAATTGCAAACCATTAAGTGTACAGTATGGTGTGGCATTTCATCTGAGAATATTATTGGGCCTTACTTCTTCGAAAATGAAGATGGAAGTGCTGTAACCGTAAATGGAGAGCGGTATCGGTTTATGATACAACGTTTTCAAGAGCAAGACGTAAAAACATTGTAGCATAAACCGATACCGCTAGCGCATTCGCCAGATTTGTCAGCACCCGACTATTTTCCTTTGGGGTGATTTGAAGCAACGTGTATATGTGAACAAACCCGAGACAATCCTTGAACTCAAGGCCAACATTGTTACAGAAGTTCGAACGCTACAGCCACAAATTTTGAAAGTTGTTATGGAAAATGCTCCAAAACGAGCCCATCATTGCGAAGCTGAAAACAGGGTTCATTTAAGTGACATTATTTTCCATACTTAGACTGTGACCGAATTGTGTGATAAATATTTTTTTAGTACAAACATTGTGAAAACACCGAAGACACACGAATTATTATAGTCTCTATAGGCAAAATAATTGTTGACAGATAAGTAATAAATTATCGAATGTACTTGTTTAGGGCATTATGATTAGAAGCTGTTTAATATATGTAAAAGAAATGGGCTTAAGGATAAATATTTAACAATATCATTGTATTTCGATTTTCAAATAATTCAATACAAAGTTAAAATTAAATAAATGTAACTGGATTTACGATTTCAAGTGTTTTTTTAAGTTATAACTTATCTTAATCTTATAATGATTAAAATCAATTTTTTCAAATTAAAATTAAAACTGAAGGCGGGGAATTTTTATGAATAAAAAATATCTCAAAATTCGGGCACCAACTTGAAAAAAAATTATCACAAGAGAAAAAATTTTACGTTCTTGTCAAATATTGGTGCTAGAAATTCTTTATCACACAATTCGGATACAGTCTTAGTGTAAAAAATTTCCATTTTGTATGAATAAAAAAAAAAATATACACGAAAAAGTTATTAAATTTTTAAACCCCATGGTGACTTTTGGTCCACCCTGTATTTTTTTAACATGATCGATTTCCCTACTTGAATACACACTTTGATAAAGAAGAATTATCTCGACACAAAATTCTTTGTATAAGTGTTTTTCCGTTGCATTTTCACAGACAAATAAAATAAACATTTTTTTCTAACACTTTACTTTATTTTATTAGAAATATTTAGTATTAAAGCGTAAATAGCTGTTCGCTCATAAAACGAAATGCATAGAACGGAATTCCTTTATTATTAATAGACACCACCGACCGTTTTTCTTTACTTATCGTTACGAAAATATCCTAGGGAATTTTGATATCAGCCAATACAAGAATTCTAACAAAGGCGTAATAATTCCACAAACATGTTACACATTTCCCTACACATACACATTTAAGTACATTTACCCCAATATAAAATTTCTGCATGTTATTTTTGCTGGTGGTGGAATGATAAGAAACTTTCTAATTTCTTAATGAATTTTTAAGCATACTTTTAATGAGTTTTCGTTCTCTTTTATGTTTCTTATGAGCATAAGAATTATTTACATAACCACACCATCGTATGGTATTTTTACACTTATAATATTTAAAATACAAACATTAATTAAAATTTTAACAGTGTGTTATGAACAAAAACAAAAAAATGGTGGGATGAATACTCGTATGTTATGGCTAACACACGACTTTCTTTTTCCACGAATGTATGGAAAGATTTCGTACACGCCACACTTGATTTCTAAAACGAAAAATTAAACTATTCGGACTTTTGCTAATACTGTGATCTATAAGTGATAAAAACATTATAACTGTTTACATTTTAGAAAACCGAAAAGGTTAACCCTTGAAAATTAATTCAAAATCGTGGACTGATTTTGTCTAAAAATTACGGGGATCTTCCAATTTATAGAAAAACCTTAAGTGTGAAGATTTATCTGGATCAGTCAATCTTCTGTCTGGAAACACAAACTATTGGTCTGCGGAGCACCAACTACACACTCACGCACCCACAGGTACACATACTCACGGTCGAAAAATTTGCGAACCATACCATTTTTAACAATAGCTAAACTTTTCAACATCTTTGAAAAATTCTAAAAATTCTTACGGAAGCAGCTTCTTCTGGTACTTTAATCTCAAATTTCGTACCTCACAATTTATGGAAAAAGCTTTAGTATGCAAAGTTCGCAATTTAGTATGCAATTTTATTAAACACTTGTTTTTCTATTTCGCAAAAAATTAGATTTTTGAATATTTTAATTAAAAAATCTGTTTAAAAAGTTTAAAAAATCACTCGAACGATTTCGACTTGTTAGGTTATCATCAGGAATAACTGCATTCAATCATTCTTTTCTCAAATGATATACGCTTTTTAAAATAATTTTAAAATCTCCTATAGAAGATGTTACTTCCGGTTGACCGATTTCAGTCAAACATTACCGGGACGAACCATTTTGTGCAAAAAGTTTAATAATGAAGTTTCATCTCGATCAGCTCTTTCAGTCAATCCTCTGGGCTGTACAAAGATTGATTTTTTGGGCTAAAAACAGATTTTTTTACAAATCCTCATTTCCGCTAAAATTTTGGAAAACTCGTGTGACCATCAATATCAGTGATCCAAATTTAATCTAGAATCAGTTAGTTCGTTTCTCACAAATGATGTAGTTTTCAAAATATTTGCAAAAATGCTACCTTCTTCAATAAACCGATTTCACCCAAAAATCACTAGTATCTCGCAATCTATGTAAAAGTTGATGTGTGAAGTTTCACCGTGATCAGAAAAACCATCTGGGCTGTAGGGAACATACAGACATACATAGGCACACACTCAAAAAACTTTTTAAAACCCACTTTTTTTACTTTAGGAATATAGCGGAATGGAGAATCTGAAAAAATCACGAAGTCAAAAATTTTAGTGACTATATACTATAGTTTGCTTTACTATGTAAAAAAAATTGTTTGTTTATTAACTATGCAATCTGTTCTGGGGCCGAAGCACTCCCAACTGTTTCGCGGTTAGTTTTTAAAGTTCTACGTTCTACTGTACGCAGTATTCGAGGACGTACGAATATAGGTCCGATATATGAAAAATCTGTGATGATGAAAAATTAATCCTGCTGCAATCGGGATTTGAATCCGGTATCTCTCGATCCAAACGCCAAAACTTTAACCACTGTGCCGTTTGATCGGTTACGATAGTAACGAATAGAAGGATATTTGAAATGCGTTCACAGTAGAAGTTTCTCTTAAGGGGTTGACTTTTCGAAAAGAGATTGTTTCATTTTAATGTGAACTTGTTCAATACGATTTTTTTTTTGTAAGATTTTGGTAGGCCACCACCAAGACATCCCAGAGATTGCACCAAAAAGTATAAGTACATAAGCTGCTTCTTAATGTTTTGCCTATCAAACGGCGTTTGAATCATTTTTATATGCACTTTTCAGTACGGATTTTAACGTCTTACAAGATGTGATTCACTAAAACGGAAACGATGAGAGTATTCTCTCAAAATCGTATTGAGCAAGTGCACATTAAAAAAAGAGTGAGTCCATTAGTACTCTCAAGGAGATGTGTAAACATGGCGTGTGTGTAGTGCGTCCGTACACGTACAGTTTACTTTGAATGAAGAAGGAATGCAATTTTACTAACCATAGTTTTTCATTTGTTTATTGTCTTTAAATTGGTCTATTACTCTTTCGGTATAATCGACGCAATTGGATTATATTAGCTAAAATAAGATACATATACTGTCGATTCAAACTTTTCAAATTTTCATTGAAAAACTGCACAATGGTCGTTCCATATCTCGTAGTAGATATATTTCGATCTGAGTTCATGTGCAAATCGAATTCGTCTCGCAGGAAGTTTATAAGTGGTTCAGCTTAAGGAACAGCAAAATTAATAATGAAATCCTCGCTCATAATCATCGGCAAAAGATGGTCTTCTTGGAGAAGTTTTGGAGCAAGGACGAAATGTATGAACTTCATTATGTCTTCGACAGATTTTTTCGGCGAGGTGAATAGAACTACAGAAAGCATCTTATTCCCATTGAGAAGCTGAAACTCAGCCGTGTATATATTATCAATAGGTTGTGTTGTTACCGTCATATCATTTGTTAGGAAAACGATGATTTCCTTATGCCAGTTGACTGTATAAGTTCAACTTGTATTTTTATATATTGCTACTCCTGCTGCCCACTGACCATTTTTCTTGAACTGAACGCATCATTCAAAATTAATAATATTAACATGCTCGTCATTGCGTATCCAGATCTCGGGAAACAAGAAAATTGAGCATACTTGCGTGACTGTATCAGTTAGATCGAGGTGATGTGACCTGGTAGGACTCTGGCAGTTCAATGTTAAAACCCAGACGTCATTAGTATCTCATACAAAATAATGACCAATTTTGTATGAGATACAACTTGAGCTATCTTAGTGGACTTGTAGTGAGGCACGATTGCTCATTTTGAAGAAGACCCATTGAGATCCTATTTTTACGTTCATGGCAGAAGACATAATCATCGATAGCCGACGTGATGAACAGTCCTTCGAGACTCGTTACTCATAATAAAACAATATACACAAGTTGTGGACTGTGTCTTTTATCGTAAGAGTATATACTGACTATCTCGTTATAGGTACCACCCTGTGATGCATGAATTGTGGTGGCACATGCAGGTATGACTGGAAAATGATTACGCTTAACATTAATTGTCAGATTGTTGTTTCGATTAGCAGTTGTGCTTTTTCTAGAAATGGGCACCAAACATCGGTCGATATTCATTTTCTGCGCCCATCCAGCTTTAAACCGCCTGACCTTCTTGCCTTGTGAATTTGTACCGAAATCCATCCAGAGTCGTTTGACATTTTTTACTGTTGACGTTTTCATCGTTCTCGTTTTCCGGCCAGGATGGCTGCATTCGATATACCTCAGACAATCCATAGTTCCATTCACTAGTCCATCTGTTACGTCAATGTTGGTTTTGAGAAAGTAAGGCTGACCTATGGCAAGTGGAAGTTCGGATGTTAAAAACGAGACGTCATTATAAACTCATTTAGTAGAAGATATGATCATTGATAAAGCAATATACACAAGTGTTGACTGTGTTTTTAATCGTAAGAGTATGTAATTTCGTAATCGCAATTCGTAATTTTTTTTCTTTTTTGATTTTTCTGATCGATGGATGGTTTCTGTTGATGGTTTCTATTTCATGTTTTAAATTAGTTTTTTTATTTTCCCTATACTACTATACATATACATGCAAGCATAGCATGCCATGTATAGTAAAAAATGGTTTTTATTGAGTTTGTTGCTTTTTTTTAAACGAAGTAGGTACATACGTCATTTCCGTTCGTTTCATTTACAAGGTTACTCTAATACAAAAATTTTTGGTAGGCGCGAGCAAAGATGTTTACACATCAAAAACAAATATGCTTCATTTCATGGATCGCCAGCTGCCTTTAAATGGCGGAATTTTGGCGCAAACCTTATGTGTGGTATCGTTCTCGTTCTAAATGGGATACACTTAAAAATCAAAAAAAAGCAGATGCCAAAAAAATCGTATACAGAGCAACGAAAAATGATCGTTTGATAGGTCAAAAACCCTTAGGAGTTATTTCTATATGATGGCATTTTAATACAATCTCTGTGTTATTTTGTTGTTTACCATAATGATATTCAATCAAAAACAAAACATGTAACAGTTTTACATTAAAAAATCGTACCTAGCACATCAATATCAAAGCGGTTCACAAGCCGTTTGATAGGTCATACTCTGAGGAATTACTTGAGTATATTTGCATGTTGGTGCAATCTCTGAGATGTCTTGTAAAATACCTAAATGGGAATCATCTAAAATCAGAAGGAGCCGTTGGTAGTTTGGTTAAAAAAACCACACTGAACAAGTCTATAAGGAAGGGTACCATCGCTGTTTGGTGTAGGAAAACCATTAGAAGTTGTGGCATTTTGGTGCAATTTCTGTGATGTCTTGTTATTCGCAAAAATGAAATGCCTTCCAAAATAAGAAAGAGTCGATTATAGTTTTACTAAAAAATCATGCCATACAAGTCCATATTCAAATGATTTAAACATTGTTTTATAGGTCAGGCTCCTAAGAAACTACTTTTATTTGATTGCATTTTGCTGCAAGCTCTCAGATGCCTTTTTTATGGCTTATAGTTGGCTATATAGCTATACTGGCCTTTACATTGCCATGTATGCCAACAATCAAAATTGTAGCATTTGGAGTGAAGATAATCCACGAGCAATTATTCAAAAACCATTTCATCCACAAAAAATTGTCGTTTAGTGTGCTTTTTGAGCCGATGGAATCATCACTATATGTGTTCAAAAATGTACTGGTGAAAACGTTACAGTCAACGGATTATTAATTTTTTTATACCTCAATTGGATTATAGTATTGATCAGAGATGTGTGGTTCCAACAAGGCGGTACCACATGCTATGCAAAGCACGATACAATTAAATTACTGAAATAATCATTTGATGAACGATTAACTTCAAGAAATTAATCTGTCAACCGACCACCGCTTTCGTGTGACTTAACACCACTGGGCAATTTTCTTTAGAGGTCAAATCACTTGTCTACACTTCATTGCCGAAATACGACCAGAAATGCTGTGAAGAATGATCGAAAATTAAACGTACAGGGGCCGTATTCTTGAAATCGGTGGAAATTTCCCCAATCGGAACAAAATTTTCTTTGAAATTCTGTATATTGTTCGAATTCTTCGCATGCTACTTTAATCATTTTTTCAAATTTATTTTCAATTTACTAATATTTGTCTCCCTACAAAGGGAATAATAATTTAACCAGTCGGAATTTTTCACTACGGGGGAAAAATTATCTTTCTTAATTTAAAAAAAGAAAAGAAATTTAAATAAATGATTTGGGAAGCCGGCGAACAATTCGAATAATTTAGAGAATTTCAATGCAAATTGTATTCCGATTGGGGAAATGTCCACCGATTTCAAGAATACGGCCCAGGTTGTAATCATCAAAGTTTAGTGGTCATTAAAATTATTTTTCTTTGTTTAAATTCAAAGTTCTATATCTCGAAATTAAACACCCTCTATTTCATGCAAAAAATAAAAAAAAACTCCTAGTAAATCTGTCACTTCCGATGGACCAATTTAGGTCAAAATTAACTGAGACTTTCCGAGGATAGCCCCCTGTACAGAGCCCGAGTGACTGTTATAAACCGTCAAGAATAGTAATTTCCACTTAAAATTTAGAAAACTGATATGAGCTATAATATTTCCAAATTTATCTCGAGAAAGTATACTCCTCTGAAAATATTTGTAAAAACGAAAAAGCTCCTATTAAAGCTGCTTCTTCTGCAAGACCGATTTCGGCCAAAATTCTCTGGGATCGTTCAATTTGTGGAAGAACCTTAAGTATGAAATTTCTTCACTGTCAATCAATCCGTCTGGACAGTAATTAGCCTAATGACGCTTTTTAACGAAAAAATAGTCTATCAATACTATTTTTTCGTTAAAAAGCGTCATTTCCGCATAAATTTTGAAAAAATGATTTGCACCGGTATTGTTACAGATTTAATTTACAATCTTTCGTTAGGTGTGCAAACTCTGCTTTTTTGTCAACTTTATTGAACATATATTTGTTACAAAGATTAATTATCGAAATATTCGCCATTACTTTATCTTTGCCATTTTGCGGTGGTTTGGAAGAAAAATAGTCATCGAGTCAATTTTGCACATTTTAAATTTTCGTGGACCACCGGCCTTTCAAATATGTTAACCCCGCCACTGAATAAGTCGTAATCAAAGGGAACCAAGTCTGAAAAATATGCCGCATGCTGTAAAACTTCCCAGCATAAAATAGTTGAAGTTGGCCCGAAAATTCATCCCGAATTTATTGTAAGTTTCCTCGCTAAAGTGTAGTCATCCCGAAAAATATGTAAATATTGAAAAAGTGTAGCCTCATCCCGAAAACATACATATGCAAAATGTACACACATTTTTCATGAAAAAATTGGTATTATGTTGTTACCACATTAGTCTGAATTTTAATAATATCAAACCAAATGATAAAAGAAATGAGAGATATACAGGAGCGCTCAAAAGTATTTTGACAAGTATAATTTATTAGATAATACAAAAATAAAAACAATATTCTAATAATTTATTCATAGTAATGATATGTTTTACAAATTGGAACACATAAATGTTATGAATTGATAAACAAAAAGAATAGTTTGATAAAAGTTTTAATAATTACGGATCAAAAGTATTTTGACATCTAATAATGTTTAATATCTCAATATGCATAAAACGTTCCTGAGTTCCTTCTATTCTAACTAAAGGCCCAACTTGTTGGCGGGAAAAATACCCCAAACCATAATATTGCCACCTCCATGTTTTACTGTGCGTAGTTGGTATCGAACATCAAATCTTTTGTTTACAGGACAACCGTATACCATCGGATGACACTAAATTAAATTTGTTTTCATCAATCCACAGCATATTGGACCATTCTGAACTCATCCATGATCTGTGCTGTTTAGCGAACACAAGACGCAGCTCAGTCAGAAGTTTTTGGATGGACATCGTCCATGTAATCTGAACTCTTTTAGGTGACGTTTTACAGTTCAAACGTGTATATTTCCGTCATAATTTTCTTATAACTCGTTTTTTATTTGCACGACTGATTTTCGGACATCACTCGTCGATAAATTTTTTATTAAGCTATCTTCCCTGTAGATTTTTTACGGATGGCCACTGCGGGGCATATTTTCCACTATCTTACGTTTAACATAAACCTTATTCCATGAACTAACAAGCTGTCGAATCACGTTAAAACTTGGAGCAACTTCTGAATGCGTCGTTCTTTAATGCGTCCATAAATAAGTTTTAGTTTTTTTTTTACTACACACGTAAAGTAAACAAACAAGTTGCGACTTGTGCCTAGGAATAGTTGTGGCCAAGTCGTAAGTAATAATATGGAAAACCCCGTATTTATTGAGAAGTACATGGAAACAAGATAACAAATTTATACTTGTCAAAATGCTTTTGATCCGTAGTTATAAAAGCTTTTTTCAAACTTTTCTTTTGGTTCAGAAATTCATAACATTTATGTGTTCCAATTTTTTATTTTTTGAATTATATAATAAATTACACTTGTCAAAATACTTTTGAGAGATAGTGTACATATTAAGATTTTAATAACTTTAAACGGCCGAAAGCAAACTTATACATACACAAGAAAACATTTTTATTTTTCTGGAGCCTATACCAGAGATAATTATATGTAGTAGTGTATACAATATAGGCCCCAGTCATACCTATCACCCTGGTCAACACAGGTACATATGCAGGCGATAAGATATAGTCTTATTAATATTTACCATTCGTATTAAGTCAAAATCTTAAATTTTCTGGAGCCTGTGTTGCCGAGGGTTACTAGGTATGGCCAATGTCTATATCACCGTGTATGCCACTCCACATATTTATCTCTAGCATAGGCTCCAGAAAATTAAAAATGTTTTCTTGTCTATGTATAACTTTGCTTTAAGATATTAACTCGGTCGTTTAAAGCTATTAAAATCTAAATATTTATGTTTATCTCTCATCTCTATTATCATTTGGTTCGATATTATTAAAATTCAAACTAACCTGGTAATAATATACATAATGCCAATTTTTCATGAAAAGTGTGTACATTTTGCATATATGTATGTTTTCGGGATGGGACTACACTTTTTCAAAGTTTACATTTTTTTCAGGATGACTACACTCTAGCGAGCTTACCAAAAAATTAGGGATGATTTTTCGGACCAACTTCCTGTGTTGATTTTGCAGTATGTGGACGGGCGTTGTCATGCAGCAATATCACCTTCCGCCTTCCTTGGCCCATAAATGTTATTTCCTCCCGATCATCACTTCATTTGATCAATTGGACCTGGCAACGTTCAGCTGTAACAGTTTGACCAGGTTCCAGAAGTTCGTTGTAATTTATTCTTTACCTATTCCACCAGTCACAGGCATGAACACTTCTTGGCATGAATATCCGTTTTTTCAATTGATGAGTGGCATAGATCAACCCATGATTTTCTGCGTTTAGATTCTCCCGTAATGATTTTGTGCAAAAAAATGTTTCTTATTAGACCCGTAATGATTTTGTGCAAAAAAATGTTTCTTATTAGAAACCCATTTTCCTTCCTTCCTTGTTTTTCCCATTGGATGCAATCGAAGTGATATTGCTTGGTGAGAAACTCCTACCTGTTCTGCAAGCTCTTTATGAGTTTGAGACGGGTTTTCATCTAGTAGAACTTTAGGTTCTGCATCTTCAAATTGTTTTACTACACCTGGACGTGAATCGTCCTCAAGACCAAAATTGGAATCACGAAACCTTGCAAACCACTTTTTGCTGTTGAATGACTCACAGAATGTTTACTAAAAGTCGAATTAATCAATTCCATAAGCTTGAACAGCATTTTTTCTGTTTGAAAACAGAATCAATGACGTAATGTTGCTTATCTATACCCGTCTCTTAAACTTGATGCACAGCTTCTAAATTACTGAAACTTATGTCATAAAAACAGTAATGACTATAGGCTACATATATACACAATGGCGTGCGATTTTTTTTTTGATTTCAATCAAAATTCACTGAGATCTTTCGTTTTTTGGAATAAGCTAAAGTAAGAAGTTTCATCGCAATCACTCAATCTATTTGGGCTGAGTTGTAAATGACCGATTTGTTTTTGAAAAACACTCTTTCGTCAAAGAACTCATTTCCACCTAAATTTTGGGAAATGATTTGCACCAGTATTGTTGCAAATTTAGTTAAGAATATTTTCTTCTGTAATTATTTGCTCGTAAACTTTTCGAAATATTTTGAAAAAATGAGAAAGCTCTTTTGGAGGCTGCCACTTCCAAAGTCACTCAAAATTCTTATCAGAAATATTTTAACTGAGCAATTACCAAATACTTGAATTGAAGTAGCCTTTCTTTTCACTACGGAATCCAACCGTTTCACTATTCGAATCAGTTAGTTGCGGTACACTCTTCAGCAATACAAAGGTTGGGCTACTTTTAATTTGCAACTGGATGGGACTGCTTCAGAGCTGCAGTATTCGCACAAATTTTTCTATATTAATTGACAACAAGGTTAGCATTCTGAAAACAATACGAGTGTTTTTAATTTTGTGTTTATTATCGTGCCCACAACAAAATTGAATCTTTTTTTAATTGATAGAGTGGAAAACTGGACACTGTGTACAACCACAAGTTGCGTTGGTTATAAACCTCTTTTTGGAGTAAAAATTTTTTTTTAACCAAGGTTAAAGCCATTTTTGTTATACGTTCATTTGTGTGCGAATATCTTCAATAGGATCAAATGATTTGTTTTCTTAATTATTTATCCTGAGCGTGTGTGACAGAGAGCTATAATGTGATAAAAAATTCAAAATTTAAATCAAGTAACAGTAGCTTGAGTTATTACAAATTTCTTGGTATATGGAGGAAATGGTATATTAGAAAGTAATAATCGTCCAAGTGTGCGCGCTACTCGTCGAATTATTGAAAATTTTGAGCGTACATTTTCTTACATAATGTTCAAGCGCAATAAGACAAAGAAACGTTCGAAGTAATGCAAAAATTGCTGCCGTTCAGGCAAGTGTTGCTGAAAACCGCAATTTGTCGATTCCAAGACGTTCTTAAGAGTTGGGCCTGTCTCAAACCACAACTTGGTGAATTTTGAGAAAGGATTTGGGTTTGCATCCTTATAAAATTGTTTTCACTCAAGAACTGAAGCCATTGGACTACCGTAGACGTCGTGAATTTGCTGATTTTGCCTTGGAACAACTTGAAATCAATACCGATTTTTTTTAAGAAAATTATCTTCTCCGATGAGGCTCACTTCATCTGAGTGGTGCGGTAAATAAACAAAACTGTCTATTCTGGTGCAAAGAAAATCCACAAATTATTTATGAAAAACCATTACATTCACTTAAATTGAAAGTTTGTTGTGGTTTTTGGTCTGGTGGAATCATCGGTTCGTATTTTTTCGAACTGAAGACCGAAATGAACACCGTTACTGTCAATGGAGATCAGTATAGATCGATGATAACCAACTTTTTATTGCCGAAATTGGAAGAAGTTGATCTTGAGAGAAAAGTTTGGAGATTCGATTATTTCAAGAAATTGTGATATTGAATGGCCCCCAAGAAGTTGTGATTTAACACCATTAATAGTCTAATGGTGTTAAATCACAACTGTGTTCACAACTGTGGAGTTATTTGAAGTCATTGGTCTTTAGCAATAAACCAAACTCTCTTCAAGCTTTACAAGTCAATATTGATCGTGCTATTCATGACATACGACTTGATTTAGTGGAAAAAGTGCTCGAAAATTGGGTTCATCGAATTCGTTCCTGCAGAAGAAGTCGTGGAGGCCATTTGAATGACGTTTTATTCAGAACATAATTGCATCGATTGCACTTCACATTAAATAAAAAACATTTCAATTTCCTTAACAATTAGTGTGTTTTTTTAGAGAAATCATATCACTCTTTTTGGAAAACCCTTTATAAAGATAAACTACCATTTTATTTATCTAATTTAAGAAATAACGACCAAGAATAATCGATAATGTTAATGTTAGAATAGTAAGAATATATTTTGTTGAAACTCAACCTATTATTATTGCACAGTGACTCACGAATGTGCCTTTTCTTATTTAATTGTGCATAGAGCCATTTCTAACTTTAGAATTTTTCCACCTTTACCTGTATAATATAATCTTTTTTTATACTAAAAGTTTCTTCATTACAAAAAGTGAACGTTATTTTCTTATCTGATAAAAGAATAGAATTTCCACTGTAGTACAGTATACGTATATAACAAATCTTATAAGCTTTAAGAAAATATGGAACGACAAGTGCTTGTCACATTTTTTTCAACGTTTTGTGAATGAGGAAGAAATAAACTTTTCCATGTTCTAAAAAGGAAACGGAAAAGAAGCTTTCATTAAACATAAATTATATACGTACTTTTAAAAAATTTGAACTTTTAACATAAAGTCGTTCTTCCGATTTAATCACGTACAGAAATCTAAATCACCTATACAACACTACTACCAACCAAACTACTTGCTAATACCACTTTAGATAGTGTAATTTTTTATATAGTGTAGTTAACCACATTATATAGAATCTTAGAAAATCACCACTGATTTAAAGTTTTTTGTGTACATGTACATACGTATATGTTTTATGTACTTCGTGTCTTCTAAAATGTTTTATTCCCATTGAAAAATAATAAAAATCTGGTCTCACTGTATACATATAAACCACATGAGACAGTTTGTATAGTTTTTTATTGTCGATTCGAAAAATTGTAAAAAAATTATTTCCATGTACATTTTTTGTGTAGCACATTTTATACGGATTGGGGGTAGCAACAGGTTTTGAGATACTTAGCACAATTTCTTCAAAGTATATTTTAAAAACTTTATCTTATCATATTACTTTGCGTCCAATTTTCACACACTTTTCGCAGCAATTGCGTTCGTATAGTGACTTAACATATCCCCAAAGAAAATAATCTAATGGAGTTAGATCACATGATCTCCGTGGCCAATTAACAGGACCATAACGTGAAAATAGTCTTTCATCAAATGTTTCTTTGAGTAAATGGCCTCATGTGGCCCCGTCCTGTTGGAACCACATAGCAGCTAGTTTTATGCCCATCAGTTGAGATAAACAAAAGTTAGAAATCATGTCTCTATACCGTTCACCGTTCACCGTTGACTGTCACATTCCACCCATTATCATTTTTGAAAACATATGGACTTATGTTTCCGAAGGCCAATAAAGTGCGCCAAACAGTGACTCTATTCATTATAAAATGGTGAATCAAACTAATGACAAAGCAAATGTCAGCTGTCTAATCGATTGTCAAACAAAAGAGTGTTGCTAACTTAAAAATGTAAATTTCTAAAAAGACACCCTTTATATTTGCGGTACAAGGAGAATCTAATTCTAAGGAGAGAGCCAATTGAAATGTATATAGCTTTCGAGATAAGATTATATAAACTTTTGATTGACAAATCGTTCGCTTGTATCAAGGGCAGGTCCAGAGAAGTCCTTGTAAAATTATAGGGCTGTACAAATTTAATTAAAATTTATTTACCTGTGGTGGGTAGGGCATCAATAAATTTGTAGATGGTTTTAAACGTTCTTGCACTACAATCAATAGTTGATCAGATAAATTTTACTTAAGCTTAATAAAATCATAATAAACCTTACAAAAAGCAAAATGGTATCTGGATAAAAACATCATTGTTAAAAAATACCACACAAAACCAATTCCGCACAAGCAGAAAAGTAGAGAAGAACGTGATTCATTACTGCACGTAGTGCTCTGAGGGCAACACTTAATGAATTAGGCGCTGTAGTAGAAACGTTCAGAGGAAAATATATTTATGCTCTTGGACACAACGTCACGGAGATTCATTTTTCTCTCTCTCCAACCTTCACAGCGCATGTAAGTGAATTTTACCACCTGCACAGTGGTTCTTCATTCGTTTCGACCCAATGCTCTCGATCTCCATATACAACATTCTATTATAAGAAGGACTTGTTCGACGTTGTCACGCATATCTGGTATATCTGGTTGCACACAATCCCATAGAGTCGAACATTAGCGTTAAATTAAACAGCTCACTCTTGTACATTTGACAACCATTTTCGTGTAACTCAAAACCACACATTGACAACAATTTATTTAATTGATTCTTTTAGCTCGTCAATGCAATAATTGTCACATTCATCAAGCGCTAATTACTTTAATATACGAAGGGCAATAAACCAAGTGCTCTCTCTCTCTCTCTCTCTCTCTCTCTCTCTCTCTCTCTCTCTCTGGCACTATATCCCATCAAGGGATTTGGCCACCTCAAATGAGGTTTCATAATCATATTTTCATTTCGGATAATGCGTGATTAATTCATTGATCCCAAACCAGCCGTGAAATTTTTTCACCACGGGAATCGAACCCGGGACCTCCGGTCGCTGAAACAAGCATGCTGACCACTTTGCCACCGCCTCGGTTCCAGCCAAGCGCTCGCTATGGCATAATCTACAGTATTGAATTGGGGAATGAACAACTTTTCATTGGGAGCGAACTGCTAAATAATTTGGTGTAGAGCTCGATTTTATTCGGAAATAAATACCTAGCAGTACATCTTTATAGCGATATCCGATACCAGCGCTATATGAAATGTACGGAATCGAATTACCATTCCAAATATTTCATCTTGGATCATCATATGATGTGATTTTTGTCGATGCGTTAAATACTTGAAGATAGCATGAACTATCTGATAAAGGATACTTGCTAAGTTGCATATGTTTTAAAGAAATATATTCATCCATAAATTTTTCATATTGCTTTTATATTCCGGAGTGCTTTTTAACCTTCTTTCAAAACACAGAAATTGTTTAAAGCAGCTTGATGTGAATTGATCGGATATACTTTTTAAGCTTAAAAAACTGTTGATCTTGGTTTAATTGGGAACAGCAATGCATTCGTGCCTTAGTTTTTCCGCAAATGATATTATCTAAACATATGTTAATCAAAATAAATAGCTCCTCTACCAATACTAATTTTTCTGTCATCTTTTGACATTTGACAAGTAAAAACTACGCCACTACTAAAAATGGTACGATACACGCTTCAACAACGAACTGAAATTGTTAAAATTTACTACAAACATGGTGAAAATTTTGAAGTCACACTTCTCAAAACTAAAGCACTTTTGGGTCGTCGTGCAGCACTTTCTCGGCTGGCAATAGTGAAATTGGTGGAAAAATTTGGAATGTTGGGACAAGTTAGTGATGTAAAGAATCGAAACCGTGTGCAGAACAACTGAGAATATTGCTGCTGTAGCGCGTAGGATTGACGAAAACCAAGGTTTGTCGATTCCTCGTCGACTTTGGGATTAGACATTCCACAAACGACATTACACCGTATTATGCATAAAGCCTTAGATCTTAAGGCTTTTAAAGTTCAGTTAACACAAGAAATCAAGCCAGTCAATCACAAATCAAGCCAGTCGATATGACGTTTATATCATCGCTGATTGGGTCCTTCAAATACATCAAAATGATCCGGATTTTCATCGAAAAATCATCTTCAGTGATGAGGCCCATTTTCACCACAAAAGCTACATTAATAAGCAGAATTGTCGCATTTGGGGCTCAGAAAATCCAAGAATGAATGTTGAAAAGCCTCTCCATCCTCAACGTGTAACTGTTTGCTTTGGTTTTTGCGCTGGCGGTGTGATTGGACCCTACTTATTCTAAAATGAGGTTAGTGTAACGATGGCCGAAATTGGAAGATATTGATGTGGACGACGTTTATTTTCAGTAAGACGGCGCAATTTTTGCAAGAAAAGTTTCCTGCCGTGTTATTTCCTTGTGATTCAGCACCTTTAGACTTTTTGTCTTTGGGGCCACGTGAAATATAAGGTCTATGCCAATGCTCCACAATCGATTCAAGACCTTAAAGATGGAATTCGTGAAGTTATCGAGGACATACAGCCGCAAATGTGCAAATTGTCATGCAAAACTTCATGAAAAGGATATGGTGCTGCAAGAGTAGCCGTGGCGGCCATTTGACATATATCGTTTTCAAATGACATACCTTCCTCTTTACAATGAAATAAATATTCATTGATTTCTCTTAAGAAACACTCTTTTTTTCGTCCCATTTGAAACGCGATATTTTAAAACGCGAATTATCAAAACGCGATATTTCAAAACACGATATGGTACAAAACGCGATATTTCAAAATGCGATATTTCAAAACGCGATATGGTACAAAACGGGAGTTTAGGATCGGGTTATATCAGGCGGGTGAAGGGGAAATTTAATTTCAGTTTATAGGAATTTAAAAATCGATAGGAACGATAGTATATAGGATCGTCGCTGCGCTCCCGCCGCTTCGCAACGCATATTCTGTACCATATCTCGTTTTGTAATATCGCGTTTTGTACCGTATCGCGTTTTGTACCATATCGCGTTTTGAAATATCGTGTTTCGAAATATCGCGTTTTGTACCATATCGCGTTTTGAAATATCGCATTTTGAAATATCGCGTTTTGTACCATATCACATTTTGTACCCTATCGCGTTTTGAAATATCGCATTTTGAAATATTGCATTTTGTACCATATCTCGTTTTGTCATATCTTGTTTAGTTTCGAATTTAATGAGATTATTGCGATTTGAAAAAATCTATCTATCTCTATAATTCAAATTAAACTCTAATTTATCCGCGATCCAGCGTTAAAGGAAAGAAAAAGTATGGGGTGGTTGGGAAGTTAATTGTGTCTAACTAAGTATGAATCGTCATAGTCGTTGTCACACAGGTTTGACGCCAAATGGAAGAATTTCCTACGATTGTGTATTTAATTCGAGATATACTGAAATAGACCAATGTACGGAACAATCACAACAAAAACCATTACAATAAAAAAAAACAACAACAACGTAAAAATATAAAAGTAATTCGCACACAACGAAAAGATAATTGGTAAAAATGAAGTATAGATGGAGAATATGAAAGAATCGAATTCCGTAGGGTAGGAATATAGACTATTGTCTATATGTATATAGACAATATTCCTATGTAAGAAAATCAACGTTAGTCGCCGCGGCCTGATGAGATAACTGTTTTTTTTAAATCAAAAATCTTATTAAGTTCGAAACTGATTGTTGCGATTATTGCAAATCTTCCATCTATAATTCAAATTAAATTCTAGTTTTTTTTAATATCAAAATGAAACCTCTTATTGGAAAATCCATTACAAATTCGCCTTTGCAATAAAGCTACACAAAGCTAAGTGTTATTTGACAAGGAGAATAGCCCGGCATGCTTAAGATTAGGATTGTTTACGCGTTTAAAACATGTTAAGGTGCAGGTTGACAACATTTGGTTTCAACAGGACGGCGCAACCTACCTCACAGTAAACGCAACAATCGGTCTTTTTCACAGTGTCTTCGGGAATTGAAAAATCAGCCGTAACACAGATATCAATTGGCCACCACCCAAGCCGTTAAGGGTAAGTGTTACGATAACCATCAGGATACTATCCAAGACTTGAAAATCAAATCGAAATTGCCATTAATGAGATAAGAGCCCATACAATCGAAAATGTTCTGAAAAATTGTGCCAAAAAATAGTTTCTCATTTTTGTGGACCGTATCCCAGCTCGCAAGCATAGACAAATAATAAACGAAAAACTGTACACCCGTTGTGGAGCTTATCTCAGCATAGAAAAAATCTAGAAAATTGTTTCACGCTCTTTTATCATTTACCAATCAAACGATGTACTGTGCTAGATGGCCCAACGAATAGTTTCTAACTTCGAGTACTATATCACACCTCCCATGCAGAAAAAATGTCTAAAAAAATTCGGCATTGCTCTTTAAATCTGAATACATACCTGCGGGAGTCAGTGTGGCACAAACACCTCGGTATATCATATAATGTATTAAAACAACGACAGATTTAAAAATAGTTCAACTCTTTCTCGAAATTTGATTGGTTTTGAGTGTGGGAGCCAGTGTGATGATTTTTATGTCGGCACCTTAAACATTCAACTAATAAACGATGTACGCCGCTTGTTAAATACGATTTTCAACAAAAAACCTACAATTGTACAGCCTAGATGAATAAATTGATCGGAATGAAACTTCATTTAAGATATTCCATAAATTTGGATGTTATTTATTTTATTGGAACATAGAGGTAGATGTCCATAGAGTTGTTTAAAACTGTCACATAAATGAGCGTATATTTTTTATTATTTTGCCAGTGATTTCACATCGAAAACATCATTTCCATCTGGACAGAAAGGTAATTTCTTAGAAGAGTACATCCTTAATTTGGTTAATTTTTACTAATGAATATGGATCAATCGATTTTCGTTTTTGAAGAGGAAGTTCTGAATTTTTTTTGGATTTTTACAGTAAGCACATTGTAGATTAAATAATTTTGTGTTGTACTATAGGGCAATGGCTGATAGATACTAATATTCAGAGTGCTGCCATAAGGCTAGTACAATTCTGAAAATATTTGAAATTTTGAGAATCTTGAGTTGGAGCCCCATCGAAACTATACTTTGGCCTTTCCGTTTTTTTCTCCTTCTAGAACATAAACTTTTATCTTTAGACCACTTATCAATCTCGTCTCAGAATGTTCAAAATGCATGATTGTGAAATACTTGGCTTCCTGAATTAAAAAAGGCTGACTTAAGGGGACATAGCACCTTCAAAATTGAAAAAAAAAAGATTTTCAAAGATTTTTTTTTGGAATAAAAAGAGATATCTTAATGAAACTTTCCATTGACATTTTATTTAACTGAAAGTATACAAAAAAAAAATTATAAATTTTTTTTAGCCCACTGTCGCCTGCTACAAGAGTTTTCCAAAAACACTGAAAATTCGCCGCGTGCATCATAACTGCTCTCAAAGACGTCTAAAAAAACGGGGTTTTGATTTATTATCAAATCGCCCTTGGAATGAACTAAAAGGAAACAAATTGGTTGAAAAATAAAAAAATGGCGACATTTTTTCGAAAATGCAGCTTTTTTGTCCCCTCCAATTAGCTGTAACTCAAAAAATTGAAAGTCGATTATTCCTTCCGTAGTTCATTCTGAGCAGAAATATATGTAGATCAACGTGTTAAAATTTTAGAACGATTGGATAAGTAGTTTTTTCATTAAAGCAGTTTAATTTCATTAACAAAAGCAGTAGTTGAAAATTTTGAATGGCTTTAGTTTTCTTATTACAGAAAAGCCCGGTTATCCGGCATCGAACTAACCGGAATTTTAAGTTTTAGGATTTTTTTTTCTTTTTTCTCTTTCTTTTTTCTTTCATATGCATTTTTTAATTAATTTCGAAATTTTCAATTGTTTTTTGCACATTTTAATAAACGAAAGCATTAGTTGAAAAATTTGAATGGATTTAATTTTCATATTACAGTAAAAGCCCGATTATACGGCATCATATACCGAAAAATGCAACATAAAATCCTAAAGTTAGAATTCCGGTTAACTGAGTGTTCCGGTTAATTGGATGCCGGATAATCGGGTTGTTACTGTAATATGAAAATTAAAGCCATTAAAGATTTTCAACTAATGCTTTTATTAATGAAAATGTCAAAAAGCTCAAAAATTCAAAAAACAGTTGAAAATTTCAATATGAATTAAAAAAATGCATATGACAGAAAAAAAATAAAGAGAATATTCTTAAAAATTAAAATTCCGGTTAACTGAGTGTCCCGGTTAATTGGATGAAACTGTAATTAGAAAATTAAATGCATTCCAAATTTTCATCTAATGCTAACATTAATGAAACTGTGCAAAAAACAATTGCATATTCAAAAATGCATTACAAATGCATATTAAAGAGAAAAAAAGCAAAAAAAATCATAAAAATTAGAATTCCGGTTAACTAAGTGTTCCGGTTAATTGGATGCCAGATAATCGGGCTTTTACTAATATGTAATATGAAAATTAAAGCCATTCAAAATTTTAACGAATTCTAATGAAAATGTTCAAGAAACAATTGCAAATTTCAAAACAAATTACAAAATTCTTATGAAATGAAAGATTCATAAAAATTAAGATTCCGGTTAACTTAGTGTTCCGGTTAATTGGATGCCGGATAATCGGGCTTTTACTGTAATATGCAAATTAAAGCCATTCAAAAATTTCAACTAATGCATTCATTAATGAAACTGCAAAAAACAATTGCAAATTTCAAAATGAATAAAAAAAATGCATATTTTAATTCATAATTAAATATACACAAATAATAATTCTCAATTGAAATTTATGAAAATGCATTTCTTCGTTTTTTAGCTTTCTCTACAATACAACAAAAAACTGTTAAAAGAAAAACAAGAAACCGTTTTCTTAAAAACGTGAAATTACGCATGCATTTCTATGTGTATTAAAAACAAATGTAAATTTTATGTTTATAATGAGAAATAAAATACGAGGGTTGCCTTTTATATTTCGGGATTGGACAACCCTAGTGTTGCAATCTGGCAACTGACAGCTCTATCGTAAAGTTTGACGTTTTTGAGATTATACGTACTCAGAACGTTTTGACATTCGAGCGCTATTTGTGTTGTACAGTACTCATTAATTCAACATCTCGGCGAAAAAATGGAATTAAATCGTGAACATTTTCGTGCGATTGTTTTTTACAACTTTCGACGTGGATTAAGACAGCAAGAGTGCATGGATCAACTTAATTCAATTTTTGGCGATGAAGCTCCATCAAGGACTAGTGTTTTTCGATGGTATGGTGAATTCAATCGAGGTCGTAGTTCACTCCAAGACGAATTTCGTGAAGGTCGTCCAGAATCAGTTGTTGTTCCGGAAACCATTGATGCTGTGCGCGAAGTGATATTGCAAGATGGTCATGTGACCTATCGTGAGATTGAGACAACCTTATTCATTTGTGGGGCCAGCATACATTCAATATTGCATAAACATTTGAATGTCAAAAAAATTTGTTCGCGTTGGATCCCACACAACTTTTCAATCGCTCAAAAAAAGGCTCGCGTCGATTGGTCGAAAGAAAAGCTCAAAAAATACGATCGCGGTGCTTCAAAACACGTATATGACATAGTGACAGGTAATGAATCGTGGATTTACGCGTATGAGCCCGAAAGTAAACAGCAGTCGACTGCATGGGTGTTTCAAGATGAGCTGAATCCAACAAAAGTTGTTCGCGCACGAAGCACTTGCTAGCAAATGATCGCCTGTTTTTTCGGAAAAAATGGACATGTCGCAACCGTACCACTAGAACAACGCAGAACAGTTAATTCTGAGTGGTACACAACTATTTGTTTGCCAGTTGTCTTCTAAGAAATCAGGAAAACCAACTGCCGAAGACAGATCACTCTTCACCACGACAATGCGAGCTCTCACACATCGGCTCAAAAAACTGCATTTTGAGCACTCAAAACATCGGTTTGATGAGTCATTCGCCGTATAGTCCTGGCTTGTCACCAAATGACTTCTTTTTATTCCCGTACGTAAAAAACAAGCTGAGTGGTCAACGTTTTTCGACACCTGAAGAAGCGGTTGCTGCATTCAGAATGCATGTTTTGGAGATACCTCAATCAGAGTGGAAAAAGTGCTTCGGCAATTGGTTCAAACGCATGCAAAAGTGTATAGATCTTCATGGGGAATATTTTGAAAAACAATAAAGCGATTTTCGATGATTAATATTTGTTTTTGTTCTCTAATCCCGAAATATAAAAGGCAGCCCTCGTATGCCTTTTTTACATTTTAAAGATGAATTAAAAAAATATATTTGTAAAATGACATAACATATGCCTTCTTGTGTCATTTTGAAATTAAATTTATTTATGTAAAACACCTTTGTTAAGTCGGAAAATTTGTTAAAAGTATGACTTAAAAATGGTCCCATTATTGATATAAAAACACCATTTTTAAGTCCACCGTTTTTAATTTCAACTTTTTTTAATTCAGGGAGCCGAAATACTTAGCAAAAATAATATCGGCAATGTACACTGTTAAATTAAAAAAAATCCATTTGAATTTGTCTTGTAATGAAATTAAAAAAACCGATAATCTTCAACTCATAGCTTAGAGAAGTCCCACATTAAGGACTGTAAAGGCGCCGTTTTAAAGATCAAGCAATTTCCATTACTAGAGTTTTAACTCTAAATCAGGCTATATTAGACAAGGCTCTTTTCTCCTTCATGGTCGGATAGCTCAGTCAAAACCCAATATGTGTAGTAGGCGGGATATAATTATAATAATTTTTTACTTGTCTTTAGAAAAATTACTTTAGAGACTACTAAAATGGAGTATAAGTTTCGTGTTTAATTTAACTACCCGGCATATGTCTCTCTTCTAACAAGCCTATCTTAAATAAAATATGGTTAAACTGAAAAATATATTTAAAAATTACACTAGGTCGAAGCAAAGTGTTATTGTTAGTCGTGAACTGAATTCTCATCAGAGTTTTTAATTTAGTTTGATTGCTTTTATGTTTGGAAATGTTTCTAAATTGGTTTGTTTATATTTTGGATACCTACTTCATTCATTACATCATAAAACAAAAATAAGCGGAGGCAATATGCGAATTAAAAGCTTCGTAGAATTTAAATTGATTTTTTTTTTTGCTAATACAAGGTGTTCACCTGAAAACTTATCAGTAATTTCTTCAAAGCAAAAGCAATGCAATTGTGCAAAAGTTGTGATATATGTTGAGTACGTTTATACATTTTGTGAAGTGAAAGCTTCATGCCAACGTAACTTCTCTAATTAAAGACAACGATTATTATCTGGTTTTTCCGGGGAATTTGGATTGTTTTTGCTGTAATTACAAATTGCAGTAATTCCAAAGTATTTATTTCCCGTTCCTATATGTTTATTCTGGCAAACAGGGAATAATTTTTTGGGGGAATTTTTTTATAAACTATTTATAAACTAAAACGCGTATAACTATTTATAAACTAAAACCATAGAAAAATAAGTCTACCATAGATTTTTCATTTGTATAAAACGAGAGATAAAAATGTAATTCCAATGTTATGATTGTATTTGTGATTTTACATTCATTGTGCGCAATGTAAAGTTACAAATACAATCAAGACATTGGAATTTAATTTGTTTTATACAAATGAGAAATCTATGTTAAACTTATTTTTTCTATGCTAAAACCCTTAAGTTTAATTTATTTATTACCGAAAAATTAACGTCAAAACTGCTATAAAATGAAACTATTTTTTCACAAAAAAAAAAAAAAAAATTCAAACGCCAGAATACACTTTGGGGAATAAAAATTGACAACTACTAGAAAAACCTTACTAATTCCCGGTGAAAACCAGAATAGGGCCACTGGCATAGTACCATTTCAAAATATGGTGGCATTTACCTTAAATATTTTTTCTTACTTATTTAAAAATTAGTTGTTGGAAAGATTGATGTAAAGTTTTCAAATGAATACGCTTTATATGCAACATACCATAATATTAATATTACTTGAAATAATACATTTTTCGATTTATGTATAAAAGTTTAATGCGATTTCGTTATAAAACAGCAATTTTCTTTATACGGCACGGCAGATGGAAGGTAAATCCATTTCGCATGAAAATATCATTTTATTTATAAATTTGTGATAGGTATATTATGTTGAAGTATATATTTTCAAATGGAGTAATTTCTACGCAAAATGGGATTGATGAATTTATCTTAAACTCTTTATGCTAATAAATATGAAAACAAACTAATAAAATTAATGTATACTGTGTCACGTGCAACTACGTACAAGCCTACTTCCGGTTAAAAACTCTTAATGGTAATACATAAACAAAACAATTTAACGATAACAAGTAAGGAACTTCCAGAATCAAGCAAAACTAATAAGAATTTCTAGGAACCCCTCATCATCTTGTATGATATCACAAGGATGAGTTTTTTTCCTTAATTAATTCCTTAAATGCATTTCTAGACAGATTAAAGTCAAAAGCCGACCGTGTTTTCTTAAAAGAAGCTGATGAATGATAAACCGGCTCACATTTACCGTAGTTTTTCCTACAAAACCGCAATTTATTATGGAAATCTTTATCGCGTAGCACACGTAATGGGGTATATAACATCAAGCAACATTGCGCTAATTTCAGTTCTACGAATAAACAGTAGCTCCATATTATTTATTAATTTACATCTACCTCGATACGCTGGGAGTATGAAAGCACGGACATTTGCATCTCTAGGCAACCTTCGTAGTGGGTAGGGTACATTAAAAATCGCTTCTGAATACTATATGCGATCTGAATAGTTATTATAAAACGGATTCTATATGACAACACCATATTATATTAGATATTGTTATACAACAGGACTCTGGAATTAAGCCGTAAGAATTGATTGTATATAAAGAAAAGCGAAAACGGGTGGGGTGGTTAATTCGAAGCAATATATTCAAAAAAAAAATAATAAGTACAAATACATCGACCGCTAATTTCCACCTCGTTAATGATTTATATTTGTACAATTATAGCAGGTCGTTCACCAACTTATTTATCGTTTTTCTACATAACCCCAAAAAATATATTTGAAGTACCAACATTAAATAAACTGACTATATTGAGAACAAAGCAAATCATTTTTAAACTTTTTTTTCAACAATCGCATTAATTTAAATAATTTAGAAAATGATTTTGCTTTAATTCGAATCAACTTGTATATGTTCAAAAGCTTTCATTGAAATACTTTTTAATGATTTTGAAATGAAAATATTTTTTTTACATCCAATTTGCTTGATTGTATTACCAAGTGCTTGATTGTATTACAATATTTTATTAGCAAAAACATTTAAATCAAAAAAATTTTAAATTATAAAATATAATTATTATGTCATAAACTGTTTCGGGTACAAATATGTCACATGCTGAAGTTTATCGTAAACTTTATTCACAAAACTGTTCTGTAAGTTAATTTAAGTTAAAAGCATCATGTATGCATTAATTTTCTTTACGTATAGCCCATTAGATTTAGTTGTATGGATTATAGATGAATGCGAATTTGCCGATACATTTTCTCAATGTCGGGCAAAAATATTATACGATGTTTTCGAATCCATAGGAAAATAGCACGCGATGATATTGGACAACCTCCCCGGACAACTCCATGGTTTCGCCGAAATAACCCTTCGTCATTGACCGTTGCTTGCAGAATTTCTTCTTCATAATCCAATGCATAAATATTCGTCCATGAAATTTTTATATAGCGCCATTAATGTTTCATAGATGTTGAACTGATGCACGCACTTTATTGATATGTCCATCGATTTAAAATGGTACCCGCTACAATCAGCTGATATTTATTTTTTCTATCTATAACAATATTTGAAAACTGATCAATATAAGCAAATCTGTGTCATTTGCGCCCTCAAAGATATATGCGCGGCTAAGGTTAAGGTTCACAATCAAAATCCTACCGAATTTTACCTTTCCTACATCCTTAATGAAAGTTTTGCTGTTTTGTCGTGGTAGTCGCAGACACTGAGGACACGATTCACTGATAAAACTTACGTGGAAACCTGAATCTAAAAGTGCCTTACAGGGAATAGAAGTTCCTGAAAATTGATGATCTTGGTTACCGCGGCTAGTAACGTGGGTTGGGTTGTGACGGTGCATTCGCACGCGTAACAATAAGTACTCTCGGTACGGTTAAAAAAAAAACTATGGTGCAATTATGATTCATGCTGTATGATAATGCGATTGATTGAGACCCTAAATGACAGCTAGAAATACACACAGATCACACAGTACACTGTGTTACCGACGGCATTTCAATTCAACAGTACGCCTATTTTGATCCAAAAATAATAACAGGAGAGAAGAATTACCGGAACGCAATAGTGTACAATATATGTGTTTTTTTTTATTAGTAACAAACAAATTTGTTCGGACGTAACGCCACACCATTCGCAATGATTTTATTTTAGGTTAATAATTTTATATTTTGTAAATTAACAAATTTTATATCCCTTCTTTGTTTTACTAACACAATTGTGTAGGTACCATGTCATAAATTACCATGTCATAAATTTATTTTTGGTTGTGTTTTGAACCAACTTACATATTTTTGTATTCCTTTCAAACTGTTTTGTTGAACTTTTTTGTTCGAAAAATAACACTAACTATACACACAATTGTGTTGGTTGCACTTCAAATCAAGTGCAATTTTTTATCAAAGACGTCATTGCATACTATGGTTTTATACTCACACATTTGTGTGGTTTGGACTTTAATAGTCATTTTTTGGTTGAAAAGGGATATTTTATAAAAAAAACAATTGTAAAACATTTCGTGTTCAATAAAACGGCACGTAAAAAATAAATTCACTTTCCTCAAAATTTAGCATAATTTTGCTTTTGTCAAATTATGCTAAATTTTGAGGAAAGTGAATTTATTTTTTACGTGTCTTTTTATTGAACACGAAATGTTTTACAATTAATTTTTTTTATAAAATATAAAATTTGTTAATTTACAAAATATAAAATTATTAGCCTAAAATAAAAACATTGCGAATGGTGTGGCGTTACGTCCGAACAAAAATGTCACAAAACAGGAGTGGAAGCACCAAAAATTTGAACCGATCCCACCCGGTTCGATAACCGGTTGGTGCCTATGGTCACAAAAACAACACACATACATGCGTAACAAATGACAGCACACTAATTCAAAATTGTGTATTATACGTCGTATACGTATACACAAATTTGTGGTTTCGTCTCCCAATTCTGGATCAAAATAGGCGTACAGATGACACCTCGGGCAATCCAATTGGATGTTATTTTGTGGGAAATGATTTACGAATTTTTTTAAAACCCTGAGGTGGTGTCAAAAGTACCGCGAAAAGATTGAAAATTGGGGGGGGGGGGGGGGAGAATATAAAAAGGGCGATCAGCCGCGAAACCGGGATAGTCGATAAATGAATTTGGAATTTTGTGCTAGTCACATTTAAATTAGTATGTGCTTAAAAAAATATAGAAAATATTAAATAGAAAATTAACAATTGTGTATTAATCGAATGGGAATAATTTAAAAGCATTTTTTGTAAATCAGTATTATGCTAAGTTAAAGATAACGAGAATTTATTCATTAAAATTATAATTCTAACTGAACTTTGGTTACATAATCCTAATATTTAACAAACTGTGTAAGTGCGTAAGCGAAACGATACCAGCCTAAATTAGACTGTTAAGAAAATTCTAGATTGGGTGTAAGAATAATTCATCCTAGAATATATGTGATTTGAACATAAAGTAAATTGTGTAGTGTGCAATATAATTACAAGTGATACTATAAACTGAATATCAGTATACACCTTTGTTGTAATTACTTACTGCATACATTTCGTTTTCAAAACGATTAGTTATTAATGTTAAAAATAAAATAATAACCGTATATAAAAAAACATTATTATTGATATATCAATGGACAAAAAAAAATATTACAGTGGTTATGAAAAATGGTCCTACTCGTGATACAGTGAATTTATAAAATATTCGAAATTTGGAAATGGTGTATATGTATAGACAGTGTATGTATATATATCTACAATTACACACCGTATAATATAAATAGTCATAAAACCGTTAATAATATATGTGCGTACGCTTCGGTAATGTTAATCCAGATGTTAGCTGAAGAATTCGGATTCAATCATCACGGCAGTAAATGGGAAGTCATTTTTTTATCTTATATTTGTAAAATAATAATCATTAAATTAAAACTCAAAGGACAAATTATAATAATAATTTTCAAAATAATTAATTAATAATACCTAATTTTAGATCTCAATTTTTATATATCTATTCTAACTGTTATACAAAACCTTTTTATTTCAAAATAAGCAAATTATTTCAAATAGTAATTTTGAATTAATTTTGTTCGGTGCTTTCAATTATTATCGTAATGAAGTACTAATTTTGGGGTTTTCGCTTGAAATAGTTTGCTTACGAAATAATTATTATATAAAAAAAATTATTGATATAAGTATTTAACACTAACCATACTAACGTTGTTGGAAATATTTATCTCTAAATGACATTACAATTCGTTCATTTTCTTATATTTTCCTTATAAATAAACATTTGTTTTTGTTGATTAATGAAGTGCTCAAAATTCAATTTTTTTAATTTTTTCTTCTCTCACGTGGAATAGTTTTTTGATTTCGCTTGATTTTGTAATGAAAATTTGTGCAAGGGGTTTTGTTTCGGTCAGTGAAGTGAAATAAATTTAAAATGAGTCATTAAGTAAACGAGCATATGAGGATGGACTAGTGTAAGTATCCCTTCCGGTATAGGTAGGTAACTGGTGTCGTTCCTTTTCCCGCGGTTACACGTGGCTCACATACACTCTTCAAATCCCACGCCCAACCCTGATGCTTAGCCGGCAATGACCGCGAAGAGTCCCTGTGTGAGCCGAATTTTCTATAGCATTCATGTGATCTGGAGAATTCATCGAATAAATTTTTATGATAGTTGATTTTTTTTCTTGTTATTAATTTTGTTTTCTCTTACTTTCATTTCTGGTCGCGTAAAAATTCTCCAGTTCAGACGAATCGCTACAGGGTTTCCTTATGTCGCTATCAAAAGAAAAGATCGCATTGTTACAAGTTGCAGTTTGTTCATCTTTATTTTTCAATGATTGAGTTTCAGTCGTGGATGTTTGTTACTCAAATAATTAAAACACAACTTGTTGCTCATAACCAATTCTCTTCGCTTGTTCGCCTCCAATCCGTTAAATGCTGAACAATGTTATATTACATAAGCATGTTTGAGGCACACGGGACATTTGATGTCGTCTACCGCTATATGACACTTGATTACTGGTGGCTTATTGTTTTAGTTACCACTACAGCGTTTGGTTAGTGGGCTTAAAGAATATGTTACAAAATGTAATTCCGACGTAATAGAAAACACATTAGGGTTAAGGTTTTCGTTTCAGGTGATCCTATATACTCTTAACATTTTTAGAACGTTAATGTTTATTCAACTTGACATAGAACAAGCACCCCATCTAGTTCAAATCCTGGAGGATATCGAA
Organism: Nephrotoma flavescens; assembly: GCA_932526605.1. Taxonomy (NCBI): domain Eukaryota; kingdom Metazoa; phylum Arthropoda; class Insecta; order Diptera; family Tipulidae; genus Nephrotoma; species Nephrotoma flavescens. The sequence continues at coordinate 194,327,013 of OW052220.1, forward strand.
CATTCGGAGGTCCACGGAGATAAAACTCTACTTATTGTTTCCTATGTATGCTAAAATTTGTCATTCAATATTTAATATAGGCCTCCAAAGGTATATAGAACTATTGTCACGACGTTAACCCACGTCTCTTTACTCAAATTAATTCTCTAACTGCTTCGGTTCTTCTTGGCCTGGTCTTTCCAGTTTCGAGTTTCTTTTACTCATACATTTTGTTTCTCGTCATTAATCCAGCGTAGTTCGGTTCTTCCCTCGGCGTTGTACGTCGACCGATTATTGATAGAACGCTCTTCTTTTTATACCGGTTTAACCGGGCGGGATTCAAGGTTTGATTAATCATACGTTAAAATAATGTTTTTAAACTTTTATTTTTCAATAAACATCAAATTTTTTAGCTATTACGAATTGGTTATGTGCCGTAAAGACATTCATCAATATTCAGAATCAATTTCTCCACCAAAAAAATTAGTCCAAGGGATAAAATTGAAATGAAAAAAAATTATCAGTTATAGAAACCATAAAAATTTATTTTTAAAATAATCCGAAACTGATGGATACTTGAAAGTTATGAGCTCTTTACCAAATAATGTTAATTATTTGGTAGTCTTGAAGGACAACGATTTGGAATCAATCAATTTCTAGCGCTCCAAGGATTATTAAGTTATTTTATTCCTAAATTATGTCGGTGGGAGTAAAAAGTACGATGCGGTTACCGTGATGAGTAATGTAAAGAAAATTTCCAATGAATGCGAAAAAGTATTTGATAGAAATAGTTATAATTATAGTCCGGTCAATCTAGACATAAAAATGAGAGCGAAGGTACATAAATTCGCACCAAGCTGAATATTGGTAGAATCGTTAAAAATGTGATTATAAATAAAACTTAAAACCCCATCATTCCCGTGTATGGAAAAAATTTTACTCGAGGTCAAAGGTCACTAAAATAAGTTTTTCGCGATTTTCAGCGAAACGGTAAGTCTTATCATAAAAATATTCTTTCGTAAAACTTTCCACTGGAACTAAAGTCGGTCGCCCTAAAGACGAAGCTGCGAATCTGGCAATGGAGGAAATATTCACTTACATTGAAAATAGCGATGACTGTCAGTTCACTTTGAACGAATTAAAAAATGTTTGCAAAACTATGACATTAGATTACAGAACGATTAAGCTACGACTCAAACTAAAGTATGGTGAAAAACTTATTATCACTGAGAAAGCGGGAGCATCAACATTCATATGCTTAGTGGATAATCATCATAATATTTTGAATCAAGCCTGGTACGAAAAGAAAAAAATGAATCAAAAAGAAGAACGATTCAGAGTCCTAGACGCAGCTGCAGGCGAAGATATTCAAACCGTAGTGTTTGATAATTCTAATTACCCTCCACCAAGTCGCATGTTTGAAGACTTGAATAATGAAATCCCAGAATCATTGACATATCTTGTGGAACGAGTGATTTTAAAGAATAAACGATCAAATTTAGATCATTTAAAATTAATATGCACACACATTTGCCATTGTATCATGACTGCTGTTCGGCCCAGGTCTTTTAAGTCTAAATTACAACTAGGCCTCGCAGTTTTTTTTTCATCGAAGGTTCGGGTCTAAACGTCTTATACAAATCTTTTCGTCTTTTGGTTTATGCGCATCTTATAATGATACAATAATGTACGAGGCAGCAGCAGTTTTTTATCGTCCTCTTCATGTCCTACCACCACAAAGCGGCACTCTTATTCAATACGTTGCAGACAACGCTGATATTAATGTAAATACGTTAAACGGCAATAACACGCTCCACATAATGGGTATTATTCAAATTGTTACTCCAAAAAATTCAGTTTTACTAGAAGAACCTATGCCACGAATAAAAGAAGCTCTTTCAGCAAAAGATTTCAAGGCAAAAGCTCATGTGTCTACACAGATCTATCAATGTGCTGAAGTTTTTAAAAACAGTAATTCAATGTGCTGAGGTTTTTAAAAACAGTAATTCAACTCAAGAAGAAGTTATCATCAACGGCATCCGCTTTCTTCTTTCTATGTACGGAGCTCCTAAAAAAACTACCTGCTTAGATAAGCATCGATATGTATGTTTCGTTAAAACACTAAGAATAAGAAACAAGTTCAATTAGCTTCTCTTCCTCCAACCTCAGTTGCTGCTCATCAACATCTTCTTCGGGTATAGTACCAAGTTCAAGTGTGGCTTGGTTATCAGCTAGATCCTACAGACTGGGGTTGGAAGTTAGTCGACAATACATTGGAGCCAGTTCAAACTTTACTCCCACCTGCACCGGAAAAAACACCATTTTTTGCAACTGCAAAAAGAGATGCAGTGCTAAATGTGGTTGCAAAAAAGTCTGACTGTTCTGCTCTTTGGCATGTACAAACTGTCAAGGCCGGTCGTGCTCAAATGTTGAATCAGTAACAGAAGAGGATTCGTTTGATTCCAACGAGGATACATCACTATTGACGCAATTTACTTGCACGCAGAATGAAAATGAAGAAGAACAAGAAGAAGAAGAAGAAGAACGAGAACAAGAACAAGAAGAGTTTGACTGTTACAATTCAGACGAATAAAATTCACCACTTTTTTAATTTACATCGCTTTTTATCTTTTACAATATTTACAAATTTCCGTAATTTTGCAATAGTTTTAAATTAAACAGGATCACAACTGACCCGTGGAGTAGGCCTACTGGGGAAACCACATAGGTGGCGTGGAAACGTGTGCATATTATGCCCATAACAACTTGAACAACTTTTTGAATCGTTATATCCCAGAAAGGGTGGCTCGTAGAAAAAAAAGCACTGATACATTTTTGAAAGATAATATGACGACCTACAATTTTTGTCTAATATATTTTTATGATAAGACTTACCGTTTCGCTGAAAATCGCGAAAAACTCATTTTTTTGACCTTTGACCTCGAGTAAAATTTGTTCCATACACGGGAATGATGGGGAACTTTTAAGTTTTATTTATAATCACATTTTTAACAATTCTACCAATTTTCAGCTTGGTGCGAATTTATGTACCTTCGAATGTCTAGATTGACTGGACTATTAGTAGTAAAAATCGCGGGAGCATGTTATGAATAACCATATTTATGACAGTTATGTTTAGTGAGTAAAATTCGAATTTCATCTCTGAAAAAACGTTTCGAATAACGGATGATCTAATAATATTGCAATCTCCAACAACCTGCTTAATTTCATGATTCATTCGAATCGAAGGGAAAAGGAATACTTTTGTTCACAATCAATCAAATCGCCTATTAGAACTTTGATGTGAAAAGAAAAAAAAGCTAACGCTCTAATGAAAAAAACTATTCCTTTGCGTTACTTAGCGAAACTCACATTTACTCCGAGTGGGACTAATCTGGCTTTCCCTGAGAATAGGGAATACGAAAAAAATATTACAACATTTTTTTTAATATTTACAATCTTTTTCCGGGCCCGACGCACTCGCAACTCTTTCGCAATTCGATTTCTCGTCCTCAACTTACGCAGTCGCCTGCCAAATCGAGGACGTACGGCTAAAGTACTGGCATAGAATATTGGTCGGCCCATGAATTCTGAACTTCGACTCTGACGAAAAACCTCTTTTGCATTCTGCCCTTAATGGGATTCGAGCTCGGTAAATCCATTCAATTGAAAATTTGCTGCATTGTTAAAGATAACTTTGTGGAAAAAATTCGCGTTTCACAAATATAATTTGTATGGACCATTTAACGAATTGATAACAATTTCATTGTGTAAACACTAGCAATTACAATAATAATATATGTTTTTCTTAACGACCACTACGTCTTAACGACCACTACAATTATTCGAATGGCCACCGTACGAACGTACGTCGCAGTGCAATTTTAAATTTCTCTATTTTTAGTAGTCGGCATGTTTCTTTTTGTCATTTTTAAATTAATGTGTGGAAAAAAATATAAATTTGGCGGCTGATTTAAAAATTAAGCTCAAATTAGGATAACTGTTATTACAACCATTTTTCCTAGATCGTCCTCATCATGAAAGAGTGTCGAGTGGAATATCGATCGGGGCGAAATCCTCATTGATAATCACCGAATATATTCTTGGTGAATGGCTTGCTTCTGGAAAGTAACAGATAAGCAAGCACTTTGTTTGCGAAAACAGCTATGCCTGGGTATTTTTCACATTAAAGCCGCGGTCACGTTTTATTCAGCATCCATATGAGTACGATTTTAAATTTTTCACTGTGGTAACGAATCCTGGACCCAGATCATCATGATGGGCCCATACAGATTAAATATAAGAATGGCTCCTCCATGCTTTAATAACTCTGCTAGGACAACTTCCTTTAATTTGGGGTATGGGACAAAACCCGCCAGCTGTATGTCGGATAGGGGTCACTTCTACTGTCCTCGTGAATAGATCTTGGGAGTGAGTATGCTATTATAAGAGTATAAGAGAACATAAGCCACGTTCGTTCTCAGCTTCTAATTCGTATTTTAGATGGTATTGTATTGGTCTGAATAAATTGAGCCGGTACCCCACGATTCCGTTGTTTTAACAACAACTAAATTCTTTTTGTAATTTACTGTATACCACTTGCAAGAATAATTTTATTTTACATTTTAAAATTTATTTTTATTTGTTTTTAACTTTAAAACCTAAGTGCGTCATTATTGACGAACTCTAATATTTTCTTTTTCTCATTCAACTCATTCGTTCATTTAACTATTGTAGTTCAATTGTGATATTCAGGTCGATTCAATATAGATCTTCTATTCTCAGTATTTTCTATTCTTCTATACTTGTGTATGAAATTATTAAATGTCGAAATAGAAGGAAAAAATAGATTTTTACTAAAAAATAGACAAGACAAAAAAATGCGACAAAAAGAAATAGATTTGTTCGTTTTTTATCAAAACCGGGTTGTATTCTGATTAAATCAATTAATTAAAAAATGAATTTTTGTTTAATGTGGAGTGAAAGAATCCGCCAAAAGCGTATTGCTACCTAAGTAAATTTATTAATTATTTAATAAAAATTAATTAAATAAATGTGTTAAACAAAAACTAAAAATGAGACTGAAGCATATAAGAATAAACGAGGATCCCTTTCAGCTTCCTGAAAGTGTATTCCACTAGTACTTTCAATTGCAAAAGGGAAATGCTATGACATTGGCAACCGATTTAGCAGGAAAATCGCGCTTCAACTCAATACCATTAAAAAAAATTTACATTTTAATTTTTATTAAAAATAAAAATTTATCACAAATTACGTGTGGTTAGTTTTGGGATAGTAAATACATTTGTGACAATACAGAATAGAAGAAAAAAATTCGATTTCCAACTTTCGATATTAAAAATAAAAGATTGGAATCCCACTGCTTCACTGAATACCAAAATATTCTGTACATATTGTTAATGATGACCTTTTAATAATAATTCTAATTTCGTTACAGTGGCTGTGGGTCTCAATTATTTGTAATACAAAAAACTGCATAACTCTGCGAACCTTGCCAATACAAAAGACAGAGCCAGAGAAGAGAGTCTCTAGATTAGCCGGTTAAGCTTTCTTTAAATATCCATTATACTTTTGCTCTACGGTTAAATATCCTGTCATTATTTACCTACGGTTCTTGAATAAGAAATAAAATTTCTTACGATTTTGGCGGTCTAAGATGAAGGGCTACCAAAGCATGTTTGTGTGATGCAGGATGATTTTAATTATTTGGATCATGAATGCGAAATGTATTGCTCGTCAAAAGCATATAATGCACAGCTTTCATCCCAAAAATGATAATGTAAACAAATTATCACAGTTTTACATATATGCCAATAAGTTATTGTCAGCCCAGAAATTTTATCATATCAAAATATTTCTTCCCAAGAAAAGTTAAAGGGACAGAAAAACATCATCCCAAACTAATTTAGCCCAGCCATCTCCCTGTCTTCCTATAGGTCTCAGTTTTATAACAATTTCATACGTCCGAGTGGCAAAATTGAATTTTAAGCTCCGAACATAGTAAAATCACTCATAAAATGATTTGTTGCTTCCAAAAGCCATTCATTAAAAGTGTATGAATGGTTGAACGAAAGGTTGTATTTTGTATATTAAAATTTATACATATTTTATCTTAGGCATTTTCTCTTATGTCGTGATACTATAATCTATAATACATAGTATCATGATAGTTTGTTTAGTATTGCATAAAACATATATCGATGGTAACAATGCATTAGTGTTTATCTACAAAATTAATCAATTTTATGTTTCATATTAAGTAAGTATCTACAAATTTAATTACAAGGGTTAATTTTTTCTAAATTCTTGATTATTAAAACAATTTTAAGCAATTTAATTAAATAATAAAATGTGTTAATATATTTTTACAAGGTCATTTCAGTTTCAAATAAAACGTTTTTATCATTTCCTGTAAAACACGCAAAATGTAGATACGCACTAATGCATCATATCGTCGATATTTGGCTGTTATGGGATGAAATTCTGGGATAATTTGTTTTTCTTATTAGTAGCCTGGTAAAGAAAACTGTTCAACCCATCTATAAATTCTAATGTTTGTGACCATCCGCTTTATAAAAGCATACAATATTGGCAGTAAAAACTGTTACTTCTCAACCTACATAGTCTCTAAATAAACCCAATATAATAATTTATTAAATCGGCTATTCTCAAACTATTTTTAACAATTCCATTTTTTTTGTATTATTAAACAATTTTCTATTGTTTTTTGTTTGTTGAATTTTTTTATATATAAATAATAAAAATATGGCATTTTTTGGTAAACATTTTTTTTCGTATTATTGCTAAACTTTTCATATGCATTTTTTATATTCACATACATGTAGTATTTTTATATATTTTAATAATACAAATATTTCAGAAAATAATAAAAATCGTTTTCAAATAAAAATGGTTAGCATATGAATTTTATAATTTATGTACCTAAAACAAAAAATTGTTTTTATTAATTTAAAAATTTAATAAAAGACAGTGTTTATGAATAGAGTGCCACTAGGAATATAAATATTTAATCACAAAAAATCGTGCTATTACAAAATTATAAAATTGTATTGGTTTGAGCATCGGACTTAGTATCAACTATGCTCCTGCATCTATTTTCAACGATTTGGAATTTCAGTTTAATCAAAAATATCAATGTGTTAAACATATTTCCTATACAGAAACAATCATTTAAAATAAAACCAGTAATTACCTAATCGTTAATTTTATAACCTGTAAATAACCGGTTACTATATATGAAATTGGTAAGAGAAATATTGACCGGCTCAAAGGCGGAAATAACTATGGTGGAATCGGTTTTTCGAAAAAAAAAACAATTAAAATAGCTGTTAAAAGATATCTCCAAATTTTTCGTATTCAAAATCTAAACAACATAAACGAATGTCCTTAAAAAGATAGTTTTGTTTTAAAATAAATAACACCTTTCAAATATTAAAAATTATTTATTGAGCCAATAATAACTATTTTAATAATATTTTAAATAAAATAAAACACTTTAATGACTGGGCATCGACATCATTTTCAAAGCTAAATAATTAGGAAAATGATGTCGATGAGACATCGAAAGCTCAGTCATTAAATTGGATTTTTATTTAAAATAAAAAACGAGCCCTATACCATTAACAACTTTATTAAAACCTTTCAAATATATAGTATTGTAATTTTATTAATATTATTATTACCTTACTATGTTAGAAACATAAATAACAAATTAAAAATACAAAACTTATTAATCTGGATAAAAACTAAAAAATCAGACACAAAATTAAAAAGTGCATGTACGGGTAAATTTTCGCAATGTTAGTACATTTTCAAAATGTTAACAACAAAAGTAAACTTCTAAAAGACACATACACATGGTTTAATCCTACCAGAATCAAAATAGAAATATGTTCAAAAATTTAAAAAGATTGACATGTGGTTACGTCTTCTGTAATGATCATAATATGGTTTTTCAACGGGACAAACGAATGGAGCGATTCATGGGGTGGGCTAAATAAATAACAGTTTTTTTACAATGGAGTTGGTTCAACAAATTTCAAATTAAGAAGTCTATTCAACAAATTTGGAAAAATTGAAATGTGGATAAGTTTTCTGGAGTGCTCATGATATGGTTTTTTAACGGGACAAACAAAATGAACGAATACTAGGGTCGCCGATTTAAATAACGGTTCTTTTACAAATGGGTTATTGCAACAAATTTCGATTAAAAAATCAACACATTTGAAAAAGGCCAGTTATTTATATCGCCGACCCCAAGAATCACTCGATTAGTTTGTCCCATTGAGAGACCATATTGTGAGCACTATTATTTTGTTGAACAGATTTTTTAATTGAAATTTGTTGCAGCGATACCCGTTATTTATATCGCCAACCCCAGGAGTCTGCAAGAGACCTTATCAATCAAATGTTCAACCCACCCACATATCAATTTGTTTTGAAATTTGTTTAACATATTTCTTAATTCAAACTTTGTTGAAGCAATGTCTGTTGAGTGTGCAACGTTTATTGCATTTTGTTGCATGCATGTTACATTTTATTTTGAGACTTTTTTTGGGACATATTTCACATGGGTTATGTGATAGGCGGAATTTTATTTTCGGTCCAAAAAATATATATTAAATTATTTTAAAATAATATGTTACCAATAATGTTACCGGTATTCTACGAATATTAAATAAGAAAATATGAAATTAATATCAATTTTTGGAGCTCTGATTAAGCTTGATTGTACTCTCGATATTCAATGTTAGGGGAATTAAACACCTGGACAGTTCCAAACAGTTCCAAACCCATTTTTACAAATATAGCGATACTTTTCTAATAAAAATTAATTGGCATTAATTATGCCATTGAGAGGCTTTTTTATTAGAAGGTACTCAGGAGCATTCATGCCGATTACCATTTTTGGGAAAATCGAAGTTTTTGAAGGAGCCTGGTTGCCATTATATCAATATTTACCATTTAACAAAAATTTACGATTGTTTTAAGCCCGTTGTCTGTTAACTTTGAGATACTTTTCGATCAGAAGGCACTGAATACGATTCATGCCAATTATTGGAAATGTCGGAGTTTTAGAGGATCTTCTTTGCCGACATTTAAATATGTACCATTCAACAAAAAATTTGCTTTGAATTTTAGACTAGATGGCAAATGTGCAAGAATCTCAACAATCAGTTTCGAATGGATGAGATTATTGAATTGAAAAAATCAGTCTTCTAATCGGGTGACGGTCTCTTTATCGTGAACAATTTATCGTGTTTCAATTTAACGTGAACATTTAATCGTAGAACAGTTTATCGTGGACACAGTTTACCGTGGACACAATTTATCGTGGGACAATTTATCGTAGAACAATTTTTCGTGGACAATTCCCAATATGCAATGCCGACGGAATTCCATTTACATTCGCGTTCTAAAACCACACTGCTTCTATGGAAAGAACCATGTGTAGCACACGGGAATTCGTACTACCAGCCAAAGAAAAGTGTCACAAAAATTCCGGTGTCGGTGCGAATCCCAACTAAAAAGAGAAAAAAATCACAGAAACAAAAGGCACGTGTTTGTATACATTCTCCAATTGGAATAAATAATAATTCTTATCCGAAATAAAGCAAAATTTTCCATTTATAATAAAATAAATATTAATATTTTATTCACATTATTTTTTATTTGTGTACAAAAAAACATAGAAAATTTATTTACATATTTAAATTTCATAAATTGAGTTTTGTATTGCATCCGCCACGTTGTATTGCATCCGCCAGCATATTGAGATCTTGAAAAAAAAATATTGTTGAAAATTTACTACGTAAAAGTATTTCGCGCCGACGCCATTGTGAGACAGATCTCTATTACCTTTTTAGTCCAAATTTGCGCATCGCGATCACTAAATAAGTTAATAATTATTATTATATATTTAAATTTAAAATTATTTACTTTAACAAATCGAAAAACATTATAATTAAAACAACACTTTAAAGTAAAAAAAACTAATTATGTAGTGCAACCGTGCACGTCGACTTGTCAGAAGAAACTGAAAATAAAAGATACAATCGAAACTTATAAAACGAAAATAATATTACCGCGAAATAGAAAGAGAAAAACAATTATTTTTCTCCAAAATCAATATTTTTGTGTCTTTGATATTTTGTAGTACGGAATTTGGTACGACATTTGAGCAGTTTTTTCCTCACAGTGGAATAATTGCATACTTGGTTTATCGTAGAAAGGTTTTATGCGTGGTATCAAAAAATTAGTGGGATTCTTTAATGATTTTTGAAAGAAGTTCTGGAATATTGCAAGGAAGTTCTGGGATTTGGTATGTTGGACGGAAATGGGATTATTGAATGATTTTGGGAAGAAGTTCTGAAATATGGCCATGTGGGACGCAACTCGGTAGTTTCTTAACCGATTATGATGGGATTGGGTATGTTGGATGGAAATGGGATTATTGGATGATTTTTTTGAAGAAGTTCTGGTATATGGCCATGTGGGACGAAACTCGGTAGTTTCTTAACCGATTATGATGGGATTGGGTATGTTGGATGGGAATGGGATTATTGAATGATTTTTGGATGTAGTTCTGGAATATGGCCATGTGGGACGGAACTCGGTAGTTTCTTAACCGATTATGATGGGATTGGGTATGTTGGATGGAAATGGGATTATTGGATGATTTTTGGAACAAGTTCTGGAATATGGCCATGTGGGACGGAACTCGGTAGTTTCTCAGCCGATTATGATAGGATTTGGTATGTTGGATGGAAATGGAATTATTGGATCATTTTTGGAAGAAGTTGGGGAATATGGCCATGTGGGACGGAACTCGGTAGTTTCTTAACCGATTATGATGGGATTGGGTAATTTGGGTAGAAATGGGATTATTGAATGATTTTGGGAAGAAGTTCTGAAATATGGCCATGTGGGACGGAACTCGGTAGTTTCTTAACCGATTATGATGGAATTGGGTATGTTAGATGGAAATGGGATTATTGAATGATTTTTGGAAGAAGTTCTGGAATATTGCCATGTGGGACGGAACTCGGTAGTTTCTTAACCGATTATGATGGGATTGGGTATGTTGGATGGAAATGGGATTATTGAATGATTTTTGGAAGAAGTTCTGGAATATTGCCATGTGGGACGGAACCCGGTAGTTTCTTAACCGATTATGATGGGATTGGGTATGTTGGATGGAAATGGAATTATTGAATGATTTTTGGAAGAAGTTCTGGAACATGGCCATGTGGGACGGAACTCGGTAGTTTATTAACCGATTAAAGATCCCGGCTCCACGCGCCCGAAATTAAAATCTAAAGAGCCCCGCAGGGCTACGGGGAGGAGCGTAGGTGTCATTAATAGATTCTATATAATCCGCTCCTACGTGCGGCACGCAGTGCGACATGTTTGAAGATTCCGGTTCCTACGCCCCTCGAAATTAAAATCTAAAGAGCCCCGCAGGGCTACGGGGAAGAGCGTAGGTGTCATTAATAGATTCTATATAATCCGCTCCTACGTGCGGCACGCAGTGCGACATGTTTGAAGATCCCGGCTCCTACGCAACCCCCAAATTAAAATCTAAATAGCCCCGCAGGGCTACGGGGAGGAGCGTAGGTATCATTAATAGATTCTATATAATCTGCTCCTACGTGCGGCACGCAGTGCGACTCCCACTCTCAATTTAATATATTCATAAAAAATATTAAATTTCATTTATTTTTAAATGAGATTCAATATTTTTTTATAAATGCTTTTAGCACGTCTTAACGTATTTTTTTTAAATTTTAGTTCGTTTTTATTCCAATAGATGACGCTAGGTTCAAAATGCTAAGCAAAAGGCACATTTTTAGTTATAAACAATTCCGCTCTTGGTCAAAGTGGCGCTCCCGTGGCTCAGACTGTCAAAAAAATTTGACTGCGATACTAAAGCTGTTCCAAACTGTTATACGATAAATTGTCCACGATAAACTGTTATACGATAAATTGCCCACGATAAACTGTTCTACGATAAATTGTTTCACGATAAATTGATTCCACGATAAATTGTTTCCACGATAAATTTTTCTACGATAAATTGTTCTACGATAAATTGCTCGCGATAAATTGTTCACGATAAACTGACAGTAAATCCTTCTCATCAGTGGTACTATTCTGGTTATTACCGGGGAACAGAAATTTGTATTTTTCTAGCAGTTTGTATTTTCTTTTCCCCATACTGTATTCTGGCGTTTGGGAATAAATGTTTGTTGGGAAAAAATTATTCCCTATTACCGCAGTTTTGACGTTTTTTGTTCCATAGCTATTTTATGTAAGTATTTGGGGAATAACATAGCTAAATAATAACTTTTATTATTCAAATATTTTAAATTGCAAAAAGTTTGTGCCAAAATTCAATTCTTTTAATTTAATTCAAAATGAGTGCACTTAAGTCGCGGGTGAGTCTATTAATTATCAAATCACATGGAATATGAGGTATTTTACTGTGTTAGTTATATTTTTCATTTAGGGAAAGAGCATTACTAAAGACCAAAAACTTCTATTGGTGGAATTAATGGAGCAAAATATTGATCTAGCGAATGATCGGTAATTATTTACTCTTAATGAGCGGCATTTTAATATTATTGATCATGATAGTTATATTGATTATCGTATTTTTGTAAATTTGATAGCATAAACGGCAAAGGTAGTAACCGGGAACATTGGATACAAATTGCCGGCCAATTAAATTCGCTTGTTGGGGCCAATAAGGATAGTGAGAAATGGCGACAGGCCTGGATCGATATGAAGGAAGTAGATAATTACATTTACGCTTGTTTATATGCCACTGAATTTGAATTGTTTCTAGAAAATACACACGGGCCAGTGGTCTTTATTAAAACAATTCGGTAACTGAGCTGGTTTAGGATTGGTGGGCCCTTCAAAAAGACCAAATCAGTTGAACCCGAAACTTTAACTTGCTTTAACTTGAATGTTTTGTAATTGTAACCAATTTTGATAAATTACCTTTAAGTTTAAAATAGGGTAGACAATTAAACATTACATGACATTTTAACATGAATATTTTTTGTGTTTCATTTTCATGTTGAGTACTACCTTAACGATAATTAGCTTACACATCGTACTTGTCGAAGGAAGACTTAGTACTTGCCTCAAAAATTCCGCTGCTTCACAAGGAAATTGTTAATCTACTGCACAATTTATACAGTTCGTTTTCTTTGTGCGCTGATTAGAGAAAAAAAGAAACGTTGATTGTGTGCTCGTCTACCCATCAAAAAGATATTTAAATATATTATACAATTTTCAAAGTGCAAAGCTATGAACAAAATCATCAAATAGAAAAGCTTTTGTTAATTTATCAAAGAAGATCGAATTTCTGTAATATTATTCTACTCGTACTTTAGTTTCTTCAAAGAGAGGAAAAACTGCATGTTTAAAAAATTTCGTTTAATATTTAAAAAAAATAATTATTAAAGCTGTATATGTTGTTAGTAGCGACATTAAGCTATATATTAATTTAATATATTAAGACAAGTTTAAAATGCAATCGGCCGAAATTGGAGGACTGCAACAAATGTAACGTTTTATAAAATAAAATTCATTTACACATGATCAATTCGTAAAAGCAGCTGGTAACGTAATTCAATAATTTTTCGTCATAAAAACTTATATTTTCAGATACAAGGCTGAAAATTTTACTGAAATCCAAACTGCAGGCATGAAAAAAAATAAAATATTTGTTTGTGAGCAACTTAAAATTGAAGACATACGTAGATCTCATCAAACATTTTATTCGAACGTGTGCAAAACGGCTCAAAACTCTTTAATTTTCACCCATCCACAGCAAACTTTGTCAAGAAGGAGTCAAACTGACAGAAGACCAACACAAATCAAATACTTCGTAAGCACCAGAAACAAAGAAAATATTCAGGTACGTAACCTAGAGGTATTTTTTAATGTTTTCACGTACTAGTAATTCGAACCTAACATACGGAAACATTAAATTAGAAAATGTTCCAAAAAAGCATTTACATATATGCCGTTTTTGAAAAAAACAAGGAGGCGATCATCACTCTGGTAAATTCACTGGAATAAGATAGAGTCTTAAATACTTCTTCACACAGCTGCAGTTGGACGCATCACTACACAAGGGAAAAAAGTTTGAGATTTTACCTGCCGAATGACTGCAGTGTACAGAAATTATGGAGGATGTATATACAAGGAGTAGACCACGAGAAAAAAGTTAGGTACTCTTTCTTTTTACACTTCTACAATTATAACTACAACATCAGTTTTAGGTCTCCAGCTACTGATGCCTGTTCGACGTATATCAGTCTCCGATCTGCAGACAAGGCAGAACTAATGGCACAGTTACCTGAAAATGAAAATTGCATGAAATTATTATTTGATTGTCAGAAAAATCTTTCTCTTTCCAAGGTACTTGATCACTCAGCGTAGTACAGTTGGCAACTATATCTTTACAATTTCACCATATGTGTGAATCACGAAGCGTCCAAAATAAATAATCTGTTTTTATGTACACGGCGTGAGCATCAGCGTTTAAAAGGTTCTAATGAGATTGCCTCAATTCTCTTTCATCCCCTCCAGAAAAGTGACTGGACGAACGCGCCGGAGATAACACTGTTTTGCAACGGTTGTCCTGGATATAAAATAAGAATTTGACTGTGGTTGGAATGTTGTGCAAGTAAGTGGCTATCAGATAGACATGGTTCTGGTTCTGTTGTAGCGTAGCCATCATAAGTGTGGGTCCAGCATGCAGATCTCGTACATTATGCTCTCTTACAATTAATTCAGTTATGTTGTCTTTAGCAGGCATAATCAACGGATGCTTTACAACGTATATGTAATGGAAGCATTGATTATTCTGCCACCTACTTACAATAGTTCTGATTTATCGATCGCTTTAAGTATTTTAGTAAGCTTGATGTTAGTAATTCCTTTAGAGTTCGGATTTGCTTGACTTCCATATAGAAATGCTCCGACTGGATGTGACTAATGAAGTGCCGTATGGCTCTTTTAAATCTGAACAGGTTAGATACGGTAATAGGGATTCTTTATGAATGATTTTCGTCTTTATTTGTTGAATCGAATAACATATGACAGCACGCGAAATATTGTACCAAAACAGGAGACCCTTTCGAGTAATTCATCTATCACAGTAGTTTGGGAAATTTTAATGTACAACGATTGGGCACACATTTCTTCTCATTCCACCATAAATTAACATCTTGCAATTTCTCCGGTTCGATACTACTGGATGCACAGTCAGCTGCATTGTTAGCAGAATCTTCAAGCCGCCATTGGCCTCTGTTCATATAGTTGCAAGAGTCTCTCCAGTCCGATTACCTATAAAAGTTGTCCATTTGGAAGGGAGTACTGACACAATAGTAGCGTCCGTCCTTTTTACAGATGACAGTAGTCTACTTAAAAGTAAAGCACCACACAGCTCTAGCCGGGGAATCGAAATTTGCTTTACCGGTGCAACTTTGATTTTGGCTACCAGTAGAAAAACGATTGTGCTTTCATCTGATTTGATTATCTGTGCATATATAAAGTCTATAACGTGTAAAAGAAAATTTTAACTGCAACTATCATTGGCGCAAGCCATCCCAAGGAGCCAAACAACCATCTGGAGTCGCTTTCTGATAGAATGCCTCTTTTTGTGGTTATTAGGCTTTCGGTTAGATGTATTTTGAATCCGAAACAATCTGTTTTCGGATCCCAATAAATCCCTGCTTTAGTTTCTTCCTTCGCTGAAGTGCTCGTTTCGCTGGTAAGTAGAATCGTGTTAGTTAGAACTTCCCCGTTGTTGGTCAGTTATTTTCTTAGTTGAAACCCGGAACTCAATAGAATGGTACAAATTTTATCCTTCAGTTTTGCTCTCAATTGATTCCGCACCCACCATTAGATCGTCGATCTGACTCCGGATATATGCTGCTTCGTTGAGTGCGCGTGTGGCTAAACATTTGATAAATGGTTTGAGTGGTGCATCTGGCAAACTAGTGCGCTGGTATTTTGTGTCGTTTGCGGCCGTGAATGTGACCTTGTGTAATCTGAATCGTAGCAATACCTCCTAGAGTGTGGATTGGATTTTTTTCGTTGCTTGCCAAAACTGGGCATTTCTGCGACTTCAAGTTGGCAAATTTTACAACAATATTTGGATCTGCTTTCCTATAAAATCCTAATGAACCAGGAACTTATGGTAAACCGGTCATGGACAACGCCGTGTAATCGTTGATTGGACACCAGGGCATTTGGAAATTGATCAAAATCCAACTAGGATGTGTGGATGGGATGTGAATGGATATGTGTAGGGTTTGTGGTCCGATAGAATCATTGGTCCGTGCGTTTGCCAAAATTAAACTGGCATTGCGGTAACCGTTAACAGCGAGCACTACATATCGATAATAAGCAACTTATTGTGGCCTAAACTGGATGGCTACCGAAATCGTGCGATTTAACTTAAGTCCTTAGATTTCTTTTCCAGCAAATTCAGCCGGATTTAGGCGACAAACTCATCGACAATTTTACTTTCGAAATACGTGCCACCAAGGAAAGCCGCAGCGGACATTTGAACGACTTTATATTTTTTACGCCACAAACTATTCTTTCAAATAAAAAATGAGTGGGTATCTCACACAACGCACTCGTTTTATTTACATTTAAAAATCGAGAGTCCTTATTGAAAAACTCTTTATACAGACGCCCTTTCAGATGACAATCCTTCAAAATTTGACGTCGTGGTATAAAGAATACCTTTGCCATACGATTTTCCCTTACACATGACCGTCGCTACAAACGAGATTTATTGGATCAGTTTAGTCTAATTGGCCCTCACGATTTATAAACTTGAATACTAGAAGTTTGTCTGATATCGATCAACAGACAATCAGGCAACGAACTAATTCTATTAAGGAAAAACGTGAATTTATTAAATTTGGACATGTAACTGAATAATATGTTTCTAAAAAAATCTCAATTAATTTTTTAGTTGAGATACAAATTTGAAAATATCGCTTATGTGAGCCCTTAAAATTGATTTTCCTTTTTAAACTAAGACCACTTCTACAGTTTAGAAAATCAGCAACAAATATTCTGGTCCGATTCTATGTATAAAACAATGTTCTCCAGAAAAGTATTTTGGACGAACAGTCAATCATAACTCAGTTGTTGGAGGTTTTATATGTCAATAGTTTGATAATCTCTTCGATTAGGTTTCATTACCGATCTAATAAACTTGAACACAATATTTCATTTGGTGTGTTAAACTAAAAATAGGATTTTAGGATATCCGTCTGAGTGACCTCTAAAAATAATCCAGAAACATGCGATTTTATGTGTGTAACGGAATTAAATACATGTCATACGCATATTATCAATCATACCCTCTATTTATAAATAAATATTTTTATGACAGAAACAACAGAGAACCAAAACAAAAAATTAAATTTTGAAAACATGCCATTTTTCTGTTTGTTAGTAAAATGTTATATTTATTATTTGTTTAGCGAATTGACGAAGTCAACACACCAACAAATGGTTTAGTTTTATTTGCAAAATGCACGCGATATCGTTGGTTCTTTTCTACGTTTAATAAAAAATTTTGTTGTAACATACCTAAATGTTCAAAATTTGACATTACTGTTTATTAAGTGCAAGAAACAGCTAGAGGGAGCTATCTCCCGTAAATTTGAGCGAGTATCCCAAGCATCGACATATCTTCATAATAAATCTTTTGCGTTTATGCATAAACGAATAAAAAATTGATATGATTGAATTTGATTGTTAAAAAATTGCACAAGAAGAAATAATTATTTACCAACTTGGAAATAAGAGTGGCAATAATACTCAACATCCCGGTTTTGATAATCTCGGTTTTCAAAATCCAAGTTTTCAAAATCCCGGTTATATAACTCCCGGTTTTCAAAATTTCGGTTTTGTATAAAAAAAACCCCGATTTTTAGGAAATCCCGTTTTGAATTTCTAAAATTCGGCATTTCCTGTATTGAAATAAAAGAAAATTGGCCATATATTTTTAACCAAAAATGTGGGTTCAATCATTTCATAGAGTTAACCGGCGTAAAAAAGGATAGATTACAGAACAGTAGTTTCGAAAGTGAAAAATTTAAAATAACAAATTTCTTTTTAAATTCAAAATTAAAATTTGTTAAAGATATTTTAGAGGTCGTTAATGAGCACAACTTAGTTAAGAGCGTAGCAGCATACTTTAACGAAGATGCGAATTATTTGTTCCGATTATACGAGGTAATAAACACATCAACAGACAAAATAGTTATATACATATATATATATATATATATATATATATATATATATATATATATATATATATATATATATATATATATATATATATATATATATATATATATATATATATATATATATATATATATATATATATATATATATATATATATATATATATATATATATATATATATATATATATATATATATATATATATATATATATATATATATATATATATATATATATATATATATATATATATATATATATATATATATATATATATATATATATATATATATATATATATATATATATATATATATATATATATATATATATATATATATATATATATATATATATATATATATATATATATATATATACAATATATATATATATATATATATATATATATATATATATATATATATATATATATATATATATATATATATATATATATATATATATATATATATATATATATATATATATATATATATATATATATATATATATATATATATATATATATATATATATATATATATATATATATATATATATATATATATATATATATATATATATATATATATATATATATATATATATATATATATATATAGATATATATATATATATATATATATATATATATATATATATATATATATATATATATATATATATATATATATATATATATATATATATATATATATATATATATATATATATTATCTTGTTTTATAATTTATAGGAGGGAACAAAAATGGAAGACATTGTCAAGACCATTCCCACGAATAGTCCATGGATCGCAATAACTGGTAAGTGATGTTTTTCAAGTTCGATATAAAATGTAAAACGTATATATTTTTACTCCTTAGCTGAAACTCTGGAAACAAAAATCGGCTATATTTTCATTGAAAAAATCGAAGTCAGTCAATCGTCAAATACATCACTATTTGGATTGATTATCGAAGTGATATGCTACTATTACAATTTTAATATTCAGTATCCGAAGGATATTTCACAAACTTTGGACTTCATGGTTAGATTTCTTCTACATCACTATCCAGCCAAACCTCGCGGACCTAAAAAGTCCATGTATCAGTGGTCCAAAATAAGTAATTTGGTTCGGAAACTGGATGCAATGCCAGGGATACTCAAGTTATAATTTTTTTTGGTATTTAATCATACCTGAATATTTTTTTTTTTATTTAAATTTTCCACTTCTGTT
This sequence comes from Nephrotoma flavescens, assembly GCA_932526605.1. Taxonomy (NCBI): domain Eukaryota; kingdom Metazoa; phylum Arthropoda; class Insecta; order Diptera; family Tipulidae; genus Nephrotoma; species Nephrotoma flavescens. Next base: position 194,346,578 of record OW052220.1, read on the forward strand.
ATTTAAAATTTCATTTTGAATTGAATTAGTATGCCTATACGAGTACTAAATCGAAAATTTTTAGTTAGGCCATGTTAGGCCATTTTATATATTTACTATAATTAAAAAATGTATCTATCTAAGTATTTATTTGTTATTTAAATGAAATATTATATATAACTTATAATTTAAATATTATGAATTTAAAAATAAAAGTAAATTTGGACTAAAATATCAACAATTTTGAGTTTAAATTCGAACAACGAGTGATTGAAATTAAACAAATTATATGAAATATTTAGCATATATCTTCTAAAAATTCAACAATTTTACATGCCAATTTCATCAACTATTGTTGAAAATCAAATTTAATTTGTTTCAATTTAATCATATATATGTTTAAAAAGTGTTTAAATATAATTTTATATTGTTTAAAGGTAAACACATTTCGTTAATAATTCAACAATATTCAAAATATTATTAATAAGTATTTTGTTTAAATTCTCTTCTTGAAAAGTTGATGTTTAAACAGGAAGTTGAATATTTTTAACGCGTTTAAAATTACTACAATAATTGAGTGTAATCAGTTACACTCAATTATTAAAGTAAAATTCAACTAAAATTTTTTAGAGTGTGTATAAAGCACCGCAACAGCCAAATCACTTGTCTGATTGTGATGTGGATTCATGTACTAAAAAAATTATAGGAGAACCTAATTTCAATTGGGAATGATGGGGTGCCTGAAGAGTCAATTTAATTATAGAATTCTGTTCATCAGCCATAGTATATCAATTCAATTTAATTTAGCAGCTTCAATGGACAACATAACCTGTGTTTTGAATTAACATCAATTTTCCCGGGCGCTAATATCACATTTTCATAAAAGCAATTTTCTCTAGTATACCTAGAAAAACGTTTTTAATTAATTTATCTTTCTAGATATTTTTAGATTTTTGCAGATATACCATTCGCTATATCACCGATTAAAAAAGTAGTTTTAAAAAAATCTCTTTGTATAAAATCTCTTCCCGATCAGTTAATCCGTGTGAGCTGTTAGAAGCTACAGCCATTTAGTTAACACAAAATCACACATGCACGTATACATGTACACAAGCACGCATACAGTAGCACGCATACGCCACTCGCGCACTCACAGTTTTTTTAACCATTTTTATTTACCAAAGCGAATGGTAAATGTGCGAAACTGTCGAAGTCAAAAATTTTCAAATTTATTGTACTTTATTTTACTACGTAAAAGTAAAAATGTCCATGATAAACAATTTAATGATTGGTCGTTGGAAATTCATTAGTGCTTCTCGCACAATATATGCGGTTTGTTTATTAGCCTAGAAATTTGAAAAATTGCTTTACATATTTTAGTTAAAAAATTGCACAAGAAGAAATAATTATTTACCAACTTGGAAATAAGAGTGGCAATAATACTCAACATCCCGGTTTTGATAATCTCGGTTTTCAAAATCCAAGTTTTCAAAATCCCGGTTATATAACTCCCGGTTTTCAAAATTTCGGTTTTGTATAAAAAAAACCCCGATTTTTAGGAAATCCCGTTTTGAATTTCTAAAATTCGGCATGTGGGAAAATGGGACTCTTTAATGATTTTTTGACAAAATTCAAAAATGGTTTGCGATAAAATTCTAGAAAATGGCTAACAGGGATGGGATTTGGATGGAGGGCTAAATGCTCGTGGGAGTTATCGAAGCCGTTAGCCTCTACAATGCATTTCAAAATGTTCCATTAACAAAATATCGCTTTTTTATTAATCTTGCAACTACAAAATGTTGCAATTATAAAATGTTGTCATTAAAAAACTTTATTCATTATTTTGTGCAATTCAGAACTAGAAGAAAAGGAAACTGGGTTTTTGATAACCGGGGATTCGAAAACCGGGATTTTGAAAACCGAGATTTATAAAACCGAGATTTTGAAACCGGGAATTTGAAAACTGAGATTTAGAAAAAAAACCGAGATTTTGATAACCGAGTTTTCGTAGAACGCCCGTTATTTATTGTCTGAGTAAACCAAATATTTATTCCAACAAAGGTTATGCTTCCACAAACATTTAAATATATTAACACATTAGCGGACACACACTGCAATTGCAGTATATCCATAGCATAGCTTTCCAATGCACCACTGCTATTACATTACAATTTTATTTTTTCTTTGTATTTTCATTGTTTTGTTTTATGAAAATTAGCTCTTCTCGTTTAAATTGTTTTTTCTCTTTATGTTATTAAAATATACCACCTGTACTTTCTCGCTTATATGTTAGTGCCATAAAATGGTGTATAGGAAACTCTCCAAGAACACGATTAATTCGTTCCGTGTTTTTTAACCACTTGAGTGATTTGCCCGAGCGTGACTCGGGCGAGTAGTTCGAGTGTTTTTTTGATTTGCCCGAGTCTTGCTCGTCTTTATATTATAAGATATATCCTTTTAAGATATATCATACAAAAAAAAAGTTATTGAAAAAATTGTTAAAAATTGAAAAAAACATAGTACAGTAAAAATATAACGCAATCATATAACGCAATAATTCGCAAAATGCAACTAGCGTAATGACTACAGTTATTGGCACTGTGTAAATTTGATATAATTATTTGCACCACTTGCGATCATGTTCTAACGATCAGCTGCGGTTATTTATATAGCTTTGATACGTATGGTGCACTGCTAAGAATGTCGAACCTTCAATAAAAAAAACATTACCATTGGGATCAAGAGTTGTCCTTGATCTACTGGAAACTATCAAACGGCCTATGAAACAGCTTGGAAGTATCGTCTCAAAAAATGTTCTCTGAAGGCAAGCAAAGACCTAACGCGAAAAAGCCGCGGATATTTCGAGTATAAATATGACACAAACAATGGGCTGGTTTTTGTTAAATGGAATGACAACAATGTCGTTACCGTTTGTTCAAATTTTGGCACAATTAAACCATTACATTCAGTCAAGCGTTGGTCAGTTGTCGAAAAAAAAATTTAGTGTACAACTACCGAAAATGATTGCAGACTATAATCTGGGTAAAAATAAAATTAAACTTCGAGGCAAGAAATGGTGGTGGCTGGTTTTCACATTCATGCTGAATCCAACTATATGGTGAACGCTTGGAAGCTTTACAAAGTAGCCACGAATTCTAGCGAATATTTGCTTTTGTTTCAACGAGCTGTACCTAGACATTATTTGAGAAACTATACTGTCAAAAGGAAAAATACCACGAAGATGTCGAGAATGTCATCAAGAAATTAGATGGATCTGCGAACATTGTGACATTGCGTTGTGCATAGAATAAGAATACTGCAAAAACGCTCGTTCCGAAAATTATAAAGAAACAATTAAATAATAAAATGAAATGAAAAGCAAAATGATCAATTTGTTTCTCATTATCATAGGAACGTAATCTTGCCCCAGTAGAGTCATGCCATATTTAACCGCATATTAATTTATTCTTCCAATGGTCCCACATTTTGCTATGCATCATTCAGAATTTATTTTTTACAAACAACCAACATCGCTACATAATTTAATTAATAAAACAAAAGGTTAATTAATTAAAATTTATTTTTATTTAAAAAAACAGCAAAACATTAAAATAATTGAATTATTATGGAAAAACACGAATAGGGAAAATCACTGTTGTGTAAGCTTTTGTTGCCATTTAAAGCAGATTATGTCGAGTTTGTAATATACAATTCCGTTTTAGACCAAAACCATTGTACGTATTAAAACATACTTAATTCACCCGCATTAAATATTTCCTTATTAGCAATGTATTGTAATAAATATTCGAGTGCCTAGGTATAAATAAGAACGTCACCGTATTCTCAATAATTATTTTATCAACATTGCAGTTTTGTTTATCATTACTGCGTGTTCATTCAAAACCAATCATTCTGATAGTTGCATTCTACAGAAAACAAACTGTTGATTTATTAATGTTCACATCGTAATCATGCAAACAATGTTTTGCATATGAATACGACCATTGGATAATTATGCATTCATACCGGTTATATTGAGTAGAGGTGGTAAGGCAGCAACAATTTTTAGTGATAATTTGTGTGTTGAAATATTAAAGAGAAAAGGCATATAGAGGGTGCTCTATTTTCGGTCCGTTTTATCACCATTTGCACATTGCATCGCTCCACTGGCATGAAAGATGGGTTGACACATGAGATTTGCACTCTGACAGAGGGTCATAGTTGTGTTCCATTTCATCACAGATTGTAATCTGTTGATGAAAATTCCCATTTGCATCCTGCCTATAGCGGGATTCGAATCCGGTACCTCCCGATCCAAACGCCAAAGCCTTAACTACTATATGCCTTTTGGCCGGTAATTTTTAAATTTGTCGCCATTTATATTTTTTGTGCTGGAACATCATATCTTATCTGAAAGATAACAAATAGAAACTTTCCGGTTATTAAAAATGGAGATTGAACTACTCGGTTATTTTTCATCCCCAAACGATTAATTACCCAAAGGAAAATATTATCAATTTATACAAAAAATGACTTACAAGACAATATTTTCAATTACTTAACTTTACTTTAACTCCGGTCCATTAGAAATAAAAAATAGACGATTATCAAATATCTTAAGTGTTTTATTAAAATTCAAAAATTGCTTTTAAGTTGGAAACTCCTTTATACCAGTAAATAAAAAACCCGTAACAACGTCAAAAAGTGTTAGTTTAAGGTACAAAATAGCTGACTTATCGCCATTATGCGACCTATGAATCAAATAGTGGTACCTGCAAAATTCAAAGTGCTTAACTTAAATTCGTTACTACCAATTAAAGGTGATATTGCTGTTAGATTTATGTTGGAATGAGTTAACTGTTTTTCTACAATGGGTCAATTAATAAAGAGTAGTTCATTATTAAACGTGTGTTTTTAAAAACGCTATAAAAAGAATATACATCTTTATTTTCTGGAATTCTTTTTGTTGTTGTGTAGGTTGAAGCTCCGGTTTAGGAATCAAAAACAATTTCGTTCATGTGGCTCCCTCTGCTGGCCTTACAGTAAGCCATCCTGTAAATTCAGTTTTTAAACAAAATCCATACTACTAAACACGAATACTTCGGAACAGTAACTGGTAGATGGAAAAGCAGCATCGATGCCATTTAGTGATTCATTCTGTACGCTTGGTGGAAATTTAGAATTAAAAATTCATTAATAGAACCAATATCTATAGCTGATTCTTGTTTATTTGTTCGAAATGTAACGACATTGTTGTCATTCCATTTAACAAAAACCAGCCCATTGTTTGTGTCATATTTATACACGAAATATCCGCGGCTTTTACGCGTTAGGTCTTTGCTTGCCTTCAGAGAACATTTTTTTGAGACGATACTTCCAAGCTGTTTCATAGGCCGTTTGATAGTTTCCAGTAGATCAAGGACAACTCTTGATCCCAATGGTAATGTTTTTTTTTATTGAAGGTTCGACATTTTTAGCAGTGCACCATACGTATCAAAGCTATATAAATAACCGCAGCTGATCGTTAGAACCCAATTTTTAAAACCAAATCGTATAGGTTTTCCTCTATAATAAATTGTTTTGACGTATAGCTTCTAAAATATTCAATAATTGCCTCATCGATTGATAATTTTTCACGTGTAACCCCATTGCTTAAACTTTGGCATAATATGTTCATCATAGATCTAACTTTAGCAATTTTGTCCTGGATGTTCGTTAGGTTGTTGTCAACTAAATGAATGTGTCGTTTTATGTTCAAAAATCTATTTTTAGACATATTATTAGCCAAGGTCAGCATTCGTATATCCTCAGCCATTTTCCAATACATTCCCTCTCGTGGCACAGAGTGGTATCTACTAATAAACATTACACCCATAAAAATAGTTAGATCGTTTTCTTCGATGACAAAACCATGATTATTTTTTGTGCAGCTTATAACCGGGTTTGTTTCAAAATCAACTTCACAACTCCATCATCAAAAAGTACCTCAATACTTCCACAGGAGGTTTACCATCGAGATATCCAATCATATTTTGTAACTTTCCGGTAAAGTAATTTGTAGCACTCAGTTACATATCATCGATTACACTTCACCATTTTGGTGGAACATTTGGCACTGTATCGTTCTCTGAGTTCTGCTAATGGAATGTCGTCCTCGCAGCCGTATTCATCTTCATTGAAAATTAATTCAATATTTCCATGAACCTCTTCTATGGTACTATTCTGGTAATTCCCGGGAACAGGGAATTGGGGAATAAATTTATATGTACTTTTTATTTAAACATTTTTTCTGGCATATTGGGGTAAACTGTTAGTGTTAATTTTTTTGAAAACAAAATTAAATGAGGAATAATTTTCCCTGCCAATTTAGATATGGAAAAATTATGCTCAACTTATGAATATTTACATCCTCAGTAGGCCGGGAATTACCAGAATTATGACACAGGTAGTTGGTCCGTTTGTATATTTTCGTCGTGAATTTAATCCACCTAAAATCTTGCAGTCTACATCAGGTGGGATAATCATAAAAGCGCTTTAACCTGAATCTATAGCCCATTCAATTGCGTCCACAGCATCCGCCGAGTTGCTAATATTTTTTTGCATAAAAAGAGGTAGTGGGGATTGAAGGGAAATCCATTCTAGTAAATAAATAAAATTAATGCAATTTTTTAGCGAGTGCGCCCTCTTTTATGTGGGTATGTAAACATTGGATACTTTCAAAAAACAACTGATTTCTTGTTACCTATGGTATTTTTATTTAAATTATTTTTTCTCGGCTTTTAATAGAAAAAATATTACTTTTACATGACATTCGCAATGTTTACGACTATTCAAGTTATCAAGAAATAAAGATATCATCTACTTATAATATACTTTTTACGCTATTTGCCGTAGGCACTTGGCGAAACACACTTATACTTAATAAACACATTTTTATTAATCACTTGTTTTTGTTTCGCAGAATATTTTTCAAAAAGTTTAAAAAATCACTCGATCGATTTCGACTTGTTAGGTCATCATCAGGAGTATCTATTCCTGATGATACTCCTGATGATGACCTAACAAGTCGAAATCGGATACTCCTGATGATGACCTAACAAGTCGAAATCGATCGAGTGATTTTTTAAACTTTTTGATAAATATTCTGCGAAACAAAAACAAGTGATTAATAAAAATGTGTTTATTAAGTACTTATAATATATCTACTACAAAAGGTAGAAAATTATCTCCCCCCTGACATCAAAGATGGCGCACCCTGTATATTTACATTACCACTGTAGTCAAGCGAGAACAGCCTACTTTAGATGTACATACATCGATGATTCCCGAATATTATTATTTTGTTGTAATTTATCTCACTAACACTATTATATTTTAGCAATTTACAGATAACTTTAATACATTATACGCAAGCACACTGCCGAAATGAATTGAACTGGTGAAATAAAAAAAAAAATTACGTATTATACAAAAACATCGGAAATTTACCGTTATACGTGTAATATCTAAAAAATTACAAAATCTAGTAGTCAAGAAAAAGACAAAGGAATATTAAGCCGGATCTACATATATACCTCCTCGTTCATCTTATGAAGAAATATGCAGAAGAAAAATCGTCATTTTGGAGCAAAATTATTGGTCGAAAAAATTGTTTGAACAAATAAGAAGGAGTATGAAAGAAGGAGTATGAATCCAGTAACAAAATTTAAAAAACAAAAAATATTACAGGAGCAATATTGATTTTATTAATTTACTGTACTCTGGAAAGGTATGGTAATAGGTTAATAAGTTTGAGAACGCGAATTTTCGATCATTTATCTACTACGCTTTACTTATATTGTCCGTATGTTTAAAATTTATAAACTAATTTCTTAATCTTGGACACAATTATTTTTAATTGATTTTCAATCTTCGATCAGAATCGAAGTTTTAAACTTAATTCCTGTAAAAAATCTGGCCTTTGCCTAGATTTGTGTACTTAAGTGATTATTTGATTTACCACGGGTGAGCTCCAAATGCGAAAACTAAACTCCTGACTGTTGTAATGCATTTTAAATTTAGTTCTGTTTTATTACATCAATAAATCGGGTTTTTATACATAAAAATTGTTTACTCATAAAATCAAAAATTTTATATACAAAAAATTAAAATTGTTGAATTCGCTACAATATACAATATTCCACCTGTGTCGTTACTGTGCCATTGACGGTTTTGAATATTGCATTATTGCACATGTTGATACTGTTTCAACATATTCCCGGGCTTTACTGAAGTCGACTCTCGTTGGCTCTCGCTAGAGGAGACGGCGGCCGGTGGTTTGCAATGTATCTTCCTCTTAAATTGTTTACAATCCAGATGACTCCTATTACTACAGCACTCCAAAATAAAATGTGGATCATTGCGTAATGGTGGATATGATGAGCACCCTAATGATGGAAGGTAATTCGTTCATCATTTTTCAATGATTCTATGTATTAACTGAGTTGTGTGCTGAGAAAATTTATTGAAATTGTGTTTGCTGTTCCTACAGCAATTATTTGAACGTCAGAGTCTCTGAACACGCAGCCGGATTCGATTTCCACTATACATACGATTTTGTAAGATTGGATTCTAGGACCACATGTGACATCGATTGTGATTTCGTTGGGTATCAGATATATCCACTGGTTGGCAGCGGTGAAGTTTGATCCAATGATTAGACTAGTTTTTGTTGATTAGGCAAGTTTTTGTTGACCTATAGTGCCGCATACGGTGTCCAATTCGTTCTTTCGTTGTAATATTGCTACCTCACATGACGTTTGATTTGAAAGAGTGTTGATACGCATAAGAGATGTACAATACTTTACATTTATGTACGTCTTCTCTGGTTAATAACGATGTTGGGAATTGGAACTACAGATATTAACGTATAGTCCCGACGAACGACAGTGGTAAAGTGATTTCAATTATTACATTTTTTTGAGTCACTCGCGGCTGCAAATTTGCATGCTTACATACACATGGTGGAGGTCGTGAATTATAACTTTTCTTCAAACTGACTTGTGGTAAGTATGGATGGATGCAGGACGTCTTGATGAGCATGATAAAGCACTTTAAATAATCCTTGCTGCGTATCCTGGAGGCTCCTTAGAACTAGCATCATTTAAAAAATGGTCATCAGCGTTGATCGCACTCTGTCTTCATACGTTCTATATTCTTTTAACTGAAACATTTCTTGCCACAAACGATGTTGGTCTTTAATCAAGTTGTTCATAGAAGCCGTGGTGATGTTTGTACTGTTTTACCAAATTGATGGTGTTATCGACAATAGTTATTTGATTTTTGATGAGAGTCAGGAAATAATTTTCATCACTGTTAGTTTGTTCAAAATAAGATTCATACTTGTCAGCTTCTCGAAGGGTGAGTACTCCAAATAGGTCCCCTTGTACAAGGCCCACTGAATCACCGAGACTTCGCTTCATTCGTTAGCGATCGTTATAATAACTCGTATCTGCTATTAAATATATAATTAAATATATTGAAATAACACTTGCTGAAGAATGATGTCGCATTTTAAACCGGACAGTTCCCTACAAACTGATTGTAACTCTGTGTGGGCTCTTTTAAAGTTGTGAATTTCCTCCCAGTAGGAAGATAAATTGTATTGAACAACTAATGTTCATTTTGTCACCACAATCGCCAACTTGCCCAATTCCTCGAAATATGTCCCAACGGAATGATTAAACAGCTTTATTTCGATGTTGCTGCTCGCGAGACCGAATAAGCAGCACACTGAAAGGACGGCTAGTGCTATGTGGTTTATTATTCCTGCCGTTTTGGTTCGACGGTGGTTGTTTCCATGAGCGATGCAATGGCGTTCGTAGGTAATATCTCACTTAGATCGTCACTGGTTGGGAGTTTGCACAGCTTTGTTATTGGTTGCTTTTAGGTCGCGACCTTTCAGTTTACTGATACAATTCGTACCAACTCTTTCTTTCCAGCGTGAATGTCAGTAATCCGTCCCAATTTCTTCTGCTCATCCTTCATCAATACTAGATCGTTTATTGCCAAATTTGGCTGGGAAGTTTTCCACTTGCTCCGTTGTTGAATGTATTCAGAAGACCATCGGCTTCCAAATTCTTGCGCCATTTTTTCGACCATGTTGTTCTTAATCCTGTGTTGCTGGTGGTCGCTTTTGGCATCGCCTTAAGAGCATCACCAATGAGAAAGTGCCCTGATGTTACCGCTGCTGTATCCATTGCGTCGTTAGTTAGAACAGTTAGCGGCCGAGAATTGAGGACCGCTACGATTTGAGTGGTGAGAGTGGCTAACTCTTCGAATGTTAGAGTTGAATCTCCTATTACTCTCTTAAGGTGAAATTTCACGGCTTTTATTCCTGTTTCCGATATTCCACCAAAGTGTGGGGTATGAGGTGGTATGAAGTGCCATGTCATTTCATCACTGGCTAACATAGCTGCTACGTCGTCAGCTAGTGTGGCATCATTGGGGAAATTTCACATAAAAAACTAGCTATAACTAAAAACACCACTAAATGGAAAAAACTTAACTAAACCTTAATTACCCGCCACAAAGTTAATTAACAACGGATTATTACTATAATTTAATATTTTCAATTTAAATATTTTTCTTTTATAATGTGAAGTGTACAAAAAAAAATTATAAATAAAATTCTTACTGTTGATAGTTGTTGTTGCGTGATGCTTCCAAAATTAATAAATTGATGACGTGTTGAATGAAGTAGTGCTTGATGTTTAAGATGAATGATCATTTAATTTTGTTTCAGTATGCTTTAGTATGTTTAATTATTATTATTGTTATTATTATTATTATTTCCCGGCTTAAATTATACCGCGGTTAATATAGTTATTAAGTGCCGCGATAATTTTTCAAAATTATATTATCTGTTAATTATAATTATTTTATCTGATCATATAATCGTAGGGAAGATTTAGTAATAAATCGGAGTATATCACTATACGATATAACGGCGGTTTAGGTTCTGCATTTTCACACTTCAGCTTTTTTCAACTATCAAATATACACATACATAGTTATATTTACATTAATATTTTGTTTTTCACTAAGTTTGGCTGGGACGCATAGCTATTCAAATTTTTATAAAATACTTTTCGTTTCTTGTTTTCATATCACACCATCAATCAAAACACAAAAAAAAATTGTCTATTCACTTAAAAAAAGTGGGCCACTTGATGATGGTCACTACATTCATAGTCTCTTTTCGTTTTATCAATCGTCCATTATCACTTCACCAAAAAAAAACTTTAGACTTAAAAAAAATTATTATATAAACTTAGTACCAATGAATTAAATAAAGCTAAGTGGTAATATTTTTGCTCACAATATTTTCTTTAATGTTTTTTTCACCGGTATTTTGATATTTTCTCACGCCCGAAATTCATGCCTAAACTTAACTTATCAAAAAAATTATCTCTATTTTTCGATACTACTTTTCTCTTTTTTAAATTTTTTCATCCTCACGAATTGATCGCCAAAACTTCATTTGCTTCCCAATTTTTTTCTTTTTCATCCTCGCAAAAAAAAAAATTGCGAAAAAAATAAAAAATAAAAAAATCAATTTTTGCTAAGTCATTTGAACTGCTTTATCGACTCGATATTCTTTCCAAAATTAATCGACTTAAATTATCGATCGATCGATATTTTACTTTTACGGTCACTCTCAATTACTGATTCGTACATCACAATATCGTAGTCAACACTTAGGGATTTTAAATGAAAATTTACTGATTTACACACAACGTACTGGAAGCGATTCGAATACAAAAAAAAATTCAAACACAATTTAAAAACTTGAACGATGCCATTCGGAATCGTTACACAATGCTGATTGAAATGTCTCCTCAACTTGATTTTCTTCTGCTGTATGGTTCCTCAGGAATGCTATCAACCTCTAGAAATAATTCTAGTAGCTACTCGATTAATTTTGTCGTCACCATGTGGCTCTTCTTACTTGGTGTCGAATGAACATTACTAGCGCTTCGAAGGGAGAGTTCATCGCTAGCTTGTCGATATTGTGTAGTATTTCGGGAGCAGTATCATGCAAGGATAGAATTGGTCCCGCCGATGCTACATGTATTGTTGGTAGATGTAACAATAAGCTGAAGTACTTATTTGCGAGTAACCTGAAGTTGTTGTACCTTGCTTGCAGTATTTCCCAGACTCTCGTACAGTTGTCACCAGTTGTTGAGCGATGACTTATTAACTGGGCCACACCTTTTTGTAAATTTGTCTTTAAGTATTGTCTTTAAAAGTTGTTGTGGACGAGCCCTGTGAAAATGTCTTTGAAAGAGTTCCACTGCTCATACTCGCCATTAAACGTTGGGTAAGTGTACCCTGGCTTCTCCAGACGGTTTTGTTGTTTCTTCTTTCTGGTTGCGCTGCCATCGCAATGTTGTTGAGTTCACTCTATCCTTGAGAGTCTTATAGTAGTTATTTTGGAAGTGGGGGCTGTTTGCTCTTGTTCTTCCATTTGTACTAAGAGCTCTATGTGTAAAGCATCAATTGCCCCCATTTCTTGGGATAATTGAACCATTTTTAGCCTTATGTACTATATTGAAATGTTGTTGTTTTAGAATGCTTCTTCAACAGATTCTAATTTTTTGTGCATACTCCTCATCAGGACATCTTGCTTCTTCAGCAACTTTTGGTTGTTGTGGGCCACCCCTTTGCTAGAATTATCAGCCTGTTGCTGATAGTCCTTACTTGATGATTTAGATGCTTCATTAAATTTGCTGAACGATAAAGTTTCATTTCCTTGGTCGTTGTTTTTTGACTCCTCAAGTTGGGCAAAGTTGAATTAAGAGGATGCATCTGGAACTGGCGTTGATATTAAGGATGATGAGTTTAAGCGTTGACGCATATCTTCAACATATTTTGTAAGTTTTTCCAATACTATTTGCCTATCTTTATAGAATTGGTGTGTTGATTCTAGTTCAGGTTGGAATTCTCTTATTTTATTGTTCACATCGACGTACTCGTTGTACGTCTTTTTAAGAGTTGGTTCTCGTTTTCCGAGCTGCGCCATCTTTTTTATAGTTTAAGATGATGTGCTCCACCTTTACTGCCTTGTCATTTTGCTCCTGCAATAACCACTCCATGTCTATGTTTTTATTGACAGGAGTGTTGGACTGTTGTTGTTTGGCGTATACTTGGGTTATTTGCCGGTTGTTGTTTGGCTGTTGAATTTCGATACCTGTTGTGAGTTCGAAGCTTCAACGTATCTTGGCCTATAGCAATATGTTTGTAGAACGTATTGGTTGCCGGTTGTTGTGGTAGCTCGAAATCTCAATGTAAAATTCCTTAACAAAGTAAGTTTTATTGTTGTTCTGGATGTTCGAAGGACCAAGAAAAAAATCTGGCGTCTGCCAAATTTTCTGTGCCTAACTGGTTATTTGGTTTACGACGGGTGAGCTCCAAATATTCACTGCTTATTACATCAAAAAATCGGGTTTTTATACATAAAAATTGCTTACTCATAACATCAAGAATATTATGTACAAGAAATTAAAATTGTTGAATTCGCTACAATATACAATATTCCACCTGTGTCGATACTGTGTCATTGGCCGTTTTGAATATTGCATTATTGCACATGTTGATACTGTTTCAACAATTCCGATAGATTTAGATTATAATAGTTTTTCTCGTAAAGGAAAAATGTTTAATAAGCATGTGAAGTTAGCCCAATTTTTCATCCCAGAAAAAAAATTCTTTAAACAATACAATTTCATCTCATCCCAGCTTTTTCTATTTAAACTCATTTTAGACGGAATTTTGTTTTAAATTATTTTGCTCAACAACAAAATATTCATCCCAGATTTTTTTCATTTAATTGTTGTTTTTGTACTCTGCATATGAATAAATGATTAAAAATGGTTTTACTAAGTAAAATGATTTATAGAAAATAATTGTTTGTTTTGATTAAAGATGAGAACAATATCAGTCACTAAATTGTTACAAAGGGCTTACAATGACTAAAAGAGCAGTAACAGCCACCGTATGGTAGTTTTGGCGAAAAAGGCCAAGTAATAATTAATTTTAACATTTTGCCATATGGAAGCTGGCCGATTGCGCGAATCCTATCATACGGCTGGTACTGCGCGACTGGTCACAGTTACTCCGTATTCCAAACATAAACAACCTTTTTCGGAAAATCATATTTCTTCGAAAATTACACGATTTTCTGATATTCTTATATGGGGCCATATGGGATTTGGGCATTTGTTCCAATACTGCCATACTGCTGGTACTACCCCCTTAGTAATTGTAAACCCGTCTATTACTAACTTGAAACAATTTAGTGTCTGATATTGTTCTCATCTTTAATCAAAGCGAACAATTATTTTATATAAATCATTTTGCTTAGTAAAACTATTTTTAATCATTTATTCATATGCAGAGTACAAAAACAACAATTAAATGAAAAAAATCTGAAAAAATGTTTACAAAAAACAAAAATGAAATTAAGGAAGCCGACACACTTCCAGAAGACTGGTTTCGGCCAAAAACCACCATCTACCACCACCATATTCGTTTTGCTAGTTTAAATCACAACCATAATATTTAATATAATACATTTACGAGTATTTACATACACACATTACGTATACCTTATATAAAAGTAAAATTACGTATCTACACGTATTGTGAAATCATCATTTGCTCTGATTTTAAAACACAAAATTTTTATTTAGTTTTGACTCAATTATATAAATCCTTTCTAAAACAAAATCCTTTTTCGAGGTAACATCTCTGTTGTACTTGTGTTTGCGCAACAAAACATACCTAAACGTATTATAAAATGAAAAGGTCTTAAATTTTTAGAATACCATTTCTTTAAGCCCGATACTCCCATATTATAAAGTTATATTTAGTATAAGTTATGCACCATATTCGTACTCGTATACTACATATACCGAACGTAGATTTAATATTTTAAAATTCATTTTTAAGTTTTTACCTTTAACACTTATATTAAAATAATGGTATAGAAATGTTACGGTATTTGTCTTACGTATAAGTAGAGAGAAAATAATTTTTAATGGCTTTTATCGAAAAATCTCTTGTGATATTAAAAGCTCATGAATATTAAGGTGTGTGAATACACAAAATACATACACCACCGATTTCAAATTAAAAATGTCGACTAAGGGGGGATAGCCCAATAAAAGTCCATTTGTATTTGGAGATTTGATACCAATTTTATTTCAACGTGTATAATGAGAAAAGTTTTTTTATTAAACTTTCTTTGGTTTATTTTACATCTGCTGAATATAAATTTAAACATAATTTTAATAATTTTGACCATTTTGAAGGTGTAAGCTTTTCATTAAATTATAATTTTCGATTGATTTTATATAACGTAAACGCATTACCTGAATTAACAGTTACTTAACTTTTGTTTTAAGTATACTTTGTACCAAAATAGTTTTAGATAAATGTAGGAATTGCTTGATACAAATTTAAGTCAGCACTACAAATATGTCAACAATTTTTTTTTTTTGAAAAGTATGTGGGATATTAGTTTTGGATAAAATCCAGTTTGAAATTGCTGTTTGCTTTGAATATCCGTTATTAACCAAATCATGATATAAGCATCAGAACTTACACGAACAACAAAATTAAACTGACATATTTTAAGATACAGATTTGTAAACCCAAAATTTAAATATATGTAGGTATATAAAAATAAAAACTTAATGTTTTTCTATCAGATTAATTCCAATTTACTATGGTGACAACCAAAAAACCTTTTGTACACATTATTACCTGTGTCATTCTCGTTTATTTTTGTTTTACGTCATTTATATTGTGTTAATCCGCTTTATTTTATTATTCATACAGAAAAGGATTACATATACTCGTGTTATTGTTGGTTTTACATATTTATTGTTTTATTATGTAACGACATGATTACGTAAGCATACAGTCGATTTTATAGTATAAAGGATAACTACAGTTAAGAAATATTATTATTCTGAAACGCTGTATGTTGTCGAGGCACAAACAATATTTTTACTGTAATATTCACATGAGTCCTAATCCTATAGAGATGAGAATTTATCTTGAAAGCGCGGCCTGGGTACTTAGAGTTTAGATAGCTATACACATCACAATCCATACAAGATTAGTAAGATCGCTGTTTCAAACCAGTTACTGCGTCGTTAGATGTCATGGATGTTTGCTGAACACTATATACGAATGTATACATAGATCTCGAATAGGCCACACTTGATTTCTATGTATAATCTTAAATCATCATTCCTGTGTAAATTTCAGAAAATCACCTAGGTCAATCCTTGTTTAATAATAAATATTTACATTTATTTGAATCTTTAAATTTTTGTCGTTTTTTTGTTAATGCTAAACTTTTCAACATCATTGCAAATATTGACAAGCTTCCGTAGAAGCTGCCACTTCCGGTACACAGATTTCCACCAAATTTTGCAAGAATCTCCCAAATAATAGGAAAAAGTTAATTAAGACCTTTATAAAGATATTGTTGCCAAATTAATTTAGGATCTTTTACTTCATAACTGTTTTTCTCGTAATTGATATACTTTTCAAATTATTTACAAATACCCTAAAAAGCTCTTAAGAAGGCTGCTACTTTCGCTGGATCGAGTCCTCCCAAAATTATGGGAATCTGCCTATTTATGAAAAAAGCTTACGTATCAAGTGTCATGCAGATCAGTCAATCTGTCTAAACTGTAAAGAAGCTACAGAGAGACAAACAGAAATTTTTTAAAATTATTTTATTTGACTTCGGCGATATAGCTAGCGAATGGTGAACCTGCATAAATCTCAAGGATAAAACTTTTCATTTCAACTTATTACAGCCTATATGCATTGATTTGTCCGCATGAACCTTCATACTTAGGCTTTTATCATAAATTTTGCACACCTACTGATGTGTGGCTAAAATAGGAAGGTGCAGCTTTCATAGGATCTTTTTCGTTTTTTGCAAAAATTTTGATCAGTGCGTATATCATTTATAATAAAACAGTTCAGGCGGATTGACTATTTAGAAAAAACTTCCTACTTGAACTTTTTCCATTAATTGGTAGACCCTTGTTAAATAATGTCTACCTGTAGTGGCAACCTCAATTACAGTTTTTCAATTTTTGCAATGATGTTTAGTATTCACAAAAAACTTCACAGAATTAAAAGATTTAAATAAATTTAAAAATTAAATTTTCAACCAACGAGGGTTGCTCTTGTTTTTTCTGAAATTTATGCCCCTATTATGGTTCTCACCTCACCTCACCTCACCGAGCGAGTCACCTCACCAATCCAAGTCGTGTGAGTTAGATTTTTGTATTATGGTGCTCGTTTTTATTTTGGTGAGATGTGTTTGTTTATTATAACAATTTCCATTAGCTGTTAAGTTGGAAATATTGTAATTTTTGGCGTTTTAGATATACATTTTTCACAATATTGATGTTTCGTGTGTTTTTCATTAGATATTTTTATTTTATGCCTAGAAATTTTTTTTTATTATGCAATAATTTTATAAAATGAAATGCTATATACAAAAATTATTATGAAAAAAATGTTACGTTTTTTGCTATCCATCGTGATTTTTTTACGTTTTCGTTTTTTGCTATCCACCTTAAAAAATTACTATGAACTCACCAGTATATTGTTGGTGAGTATATTTGACACGCGAGTCACCTCACCGCAACAAGTATAATACCAAATATTCCAAAATGGTGAGTTCAAGTCACCATTATGACGTATTTCTCGGTGAGGTGAGGTGAGGTGAGAACCATAATAGGGGCATTAAGCAGATATAATGCTTTTTGTTGTAAAGGATTTTCCAATAGGAATGATACAATTTAAAAATTAAAAAAAAAACACATAAACTATTCAGTGAAACCAATATTTTTTCACCACGACTTCTACGTACGTACTGCATTCTGTCAGCCCAATTTATCATCAGTTTTTCACAAAAATTTCGCTGTGTTTCATCAACAGCAGGTTCAATATTAATTTTTAATTACTCAATTATGGTTGTACTATCAGCATAAACTTTAACTGGACCAAATATTGAGATAATTTCATCGCCAAATTTTGTTTTCAATAAATCGATTGTTAACATGGCTGTGTGGCAGGTGGCACCGTCTTGTGAAAACTATATATCTTCTAAATTATTCTCAGCAACAGCAGGAAAACAAATCGTTTAACATTGTTCTGAATCGTTCGTAAAAAAAAAAAAAAAAAAAGCTGCTACTCTTCGATCATTTTCTTCATAGAAATATGGACCAATCACTCCACCAGCATGAATTGCACACCACACAGTGGCTGTATCTGGATGTAGTGGTGTCTGAACAGTTTCGTGTGGATTTTTATCACTCCAAATTCTGCAATCCTGTTTGTTTACATAACCATTTAACCAAAACTGCGCTTCATCACTGAATAAAAATTTTCGATACAAATGTTCACCATTTTCAAGTTGATCAAGATCAAAATCAGAAAATAAACGACGTTTATGATGGTTTAATGACTTCAGTTCTTGAGCCAGTTGAATTTTGTAAGGATGTTAACCAAGATCTTTTCTTGAAATTCTCCATGTTGTTGTTTGAGAAAAATTTAATTGTTGAGAACGACGTGGAACCGATAAATTTGGATTTTCTCTTACACTTGTTGCTACCAAATTAATATTCTCTTGTGTGCGTGCATTTATTTGTCGTACTGGTACTCTTGTATCGTGTAAAGAAAATTCATTTTCAAATTTGTCTACAATACGAGGAATAGTAAGTCGATTAACTGAATAATGTCGTCCATAAATTCTTCTTAAATTCCTCTCAGTATTCACAAATTAGCACTGATTTTGATAAAACAGTTTAACAATTTCTAAACGTTGTTGAAGCTTGTATCTTTCCATGATTAAATGGCATAACCTACTGAACATAAATGAGATAAGAAATGTCTAAAAGTAATACGCAGTATTTCCATTATAACCATTTTAAATTGAATCATTCCATATTGGAAAACCCTGTAAATACAGTTGTACCAAACATGTGTACATGAGTCTTCGCCATTCATCACCAAATTTTTTCATAAATGCTATATACTTTTATTAAATTTTTTGCAAATGAAAAAACTCTTTGAACGCTACCACTTTCCGTGGACGCATTTCCAATAAAAAACATTGGGTTCTACCAACTAGAGAAAAACCTTTAAGTATGAAGTTTTACTACTATCAGTTAATCCTTTTGCGCTGTAGAGAAGCTTCATACAGATAGTCTGCACGAAACCAGACACAGACACCACAGAGAATTTTATAAAAAACATTTTTGTGATATCGGCGATCTTGTAATTTTTTTTCGAATTTACAAGAAAATGAAATTCATACATGTAGTCTTGTGGATATTTGATGCCACAAATAGATAATTCTAAACATTTTTAAGCTAATCTGATTACACCGGCATTCTGGGGATGATTTCAATATTTTTTGAAATTTTTACGGTATATCGATAAGATGAATGTAGATTTTTCGTTAAGATTGTAGATTTTTAATTGCCATTAACACATAATTCTATAACACACAATTCTAAAGATTTCTACGCAAAATATGGTCATACCAGAGTGGTAGCAGTAAACCGATGCGACCCTCAGGAAATTTCGAGTTTTCAAGAAAAGCAAAATATTTTACATGTTTTTTGCATTTATTAAAAAGAAAATTTTCTTGACTTCGATTCATATTTTATCAGATTTTGTGTTACTCGTATCGTAATAATCTAAAAACAAAAAAATTTGCACACTAAAATTTTAAAAATTAAACAACGATACCAGTGCTCTCTCTCTCTTTTGAATTATTCTTTAAAACTCTTTTTTTGCCATTTACCGTAGCTATTTTAAGGACTCTCTTCATTATTCCAATATTACTGTATTTTTGGAGGCCGTTTTAATATTGCGAGTATATCTCTCGTTTTAAATTATTTTTCATTATCAATTACGAGTAGGTACAATACCAATTCAATACCAATTTATTTTATCGGACTTTTGGTTGAACTGTTTTGTATAATTAAAAATCATCATCCCTGCTAAAATTTCAGTAAACTCACAGGCCAACCATTGTTGAAAATTTAATCTTTCAATTTACTTTAATCTTAATGCTTTGTCGTGTTTTGTAAATGCTAATCTTTTCCAATGTAAAAATTGAAAATCTCCCATAGAGGCTGTGATTTCCGTTTAAGAATACAAAAAGTTTTAGTATAACTTTGATTGAATCCTCAATCCACTTGAACTGTAGAGATGCCGAATTATGGTGAAATATTTTTTTTGTTATTTCTGGTAAAATTGAAAAACGATCCGATCTAATGTAAGATCTAAAAATGCTATATACTGTACTTTTCAAAATATTTCCAAAAAATGAAAGAGCTCCTATGAAACGTACCACTTCCGGTTAACTGAATTCGGCCAAACATCACTAAAGGATATCTAAATTTATTAAAATAGCTTAAGTATGAAGTTTCAACCCGATCAGGTATGGCGAATATCAAACCTGCAAAAATCTCCAGATTAACATTTTTCGGATAAAACGGCAATGAGAACCAAGCAAAGAAATTTTTCATAAAATTACGAATTTCAAACGAGAAAACTCAATGGGATCCCTATGGGATTGGCCCTACAGAATTTAAGGTTGGGTTACATGTTCGAATTTCACAAAAATGTCGCCCTATGTAAATTTAAAACAAAATTTGCATTATTTTTCCCCGTAATTTGACAATGAAATTCACAGAAGATATTGACATAAGCAATACCTAACTAGCCGTATATGCCACTAGTCTACTTTATCTCTAGGACTGGCACTACAGAATTTAAGGTTGGGTTACATGTTCCTTTTTCACAAAAATGTCACCCTATGTAAATGTAAAACAAAATTTGCATTATTTTTCCCCGTGATTTGACAATGAAATCCACATTAGATATTGACATAAGCAATACCTAACTAGCCGTATATGCCACTAGTCTACTTTATCTCTAGGACTGGCCCTACAGAATTTAAGGTTGGGTTACATGTTCGAATTTCACAAAAATGTCGCCCTATGTAAATGTAAAACAAAATTTGCATTATTTTTCCCCGTGATTTTTATGTTTTAATCCGTTATGTTTTAATCCGTTTACATAAAGAAATTATATATTCTTATACCTTTTTATCACAAATTAATTTATATTTTCCTAATTAAAGTTTTTAAATTTATAATATTTTACTGTTTCTTTTAGATTTGACAAAATATTATAAAATCACATTACTACTGTAATGTTACTTTTAAAATATAAAACATGATGATATTAGTCTGGTAATACATACAACTACACAAAATAAAAATTACATTTTTTCCTAAAGTGTACGTAACACTATTCATACAGGGTGGCGCACGAATCGTGCTACAAAAACAAAACGTAATAACTATTTTTCTGTGTGACTAATCTGTTTTTTATTTTTGTTATTTTGCAGATTATTATTTAAATTTACTAAAATGGATGCTTGGAATACCGAAACGAGGATTTGGATAGTGCAGCGCTACCATGCTTTGCAGTCCATCATTTCCGTCCAGAGGGAATTTAGGCGGGAGTTTGGCGGCACTCCCCCGAGTAGATGGACCATTATGAGGTTGGTACGCATGTTTGCTGAATCTGGAAGCATCGCACGTAGACCGTACAATCGAGATCCCTATGTTCGGGTCGAAGCCACAATCGTAGCTGTAGCATCATCAATTCAGGCAAATCCAAGTGTTTCGACTCGAGAGTTATCGGCGCAAATTGGAGTTAGCAGACGGTCATTACAACGGATAATTCATGATGACTTAAACTTGTTTCCGTACAAAATCCAAATTACAAGCAAATTAAAACCTCTGGATTTGCCTATTCGCCTGGAATTTTGCCGGAAAATTATTGAAATGGCCGAAGAAGACAACAACTTCATAAATTGCTTGTTTATGTCTGCACCAGATTTTTTTTTATGGGGTTATGTCAAACAAGAGGTGTTTAAAACGAAACCAAGGAATTTGACTGAATTGAAGCAGTCCATTACAACAATAATTGAGGCGATCCCGACTTCAACCCTTCAGTGCGCAATGAATAATATTTTCTGATCAGGTGTCGCACATGCGTGAATGAGCATGGAGGTCATTTACGGTCTATCATTTTCAAAACTAATTAGTTAAATAAAAATAAAATTGAATTATCTATACAATAAAAAAAAATAAAGCCGATTAGTCACACAGAAAAAAAGTTATTACGTTTTGTTTTTGTAGCACGATTCGTGCGCCACCCTGTATTATATTTTTCGGGAAGACTACACTTTTTCTATACGTACATTTTTTTCGGGATGACTACACTTTAGCGAAGAAACTTACCAAAAATTTCGGGCTGATATTTCGGGCCAACTTCAGCGACTTACAACAACTAGCAAAATTAAATCGGAACTGCTGAAAAAAGACGATCTTGTTCGTGATTGTGACATTATCGATTCTGCCAAATGAACATTGTAGAACTAAAAAAAAAATAAACATTTATTTGAGTTAACAACGGATTGACTTAAACTAGTTTTTTTTTTGTTTAAAGAAATTTATTTTAACACATCTGGACGGTCATTGCTTTATCACCAATTTATATCATTAGTAGAGACTTTTTTTGTGATAAAATTCAAAACATAAAAGTCTACAAACACAACCCTGCAAAATGAATTTTGAGGGGAAATGATGAACTAAAAGTGATAACTTGACATTTGTGGTTTAGTTATATGAATTTTTTTTATGAAGTGCTTTTCATGTAAGTGATATAAATATGCGCATAAAATTTCGTATATTGCACAATTTATGTGGTTTTGACGTTACATTTCTAAACTACAAAATCCGATTTAATATCTCCACATCAATTTTGATTTTTTGTTCTATTTGAACCATAAATTTTACATTAATTTGGAAAAGTAAATAGAATTTCACATAAGATTTTAAAATTTAAAAATGTAACGTCAAAACAACACGAATTGTGCACCTCACTATAAGAAATTTTATGTGTATATTTCCAAACGAATAATCGTATATTTATTAATGAACGATTAAAATATATTTCAATTAACTTATTAAAACATTTTGTTTTTATTTGTGAAAACGAGATAGAAGATATTGCGCTCTTTTTATAAACGCATCAATATACGACGTGACATAATTCATCCGATTCATTCATGAATTAAGCTAGGACAATTTCTTTTTAATCACACTTTTTATCACCAAATGTGATAAAACGCCATAAAATAACCGTCCTGGTAAATTTATAAAGCATCCAATTTACTATCCGTGTCACAGTTATAGGTACATACTTTACTACACTTGTGTAGTTTAATGACTAGTTAATTCCAATAGAAGAACAAAGTTTCTTCCCGTCATGATTCGCATACTATAAAGGGCTTTCTAGACTAAATCGACACGAAAAATTGCCGAAAGAATTTAAACCAAGTATGTTTGTCACTAATTGGTGCTTCAGTAGAATGGTCAGAATATCAGAATATATTAACTACATATACTTTCGATATTCTATATTAACATAATAAATTAGAACTAAATAAGTGAGGATCTATTTTGCAAGAAAAATGTGGTGTTTCGGAGCAACTCACACACACGGCTCTCAGAAATTTCAAAAGTTAGGTATAAATACAAAAAATAAAGTAAAATATTTATAGATATTGAATTGTTCTTTGAAGCAGTCCATTTGTGAAAGTTGGCGCTCAAATAAGATAGAGAACACTTTTAAACTTAAATTCCTCGAATAAATCTCAAACATAAATATACTAATAAATGTAGCTAAGAAGTCATAAGCGACTGAAGCCTCGTCTCGACTGATGCCGTTAAAATCAACTTATAACTAACTGGTAATAGCACAGCTAAATATAGATTATATGCATTTTAATTTGAGTCTATGGATTTTTGTTACTTGAAACATTTCTTTTCCTAGTCAGCGATGAAAATAGAAGTTAAAGCTCGTTGGTATAAGCGACTATAAATCAGTAGTCTACGATCGGCGATAGGGTGTAACATTCTCCCATTTGGACTTACTTGTAAATTCAGTGTTCAAAAGATCTTCGAAATGCCGGTATAACCAGGTTTGCGTAGACATCTCTACAATTATGCGTTATTGGCCATCAAACAGCCAGAAGACTGTACGTACAGTTTTCATAATTGTATTTTTTTGTAAATCCGATAAAAAAACCCCTGAAAGTCGAATCGATACAGCACACTAATATACCAATCATCCATACACTAAAAATTATAAAAAGTATTCCCAAAACGCCGGCACGACCAAGGCCTCCAAACAAATCAATAAAAAATTGCATTTTTTTCGTTTTCAATTTCTTTAATAGTGTTTTTTTGAAATATAATGAGACAAATTAAAATTCAATCCTATCATATTTTTTTCTGAAGCGCTACAAATTTGGTGTCTTGCATAACTTCACTACTATTGTTATTTGTTAATTTGTTTAGCTTTACTTTTAACAAAATGTTAAATATTTCAGTCCAGTGAATTCCTTCTTTTTTAAAATCGATAGCTTGAATTTCAATCTAGGGTTTACCGGGAATTACCTTGATTTTGATTTCCTAAAATCTTGTTGAATAAATTTCAACAAGATTTTGAAAATTCAACAAAGATATTAACAATCATCTCATCATTTTGCTGATTTAAATGTTTACTGTTCCTTAATATTCAATAAAATTTTGATTATGTAGCAAATTTGTTTAATGTTTCAAAGATGATTAAAATTAATTATTTATTAGAAATATTAGCATATTTTTATAATCCATTCATTAAAAAATATTTTTCAACAAATTTGGAATTAATAATTGTATAAAATTACAGTGTACATCGGAGATTGGCATCCAAAATGGACCAAATTGGATAAAGGGAATGGATTCTAGATTAAATCGGACCTATATGGGCAGCTTAAAAGTGTACGAAATCATTTTCATTGCCGCGCATGGCTGTGATTAGTTTCTATTTGTAGTGGAACTTTAAGTGTGTTCATCATACTAAACGTGCATGATGAGAATGTTGCCCAGTTTGACCATGTATTTGCTATAATGACGGCGAAGGTTGCCAAATCGCATCCATTTTTACACAATGACAATTGGCTTAAGTCAGCATAGTCTATAAATGTAAAATTTATTTTATTATATTAGAATTTATTATTTGGCCCCTAGGATAACAAGATAAAAACTATTATTAGGCTTTTCAAGATGTGTCCCTTTTGTTCGTCAGGTGCGATATATCCGCGTGTAAGAGAACAAAATCATAATATCAGCTATTTGAAACTGTATTTTTGTTTATACAAATTATATATACGAATACTCGCAAACTACTAATTCCAGAATCTCCCTAATCACGGTGTACATTATTAGAACGTATGTATAATGAAATGTTGTGTATAACAATTGCAACTTTATTGCATTTAAATTGTACACAAAAACATAAAACGAAAACTTTTTGTCATAAAACCCAGCAAAAATCTCAGAATTCAGTTTTATAAATTTAGCAGAAGCAGCACAAGCATTACAGAGGAACACGAATCATTTTTATAGTAATAAATGTTTAATGTACAACTTTTTTTTGTTTTGTCAAAAATAAAAATAATGCTCTATTTGTATGTTTCATGTTGTACAAACAATAGTTTTGATTTTTTTTTGCAGCATGTATGGTATGTAGTACGTACATATATAAAATACATTGTTACAATGAAAACTTGGGTAACAAATTTATTACTTTACTCATACACAAGAGTGTTATTTGTTGGTATATACAACAACAGTACTAAACTAAACGTTAGTGTTACTCAACAACATAATATGATGTCTTCTTGAAATCTTATTTTTATAAAATGGGGTGGGCGACTTACAGAGATGAGTAATAATATTTTTATGTGTGACTGTATCAACGGGTATGGGGTGTTATGAGACGTGATGTCTTTAAGTCGTTGAAAACGGATATTTATGTACTGGAATTTAATCGTGATTTTGTTTTTAAATGATGTAATGGATATATTACCGAGAGACATGTAAACTTTGAGTTTTATAATATAAAGTAGTTATAGCTATTTCCTTAGACAAATTGGTATATAAATATGTAAAAACCGACGACACTCCATTGCCAAAAGCTTATACAACTTTTTTATGGTAGTATAGTTCATAGTATTTTAATCGACCACCTTCAAATTCGTTGCTGACAAGTTGAAGATTTTTTAATTTTAACATTTTGTGAAATTTTAAATGTAAATTTGAAATAATTATTTTAAATCTTTGACGTGAAGAGTGAATTTTTAAAATCATTCAAATCATTATGTTAAAATGTAATCCGTTATGTGGCATCTGACCATCACCATAAACATTGAATTGTAAACAATAGAAATAAAAAAATTAATAACTGCACGGGTGCCAATAGAATTATTACGTTGAAAATGAGCGGCAACACATAATCTGAAAATACTAATACTTATTAGAACAATTATTTAAAAATAACATTTATCTCCACCATAGTCAATCATCATTGAAAAACAAATAAAGAAATAATAACAAAAATTAAAATAAAACAATCTATCAAAATATATTTATTTAAAAATTATCCGAACCCTCCACATGCAAATCTTCCCGAAATCAGGACTCATCACAGTCAATTCTTGGCACTCGAAAACCTACTCTCACCAATTTTTAAAAATATCGTACAAAAAAATCCGTATCCAAATGCTGCGTGTGGCTCTAGTCTGGATTTTGCACGGAATAGGGAATTGGGAAAAATAATTGTATGGCATTTTTGTCTTAATTGTATTTTTTGATCTACTGATGTAATACTTTTGGTGTAAATACACTCATAGAAATAAGTATACGTCAACAAAGATAAAATGAAATGCCTCCGAAATTCGGCGTAAATTGGAATTAAATGTTACCACGAGACGTGTTGAGCAAATTCTACACAACTCAGGTACGCTTACGTGGATCAAAAATAAAGGTAAACCTCAATTGAAAAAAACATCACAAAGATGAACGACTCGAGTTTGCGATGTCACATTTATCGTGGGCCAACCAATGGAAAACAATTATTTCCAGTGATGAAAGGAAATTCACATTGGATGGTCCAGATGGTTATAAACGATATTGGGATAGGAAAAAGAAAGAGGTCGGTTTGCATAGAAACTTCCAGGGAGGAAATATCATGGTTTGGGCTGGTTTCTGTTATAGAGGCAGAACGCCAATTTGCTTCATTTCAAATAAAATAAATGATACGGTATATATTAAACTTTTGGATGAAGTGCTTCTTAATTTTTTAAATGAAATTGATGATGATAATCTATTTTGGACGACACTATATTATATATAAATAAATAAAGCTTGGGAGGAAATACCTTCTTCTGAGCTTCAGAATCTAACTGATTCAATGCGTGATCGAATGTAAGAAGTCATAACAAACTCTGACGGCGTACTCACTTTTACAATTCTATATTGTCTTTCGTTAAAATTACCTATTTCTTTTGAAATATTTTTTATTTTATTAAATTGAAATACGGATATATCATATTCAACTGTGTTACTTTATCATTACTAACACATAAGCATAAAACAAAAACAATATTATAAAATCAATTAATAAAACTTGAAACGAAACTTAAAAACGATGTTTTTCAATGTGGAAGTTTACTTATTTCTATGAGTGTATTATCGAAACAAAGTTGAATTGGAATTAATCTTTAACTATAAAAATTTTGTGGAATTACCATTTAACTTTTTTCTAAAATACTAACTACTAACTAAAATGATAATATCGGGTAAAGGGCACCCTCGTCGATTGTTCCCAAATCGCTAACATTTCAGCAATTTTAAACAAAGCAGTTGAAAGCAGGCAAAACAATAAAGCAAGAGAATAAAAATAAAAGGAGGATCCAGGCGTCACCAGAAGGCTCCTAAACTTTCTAATATTCTCCCGAAAGCAGGACCAATCACAATAGATCTCTAGTAATCAAAAACGTCATTTTAGTAATTTTGAGTAATAGCAACGTTGCTAGAAAAAAAAATGTAAAATTACAAATTAGGCTCTACCGTGGCATCGACTTCCAATCGATTTTCCAGAATGCAATCAACTCCTGGTACTCCAAAACCAAATTTCAGTAATTTTCATCAAAGTCATTGGAGATGAGAAAAAATTAGAAAAACGAAAATAACCTTATCCATCTTAAACGATGGATCGACTTAAACAATTTTTTTTTAAACAAAGTCATATTTCAATCGATTTCTGGTGCTCGAGAACCTGGTCGGAACTTAGGCATTTCTTAACCGATCATGATCAAAATGATTTAGTATGGTGGGTGAAATATGGAATTCTTAAATGAGTTTTGTAATATTTGCTGATGACGTAAAATTTTTTCATACAATTAAACATGAGCATGATGTTGATAAACTGCAAGATGACCTTCAACAGACTTAGTGAGTGGTGTGTCCAAAATTCATTACATCTCAATATTAAGAAATGTAAAATTATATCGTTTCATCGAAAAAAATATCCAATAACTTTGGCATATTAAATAAATGGCGCGGAAGTTTATATTTAGGTATTTTGTCCAAATTTAAGATCTAAATAGTGGTCTAAAATTAGAAAATAGCAGCGTTTAAAAATACTTTTCACTTTGTTTCTATTCCATTTATATTCTCTCAATTGATGATTTTTTCCATTTTTTCCCCACTTTTTCGATCGTTAATAGTAAAATAAAAGATGAAGAACAATACCAATACCTCCTAAACTACACTCATTTTTCGCACTTGACGTCAATTTATGTCTAAACCGAGAATGCGCAATAATAATGTTAAGATATTCACGTCGACATAGCGAGTCGTCATCATTTGGTGTAAGCGGCCTGTTGTTTAGGAGGCATTGATAATATTCAGTTTTCAACGAATAGTGAATAACGAATAATGAAAAAACAAAGAGATCGATGTTTTGAATAGAACAGAAATTATATTTTTCTACTGTCTGCTCCTTGCTAAACGAATAATTGGCGAATACTTAATAAATTTGTATTTTAGACTGCGGTCCAATTCGTGACTTATTTTGTTTTGACTGACTTATTTGAAAGTCTACAAAAACTCTCTTGTCGAATAGACTTACTGGAAACCTGTTAGAACTATTTTGATGAATTGCCAGTTTGGGAGCAAGCCTCGCATAAAAGTTAAATAAGTTTACAATAAGCTTAGCTGACAGGAGACTTATTGTAGACTTTCAAATAAGTCGGACTCCACAAAATAAGTCACGAATTGGACCGCAGTCTTAGAGTAAAATTTTTTCCATGTGGCAATTGATTTTATTATCCAATTTTTTTTGTTTGCGAGAACTAAAACAAAATTTTATTCTCTTTTGTTTTACTTTTCATATTTGTTTGACTGGATAATAGAATATCCCACTACAGTGAGAACAGAGAATACATTTTTTTTGTTTTCTATTCTATGCAACATGAATAAATAGTAAAATTTTGCTTTACACTATTCGAGACGATCGGTAGTAAGATTTATTTGTTCGATCAGTAAAGAAAGAATAATGTATTTTGTAGAGCGAATTTTAGAACCCTTGAAAATAGACAAACAGTGTGTAAATATTTATTTACCACAAAAAAAATATAAATATAAATTTTCATTGGTCAAACATGTAATAAATCTAGCTATGTGGTTGTAGAAAACTATTTTTTTTATTTATTTGCTGTAAATTTATGCACTTTTTAATAAACTTAAGATATTTAATAAATAATAATTAAAACAAAAATTATTTTACTTATGTTAAACTATTTTTTGTATTAAATACGGCTCACAATACTTGCGAGTCGCAAGCAAATCTAAGCCTTAATGTGTAAGATGCTGTATAAGATAGCAGAAAATTTCCAGCAGAAAAAACGTGTTTTGCTATTCACCGCTAGAGGAGATCACAAAAAAGAAATTTTTTCTGCTGATATTTTTCGAAAGCAGCAGAAAATTTTTGGAATTTTCATGAAAATTAATAATTATCAGCAGAAAGTTTTATGAAAAATCAAAGAATTTATGAAAAAGAAGAGAAAATTTTTGTTTAAAAGTTTTGAAGCAAAGAACGTTAATTTTCTTTGAAAAACGATTTGCGTATGTATAGTGTAAGGACTCTCAAAATATACAAAAATTACCATAATCATCATTATGCAAATACAGGGCAACATAAAAAAACGACATCATTGATAGCACTCCTTACATTTTTGAAGTCATTTTAAAGTGAAATGTTTTCAGTTTTTTAACAAAAGTGTTAGAAAAACCTCCCTGTAACTACCCTGGGTGTATGTTTTTATGGTAGTCTAGATCATATTCTATATACATGAGCAACATAAGATTCACACCTGGCGTCAGTAACCTTCCATACATTTTTGAAGTCATTTTAATGTGAAATGTTTTCAGTTTTTTAACAAAAGTGTTAGAAAAATCCCCCTGTAACTACCCTAGGTGTATGTTTTTATGGTAGCCTAGATCATAATCTATATGCATGAGCAACATAAGATTCACACCTGCCGTCAGTAACCTTCCATACATTTTTGAAGTCATTTTAATGTGAAATGTTTTCAGTTTTTTAACAAAAGTGTTAGAAAAACCCCCCTGTAACTACCCTGGGTGTATGTTTTTATGGTAGCCTAGATCATATTCTATATACATGAGCAACATAAGATTCACACCTGTCGTCAGTAGCCTTCCATACATTTTTGAAGTCATTTTAAT
The DNA here is from genome assembly GCA_932526605.1 of Nephrotoma flavescens. Taxonomy (NCBI): domain Eukaryota; kingdom Metazoa; phylum Arthropoda; class Insecta; order Diptera; family Tipulidae; genus Nephrotoma; species Nephrotoma flavescens. The sequence goes on from OW052220.1 coordinate 194,377,363, forward strand.
GTGAAATGTTTTCAGTTTTTTAACAAAAGTGTTAGAAAAACCCCCCTGTAACTACCCTCGGTGTATGTTTTTATGGTAGCCTAGATCATAATCTATATGCATGAGCAACATAAGATTCACACTTGCCGTCAGTAACCTTCCATACATTTTTGAAGTCATTTTATTGTAAAATGTTTTCAGTTTTTTAACAAAAGTGTTAGAAAAACCCCCCTGTAACTACCCTGGGTGTATGTTTTTATGGTAGCCTAGATCATAATCTATATGCATGAGCAACATAAGATTCACACTTGCCGTCAGTAACCTTCCATACATTTTTGAAGTCATTTTATTGTAAAATGTTTTCAGTTTTTTAACAAAAGTGTTAGAAAAACCCCCCTGTAACTACCCTGGGTGTATGTTTTTATGGTAGCCTAGATCATAATCTATATGCATGAGCAACATAAGATTCACACTTGCCGTCAGTAACCTTCCATACATTTTTGAAGTCATTTTAATGTGAAATGTTTTCAGTTTTTTAACAAAAGTGTTAGAAAAACCCCCCTGTAACTACCCTGGGTGTATGTTTTTATGGTAGCCTAGATCATATTCTATATACATGAGCAACATAAGATTCACAAATGGCGTCAGTAACCTTCCATACATTTTTGAAGTCATTTTAATGTGAAATGTTTTCAGTTTTTTAACAAAAGTGTTAGAAAAACCCCCCTGTAACTACCCTGGGTGTATGTTTTTATGGTAGCCTAGATCATAATCTATATGCATGAGCAACATAAGATTCACACCTGTCGTCAGTAGCCTTCCATACATTTTTGAAGTCATTTTATTGTAAAATGTTTTCAGTTTTTTAACAAAAGTGTTAGAAAAACCTCCCTGTAACTACCCTGGGTGTATGTTTTTATGGTAGCCTAGATCATAATCTATATGCATGAGCAACATAAGATTCACACTTGCCGTCAGTAACCTTCCATACATTTTTGAAGTCATTTTAATGTGAAATGTTTTCAGTTTTTTAACAAAAGTGTTAGAAAAACCCCCCTGTAACTACCCTGGGTGTATGTTTTTATGGTAGCCTAGATCATATTCTATATACATGAGCAACATAAGATTCACAAATGGCGTCAGTAACCTTCCATACATTTTTGAAGTCATTTTAATGTGAAATGTTTTCAGTTTTTTAACAAAAGTGTTAGAAAAACCCCCCTGTAACTACCCTGGGTGTATGTTTTTGTGGTAGCCTAGATCATAATCTATATGCATGAGCAACATAAGATTCACACTTGCCGTCAGTAACCTTCCATACATTTTTGAAGTCATTTTATTGTAAAATGTTTTCAGTTTTTTAACAAAAGTGTTAGAAAAACCCCCCTGTAACTACCCTGGGTGTATGTTTTTATGGTAGCCTAAATCATAATCTATATACATGAGCAACATAAGATTCACACCTGCCGTCAGTAACCTTCTATACATTTCTGAAGTCATTTTAATGTGAAATGTTTTCAGTTTTTTAACAAAAGTGTTAGAAAAACCCCCCTGTAACTACCCTCGGTGTATGTTTTTATGGTAGCCTAGATCATAATCTATATGCATGAGCAACATAAGATTCACACTTGCCGTCAGTAACCTTCCATACATTTTTGAAGTCATTTTATTGTAAAATGTTTTCAGTTTTTTAACAAAAGTGTTAGAAAAACCCCCCTGTAACTACCCTGGGTGTATGTTTTTATGGTAGCCTAGATCATAATCTATATGCATGAGCAACATAAGATTCACACTTGCCGTCAGTAACCTTCCATACATTTTTGAAGTCATTTTATTGTAAAATGTTTTCAGTTTTTTAACAAAAGTGTTAGAAAAACCCCCCTGTAACTACCCTGGGTGTATGTTTTTATGGTAGCCTAGATCATAATCTATATGCATGAGCAACATAAGATTCACACTTGCCGTCAGTAACCTTCCATACATTTTTGAAGTCATTTTAATGTGAAATGTTTTCAGTTTTTTAACAAAAGTGTTAGAAAAACCCCCCTGTAACTACCCTGGGTGTATGTTTTTATGGTAGCCTAGATCATATTCTATATACATGAGCAACATAAGATTCACAAATGGCGTCAGTAACCTTCCATACATTTTTGAAGTCATTTTAATGTGAAATGTTTTCAGTTTTTTAACAAAAGTGTTAGAAAAACCCCCCTGTAACTACCCTGGGTGTATGTTTTTATGGTAGCCTAGATCATAATCTATATGCATGAGCAACATAAGATTCACACCTGTCGTCAGTAGCCTTCCATACATTTTTGAAGTCATTTTATTGTAAAATGTTTTCAGTTTTTTAACAAAAGTGTTAGAAAAACCTCCCTGTAACTACCCTGGGTGTATGTTTTTATGGTAGCCTAGATCATAATCTATATGCATGAGCAACATAAGATTCACACTTGCCGTCAGTAACCTTCCATACATTTTTGAAGTCATTTTAATGTGAAATGTTTTCAGTTTTTTAACAAAAGTGTTAGAAAAACCCCCCTGTAACTACCCTGGGTGTATGTTTTTATGGTAGCCTAGATCATATTCTATATACATGAGCAACATAAGATTCACAAATGGCGTCAGTAACCTTCCATACATTTTTGAAGTCATTTTAATGTGAAATGTTTTCAGTTTTTTAACAAAAGTGTTAGAAAAACCCCCCTGTAACTACCCTGGGTGTATGTTTTTATGGTAGCCTAGATCATAATCTATATGCATGAGCAACATAAGATTCACACTTGCCGTCAGTAACCTTCCATACATTTTTGAAGTCATTTTATTGTAAAATGTTTTCAGTTTTTTAACAAAAGTGTTAGAAAAACCCCCCTGTAACTACCCTGGGTGTATGTTTTTATGGTAGCCTAAATCATAATCTATATACATGAGCAACATAAGATTCACACCTGCCGTCAGTAACCTTCTATACATTTCTGAAGTCATTTTAATGTGAAATGTTTTCAGTTTTTTAACAAAAGTAATATAAAAGTAATAGTAACAACAAAATGAATTCAAAAATGTATGGAAGGTTACTGACGGCAGGTGTGAATCTTATGTTGCTCATGCATATAGATTATGATCTAGGCTACCATAAAAACATACACTCAGGGTAGTTACAGGGGGGTTTTTCTAACACTTTTGTTAAAAAACTGAAAACATTTGACATTAAATTGACTTCAAAAATGTATGGAAGGCTACTGACGCCAGGTGTGAATCTTATGTTGCTCATGCATATAGATTATGATCTAGACTACCATAAAAACATACACCCAGGGTAGTTACAGGGAGGTTTTTCTAACACTTTTGTTAAAAAACTGAAAACATTTCACTTTAAAATGACTTCAAAAATGTAAGGAGTGCTATCAATGATGTCGTTTTTTTTATGTTGCCCTGTATTTGCATAATGATGATTATGGTAGTTTTTGTATATTTTGAGAGTCCTTACACTATACATACACAAATCGTTTTTCAAAGAAAATTAACGTTCTTTGCTTCAAAACGTTTAAACAAAAATTTTCTCTTCTTTTTCATAAATTCTTTGATTTTTCATAAAACTTTCTGCTGATAATTATTAATTTTCATAAAAATTCCAAAAATTTTCTGCTGGTTTCGAAAAATATCAGCAGAAAAAATTTCTTTTTTGTGATCATGATGCCTCTAGCGGTGAATAGCAAAACACGTTTTTTCTGCTGGAAATTTTCTGCTATCTTATACAGCATATGTGTAAGTCGTATCAATCGACATGCGATCGATATTTTTTTATCGTATTGATTTACGTTTCGTATTGTCTAACTAAATCGAAACTACAAATATGTATTACCATATTACAAATCAAATAATATGCTTTATTGGGAATAATTTAGTTAACTTAGCGATTGTGAATTATTCCTAACATGGCGGACTATCAAAAAGAAACCAAAATATAAAATTTCAAATAAAATAATAATTTTTATAATAATTGTTTGTGTATATAATAAATAAATATAATAAATAATAAGTTGTTTGGAATTATTTTTTGAAGATGACGAAGGTAAGACTCAGAAGTAACTTTTAAAAAAGAAAATTTTAAGATATTCTTCGAATCTATTAGAATTACATGATTAGATGTAAATAATACATAATTTCAAGATTGGTAATTACTAATTTCTAAAACGTGCTTTCAAGATTTATTGAACGAAGTGACCCCACATCTAACGGTACAGAGGCGCATATCGTCGGTGCCAAATATATTAAAAGTGGCTGCTTTACTTCGGTTGGTAGTGGAAGACGGTTACCAGCGTGGAGCAGTTAATAATTTTAATTTGGGCCTGGCTCAACCATTTATGTCTTTAATTTTAAAAAAAATAATTGATGTTGCAGAAACGCACATTTGCAATAAATGGATTTGTCTTAATTATTCCGAAAAGAAAAAAATGCTAAATTGTATTTCTTTAAGAAATGTTCGATCCCCGGCGTAATCGGATGCGTGGATGGCATGCAGATACGAATGTCAATCTAAACACTCAATACATCAGTGTATAATTGCTTCATAGGTATGCGACCATCAGCAAAAAATTCGATACGTAAATGCGAAATATCAAAACAAACAATGAAAACGGTGATAGAAATACTAGACTGCTAGGTATTATTTTTTTAACAAACATATTAATTTACAAAATTTGTCTTGTATATATATATTAGGCTACGCTTTGCAAACAATTTTAATAACACGACCCTGAACAAGGGACGGCTGAATCACGATATAATGAAAGCCATTCGAAGGGAAGAAATATTAATGAGAAAACAATAGGTGTACTAAAAGCTCGATTCCGTTGTTTGTTGAGCGCAGGACACCTTCACTACACCCCTAAAAAAGCAACATAAATAATAAATGTATGTGTTGCTTTACATAATATGTGCGTCTAGTATCGAGTAGAAGATCCAGATGATGTAGTCCTAGAGAATGGAAAGACGGTGGATTTGAAGAAATCGGAGGATGAGGAGGAAACTTCTACTCCAGTTACAATTAGAAACAAAATAATTAACTCGTTTCAATAAATTTTATATATTTCAAAAATAAATACTTTATATTTAAAATAAAGGTACAAGTTTCATTATTTAAAAGTAAAGGTTACGAACTTCATTTTCTATTTCAGCTTCTTATAAAAAAAACTTAAATTCCTTGTTGGACGCTGACTTGCTCTCTCTGCAATTCCAAGATGTGAACTTAAACTTTCAGTTTATCAACTGGGTGAGCTCGTTTAAGTTTTAGCTCTGTTTTATATAACTCCAGCTTCTCTTGTTTAATTCGTGTTGTTTGTTTTAGTAGCTTATTTGTCTCCTTATGTTGTTCATATATTTTACGTAAGAGCTTATTATTTTTCTCAGAAGCTTTATATAGAGTTTCCTGCGTTACTGTTTGTGTTTTGAGTAGTTCAAATCTTTTTCTACTGAAATCAATACAAGGTTTCCTGTTATGCTTTTTCCTATTTCTATTTTTGCTATTGTTTTCAGAATCTGCTACGTTTCCATTTATTTGCCCAACTTGAATCTCGATATTTTCCTCTTCATCTTCGTTGTGCCCAAAAGCAATGCCAGGTGAATTTACCGATGAATTTAAATTTAAATCTTCTATCGCCGAGAAACTCATCATCCTGTTAGGACCACCATACGTTCCCGTTAATTCTTTTTTGTTTCGAATAAGTTTCTTTCGGATTTTATATTTTAGATCCGTGCATACCTAGAATAAAAGAAAATTGTTTAACATGAATTCCATCCATCCGTGGACGAATCCATCCGTGTCACGAATTGGTTCTCCAAAACTATTTAGTTCTGCTGTTGAACAGGTTCACGTATGCGATCAAAAATTTTTGATCACATTATGAAGTTAGTAACAAAGGCTATTGCTCTAAATATTAAGCTATTTTACTTGACGTTCTATTCGTCATTTTCAACCATTTTAATTTGTGTATTGTGTTTGGCTGTGGTGACGACTGGTAATTAAATAAAAACTTGAAGTTTGCATCTCTTGTTTTTGCACGTTGATTTTATACATTCTGAAGAGCAGCCGATAGTCTTTAATGCGTATGCCAAATTCTTACTTATTACATAAAATTTATTACACAAAAATTAATAATATTTATAATATTTAATTTAAAAAAACACTATTATCTTATGTAAATGCACGGCAAAATATAAACACCAAATGGGGTATATGCTCTATTCGGTCGCAAATTAATTATTTGCGACCAGAAATATGGTTACTAGATTTATTTTGCCATGCCAATTGATACATTTTTTTAAAATTTAAATTTGTTTTGCGATTGTAAAGTAGAAATACATGAAAAGACTGCGACCCCGGAAAATGCGTAGCAGTCTTTTCGTGTATTTCTACTTTACAATCGCAAAACAAATATAAATTTAAAAAAATTGTATCAATTGGCATGGCAAAATAAACCTAGTAACCATATTTCTGGTCGCAAATAATGATTTTGCGACCGGATAGAGGATATACCCCATAATGCATATACATGCGATAATGAAAATGGCGCGTCTTTTGTTTTTTATTTTATTTCATTGAAGACTATGCGATCTGTTTTTGGGCTCAAGGCTCACCCTGCTCTTCCGCGGTTATGCTTCTTACGTTCTTACTTTACGCCTCCCGGCCAACTCGATGGCCAATTTAAGACCATCTGCACATGGCAAGCTCCTTGCCAGCCTATACTGGCATGGAAGATGGGTCGGCCCACGGGTTTTGCATACCGACAGGGGGTCATAGATGTGTTACGTTTTCGTAATCTATTGATAAAATTTCACTTTGCACCCTGCCTCTATCGGGATTCGAAACCGGTACCTCCCAATCCAAACGCCAAAACTTTAACCACTGTGCAACAATGACGTGAGTCATATAGAAATGTCAGAAAACATCAAAATTATACATCTGTTTTCCCACCAGCCCACACAATTGTGTGGGTAAGGCAAAAGAATCATGTCAAGAATATATTTTTGAATGTGTTATGAACCAACTTACACATTTGTGCATTTCTTTAAAACTTATTTTCGTCCGATAAAAAACACTATAACCATACACACAAAAACTCCATTACATACTCAGCGTGTTCACTTCACTGATGGTTTTGTGACATAAAAAATCGGTATATTTTTGACATATTTCAAATTCCAATTTCATATTTCATCCCCGGCTAACTTCGCTTCAGTAAAATATACCATTTTTTTTTTAATACACGAGTGAACGCGTTTATTTTTAGCTTAGCATATAAATTTGACGGTTCAGTATTTTAAACGTTAATTTCCTTTACTAGAGAATTTAATACAGTGATATATATTTTCTAAAGTGTTGTTTAAATTTTAATAAAATATTAACGAAAATGTTTATGATTGAATCGAGTTTAGCCGGCTATTAAAAATTGAGTTTTTTCGAAACAAATCTCAAATGTCAAAAAATACCTGAAAAAATCCAAAATAAAGTGGAGTTAAAAATATACCAATTTATAGGGTGCGATATTTTTTATCCTCTTGTACACTAGTGAACACCAGGACTATGATTTTTTACGTACACATTTGTGGTTTGGCACAGCAATATCGCCGCGATATTGCTGTAGATAACATAATAAAACCGCTAGCGTATCGCGATAAAAAAAACAACCACAAATGACATAACAACGACATATTTTATTTATGTTAAAATGGATTCTAAAAGAAAGCATACTCGAATAATAAAAATTTCAAAAATGGTTTATCTTTTATGTTTTTGGCACATGACGTTGGGGCGTAATTAACTTATCTATTTTTTAATTAAACCCGAGCAAGTAGTAGGTATTGTTCACCGAGAACAAATTGTGCAGTGCCAAATGATCCAGTGTGCGTAGAGTAATAATTTGTTTTCTACTTTACATACTCTTCGTACACTGGCATTCTGTTCAGAGTAAAATTTAAATAACCGAGTATAATCGGTGTACGGCACAGTTCACAAATAAAAACACAGTATGCGGAGTAAAATTACTCAGGCTGAATAAAAAAGATAGAGTATTTTTTGACAGCGCACTGCCTGTTCAGGTTGAATTAAAAAATAAGCACATAGACTCTAAATTTATTTCAACGAAAAAATCGTCACCTGTGTTTTGTAATATGGCTGGCGATTTCCTTCGTCGTTTTTACTCTTGTTCTGTTTTGAGCTTTTGAGTGTAAGTTCAAAGTAGTTTCAATAGTTTTATAGATTGGTCACTGTAGTTTGATCAGAGGAGTTTTTAATTTAAATAATTCAATATTTCATTAGTTCGAAACCAAACTTCGAACGTCTTGGTAACCTGACCTTGATCTACATCGATCATTGTGAAAATAAAAATTGGAAAAACAGTTTTACTCATCCGAAATGGTTGAAGTATTGGTAATGTATTCGCGAAAGGATTAACCCTTTACCCAACAGACTGTTTTGTTTGAACTTTGACTTATAGATGGCTAAATGTGTAAAAATCACAACAATCAGTGTCGAACAGATGAGACTATTCATTTGAAAAAATCAGTCTTCTCATCAGGTTACGATGACTGATGTTGTATATTTACATTGGAATATTGTCTATATATATAGGACAAAACCATGTAGTTGTACTACTAGCGAATTACTGCGTAGCGTACAAAATTTGATTCTTTCATATTTTCATATTTCTATTTTAACAACTAACTTTTCGCATTCACGAATTTTAATATATTTACTTTTTAATTCGAGAGTGCTGAAATAGAGCAATATACGGAACAATTACAATAACACCATTACAATTGAAAACCTAAAGTAAATATTTTATTTGGTTTATCTAATCAACAGGATTTGTTTGGTAAACTTCCGACATGGCTGTGATGGTTTCGTATCTTCCTTTCCCAAATTTAATAGTTCCACGTTTTAGAAACAATACTACAGGAATTTAGGCGAAGGGACATCTATCATTTCCGTAGTACAGGCTCAATTTACAATTGATTTTTAACCGTGTGAACGATTTGAAATATTTTTAATTTCGCAAACCGATTTCTCCCTTTCGAACCGCAACATATATAATGGTAATAAACCCTTAAAATACTTGAATTCAAATGGTTTAAATGTAAGGAAAAAATGAAGCTCCATTTTCAAATGGTTCATAGACATTCTTTTTCAAATTGTCTACACTCTTTTCATAGTCGATGCCATTTTATAGTCTACATATACATTGTCTACTCATATACAATATTGATAAGAATTATTTTTATATTTGCACTTTAAGCGATAACAAACTTTAGGTAAAACCTACATGCAAATTTTAAACTATATGTAATTTACATATAATAAATATTATCTAAGTTCAATAAAATTTATATTCTGTTTAAATTTTAGTTAAATCCAACTTTAAACTTTTCAAATCATAAAACAGTAAAACTTTAATGTAAAAAAACTTTATTTTTAAATAAATCAAATTAAAATCCGGAATCGAAGAGTTTATTCTATAAAAGCATTCTTGTTAAACTGGTGTGCCCCAAAATACAAAAAGTAAATTAAATTTGTTTTTCCAAAACAAACTTTTTTTTATTTAGAATTTCCATTTGGAATGACCAACAAGAAGAAAAATAATAACCTTACATAAAATTTATTGCAGTTTCTTGATGCTGCTGTGGGTTGGAGAAAATCAGTGAGAGTGTTTTCTACGAAATAAGTTTAGAATAGTAATGCAAATTATTTAATTGGGATTTTTTTTTAACCTAATTTTTTAATTTTCTTAGAAAATTTATACAATGTGTGATTAATTTAAACTGTGAATACTTTTATAAATAAAATATCCAAAATGTGAATAATTCTTTTTTAAATGACTAAGATCAAATTCATTGATTATGACTATTTAATTAATACAAACTAAGATATTTTTTAGTGTAATTGCTGCACGAATTAAGAACTTTCGAACCTCATCGGGTGTTTCACAAACGGTTTACGTATTTGTTACCGATTACTTAAAGTGATTATAATTCTATAGGTGTAAAAAATAAAATGTTCTGCAGGATGTACTACGAAATCCCGGTTTTCAAAATCCCAGTTTTCTTTTCTTATAGTTCTTATTGCAAAAAATAATTAATAAAGTTTTGTAATTGCAAGATTTGGTACTTGCAACACGGGCATTTAGCATCATGCCATCCCTATTAGCCATTTTCTAGAACTTTATCGCAAACACATTTTTGAATTTAGTCAAAAAATCATTTAAGAGTCCCATTTTCCCACATTTTTTTTATACAAAACCGGGCTTTTGAAAACCAGGTTTTAGAAAAAAACCGGGATTTTGACAAACCAGGATTTCGTTACACACCCATTGTGCAACTGCAAAACGGTTGCAGATGTTATGTTTCACAAGTTCTTAAACTTTTGTAACTTTTAATCATTGATATTTCTGTAAAAGCTTAATATCAAGCTTTTAAAGAAAAATCAAAAATTCAAAATAAGAAAATATTTTCAAAAACTTAAAAGCCTAAATGAATTAGCCCACTTCCGCTACTCCGATATTTAATCCTATTTTGGTTGTAATTTAGGGCAAATTTTTAAGAAGATAAAACACTTTGGCAAAAACTCACAACCAATTAAATTTTGAACAACTTTTCTGTACAAGATACTATTAAAGTTAGCCGATAGTTCCAGCCGAAAGTAACAAAAAAAAAAATCAATTATGCAGATAGTGTCTTTGCTTACAAACAAAAAAAAAGATTCAATTGTTTAAAATAAAACAAACACTATATTTTTAATATCATTATTTATTATTAATTGTTTAGAAAATTCATTTTCCGATAGCGAAACTTGTGCATAAATATATATCACCAACAAAGTTTTAAAGTTTCTTAAAATTTCAAATAAATTCAAATGAAAGATCTTAACGATGCTCACACCTAGGGTAAATTTCAGGTCAATTTTTATAGGGGGAGTTCGTGAAAACTCAATTGAATATATCGCACAAACCAAGTTTGAAAATTTCTAAATATTGACAGTTAAAGTGTCATGGTTGGGAATAGATTCAAGTGAAAGATCTTGATGATGCTCACACCTTTTAAACAAATGTTCACTTTTAAGAGCTTTCATTTGGACCCTATTAAAGTTAGCCGATAGTTTCCAGCCGAAAGATAATGCAGATAGTGTCTTGACTATTTTTAAACTCTTTTTATACTCGCTCCTATCGATTTTTAAATTCCTATAAACTGAAATAATTTCTCCTTCACCCGAATGATGTAACCCGATCCTAAATTCTCCTAAATTCGAGTTCATAACTGATTTTTGCTGTATTCAAGACACTATCTGCATTATCTTTCGGCTGGAAACTTTCGGCTAACTTTAACAGTATTTCATTTGAATCTATTCCCAACCATGACACTTTAAAAGTTCAATTTTTAAACATGTTCAATTTTTGTTTACATGATATATTTATATTCAAGTCTCTCTATAGGAAAATGAATTTTCTAAACAATTAATAATGCTATTAAAAATATAGTTTAGTATTTTATTTTTAACCATTTCAGTTGATTTTTTTTTCGTTTTGTAGAAAACAAATATTTTTTGTTTAAAAAAATACGTCCGGTTGATAAACATCGGCTGAGAAATATCGACTGAGATATGCCGGCTAAAAAATGTCGGCTAAAAATGTCGGTTGATGGCTTTCGGTTGAAGCATATTAGTATCTGACGTTTCAAATTATATTTTCGGCTGAGACAGCAAAGAAACTATCTGCATTATCGATTTTTTACTTTCGGCTTGAAACTATCGGCTAACTGTAACAAGGTATTTTAGAGTCCTTTTTTCATAATAATATTTATCGTAAACACATTTTAAAATATATAAGCAAACATGGACAGAGCAAAATTTTAAAAAGCTTCTATAGAAGCTACCACATTCGGTACATTGACTTAGCCAATTGTCACTAGGATCTCCAAATTTATAGAAAAGAAATATACTAACCGACCAAATGGCACAGTGGTTAAAGCTTTGGCATTTGGATCGGGAGGTACCGGGTTCGAATCCCGATAGGGGCAGGATGCAAAAGTGAAATTTCATAGCCGATTACGATCGGGGATGAAATGTAACACATCTATGACCCCCTGTCGGAGTGCAAAACTCATGGGTCGACCCATCTTCCATGTCAGTATAGGCTCTCATGGAGCTTTGGTTTTAAATCGGTCCTATAGCCGTACATCTTCGATTTGGCAGGTGATGCGTAAAGTAAGACGGAAAGATAAACCGCGAAAGAGCAGGGAGTGCTTCGGCCCCAAAACAGATGGCATAGATAAAAAAACAAAAAAAAAAGAAATATACTAAAGAGTTTTACCACGATAAGTCAACTACCCATCAAGCCGTAGTATAAAAGAAATTGGAAGATATGAAAAAATTTATCATAAATTATTTTTGCTTAAATTCTAGACCAATTTTGTAGAAAATTTTTGTTCTTAATGGTAATTTCGTATAGACGTCATACTTTGGAAAATATTCACAAAAAACTAAAACAACACAAAAGTTATCATCATCAACGAATTTTTAAAGTCCTATACGCTATTATTGGAGAGGCAGAGATCGTTTTTGTAAATTTCTGTCTTTGGACACCCTAAATTTTAGGCTTACACTGTTCACCGGTATGATTTATTCCCTGGTTTTAACGAATTTTTTATAGCTGTAATGGTCTAAAACGCTTAAATTTATGTCCACAATGCTGTTCTTGATTATAATTTGACATTGAATCAATGCATCGTCGTGTCAGACATTACTTTGCTGCTCCGATTAGTTGTGGCGGTAGATATACGACGTGTAGACGTGTTAGAGCTTGCATTGCTAATAGGTTTGTGATACCTTTTTGCATTAGCAGCAATCACCTTATAATTTTTATTTTTATTAATATCCAAGCATTAGCTTTTATTAGGAAGGAAAATTTACCAAAGAAGTTCACTTGCTTTTGTAAGACTACGGATTCTTTAATATCGAACAACGTTTATCAAAATTTTTCCCTCTAAATCTATAAATTATGTTTATCAATTAATTTTAACATTGATTCTTGTGGTTATTTGTGTCCTGCCCTGAAATTCTTATTATCGATTTGCGAGGATACTCTTTGTTTGAATTCATTCATTCATTCAGAAAATAATTAAAATATAGACGTGTTGGGCTGTATACGTAAAATTTTTAAATGTATAATTGTGATATGCCAGATATCCAAATCATCATCACACTAGTCGTGTTGCGTCTCCGATAATGATATTATCTCTAGAACTTGTACTGTTGCTCTATTCTACGCCACAACTTTGGTGCAATTTGCGTCATAAATCGACATTGTTTGCATGAGAACTCCCGTTGTATTTGATTATTCCGCTGTTTGGCTTGTCGTTTTAGACGTTCGCCACAGTTGTCTCATCCTGTTTCTCATTTTTGCTAAGTCATGTGGTATTCTAGCACCACTCCTTCTCAAGTTCAACGAGTGCCACCTTAGCACGTGTTCCCTTTGCTCCCTTCTTGATCGCATCTTTATCGACCACAGCTGGACTCGCCCTCATCAAACTATTATTCAATGTTAAGCTGTGGTATTGGTTTTTCCTAGAACTCAGTGGTTTTCCGTATTCCTTTGTTCGTCTCTGCAGTTTTCTTTGCCTCTATAGAAAATTTCGACAATTTCCCCCATTAAAAAATACATGCAATGTGCCTCCTTCATTAGTTAATGAAGTAGCAATTTGTTGTGCATTGGGAGCTAAGAATTTCAACCCAAGAGCCAGTGCATTTTCCTAAATTTGATGTTTCACTCTTTTTTCCTTTTAGGATGTGCATATAAATATGGAATTTGGTTTGAGTTAAGAACTACGGAACTGATTCGGATTCATTTAATATGATGCGCCATGTTAAGTCCAATTACTCACTGAGTCAACAGCATTTTGAAGTTTGCTTGCTGCTTCCGATATACCTATTCCGACTGCTAGGAAAGCTGTATCGTCTGCAAATGTTGATACTGATCGAAGTCTTTTGCATATTTGGTAAATCTTTCGTATAAAGAATGTACAGGATAGATCAAAGTACGCTACTTTGTGGTGTACCGGCTGAAACTCTTTTAAGTTCAGAGTATCCGTTTTCAACTTTGACTCAAAAATATCGATCTGAAATGTAGAATTTACGAATTTGATAAAATTGCTTAGCCAGGTCTCGATGCTGGCACATGCATTTGGGTTATTTTAGACCCACCCGTCGCTTTCCAAAGTGAGTAGTCGCCATCCCTTAATTCAGAAAGACCCCAAAATCGCTGGTTCATGCTACAGTTCTTTACTTCCTTTGTTAGTTGTTTTAATTTGATGCACAGAGAATTCAGGATTTTGTGCTGCGGAGCGCGAGTCTACTGCCACATTCTACTGCTTTCAATTTCTCTCCAAATAGTTCTGTGACTTTAAAATGATAAGAAGTTCAAGATGGAGCTGTTAAACAATAGTTGGTAAGAAGACGCTTGACTAAAGCCGTCCTCACTCCAAGACGGGACGCTAAAGAACTCAAATTGACATCACATCACCGCGAACAGCGACTTGAATTTGCTCGCGAACACATCAATTGGAACATCGAGCAAATGAGATCCGTTCTATTCACTGACGAGTGTAGTGCGTATATCTCCATGGAAGTGATAGAAGTGGCCGGGTCTACCGGCATCTAGAAGAATGATTTACGCAGTGTGGTTTTGCTGAAACAATCTCGTAGGGTGGCGGTTCGTGAATAGTGTCGGCTGGTATTTCGCATGAGGGGAAATGGATCTTGTGTTCCTACCTGTGATCGATATATCGAGAATATCGAGAAGATATATAGGGGAAGATTTCATATTGATGTATCACTATACCCGGTGTCACACACCTCGAACCATTCGGCAGTTCATGGGTGAGAAGGATGTCTTTGAAGTTAGCCCGAAAAATATCCTGAAGAAATGCGATGACAACTATAAAAAAAATATCATGAAATTTTTCAGTGTCATCCCGAAAAATTTTATATACTACGCTAGTTTTGAATGTTAACCCAACTATCATGCCATTTTTACTATCATGACAATTTTTATTTTTTTTTCATATCCCGAAAAAAAATCACAGATCGTAATTTGATGATAAAAATTTCCTTTTGCATCCAACCCTTATTCGGATTCGAACCTGGTGCCTCCCGATTCAAACGCAAAAGCTTTAACCACTGTGCCATTTGGTCAAAAAAAAACAAGCATTCTTGTTATTAGTAAGAAAACAATTATTGTGAATCGAGTCTATGTGTCAAATTTTAGATATAGCCTTGTTTAGTCGTAGTAAATATTAATTAGCAGAGCAAGGTTTGTATGGAATTTGTATAGAAGGGATCTACCTTTCCAACGCTAAATCGAGTCAAATTTTGGACATAGCCGTGTAAAGTTGTAGTAGATATTAAATAACAGATCAAGGTTGGTGTGGAACTTGTAGAGGATGGATCCACTTTTCAAACGCCATAATTGTGAATCGAGCATATAAGTCAAATTTAAGAAATGGCCGTGTGAAGTCGTGGACTAATTCCACAACTTCTTCCAAAAATCATTTAAGAATCCCATTTCCATCCGACATTCACAATCCCATCATAATCGGTTAAGAATTGGTTGAGTTCCGTCCCAGGTGGCCATATCCCAAAAATTCTTCCAAAAATCATTTAGGAATCCCATTTCCATCCAGCATACCCAATCCCATCATAATCGGTTATGAATTGGTCAAGCTCCATTCCAGGTGGCCTAATTCCAGAAATTCTTCCAAAAACCATTTAAGAAGCCCATTTCCACCCAGCAACCCCAATCCTATCATAATCGGCTGAGAAATGGACGAGTTTCGTTCCATGTGACCTAATTTCAGAACTTTTTTCAAAAATCGTTTAAGAATCCCATTTCCATCCAACTTACCCAATCCCATCATAATCAGCTATGAATTGGTCAAGTTTCGTTCCAGGTGGCCTAATTCCAGAACTTTTTTTAAAAATCGTTTAAGAATCCCATTTCCATCCAACAAACCCAATCCCATCATAATCGGTTAAGAATTGCATTTCCATCCAGTTCGCCTAATTACAGAACTTCTTCCAAAAATCATTTAAGCAGCCCATTTCCACCCAGCATCCCTAATCCCATTATAATCGTTTAAGAATTGATTGAGCTCCGTCCCTGGTGGCAATATTCCAGAATTTCTTCCAAAAATCATTTAGAAATTCCATTTCCATCCAGCATAACCAATCCCATCATAATCGGTTAAGAATTAGTCGAGTTACGTTCCAGATGGTCTAATTCCAGAACTTCTTTTAAAACTCATTTAAGAATTTTTTTTCCATCCAGCAAACCTAATCCCATCATAATCGTTTAAGAATTGATCGAGTTCCGTTCCAGGTGGCCTAATTCTAGAACTCCTTCCAAAAATCATTTAAGAATCCCATTTCCATCCAACATACCCAATCCCATCATAATCGGTTAAGAATTGATTGAGTTCCGTTCCAGGTTGTCATATTCCAGAACATCTTCCAAAAATCATTTAAGAACCCTATTTCCTTCCAGAATACCCATTCCCAACATAATCGGCTGAGAAATGGACGAGTTCCGTTCCAGGTGGCCTAATTCCAGAACTTCTCTCGAAAACCTTTTAAGAATCCCATTTCCATCCAACATATTTAATTCCACCATAATCGGTTAAGAACTGGTCGAGTATCGTTCCATGTGGCCTTCTATCGAGTTCCGTTCCATGTGGCCTAATTAAATAAAACACTGAATATAGGAATTTCCATTATAGAAGTAGGCATATAGTAGACATATAGGAATTTCCATTATAGAAATCGTGGCGCAATATTACAAAATTTTCGCAACGATTAAGTCTAAAAATTACAAAATGAAAATTTTACGATTGAACAACTTTATAATTTTTCCTTTATCAATTTATTTATATACACCATGCAAGTTGACATGAGTCAAACTGTTAACACTCTCGTAATTGATTTTTTTGATGTGTAAACATCTTTACGCGCGCCTACCAAATTTTTTGTATTAGAGTAAACTTGTAAATGAAACGAACGGAAATGACGTATACCTACTTCGTTTGAAAAAAAAGCAAGAAACTCAACAAAAACAATTTTTACTATACATGGCATGCTTTTATGTATATGTGTAATAGTAGGGAAAATGAAAAAATTAATTTAATGAATGAAATAGAAACCATCGACATTTCCATCGATCAGAAAAATCAAAAAAAAAAATTACGATACGAAATACGAATTACGGTTACGAAATTGCATACTCAAACGATTAAAAACACAGTCAACAACTGCTCGTATATTGCTTTATCACGAGTGACGAGTCTCTAGGCGCTGTTCTTCACGTCGGCTATCAATCATCATGTCTTCTACTGAATGGGGTTATAATGACATCTCGTTTTTAACATTGAACTGCCAGAGTCTCAGGTCACAGTCACGCAGGTATGCTCAATTCATTTGGTTTTCGAGACCTGGCTACGCAATGACGAACTTGTTTTCATTTCAATAGAGATGGTCAGTGGGCTGCCGGAGTAGCAATTCCGTCAAAAGATCCATAAAATGAGCATAGTGGACACAAATAATTTGCCGTACTTTTCCAAAAAAAAAGTATTGATGTAACAAATGGACTGGCGAATGAAACTATGGGCTGTCAAAAGTATATCGAATGCATACGCATCCTAACCAGGCGAACGAGAACGATGAAAACGTCGACAGTAAAACATGTCAAACGAATCTGGATGGATTTCGGTTCAAATTCACAAGTTGGCAAGAAGGTCAGGTGGCTTGAAGCTGGATGGGCGCACAAAACGAATATCGACCGATTTCTAGAAAAAGCTCAACTATTAATCGAAACAGCAATTAATGTTAAGCATAAACAACAATTAATGTAAAGCGTCGTACCTTCATGTGCCACCACAATTCATGCATCACACGGTGGTACCTACAACGAGATAGTCAGTATATACTCTTACGATAAAAGACACAGTTAACAAATTGTGTATATTGCTTTAGCACAAGTATCGAGTCTCGAAGGACTGTTCATCACGTCGGCTATCGATGATCATGTCGTCTACCATGGACGTAAAAATGGGACCTCAATGGGTCTTCTTCAAAATTAGCTATCGCGCCTCACTACAAATCCGCTAACTATAGATCAGGTTGTAATGGCGAATTTTGTACGGGATAATAATGACGTCTGGTTTTTAACATTGAACTGTCAGAGTCTTATAGGTCATACACATCACCTCGACCTAACTGACACAGTCACGCAAGGATGCTCAATTTTCTTGCTTTTCCAGATCTGCGTTCAGTTCGTTCAAGAGAGACGGTGAGTGAGCTGCCGGAGTAACAATATATAAAAATTTAAATAGAATACTCATAGCATACAGTCACCTCGCATAAATAAATCATCGTTGGACAAATATATACGACTGAACTTCAGCTTCTCAATGGGAATAAGATGCTTTCTGTAATTGTATTAACCTCGCCGAATAAATCTTTCGAAGACATAATGAAGTTCATACATTTCGTCCTTGCCCCATATCCTAAAGAATTTCAAAAATTCTCCAAGGAGACTATCATCTTTTGCCGGTGATTATGAGCGGGGATTTCAATATTAATGTTGCTGTTCCTCACGCTGAACCACTTATAAACTTCCTGCGAGACGAATTCGATTTGCACATGAACTCAGATCGAAATATATTTACTACTAGGTATGGGACGACCATATTGTGCATTTTTTCAATGAAAATTTTTAAAGTTAGAGTCGACAGTATAATAATATATCTTATTTTAGCTACCAAAATCTAATTGCGTCGATTATACCGAAAGAGTAATAGACCAATTAAACGATAATAAACAAATGAAAAACTCTGGTTAGTAAAATTGCATTCCTTCTTCCTTCAAAGTAAACTGTACCCATGTACTATACACACGCCATGTTTACACATCTCCTTGAGAGTACTAATGGACTCACTCATTTCTTTTTCATCCATTGTACAGCTGACATCATCATACCTACTTTAATTTATTATCCTTCATACGAAATTACCATAAAGTTGGTAAACAGCAGCACACAGTTAAGCATTTTCTTGATTCATTCCTTTTTCCGTTTTATTAAAAAATTATAAATTTAGAAAAAAAAAAATTATTTATGTGTCGCATTCGTTGTCGTACACATCTTCGCTTTTTGTATATAACTACATACATATATCTAGTTGAAGTTAAGGTATAAGGGAGAACCCAGATTATCAGCCGTCGAATGGAATAAATAATTTATAAACTTAAAATTACCTGAAAATTTTATTTTTTTTGCAATTATGCCCCGAAACGGAACACAAATAAATCATAATTTCGACACAAATTACTCGACAGAATTTAATGAGATTCGTTTTAGTTTACTTTTATTTTTTCTAAAATACAACACAATCAAGTTCTATACAAATCAATAATTTGAATTGAAAAAGTTATATCGATTGAATTTTGAATTTAGAAAAATTTTATTAACTCAACTAGTTGAAATACCTTGGATTACTGGATTAATGATTGCTGTAAATTATTTCGTGTGATTCACGAATTCTCATTAGATTAGCTATTACACGCCACTATCGGAATCTGAGTTAAAATCTTAAATAAGGAATGTTAATGGCGATTTAAAACTCCAACGCTTATTTGAGATTTGGAGTAAGAAAAATCGTGAATATCTCTTTTTCTATCAAAAAACAAAGATTTTGGCTCAATTAAAGTCCAAACCACACAAATGTGTGAATAAAAAAACATAGTATGTAATGGCGTTTTCGATAAAAAATTTGGTTTGATTTCAGGTACAACCAACACAATTGTGTGAATAGTTATAGGGTTTTTTCGGACGAAAATAAGTTTGAAAGGAAAACACAAATGTCTAAGTTGATTCAAAAGATATACAATAAAAAAAGAGTGAGTCCATTAGTACTCTCAAGGAGATGTGTAAACATGGCGTGTGTATATAGTGCGTCCGTACACGGTACGGTTTACTTTGAAGGAAGAAGAAATGTAATTTTACTAACCATAGTTCTTCATTTGTTTATTATCGTTAAATTGGTCTATTACTCTTTCGGTATAATCGACGCAATTGTATTATGGTAGCTAAAATAAGATACATACATATAAGTACTGTCGATTCTAACTTTTCTAATTTTCATTGAAAAACTGCACAATGGTCGTTCCATATCTCGTAGTAGATATATTTCGATCTGAGTTCATGTGGAAATCGAATTCGTCTCGCAGGAAGTTTATAAGTGGTTCAGCTTGAGGAACAGCAAAATTAATATTGAAATCCCCGCTCATAATCATCGGCAAAAGATGATAGTCTCCTTGGAGAATTTTTGAAATTCATTTAGAATATAGAGTAAGGACGAAATGTATGAATTTCATTATGTCATCGACAAATTTTTTCGGTGAGGTGAATACAACTACAAAAAGCTTGTTATTCCCATTGAGAAGCTGAAGTTCAGCCGTGTATATATTATCAATGGGTTGTGTTGTTACCCTCATATCATTTGTTAGGCCAACGATGATTCCCTTATGCGGGTTGACTCTATAAGTTCAACTTGAATTTTTATATATTGCTACTTCGGCACCCCACTGACCATTGAACTGACGGACTCTTGAACTGAACGCATCATTCAAAATTAAAAATATTTACATGCTCGTCATTGCGTATCCAGATCTCGGGAAGCAAGAAAATTGAGCATCCCAGAGTGACTGTATCAGTTAGGTCGAGGTGATGTGACCTGAGACCCTGGCAGTTCAATGTTAAAAACCAGACGTCATTATTATCACGTACAAAATTCGCCATTACAACCTGATCTATAGTTAGCGGATTTGTAGTGAGGCGCGATAGTTCATTTTGAAGAAGACCCATGGTAGAAGACATGATCATTGATAGCCGACGTGATGAACAATATACACAAGTTGTTGACTGTGTCTTTTATCGTAAGAGTATATACTGACTATCTCGTTGTAGGTACCACCGTGTGATGCATGAATTGTGGTGGCACATGAAGGTACGATGCTTTACATTAATTGTTGTTTATGCTTAACATTAATTGTTGTTTCGATTAATAGTTGAGCTTTTTCTAGAAATGAGCACCAAACATCGGTCGATATTCGTTTTCTGCGCCCATCCAGCTTCAAGCCACCTGACCTTCTTGCCAACTTGTGAATTTGAACCGAAATCCATCCAGAGTCGTTTGACATATTTACTGTCGACGTTTTCATTGTCCTGGTTAGGATGCCTATGCAATCGATATACTTTAGACAGCCCATAGTTCCATTCGCCAGTCCATTTGTTACGTCAATATTGGTTTTGAAAAAGTACGGTAAATTATTTGTGTCCACTATGCTCATTTTATGGATCTTTTGACGAAATTGCTACTCCGGCAGCCCAATGACCATCTCTATTGAACAGAAAACACCATTCAAACGTAGGAATATTAACAAGTTCGTCATTGCGCTGCCAGGTCTCGAGAACCAAATGAATTGAGCATACCTGCGTGACTGTGACCTGAGACTCTGGCAGTTCAATGTTAAAAACGAGATGTCATTATAACCCCATTCAGTAGAAGACATGATCATTGATAGCCGACGTGATGAACAGCGCCTATAGAGACTCGTCACTCGTGATAAAGCAATATACAGCAGTTGTTGACTGTGTTTTTAATCGTATGAGTATGCAATTTCGTAATCGTAATTCGTATTTTGTATCGTAATTTTTTTTTTTTGATTTTTCTGATCGATGGAAATGTCGATGGTTTCTATTTCATTCATTAAATTAATTTTTTCATTTTCCCTACTATTATATATATACATAAAAGCATGCCATGTATAGCAAAAATTGTTTTTGTTGAGTTTCTTGCTTTTTTTTTAAAACAAAGTAGGTATACGTCATTTCCGTTCGTTTCATTTACAAGTTTACTCTAATACAAAAAATTTTGGTAGGCGCGCGTAAAGATGTTTACACATCAAAAATCGGATAGAAAAAATCTAAACGGTTATTTTCAAGTAATTATTCGGGATTATGATATTTTTGAAATAAAAAAATTAAAAATACAACACAAATGAAACATTAGAATACACAATGAGTGAGCAAATACATTTGTGGTATTGGTGTTCCTTAAAACTCATTGGATTTCCATTACTTCAAATAGGTATATTTGATGGTATTTCTTTTGGAATGTTAATTTTTACAATCAGACTTTTGAGAAGATTATTATTAAGTTTTCTTGTAATAAATTAACTAGAATTAAGCACATATAAATATATTTTTTTTCTAATTCAAATATAATAACAAAAAAAAAGGTTTTTTAATATTTTATTTTGATTGGACGATTTGGATAAAATTTGGTGGCACAAGGATTTCGGTTGCAAAGAAACGAGTGAATGGAGTTCTGATTTCCGATTAGCTCATTTAAGAATTATGTTTCGTGATGTTGCACTATGTTGCATGCTGTGGCACCATGTTGCATGAAGTTGCCCCATGTTACGCCATGTTGAGCTTGGCTTGATTTTGTACCATGGTGCATCGTGTTGCATAGTGTTGGGTCTTGGATTTTTTGCAATTAGATGGCTATAGGTAGCGTCATAGGTAGCGTCATGTTATATTGTGGAATGTTGCACACCATGTTTTTGATGGCTGCGGTACATTATATATTTGAACTAACCGCCTTTTTTTGAAAATATTGGTTGTTTCGTCTAACATTATTGAGGAGTAGCATTCGCTATCTAATTATTATTTCCAACATATCTTTAAGCCTAGGTCCTTTTCATTAATTTTTTCTCGAACGATTTTTATGCATGATTGTTCAAGTGGCTTTTGAATACCAGATATAAATTGCGTGTCCTAATTTCGATAAAATTCATTTAGGGTTGCATATTGAAGATTTTAGTAATAAATTTTTTTCGGCTCGCAAGAATTTTCTGTTTTTCATAAACAATTTTGAAGGGTTGAAAACCACCAATTACCAGCAATCAATTGCAATTGGGCCTATTTTCTGAAAACATTGCTTAGAGGGTCCTACGGTGGAGTGAGGGTCCAGTTCGTTAGTTTATTTTTTGACTATAGCACGATTTATATGATTGAGATAAGTGAGATTTTGAGAAAATTCTTTGAGGGGTCGTTTGGTGAGCACGAGTTAATATTTTTTTTTTTCAACACGCACGATTTTTATGAAAATTGCTTATGGATGGTTTTCGAGTACCAGAAACCGATAGTGTGGGAAAATTAATTTATATGGATATTCGGTGAGGTCTTTGTTCCATTATTTAAGCCAGAACGGGACTTTAAGCCAGAAATCATTTTTGATGGGTTCCAATTTCGGATTTTTTTTAGCGGATCCTCCAGTGATTACTTAATGATTTTATTATTTTTTAATTTTATTTCAAATTGCAGTGACTAGGGGTTTCCAGTGCAAGGAATGGATTATAATTAGTTCTAATTTCAGGGAAATTAGTTTAGACGGCCCTGTAGTGGAACCTGGGTCTTATCGATTGTGATTTCTTATTCATAAGGGTTCTTGATGAGGCTTGGGAATTGTTTTAACATTTTATTTGGTTTTAACGATTTTTATAGAATTTAGCGATTTGAATTCAAGAAAAAAATAACGAGTACAAGGAGTTCTGTTTTTGGATAATTCAGTTCAGAGTGTTTTATGTGTTTTATTGTTTGATGCTGCGTAATGTTCAACAGTGTTGCGTTATATTGCGCCATGTTTTTTGATGTTGCACGGTGGTTTTGCATGTTGCTTCGCGTTGTGTCATATTGCATCATGATGCACCCTTCTGTTTGATGCTACATATTCTAGAAGTATGTTGTGTGATGTTTACGATGTTGCATCAAGTTGCAGAAAGTTGCAGATTGTTTCATCATGTTATAGGATCTAGCAACCAGATATTCCATCACTGTGCATGTATGTGAAGGTGGCTCAAATTTTAGCCCAAAAAACGCACTGGCAACACAAAAACTATAATTTCTGTCACATATGAACTGTCAGCAAAAAACAAAAATATTTTTCGTTATAGATTTTTGAAGTAAACTAAATCTTTTTATCTTTAGGAGGAACAATAATATGTGGCCGTGAGTTTCAAAGACGGACGTAAGCCAAAATTACAGATTATGCGCATTTAAACTGAATTTTCTACTTTTGTTTACTATCTTTCGGAATATGTAAGTTTCTCTTAAGAAAATCGAAGTTTCCGAAATTTTCCCTAACTACCCAAGTAACAATTTTGCTCTAACTTAGCTTTAAGAGCGCTCTTAGAGCTTCTTTATAGAGCTGCATGCACTAATTTTAGCTCTGGAAGCTCTCTTAGAAATATTATAAAGTTTATATAGAGCGAAAAGTAGCGGTCTTAGAGTAAACATTTTTTTTTTGTATAAGCCCCATGACCATGGATTTTGCAGCTTTTATGAAGTACCTTGCTATATATAGTACTTAAATAAGTTCATATTCAACTTTTAATATAGAGCACTTAACTGAGAGTAACTTTAAGTTTGAAAAAAAGTTATCGAACAAATTCTTTATACGGAAAAAGTAAAATGAGCGATTTTCGAGGAAACAAATTTTGCCGAATTTCTAAATTTCGTTTTTTTGTAATATTTTTCTAATAGTGTTTTGATTTAATATGAAATCTAGTACGATACGAACTCCTTGAACTCGTTAAGTTTGGTTTTTTCTTTTTTTATTTTGTTTACATCATTTTCTATTTGACAACCTTTTTGCTTGAGATCCTCAACAATTTCCTCTTTTGCATAGGTTACAGGGCGACCATTCTTATCCTTATAGGTAAACCATTGATCTCTTTCTGATTTAAATTTTGTAGCCAAAACTCTTTAGGCTTCAGAGTCTACAAAATTAATTTTCTAGACGTTATTGTTTAGAGATACGACTTTGCACTCGGCTACCGTAATGGATTTCATAATCGATTGTATAGTGGAGAAATTTGATATTCCGACGACATTTACTGGTGTAGATGATTTCTCTTTTAATTTGGTTGGTTGTTGTTCTCAGAGAGCCAGTTGTTTCTTGATGATTAACTGGTTTCTATAAGTTGGTTTTGAAGTTGAGTTTCTGTCATTTCTGGTGAGTTTTGAGATTTCCTTTTCTTATACTTGGTCTTTTATTCGGGTCCAAATTTGTTTCTCTTCCTAATTCTTCTTCATCCGTATGGAATGGATTAATGTCATCATCGATTGCAGGGTAAGATGTCGTCCCAAGTTCTGCACTTGTTTCAATTGCTTTTTTGAGTTCTTCAATTTCTTCAAAAAAGTTTGATTACAACAATTCTTTTATGGAACTGAAATTATACTATCATTAAATTTCGAATTCCTCTAATAGTTTAAGATTTCTGGAAAAATTATGTTGTAGACTCTGAAACCTATAGAGCTTTGGCTACAAACTTTAATTCGAAGAAGTATCAATGGTTTACCTACGAGAATAAGGATGATCGTCCAATCAAAGTAATGGCTAGAAGTCTTCACCCAACCTGCGTAAAAGAGGAAATTATTGAAGATCTTAAGCAAAAAGGTTGTCAAATAGAAAATGATGTAAACAAAATAAATAAAGAAAGAAAAACTCGAAACTGAACAAGGAGTTCAAGTAACAAAACAAAAAACTTTTACTATTTATACTCACTTTAATAATAGCAATATAGGGCATTTTTGGTATGAGGTTCCCACTCCTGAAACTTAGGCTAGTATCAGATCTGTCCGAAAATCGTAGTGAGACCGATGACCAACGCTGAAAATCTCAACTTCCATTAAATAATATGGTTGTTCATAAAGCGACTAATTATAGGCCATTCTAGGTATAAGGGCTCCATCACAATCTCCTGAAATTTCTTACTCGTAAACGCTAGAACCAGATTTGTCCAAAAATCGTATTTAGACCGATTACCAACAACCATCAGTATTTTTAATTAACTTGTATCGAAACATAATATGGTAACATGAAAAATATAATATTCGTTAATTAAAACATTATTAGAGATTTTAGAAATGTGTACTTTATCACGTTCATTTAAAGGACCATCATGATATGATAGCTTAAACAGAATATAGTGAAACCAATTTGTAAGAACAATTATGCATATTTATAAATTCATATTTAACCTTCGAATGTAAGTGAAATTCAATGTTTTTATAGTTTTCTGGCACGATAGTTATCACAATAGATGACGGTATTGCCAGCGATAAAAATTTTAATTTTTGGGCTAGAATTTTAGGACAACTTCATAAAAGTCTACTGCGCGTCATTTTTAAAAAGAAACTCTGTTTTTGGGTAATCCCTTTAGGAGTGATCTATGTTGCATGATGTTGCACAATTGTTGTACAATGTTGCGTTATGTTGCATAATTTTATGTTGCATTTTGTTGTTGGATGTTGCATCGCATTGCGTCATATTAGACACTGTTGCTTGATGTTGCATCTCCTTGTGGTACATTGTGAGATGATGTCGTGCTTAGCATGTTGCGCGATTTTGTGCTATTTTGCATCATGTTGCTTCATACTGGGTCTTATGTTTTCGTTGTGGTTGTATTGTTCCAATAATCGCGTCTTTTTGACGTTGTTATTAATAACAATTTTAAATTATACCATTCCCTATCTAATTTAGTGTTTTGAACTTGATTCCATCAAAACATTTTCTTCAGCCTCAATTGCTAAATGATAAAAATTGGTGAAGGAAAAACTTCAAATGCAAAGAATCGATTTTGATGGGTGTTAAACCTCAGGAAATTCGATTAGGCGGTCCTCCGGTGGAGCCCGGTACACTTTTCTAATATTTTTGGCTCGAACGTTTTAAATAAAAATTGCGGTGATCAGGGACTATGTTAAGTTCTAAATCTAAATTTGGGAAAATATTTAAGGAGTTCTCAAATGAGATCCGGATTCTAATTTAAAAAACAAGTCGAACTACTGTTACGGACCTCCTAGAAAGCGTGCGTATTATGAATAACGTTATGCTTCTAGGTTATTAATAGGCTGAACCAACCTTACGTAAATTAAATTACAAGACACAAAATTTCACATGGGTTCACTGATTCATCCGCATCACCAATAAAAAGATAAATTATTCCATATAAATTATTATAATTATTCACATACAGGGTGGCGCACGAATCGTGCTACAAAAACAAAACGTAATAACTATTTTTCTGTGTGACTAATCTGTTTTTTATTTTTTTTATTTTGCAGATTATTATTTAAATTTACTAAAATGGATGCTTGGAATACCGAAACGAGGATTTGGATAGTGCAGCGCTACTATGCTTTGCAGTCCATCATTTCCGTCCAGAGGGAATTTAGGCGGGAGTTTGGCGGCACTCCCCCGAGTAGATGGACCATTATGAGGTTGGTACGCATGTTTGCTGAATCTGGAAGCATCGCACGTAGACCGTACAATCGAGATCCCTATGTTCGGGTCGAAGCCACAATCGCAGCTGTAGCATCATCAATTCAGGCAAATCCAAGTGTTTCGACTCGAGAGTTATCGGCGCAAATTGGAGTTAGCAGACGGTCATTACAACGGATAATTCATGATGACTTAAACTTGTTTCCGTACAAAATCCAAATTACAAGCAAATTAAAACCTCTGGATTTGCCTATTCGCCTGGAATTTTGCCGGAAAATTATTGAAATGGCCGAAGAAGACAACAACTTCATAAATTGCTTGTTTATGTCTGATGAGGCCCATTTTTTATGGGGTTATGTCAAACAAGAGGTGTTTAAAACGAAACCAAGGAATTTGACTGAATTGAAGCAGTCCATTACAACAATAATTGAGGCGATCCCGACTTCAACCCTTCAGTGCGCAATGAATAATTTTGGAGGTCATTTACGGTGAATGAGCATGGAGGTCATTTACGGTCTATCATTTTCAAAACTAATTAGTTAAATAAAAATAAAATTGAATTATCTATACAATAAAAAAAAATAAAGCCGATTAGTCACACAGAAAAAAAGTTATTACGTTTTGTTTTTGTAGCACGATTCGTGCGCCACCCTGTATTTTCAAAATAATCATTTTGTATATGAGTTTTTTGGAGAGGCCCGATAACCTGGACAACCGTGTATCTCAAAAAAATGGACATAGCGTATGGAACAATATCTACTATTAGAATCCGCACTATAAAAAAACCCTGATTCAAAATTTATATCTTACCGACTATCGATGGTCCGCGCGTAATCCAATTTATCAGGCAATTTTACAAAACGATTTTACACAAAACGATTTTACACAAAAAAAACTGGTGGTACAACGTTCTGTGGTACAAAAATATAAGTAAATTTAATTTTTTTATTTATTTATTTTACTCCCATAACATATACCACTCCATTTGAATTTTTAACTAAATCCAGGAGGTAGTTACCTGCTAGCTCTCAAAATGTTTTTGAATGCTAATTGAATATTACTAAAAATATTCGAATTTGAGTAACAGGATTTCATTAACTAATGTACTTTATGCAAGGTATTTTTTGTAGGCTGATTTATATAACTGGACTATACGACACATAGACCAATCAGAGAAATATCCCTGGGATCGTACGATGCATTTTACGGTTTAGACATCGCATTTAATTTGTTCTTCGAGCAACAACAACACCAAATCTTAAAAATTTATTTGAATTTTTTTTATAGAAGTCAATGACCGAGGTAACAATAAATTTTTCGTTAGGTAAGGTCAGTTCCGTAAACAAATAATAAAATGTATTGAGGTTAGTCAATAATCGCAACATAACAATAAAATATCAAATTTGTTGTGTAGCATTATTGCACGGTGAGTATATTGTTGTTGCGCTACATACAGATATTGTTGCTAACCAAGCTGCCGCAACAACACAGGTTTTAATGAACAATGATAGAAACTAAAAGGACATTAGATTGCTTATTTTATGAGTAATTGTTCCGCTGATAAACTGATTTGAAAATTTCGCACAAAATTTCTTTGAAGCATCATTCTGTGGATGAGTTTGAACAAAAACACTTTGACCGATTTTAAATTCGATAGGTCGCGTACGCAAGTTGTAGCGTCGTGCACTTTTTTCGTATGCGATTTTAATTTCATTGCGAGCTTTATCATGAATCAGCGCTAATCTGGAAGGAAGCGGCAATAATATTTCCCCCTCGGAGATTTGACCAAGTTCTCGTAATATTTTGCAGTCATTTCCGTGGTGGTATCCAAAAAGCAAAAAATGAGGTGAGTTTTTGACTGTGTCATGAACACCATTTCTTATAGAGCAGCCGCAATCTCACTCAAATGCTGATCCCATATTGTGTGTTTGTCTTTAATATACGCTCGAATAGCACATGTAATTGACCGATTCACCCTTTCGGACGCGTTCGATTGTGGTGCGTAAATTGCTGTCTTTGAATCCTTAACTCCAAACTGATCTAGTAAGTTTTTATATTCAATACTTCGGAACTAGCTACCATTATCGGAATGTATCGTTTCATTTACTCCATAAACGCAAAATAACTCATTTTTCAAATAGTCCACTATTTGTTGCGCGGTCCCTTTTCCAAGTGGTTTCAAAAGCACAAATTTTGTAAGATGATCAACAACAATATCACTGTTTTTCCTTATGTCGAACGGGGATACGGACCCAACAGATCGGCATATACGCATTGCCATGGCCTCTCGATGTCATATAGCTTACCCATTGGAGGACATGTAATCCTGTTCGGTGCTTTCGTTACTTTACACACAGTGCAATTGGATATATATTTTTGGACCTGTTTTGCCATTGAGGGCCAGAAACAATACCTCCGAATTTTCTCTAAAGTTTTAGATATACCACTATGTGCTGATAGAGGTTCATCGTGTTGTTTCCTAATTATTTGGTCGCGTAGGTTTTCTGGAACCCAATATTTCTACACTGACAAATCTGATAAGTCATCAAAGCGCCTTGGTTCTAGTCTTATTTATATTATTTCGTTTTGAACTCGAAAAGCTGGAAAATTTGCAGGCTCCGACAGAATCTTATCTTGAAGGGATATGTACTCCGGGTCTTTAGTATCTTCCGATGATAATTTAATTAGTTTCTCTTCCAAGCTGTCAAAGCTAATTTGAAATTCTTCCAATGAATCGCAATACACGCGCGAGAGCATATCAGGTACTATGCTATCCTTTCCTTTCTCGTGCTTAATTTTAAACGTAAAGCATTGGAGTTTCAAACTCCAACGAGCTAATCTACCACTCAAGCCCTTTTGACTCATCAGCCACTTCAAACAGGCGTGGTCGGTTATCAGAGTAAATTCGTAACCCTCTATATACGCCCTAATTTTTTTTATTGCTAAAATAGCCGCCAAGCACTCTAACTCCGTCACATTATAATTTTTCTGGCCTTGTTCAATTTTTTTGACATATAAGAAATGGGTCTCTCGTAGTCATCAGAATCTAGTTGAAACAAAACAGCCCCAACTCACCCCGTACTCGCATCACACCTTATATAAAATGGTTCTTCAAAAATCGGATTTAGTAAAACGGGAGCGGAAGTAAGGAGGTTTTTCAAGCACTCGAATGCTCTTTGTGCTCCTTCGGTCCATTCGAATTTCCCCTTCTTTAAACAATCGCTGATGGGTGCCGTGACGTCTGAATAATTCAAAATAAACCTCCTATACCAACCAGGCATTCCTAGAAGACGACGTGTTTGCTTGACGTTAGTTGGTGGAGGTAGGTTTACTATGGCATCAATTTTTGAGCCGTTTTCCCCACCAGATATCTAAGGTAACGTATTTCGCGCAGTACGAACTTGCTTTTTTCAATGTTCAAGGTAAGTCCTGCCTTTCGTAAGAAGTCTGAGACCATTTCTAACTGTTCAAAGTGCTCATTCAATGTGCCGCTGATTATGAGCAAATCATCTAAATAAACAAATATTCTGTCGTGTAGCTCACGAGGAATCACTTTGATTGGGCTGCATTACACAGCCCAAATGGCATCACTTTGAACTTGTAGAGTGGTATCCCCTGTACGGTAAAAGAAGTCTTGTCTCTGGCGGATTCCGCTAGAGGAATCTGCCAGAAGGCGTCCTTCAAGTCAAGTCCGGTAATGTATTTCGTCTCAGTCAGCCTCCCCAAAATTCCGTCGATTGTCGGTAATGGATAGGCGTCTTTTTCAGTTACAGCATTTACCTCACGTGCATCTAAGCATAAGCGAGACTTGCCGTTAGCCTTTTTTACAATGGTAACGGGTTTGACTGGCGATACGGGGTAGTGTCTTTGCTTTATTGGTTTCGTACCTTCAATAATCTCTATTTCGTGTTCGTGATCTGAAGTCTTTCCTAGGCCATTTTTGCTAAAAGAAGGAAATCATGATATTATGTCGTGTAGTTGTTTTTAGTCGGTTTTGCTTAGCTGATGCATTTCGGATTTTGTTTGAATTACTTCGTCTTGAATTTCATTAATGCTCATATTAGGAGTGAGTTTAAATGTTTGCCAAAAATCAATGCCAAGGTATAATTTAGACTGCAGAGTTGGTACGATACAAAATTTTATTTTAGCCGTTTTATTCCTAAATGTCACCGGCAACCAGATATAGCCTTCTATTCTATTTAAAGTTCAATCCGCCGTAGTGATACTTGTGTTTAAGTTGTGATACGTGAGGTTATTTGTTTTTAAGAATTGAATGGAATCTTTCCCTAAAACACTCACCGATGCACCGCTGTCGAGGAGGCCGTACATTTTAATGGATGCTATTTCCACTTCTGCCTGGAGTCGCGGATCATTCACTGACACAGTCTTTATTATTGAGGCAATACAATGTTTTACAAAAAATCGTTTCTCTCGGGAATAACGAATAATTCGAGAAATTGACTTTCTTTTATTTGGTGTTTTTTGCTGGGCTGGGCTATTATAGTATTTAAGGAATTATCAGAAATGTTGTTGGTTATTTGGAGGGTGGTGAAGGCTGACTCTTTGTTGACCTCACGTTCTCTTCCGAGTGTGATCCCCTCATTGCACTCCCACAGAATATATTTAGAAAAGGTTCCGAACAGTCTTGGTATCTGTGACCTAAATCTTTACAGTTCCAACACATCAAGTTGGTCTGTGTTTCAAGTAGTCGACTTCGATGATCTCTAAATGCTTCTACTTCGGCATACTGTACATTGTTCACGAATTTTGGTCCGTTAACTTCCGTTTGGTTCACAGGTTGGATGAGGTTTTCATCATACTGGTGAGAGACTTCGTTTATAATCGGACAACTTAAAAGTTGTGATTGGTCAGAAAAGTTTCTTGGGTCGTATCCACTTTGCTGCCACATTTTTTCGTGCCGTTGACAAAACACGCGCAATTCCTCTAATGTACGGATAGAACATTAACTGGACTAGGTAACATTTTTCAGTGCCGCAATCATATTTTATCACAATCGATAAATGAGTTACCTTTCAGATAATCGGTTTTGAAGGCGAGAATTTAATTTCTGTATGCTCAACGCAAAGTCTGAAAAAGATTCTCGTTGTGTTTGATGCTTGCGAAGTATTTGCTCTCTGATCTCGTCTTCAAAATCGTAAGAACTGAAGTAGGCTAGCATGACATTTTTCATTTGTAACCACTCGGCATTTGGGTGGTCCAGCTTGTACAATCAGTACCAGTCTTCCACCTTTTTTGACAAGAACAAATGCAGCGATCGAGTAGCCGCAGATTCTGGAAACCCATCATCTCGAGCCATTTGTTCTAACCGATGGATAAAATCATGAATGTTGGCGTTATCACTACCATCGAACGACAAATTCCAGTTTTGTTTAGTTTTATACGAGTTATCAAAGTGGAATTGCCTCGTCGGAGAAAACGGTCTTGGTTGAAAAACTGGCCTTTGGTAATTTTCTTGATTATTTCCTATCAAGCTACGGAAGTTACCAAAAGAAACGTTTTGCTCAGACCTCTTAAATGAGAAATCGGGAATTTTCGGAGGAGTCTTCCTTATATTTAAGGTTTTCTGATATTCCATTCTAGAGAAAAAATCTTTCACAGAGTCTCTTCTTGCCTTCATTAATTAGGATTTGTGAATGTCTCCGAAGTTCTCCATCTACTGTCGGCGAGTTCGTTTCACTCGAACTAGCTGCATTAGTATTATAATTTTTTGCACTTTCAGGAATTTTTTTTTTCTGGTATAGATACTTTTTGGGAATTTGTGACTATAGCTGTGCGTTCTTTATACAATTTAACATACCAATTGTAGACACGCCTCAAGTTACTAGTTAAACTTGAAAGACTTCCTGTGTCACCGTATGTATTAAGTATTCGCATGGCACGCTCTTTATAATGAATTGCCTTTGCTAGAGCAGTGATGATAAAATCGAAACTTTGAGATGCACTGGTATCATCACCAGGTGGAACCAACGCATCCTCTATCAATTTTCTTTCATTTGTAGGATTTGATCCAGCATGGGTATGAACTGGCTTCATTGCCGTCAGATTTTTCGGCATGGAGAGAATTAATTAGAATTTGGGTGGCGTCCGTTGGCTTAATGCTCAAGGCTCTCACTAAGTATTCCACCTCCTGTTCTTCTGGAGATAAGTTGTTTAAATAAACTTGAGGTTCCATTTTAGCGGCTTGTTAATAATTTTTAATGCGGACTATTATATGATTAACCTCCGGGTTAATAGAAATTTAGAAATTCTTTTAAGCTTTGATTATAATATAAAAGCCCTTGACTATTTTACGAAAAGGTAAGTATTAACTATACGACTAGCTAATTAAGCACTACTTATATTATTAGAATGTAAGATACTACTAACCAAGATCAATTATTTATTTAATTATTAATTTTTTTTTTAATTGAAAACAAAAATATATAAATACGCGACAAAAAATATACATGTATGTATTGGTGATGAACGGATGATCATTAACGCCCATGTGAATTATAAAAATAATTTTTAGATAAGAATGACTTTTAAATAAAATTTAAAAGGAGACAGATTCTACTCTATGAATTATTTTTATAGTTGTTGCGGCAGCTTGGTTAGCAACTTGGTTAGCTTGGTTAGTCAAAAATTGTCGTTTAATTGATTGGCGATATGCTAATCATCACTATTCATCATTCTTGTATTATTTATAATTGTCATACGATCGTTGTTGTTCCGTACTAAACAAAAGCCCGTTCGTACCCTTACTTTTTGTGAGAAGTAGACAGCCTGTAGGAATAGGGTCGACGTTTTCCTGTACTTTTGTCCAGTACTTGGTCCGTCAGTTCAATCAACTATGATAGTATATTCTCTTGTC
Organism: Nephrotoma flavescens; assembly: GCA_932526605.1. NCBI lineage: Eukaryota > Metazoa > Arthropoda > Insecta > Diptera > Tipulidae > Nephrotoma > Nephrotoma flavescens. The sequence continues at coordinate 194,411,657 of OW052220.1, forward strand.
GTGATGATAGAATGGGTGGCGGTCTTGGTGTTTTTATTCGTAGCAATCTAGAGTATATCATACTAAGGTGTGATGATGGTCAACATCCATTTCACTTTATATTTCTTGAATTGCTAGGATTTAAATTTACAAAACTATATGCCTTTTATAGGCCGCTTGCATCATATGTTAATGAATTTTTAATATTTTTGGATATCTTACTGGATAATAAAAGTAATGGTGATGTCATACTGTGTGGTGATTTAAATATTCCTGTTAATAAAGATACAAGTTTAGTTGTGGAATATAAAAACATTCTAATGAGTAATGTGGTATAATTGTTACCAATTCTTTTGAAAAAAGGTCGATCAGCCATAACGTATTGGATCGTGTAGTATGTAGTTTTGCTGATATTTTAAGAGTTCATAATTGTACAGTTTATTCGGACTTAAGTGATCATAATTTCATTTGTTCTACTTTTCTTTTTAAATCAAAATTTGTTAAAAAGGTTTTAGACAAAAGGATAACGGATTTCGAGAAGGTGAATATGCATTTTGGTAATTTTTTAAATTCTACTCCATTCAATGATCTTGATCCGGACGATGCATTAAAATCAATTACTTCGAAATATCATGACCTTGTCAATAAAATTACTACTATCAAAAGTGTTGTAGCGAAATTAAAAAACAATACTTGTCCATGGATGACGTACGACCTGTGGAAACTTGTTAAACAACGTAACAAAATTTTGAAAAGTTTTAAGTTAAATACCAATAACAATGAAATTAAAATTAAACTGAAACATATTAATAGAAAAATTAGTTCAGAGAAATATTTTGCTAAGAAATGGTATTATTTAAATTTGTTTCATAATGTTAATCAAAAGGAATTATGGAAAAATATTAACCAGCTATTTAATAGGGACACCTCAAAATCGGTCATACGAACTATCAAATGGCAAGATAAAGAATATAGTAATACTACGGATATTGTTAATGTATTTAATACTTATTTTATCAATATCGGTAAAACAATATGTGAGTCTCTTAACAGTGATAGAAATATCAATAAATTTCAAACATTACGTCCTAACCCTAAGTCAGTTCTACTTTCTACCACAACCTCAGCTGAGATTTTTAATATAATTAGTTCACTGAATAATGGTAAAGGTGGTGGACCAGATAATATCCGGAATATAGTGTTAAAGCGCCATATTTGGTTTTTAAGCATTTTTGTTAAAAAAAAATGCTATATGGTTTCGGTTTGCCGTCTGTCCGTCTGTGTGCACGATAACTTGAGAACGGATGGAGATATCAACTTAATTTCTTCACTAAAAGTTCAAACAATTCATGGGAATGATCCCTATTGATTTGGACATTTCTGTGTTTAGGGTGTTCGGAGATATGTAGGGTTTTGTTAACCCCTCTCCTCAAAATTGATAGATTTTTTTAAAAAAATTTCTATTCTATTTTGATTTCATCGAGCATGTGAATGTGGAATAAAAATATAACTCGTCTGTGTGGGAGAGTTTGTGTGGGTGGTGTGTGTGCGTGGAAGTGGGTATGGAGGTGATAAAGGGTGATAATATGGGTGGTGCGGGTGAGATGGGTTTTGGGGTTTTAATTGGATAGTGGGTGGGGGATGGTAATAATGGTCTTTTACTATTCCTCATATTTATTAACGATATGTCAAGACTGCTTTTGGTAGGCAAAATTCGTATTTTTGCACATGATACAGCATTATTTTATGAGACGAAGGATCCTAGAACTATTGTAGATAATATGAAGGAGGATATGAACATTCTACTAGACTATTTGAAATCAAATATGATTTCACTTAATTTAAACCGGTGTGAAGTATTTAACATTTATCAAAAGTGTAGCTACACAAATAAACAAAAAATAAAAATGTAGTTACACAATTTAACAAAAAATGTAGTTGTACACAGAAAAAATGTAGTAGGGTTGCAATTATAATTTTTTTATTTTATATCCCACTTTTTAAACTTAAAAACAAAAAAATTGAGTTAAAAAAAATTACGAAGAGTTAAAATATCAATAAGTACCTTCAATAAATAATTTAGAGTGAATTTTATTAATTAACTTTTCAAATTTAAATCTATGTGAGTATTTTAAATAAATTATTGAATGAATATGAATATTTTTGAATAAAATAAATCTTTATGGTTTTGAATTAACAAGGATTTTAAAATATAACTCGTATAGATAAAAAAGTACACTTTGATGACCATTAACACATAATTCTAGAGATGGCTAGAAAAATATGAGTATTCTGGCACTTTATTCGTGCCTTTGTGATTTATTTGAGATATACGGCACATCGATGGAACCCTCGGGGAATTTTCTATCAATTTTACAATATTTGTGAATATCGGAAAGTGTACGTTGAATCGTGTTGCTGTTTGATGGCCATTAACACATAGTTCTAGAGATGGCTAGAAAAATATGAGTATTCTGGGATTTTATCCGTGCCTTTGTTATTTATTTGAGATATACGGCACATCGATGCAACCCTCGGGGAACTTTCTATCAATTTTACAATATTTGTGAATATCGGAAAGTGTACGTTGAATCGTGTGGCTGTTTGATGGCCATTAACACATAGTTCTAGATATGGCTAGAAAAATATGAGTATTCTGGCACTTTATTCGTGCCTTCGTGATTTATTTGAGATATACGGCATATCGATGCAACCCTCGGGGAATTTTCTATCAATTTTACAATATTTGTGAATATCGGAAAGTGTACGTTGAATCGTGTGGCTGTTTGATGGCCACTAACACATAGTTCTAGAGATGGCTAGAAAAATATGAGTATTCTGGCATTTTATCCGTGCCTTCGTGATTTATTTGAGATATACGGCACATCGATGCAACCCTCCGGGAACTTTGCAAATTATTCAAATATTTTTATTTAAAATATATTTTGGTGTCTATTTGGTACATTTTAATATTATTATCTAATATTTTGAATATATTAATATTGCCGGATTAATTTTAGTTTTTGAATTAATTTCCATTGGAAATGCCAGCAGGTCATCGTGTTGTTCCCAAATATTATTATTACGTTTTATGTATGATCGGAAATGTCCAGGGACATTTCCTTTACCAAAATTTTGATAATGGATTACCCCTTTTAAAAAGAAAACGTCGGTACCAAGATTTATTGATTCACTTATGTCATTTATTTTTATGTTATAAGTGTTATTATTTGGCTGTACATCAACCACAATTATGCTAATTATGGCAAAAATCGGTTTTAAAGAATGTCCAGGTGAGAGCGGTGGTCGTAGTTTTCAAAAAAACTTTTTATAAGGCTAGAAAAAACACAAACGAATTCCAAAAAAATTATCACAACGATATAGAACACACAAAATCTAAAAAAATAGTGAAACCGATTGAAGAAATATTTTCCTTTATATACTAAAACGAAAAATAAAAATCAACTATTTTGTTTTTTAGTTTTAGTTGATTTTTATTTTTCGTTTTAGTATATAAAGGAAAATATTTCTTCAATCGGTTTCACTATTTTTTTAGATTTTGTGTGTTCTATATCGTTGTGATAATTTTTTTGGAATTCGTTTGTGTTTTTTCTAGCCTTATAAAAAGTTTTTTTGAAAACTACGACCACCGCTCTCACCTGGATATTCTTTAAAACCGATTTTTATTTGTGGATAGTATTACGCTTTTTTATTATTGACCTTGGCTGTTTTTGGACTCTATTGTTACGATTCTAGTTTTGTTTGCCGCGTATTTTTGCGCAATTTATTACAGTTAACTGTTTTTTATAGGTTGTGCATATACATACATTGTTAGTTTTTGATTGAGCTTGTTTTATATTATAGTTTTAAACAAAATGTCTGAGAGAAAATCAACGAGATATAACTACAAGAGAAAAAAAATTATGTTTCCGCATTACCATTGCAAAATGCGCTAAATGATTTATCCTTATCAGGAGAAAATTTAACAAGCGTTGATAGCATGCAAATGAAAAATCTTTGCAACATATTAAGTGTTCAAAATTCTTTAAAAAATCGGACAAACATATGTCTAATTTGGCGGAAAAAATTTAATATTATTAATAAAAAACCTTGTGATTCAGAAAGGATCATGAGTAACAATTATATTAATGGTTTGGCACAACATTCCATTAAATCCCCCAATAAGACATCGAGTTTAGAACCCGAACATTTAAATCAAGTTGATTTTGCTCCTATTGATTATAATGACGACATTAATTCGGATGTTATGTTTAACTATGCCAAAGAAGATCTATGCATTTCTATCGCATCTTCGAATCAAGATATTGACACTGTAGAAAATGATAACCTGTGTGATGGAGCCATACCTCATTTCTCTAGAATTTTCCTATTAACTGATGAAATTAAAATTTCATCATCATTTTTTAATCTTAGTCGAGAAGAAATACGCAATGAAATTAACAATTGCCTAATTACGATTGGGAATCCGTGTGTCATTTCTTTTCAAACCATGAGGCTTACCTCTAAAAAAATCCGCAAAACATCACAATTTACGGTCATTGTAAACTAATTCCAGAGAGAAAGTATAAATTTATTGTAAAACAAAATTCATTGCTTGAAATTTATGCAAATGGTAATCGATGTAAAACTCATGAAGGAGAACACAAAGTTTATCGACAAATTAGAGGGATTGATCGTAATATGATGAAAACCTGTTTAAAGGTAGATTCTTGTCATAATACGCAGCTAGAATTAGCTAAAGAAACTGATATTCATCTTTTTAAAACTGGTAACACACAATCATTTGTTAATTCCGCTACAATTCGTAAAATAAAATCAGAATATTTGAAAAAAGATGACCTTGTCCGCGATTGTGATATAATCGACGTGTGCCAAATGAATATAGTAGAACCAAAAAAAAAAAATAAATATATCTACGAGTTGACACCGGATCCTTTAAAAGTAGTTCTTTTAAGACAGTGCACCTTAGAGCTGCTTAAGAAATATAAAGTAAACGCAATTTACTTTGACGCTACCGGAAAAGTAACCAAGCATCCGGTTTGCCATCCGTATCATACCTATAAGCGCATTCTTTACTACACCTGTGTAGTAAATATTAATAATCAGCTAATTCCGATAGGGGAACTGATTTCTTCGCGGCACGATTCTGCAACTATTAAAAGGTTTCTGGATGATTTAAAAGAAAACGTACCAAAAGAATTCAAGCCAAAGTTTTTTGTCACTAATTGGTCCTGGGCACTAATAAAATCTGTCCTCCTCAGCTGCAATGGAATGACTATATCAGAATATATTGATTATACTTATGATATTCTTAATCGCAATAAAGAATATAAAGAAACAACGAAAATTGCAACTTTAGAAAAATTCGTAAAAATTATTTCATCACAATTAAAAGAAAAATGGCCGAACGCAAACAGAATGTCAAAAAATTTAATACTAGATATATTTTGTGGCATTTTAAATTGCGAATCCTTAGAAGAAATAGACAAACTTTTTAAAATGTACTGCATAATATGCTGCACAAAATTTGTTAACGAAGAAGTTCTAACATGTCTTGACACTGTAAAAATAATATTAAGTCAAATATACAATCAAATCAAGACACTAGTCCTGCAATTGTCCCATCGGAAACAGCGCCATGGAGGGAACCGCAAAGAACGACTTTCTTTAAAAAATCGTCATATTACTGTAGTCCTTATTATTTACGGTTTAATTCTATTTTAATTAATGTTCCGAGTTAATTAACACACAATCCAACAATGATAATATTGAGTCAAACGTAAACGAATATTATAATGCTGCATTTGTAAATTATACAGTAAAAAAATACATGGCATTTCTACCTTTGTGGGGAGTTTGTTTTGCGAGAAACATCGGCGTCTCTGGGCGCATATCGAATGCAAATGCGGAAAGTTGGTTTTCGATTGTAAAGAACCATTATACGAATCACCAGTCGTTGATTGGGGCGTTTCATAAGCGTTTTGAAAGATAAAACAGAAAAACTTACGAAACTTATTGGACTTAACCAAATATTGGTAACACCATCAGTAAAACACGGAAAACAAAAACGATGCGTCGAAGATCCAGATAATGAATTTTACGAAGAAACCTGGAATAAAAAAAGAAAATTATTGATTCTCCAAAACATTTTGGAAAACGAGTTTTGGCCCGGTTATCTCGTTTAAACCTTCCAATCAAACATAAATTAAGCAGTTTATCTAATGCTAATACAAACGCAGAAGTATATATTTTGCAAAATGGTTACAGTGGTGTCAATAAAAATAATGAAATTACGATTATTAATAACACTTGCGCATTCGATGCAACCGCTCAAATATTTTTAAGTTTGTTTATAGACTCAGAATATTTTAATGACTTCTTTCAAAAATCTGCGAACCCTGTTTTTAAATTTATATCAGAAATAAATAATTATTCCGATGATTCTTTTCTTTATAAAGAACGGAATACATTATTGTTAGAAATATATAAACAAAGCCCGGCTCTACTGCGGATTCAAAACACTATAAAACTAGATGCTACTTGTAGCATATCATTTATTTTAGAGAAAGTCTTGCCTTTTCCATTGACAGAGATTCGTAGTTATTTACAAAATAAACATTCAGCTGTGTTAAGAGAAACATTTTATCTTCCATTTGAAAATGTGTTTGCCATTAATCAGAATACTTTATTAAATATTCAAAATGCAATTGATTATAAGAATTCAATTTGCCCTAAATGTAAAGATGACCGAAAAATAGATTACTTTAGTAATTATGGCATAATTGTGGTGCCACACAGCCACACGATTCAACGTACACTTTCCGATATTCACAAATATTGTAAAATTGATAGAAAATTCCCCGAGGGTTGCATCGATATGCCGTATATCTCAAATAAATCACGAAGGCACGAATAAAGTGCCAGAATACTCATATTTTTCTAGCCATCTCTACAACTATTTGTTAATGGCCATCAAACAGCCACACGATTCAACGTACACTTTCCGATATTCACAAATATTGTAAAATTGATAGAAAATTCCCCGAGGGTTGCATCGATGTGCCGTATATCTCAAATAAACCACGAAGGCACGAATAAAGTGCCAGAATACTCATATTTTTCTAGCCATCTCTAGAATTATGTGTTAATGGTCATCAAAGTGTACTTTTTTATCTATACGAGTTATATTTTAAAATCCTTGTTAATTCAAAACCATAAAGATTTATTTTATTCAAAAATATTCATATTCATTCAATAATTTATTTAAAATACTCACATAGATTTAAATTTGAAAAATTAATTAATAAAATTCACTCTAAATTATTTATTGAAGGTACTTATTGATATTTTAACTCTTCGTAATTTTTTTTAACTCTATTTTTTTGTTTTTAAGTTTAAAAAGTGGGATATAAAATAAAAAAATTATACTTAATAAACACATTTTTATTAATCACTTGTTTTTGTTTCGCAGAATATTTTTCAAAAAGTTTAAAAAATCACTCGATCGATTTCGACTTGTTAGGTCATCATCAGGAGTATCTACTGAATTGTATTAGTAAAAAATTTTTGTTATATAGTAGAAAAAAGCAAAATATAAATAAAAATAAAAGAAGGAGGGAAAAAAATAAGCAATAAAAATTAATCTACGGATCGCGCAGGTAGGCGATGAGTCATAGGTTGAGTAACAAAATTCAAGGTATATTATTGCGTACGTGAGAATAGAAAAGGGCGGGGTCTGTAATTGGTGAGAACCGGATTTCTCTCTGTTCGTTAAGGATATTTTGGTTAAGAAATATTGATTTTCGAATTTCGTAAGATTCGTTCTTAACCAAAATATCCTTTACGAACAGAGAGAAATCCGGTTCTCACCAATTACAGACCCCGCCCTTTTCTATTCTCACGTACGCAATAATATACCTTGAATTTTGTTACTCAACCTATGACTCATCGCCTACCTGCGCGATCCGTAGATTAATTGTTATTGCTTATTTTTTCCCCTCCTTTTATTTTTATTTATATTTTGCTTTTTTCTACTATATAACAAAAAATTTTTACTAATACAATTCAGTAGATACTCCTGATGATGACCTAACAAGTAGAAATCGATCGAGTGATTTTTTAAACTTTTTGAAAAATATTCTGCGAAACAAAAACAAGTGATTAATAAAAATGTGTTTATTAAGTATAAGTGTGTTTCGCCAAGTGCCTACGGCAAATAGCGTAAAAACGAAAAAAATTATAATTGCAACCCTACTACATTTTTTCTGTGTACAACTACATTTTTTGTTAAATTGTGTAACTACATTTTTATTTTTTGTTAATTTGTGTAGATACACTTTTGATAAATGTTAAATACTTCACACCGGTCGAATGATATTGTAATCAATAAGGTTGAATCAATCAAATATCTAGGAGTCGTTTTTGATTCATGTATGTCCTGGAATGAGTATACCTCGGCATTATCTAAAAAAATAGTGCCGTTCATTGGTGTTCTGAGGAAGCTCTCATATTTTGTACCGAGACATGTCTTAAAGATTATATACCTCTCGTTTGCACATACTCAAATGACCTATGTTATTGTCGCTTACGGAACTGCAAGTAAGAAGTTATTGAATAGAATCCAAGTAATGCAGAACAAATGTGTAAAAGCTATATGCAAACTTCCGCTGCTTTTTCCTACACTACTCTTATATGAAACTGAAACCAATGGAATATTACCTATAGAAGCTTTACACAATTTTCAGATTGCATTATACATGTATAAAGCAATTAATGTGTCCTCTGTCCTATCAAATTTAGAGTTTAGTGAAACTAAACACGAACATTTCACTCGATTTGGCAAAAATCTTTCTTGTGGTAACATCAATACTGAATTTGGAAGGAAGTCAATAAGATTCGCCGGTCCGTCTGTGTATAATAAGTTACCTGAATCGTTAAAAAAATCATTTAATGTTAATCATTTTAGAAAAAATCTAAAAGGTCATTTTCAAGAAATTATTCGTGATTATTTTTAATATTTTTGAAATGTTAAATTAAAAACCGGAAAAATTACAAATAGAACATCTGATTACAGAATGAGTGAGTAAATATTTGTGGTATTGGTTTTCCTTCAAAAAACAATAAATTCATTGGAACTCCTCTACTGCAAGTATATTGATTTGAATCTTTTCTTTTTGAATGTTAATTTTTACATTTGAATTTGTGCAGATTATTGTTAAGTTTTTCTTGTAAGAAATAAAATAAAAAAAAAAAAAAAAACTGTATTATGTAGAAACTCGATGAAAATCAAACATTTAGTGGAAATTAAGTAATTTTAATAAATAGTTTGTGGCGTGTTATGTATTCAACCAGATATTTACAAAACAAAATTTCCTTTATTGTTTAAATTTTAAATCAATGAGTGTGGTTATATGAACATCGCTGAATGATTTTGTAATACAAATTTGCTGAAAATTCGATTATAATTAAATAAATAAATATTTTTATATATTATTGTTTTATTTTATTTTGAAATTAGGTTAAATGGGTGATCCTTTGTGAATACCTATTCGCATATTAAATTTCCCCTAACATCGTCCTCATAAATTAAACTTTTGTTTGCAATGTATCATCCATTTGTTTATGAATAAATTTAAAATTAATTTGGTTTTGGTTTTGTAATGGCTATCACGAAAAAAATAATATTTTAGAGATAGGGACCTGTTTACTAGTCTAGTTATTATATTTCAAAATTAAATTTTGTTTATTTATTTAACTCAATTTGGTTGAGGATAATAGGGTTTTATATGTATAAATATTAAGCGCGATTTAACAACCTGTATAGTAATAGGTTATAGCAAATGTTGAGTTTAACTATATGTTTTGGTTTATTATTTAAATGTTATTTAACGATTAATAACTTTTTCAATAGAATACCGTACCAAAATAAACAGTTTACTGTATTGGTTTTCAGCTAAATACACCGGAAATCAATCATTTTCTTGCTGATTTTGTTGTGTGCTAGTCGTAAATACAGCATCCTTTTATAACTTAACCCCTGATATAAAAGAAACACCACAATTTCAGTTAGACGACACAAGAATTCTGCGTAAATATACAGAAACCATAACAACATAAAGAATGTTATTCATTCGACCCAATTTTTTGTATAATTCGTTATTAAAACCGAAAAATTATGACAAATTTTATTATATGAAACCTCATCAATAATGTTTTGTGTGCTTTTCGTTGTAGAATATACACCATAATAATATTACCGGATATAATCATTTTTGTGATTGATTGTTCAACTAGAGTATAATACGTTGTTTACCCTTCTTCACCTTTTAATGATCATGGGTTACCAAACCATTCGGAAGGTTGCATTTTATTTTATTTATTTACTTAGAGAAGTATTATAAGTTATTAAAGTAGAATTTTTCTAAGCGCCACGTTTTCTTTGTGTAGTGTTGTTAACTTTTTTAAAATATCCCTTACCTTTAACAGGTACATCATCTAAATATATAGGATTGGAGTCACAGGCCCAACTATAAATGGCGCCTGTCGTCGTAAAAAAATCGTATTATTTTAACAAATTACTAACCTTCAAACTATATGTGATATAATTTTTTCCATAATTATTCATTTTGTTACTCAGTGGTTTCAGAGACGATGCTTTTTATATTTCCGAAAAGTTGAAAAAACAATCGGCCAATAGCGAGTTTGACTCGCGCGCCATGGGTCCATTGCATACTACATATATACTTAAACAACAAATCATATTTTTAATATAATTATTATGTGAACTGCAATAATTAAAGGAGGGATTCATTCGAAAAATTCGTCGGTTTCTGTTTTATCTTGCTAATAGGGAATCCAAATCGGTTCTACCCGACTTCGGGTAGTCGGGTAATTACTCATTTTTAGAGACACCCGAAACCGTCGGGTAATTTGCAAGCATAACCGAAACCGACAAGTTAGTTTCATATATGTATTTGAACGAAAATGTAAAAACATAAAGGTATGTACTAAAATTCGAAATAAATTACGTTAATGATAAACGTATAAAAATGTGTTCGTGTCAACACCGCTCTTATTTTTCTGATTTCCTTTTCTAACTCTCTTTACTAAATAAAAACAAAAATATAAAAAATCATATGTCTGCATTCGATTTCCGTTCATTGCTTGGTATTGTGTTGCTCTTGCTAGTATTTGAATGTACATAAGCAAAAGGCTATAAAACAGTAAATTATTGGCGTGAATTTAATACGTAGTGTTTCTAATTATATATTTCGCTTATTTTAAAAAGGTAAATACAACATAAATACCTAATAATATTGTTTGCTTATTAGATTTATGTCTTATTATATTTTTGTGTTTTTTTAATAATTATAAATAGATCATATTATGTCAAAACAATCAGCAGTCTGGAACCATTTCGAAAAATCGACTATTTCTGAGGAAGCAAGTTGTAGTGTATGCAGTAAAACAATAAAATGTAAAAAATCATCAACGTCTGCTGTAATTAAGCATCTTAAAATACATAATATTCGCATGCAAGTTGACGATAATGACATTGATAACACAAATGCTTCATTAGGTGATACGTCGTTATCAGCAAGCAAGAATGCTAAATTTGAATTTGAGCAAAAATCTATTTTGAACTTAGTTAAAAGACAAACATTGGGCGAGTTGCTCGCAGAGTGTGCAGCAAAGGATGGTTTTTCAATTCGTGCCATAACAAGATCAAGGGCTATAAGAGAATTTATTGCAAAGCGTGGATACGAAATGCCAAACAGCGAGACAACGGTTATGAAACAAATTATGGACTTTTTTCATGACCATGAACATGAACTAAAACAGAGATTGGTTAACCAGAAGGCTGAAGGAAATAAGCTTAGCATAACTGTTGATGAGTGGACCAACATAAATGTGAGGCGCTGCTTAAACGTTACATTGCATGGAAATAATTGCTCATTCAAAATAGGATTAGTACAAATTGCAGGTTCTTGTGATGCAACTGCTACACAATCATTAGTAAAACAAAAGTTAAATAATTTTGGACTAAACATGTATGAAGATATTGTTGGATCAACACATGATGGCGCCGCCGTTATGAAGAAATATGGACGAATTACAACAACTGAAAGTCAGCTTTGTTATAATCATGCCATCCACCTTGCGGTTTTGGATGTATTCTACAAATCAATAACCGAGCAGTCAAGTATTGATGAAGATGATGATGAAGCAGACAAGAACAGCAATGATGATGCGGAAAATGATATGGAAAGTGAAATAGATGATGATGCTAATGAATATAAGAGCAATTTATCTTCTTGGGACAGTAACATCCGTTTTATAGATGAAAATTATTTAGAAGATAATTTAAACTTTCGACCGGATTTAAAGAAAATACTGTTCGAAACTCGAAGCATATGTAAACTTCTTCAAAAGATCTTCCGTACGGAACAATGTTCTTCAAAAATACGTCCTTCAAGAAGAAGGTAAGGAATTACAACTTATTTTGGACTGCCGAACGAGGTGGAATTCTCTAATTCCAATGATTGAACGGTTTTTGAAGCTGATGCCATGCATTTTAAAAGCGCTGGAAGATTTTGGAATGAAAGAAAAATTCAAATACACAGAAGAAAATTTTAATGTACTTTCTAGTATAATTCAAATTTTAAAACCTATAGAATTGGCTGTAAAGGAACTCAGCAAAGAAGAATGTAATATTTTAACTGCGGAAGGAGTGTTTATATTTCTATATAAAAAATTAGGCGATTGTAAATCAGCACTTATCATTGAAATGCTAAATGCACTGAAATTAAGTATATCGGAAAGGCGGAACATGCACTTAATTACTCTTCTTTCCTATCTATAAAGTGGAACAATTTTACAATCTAACGCCAACTTAACGTACTCGTCGAAGAATGCCACAATTGCATATGCAAATGAAATTGTCAATCGACTATTTAATCAAGATGATGTTGAACCAGAGTCCAGAATGCCTGTCTCAAATCAAAATGATGAACTTCCTGATCAAAATAAGGAAAATTATGTGACCTTGTCAGAAGAGTTGCACAGTTCTATATCTGCATTGATTGTCCCACAACTATCATCCAACAGCAGGGCTAGATCTTCAAGTTCACTAGCGAAAATGCAAAAAGATTTTAAGTATTTGGAAGGTAGTGGAAATCGAACCCAATTGCAACAAAATTTATAAGATGCTCTTTACACTATTCAGCCCACATCAACTTCATGTGAACGTGTGTTTTCTACTGCAGTTCAATTTTCTACAAAAACTCGAAATCGTTTAAATTTTCAACATTTAAATGCACTTGTTTTTCTAAAATATTATTTCTTGAGTGAAACTCAGAAAAACAAATAAATATATATTTTTCATAATATTAAGGAGATTGAATGAATTAATGTAATGTTTTTATTATTTATTAACTGTAATTTTGAATTCCTATTTTTTTAAATATTTGTTTACTATGAATTTATGATTAATATTAATAAATGAAATATAATATAATTTTTAAATGTAAAGTGGTATGGTTTTTTGTTTAAATAGTATTACTCGAAACCCGACCCGAAACCGGTCGGGTATTGGTAAAAAACCGAAACCGAAAGTCGGGTAGCTAAAAGTCGGGTAATTGGATTCTCTACTTGCTAACATGTGTTTAAAATTACAAGCACAAAAATCTTTTCATTGTTCATCCTGTCAATCGTTAGAATGAGGAACCTGAACATTTACTTATATCGCAATAAAATCGTTTACTAAGTTAGTGCACATACGTTTCATTGTGTTATAAACTGAATTTTAGTGTTGTCATTGTTGTCAAAATTGAAACCAGTGAGACTCGGCGATTTCTAAAATAAATATCATGTCATAAAAAAATATTATAACTTTGCTGCCTATGTAAGATAATTTTGAGAGAAGTACATCATAATCGCCAGTGAAATTATCCCACGATTATATCCCAGAAAATACAAAAATTGCGTCAGGCAACACTAATAAATTAATAATCCTATTTGCTCTTGTGTGACGTTAGCCCGGCCCAGAATTTGTTTAAACTGATTCAAAATAAACAGTAATTTATGAAGTAAGTCCAGCCCGGAAATTGTTATAAATCACCACATGGATACCACATGAATTAACCAGGTACCACATGAACTAGCAGTTATACATTTAATGGACAGGATTTCTACCTGCGGAACGCTGCTGAAACGTGAAAAGTGGATAAGATGCGACAACGTTGTGCGTAAAAGATCATGGGCGAATCGAGGAGATGCTTTTCAAACGGTATCAAAGCCAGGATTGACGCCAAGAAAGGTAATGAGGTAATGCTGTGTGTTTGGTGGGATTGGAAAGGAATCATGCAATATGGCGTGCTGCCACTAGACCAACCGATTGATTATAATCTTAAATGTCAGCAACTAACGCGCTGAAGGCAAGCAACTCATTTAAAACGTCCAGAATTGTTGTGTTTTATCATGATAACGCTAGACCATACACATCATTGATGACACGACAGAAACCCAGATAGCTTGGCTCAGAAGTTTTGATGCACCCACCATATAGTCCTGACCTAGCACCTTCGGACTACCATTTGTTCCGGTCCATGCAGAATATCCTAATGGTTTTACATTAAATTCAAAAAAGGCCGGCGAAAATGGGTTGTCTCGATTTTTCGCCTCTAAATCACAGAAGTACTACAGTGATGGGATCATGGCTCTACCAGAAAAATGGTAAAAGATAATCGATCAAAATGGCACGTATTTGGTTTAATAAAGTTCATTTGAAATAAGAAAAATCTTTGTTTCAATGTCACCCAAAAAAGGCCACGAACTAATGCCAGTACCCTTGATTTAGAATTAAAATACGAGTTGTATATCTTGCCAATTTCCGTAGTTGAATGAATGTATCTGGCCATGTAGCCACGTAATGATTTTTTCTAATTTTTCTAGAAATAACGCATGAGTATGACAATTTAACCTGTTCGATCTCATCGCTCCTTTGGACTACAAACGACCATTCACAGAATTAATAATCCGAGCTCATAAAAAACACTCAAAAAGCCCACTGCACTCAAATGGCAACCGTCTTAAATAAAAAAACTATGTGACATCGCTCTATTGAACACTGCTAACAATGAATAGGCTAATGTTGTAAGCATCTTGTTGAAAATATCATTTGCGGCGATCAATTTGGTTCTACCGCAACCGATCAACTCATTGATCAGTGCTTCTCCAAGTTAATTTCCAAGTTAACGACTCTGGAAATATGTAGGAAGTACAATATAAGATCTATATATGGGTCTATATGTAGAATCATAATTGATAGATCTATATCAGATTTTTTTGAAATAATTGTTAGTGTTCGACACGCAGATGCAATCTCGCCCGTGCTGTTCAATTTGGCTCTTGAGTACGAGAAAAGAATCATTGAAGCTTAACGCTGGATATTTAATAAATCAAGCCAAACTCTTGGATATGCAGATAATATCGCGCTACTTGGCCGAAGACCTAGCGATATAAATCATAATTTCTTAAGCCCGATCATCACACTTCATATTATATGTTAATATATTTATATTCGATGAGTGCATGTGCAGGTCTATAATATTCGCATATTATATAGGGCAGAAGACAATAATATATTTGGTATTTTTTTTGTGATTTTGTTGAATTGGTTGATATTCTAGTATCGACAAGTTTTAATGACGATTCCATAAATGATTTAAGAAATAGGATTAGTAATCATAATAAAGATTTTGTTCGGTGGTTTAATGACACTCTTAAGCCCAAATATCATTTTTTAGTTCACTACCCTAGATTAATACAATATGTCGGACCCCTCAAAAATATTTATTGTTTCAGATTTGAAGGTAAACATTCTGAACTAAAGGCATACGCAAAAAATATAACCTCTCGCAAAAATATCACTCTAAGCATCGCAATTAAATCCCAATTAAAATTTGCTAGTTTAATAGTTTCCCCAGTCGATCTTTTATTAAAAATTGATGAGAAAAATATTATTGGTAACAGCTTCCCACTACATATTTTTGAAAAATTTGAATTTAATATGTGTAATGTAAAATTTTTCTTTTCTATTATATTTAAAGGTACCAATTATAAAATAAATTATTATGTTTGCAAAAACATTTAGAAATATTGAGATTTATAAACTCAATGGCATATTTATCCCGGAAAGTGATCTTAATCGCTTAAGTACATTTAAAAATGTTTATTAAAACCAGAGTTAGCAAAATGAACAGAAACTTATGAATCTCATTTTTAAATGTAATGACGTAGCTATTGGTTTTTATTTTAAATTAACAGACGATTTTTTATGGTATGATACTGTTTGTCAAATTGTTCCAAACAAAAAATTTCGAAAATTATAAACTGCAATTATAAATACAAAATAGAGGAAAACAACTTAAATTCCGTAATAATAAACTTGGAAATACATGAAGACAATATCGAAGATCAATGGTTAGAAAACGATGAAATCATTTCGATAGACATGGCAACATTAATTGATGACGAAACAAATCTAGAAGAACAGGAAAAGCATATTGATACAGCAGAAGAACAAATCAAAAATCCCGAAGAAAATCGAATGAAAGCCTTGTTGAAATCTTGGAATGCAGATGATATACGATCGCCTTAGGAGTAAATATTAATAGAACATTTAGTTTCAATTACAGTAAAAAAAATGGTTGTATCAATATTTTTTTAGATGCTGGAGTTTACATGGAACATTTCCAATATTTAAAATACAAACATCTATCGGACGTATTTATGCCATCGGAATTGGGGGAAAAAGATAATGTTCGAGCATCGTCTTACGATGTGGCAAAATAAACAACAACCAACATTCACTGTTGAGCCGGTTTTGCAAAAAATTTTACCACCTTCATATTCAATGCCAGGGCTGCTCTCCTCGCCAGCTACGTCGTCTACGCCAGTATCGTCGCCTACATTTGATGGTTTCTTCATGACACATGGTAAGTGTTATATTTACAAACACGAATAGTGTGTAGTTTCATTCAAGCAAAGTAATATCATTTATTTTTACTTCTACAGTCAGTGCCAACTATCCTGAGACGCGATATTTGCGGTAGTCAGTTAATGGAGTATTACTTGTCAAATAAGTTATTAGGAAGAACCCACAGAATGATATTATGTAGTATTATAGTAAACTTTTATCTAAAAGAAAAAAAATGTAAACCATCAACAAGAGAGATAAAATCTATAGCCGAAGAAATAGTTTTATGTTTCCCAACCGAATGTTTAGTGAGTATATTTTAATAAACTAAAATAACACGAATTTTAATTTTTTTAAAATAGTTTAGTGATAAACTGCTAAGAATATTGCGTGTTCATGATTGTATTTATCGATTTTATCGAGTAGTTTCCTTCAATTAATGCTCTATCTTTCAACATCATTCTCCGTATATAATTTTCGTAATACAAACACTTTCATTAAGGTTTCAGAATTTAATCTGCACGACATGATAGCGAAAGAACTAATGAGAAGAAATGGAATTTGAGAACCAATAAAAGTGTAGTTTTATACCTTGTAAAAACTCAAAACGACGTTAAGATTACGGAACAAAGCCACTTTTCAAAATTAACAATCTGTGAAACAAATATATCGCATTTCTGGCTAGACAATTTTTTTTTCTTAAATTTAAGTCCACCGTACACAAATGTGTATGTAAATAATCATGGTTTGTAATGGTTTTTGTTTTTTTTTTATGATTCTCTTTCCTAACGTACACAATTGTGATCGCAGGCCGGAAAAGGGATATGCTACTAAATTTATCTTAATTCTATTTTATTATTCCAGCAAACATACTTTACAATTCGTGAAGGGCAAAGGTCACCAACTGGTCACTTATACAACAAACTTGACTATATGTTTCGAAAATATTTCAAATTTTTCAAAACGCGTGACGACATCTCAATAACTGAAACATCTAAAACATCCGAAACAACGATTGATGATCCTGTGCAAAATATTTCAATCGAAGAATATTTAAAAATTAAAACGGAGTTAAAAAATTTGCGAAGCCCAAGGGAGTTGGTTATTCAAAAGTGGGAAGCAACATCCTTGTCAAGAACGAAGGAGCTACTATCAAATGAAGATAAAACGATAGTTAATATTTTCATTGACTGGCCTATTCTTAACCACCCGATTATGCCTGATTTGGTAATATTCTTTGAAATTTATTGTTTATATTTTATGATTTAACCACATTTATTTGTAGATCGATATTGATTTTAACACAATATATACGGGAAATAAAACCATATATTCGAAATGGGACATTTTCATCAATAACACAGGCGGCATTCTTCAAAGAAGCTTAACACAAACAGAGCATATACGAAAACTTTCGGAACTCTTAAAGAAGAAAAATGGTATCAATTTAGGTAATTATTGTTTTTAATTCGTAAAGTTGTGAATAATAGCTTTCAGTTAACCACCAAAAGAACCTCCAAACATTATATCTTTGTTATCGTTTTGGTTATGCTAAACTATCTATAAGTAATATATTATCAAATATTACGATTTTCGTTTGCGAGAGGAGCACGAAACAAATTCCAGTAAAATAAAATTCGGTTTTTTTCTTTTTAATTTGGGGAAATGTTGTTTACTTATGGCTGTCTCTTTTTAACTAGTAACTTTTTGTTATTTGCGTGCAGGTCTATTTTTTTGTAGAAATTTTGTTGGGAAAAAAAATTGGAACATGTAAATCGTGCATTTTTGTGTGAGTTGAATTTTTCTGACCTACTGATGGAATTGATTTGATGTAAAGAATTTCCGAAAAAGTAGAATGGGGTACTTTTGTACCTTTAAATTTTTCTATTTAAAACTAATTTCAATTTAACTTTCTCGAAAATATTTACACCAAGCCAATTCCATCATTATGTCAGAAAAATACAATTCACGCAAAAATGACATGAAAATATTTTTTCAATTCCCTGTTTCCTGGGAAAGCCAGAATAATGCCACTTTCCGCAGAAAATTTGCAATCGGTTTGTGAGTAACAATAATAATTAGAACTGGTTTATTTAATAAGGACTTACAGAAAAAGCTAAATAAACTATGTAGTTCAAAAAATTATTTCTATACAAGGTTGTATTAATTATTTGTTAAAGGCCCTTAAAATTAGAATATAAGCCATTTGCTTATTTGGACCGCACCTAACGTAATTACTAAGTGGGTTAACAATGTATTTTTAATAAACGAAAATTTAATAATAATAAAAAAAACATTTTTTAATTACAGATACATTTAACATCCATATCCTGCAGCTAAAGGATATTCCTGCATAGTACCACCTTCAGTGAAAAATAAATCGAAAACCACAAGTGTGAGTTACTGCAGATCGTCGATTAAAGATAGCCAAACATGGTTTATCAATTTGATAGAATCCGTCCACGAACTGCCAAAAACGATCAAGATGATAAACGATACTTGTGTTCATCACCTAGAAGTAAATTACATATTTACTAAAAAATTTAATAACTAAAAAATACTCATCCCAAGGACCATGGACAATCCACCAAATTAAGCAGACATACAACCTAAAATAAAAGATTTTGTCAATCAAATAAGTTAATTAATTATAATATAGATTTTTTATACTTACATTAGAATTAAAATCCATGAATTAATATCATTAATGTCATAATATTGGTATTCACAATTATTGTTTTTATTCATTCATATATGTTATTGTGAATAGGTCTTATGGTTAGATAGATATTCACCTCAATTACTTACCATAATTAATTAATACATCCTAGATGTCGCGTTAGTAGTTGTAGGATATATTTTGTATTGGTAATGAATAACGAAAAAATTGTAGAACTAGATTTAAATTTTTGATGTGTAAACATCTTTACGCGCGCCTACCAAAATTTTTTGTATTAGAGTAAACTTGTAAATGAAACGAACGGAAATGACGTATACCTACTTCGTTTGAAAAAAAATCAAGAAACTCAACAAAAACAATTTTTACTATACATGGCATGCTTTTATGTATATGTATAATAGTAGGGAAAATGAAAAAATTAATTTAATGAATGAAATAGAAACCATCGACATTTCCATCGATAAGAAAAATAAAAAAAAAAAAATTACGATACGAAATACGAATTACGATTACGAAATTGCATACTCATACGATTAAAAACCCAGTCAACAACTGCTGTATGCTTTATCACGAGTGACGAGTCTCTAGGCGCTGTTCATCACGTCGGCTATCAATGATCATATCTTCTACTGAATGGGGTTATAATGACATTTCGTTTTTAACATTGAACTGCCAGAGTCTCAGGTCACAGTCACACAGGTATGCTCAATTCATTTGGTTTTCAAGACCTGGCTGCGCAATGACGAACTTGTTAAAATTCCTACGTTTGAATGCTGTTTTCAGTTCAATAGAGATGATCAGTGGGCTGCCGGAGTAGCAATTCCGTCAAAAGATCCATAAAATGAGCATAGTGGACACAAATAATTTGCCGTACTTTTTCAAAACCAATATTGACGTAACAAATGGACTGGCGAATGGAACTATGGGCTGTCTAAAGTATATCGAATGCATAAGCATCCTAACCAGGACAACGAGAACGATGAAAACGTCGACAGTAAAAAATGTCAAACGACTCTGGATGGATTTTGGTTCAAATTCACAAGTTGGCAAGAAGGTCAGGTGGCTTGAAGCTGGATGGGCGCAGAAAACGAATATCGACCGATGTTTGGTGCCCATTTCTAGAAAAAGCTCAACTATTAATCGAAACAACAATTAATGTTAAGCATAAAGAACAATTAATGTAAAGCGTCGTACCTTCATGTGCCACCACAATTCATGCATCACACGGTGGTACTTACAACGAGATAGTCAGTATATACTCTTACGATAAAAGACACAGTTAACAAATTGTGTATATTGCTTTAGCACGAGTAACGAGTCTCGAAGGACTGTTCATCACGTCGGCTATCGATGATCATGTCGTCTACCATGGACGTAAAAATGGGACCTCAATGGGTCTTCTTCAAAATTAGCTATCGCGCCTCACCACAAATCCGCTTTATCCGTTGTAATGGCGAATTTTGTACGAGATAATAATGACGTCTGGTTTTTAACATTGAACTGTCAGAGTCTTAGGTCATACACATCACCTCGACCTAACTGACACAGTCACGCAAGGCTGCTCAATTTTCTTGCTTTTCCAGATCTGCGTTCAGTTCAAGAGAGACGGTGAGTGAGCTACCGGAGTAACAATATATAAAAATTCAAATAGAATACTCATACCATACAGTCACCTCGCATAAAGAAATCATCGTTGGACAAACAACTGGTATGAGCGTAACAACACAACTTGGAGAATTTTTGAAATTCTTTAGGATATGGGGCAAGGACGAAATGTATGAACTTCATTATGTCTTCGAAAGATTTATTCGGCGAGGTTAATACAACTACAGAAAGCAATGGGAATAAATTGAGAAGCTGAAGTTCAGCCGTATATATATCATCAATGGGAATAAGATGCTTTCTGTAGTTGTATTAATCTCGCCGAATAAATCTTTCGAAGACATAATGAAGTTCATATATTTCGTCCTTGCCCCATATCCTAAAGAATTCCAAAAATTCTCCAAGGAGACTATCATCTTTTGCCGGTGATTATGAGCGGGGATTTCATTATTAATGTTGATGCTCCTCAAGCTGAACCACTTATAAACTTCCTGCGAGACGAATTCGATTTGCACATGAACTCAGATCGAAATATATTTACTACTAGGTATGGGACGACCATATTGTGCAGTTTTTCAATGAAAATTTTTAAAGTTAGAGTCGACAGTATATAATATATCTTATTTTAGCTACCAAAATCCAATTGCTTCGATTATACCGAAAGAGTAATAGACCAATTTAACGATAATAAACAAATGAAAAACTTTGGTTAGTAAAATTGCATTTCTTCTTCCTTCAAAGTAAACTGTACCCACGTACTATACACACGCCATGTTTACACATCTCCTTGAGAGTACTAATGGACTCACTCATTTTTTTTTTTTATAATGAATTAGCAATTTTTTTTGGGAAAGAAAAAATGGTCAAAGGTTGTTCTTCATTGAGAATTGAAATAAAATATTATTATATTTTTGAAAAGGTTAAAACCAGTGTTTAAATCAAAATTTTGGCTAATTGAATCTTTTGTTTGCTGTTAACTTGGGAATTATTTGCAATTACTCATAATTGCCCCAACAACTTGTTTAGAAGAAAATTTAAAATTGCAACCGTTGATGTTTGGTATCGGAAAAGAATTGGACATACAAGAATTTGTCATAGTCATTGATGACTACAAATATATATGTGGCAGTTTTCTAGAATGTCTTGATAAAATGTTTAAAGTGTATCAAGTATTTCAATTGGAATATCCCAAACCTTGCTACAATGTATGGATTTTTATCCAACACTACTTCTATGATATTAAAACTAAATTCGATCAAAATGTACCTGTACTTTTAAGTATACTTAGAAAACTAAAGAGGTAACCATACAAAAATTAAAAAAAATTATAAACGTAGCTTTAAAAAAATTATGTTTGCGATAAATACCGTTTCTGTGCTTTCGCCCATGGAAAAATTAATTTAAATTTAAAAAATTTAACGAAGCTTCGTTAAATATGAATTGCCACTTAATAAAAATTATTACGTGCTATCTGAAAAAAACAACAAACAATAAAATGTCAATAACGAAAAATTGTTGATTTGATTCTATAGGCTGCATTGTAAGTATTAACACATAAAATAAATAGGTTCAATAATATGTATTTGTGTAAGAGTAATATGTATGCACATATGCACATATTTAAAAAAATTATATTTAAAAATTGTATAATAGATCTCAACAGATAATAAATGCAGTTCAGTTAGAAAATGTTGCACTTTGCAATTTGCATTTATTTGCTTGTTATCATTAGCTATACAATACCGCAATGCTCAACACATTGTATACTTAATAAAATAAAACTGAATTGGAAAGAACACAATTTATTGAATCGGTTATTCAAATTTATTTTTATCGACTTTTTTAGATGGAAAACGTTTATGACAAGCTTATAGAAAGCGTCCGCTATCATAATTGTATTTATGATAAGACTAGCAAGGAGTTTAAAAATAAGCATAGTAAGGCAAAGGCTTGGGATGAGGTGGCAGCAGCTACTGGCTTGACAAGTTAGTATCGTTATAATTAATACCCCTTACAATATGAATCTTTCTTGTACTTCATTTATAAATAAATATTTAAATGTTTATAGTGGAGGAATGTCGCCGTAAATGGATCGTTTTAAGGGAACGATTTAATAAAGAACACAAAAAACAAAATCCTTCTTCGGGAAGTGAAGCAGTGCCGTACGAAGATTGGCCATACTACAATAGTATGCTATTCATAAAGGATATTATACAGCCAAGAAAGTACGGTTTATAGTGAGCAGTTTTTATTCGTTAAATTCATATTGAAATTATTTAATTTATTTTTTAGAACAAGAAAAAACATATTCCCTGAAACACCGGGGGATAAAAATTCAGTTTCTGAAGAGGCTGCCAAGTCAACCTGTTCAAGCATTAGTACGTGTACGTCGGAAAATAATTCGCAAATAAAAAAAATGATAAGGCAATTGAAATGGATGTCGCTTATGAAGAAGCGTGTCAATCAATTAAATCTGCGGCCGAATCTATTCGGATTCAAAATAGCACACAGCCGCTGTCTGAAGTTTCCGAGAGACGTGAAATTACGGAAAATTTCATGAGGTCGATTGTATTACTGCTTGAACCGTTAGAGGATTTCGACCAAGACTATGCTCTAGCGCAAATCATGCAATTTGTTGTAGACATACGACGAGATCGACTATGAGCAAAATACTCATACCAACAGTTAAAGGTAGTTTTTTAATTTTAGTATTATTTAGAAAAGAAGTGAATAATCTATCGTGAATTATGTTGTTGAAGCAATACAAATAAAAAAATTATTTTATTTAATTTTTATGTATCATTTATGTATTTATTTCATTTGTTTATTAATCTTAATTTAAAAAAAATAATCCCAAAATTAAAGATAATAAAAAAAAAATTATTTACAAGTTTTGACTCATCCAAGGTAATATGCCCTCATTATTTAAAAAGGAACATAGTTTATCTCGCATTTCTAGTGCTGCTCTGCCGCCTAAAACGTGTGTGCTTTGTGATGGTGTAATAGATCCCAAAGATTGCCCCACTTCACTGCGCCACAAACCTTCGTGCATGGTATGGTTCGAATCCTCCCAATCTACATAATTTATGGGAACATAATGTGAGCTAACCTTAGTGAGGCGTAAAAAGTTGTGTAGAGCAACACAACTTAGTACGACTTTTTCGGCGTTATCGGAAACATGTGTATTGTCGTAAGCAGTATTCTCCACCAACTTACTAGAATACCAAATGCGTTTTCAATTACACGTCGTGCTCTAGATAACCGTTTGTTATATAATTCCTTTTGATCTGATAAACACATTCCAGGGTAGGGTTTCATCAGACTGGTTGTTAAAGTAAACGCCGCATCTCCAACGAAAAAGTGTGGTAATTTGGTAGCAGAATTAGGTAAATTCTTCTCTGGAGGTACTTGTAAATTTTTACTACAAATTTTTTTACCTAATGCACTAATATTGAAGATGCCTAAAATAGAGGCAAAAATATTTTATTTTTGAACTATTTTGATAATTTGCGTGAATTATAAATTACCCCCATCACTCTGTGACCCATATGCACCTACATCAATATTTGTGAATATGTATCTTGCGTCACACACAGCCATTAGAACAATACTGAAGTATTTTTTATAATTAAAAAAATGGCTACCTGTTCCAGGTGGGCACTGTATTGAGACATGTTTGCCATCAATTGCCCCCAAACAGTTTGGCATGTTCCACAAGTCCCAGAAGTCTTGAGCAATACTGTTATAATCTTTAATATTAGGCTCAGAGACGTATAACGGACCAATTATTGACCAAATCGCTTCGCAAGTCTCTAAAATAATTAAGCGTGCCGTTTCCTTCCCGACCTTCCAACTCCACGCCAAAGATTGGATGGAACTGCCTTGTGCTAAGTAGCTGGAAATAAGTTGAAGTCAATACAAGGTGCTATAGGTTACCTGCTCTAACTTTTAACATACAGTAATGTAAATGCTAAACGAAACTCCGTGTTTATTCTCACTTTTCCAGATGTTTCCATTGCTGGTCTGACCAACTGAAGCAGCATAGAGAACAATTCTTTTGACATCCTCGTATGTAAAAAAATGAGTGAGTCCATTAGTACTCTCAAGGAGATGTGTAAACATGGCGTGTGTATAGTACGTGGGTACAGTTTACTTTGAAGGAAGAAGGAATGCAATTTTACTAATCAGAGTTTTTCATTTGTTTACTATCGTTAAATTGGTCTAATACTCTTTCGGTATAATCGAATCGACGCAATTGGATTTTGATAGCTAAAATAAGATATATTATATACTGTCGACTCTAACTTTAAAAATTTTCATTGAAAAACTGGACAATATGGTCGTCCCATATCTAGTAGTAAATATATTTCGATCTGAGTTCATGTGCAAATCGAATTCGTCTCGCAGGAAGTTTATAAGTGGTTCAGCTTGAGGAACAGCAACATTAATATTGAAATCCCCGCTCATAATCACCGGCAAAAGATGATAGTCTCCTTGGAGAATTTTTGAAATTCTTTAGGATATTGGGCAAGGACGAAATGTATGAACTTCATTATGTCTTCGAAAGATTTATTCGGCGAGGTTAATACAACTACAGAAAGCATCTTATTCCCATTGAGAAGCTGAAGTTCTGCTGTGTATATATCATCAATGGGTTGTGTTGTTACGCTCATACCAATTGTTTGTCCAACGTTGATTTCTTTATGCGAGGTGACTGTATGGTATGAGTATTCTATTTGAATTTTTATATATTGTTACTCCGGCAGCTCACTCACCGTCTCTCTTGAACTGAACGCAGATCTGGAAAAGCAAGAAAATTGAGCATCCTTGCGTGACTGTGTCAGTTAGGTCGAGGTGATGTGTATGACCTAAGACTCTGACAGTTCAATGTTAAAATCCAGACGTCATTATTATCTCGTACAAAATTCGCCATTACAACGGATAAAGCGGATTTGTGGTGAGGCGCGATAGCTAATTTTGAAGAAGACCAATTGAGGTCCCATTTTTACGTCCATGGTAGACGACATGATCATCGATAGCCGACGTGATGAACAGTCCTTCGAGACTCGTTACTCGTGCTAAAGCAATATACACAATTTGTTAACTGTGTCTTTTATCGTAAGAGTATATATACTGACTATCTCGTTGTAGGTACCACCGTGTGATGCATGAATTGTGGTGGCACATGAAGGTACGACGCTTTACATTAATTGTTCTTTATGCTTAACATTAATTGTTGTTTAGATTAATAGTTGAGCTTTTTCTAGAAATGAGCACCAAACATCGGTCGATATTCGTTTTCTGCGCCCATCCAGCTTCAAGTTATCTGACCTTCTTGCCAACTTGTGAATTTGAACCGAAATCCATCCAGAGTCGTTTGACATTTTTTACTGTCGACGTTTTCATCGTTTTCGTTGTCCTGGTTAGGATGCCTATGCATTCGATATACTTTAGACCCACAGTTTCATTCGCCAGTCCATTTGTTACATCAATATTGGTTTTGAAAAAGTACGGCAAATTATTTGTGTCCACTATGCTCATTTTATGGATCTTTTGACGGAATTGCTACTCCGGCGGTCCACTGACCATCTCTATTGAACTGAAAACAGCATTCAAACGTAGGAATATTAACAAGTTCGTCATTGCGCAGCCAGGTCTCGAAAACCAAATGAATTGAGCATACCTGCGTGAGTGTGACCTGAGACTCTGGCAGTTCAATGTTAAAAACGAGATGTCATTATAACCCCATTCAGTAGAAGACATGATCATTGATAGCCGACGTGATGAACAGCGCCTAGAGACTCGTCACTCGTGATAAAGCAATATACAGCAGTTGTTGACTGTGTTTTTAATCGTATGAGTATGCAATTTCGTAATTCGTATTTCGTATCGTAATTTTTTTTTGATTTTTCTGATCGATGGAAATGTCGATGGTTTCTATTTCATTCATTAAATTATTTTTTTCATTTTCCCTACTATTATACATATACATAAAAGCATGCGATGTATAGTAAAAATTGTTTTTGTTGAGTTTCTTGCTTTTTTTTCAAACGAAGTAGGTATACGTCATTTCCGTTCGTTTCCTTTACAAGTTTACTCTA
Source organism: Nephrotoma flavescens (assembly GCA_932526605.1). Lineage (NCBI taxonomy): Eukaryota > Metazoa > Arthropoda > Insecta > Diptera > Tipulidae > Nephrotoma > Nephrotoma flavescens. Next base: position 194,439,018 of record OW052220.1, read on the forward strand.
ATACAAAAAATTTTGGTAGGCGCGCGTAAAGATGTTTACACATCAAAAAACTGGTCCGGGTCTACCTCCTTCATTTTTAAGAAGGTAACTGTAAAGTAGCCATGTATATGGCGTGTTCTATTAATTTCTCGCACACTACACGACCTTTTATTAAATTTTCTGTTCTTCAGGGCTTTTAACGTTTTCATTTTTTTGATATTTGAAACCAATTGAAGAAGATTATTCAATTGGGACATCTGCTTTTCGTGATTCATGTTAATTTGTTACACTAATTAGTGTATATATATCAACAAACTCGAAATAAAACAAATTAAATTAAATTGAATTAAAACAAATAGCTGTCATTCAACAATATTTACGGCATATTCATTACGTCGAGTATGGCTGGAATGTCATTAAAAATTAGTTTCGTCAAAACTTTTAATTTTTTTTAATTTTATAATTTTTGTATGGTTGGCCCTTAAGATTGTTATTAAATTAATGAATTAATCATACAATAATTTTAAGAATAAACATTTTAAATATATTCAATAAAAATCTGAAATCTTTGAAAAGATCTGGTAATCCGGAGCCTTTGAGTAGAATCAAAAATTCCAAGACTGCAGGAAAATGTCACCCGATGCATGGTGCCTGTATCTTGAGTGCTGCTATACCATTTGCGATGAGAAATGCAATAAGCAAGTTTTGAAAGAATTTTAAGCAGTTGCATATCTATGCAGTTAAATATTTAACTGCGCAAATGTTGTAGTTGCAACGGACAATGATCAAAGTGGTTAAACTTTAAACATTAAGCACACTGGCGATAAACTAACATATTGGTCTATGACATATACATGAAATAGCAGATCTTCCTAACTTCTTTGTTACAAAAGAAATTTTAGAAGTATACACGAGCATCGAAAATGGTGAAGGACTATCGTCTGACTACTCATTTGTGATCATAACTCCAAGTACAATCATAATAAAAAAGATAATTTGCCTAAATTAACTGAAAAATGAACAAATCAAGCATTCAATATAATACTATCCAACAGGCACCTTGGGAAAGTTCTCCTATTCCTAATAATAAGAATAACTTCATAAAGAAACATAACTATCCTCTTGAGGTCAACGAATTAGATAGAGAGAAATGGAAAGCTCGCAAAATCGAGCAACAGCCTTATGCTTATAGCAACACAAAAATATCCTCAATTTTGTGGATTACGATTACTCACTTTGGAAAGCAACGAACGGGTTAAGATGATGTAAAATGCATGCTGGGGTAAAAGTGACAAGCAGAAAGTCTTATTATTTGCTGCCAAATAAAAGAGACTTTTCAACCGTTGTCGAGACATATAGCAAATATAAAAACAACCGTCGTAAACAAAGTAAAGATCTTAGCGTAAGACATATTGTGACCATATTGGAATCAAAAATTGAAATCAATAATAATTTAAATGTCAGAAATGCTCCGTCTTATAACTTAATTTTTTGTCAAATTGTGAAAGTTATTCCTTATAGAATAAATTGTATAAATTAGTTCAAATTGTTAATTCAGCCTTTAGATTGCAACGTATAAATGGGAGGTGGCAAAAGAAATTATGTTTCCTAAATTAGGTAAACCAGCAAACGATAAAATAGATCTTAAAAAGCTGAAACCTATAATAGGAGAGAGATGCTTTATTCCATCACACTTATTTGGGTTTTAGCGAAAATTACTCAACTGTTAAACAAGTTGACATAATAACTGATGTGATTATAAGGATGGACTTCAAAACAAGAAGATATTCTCTTGCATTTTCTAATATGTAACTCAAGCTCTTGACAAAGTTTGGCACCAAGGGCTTGAATTTAAACTGCATGAAGAAATGCTTAAACAATTTTATCGAATTTTTAAATTACACTTGTGAATCCAACTTGAAAACGAGTACTGTGAACTGAAAAGAATATCAGCAGCTGTACCACAAGGTAGCGCACTTGTACTGCAGTAGCAATATTTGCAGACGATTCAGCTATCCTAGTAGTTGTAAAAATATATCGGAAGCAAAAAACAAACTTTAAAATGCAGTAAACACGGTCAGCAACTGGACCAAAAAATAGAGCACCTTAAAGCCAAATCAGTACATGTCAACTATACAAAAAAAAATGTAAACTGTATTTTCGTGGTTCTCAAATCAAACCAATTTTCATATGCTAATACAGCCAAATATCTTGGCACAAATAACCCTAGATGCTATAAGCTAAGGAATAAAAATCACATAAAGATCAAAAAAGAAAAGTTTAAATGTATACTGGCTCTCGGGTCTGAAATTCTGAGCTCTCAATACACAACAAACTGTTTATGTATAGGAAAAAGCTATCCAGCATGGACCATTGGTATCCAAGTTTGGGGTCGTGCCAAAAAGACCAATGAACAAATGATACAATGCTTCTAAAATAAAATGTTGCGAGGGATTGTGAGTGCCCCTTGATACATTAGGAACGAAAACTTTCATAGGGACTTGAAGATGGAATACGTCACAGATAAAATAAAGAACCAAGCAAGGAAAATGCAGATATTCGTCGTATGTACGAAGACTCCAAAGGCCGAAACCCCTGGCGTTTAACAGTTCTAATTAGAATAAGAAATTATTATGAAAAGTGTTATCAATAATACGTCAATTATCATAAACCGAGAAGCTAATTTAAGGTATAGATAAATTTTTAGATGATCTCAGAATCAGTTGTAATATTTAATAAAAAGTCACAGTCACTTTATAATGAAAATGTCAAAATGAAGCCCCCAAATAGTTAAGACAGATTGCGCACTAATAAAACCAATTTAGCAAAATTTCATCAAATACTTAATGAAAAAACACGAATTTGCTAGTAGATTACTGCATTCGTCATATACCCAGTTGGAAATTTGTCAACATGCATGTGAATATTGTGGTTACTAGATTATGGGATAGATATCTTGGTTACTAGATTAAGGAATAGATACTCGATCGGCTAGCAAGCAAGCAATTTGCTAGCCGAAATCGTGACTTATTATTTTACCAAGGAAATTTGAATTTCCAATTAAGTTTTTCTAAAAATTTTTGTTTTTTTTTTTGCGATTGCACAGTAAATTTTGCGGTGTCAAAAAATGAAAAGCATATTTGTGTGTTGTTTTACTGTGGAATCGCAAAAATAAAGAAAATATTTATAAAAAACGTAATTTGAAATTCAAATTTTCTTGGTAAAATTGATTGAGTAGCCAGGATTTTGGCTAGCAATTTGCTTGTTTGCTAGCCGATCGAGTATGAACCCCTATATAGAATCGAAATTTACTGAATAATTTTGTACTAAACTCACTGTGTATAATTTTTAAATCTTAGTTGGCTGCTTTAGTGTGGAAAAAATCTGTTTACTTGTCGCGTCAAAATTTCAAGTGATAGAAATTATCGTTTGAAGATGATAACAGTAACAAGTAAATATTTATAAACCAGCATTTTAAGATTTAAAAAAACCACAACGTGTTTTGTTAAGAATTATTTTGTATGTTTCGATTTAACAATCTATAGTAACCAAAGACATGAGTAGTCACATCGCATGAAATAATGCGACTAAGCGCTAAGGGAATAGGGATGATTATTTTACTAGAGATATATACGTTTCTTGTCTTACCTTTTCTGTCTCAATATGTCTTTCCTGCTGGGGTGTGTCGTACTGAATTGAATTTTACTTTTTAGAGTACTTGATCGAATTTTGTTAACTTGGGTTTATTAATCCACCGACTGTCCATGCTTTGATCACCTAATTAGCCGACCTTCACAGAAACAATTTAAAAGGCAACTTACAGTTAAGACAACATGCATAATATGAAATAAAGTCTACAGTCTTCAGTAAGACGAAAGTTTAGATCATGACTGAATATTGAAAAATGTTTCCCAGTCTTATGGCCTCCTGTAAACCAAAATGTTACTTGCAAAATTTGTTCCTTAAGAAAATTGCGGCTGTTTGCCAAACAAATGTAATCAAAACTTTTAATATTCCGTGACTTATTGATGTAACAAACTTTATTTTATAAAATATTTACTCAAATAAGTTCGTTTGTTTTATTGTACATACAAGTATACATAAGTAATAGATAATAAATAGGATTCCCTTTTCGGTTTACTGTAGTATTAAGTTAAAACTTAAAGAAAATGTCAAGATAACATCAACCAGGTTAGTTTATATTTGAATTAAAATTAAATTCATTTTATAATGTTTTCAATTAATTTTACAATAAAGGTATGTGTGTATCGCAAAAATAAAAAAAAGTTTATGACAACGAACGAGCCATACCCTGAAAAGCACTGTAAGCCTTCTGAAGGTATTTTTATCCAGCCTACTCAATTAACTCACTTACCATTTTTACACCAAAACATCTGGAAATCAGATAAATTACAGTCTCACAACAAGATTAAAACTATTTCATCCAGACGATAGCTTTCGTAAGTAGAATTACCGAATCTATCACTAAACCTGAATATCACGCGAGCCTGTAAACTACTATAGACTGTTCTAAAGATGTTCGGGAACAAACAGGCCGAATAACTTTGCCTATAGTTCATTCAGTCTCTATACAAAAAACGGTTTGCAAATACAGTCAAACCAGTTTTTGTGTGATTTTTTTTGTGCGGTCTTTTTTGTATGATTTTTTTTATGCGGTATGATAAAAATCTACTTCAGTTCTTCCATAATTTCAATCAAATTAGAACATAATTGTATGTGATTAATCTAATTAGTTAATTGAGGTTGGCGATTTTGTTTTTTTCGGTTTTTGATATTTATTTCATTACATTGCGTAAGTAATACGTCAAGTTGCGTAATGTTTTCAGTTATTTTGCGGTCTCTATTCAGAAGTTTCAAAATATTTGTTTATGTTTTTTTATGCGGTCCTTATTACCACACAAAAACAGATTTGACTGTATCTCAAAACAATCTCTGACATATCTCGCCAAAACAAATGTGAGTATCCCAGCTAGGTTCTCCCCCTGGCGTCTACAGGAAAATCTCAGAAAACAGTTGAGAAATCTATGCAAATGAACCTTCGAATCAATCTGCTACCGTAAAGCTATACACAGATTGTCAACATTTGGTTCCAATCTCATTAAAGGTATTGCTGGACCGGTATTATTGGGCCACATCCCAACATTATTTTGTGTTAACATATTCTGACGATATCAAAACATGCAAACCCATGTTAAACCATAGAAGATTTCAAACTACTTCAAACTGACATCACGAGCATCAAATGAATGGGTCATCTCTAATGACTAAAATTCTCGACTTATGTGATACGTTTTTTGAAAAATGTGACATTCAACAATCACATTAACATAATATTCGAAAACGCTAACTCTATATGTTAAAGTTTTTAAAACGGTCGGCTTGACCCAGTCACTTCATTCAGTTCACTGATATAAAGTGGCTTAATCAGCTTATATTATGCAAATTTAAGGCCAAGTTGGAAGTTGAAGTACCTGTTCGGTCCCCTTACAGTACTAAGAAAAACGTATTGTGCTTCGATCAAAATCTTCATTACCACTTGAAAATATTCTTCGTTTACCATACCTTACCTAAAGGAAACTTCCTTCTTGGGCACATCGACTCGCAAAGAATTTTGGCTGCCATCGGTTTGCAAGAACCGCTTTTTTCAAAATATTTGTAGGGAACGGAAAGGCTTCTATGGTATGTGCCACTTCTGGCGTACCGATGTCGGCCAAATATCACTGGGATTTCTCAATTTATGAAAACAGCTTTAGAATGAAGTTTCACCCCGATCAATCAGCTTGTATGAGCTGTACCACACCCGATTCAATGAACCCCATAATTAAATTTGTGTGATCATACTCGCGTTAAATGAGAGTCGGGTGTTGGCCACAACATATTCACCGCCACATTCCCCCTTTATGCCGTTATAGATATTTTTCATTCATTTGGAGGCGTAATTGCTATAGGCCTTTGTCGTACTTCCATTTAATCTAGACGGTGTAATGATTGACATATCGCTCCTTTGAGTACTTTAGACAATACAAAGGAAAATTAAACATTTTATTTCTATATTGTTTGATGTAAACAAATAATAATACAAATATGCTGAAATCGAACAGTCAGTCACAAAAGTTTACATACACCACAAAAATGAGCAAAATCTAAATAAATGAAACAACTAAATATTGTTAATTTTCAAAAATTTCATATTTTTTATATCACAAAACTTTACCGACAGTAAATAAAACCAAAAGGATCATGTTCAGACACACTTAAGAAGTTAAATTAATATTAGTTGGACCATTATTAGACTCAATAACAGCGCTTAAGTGCCTGGGCATTGATAATACCAGGTTCTCTGAAACCGCTGTCGAAATTTCAACCCATGTACTCGAAAGGGCACTTTTTAATGAATCCCTATTGGTCATCCCATATTTCAGACCCTTTGCTCCAGTTCATACTAGATAAGCTCTATTATATTCAGATCCGGTGACTGGGAAGGCGGTAATGAGGTTGTTTCGGCCATTGTTTTACTGCCATCGCCGTATATTTTGGATCATTATTTTGATATAAAATCCTTAGGTTGCTTAGTCCTATGCATTCGACGGACGGTTGTAAAATGCTACGCAACATGTTCAAATACATTCAGCTGCAGCCATAGTTTTCCCAACTATTACATTGCCACCGCAGTGTTTAACGGTGGGAAGCAAATTTTTGGAGTCACATTTTGGTTAATTTTTCCCCCTCCATCGGATCGGAATATATTGAATTTTGCTCCAAAATTCAGTGCCTTCATGGACGTAATTTTTTTGCAAATTTAAGCTTTTTCTGCTTATCTACTAGGCTTATAAATTGTTTTTCCCTTAGCACTCTTCCATTAAACCCTTGCCAAGTTTTTTAATTTTGATGCGAACATCCCGCGCATTGAGTTTTTTAGGACGCCCAGATCGTTGTTTATTTTGAATACTTCCTCTGGTTTCAAAATTTCACAATATTGTGTGTATATGGTTGCTCGACTTTTATCAATAATAATTAATATTTCTTTATTATAACTCTTATTCTGTTCCCGTAGCTTTATTATTAAATTTCGTATTTCGGTTGACACTTTCGTTCGATACACCATTTTTGAATGCCAAAGTTAATACTAAAAATTTCGATAGACGTGCCTAGGTATTTATATAAAAAATGATAACGGTACTTTGCAATTATTCGAGAATAAATAGAAAAGTACAACTGTATGCAGACTTTTGTGATATACATTTTATGAATTTTTTGAAATTTTTTTTTGTGCAATAATAATTTTTTTTGTTTAAATATACATAACAATATTTAGTTTGTCTCATTTGTTTCGATTTTGCAAATTTTAATGGTGTATGTAGACTTTTGTGAATGACTGTATTTTAATTCTTTTCCCTGTCGGTTATCTACAAAATATATATATTAAAAAAAAATCCATGAAATCTAGAAAATTAAAAATATCGGAAAATGGTACAGCACAGCACATTACATATACATTGGTACGGACATTGCTCAACGTGTGTATCTACTTATATTGTTGCAAAAAAAACATTTAAACTTTGTTTCCTTTTTGTTGTTTCTCGAGTTTTATTTTTACTGTTTTCTGGCAAAATTAGAAAATTCGTTTTTTTCTACTTTTCTTTAAATGTTCCCATTGTTTTGTGCTTTTTTCTAAACACAATGTTCAAATTGATATCAGGTTTTTGTGTTTAATTTAATCTTGGAATATGTATTTGGATTTTCTAAATTTTTTTCTTGCATCACAATCTGAAGAAGGAATTTAATTTGATTTTGTTTTTTTACCCAGTTTCTAAATTGTGATTTTGTGTTTTCTGTAAATAGTTGCATCAATTTTTTTTCGATTGTGTTTGCTGAATTTACCGTGTATTTGAAAATTTTATTAAAACACAATAGAAAATAGGTGAGGTTTTGCTTTAAAAATAAACGAGTATTCACGTTTGGATTTATCTCATTTTCGTACAGTTTTCATAAATATCAACAAAACTATACAATTTGGGGTTGGGGTTGTTCAAATTATTGGAAAACAAATTTGAAAGCTAAACATTTAAATACTTAACAGTTTGTGCAACGTAATTCTTATAAGAATTTACATTTTGTCTATAAATAATTTGTTGTGAATTTGTCATGTGGTGAAAGATTAGGTATATTTCAGTTATTTTGAGTTAATGATGTAATTTTGAGTAGAAAATTACATCAATAACTAAAGTAAAAAATTGTTGCAATATGTCATCTGATTCGCAATCAAGGCTCGATTATAAAATGTGACCGGATTTCAAAATACGAAACTTTCAATAACCTTGGTAGATTGGTAGATTTGTTGGTGGATTACAAATTAATCCTTTGATGTAGAATATACTTAAAAAAACGGAATATTCTTTGAGTTGTTTTGTAACGGATTTTTTAATGGAAATTCTCGATTTTCTCGACCAACACTTGTCAAACCTGTCGGTTTCCATCCCCGGTGATATCTTAAAAATATTAATTCCATTCCCAGTTTTTGGTGGTAATATTTTGGTGTTTTTGTAAATATGGTTGTTTGGATATTTACGTGATAATGATTAACTAACGATTTGGTAAAATTTTCAATTCTATGAGACTCATATCTCCCAGTTTGTTAGTTCCGACCAGGCCTTCATTTTACATACATAAGAACAGTTTATTATTCTACAAAACATTCATTGGCTTTGCTTTATTTATTTTTGAGATATATTATTAAAATTGAACAAAATATAGGGACGACCAGATAGATATCAGTTACCGCTTAAACGAACGTAAATGACAAGTTATCTTTAATATCTTGTTGTAGTGTAGCTACGACCAAATACTTAACGCAAAATCAAATTTGCGGTACAGCCTAAAGATAGACAACTATTAGAACTCTAGAACCACGAAAATGTTGTTGTCAGAAAAAGAATAGGTCAAGAGACTGGATGAGATGGGTCAGTAGCTGACGATAATCAGATGCAGCCGTACCCACATCCACCATCCGGTTTCATTTCCTAAAAAGCAGAGAAGACCAAGGGGCCCACCATCCGGTAGATATCGCATCCACAACATGTTTTATTGTCATTTAAAGGTCGAGCGTGCTTATTCCTTATTGAAGACCGTTTATATCAACATTTGCGGAACACAAATTTCAATTTTTCAGTAGAGCAATTTGAAAATATCAGTCAAAATTTTTTGTAAAAACGGTGTTTTAAAAAAGAAATAAAAATACATTTAGATTAGTAAAATAATTTTTTTATAATTTTTCTAACATTTTGGAAATTTTCTTATAATTGTTTCTAATATCTTCGCGAATTGAACTATTTTTTATATGGAATTTGGCCTAATTTGCTAGAAATAACTACATAAGCGGTTTTTTAGGGAGAGAAACTCAATTTATTTTTTTATTTAAAACAATATTTTATGGCATTAGGCACGGAATATAACGTCATACAAATGTACGCCGCGGCTTTGATTGTACGTATTCGGAAAATTTGGATTTCAATGACTTTGTCGACATGCGATGTGTGGCACCAGCGATGCTTTCAGAAGATCTTGCTTTTCGATGACATGCATGTGTAGTGTGATTATTTATCGAACCAATTGACTCGAATTTGACCACCAATTATCGAAAATTCGACTTAGAAGGACGTTTGTGACTAGCAAAAAAAATTTGTAATACGTGGAACGTTTGTCGAATGGAGCACTAATTTTGAAAATACAATTTTATGATGTTGTTCAACGATATAACCATCCTTGGTGATTTGCTATACGCTACTGAACAATTCAAAACAAATTTAATAGATTTGTGCTTTAACAACATGGTTGCTTTAATCTTAAAAATTTCAAGCGTCCCTTACAAGACCCATTTCCAATTACAATATCATTAGTCCTTTCTCCTATGTAGTAGATTAGAATTGTGTTGCCTTGCGCCGTACGAAATGAAAATAAAATTGTTTTTATATCCCTGGCCGTAGGACTTGGCCCGACGTTATTCGGGACACTTGTCTAGTACTTGGTAATACAATCCAATCAATTAATTAATAAAATAATCATGATGGCCACTTCCTAGAAGTATAATAGTACTCAATATAAAAGATGATGTATAACATTAAAAAGGCAGTTGAAATAATACACTTAAAGTGAGCCGAAAGTTTCCAGCCAAAAGATGATAATGCAGATAGTGCTTTTGCTATCCCCGCCAAAAGATGACAATGCAGATATCAACTTTGATAGCCCAACGAGACATATTTTAAAATGTCGATAATGAAGAATGTATCGATAAAGTAGATTAACTTCAATATTCAAACCGAAAAATTCCGGCAATACAGATTTAAAAGTTTGAAATGAATCATCAATTTGCTAAAAGAAAATGTCAATAACAGACATCTATACAATAGCCATGAGACGCAGTCACGTTAGCTGATGAATGGTTTGTATATCAAGATTTTGACAGATGAACGACGATCTGAGTGAGTTTTATTAGGTTATGGACACCAAACTGACTGCAAATTCGATACTCCATAACCATAGGTAGATTTTGGTTATAAGTTAGGAGTGGGCCGGATGAGATTATATAGGGTGGCCCGGATGGCAGATATGCCATATCTGCTGCATACAGCCGAAACTATAGTCGATGAAAAAGATCAAAAATTATCAAGCATTAAATGGTTTCTAAATGTCGTTAAAATTGTTTGCAACTCAAGATTATGTCAGTCAGTCACCGATATGACTATCCCTATTCAATAGCCCATTGCCATAGGTAGATTTTGATTATAGGTTAGAGAGAGGTGGGTCTGATGGGGTTTTAGCGGTGAAATTTTGATTTTCCCCATTTTTCATCGATAAAATCGTTCGGCATTCGTGATTTTGGCAGACCAATCTGGCTATGCCGATTCGATAGCCCTTGACCATTGGTAGATTCCGAGTATAGGTTGGGGTGGGTCTGGTAGAGTTATAGGGATGAAATAGCATATCTGCTTCATACAGCCGAAAGTAGTCGAAAAATCAGATTGAAGATTATCTAGCATCATCAAGAATCGTTCGTCATTCAAGATTTTGCTGTATGGACAAGAATCTGACTAGGTTGATTCAATAGCCCATGACCATAGGTAGATTTAAATTATAGGTTAGGAGTGGGTCTGATGGAGTTATAAGGATGAAATTTTGATATTATCCTATTTAATATGCCATTTCATCCCTATAACCCCGACCTACCCTAAACCTATACTCATAATCTACCTATTGTTATAGACTATCGAATCGGCATAGCCAGATTGGTATCTATATGTTAAAATCACGAATGGCGAATGATTTTATCGATAAAAAAGAGGAAAATCAAAATTTAACCAGTATAACCCCATCAGACCCACCCTTAACTTAAAATAAAAATCTACCTAAGGTTATGGGCTATTGAATCGGTACAGTCAGATTGGTTGTTACGATTATGTGGTCGTAACAAGCGCTTTTGTGTTATATTCCCCTCCGGTTGTGTCTTTGCTAAGTGGTTTGTGTATGTACTTTTTTAAGTACAGTGTTCTTCGTTGCATTGTTGTGTTGTTTCGTGATGGAGCGAGACCAATGTGCATCGGGTGTGCGAAAAGCAAAACATTCCATAAGAATATTTTTCTTATATGCCTCTCCTTTACATCAATGCGAATTGATGTAAACGAGAAACAGAAAAGTAAGACATTTCTTCTGGAATGTTTTGCGCGTCGGTATTTGGTGCGCGAAATTTTTTTTGTCAGTCAGTCGAGTCTTGATTTGGAATTCGATTGAGAAAAAAGTCTAGTTCTTGATGTTGACTAAAATAGAGTCTTGTTTTGAGTCTTTTTATGATAAATAAAGCTAAGTTAAATTATAAAGTATATAAATAAAACTGCTATAAAAATTGATAATATAAAAAAGGGAAATGCAAAATAATAAAGGATAAATTTATGACACATTAAAACTATTAAACAAATTAGAAAGTTATTTTATTTTGGGATAATATACGTGCTCATTGGTGTGGTTAAGTTCATTGAGTGGTGTAAGAAGATTGCATCAGCAATTGTTGGTGATTTTGTTTGGTGGTACACAATTCTTTTTTAATAAAACGTTTGTTGCAAGTAGTACAAGTGGCAAAAATACTTTTTTTTGGCGAGTCAACGCCCAATGATTTTATTTACAGGCGGCCCGTTTGTTATGTAAAATCGAAGGAGGCTGTAATTTGGTACGTGCACCATATTGTCGACACGAGGCGTGGTATAACCGGAGCTTCGATTTTACAAAGGGGGCTGTAATTACCAACGGTACCACAATTATTATCGGGTAACTTACTACTCACGTGTACCTTATAGTTCAACGGGCGCCGCAACTATATTTTACGAGTTTCCGAGACGTGGCGCTTGTAGTTTGAGTCGGTGGAAAGATACCGCAAGGTGGCCAGGTGAGGTCAATTAATTTTTATTGTCGGTTTGGTGAGCCAACGCCCAACGGTTGATATTTACGGCGTACGGCGAGACAAAGCCACACCGTTTAGGCAGACGATCAAGGCCATTTGGATTCTTCGGTTTCGTGGGCAGCAGTAGGTGGTCTGCAATTAAGGCAAACATACGGGTGGTCAGCCAAGGCCACTTCATTTAACAACGGCGTATTTACGGTTAAGGCGAGCAACGCTCAACGGGTTTTGTCGGCCAGTTGAGGCCAGCCGTAATATATTTTTGTGGAGGCCAATACTCTTAAGGCGGAGGAGCCCAACGAAAATTTTTTTGTACCACCAAAGGCAAAAAGGTCGCCCAACGGTCCGGGTAACTGGAGTTGCCTGTAGGATGACTGCACCTAGGCCGCAACCCATTCTTGGTATCGGTGAAAGGCACCGCAGCGGTCTGGGTATGGCATCACCTGTGGCATGACGGCCACCCAAGGCCGCAACAGTTTATTTTATTTTTTTGAAAAAAAAAAATAATTTTTAAGGTACGACTTTTTTTTATTTTTTCATTTTTTTTGTTAATTTAAAATTTTTATTTTTCTAAATTCCCTCGCTTTGTTCCTTGTGGGAAGTGGTCGTTTCTTTTTCTTTGCTTTTTTTATTTTTTTTTTTAATAACTAAAAAAATGAATACTTAATAATCTTCGGTATGGGTATGATGAGGGGGAAATTCCCATCCTGTGTCGGCGTAGGGTGTGCGGTCCCTTCGTGCCCGCGTCCGGATTCGAAACCGTTGTTTACCACCGTGTGAGTTCGGACGGATGCGCACACCGGGGCACCTCGCTTCCGTTATAATTTTTCTTTTATTTTTTTTGCTGTTCGTCGTTTTTTTTTTCGCTGTACAAATTTCGGCGGAACTCGGGTATTATTATTATTATTTGCGTTTTTCCTTTTTTTAAAATCTCTGTAATCACGGTGCAACCCCACGACCTTCGCATTTCTCCCTGAGTTATAGCCGGCAAAAAACACCGTGTGAGGCCTCTGCGGGATGTTAGATGAAATCTGCAGGATGGCAGTAGCTAGCCTGTAACATGGTCTCCATTTGGCACAATCTCGATTGATAGACGATTTTATCGTCAGAAGAATAAAAAAGAAAAATTTCACCCCTATAGCCCCATTAGACTCACCTCTAAGCTATAATAAAAATCTACCTAAGGTTGTGGGCTATCGAATCGGCATAGTCAGATTGGTGTCCATTTGGAAAAATCTCGACTGATAAACGATTTTATTGTCAGAAGAAGGGAAATTCAAAAGTTCACCCCTATAACCTCATCAGACCCATCTAATCGGCATAGTCACTTTAACAACAAATAGTTTGTAAGCTAGTTGTAATAAGCTTGACTTCTTTATTGGTAATTCTTGGCTGTATGAAACAGATATTTCCATCTACAAACCTCTTCAAATGAGACCTTTTCCAAACGAAAAAGTGTTACTTTTAACGTTAAGTTTTAATAAATTATGAGACAATAAATTAATATCGGTTAAATTGAAAATTTTATTTGTTGTTTATATGTTTTTGTAGGTTATAGTCACTAGGGTATTTCAATTTAATATGCAACTTGTTTAACTTTCGGCTGATTTAGTCAAGGCACTATCTGCATTATCGATTTTTTCACTTTCGGGTAACTTTAACAAGGTGTTGAATCTTAGAATCTTAAAATGAAGTAATAAGTTAAAAATTCATAAAATAAAGTAATCAGATTTTACAGAAGCCACCATCTAATCACTAAATATCAGCAATAGTATAATCTAAAATAATGTAAAAAAGGTTCCGCTAGGAAAAAGAGCCCGATATGTACGATTTAATTATGATATAGCTGCGAAAAAATCTCCTTCTGGGAAGCAAAGAGAGCTACCAAAGTTTATAGATAATCTAGTTACCGGTTTCAAGAACTTTGTTAATCATTTTACGCAAGTAAAAACTGAATCTCGGCGTTCTGGTTTCAAGCAACCGTGGCTGACAAATGATTTGCTCCTTCGATACCAAAATGAAATTGAATCTTTTTCTAAACTTAAGAAGCTCAAATATACGAATTATTTTCAATTGATAGAAAAATATAATATCCTATAAGCTTCGGGCAATTAAAGTTAAAGGAGCAAAGCGCAACTTCTACGCAACAAAGATAATTGCTTGCAACGGAAAACTACAAAAATTTTAAAAATTTATGAAAATGGCTACATGTAATAAAAATTGCAAGTCTATAACCAAAAAAATATCTCTCAATATAAATGGTTTAGCAATCGTTGCCAATGCGATAAACTAATTGTTAGAGAAACAATGAATAAACTTATATCTGATATAAATTAAGCTGAGGTAACCAAATATATTAGTCTTAAAAACAGCTGTAGCATCTGGACGGGAAGGAATATCAAGTAAGTTCTTTCATTTTTTCAATTTAAGAGAACCCTAACCTCCAATCTCTGTATTTAGTACAATATCTAAAGTATATGAAAAAAAAAGTTAATGCCCGATTCATTGAATTCATGGATAAAAACAATATTATAGCTCAAGAATAATAAGGTTACACAAAATCATCCAGCACACAAGCCGCCTGCCTTGAATTAACAAACTTTATTTCGGAAAACGTATAGATAGGAAATTGATTGTAGCAAATATGTTTTTAGATGCATTTGACTCGGTAGACCACGACATATTGTCAAGCTTCAGTTAACCTTGAAGTTAGAACCGACGCAATTACTTTGGTTCGAATCTTATCTCAGATACCGTCCGCAAGTTGTCGCTGTAAATTAGACAGAAACTCAACAACTAGTCCTTTCCAAAGCCGTTCCTCAAGGCTCTCCATAGTATGACCTGTTCGTTTTAATATTTATAATGACGATTGCAGCCTTAACCTTTGTCCTTTTATCATAAAACTATCGAAATAAATAAACGCATATGCTATTTGATATTATTCGGGTAAATAAAAATTTATAAGTGATCTTCGTTTAAAACCATATCCATTCAAAGAACCAGCAGACCTTAAACTAAAAGTATTACAAAATGTATTACAATTCGTTATATCCAAATTTGTAAATGTAGTTAAATTCCCGAATAGGGATCACTCTGCAATTAAGATAATATCACACCCTCAAATATAACATTTTTACATCTTCATATACTCTAAAATATAAAACAACATATTGTTCCTCGCACAGTCTATAAGTATTCTTTAAATTCAGGTTAATTGGTTCTGTTATAGTTTAAGGGTCATCAGAACCAATCCAGCAGAAAATTACAAGATACTATGGGGCAAATCATATAATTGTTAATTTAGCTCGACTAAATAATTTTGGGTTCCATCTCTTCCAACTAAAACGACGGGTTCTGCGAGCTTGTTACGGATGGCTCTCAGCCAACCCGTAGTTTTTATTAAACAAGCAGAGGCCTCTCTCACGGTGATGTTTTGCCGGCTAGATCTCAGGTTAATGACATGGGTCGTGGGGGAATTAGGGGCTTGCGTGATCCTGGCCTACTCCGTGGAACAGAAAAATCAAAAAATAATAAGAACTGAAACCAAATTAAGTCGACCAAAATTTGTCGAGCGAAATTTAAGGACAAGTAGACGTCCTGCTGAAGAGACCTTACCGAATGACCCATCGAACCTGAAAGGCCGATGCCCAGCCACAACGAAGCATGGTAGGCACATATTCTCAACAGACCAAGCCTCTCTTCACCTGAAGACACTTACAGCGACTCTCCTACAATACACACTCCGACAGCTCCGACACATATGCTGGATTCGCCACTCCGACCCTGTGGATGTCCTGCCAAGTGGATGCCGGTGAGTGACAAGCCCAGCTAGTATGTTTGGCACCGGCACTGAATGAGAATCCTCCTCTCATCATACCGACCAGAAAAATTTAGCACTTCATTTTATTATTTTATCCCCAAGTAACGTCGTGCATTTTATTATTTTTAATTTTTACCCAATAAAAAAAAACAATTGGCAACAAGAAACTTAAACGAACCGGAAAGGGTCAAATGGACAGAAGCGAAAATGAAAACACAACAAAATAATAAAAGAAAATATGACCTCAGAAAGATATATTTATTTTTTAAATTCTAATATAAATGGAGGAAAATATGAATTTAAATTGTAAATTGTAAGTCACTCCATACCAAACTTAAGTAAAAAATAACAAAAAAAATCAAAAAAAAATTGTACCTTGTGCACCTTCTGCAAGATCCCACCGGAAGGTGTTGGGCGTCTCCCCACCTTTGGTTAGAATTTTGCAAGTGGCCAGTTGGCCACCTGTTTTGTTGCATAATAATCAAATGGTCAACTGGCGACCTGTTTGTTGGGCGTGGTTTCGCCTTTACTGTGAACTGAATGGCCTCACCTGGCCACTCGTAAATAATGGGCATTGGCTTGCCTTAACGGTATATCGCATCGATAGGCCGTCAAACGTTGGCCGTTTCCTTGCCTTTACCGTAAAATAGCATCGTTGAGTTGATATCGTTGGTGAAAAATTTGTTAAACCGCAAAATCGTGAATGATGTGTTAGGTATTGTCCCGCCAAACTGCAAAAGTAGACGTTGGGCATTGTATTGCCTTAACCAGAAAAGCGTGCAGCTGGCCACGTGGGTTTGGCCAACCGTAACCTTAATTGTTGTCCAACGCTGTGGCCCAACTGCCGGTATATATGGAGAAGCCTCGTGGTAGGCCACCTGTTAGGGAGCGACAACCGTCGATACACCCGTAATGTATACGGTACCCGTCGAATTTATATGCGGCACCGTTAGTAAAATGTGCTACCCTTTGAAAAAAATGCGATGTCTATTGATAAACGTTATCTACTATCATCCCACCCATTTTGCTGCGAACAAGCCTCTGTTGGCGGCCCGTAAAATAACACCCTGACCCAGTAGCAATAATAGTATAAGACTTTACTTGAAATTTGTTATTAGCTAGGTGATAGGACGCCCCACTTAGCAATCAAAAGTCAATGATAATTCACCCAAAAATATTTATGTGGTTTCTGTTTATACAGGGTGTCCCAAAATTATCAGATCAAACGAAACAGGAAGATAGGAGCTTATTTTCAATAAAAAACAGCGAGGTAAAGTTTTTTCGAATTGTTGATGGTGCAAAAGTTATTTCACTTTTAGTGTTTTTTAGTCAAATCGGATGCGGACCCACAAAAAAACTAATTTAAAAGAAACCAAGAGTTCTTTTTTTTAACTTTAGTTTTTAGTGCGATACAGCAGAAAGTGTCTTTTTAATAAAATCAATTTTATAAGCTGCATTATCTTCTGTCAAATAAAAACTTGGTTTTGTAAACAGCAGTAAAAGAATGTACTACAGAAAGTTGACCCACTATCAGAAAAATATATGCGACACTAATGCAGATTTTAAAATGGCTTCACACACCGGGGCTATTCACAATAGAATGGTTTCTTTTCAATTTTTTTTCAAAAAGTAAATCGTGTTTATTAAAAAACCCAATTAACAAAATTTCGAGTTCTGAAATAGGTGCTTTGCCAGAAATAAAACAAAATGAATAAAATAATTTTTGTTTATTAATTTAAAATGTTATTATTTTCCTGGATTTCCACAAGATTTCCCGGTTTTATTCCGGATTTCCCCCGAATTTCTTCCAGATTTCCCGGATTTCTGACAGATTTTCTCCGTATTTCCCAGGTTCCCCGGTTTTCCTGGCTTGATTCCTGATTTTCTCCGGCTTTCCCACCAATTTCCAGGATTCCCTTCGGATTGCTTCGGATTTCCCGGTTTTCTTCTAAATTTCCTATATTCCGGCAGAAACCCGGTGGAAATCCTGTGGAAGACCGGGGCAATTCCAAATCTGGGGGCATCAGGGGAAAATCCGGGAGAGTCGAGGGAAATCCGAATACTAATATTTAAAATTAATAAAAAAAATGTTTTATTCATTTTGTTTTATTTCTGACAAAGCATCATTTATGAACTCCAAATTTTGTTAAGTGCGTTTTTTAATAAAAACAACTTAGTTTGTGAAAAAGATTGATAAAAACCATTCTATTGTGAATAGAAAGTTAGAAAAAGGAACTTTTGGTTTCTTTTAAATTAATTTTGTGGTGTACATGCGATTAAAAAAAATCACTTAAAGTGGAATAACTTTTGCACCATCAACAATTCTAAAAAACTTTACTTGGCCATTTTTGTTGGAATTCAGCTTCTTTAGGTGATAAATAAGCTGATTTCCAACAAAAATGGCCAAGTAAAGTTTTTTAGAATTGTTGATGGTGCAAAAGTATTCCACTTTAAGTGATTTTTTTTAATCGCATTCACACCACAAAACTAATTTAAAGGAAACCAAAAGTTCCTTTTTCTAACTTTCTATTCACAATAGAATGGTTTTTATCAATTTTTTTTCACAAAGTAAGTCGTTTTTATTAAAAAACGCACTTAACAAAATTCGCTTCGTTTGATCTGCCAGTTTTGGGAGACGCTGCATATTCAATCACCCAATATAATTATCCTTTGTATCATCCACAGAAAACTATACAATCCGTCTTATTTCACGAAAATGGAGAATTAAATTTTTGCCCAAAACAAAACTATACATATTTTCTAAATATATTGCATTTATTATTATAAACTATTCACAAATTTAATATTTTTTTTATACAAAACAGTATTTGTCTTTATGTGGTTACATCAACCCAAAAAAAAATTATTATTTTTATGTAGGTATAATTTTCTTCTTCACTTACAACAAACTAAACTTATTTTGTTTTTTATAAAAACAATTACAAACTCAACTCTTTGAAAAAAAATGTCTTTTTCTAAAAAATTTGTAATACATTACAAATTCAAAATAATACTGGAAACGCAAAATGACCGTGAAGTTGTAACAAGCTTTAGAAAAAGTTGCTTGAATCCATATAAAAAAATGATTTAAAAACAATTTAAAAATAAAAGGCTATATTTAGGCTAATATAAACTTTTTTTGACCCACTTTTGACCCCCTAGAAAATAGTAAGGCTTTTCCATTTTAAAGCTAGCAGAACCCAAATCGGAAATAAGACCAACATTGAAAGAAGACCACAAAACGGGATGAATTGTCATACAAATAATTAAAGCCTAATTAGGGCCTCATTAAATACGAAATTAATAAATTTTAGGCTCCAGTCGTTCATTACTATGGTTTAGCATCTAATTTCAGTTGTGCAGGCCAAAATGTTTTTATTGGACATTTGATTAGAAATATTTGTATGTCAATAGATCTTGGTTTCCGTTCCAATTTCGGCTTTGGTCCGATTGTCGATTTGTATTCTGCTAGCTTTGAAATGAATAAGCTTATAATGCTTTTTCTATAGAACGAGCAGACCTAAAAATGGAACATTTAATAAAAATAAAAATAGCCTTTAGTTTCCCAATTGTTTTTTCATCATTTTCTAAAGCTAGTACAGAGTCGATTATTTTAGTTGGAAGTTATGGAGTCCAAAATTTTTTAATAAAGCATTTAATTAGCCTATTGTTAGCCTTGGTATTTATTGTAATGTTCTACTGCACGTGTTTTGGTATAGCTGTAGGGACGTCAGGTTTTAACTACATAGTACAGAAAAACAAGAAGTAGAAATAAATATAAATTTCATTGAATAGTTCGAGCTAGAAAATATACGTACGTAAAAGTTTGGAAATAACACTTAAACCCATATAATACAAATTAAATTATTTTTGTATTAAACTCTTCTCCAATTAAATTTTAAAATGGTCAAAAACCCAAAAATATAAATTAAATTTTTTCCAAACAAAGAAATTGAATATTTTTTTCGTTATTTGTATCAGGTACTCGGATACTATTATATACCACATGGATACTTGAAACATATACTCATATAGTATGATACTAAAGTATGTGTCAGGCGGACTTTATTATGAAAATACAAACGTTTAAAATTTATATCACGTTCATATAGTGAAAATAGAGAGTCGACAGTTCAGGAAAAACCAAAAAAAAACTTTTTTTTAATAGTAGGGTTTTTGGCACGTACACTTAAAAAAAAATTTCAAACAGAATCACTTTCTCTTGTCAACAACAAACTGGACGTTGAACCGAAATTTATTTGTAAGGCGGACGATATTTTTTTTTGTGTAGTTTGTTATTTTACATTATTTAATTTTTGAAAGTGCAGATAACAAAAAAAAATCCAATTTTTTCTCGACATCATCCTTTTGCTACTTTGCCAGTGGTGTTGTGAATAAACTAGCAATGTACCTTTTTCAGATAAAAAAAACCTAATTTTCCACTTCACTAAATTTGAATATTTTTTTTTCAGGTTTGTTCGGGGTTATGTAATAATGACAAATTACGGATATCTTTTTTGTTTTGAGCTAGCTATCTCTACTACAAACCACAAATTTGGATTACGTAAATTCAGAAAGTTGCTTAACATCCTGAATTACGTATCCATTAGAACTTGTGTATCTAAAAATGTACAAATTGTTGTATGACATCTTTCTTGATTATACCAAACTTTCGCTATTGCTAAAGTTTTAATTGTAACTAGAAGAAAAATAGCTTCGCGACAGGAGATAGTCTGGTTAATACATTACAAAATTGTATGATAACTTTAGCCGTTGCAGATGATATCTAATACGTAGAATGATTTCTTTAGTTGCAGCTGTCTTGCAGGTTTTGTATTTTCACAACCACCGATTTCATTGTCATCTTGGTATGCAGCCATAAACCGATAATTGTCATCTTGATATGCAGTGAAAAAAACTGAATACTATAAATTTTTTGCTTCCTAAAATGTTCTTTGAAGTGTAAAATATTACAGTTAGCTGAAAGTTTCTAGCCGAAAAAATGGTAGCGGCAATTCTGATTATATCTTGAGACGAGACGTTTTAACCTGACTGTTAACCTGAGGTATTGTTACGTAATTTGACAATATTTCGTTAATCCAATTAATTATTAATTCATTCCAAGGTCTAGTGCTCTAAGTCAACATAACTCCAAATTAATGCCACTAAGGTCATTTGACCGCCAGTTAACTTTATCTCAATTATTAGAAGAAATTCTAATTGAACTACGGGGATGTAATGTCATAAAATTTCGATAGTTGAACTTCTTTCAAAATCATTGAATAGTACGGCGCTCCAGGTTAACCTAAATCCGTATTGATGCCACTATAGCGGAAAAGGCGTTATAGCCGATTCACTGATTGTAAAATAAATAATCATTTCGATAAAAAATAAAATCTGGTAATAGTCAATTATTCAATTTTTCTATCATAGTCCTGATGATAACAATTCGAGTTCGGGAGTCATTTCCTGGATGAAGATGAATTATTCGTCCCGAGAGCCTTTATGGCAGGTGGTAATAAATGCTTCTTAATTACGTCTGGTCTATTTGGATGTTGTGTGCGGTAATTCCGAAGCGTCACAAAACTCGTTAAGTCTATGGATTTCCCCATTCATTTTCAATTGTTTGTAGAATTTGGTCATCCTAGTCTACTTTTTGCAGCCACAATCGTTGAAATATAATTTTAATTTGGATCGTAGTAGGCGACAACCATCCCAAAGGACACAATCTGGCATCTTCTGATAAGACGATGCGTTGAGTTGCCTTTTTGCACGAGTTAACGTTAAATTGAAATGTGCCTTTCATTGAGTTCCAAATAAAACATCAATAGTTTTAATTCCCATTGACTCATCATCGAATTCCAGTGGTATTGTTTCTGAATTTGTATTGATATAATCCTCATTCCTCAGAAGCTGTGGAGAATTTGGCATCCCTTTTCTGTGCTTAAAGCTACCCTTTCTAATAAGAAAACTGTCTGATAGTGGAGTTTGTTAACTTCACCAACATTATTACTCCTAGATAATAAATCTTGCATTATTTTATTTATTTGGAATGTCAATCTTACGATATATCTACCACCAGCACCACGTTTAAGTCGATCGGAAAATATAGTTTCGCACAAGGTATCTGCCGGGGTTAGTTGCGGTGGTTGTTGTATTTCTTGCAATTGCCAGAATTCTTCTATTACTTGAGAACATCCGCATAAAAACAAAAACTATTTTCATTATGTGTTCCCAATTCTACTATTTCAATTTTTTCGTGAAATTCTCCGCAACAGATCCAGCAAAATATCATGAGCTGAGTTAATTCGTATGATTTTTCAAAATTATTCGTTCGCTCCACAAAATATTAAAAAATATATGTTGGTACCAATTAAAATATCGATAGAACCTGGATTATTGAAATACGGATCAGCGAGTTACAGATCTTTGATGTAAATTTATTGTGAGCTAGCGATTTCTTTTTTACTTTGTAGATTAGATGTGAGTAACACACGTTGTGAGCGGCACTTCGTAATAAAAGTAGATTGCGAGCCTCAATCCAGTAAAGTTCGTGCTAGCTGTAGCTATCCGCGATAATCCTTAATATTAATCAAAGGTAATAACGTTTGCGTTTAATTTGCATTTAACGAAAGCGAATTTAGGGTATAACTTTATCTTACAGGTAGGAATTAGACACGGGCTTACACGGTAAAAATTCGGACGTTTTGCCTTTTTCGGGGGTTAAAAATAAGGATAGTCAAACAACATGCAAAAAAAGTTAGACGTTATTTTCCACGTTCTTCTAAAGGTTTTTCCAATAAGCGTGATATAAAAAAACACACTGTTTGTTAAGAAAATTGAAATGTTTTTTATTTAATGTGAAATACAATCGATACAATTAAGTTCTGAATAAAACGTCATTCAAATTGCCTCCACGACTTCTTCTGCAGGAACGAATTCGATGAACCCAATTTTCGAGCACGTTTTCCACTAAATCAAATCGTATGTCATGAATAGCACGTTCAAGATTGACTTGTAAAGCTTGAAAAAAATTTGGTTTATTGCTAAAGACCAATGACTTCAAATAACCCCACAATAAATAATCTAATGGTGTTAAATCACAACTTCTTGGAGGCCATTCAGTATCACAATCTCTTGAAATGATCGAATCTCCAAGCTTTTCTCGCAATAATTCAACTGTTGCACTGCCTGTGTGGCACGTAGCCCCGTCTTGTTGGGACCAAATGTTGTCAAGATCAACTTCTTCCAATTTCGGCCATAAAAAGTTGGTTATCATCGATCTATACCGATTTCCATTGACAGTACTCGTAACGGTGTTACCAGCTTCATTTCGGAAAAAATACAGACCGATGATTCCACCAGACCACAAACCACACTAAACTGTCAATTTAGGTGAATGTAATGGTTTTTCATGAATATTTTGTGGATTTTCTTCGCACCAGAGTTAACAGTTTTGTTTATTTACTGTACCACTCAGATGAAAGTGAGCCTCATCGGAGAAAATGATTTTCTTAAAAAAATCGTTATAGTTTTCAAGTTGTTCTACGGCAAAATCAGCAAATTCACGATGTTTACGGTGGTCCATGATGGCTTCAGTTCTTGAGTGAGAACAATTTTATACGGATGCAAACCCAAATCCTATCTCAAAATCCGCCGGGATTCGAACGAATTCCAGTTAAAATCCAGTAAGATTTTAGTAAATAAAAAATGAAATTTTGTTTATACAGCCGAATAATGTCGACAATGTAGATTCGGTTGTAACGCTTAAAACATACCAACCGAAAATGTCGATACTGCAGATTCGATTGTGACGGTTGAACCCAGCCGAAAAATGGCGATAATGCAGATTTAGCTGCAATGGCAGAATTGTATCAGCCGCAAATGTCGATAATTCAGATTCAAAACAACTTGTCTGTCAAAGTCGGTAAGGCAGATTCATATACATAAGCTGTATTTTGTTGAGAAATAAAACTTTTTTGCTTTAGCCGAATTAGCGCTATTCAGCTATTTCAACTAATGAAAATCTGCATTATCATTCAGCCAAAGAAAAATTCTAAAATGCTTTAGTTTTTACTCTAGCCATGGTGGTGTTGTTGTAACTGTCTCAACAAAATACGCAGATAGTCAGCCGAATAATGTCGATAAACCAGATAAATAATTTGGGTGTAACAGTAATTTCATTTAAAGTCAAAAATATTTATTTCGATTTATTAACGTATATTACTCAAAATTAAATTTTATTATTAAATGCATTAAAACTATAATAAAAAACTATTTTGTTACTGACAAAACTAGATCGCACATATCAAGCAAAACTAACTTCAAAAATTTCAGGTCGATTTCCATGTAAAGAGTCCGGGAAAACTCAGTTGAATATATCGCACACGCAAAATTTGAAAATTTCTAAAAATTGACCGCTTAAAGTGTCATTTCTGGAAATAGATTCAAATGAAAGGTGTTATTGATGATCATACCTTGACGACATTCCCATTATCGCTAGTTTTGACGTAGATGACGATCCGAAAATTAAGAGGTTATACGAAACCAGCAAATTTTATTTAGAATTTTCTTCAATTTCCATTTTAAAACCAGATGAAAATTTTTACAAGAGATTCTAAAAGATTTTATACCTTTTCTTCCATTATGGACACCAATTTTACGGTATTTGGAAAATCGTGGAATACCTACCGTACATTTTACAAATGCTGCCGTTGAAAGCTATTTTGGAGAAATGAAAAATAACATTGATAAAAACGCAGTTAAAATAAGAAAACGTCCTCTAAAAGTAGGCAGGTTTTTAGAATTTACGAAAAAATCAATCAATTTCAAAATCGAAAGTTTTCTTAACGAGTTTCCTAGATCAGGTTTTACAAATACAAAACGAAAGAATCCTGTTATGGATGAACTTGATCCAATTGATGTTGGCGGCATTCAAAAAAAAAATCAGCCATGAAACATTTTTAAAAAGTTTCATTGTCTTCTAGAAATTCGCCTATTAGTCAATGTTCTGAGAATACAACGGTGGGAGATGACCATGATCCGCGCTACAAAAAATTTTCCAATAACTTATTAAAAGACGTTAAACATTATTATAAACATTATATAATATATGATACGTACGTCAACTACGCAGTGGGGAAAATAAACAATAAAATTATACGTTTCGACAGCTTCAATTCTTTATCTGGGAAAAACTGGGTCGAAATGAAATTGCCGACATTTGGTTAAATTTAGTCGCAAAACAGTATTCGGATTGCCAAGTGGAATCATACTTATTTTGTTCAATACTGTTTTTTTCGAATAACACATCTGAAGAGTTTAAAAATATGGCCAAAAATTTCATATTATGCAAGCCAATTTTGGTAATGCCAATTTTCGACGAAAATAAACGACACTTTCATTTAGTGATCGTAGATTGCAGAAAGAGTCAATATCTCGTATATGATTCGATTGAACTAGACGCAGATATGAAAACAAGTGCAAAAATATATTATGAAAATTGTTTCAACAACTTCATAAAATTTATTTCATTTTATAATGAAATGGAAAAAAATAATTACTTTCCACAAAAAATAAGCCCCATATTTTTCCTGATTACTACAAGCACACCGGAAACAATGATTGTGGTGTTTACATGATGGTCCACAGTGAACTATACATGAAGTATAAATTTGTACCCAAAAATTATTATTTAAAAAATTAGCGCAAAAGAATCCAGATTCAATATGATATTTTAAAAAATAGCGAATGTATGCAAGATATTTGCCTTATGTGTGGTGAAAATGTCAATTTAACTGAGGATTCTATTAGATGTTCGAAGTATGCCAGCGTTATAGTCATGACATTGAAGTTGGTGTGGACGTTAACGATTTTAATTTAACGTTTTATTATCCACTTTGTTCTAAATAATCAACCATTTAATTAGAAAATATATTGAAAAATGAATTACATAAAAATTACAAAAAACATAAAAAATATAAAATAAAAAAAAAACTAAAAAAAAAAATATAAAATTAAAAAATAAAAAAAAGCAGAAAATTAAAAAAACAAAAAAAAGACATAAAAATTAAAAAACTAAAAAAAATTTAAAATATGGAGAGCGAAGTCCTAGATTCATACCTCCTCGTGGTGCTCTCTGAGTCACTCAAAATGAATCAGGCAGCGTAGCGGGGGCGATGCAAGGGAATCCCAACTGCCTATAGTCATTGACACTACATGTCACGGCGAGTTATTGGTGCCATAAAACCAATAACAAATCACCGTCTGGATGCCATAAGATTATTATTTGTACGTGATCCGCAAACGTAACTAGCAGGTTCAGTGGCAGGCTAACAACCTTCTCTAATAAAGACAAATAAGTTATCAATCACCGACCAAATGGCACAGTGGTTTAAGCTTTGGCATTTGGATCGGGAGGTACCGGGTTCGAATCCCGATAGAGGCTGGATGCAAAGGGAATTTTCATCAACAAATTACGATCTGTGATGAAATGGAACACATTTATGACCCCCTGACAAAGTGCAAAACTCATGGGCCGACCCATCTTCCATACCACTACAGGCTGGCATGGAGCTATGCAATGTGCAGATGGTGATAAAATCGGACATATAGCCGTACGTGAGCGATTTGGCAAGGAATGCGTAAAGTAAGACGTCAAAAGCGACCCGTGAAATAGTTGGGAATGGTTAGGCCCCAGCAGATTGCATAGATTAAAAACATAAAAAAAAAAGATAAAAGTTATGAATCCTACTCAAAGGCGCGATTTAAACGGTCGAATTTTAGAAATTTCCAAATTATGTGTGAGCGATGTATTCAATCAAATTTTCCCGGTCTCACAACATGAAAATTGGCTTTAATATTTTTTCAGGTGTGAGTATCAATAAGACTTTTGATTTAAATCCTTTTCCAGCCATGACACTTTAAACGGTCAATTTTTAGAGATTTTCAATCTTCATATGTGCGATATATTCAATCGAGTTTTCCCGGACTCTCAACATGAAAATTACCCTAACGTTTTTTTAAATTATTACATTAATAATGCACTTCATTTAAAATATTTTCCGAACATGTCACTTTAGATGCGTTTTACATCTTACCTTCGCACACATCTAATACTGCACTTACAGAAATTTGGTCTGTATAATAGTTTCGTATAAAATTTATATTTTAATAGATTTAGTTGATTTTAAGAAGTAACAAACTCATAATTTATAATAAAAAAATTATTTTCCGACATAAAATTTGTATTTGCATTGTCGATATTAATCGGCTGTCATTAATTCTTTTTAATATTTAATCTGCATTATCGGCAATATTCGGCTGCGTATTTCTGTGGTCTTTTAAACATGTGTAACGCACGACCCCTGTGTGGAATCGCCCGTTAGCAGATGCCCAGGAGTCACCACCAGCAGCATTTGCTCGGCTATCGCGCAGTCTGGCGTGGGGTTGTGATGGTGTCCTTCCTGGGTCTTGTTGCTGCAATTGAGAAAAATCACTCACCTCATGTCGAACACACACACATACTGGTCCTCCTCATCCCCCAAATTGCTAAGAATTAAACCACCATTTTCTTGTCCGTACCCATTTCTAACAAAATTAATATATTTTCATTATATTCAAATATAGCAGTTACATAAATAGTTTCGTATCAACTCGATTTTTTTTAGTCTTAATTATAAAGAAAATAACCTTGCACCAACAACAATATTTTTTTCTCCCGCATACGTCCTCGATGTTCGACGTATGTTTGACGCCCGAATCAATTAACGACGGTGAGTACCTCCGAGCTCGTTGGCTTCAACCGACCTGGAAATAAAGAATAAGCCACAAAAAAAACTTGCCCCGCAAGCGACTGTATTTA
The DNA here is from genome assembly GCA_932526605.1 of Nephrotoma flavescens. Classification (NCBI taxonomy): domain Eukaryota; kingdom Metazoa; phylum Arthropoda; class Insecta; order Diptera; family Tipulidae; genus Nephrotoma; species Nephrotoma flavescens. Next base: position 194,467,146 of record OW052220.1, read on the forward strand.
AAAGAAAACTGTGTTAGTTGTTATTATTATAATTAAGAAATTTTTTTTTTTATGTAACACAAAAAAAACCGAATTAATGATACGACCTTGACGTAGTATATATATGAAAATCAGAACAATGAAATGGGTACTGATTAATGACAACAGTAAAATCTGCCTGATCCAAAATTCCACTGCACATATGACGACTGGTTCGCTCGCTTCCGGTTGCTGGTACGTTGTTGCACCGGGACGCAGGATTGCTAGTTAGCCAGCTCCGTTTCGGTGACGGTGGGTTGGGTATTATATCCCACTTAAGATGCCGTTGTTGTACACGAAGAGTGGCGTTTCTATCGGTTTAAAAAAAAAACGACGGTTATCCCCCGTTAGTCCGCTCGCAATTACCGAATCCGCTGGATAGCGGTTTATATGGGCATGCGTCACAATAACTATTTCGTTTTCGCGTCCAAAAAAAATGCGAATTTTTGGACCGATCTATTAATCAATATTTTTGATTTTGTTTTTTTTTTTCGGTTTTAATCGTCACTTTTGGGTAGTATTAATTATCACTTTTCACCACTTTTTTTCTTATTATTTCCTTCTAAATAATTTTTATTATCAAAAAAATTTGATAATGTATCTTTTAGATTTTTTTTTTCGTCCGATTGTTTTGGTGGTCGGTGTTCTAATCATCTTTCTTCTTTTTTCTCTCCCCCTTTTTAGCTGTCAAGAACAAAAAATCGATAATAAAGTCTCCACGATGGATTTTACCTATTGGACGAGCATTTCTGCCATCTGTTGACGAATAGCCACTTGCAAATATAAAGGTGGTGAATAAAAAAATTATTAAGCAGACAAACAATCGTTACACATGTTATATATTTTATTAAACCGAATTTCTCTAGACACTCCACATGGAAACAGACCTGAATTTTTTTCCAGGTATGATCATCAATAAGACCTTTCATTTGAAGCTATTTCCAGCCATGACACTTTAAACGGTCAATTTTTAGACATTTTCAAATTTTGTGTGTGCGATATATTCAACCGAGTTTTCCCAGACTTCCAACATAGAAATCGACCTGAAATTTTTTCCAGGTATGATCATCAATAAGACCTTTCATTTAAATCCTTTTCCAGCCATGACACTTTAAATGGTCAATTTTTAGAGATTTTCAATCTTCATATGTGCGATATATTCAATCAAGTTTTCCCGAACTCTCCACATGAAAATTGACCTGTCGTTTTTAAATGATATTTATTAGATGAAGTGCCGTTTAAAATATTGTCCAAACTTGTAACTATAGAGGCATTTCACGCCTTACCTTGTAACAAATGATGTTGAAAGGTATGTTGACGAGGGGCACACGCAGTCTATGTGTTAACGACGGGTAGGTTAGGTTTCAGTGGTTTACACTTAGGCCATTTTTTGGCCCATTGTGATACCACGCATTCATGCTACATCATTCACCTACTCACACAACTACAGTATACCACCTGCACATTGCAAGCTCCATGTCAACCTGTACATTGGCATGGACGGTGGGTCGGCGCTGAATTCTGCACTCCATCAGAGGGTCTTAGTTGTGTTTATTAACATCGCCGATTGTAATCGATGATGAAAAATTCGATTTGCATCTAGCCTCTGATGGGATTCGAACCCAACGGGTAATATTTATATAAATGTAAATGCATTTATCGTTGGTTATATACCGAGATGGATATTTTGAGAACGTATATTGGTACGAGTAATTGTTGTATATAATGAGGTTTTTCTGAAATTTTAATTCCAATAGTATCAACAAGATACTACCACCAATGAGTGTTTAGTGCATATCTTTATAATCAAGTGGTCGTATATTTAAATGATATGTTCAAGAATTATATACAATTAACGTATTTGCATTTGTATATTCCCTAAATATACGCTTAATTTTTAGTTTGTACTCCCTTTTTAACCTATTTCTCGTGCGCGTATCTCAATGAAACATATATCAGGTGAAAGGTATTTTTTCATAGATGTGCAGAATATATGTTTTATTAAGGTACGTGCACGGGAAATAGCTGTAAAAGCCAAGAAACGTTTTTCCTACACTGTACATCTTATATAATAATCACGACGCCAGAATGTCATGACAAAATATGTTTGTTTTGAATTACACAGTGACAATGACAAAATTTATAAAAATTTCTGATGTTTTGTCATAATACCGTTTTTTTGTGTTTTTGGTTCGACGCGGTGAGTATTCTCTTTTCGAAGAGGAACAGGAAAATGGAGGCGAGCCAGTTCCTATGGAACCTGATGTAAGTCCGTCATTTAGTTTTATATTTTTGAAAACTCGCAATTTTTTTGTTTTTAGGAGTCTTTTGATCCTGTGTGCGTACTCCAAGATTCAAACCTGGCGGGAAATGGGACACGCGCGGCATTCCAAAGTGCTCGGAAAATTCAAATCCGCTATCTAGGTTCGATGGGCGGGGTTGCGAGTTCTGTGGCGCACTATTCTTCCATGCATAGAAGGAAGGTCTTGGTCTGTGCTGTGGTAAAGGAAACATGTCCCTCCCCGCACTGCGAAATCTCCCGTACCTCAATCAGCTGATTATCGGAACCAACTCCATCTCGCGGTTCTACTAGACGAACATCCTGAAGCTTAATTCCGCCCTCTCCATGGATAGCACCGCAATGGAGATCGAAGAGAAGCGCGCTGGCAGACGATACTTCTTTTCACTGCACGGATCCAGCTATCACCGCATCAGCACATCACGGTTCTCAAACGGTTCAGCTCCCAAGTATGGGCAGTATTTTTTTATGATGTCGAGGAGGGGACGTGCATGCGCTGTACAAACTTGGCCGGCTACACGTTACACGCGGACAAAATATGGAGAGCATGGTGCGCACCCTTACAGTTGAGCTCCACCTGGTAAACATATACATGCGCGAGTTCCGAACAATGGACGAGATGACTGCGCACGACCGTCAAAATCTGGCAATGTATATGATCAAAATAGCTGATCGGGACGCGCGCGATTCAATCTCCCGACAGCTTCTGATGTTGCAATTGTCTTTTGCGCTCTCGAGGGGGAGCCACCTTACGCTCTCTAAACGTGTACAAGAAGCGTCCATTACAAATTTATTGGAAATAAAATGAAATTTAAAATAATATGTAAAAAACTAATAAAATGGTTTTTATTCTAATAAAATATTTTGTAAAATTATTTATAAAATACTTTTTAAATTTAAAAAGTTAATTTAAGTGTAAATTGTAATGTAATTTCCTATTTTATTATCCTTTTGTACATTTCTTGTTAAATATTTAATAGCGTATTTGAATTTACTTTATTTTTGATAAAAGTACATCAAAGTTACATCTTAAAAAATCTTCTTAATATCTTAACCAAAAATTGAATAAAAAATAATCACGTGACTGATTATTCAGTCACAGGTCAGCTAGTATTCCCTAAATACAGATATCTTCGGTATATCTGAAAAGTCATCGTAAGTAAGGCTCATTGTTCGGTATTTGTATGGTGATAATGGTAACCGACCATTACTTATATATTATGCTTATATATTGTATATATATTATCTTCGGTATCGTGTACATATTATTCGAGTACCAAATTATTAAAATAAAAGTCCGTTTGCGATACCTAAGCAGTATATAAAGCAATCTCAAGCGAATTACATTAATTCTCGTGGAACCCGAAATAAAAACATAATAAAGAATATATTAAGTGCCGTGGCCATATTAACTTTAAAATATCAGAATCAAAATCAGTGCTTTTTCTCGTTTTTTTTAAACGAATAGTGACTACGTGTTTTAGTTAGTGGCACGTCTAGTAAACTTACTACGAGTAAGATATTCCGTTTTGGGGAAACTAGTGGAATTTACAGCGTAACGTCCTGCATAGGTTGAATGTTTGCATACGTTTTTTTTTTGGAAAGGCGTAAAACCAAATACAATGGTACCACATGTTAAGTAACAGTTCCTCAGAGAAAGCATAGAGGCCACGGACGTTTATTCTATTTATTTTAACAAGTGTTATATTTTTTTTTTATTATTTCTACATATGTATATATATTTTTTTTCTAACTAACAGTTTTTGTGAATCACTGTATGCAGCAGTGCATGTGCTAAATTTCATAGTTTATTTTTTTTATTTATTTTCTGCAGTTTCTAATCTAGTTGAATTAGTTTTGCTTTAGTAATATCAATTGTAATATAAAGTGCATGTCAAATATTAAATCAATATTTTTGGGTAATTAATCTGTTAGCCTAATTACAATTTAGTTAAAGTGCTTAGTCATATGAAGGTTATACGTATCGATAACCGCACATTCATAAAAATTATAATCTGCAGTGCAAACTTCTATAACCAAAAACCAGGATATTCCGCGTTTTAGGTACAACCATCATCTTATATTGAAGCGCTTCAAAGGAGATTGTGGTAAGTTTCATTTATATTTTTTTATGGTGTGTAATAACATCAACTACAATAGGAGATTTCACTTTGTCATTTCATCGTAATAACATCGAGTATAACTTTGATATCCAATTTTCTTAAAAGTGATTGCTTATACATAATTAGCTTAGCTATAAATTCAAAGTATCTTGTATATATTAATAGTTTATATCATATTAGCGAATTAAATAAATTGCTCATGTTTTTAAAATTATCTAACCCTATCTAATGGGAATTACTAAAAATAACATGTTTTAATTAGTTCGATATTTTACGGGTGATGATGCGTCCATCCAAGTGCTGTTTCACAACTAGATTATACATTAGACGTATATTTTACGGTGTATGCTATTTCGGAGTAACAGAACCCCCCATTTTTCCACTGAGGTCTACCCGAGACGAAACCGTGTAATGACTCGGAAAACAACCGTAACAACCTCCCCAAACATCTAATTCGTCACTTAGAATATTTTGGATTGGTATATTAGTTTTAATTGTTTCGAATGAAAATTTATTTTACATTTTTTAGTTGGTTGTTATGAATAACAAAATAAACATTAGTAATATAAATTAATTCATTCCGGCATTAAATTCATATCTGCATTATCGACATTTTCGGCTGGGATGTTGCCGACAAAAATCGGCTGTCATTTTCGTTTGATTAGTTTGAATCTACATTATCGACATTTTTCGGCTGGTGTCGGCTAACTTTAATAGGGTATTTTGTTTTCTAGTTAAATTTTAAAGTGAATGTACTAGATTTACAGTCAAAATAAAATCAAAACCAGAATTTTAATAAGTTCTAGTTAATTTCTAGTTTTAGTGTTTATTATACTCACGCTAGTGGTTATCTAGTAAAAAAAAATAGTAGAAAATTACTAGATCATTTCTGTTTGGTTCTATAATGGAGTGTCTAGTTAATTTCAACAGAAATCTCGTTAATTTTGTTACTAGAATTTCATTAAAAGTTTAATTTACATGAATTCTAGCAAAGTCGAATTCCGCCATATTATTTTGGAATGAAATATGATTTCTATTAAATTTTACGGGAATTCTGTTAAATGTGTCCCCATAAAAAATGAATAAATCACGATAACATTTTACATAACCAGAATTCCAGTAAAAATTTAGTTAAATTCGAAATTTACTGGAATATTCTCTGCAATAAAGTTTATAACTCAAAATGTTCTCACTTTATAATTATGCATCTCATACTTCCTCTCTTACAACAATAATATTTACCTATAAATTCTAGTAGTATTCCAGTAAAATATAATCGTTTACTAGAGTTATACGAGAATTCAAGTGAATGCAAACGGTTTTTATCATTTTTTTTTATCGATATTGTTTATTTTACCTAAAATCCAGTTATTTCTAGTAATGTTACCGAAATATTGCTTGATTCTGGTAAAATTAACAGTTATTCGAGTTTTTTGTCTTTTTTTCTATATATTTTCAAATTATCGGTTGCTACGATAATTCTTCAGTATTAAGCAAAATTTCAATAGTGACATCGAAATAAAAAAGTGATCCTCGTAATTATTATTTGAATTATTAAGAAAAATTCTTTATTGTTTGCGTTAAAATTAAAATAATTAAAATGGATATAATAGAATTAGGAAAGTTTCTAAACGAAAATGTAATTCCAGAAGATGTGGTTTCAATTTTATCTGGTAAGCCTTTAGAATTTATATTACTTTAGTGATTATTTTGCCTATCTTACCGAAATATGTACTCATGGAGACTCGCAAACTTGTTTGAATTTAATTATGGTATAATGGTACGTTTATTTTGATGATAACTCGTATACGTACTCCTACCGTAATATTTTTTAATAATGTTTATGTTTTATTATATGTTTTGTACTGTAAGGAATTGTAATTACATTTTTTGTAAATGCTGAGATTATACAATTTCCGAGTAAATTATAACATAGCTTTTAATAATAATTCAAAAAAAAAATTAACGTTACTTTAAACATATCAATAAAAATATTTAGCAAATACTTAATATCAAATTGTTATGGGCACTATTCTGGCTTTCAATAAAAAAATATTTTCATAGCATTTTGTCTAAATTATGTTTTTCCGGCCTACTGTTGGAATTAGTTTGGTGTAAATATTTTCGAATTAAAGTTAATTGGGAATTTTTTGTTCAACAAAATTTTTATTGGAAAAATTAATTCCCAATTTATCTTTTTTTCAAAAATATTTACACCCAATTAATTCCAACTAGAAAAATAAAAATTATTCGAAAATGCTATGCAAATATTTTTCAAAATTCCCTATTCCCAGAGAAAGCCAGAATAGTGCAACAAGGGCCGAATTTTGGTCGAAAAATGGGAATAAAAATTATAAGTGTTACAGTTGTTTTATTTACCTTTAACTAAACGTAAAACATTAAATCGTATAATTGTTTGATACAACAGCGGAAAAATTCAATATTTACGTCTAGTACGTATGTGAAACAAAGGTAAAACTGCTAAGTTACAGCGTTTTCTTTTTACAAAAAACTGGCAAAAATTTTTGATGTACATCAAAATTTTTTGATGTAAATCACATTTTCGCGTTCTTTTAGGAGAAAAAAATTTGATGTACATCAAAACATGGAAATGTAGATTTTTACTTTCATTTTAACTACCACATACACATATTTATATACGTATAATATCTCAATCGTAAATTTTGTAAAATACGTCAAACGCGTAATTTAACATTTTTTTTATGTTTAGATGTGATTTTGGGAGCTGTAAAAATTTAAAAACCAAATATAATTTTTTTTCTAAACACCGAACTTTAAAGAACATTAAACGTCACGTGTGTTATCATAATATTATAATGATTAGTACTCATTCGATTTAGTGTAACTTTTATAAATCAATGTCATCAGAAATGGAATTAGAAGTAATAAAATTGTTTTTGCCGTCTTCATCGTCGTCATCATCATCGTCGTCGCCGTCTTCATCGTCAACATCGTCTTCCGATAGAGAACCTTCTATGTTAATAAATTCCTCTTCAGATGAGGAAGATATATGCATAAGTGAAATATTTAAGAGACAGCCGCACCATCGTGTCCAAGGGCGGTATGTTGTACCATCACTTCGAATCGAAATCGAAAAAAGTCGAATCGAACAAGTGAATCACCCTTATTGCGAATGTCGTATCGACATCGATATGATGCCAATTGACAAAATTGTGATTATGAATGTCGATATCGCTATCTTTTGTCGATCGATCTGTCATTATTTTGTCGATGCCATTTTTACTAACGACTGCGTTATATATTTTTGCGTGTTAATATATTTTCAAAATGTTAGTAGTAATAATTTATAATTAAATAATAAAAAATAGAAAACAATTAAATAAACCATAACTTTTTATTTTTATAATCATACGTATTAAGCACAAAATCACAAATCCCAATTTGAATACCTTGTACGTTTAATGCAAGAAAATGTGGACATAGCCAGGGGAATTAACTAACAGAGAGGAGACTATAAGTTCAAGGTAAAAAAAAATGGGAATTGTTTAACACAGAACTAAACAGTTTGGAGCTAACAACACGAGATGTAGTTGGATGGATAAAAGTTATCTTGTGTCAAACGTTAGATGTATACTACAATTTTTGTTTTCTAGGTTTGAATTAGTTTTCACCAAATTTATGAGGCTAGATTTTTGTTTTGACATATAAATATGAAACGAATAAATCGCAATGGTTAAGTTATAAAATTTATTCACAATACCATTGTTTTATTTTAATCATCTACGGCAATACTAAGTAGTCGTTTCGATAAAGTTAGACAATACAAAAATTAAACAATCACGACAGCTAAAATGAGAGTCGATTGTCGATTGAGACGACATTCGCAATAAGGGTGAATGTTGTATAATTTTTGCTTTTCGAAAATGATACAACATACCGCCATTCGACTTTTTTCGAATTTCGATTCGAAGTGATGGTACAACATACCGCCCCAAAATTTTGTAAACGATGTTGTAAATAATTATTCGAAAGAAGAAGTAAGTGATGATTATTATTCAATATTAAAAGTAATGTAAGCATTTATAAATGTTGCAATTTTTTATATAATTCCAGTTTCGTCGTAATTTTCGTCTATCCCGCACAGTGGCAAACAAATTAATAAATGAATATGAAAATTCAACGTATTATAAAACGAGATTGTTCGGTGGCAGAAAAAGAATAAGTGCAGAATCTCAATGTTTACCTTTTCTCTGGAATGCAAGATAATTTTTGTTATAATTACATAAACTCATTGAATTTTAATTTTACTATAGGTTTGCTGGCAACAAGGACAGCTTCAGAGAAGTGACAAATCTCTTTAATGTAACCCAGTCAGTGGTCTATACCCACTTGACAAACTTTTTAGAATTCATGTTCGAGATTTCAACGGACCACATAAAATTTCCATCCACAAGGACAGAAAAACTTGAGAAAGCAACGGAATTTGAGCAGGTATTATAATATACTAGTGGTAAACTTATTTTGACTGCCATTTCCTAAATTTTAGCTAGCCGGGTTTTCAAACGTATAATTGGCTGCATAGACGGATCCTACATCTATATTAGAAAACCAGCCACAAAATCAGATCAACTTATGATAATCGACATGGGTTGATATCATTAACGCTGCAAGGGATCTGCGACGCAAATAAGAGATTTTTAGATGTTTTTATTGGATCCCCAAGCAAGATTCATGATTCGAGAATTTATAAACTATCACATATATCACAAGAAATTCCGAAAATAAGTGGTGAGGAGTTCCACATTTTAGGAGATGCTGCATATCCCTTAAGAACATTTTTGTTGACTCCATACAAAGATAATGGGAATTTAGATACAAAAAAATATGTGTAACAAACGTCATAGCCAAACCAGAGTGAAGATAGAAAATACTTTTGGGTTGCAAGACCCCTGTCTGGCATAATCGAGTCATCCTGGGTCACAATGCTCCTTATCTCGTAGCCACTTTGTGTGAGAACTTCACCACTCGTTCCACAGATGTCGATCACCTTTTTTGTTCTTTTAAAAATACACCTGTAGCGAGTCTCCACCTGTAGCCCCGTAAACGAAACATTAAATTTCTCTTCAATTTGTTGAGCAATGAAGTTCCACATGGTTTTCAAATTCCGGAATTTTTTGATAGGTCCAACGTGCTTAAAATGTTCCGAATATTTTTCAAGCATGAACTTGGTTTGCCATTCAGTCCACTTTCTTACATTACCATCAGTTTCTAAAAATAAACATTTGTAAGGAATAAAGCGAACGGTTATAACTTCGTGATATTTACTTTTTTTTGTTGTCTCAACTGTATTTTCCATGATATCTGACATAATTCTGACACCGATGACAAATCCTCCAGAATTGGTTGGGAAATATGACTCGTTGTCTCTGATGATTATATTCATCATCCGATATCTTTTTTAAATTATAATAAGAGCTGACATCTTCGTACTTAGCCATTACGATAACGCTGGCTATAAAATATGATTCATATTAATATTTTTTTTTCAAATATATATTTATATTTTAATATACATACTCTTTAAATGTTGTAATAGTACCATGTTGTCCTGTAAGGCGATGTAGCCATCGTGATCTTTCACAACACTGTATTCGGCTAATGATAAAGATTCCATTATATAAAGTCACACGTTCGATAAATTCATTAAACAATTAACATAAAATTTTCAACAAGTGTCAACACAAAACTGGTTTGTTATTGTTTTTGGCATCCTTTTCTAGTTTACCACACAACGATAAAAACACATCAAATTTTTTCGTGTTCTTTTTAACTGTAGGAAATTTGATTTACATCAAAAACGTAAAAGAATTCGCTATTATATTCCCGTTTTTCGACCGATTTTTTTATTCAAATACTGTTCAAATATTATGCAAATGATTTGTGTTTCTAGTTGATCTGAACGTCTGTGAAGAATAAAACTTAGCTTTCGTATTCAAACTGGTTCAAATCAAATAGCATAATGAAAGAAATAAAATGCTGTTTATGTTCGCACTTATCTCCTTTTGCAAATTCTGCAATTTTTATTCGACCATAAATTTAAACTCAAATGTTTTAATTATATTTTTCATGAAACTAACTGTAATTCCACGTTTTCCTCTTTCCAAATTTATCGAAGACATTTATTGAGAAAAAATTTTGAAAATAAAACGGTTGATCATTTAGTTGGCCCAACTGCTGTATTTGAAATGCCACAAATTGAATATATAAATACAACAGAGGTTGAATCGTTAAACGATTTTGTAAACTGTACTTCAGGTGACCCCAACCATAATATTTAATCACTCCAAAAGTATATAAACTGTCGAATAAGACAAATTAGGTGTTATTCCAATATTACCAATTCATTTTTTAATTTTTTACTTAAGAGTTTTGACGAAATTAACTTAGAAATTAGTCTATATCTTCGTCATATAGTAACATCCATCGACATTCCGAACAATGTAAAATATTATCTAAAAACCGGAATTGATAACATCCAGAGTATTTTCAATAATTCAACTTCATTACACAACCACTATAAAATAATGGACCAAGAAGAATATTGTTTAGGGTCCAGAATTGAGATAAGGTCGGCAAATGGGATAGATATTGAAAAAGAGTAAAAACATTAAAATAAGTTGTCAAAAATCCCAATTTAAAAAACTTAATTGATTCTGAACGAATCAGTCACACTGATAATACATTTTCGTCATTTACCAGTACACAAACTATTAAGCGGCATAAACTTTTTAGCATGTATCCTAATTGTATCAGAATTACCTTATATTACGATAATATAGAAGTTGTAAACCCTATTGGTTCTAAAACTGGTACTCATAAACTAGGAATGTTTTACTTTACCATACAAAATTTTTCATTATTTATGAATTCCTCATTAAAAAGATATAAAAAATACGGGTTTGCACCTATTTTAGAGCCATTTATTGAAGAGCTTAATTTATTAGAAAGTTCTAATGGAATCAAAGTGAACATTTCTGAAAACGATACGTACACCTTAAGGGAGTCGTTTACTGGATACAGTAGCCGTCCATGAAATACTTGGTTCTTTGAACCCTTCTTTTACGCACTTTTGCAGATCATGCATGATTCCCAAATCTGAACTTAAAACTGCTCTTATGAATACATTCTCATTTAGAACTATTTCTTTAAATAATATGCAACTAGAAAATATAACTAAAAACAATAATACTGCTAAAGAATACGGACTAAAAGAAAACTCGTCTTTGAACAGTTCAAAATATTTTCATTCAGCAGAAAATATTGTGTTCGATATTATGCATGATTTATTAAAAGGAATAGTTCCCATGGAAATCAAACAGATACTTTATTATTTTTTTTTATAGAAAAAGGGCATTTTACTTTTAAAGATTTAAACGAAAGAATAAATTCATTTAAGTATGGACCAACAGAGTCAAAAAATAAACCTAGTCCAAATTTTACAAGGGCTATTATTCTATCCTCTAGTAACATCATTAAACAAAAGGTTTTACAAACATGGGTTCTCCTCAGGGCTCTACCATTTATAATATTACCTTCAATAATTACCGCACAAAAGCACATGGTTCTTATTAAACTTCAAAAATAGTCATATGATAGCGGAGTTGGAATAATACACAACACAACACCACTACCAGTTTAAGTTAACTCTTTCCGAAAACAAATTTTATTAACAACGACCATCACATTATGCATTATCCCGATAGTATAATTAAAAAGGGCCCTCTTCTACAATATTCTTGTTTACGTTTTGAAGCAAAACATTTGGGAATTAAGAAACAGATCGCGTTAAGTCAAAATTTCATTAACGTTCCTAAAAGTATCTGCGACCAACAGGCTATTTTTCAAAGTAACAATATTTCAAATCAATTTTATTTGGATTTTGATGTTGAAATTATATCCTTTAATATCATAACACAATTTTTGTCCAAAGATAAACTGTTATATTTGTGTTCAAAGATTGAAGATCCCACTAAATATTTTACGTAAAAATCAATGGAATTGATTATAAAAATAATTACGCTGTACAGTTAACGGATGAAATCAGCTTTTTCCCAATTTTTTTTTTTCAAATTAAAGACAGAAATTATTTTTTATGGTACTTTTTTAAAAATAATAAGATTTTCTGAAGAAGTAAATGCATATCAAGTAGTCGATAGTATGTATGTGAAGATAGCCCAAATTCCATCCCCGAAAAATGCGATGGCAATACTAATTATTGCTATCATGACATTTTTTTACTCTCAGCCCAAAAAATCACGACATTTTTACTCTCATGGCCGGTCTCCACTTGGATATTTTTCTCGTGACGGAAAAAAAAAATCTAGTCCATTTTTTTTTTCTTGTGACATTTTTTAGTACATTTCCCAAAATATATATGCAAAAATGATTTTGAGCATGCGCATTGGAATTTTGTCAAGAGAGGAAAAGATCGAAATATTCAATATTTTTATCATGATGTTGTAATTAAAAAATCGAGGATGTTTTTGTTTGTTAGAATCACAGCACAGCACACTATCTAAAATGACAAAGCAAATCATTTTTTTCTACGTAATTAAAACAGAGAAAATATGTCTAGTTTTGAAGAGTGTAGTAGTAAGTATACTATACTAATAATGTCATGAGCCGAAGTTATTTATTTTTTGTCACGAGAAAAATATGCAAGTGGAGACCAGCCAGCAGCCTCGAAAATTTACTGTCATGACAGCTAAAACTGTCATGACACAAACATTTTTCTGGACTGAGAGTAAAAATATTGCATTTTGGACCTGTGTGAAGATAGCCCTATCCCCGAAAATCGAAATACCGTCACTTATAGCAAAACTGTACAAGTTTATGTATACTATTGCGACATTTAATTAAAAATTATAGCAATTAATTTAAATTCGGGTATAAATATTTCCGAAAAACAATTAAATTCTACTATCCAAAAAATATTCTGACAGCGAAAATCTAAAATTACTTTAAATATTCCTTCTTCACCAAAGCATGCATTTATCTCCTTAAATAATGCCGATTTTGCTGAAATGCAAATAAAAATCGGGCCTCGTAAAAAATTGGAAACATTACATACAATCTATTTTGATGCCACAACCGTCAACCAATAAAAACGTATTAGAACTTGTTTCATCACAAACCGGATCATATATACCTTGCCTTGAATTTATCGACTTTCTAGGCTCGCGCACTACAGGAACTTACAGCTCGCTAAAAAATATTTTGTACACTGTAACAAATATTATTACTAACAACTAAACAATTGTATTCCCAGTAAAAAAATCTGAAAGACCTTGTTTTGGTAAAAAATGAACAATTGTTCAAAAAATTGGAAGCAAAACTAAAACTAACTTACACCGAAATATTAGAGCTAACACGCATTATTGTGGACAACTTAATTTTTTCATGCTGCTAGTAAGCAAACATAGACATTCTTGTATTTTTAGAAAAAAACAATCGGTTCGAGTTCATGATAGCTTTTTTATAAATTACCCAATTTAAAATTAATATTTAATTTTTTCTGAATCAAAATACTCTTTAAATAGTCTTCTAAAAAGGAAGGGGCGCGAAGTGTCCCCCTCCGATTTCGCTGAAATCTGAATATGTGAAAGTAGACTGAAAAATAAGGGATACATATTTTTTTTATCGGCGGAAAAACACTCTGAGGGGGTGAAACACCCTTCGGAAGTTAGGGGTAAAAAACGGACTTTTGATAATTTCGCCTAGAAAAATCAGTGAAATTTCGAGAAACTTATTTAGGAAAGTGTATTTTAATGAGCTAAATAATATACTATTTTTTGAAAAAAATTAGGAACAATCCAGGGGTGAAACACCCCCTAACAGGAGTCAAAAAATCAACTAATTGATGTAAAATTCTTACATTAACGCGGAAAAATCTGAAAAAAATATATGTTACTTAATAAGAGAAATCAAGGTTGACGTGTTCGAGGATTTTTTGGAACTACCCCCCGTATGGGGTAAACTACCCCTACCCTGAATCTTTGAATTATGGAAAGGAGAAAAAAAATTTCTCGACGCAAGTTTCTTATTATCCTTATAAATCGTTAATACTAACCTATCTCATTAATATTAATAATTTTTAGAGTTCGGAACATCCCCTAATCGGCGTATAAATTTGAAAAATTACGAAATATTCAGAAAAAAGTTCAAAATCTTCTGGAAAAAATCTAGAAAAATTGTATAATGTTGCGTTTTTAACAATTCCCTTGGTTTGTCCCAGAATATATCGTAATGCCCCTACCTCTACTGACAGGAAGTTAACCACCCCTTTAGCGAAACGTTGAATTTTTCGATTGGGAAACATTTGTTCCGGCAAGAAATCTTTTATTCTCCTTGAACATTATTATTACTATCATCCCTTATCAACAACAATGACCTTCAGAGTTTGAGCCTCCTCCCCCCCCCCCCTCCCCAATGGTAGGTGAAAGTAGAAAAAATTCCGAAAATATATTTGAAACGTTCTGAAAAAACTTACGGTTTTGGTTTATAAGAAGTGACTTTTTATTCTCAAGGAATTTTCGGAACCTCTCCTCTGTAGCGAGTTAACTACCCCTTTAGTGAGTCATTGAAGTACTCTAGTCTATGTGAAAATAACATTAGTGAGAATTAGTACAATTGCGAAAGTATATGGAATATCGTCTCAGTATGAAAAAAATTTCGTGAAATACGTTGGTATTACATTATTCGCCGAAGCAGTCTCAGAATTTCTCGCAGCACGTTCCATTAATGATGGCAAAAAAGCTTTAAATTCTCATTCGTATATAGCCCAGCCAATTTGGATATAGACAAATGTCGTTTCTCTTTCTTCCGTAGTTGTGAAAGAAAACAATAATTTTGATAACTTTTCAAAAATAGATTAGTATTCGTGTAGATAAAATTTTCTGATGAAAACAAATTAATAAAAATATACATTCTATTTTCATTGGGAGAGATAATCATTTGTGTCGAGCGACAATCTTATGAATAAGAATTCTATAAATAAGGTAAGACAGAATAGAAACGGCGAACGTCACTTTCTATATCCACAAGAGCCTACTCTGCCTTTTTTTTTAAAATAATTTTATATTAAAAGTGAATACAACTTAGGAGATATGAATAAATGAATTAAATTTTGAAATACTAACTTATGTTTTTTTGAGCTTTAATTATTTTGCAGAATAAATTCGAAAAAATCACTTACCTTACTTAAGCAAAAATTCCATTACCGGAAAGAAAAGCGAAAATCGCCTAAGTTATAAACAGGATTTTTGAAGAATATACTAAAGTTTTTTTTAGGTTTTGTTAGATAAATAAATAGATTATTCTAAAATCATATTAAAAAGTATTTAAAAGTTTATTTTAAGTTCCTATGTTTTTAACAAAATATTTACTAATTTCAAACTCAAATTGTGCATATTTGAATATTCGAACTTGAGCGATTTTCGCTTTTTGGTACAGAATTATCCAAAATTGAAGGATTTTAACGGTGAATTAGTAAGATTAAATAAAACTAGTTTAAATATTTTTGTAATGCTATAAAATTATTTTATTACGATTTCAGATTAATCTTGAATTTGAATTATCGGGGAATTCCATTCAAAATAATTCTCTTGGATACATCTTAAATGCTGGAAATTGCTATGCTATAGAAGATGGTAAATCTATTCAAGGTATTCCAGGTTTGAGGCGGTGTATTTTGTTTGTAATAGCACGATTAACTAGATTCTTCATTTTTGATTTTGAAACTGCAAAAAAGTACGAACACTATTTACTATATTTTTAAATTAAAATCTATTTTATGCTCATTGTCGATTTAGTAACTTTAACAAATATTTTTTTTGGTTTACGATATAAGGAAACCCGTCTGAAAAGAAATAGAAATCCACATCTCTTACACATTAGCTCCTGATAAGCTCCCAAATTTATTTTTCCAGAATTAGTCATAAAATTATATGGTTTTGTTTCGAATAATTGAACTGAACATATTAATTTTTTTTTCATCAATCTCTATAGATAATTTAAGTTCTTTTATCACAATAAAATTTAAAACGTCAGTCGGTGCCAGCTCCAAATTAATTTCCAAGAACGCGGAGTCTCAATATTTAATTTTAAATTACATGTCTAGATTTTGCATTTGGGCTAAGGTAATAATAATTAAAAAAATCGGGTTTAAAGACTTTTATGTAAAGAACATTTTTATGTCAAGAACATTTTTAGGTCTATTTGCACCGCATATGTATATTAGGTCAATTATTTTAACATTTTATTTGTGATTTTGACATAATAGTTTTATTTATTCTTCCATTTTTATATATGATGCAGTTTGAAGAAAGCATCTCCGAAATAATAAAAAATACCAGACAGTCTCAGCCATACCTAATATGTTTCGCCGATGATGGGTTACTACAATCTCACCAATATTTTGGATTATAGTTGACGGACAAAGTATCAATATTGGGCAGAACATCTTTATTAAGGCCTTGGACATTCTATTCAAGGTTTTCTATGTATTTGGATTGAAATATCCGAAAAATGCAGTTTATTTTAATAATTTTATAGAGGTGTATTTTTACAAAATAAAAGGGGCAACACCAACACTAAGGGTGTCAAAATTGTATATATATTTTTAAAATTGAAATGATTAAACCAAATTTTAGTTTTTTATTTCTGTTCGATATATTAAGAATTGTCTTCGATTCGTTCTTACTGGTACAGGATTTCGCTCGGAACAAGCATGGCATACCTATTAGTGTTTTATAGTAATGATATAAGTTGTCGGAAAACATCTGGTAATTTATTAGATAAATTAATTTCCATCACTTTGGATTTACTCCAATATTTTTCTAACTTTACTTTCACGTCAATATAAAGGAGTGTTTATGGAAAATTTATTGTTAAATGTACCAGATGAAATTACTAGACTAATTGAAATTACTAGACTGAATCTGTTTTAAAATTAGTATTGTCTAGCAATATTAATAGAATATCAAATAGAAATATATTACAAATCTTGTGACTTTACTAGAAATTTGGTAAAATTCTTAATATTTTACAAGACAATCAACATCACACCACACATTACTTGATATCAGGTAAAAAAATTTATTTCTCTATTAATTTTAATAGAATTTCTGTTTGAAAAATATTGATTTTAGTAGAATATAAAAAAATTGTGATACTTTTACTGGAATATCAATAAGAAGCACTACCCTTACTTACCAGAAATCAGCTAAAAAAGCGGGAAGTACAGTAATATTACTAAAATTTCAGTTAAAAAATAACTGAAAATCTAGTGGTTTTATACTAGAAAAACCGGTTATTTCATAATTATACAAGAATTCTGGTTAAAAAATGCAACAAAATATTATATTAGAATTCCGGTTTTACATTATCATACTACATAGTAAAAGGTATACTTGAATTGTGAACTACCAGAAATCTAGTAACATACATTTCACTTGATTCAACTAGATCGTCTAGTTTGCTCACATCTAGTGAATTTTTTATTACCGTGTATAAACACACATAAATCTATGTTGAATGTAAAGAATTTTAATTCAATAAAGAATTGTATTTAAAAAAAACATTTCTTACCTAAGCAGAACTCTGTCAAATAGACCAAAATTGTTAATATAATGATATTTAAAATAACGATCAAGTGAATTTATAAGTAACGATTCGATTAGCGCTAAATTTGACACTAAATAGAAGTTTTGTTCAGCTTTCAAAATAATTTGATTTTGACACCAAATTAAAGTACTATTACGTATTTTATTACTTAAACAGCGAGTTCATACGACGGATAAAAATCTCGGATTTTACTATCCGATCGTTTTAACCCAATTACATCACGTAAATTATAGAACGGGCACGCCTCTTTTCATATAAAAAAGTTGAAAATATTGAAAAAAAAATCTGGAATAGAAAAATCCGAGATTTTTATCCGTCGTATGAACTCGCAGTAAGGGAGATAATTTCTTGTTTAACCAAATACCGCAATTAATATTCGTTGGTTTCCTTATTTTGGGTAGTTAATTTTCATTATATTTTCATTACAAATTTTACAATTTTTGTACATTATTTTTAGCAACATTTAATAGCTAAATTATTTTTCACGTCCGAAACGACATTTCAACAAACTACCTACAATGACGGTCGAACGTCTCAAGGTTAATTTCTCACTGGTGTAAGCTAATAGACGTTAATAATCACGTCTAATTTCTAACCGTGTATTAGTTATCTAAGAAAGAGTTGCGTGAATACTTTCAACTGTTGGCTTTGATTTATTTATTGATTACTGTCGTGGCAGAGGTAGATGACGAGGTGGCTATTTGATTGTGAAGCTTGGTGTGATCGCTCGCAACTAAACAAAATACAAAAAATCAGGCGGAGGTGTACACTGATAGGGATTGACAATTCAATTCCTATTGAATAGATAAATCTGTCCAAAGTCAAGGCCTGCCCTCAAGCAAGCAAGGATGTGTTAAAACAACGATTAGCAAAATGTCATTATTTATCAATGTTGCATATATTCCACCTTACTTTCCGTTAGCATCTTTTACTGCTTGCTATGGCACCATCGTAGAAATAAGCAAGAAACTTCATCCATGCTACACTATTCTAATAACAGGTGATTTTAATTTGCCATTAATTAATTAGACCTATGATGATGAAATTTGCGAGATTCTTCTGCCAATGTGTCTTCGGGGACCTGAGTCAAACGTTTGATATATTAAATGGTCGTAACAGAATTTTAGACCTGATTTTTACTAATCCACCTGATTTGTCATTAAGCGATTGAATTATTTTTGAAAAGCGAGACCAGCATATGAAAAGAAAGCTGAACAAAAGGAGCGTTTATTTACTTTAAAAACATCAACTGGGACGACGACGATTAAACAGCGACAACGTTGATGTAAAAGCCGATACATTTCAAACACTTCTTTATAACGAAGTAGATTTATTTTCCCCACCGCTGCCACTAAACTAAACCGTTTTCCTTCATGGATGGTACGGTAATACGAGTAAACTAATAAACCTTAAAAATAAAATAATTGTTTATAAATGGCTTATAAAGAGAAGAGAGGTTTTGAAGTGTTCATTGATTGTATGGGATCGATTTACTGATATTACTTTAGTCTATTGAAAAAAAGCACCGAACAGAACCTTTAGAAATTCTGTGTTTCTTCAAGTAAATAAACACATGACATATTATTGTTACGACGAACCGATGAACATCATGGGCACGAGTTTTAACAAAATTGACCTTCTTTTTGACTTTTGCCTAAGCAAAGACTGGTTCAAAAGTCAAATTATAGCGATTTTATTAGTCCCCTATTTAATTGTTTTTTAAGAAAAACAAATATATTTTCTCCGTATTTAACATTTTCTATATGTTCTCAAGTCAAATATGTAGACTTTTCTAAAATAAAATGAGATAAAACATGTTGTAACACACGAGACATCATGGTGTGACATCTCACAACATTGTGCAATGTAACGCAACATTATGCAAAATCATGTCACATGGTGAAAGAACAAGAAACACGGTACAACATCATGCAACATGATGTAACACGTTGAAACATTGCGGAACATGGTATAACAGGACGGCACATCCGGACGACTCCTAAATGATTTATCTAGGAATCAGGGTGCCATCTTATGATGGTTATATCATCATCATCATTTATGGTGGTTATATCACGATTTATATCACTATTGGAGACTTTTTTTAATATGTATAATACAAAACAAAACATTCTATAAACAAGAACCCAGCCAAACGAAATTTGATCGGAAATTTCGTTTTCGACTTAGTTATATGAATGTTTTTATGAAGAACTTTTTAAAAACTTATATGAATTATGTATAAAAATAAACAGTTTGAATTTTTTAAGGATTTAACTTATATGAATTATATTTAATAAACGATACAATTAAACGTCAAAACAAAAAAAAAATTGTATGTGTGAAAACATGATGAAAGATCTTTTGAGCAGTCTTTTTGCATCTGGAGTAAGCTAAGAAAATTTCATTATATCACGAAATGTGATATAATCACCATAAAATGACCACGTAGAATTCCTTGTAATCGTTTGTTAGCATTCAAAAACCGTGTCGTGTCAAAATCGTTCAAGCTTAATAAAATTTTTGAAGAACGCCCCAAGCCAACAAAGCGCTACATAGTGGAACTACACATAACATTTCTCAACATGATGCAAAACCAAGCAATATGGTGCAACATTAAGCAACATGGCATAATATGGCCAAACATAATGAAACATTCCACTACGTAGTTTAACTTCCACAACATGGTGCAACATAACACAACATCGTGAAACATTACGAAACACGGCGCAATGTGGTACATGCAGCGTTGCGCAACATCATGCAACATGGTGCAATACCATACAACAAAGTGCAACAACAAGCAACAATGCGCTGCACCCTACATCACGGAATCAGACGGCATAAATCATATCTCCTAGTGGTAGTTAAAGTATATCAAAATCATCCAAGTCAAACAAAATGTTAAAAAAAAGCGCCAACGCTACCAATTCCTACTGCCCGCCTACACCGGATGACCATAAATGAATTTTATCGAAATCATGATCTATAAAAATCTATCCCTGTCAATGGCCCTCCAGCATTTATTATAAAAGTAAAAGAGAATCGGGCCGCACCGAACAACAATCACAATGGATTTTTCCGAAATAAGCACCCTTCGCAAAAGACTTTTGACACTTGAAACCGTCCCCCACAAATTTTTATTAAAATCGGACTAGCAGAAAAAACAATTAAATCATTTGACTAATTTTTCAGAAATCTGGACCAATGATGACTAGGCATGACCAGAATAAACGGCTCAATGCCTGCTAGAAACGCTGTTGAAATTGTGCAACAAAAATTACGTCACTTTCATCGATTTACATAAGCATCATTGTTGCAGTTGTTACCGATGGTGCATCTGTAATGAAAAAGATGGTTCAAGTAATGGGTTTTATCATCAAATATGTCACTTCCATGGAAGTTATTTAGCAGTTGTGGGCGTGCTTTATAAAAATTGTCTACAACCACAACCGAAGTTGACTCTGAAGATATAGATTATCAAAGTGAGTCAGACTTAGCTGAAGATGATCATTCACAATGATGACGAAAATGAGATACAATATTTGATAGACGAAGTTCCAGAATTTAACAACCACGAGTGGGTTATACCACCGCGATTTTGTCTATTATACAGAAAGTTGGAAAAATCGTACGGCTATTTCGGAAATCAACGGAAATCAATCTATTTCGGGAAAAAACCGATATATTGCATAAGGAAAGAATCGACCTTGTTATTATACGTCCGCATGAGATGGAATTCTATGTTGGCAATGCTTAAAATATTTATGGAATTGCAAGACACTATCAGCACAGTTTTAGAAGATTTTTCATTAACTGAAATGTTTCCCAGTAATGAACAAATAGAAATTATTTCGCAGGTTGTTGAAGCACTGGAAATTATTGAATTATGATCGTTAGCAGGGATTGCATTTTGAAAAATGTATAACTCAGTGTCAGGGAGAATTAATAATATAAGGAATGTAAATCTATAGAGGGATTGCTACATTACTTAGAAAATCCTACTAGCAATCCAATATCTTGCTCTCAAACTCGTTTTCAATATCACACAAAAAATTAACTTGCTCCTACAATCAAAGTAATGTATAATAGATTATTATCAACTGATTCCGACAATCTAATTGAATCTGATAGAAATGGAACGTAATGAACGCGACACTGTTAAATGTCGAAAGAGAATGAAACATTCTACAACGGAAGAACTTGATGTATTCAAACCACCGGGTCCTGTACGAGAACGAACAATTTAGCACCTATAAAAAGAGAAATGGTGGTGTTTGAGCACATTAAAGTGCAAACTAATATGTTGGAAAAAATACACCTTGCATCATAATATGAAAACGTTTTTTTATTTAAACGATTAATCGACATAAAAAACGAACAATTAATCGTTAATCTTTTTTTTCTGGAAACGATTAATCAACCATACTCTACTTTTAACTCTAAAATCGAGCTATTTTTGGAATTGACCTTTGCGGTTATATACTTTTCTAGAAAAGCAAAGCTTATACAGCATAAAAAAAATAAAAATCTACACAATATTTATATATGTATAAGAGAATAAATTTTTTTTAGAATTTTTATTTATTTTTTTTGACTGTGAAACAATATGGCGTGCGGTAGTGTGATCAAGTTCATTACTGTTTACATAAAACTCAAATAAAAATATTTATTTATAGGTTTTTCTTTTAAGTTTTTTAATCCACAAATTAATTTTTAATTTTATTTGTTTTTTACCGTTTACAAAACCTTACAATATTTCATCAAGAGATTATTTACTTTAATAACATAAATACGTATTTCCGTGACATGACGTCATCTTTTTCGTTACACATTAAAATTTAGATTTGTACCCCATATATAATGAAAACAAAGACGTAGTCCTACGTCAAAAACCGCTCCTCTAGCAATTGTTATAAAAATCGTGCGAACTGAGAAGAAGAAAGGGACCCGGGCCCTACCGGATAACCTTCTGGACGGATTTTTCCAAAAATTAACACCCATTGCAATTGATTAATAGTATTTGAAAACTCCCCTCAGAGAGAAAAGAAAATTGGTGAAAATTCCCCAATGGGGAATCCCCTTGACGAATTTTTATTACCTCAAGGCATATCACAATCGTTTTCTGGGACTCGAAACACAATTTGAAAAAAAATCCTTGATTTTGGATCGTCTTTTGGTAAATTTGGCAAATTCGCTCTTAACAAATTCTTTCTACAATAATTCGAGGTGACAACCATTTTTGAAAACTTGTTCCCTATTATTGCCCAGAGGTTTCCGATTGGGTTTAGATTTGTACTACAGGCGCAAAATGGGGTATTATTAGACTTTAAAAACTCTATGGTTCGAATAAATAGACGTTATTTATTTTTTTTTTTTTGAAAATATAATTTGCTCTACTAATTTCTTCTCCATAGTTATTAGTAAATCGTCCACCAATTATAGTTACATACTTGGTCGCATTTATTTTCGTTTAAATAATGCTTAGGAAGAGTTTGTCATAATATCCAATTGCTTCTCAAATCATCAGCGATTCATCGCCAAGATTACGAGACATTCCCTCTTCCGGTTGAACACGAGGATTATGCAAATATTTCTGTTCTCCGTCAGAACCAACAAGATTAAACCTTTTCTCATCTAAAAATATAACATATTATGTCCGCTCTTCTTCTCAAAATGGATATTTTCCCGGGTATATATATCGGTCAACTTCTACTATTTTGAGAAACAATAACAGGAAAATGTCACAATTTTTCCATTTTTTTAATCCAATTTGCTCGTGTACCCTATTAAAGTTAGCCGAAAGGTTCCAGCCGAAAGATGGTAATGCAGATAGCGTGTTTGGTATCCCAGCCGAAAAAATAAATTATAGCCGAAAGATACATTACTTGATATACCTTCTTCTATATTATTTATACTATGTGTATTGGTTAGGTCATAGGTCGAATCTCCGAAATTTCGGGCAGGGGATAGGGGGGTATAATTTGGTATAATGTACCAGAAAGTTCGAAATTTTCGAAACTAAATTAATAAAATGTTCTGTAACTTTTGAGTAACCCACTTTACTATCGATCTCACTATGTTTATTAGAAAGGTGATAGACCTAGGTAAACCCACGCGAAATTTGGAGCAAATCTGAAGGAAATAGGGGATATAAATTGGTATAATGTACCAGAAAGTATACAACTGGGGAGCGAAAAGAATTTATTAACACGAGATTGTTTTCTGGAAAATTTAATTTTTAGGACTTTAAGTAAATGGTATTTGTTCTCAGTTTCTCTGAGAGTATAGTAAATTATCAATAAAAATTTATTACAATACCAAATATTCCAAAACTATAAAATTTTTGTTATTTAACTTATGAATTATCCACCTGCTTATCGGTTCCACTTAATTTATAGATAGACCCCAATCCTTGGTAACAATCGAGTGAGTGCAGGTCAAATTTGATAACGATAAGACCGATAAACAATTGAGTAATCCGAAATTGGTAGTACATTTTACTAATTGATTTAGAAAATTTCAACGTTTACTGCAAATGACAATCCATTAAAACTCCTATCGACTCTATGTAGAATTAGGACATATTCAAATGTTACAGAACTCTTTTAACAGTACACCACTCTTTCCCAATCAGACTGGCCTCCACCTGGGATTAATTAGGAATATGGTTTTACCTCCATATTATTCCACATTTAATCGAGCCCACATCATCGTAAATATTTAACCGTATGGTCACACCATCGTATGAACAATTAATCGTAAAACCAGTTAACAGTTTTAGGTCAATTTATAATTTATATATAAACCTCTTTTATCCGGGAATCTATTATCCGGAAAAATATCTATTATCCGGAGAACGTTTTTTTCGTATTCTTTCATTTTCTCTTTTATTTACCTTATTTCTCAAAAATGAAATGATTTTTTTTACAATGGAATTAACTAAAATAAATTTAAAATCTTAGAAATGACACTGAAGTTTAAAAAATATTAAAATATGCTGTTTTACTGGTTTTTCTGTGAAATAATTAAATGTTTGCCCCAGTCTTTCCGGATAAAAGAGGTTGCATGTATTACCGATATAAATAAAAAGTAGTACGTGGTGTTTATTTCAGATTTTCTATTACATTATACCAAATTACAGCCCCTCCTCCCATCCCCATCAGACTTGATGCAAATTTCACGAAAAGTTACAAAACATTTTATTAATTCAGTTTCAAAAATTTTAGACTTTCAAGTATGTTATACCAAATTACACCCCCCCTATCCCCTTCCGTTTTGCTCCAAATTTCGTGTGGGCCTACCTAGGCCTATGACCTTTCTAATAAACAAAAAGGGATTGATGTCAAAGTGGGTTACTCAAAAGTTACAGAACATTTCATTAATTTAGTTTCGAAAAATTCGGCTTTTCTGGTACATTATACCAAATTATACCCCGCTATCCCTTGCCTGATTTCGGAGATTCGGCCTATGACCTATCCAATAAACATAGTATAAATGATATAGAACTAGGTATATCAAGTAATGTATCTTTTGGCTATAATTAATTTTTTCGGCTGAGATAGTAAAGACAATATCTGCATTACCATCTTTCGGCTTGGATAGCAAAGACACTATCTGTGTTATTTTCTGCTGGAAACTTTCGGCTAACTTTAACAGTATCGTGTTGCGTTATTCTCAGTTTCAGGAGATCCGTATAATTTTTGAACCTGGCGGTTATTTATACATAATAAATTGTTAAAATTTTCTAAACAAACATTTGGGTTGTAAAATATTCGATTTTTTGTCGCCATTATTTTCTAAATTTATCTATTGATTGGTTTAGTAATTGCGAAAAGCTTTATAAAACAACAATGTTTTTATTTTATGAAGCTCTGTTTTGTTTATACTACAGCAGCTCGATTCTGGTTTTTCCTATAGGAAAAAGAATTAGGAAAAATATTTTCATAGTATTTTTGTCAAAAATATCATTTTCTGGACTACTGAGAAAGCATTTTATAATTTAGGAAATATTTTTTCCGTATCGAAATTGGATAGGAAAAATATTCCTAATTTAATTTTGTTTTTGAAAAAGTTTACACTAACTGTTTACCATAGTATACCACGTTTTTGTGACAAAAATACTATGAAAATATTTTTTCTAATTCCTTTTGATATAGGAAAAACCAGAATCGAGCTGCACGATGAAACAATACAGCCTGCTAAGTTTCTTCATCAACAACGTTTTCTGATATTTTTGATGATAATTTAAATGTGTTTACGTTAACTCTGCATTTATGTTTTTGTCTACAAAAAAAAACTTCTAAAAACGTATTAAAATACACTGGTTGGTTTGAAAAATATCAAAAAGCTTCCTCTTTATGGAAAGTTCATGAACAATAATGGCAGTATCTTACGGCTCTTATATTTAGGAGGCTCTGTTATATGTTAATCCAATAACAAACTATGCTGATGAAACGAGAAGTATTAAAAATAAGATTATCAGTTTGGTCTGGTCTTGTGTTTATTTCGCACAAGCAAACTTAAATTAAAATAAAAAGTTTTAGAGATTATAAATTTTTCTTTCAGTGCTGTAAAAACATATGCCAGTCAATTATAAGTTTTGTTTTCTATCAAGAAAGTGATTAGTTCGATTGGTCCTATTACTATTTCGTACAGTGTGGAGATTAGTTATTTAAATTTTAATTTAATTAATGACATTAAAATTTGTTCGATGGATCAAGGCGTTCGTTTGCGTCGTGAACTGCTTCAGTTAGAGACCTCATCCGTTGCCTATTGATCTCAATGTGATAACAGAATGCTAAATTTTATAGAATTTTCTGCAAATTCTGAGTTGTGAAACATTATTACGTTCAAAACAATTTAATACTCAGTCGTATTCGATAAGTGAATTGCAATTAAATGTGATTTCGGCAACGACTTAATCGACACATAATTTTGCTATCGATGCATAAGCAAAGGCCTCGTGGTAACCTCAAATACTCTCAACAATTAAGTCCAATTAACTAATTTGGGCTTAACATCTACTAAGATTTTCGTTTCATTTTGGAAAACCTTCATTTGATCGATAGCCAAGAATAAATCGAAAAGCATTCAGTAAAAAAACCAAGAATTCTCGAAATAAAAAAAAATATGAATACAGAAGCTACAAAGTTTAAGCACTACCAATATAGTGGATAATTATGAAAATGATTAATGTGACACTTTTAAAAATTTTATATTTTTTTATACCCTCCGTGCGTCAGCAGAATGTCAAATTTTAGAGGAAAACAAAACTGTAACTAGACACCACCTATGAATATTGTATTATATACAAGTACCACATTATAATATCATATTCTCACCCTTAAAATTGTGTGAAATTATAAATTCTAACAAAAAAAATTCGTATATAACTCAAAAGGGTAACATTAATTGAAATTTATTATCTAAAAGAAGAAGGTAACTTTTTCGTTCTACTGATAAAACATCATAACCTTTTTATTTGTTAGGTTGTTAGAAAGACTATATAGTTTGTAATAAATTATGATGAAACTTTATTTACCACCATTGAAAATTGTTTAAGTGCTCTATTTCAAAATCAGATAATCTCTTGGGTTTGCTCGATGTTATTAATAATAAATGCTACAGTATTCAAATATTTTTACTTCTTGCAGTACCTGATGATAAAAATATTGATTTTTAATAATTTTTCGTAATGAAGTTGTAATTGTTCGTTCTTTAAATTGAATTAAGTTTCCAAAATATAGTGTATATAGTGTATTGTGGTATGGTATAAGATGTTTGTGTAATTTAAATGCAATGAACAATTTGCTAGGTTAGGTTAGGGAAGTTATCCTAAAGGACCAGCAGAGACGCAATCAGGTTCGTAGCTATTCCACATTGCTTTCTCTTTTTACCTACTCATCGAACCATCTTGAGCTTTTACTAGAGTCTACTACTCATCAAGTCATTTAGGAGGGAAGATCTAAGGAATTTTAGTCTGCAAAGCGCTAGGCGGAGCACGTGCAAAGCAAATGAAGAGCAGATTATTCATCCTTTTCATCTTCTTAACTAGGATAGTAATCATGTGAGGGGACACCCATTCTGCCCATATTCTTACATATAAAACAGTGCCCCGTAATAGAACACACCTCAATATTGACATGCCGCCGCCTCAGCGATGTCCGGATCTTGGCAGGACTATAGTTTTCACCAGATCTAATAATTATTGTGCAGATTCGATAGGACCATATGTTGTTCGTTGTTGTTTTATCTGCCTCTTGATTAAATTAGACAAGTTGTGGCAATTCTGTGCTACTTTCGATGAATGAAAATGTGAAAATTGAAACCGGACTATGCGTAAATATGCGAATATCCCTTGCAGATATAATATTATAATGCAACCAGTCAAGGGCTTTCATTGTCGCGATTCCTTCAGCTTGAAAAACGCTTTAGTAGTCTGGGAGTCGAAAACAGAGGTTTACGATTAATTCTTTAAATAGAACCCCAACCTTAACCGGCCCATCCATCTTTGAGGTATATCAGTGAAAAATTTAACACCTCCTATTCAGAAATGTTATTCCCAACTAGTCCCCTAGTGGTGGGAACATCAGTTCTAAGCCTCTGACTAAAAGAAGGTGACGGGATGGTATAGTCGGTAATATTTGGGATTTTGCTGTAGATGAGAGTCCTTAATTCTTACCTGAATGGTGTCCTTGATTTGAGCCATGTATCTTGAGTTCACTGCCATTTGATTATCTATAAGATATTTAGATTTGTGTGCAATGAAAGAGAATCTAAAATGTTTGAGTGGATGTGCTCGTGAGAGCTCAACTAATACATAAGGCAACTGTTTGCTGTACTTTCACCAAAGATTTTAGGTTGGTCGAAATATTTAGAGCTGGCTACCAAACAGAAGTCACATGTAATAAAATGGGCCTTTAGAAATATAGATCCAATGTACAATGTGGCGCTCCAAACCCCATATTTATCCAATGGAATTTTTCAGGCGTAAAACACTATTATATCTTTCTATGCTCTGTCTGTGTTAGGTTTCCAAATTAGTTTGCTGTCCAGAATAAAACCCAGATACTTTGCTATATCATGGAAGGTCGATCCAATACCATTTATGCAATGGGTTTTAATCGAAAAAATTTATTTCGTGGCAAAAAGGACCAACTCAGTTTTGTGTCGCTCAATTAGAGCGAATACCAAATTAACTTTGCAAGAATTCTCTTAAGGTGATCATGATGGCGCTTATGATCAAGTTTCACCAAGATAAGTTAATACCCTATCTTGCGATGTGGTTCTACTCAGCCCCCGAATGATGCGTCCACGCAAAGAAAGGCCTCCCCTATTTATATCCAGAAAAGTTATCATGATGTGCTCAAAGGAGTGAAGAACCAGATCCACTCTTTGAATATACATGTTGGGATTTCGGTAGCCTATTTGGTTAGTGGAGAGCCAAAACTTATAGGCTTAAGGTCTTTGGGTTTGAAACAAAAGCCTTAGGAGCAAATATTTCATTTACGTAAGTCCATTTACTAGGAACGTGTCAGAGTTCTAGGCTGTGTTGAAGGTTACTCCCAGCTGGGGTAAAGCTACATACGTCGTTTTGGACATCCGCCGGTATAATTCCATTCAGTCTTGCCGACTTATAAAGTTTAAATTTATTTAAAGCCCACAGAATTTTTTCCTTCTTATAACCTGTTTTAGAAAGCCTATGACTATGTTGTCCTAAAGGCCTTTGTGGCGCAGATTCTTAGCTGCTTGAAAAGGGAGTTAGTAGTAAGGTAGTAGATCCAACGGTTCTGCACTAGGTATGTTCCAAGAACTATCTGGTCGTTGGAGAAAAGTAAGAGTGGTTGGACTTAGCGATAGTTTTTAACGCGGCTTAGATGGTTTAGCAAACTCCTTCACAGAACTACTAAAAATTTTACTACTGAATAGAATCTAGATATTTGTTTTAGCATTTTTTTATTTGTATTTGCATGTTTGGAGGACTTCCTTATAGCAGTCCTTGCCCGTAGTTGCTTTAGTTTCCTTGGCGCTTCTAAACAGCCTTCTACATTTTTTTACAGGTGTTTTGAAGTCTTTTTAACCGGTCGAGATTTAACCAGAGATTCTTAGTAGATCATAGTTGACACATACCAAATATGGCCTTTTAATACCTCCGGGAAGTTATCCCGAAAATTTATCCCGAAAAACCATTATACATAGTTAAATATGGCAAGATTATTATATTTTTACAGAAAATTTTATTACTATCCTGATAGTCCAGTATATATAATTATTATTGCTGCATACAAAACAAATATATCACGAAATTAGCTATAATGTATAGTTAATTGTTATATCGTTTTGTAATATAAAATTAGTATCACGAAATTTTCATTTAAAATCATATTATGTACCTAAAATATTTCAACACAATTTTTTGTATCACTTCGAAAAAAATTACACTAATATAAATCACATCGATATATAATCAAATTTAATAAAATATACAAAAAAAAGTTAATTCAAATATTTAATATTAGAAAAACAACAACTCTTAGGAAAACCATTCGACACATCCAATCCTATCATAATCGGCTAAGAATTGGTCAAGTTTTTTTTCCAGGTAGCCTAATTCAAGACTTATTCCAAAAATTATTTAAGAATCTCATTTCCTTCCAACACAGCTAATTCCATCATAATCGGCTAAGAATTGATTGAGTTCCGTCCCATGTGGATCTCAGGTGGCCTAATTACAGAAATTCTTCCATAAATTATTTAATAATCACATTTCCATCCAGCATATCCAATCATCCCATTTCCATCCAGCATATCCAGGTGGCCTAATTCCATTACTTCTTAAAAAACCATTAAACAACTACATTTTCATCCAACAAACCAAATCCCATGATAATTGGCTAAGAATTAATTGTTTTCCTCTCCAGCACTATTCTGGTAATTCCCTGGGAATAGGGAATTGGGGAAAGATTTTATATGTAATTGCAGTTCAAATATTTTTTTTCCGGCCTACTAAGGAGAAAAATTTGATGTAAATATTTATAAATTGGGAATAACTTTTCCATATCTAAATTGGCAGGGAATAGCTATTATTCCCAATTTTATTTTGTTTTCAAAAAAATTACCACTAGATTTTTACCTCAGTATGCCAGAAAAAAAAGTTTAAATACAAATTACATATAAAATCTTTCCCGAATTCCCTATTCCCAGGGAATTACCAGAATAGTGCCACACGGAGTCAATTCGCGTTCTTTGAAATAATGGAAATGAAAACTATATTTCATTAGCAATCGAGTAGGTTTGCGTTCCTCATAAGAAATTTTGTATTCACACAGTAAAATTTAAAATTATGTGCGAATAATTTAAACTACTAGATTGCCAATGAAAAAAACCTTTCATGTTCATTATTTCACGGAACACCTGGTGGCCTAATTCCAGAACATCTTCCAAAATTTTTCTAAGAATATCGTTTTCATTCTTCATTCCCCCTAGGGGGAAATCTCCTAGGAGAAACCCCTAGGGGAATCTCCTAGGGAAATCCTCTAAGGAAATCCCCTAAGGAAACTCCCAAGGGAAATCTCCTAGGGAAATCCCCCCTTTCCTTAAGGGATTTCCCTAGGGGATTCCCCAAGGAAGTTTCCCTAGGGGATTTCCTTAGGGGATTTCCCCAGTGGACTCCCCTAAGGGATTACCCTTGGAGATTTCCCTAGGAGATTTCTCTAGGGGATTTATCTACAGGATTTCCCTAGGGGATTTTTCTAGGGGTCTTCCTTAGGGATTTCCCTAGGGGATTTCCCTAAGGGAATGAGCGATTAGAGTTGTTGGAAAGGGTTTGGGGGATTAGGAATTCTGGAATTAGAATTTCTTCCAAAAATATTTTAAGAATGCCATGTCTATCCAGCATTGAGCATACACAATCCCATCATAATCGGCTAAGAATTGGCTAGATTTGAGTTTCATTCCAGGTGGCTTAATTCGAGAACTTCCTATAAAAATCGTTTAAATCCCATTTCCATCCAATATCCCTATTCCAATTATAATCAGTTAGGAATTGGTCGAGTTCCGTCCTAGGTGGTCATATTCCCATTTCCATAGAGCATATTTAATTACATGACAATCGGTTAAGAATTGGCCGAGTTCCGTTCCAAGTGGCCTAATTTCAGAACTTATTCCAAAAATCATTTAAGAATCCCTTCTTCATTCCACATACCTATGCTCATTATATTCTGTCGAGAATTGATCGAGTTCCGTTCCAAGAGGTGATATTCCAGAACCTTTTCCAAAAACCATTTAAGAAAATCATTTCCATCCAGCATACCCAATCCCATCAGAATCGGATAAGAATTGGTCGAGTTCCATTCCAGGTGGCCTAATTTAAGAACTTCTTCCAAAAATTATTTTATAATCCAATTTCCATCCAACATACCCAATCCCATTATAATCGGTTAAAAATTGATTGAGTTCCGTCCTTGGTGGTAAAAATTCCATAATTTCTTCCAAAATTATTTAAAAATCCCAATCCCATCATAACCGGTTAAGAATAGATCGAGTTCCGTTCCAGGAATTCCCCTAGGGAAATCCCCTTGGGAAATCCCCTAGGGAAATCTATTAGAGAAATCCCCTAGGGAAAACCCCTAGAGAAATCCCCTAGGGAAATCTATTTATTTATTTTGGGGATTTCCCTAGGGGTTTCACTAGGGGATTCCCTTAGTGGATTTTCCTAAGGGATTTCCCTAGGGGATTTCATTAGGGGATTCCCCTAGGGGATTTCCACAGGGGAATTCCTGGGACGGAACTCGATCTATTCTTAACCGGTTATGGTGGGATTGGGATGGAAATGGGATTTTTAAATAATTTTGGAAGAAATTATGGAATTTTTTCCACCAAGGACGGAACTCAATCAATTTTTAACCGATTATAATGACACATCCACAATAAATGTTTTCTTATTAATAACAAGAATGCTTGATTTTGTATTTTTGGATAAGCAAGGCCAGTAAATTATTTGTTACTAGCTGTTCCGCCCTAAACTACTTCGTGCCGAGCAAATACTTTTGTCCTTCACGAAAATTGATTTTGATGAGAGAACAAATATCAAACTCAACGCAACTCAGCTCAATTCTCAATAGACGATTGAGTTGAATAGTCACTCCGTTCACTTTTACATCGAATTCAACACTAAAGACAGGTTTATGGTTGCGGTCGTTCGTTCGGTCATTTTTTTGACCAATCATCTCTTGTGGAAAAGTCCAGCAGAAAAACTTGTAATTTTTGAGCAATATGATTTTTCGCAAAAATTGTCAGAACGAACGAACGAACGCAACCATAAAGAAGTGCGTGAAGTTATCCCAGTATTTCATCCCAGAAAAATAAAAAATGTTCATCGGGCAATACCAGTTATATCCCATCCCAGGATTTTTAAATACATCCCAGAAAATTTTAAAATGTCACAAAATGTAATAATAGATGATTTAAAGAGAATATAATTCAGATGTCTATCATAAAATTATGAACGCCAGCCGTATGTTAAGATTGGCGCTAACGACAATTTTAAATAAAATATACATTTGAGATTTAAACGAATGGTTCTCTGGAACGTAAAGTGTCGTAACCGATTTCATTTGAAATCAATTGGACAAAACGTGTATTATCTCCGAATATAAGTCCATGGCCATCCGTATGTAAGGATTGGCGCTATGGGGTCATATGTGTTAATGGCCGAATCATTTTTAGAACAAAAATGAGATTTAAATTAATGGTTCCCAGGAACCTAAAATGTCGTCTTCGATCTCTTCTGATTTCCATACTTCATGATGACCTCTATCTACAAGAAAAATCCCAAGACCAACCGTATGTTGAGTTTTGCACAATAAGTCCATATGTGAATGGCCCATTCAGTTCATGTATGAATTATTGATTTAAATTAATGGTTCCCGGGAACCACGAGTGTCGCGACCGATCTTATCTGATTCCAATACGGCATCATGTTCGCTATCCAAAATAAAATTCACATAACGGTCTGTATGTTGAGATTGGCGCTAAGGCATCCTGGGATGGCCCATTTTAAATAAAATATACATTTCACATTTAAACGAATGGTTGTCTGGAACCTAAAGTGTCGTAACCGATCTCAATTGAAATCAATTGGACAAAACGTGTACTACCTCCAAATAGAAATCCATGGCCATCCGTATGTTAGGATTGGCGCTATGGGGGGTCATATGTGCCGCATAATGGCCGAATCATTTTTAGAACAAAAGTCAGATTTAAATTAATGGTTCCCAGGAACCTAAAATGTCGTCTTCGATCTCTTCTGATTTCCATACTTCATGATGACCTCTATCTACAAGAAAAATCTCAAGACCAACCGTATGTTGAGATTGGCACAATAGGTCCATATGTGAATGGCCCATTCAGTTCATGTATGAATTATTGATTTAAATTAATGGTTCCCGGGAACCACGAGTGTCGCAACCGATCTTATCTGATTCCAATACGGCATCATGTTCGCCATCCAAAATAAAATTCACATAACGATCTGTATGTTGAGATTGGTGCTAAGGCATCATGGGATGGCTCATTTTAAATAAAATATACATTTCAGATTTAAACGAATGGTTCTCTGGAACGTAAAGTGTCGTAACCGATCTCAATTGAAATCAATTGGACAAAACGTGTACTACCTCCGAATAGAAGTCCATGGCCATCCGTATGTTAGGATTGGCGCTATGGGGTCATATGTGTTAATGGCCGAATCATTTTTAGAACAACAATAAGATTTAAATTAATGGTTCCCAGGAACCTAAAATGTCGTCTTCGATCTCTTCTGATTTCCATACTTCATGATGACTTCTATCTACAAGAAAAATCTCAAGACCAACCGTATGTTGAGATTGGCACAATAGGTCCATATATGAATGGCCCATTCAGTTCATGTATGAATTATTGATTTAAATTAATGGTTCCCGGGAACCACGAGTGTCGCAACCGATCTCATCTGATTCCAATACGGCATCATGTTCGCTATCCAAAATAAAATTCGCATAACGATCTGTATGTTGAGATTGGCTCTAAGGCATCCTGGGATGGCCCATTTTAAATCAAATATACATTTAAAATTTCAACGAGTGGTTCTCTGGAGCCTAAAGTGTCGTAACCGATCTCAATTGAAATCAATTGGACAAAACGTGTACTACCTCCGAATATAAGTCCATGGCCATCCGTATGTTAGGATTGGCGCTATGGGGTCATATGTGTTAATGGCCGAATCATTTTTAGAACAAAAATGAGATTTAAATTAATGGTTCCCAGGAACCTAAAATGTCGTCTTCGATCTCTTCTGATTTCCATACTTCATGATGACTTCTATCTACAAGAAAAATCTCAAGACCAACCGTATGTTGAGATTGGCACAATAGGTCCATATGTGAATGGCCCATTCAGTTCATGTATGAATTATTGATTTAAATTAATGGTTCCCGGGAACCACGAGTGTCGCAACCGATCTTATCTGATTCCAATACGGCATCATGTTCGCTATCCAAAATAAAATTCACATAACGATCTGTATGTTAAGATTGGCACTAAGGCATCCTGGGATGGCCCATTTTAATTGAAATATACATTTCAGATTTAAACGAATGGTTCTCTGGAACCTAAAGTGTCGTAACCGATCTCAATTGAAATGAATTGGACAAAACGTGTACTACCTCCGAATAGAAGTCCATGACCATCCGTATGTTAGGATTGGCGCTATGGGGTCATATGTGTTAATGGCCGAATCATTTTTAGAACAAAAATGAGATTTAAATTAATGGTTCCCAGGAACCTAAAATGTCGTCTTCGATCTCTTCTGATTTCCATACTTCATGATGACCTCTATCTACAAGAAAAATCCCAAGACCAACCGTATGTTGAGATTGGCACAATAGGTCCATATGTGAATGGCCCATTCAGTTCAAGTATGAATTATTGATTTAAATTAATGGTTCCCGGGAACCACGAGTGTCGCAACCGATCTTATCTGATTCCAATAAGGCATCATGTTCGCTATCCAAAATAAAATTCACATAACGATCTGTATGTTGAGATTGGCGCTAAGGCATCCTGGGATGGCCCATTTTAAATAAAATATACATTTCAGATTTAAACGAATGGTTCTCTGGAACGTAAAGTGTCGTAACCGATCTCAATTGAAATCAATTGGACAAAACGTGTACTACCTCCGAATATAAGTCCATGGCCATCCGTATGTTAGGATTGGCGCTATGGGGTCATATGTGTTAATGGCCGAATCATTTTTAGAACAACAATAAGATTTAAATTAATGGTTCCCAGGAACCTAAAATGTCGTCTTCGATCTCTTCTGATTTCCATACTTCATGATGACTTCTATCTACAAGAAAAATCTCAAGACCAACCGTATGTTGAGATTGGCACAATAGGTCCATATATGAATGGCCCATTCAGTTCATGTATGAATTATTGATTTAAATTAATGGTTCCCGGGAACCACGAGTGTCGCAACCCATCTCATCTGATTCCAATACGGCATCATGTTCGCTATCCAAAATAAAATTCGCATAACGATCTGTATGTTGAGATTGGCTCTAAGGCATCCTGGGATGGCCCATTTTAAATAAAATATACATTTAAAATTTCAACGAGTGGTTCTCTGGAACCTAAAGTGTCGTAACCGATCTCAATTGAAATCAATTGGACAAAACGTGTACTACCTCCGAATATAAGTCCATGGCCATCCGTATGTTAGGATTGGCGCTATGGGGTCATATGTGTTAATGGCCGAATCATTTTTAGAACAACAATAAGATTTAAATTAATGGTTCCCAGGAACCTAAAATGTCGTCTTCGATCTCTTCTGATTTCCATACTTCATGATGACCTCTATCTACAAGAAAAATCCCAAGACCAACCGTATGTTGAGATTGGCACAATAGGTCCATATGTGAATGGCCCATTCAGTTCAAGTATGAATTATTGATTTAAATTAATGGTTCCCGGGAACCACGAGTGTCGCAACCGATCTTATCTGATTCCAATAAGGCATCATGTTCGCTATCCAAAATAAAATTCACATAACGATCTGTATGTTGAGATTGGCGCTAAGGCATCCTGGGATGGCCCATTTTAAATAAAATATACATTTCAGATTTAAACGAATGGTTCTCTGGAACGTAAAGTGTCGTAACCGATCTCAATTGAAATCAATTGGACAAAACGTGTACTACCTCCGAATATAAGTCCATGGCCATCCGTATGTTAGGATTGGCGCTATGGGGTCATATGTGTTAATGGCCGAATCATTTTTAGAACAACAATAAGATTTAAATTAATGGTTCCCAGGAACCTAAAATGTCGTCTTCGATCTCTTCTGATTTCCATACTTCATGATGACTTCTATCTACAAGAAAAATCTCAAGACCAACCGTATGTTGAGATTGGCACAATAGGTCCATATATGAATGGCCCATTCAGTTCATGTATGAATTATTGATTTAAATTAATGGTTCCCGGGAACCACGAGTGTCGCAACCGATCTCATCTGATTCCAATACGGCATCATGTTCGCTATCCAAAATAAAATTCGCATAACGATCTGTATGTTGAGATTGGCTCTAAGGCATCCTGGGATGGCCCATTTTAAATAAAATATACATTTAAAATTTCAACGAGTGGTTCTCTGGAACGTAAAGTGTCGTAACCGATCTCAATTGAAATCAATTGGACAAAACGTGTACTACCTCCGAATATAAGTCCATGGCCATCCGTATGTTAGGATTGGCGCTATGGGGTCATATGTGTTAATGGCCGAATCATTTTTAGAACAACAATAAGATTTAAATTAATGGTTCCCAGGAACCTAAAATGTCGTCTTCGATCTCTTCTGATTTCCATACATCATGATGACTTCTATCTACAAGAAAAATCTCAAGACCAACCGTATGTTGAGATTGGCACAGTAGGTCCATATATGAATGGCCCATTCAGTTCATGTATGAATTATTGATTTAAATTAATGGTTCCCGGGAACCACGAGTGTCGCAACCGATCTCATCTGATTCCAATACGGCATCATGTTCGCTATCCAAAATAAAATTCGCATAACGATCTGTATGTTGAGATTGGCTCTAAGGCATCCTGGGATGGCCCATTTTAAATAAAATATACATTTAAAATTTCAACGAGTGGTTCTCTGGAACCTAAAGTGTCGTAACCGATCTCAATTGAAATCAATTGAACAAAACGTGTACTACCTCCGAATATAAGTCCATGGCCATCCGTATGTTAGGATTGGCGCTATGGGGTCATATGTGTTAATGGCCGAATCATTTTTAGAACAAAAATCAGATTTAAATTAATGGTTCCCAGGAACCTAAAATGTCGTCTTCGATCTCTTCTGATTTCCATACTTCATGATGACCTCTATCTACAAGAAAAATCTCAAGACCAACCGTATGTTGAGATTGGCACAATAGGTCCATATGTGAATGGCCCATTCAGTTCATGTATGAATTATTGATTTAAATTAATGGTTCCCGGGAACCACGAGTGTCGCAACCGATCTTATCTGATTCCAATACGGCATCATGTTCGCTATTCAAAATAAAATTCGCATAACGATCTGTATGTTGAGATTGGCGCTAAGGCATCCTGGGATGGCCCATTTTAAATAAAATATACATTTAAAATTTAAACGAATGGTTCTCTGGAACGTAAAGTGTCGTAACCGATCTCAATTGAAATCAATTGGACAAAACGTGTACTACCTCCGAATAGAAGTCCATGGCCATCCGTATGTTAGGATTGGCGCTATGGGGTCATATGTGCCGCATAATGGCCGAATCGTTTTTAGAACAAAAATGAGATTTAAATTAATGGTTCCCAGGAACCTAAAATGTCGTCTTCGATCTCTTCTGATTTCCATACTTCATGATGACCTCTATCTACAGGAAAAATCCCAAGACCAACCGTATGTTGAGATTGGCACAATAGGTCCATATGTGAATGG
Source organism: Nephrotoma flavescens (assembly GCA_932526605.1). NCBI lineage: Eukaryota > Metazoa > Arthropoda > Insecta > Diptera > Tipulidae > Nephrotoma > Nephrotoma flavescens. Next base: position 194,506,276 of record OW052220.1, read on the forward strand.
CCCATTCAGTTCAAGTATGAATTATTGATTTAAATTAATGGTTCCCGGGAACCACGAGTGTCGCAACCGATCTTATCTGATTCCAATACGGCATCATGTTCGCTATCCAAAATAAAATTCACATAACGATCTGTATGTTGAGATTGGCGCTAAGGCATCCTGGGATGGCCCATTTTAAATAAAATATACATTTAAAATTTAAACGAATGGTTCTCTGGAACCTAAAGTGTCGTAACCGATCTCAATTGAAATCAATTGGACAAAACGTGTACTACCTCCGAATAGAAGTCCATGGCCATCCGTATGTTAGGATTGGCGCTATGGGGTCATATGTGTTAATGGCCGAATCATTTTTAGAACAAAAATCAGATTTAAATTAATGGTTCCCAGGAACCTAAAATGTCGTCTTCGATCTCTTCTGATTTCCATACTTCATGATGACCTCTATCTACAAGAAAAATCTCAAGACCAACCGTATGTTGAGATTGGCACAATAGGTCCATATGTGAATGGCCCATTCAGTTCAAGTATGAATTATTGATTTAAATTAATGGTTCCCGGGAACCACGAGTGTCGCGACCGATCTCATCTGATTCCAATACGGCATCATGTTCGCTATCCAAAATAAAATTCACATAACGATCTGTATGTTGAGATTGGCGCTAAGGCATCATGGGATGGCCCATTTTAAATAAAATATACATTTCACATTTAAACGAATGGTTCTCTGGAACGTAAAGTGTCGTAACCGATTTCATTTGAAATCAATTGGACAAAACGTGTACTACTTCCGAATAGAAGTCCATGGCCATCCGTATGTTAGGATTGGCGCTATGGGGTCATATGTGTTAATGGCCGAATCATTTTTAGAACAAAAATGAGATTTAAATTAATGGTTCCCAGGAACCTAAAATGTCGTCTTCGATCTCTTCTGATTCTCATACTTCATGATGACCTCAATCTACAAGAAAAATTTTAAGACCAACCGTATGTTGAGATTGGCACAATAGGTCCATATGTGAATGGCCCATTCAGTTCAAGTATGAATTATTGATTTAAATTAATGGTTCCCGGGAACCACGAGTGTCGCAACCGATCTTATCTGATTCCAATACGGCATCATGTTCGCTATCCAAAATAAAATTCACATAACGATCTGTATGTTGAGATTGGCGCTAAGGCATCATGGGATGGCCCATTTTAAATAAAATATACATTTAAAATTTAAACGAATGGTTCTCTGGAACCTAAAGTGTCGTAACCGATCTCAATTGAAATCAATTGGACAAAACGTGTACTACCTCCGAATATAAGTCCATGGCCATCCGTATGTTAGGATTGGCGCTATGGGGTCATATGTGTTAATGGCCGAATCATTTTTAGAACAAAAATGAGATTTAAATTAATGGTTCCCAGGAACCTAAAATGTCGTCTTCGATCTCTTCTGATTTCCATACTTCATGATGACTTCTATCTACAAGAAAAATCTCAAGACCAACCGTATGTTGAGATTGGCACAATAGGTCCATATGTGAATGGCCCATTCAGTTCATGTATGAATTATTGATTTAAATTAATGGTTCCCGGGAACCACGAGTGTCGCAACCGATCTTATCTGATTCCAATACGGCATCATGTTCGCTATTCAAAATAAAATTCGCATAACGATCTGTATGTTGAGATTGGCGCTAAGGCATCCTGGGATGGCCCATTTTAAATAAAATATACATTTAAAATTTAAACGAATGGTTCTCTGGAACCTAAAGTGTCGTAACCGATCTCAATTGAAATCAATTGGACAAAACGTGTACTACTTCCGAATAGAAGTCCATGGCCATCCGTATGTTAGGATTGGCGCTATGGGGTCATATGTGCCGCATAATGGCCGAATCGTTTTTAGAACAAAAATGAGATTTAAATTAATGGTTCCCAGGAACCTAAAATGTCGTCTTCGATCTCTTCTGATTTCCATACTTCATGATGACCTCTATCTACAGGAAAAATCCCAAGACCAACCGTATGTTGAGATTGGCACAATAGGTCCATATGTGAATGGCCCATTCAGTTCAAGTATGAATTATTGATTTAAATTAATGGTTCCCGGGAACCACGAGTGTCGCAACCGATCTTATCTGATTCCAATACGGCATCATGTTCGCTATCCAAAATAAAATTCACATAACGATCTGTATGTTGAGATTGGCGCTAAGGCATCCTGGGATGGCCCATTTTAAATAAAATATACATTTAAAATTTAAACGAATGGTTCTCTGGAACCTAAAGTGTCGTAACCGATCTCAATTGAAATCAATTGGACAAAACGTGTACTACTTCCGAATAGAAGTCCATGGCCATCCGTATGTTAGGATTGGCGCTATGGGGTCATATGTGTTAATGGCCGAATCATTTTTAGAACAAAAATGAGATTTAAATTAATGGTTCCCAGGAACCTAAAATGTCGTCTTCGATCTCTTCTGATTCTCATACTTCATGATGACCTCAATCTACAAGAAAAATTTTAAGACCAACCGTATGTTGAGATTGGCACAATAGGTCCATATGTGAATGGCCCATTCAGTTCAAGTATGAATTATTGATTTAAATTAATGGTTCCCGGGAACCACGAGTGTCGCAACCGATCTTATCTGATTCCAATACGGCATCATGTTCGCTATCCAAAATAAAATTCACATAACGATCTGTATGTTGAGATTGGCGCTAAGGCATCATGGGATGGCCCATTTTAAATAAAATATACATTTAAAATTTAAACGAATGGTTCTCTGGAACCTAAAGTGTCGTAACCGATCTCAATTGAAATCAATTGGACAAAACGTGTACTACCTCCGAATAGAAGTCCGTGGCCATCCGTATGTTAGGATTGGCGCTATGGGGTCATATGTGCCGCATAATGGCCGAATCGTTTTTAGAACAAAAATGAGATTTAAATTAATGGTTCCCAGGAACCTAAAATGTCGTCTTCGATCTCTTCTGATTTCCATACTTCATGATGACCTCTATCTACAGGAAAAATCCCAAGACCAACCGTATGTTGAGATTGGCACAATAGGTCCATATGTGAATGGCCCATTCAGTTCAAGTATGAATTATTGATTTAAATTAATGGTTCCCGGGAACCACGAGTGTCGCAACCGATCTTATCTGATTCCAATACGGCTTCATGTTCGCTATTCAAAATAAAATTCGCATAACGATCTGTATGTTGAGATTGGCGCTAAGGCATCCTGGGATGGCCCAATTTAAATAAAATATACATTTAAAATTTAAACGAATGGTTCTCTGGAACCTAAAGTGTCGTAACCGATCTCAATTGAAATCAATTGGACAAAACGTGTACTACCTCCGAATATAAGTCCATGGCCATCCGTATGTTAGGATTGGCGCTATGGGGTCATATGTGTTAATGGCCGAATCATTTTTAGAACAAAAATGAGATTTAAATTAATGGTTCCCAGGAACCTAAAATGTCGTCTTCGATCTCTTCTGATTTCCATACTTCATGATGACCTCTATCTACAACAAAAATCTCAAGACCAACCGTATGTTGAGATTGGCACAATAGGTCCATATGTGAATGGCCTATTCAGTTCATGTATGAATTATTGATTTAAAATATTGTTAATTATAATTTGCTAAACCAGCTAGTTTTGCAATAATTCGAGTCCTGAAATCCTTTTATAGGCACAATTTTTGTTCAGGATTTTTTTGTTCTATATTTATCTATTATTCTTCTGTTATGGAAGAAAAAATCACCTTTGCTCTGACTACTCTTTTAGCTAAGGTGCATAATATGGTAATAAATATAGCACAACTTTTTTACATAACCTTTTAAGGCATGCCGTCAATTTCAGTCAATATAAATAAATTTCAATGAAAACATTCATGCTCTTGGTATCGCAATCAGTTCAAAAAACAGTTCCTTTATAAATGCGTAGTATAAAAATTACAATATTTTTATGCGTTCAGAAGAAAAACTATAATAGAGAAAATGACATGTTCTCAATTTAATTCAACTCGAAGTATTTTGATACAATTTTGTACATTTTTTAATGTATTTCTCACCAAATTATAAATTACTTAGAAATGACGAGTTTTATAATGGTCTACCATAATTTTTTTTCTGTAATAAACTTTCTTCTCTCTTTCTCAACATAAAAAAACAAAAAATATTATATGTAAACTAAATAACGGAAAATAAAAAAACTTTTTGAAACGTACATTTTAAAAACTAAAGCTAAATTTTATTGTGCTGTAATACAAAATAATTAAGATACATTCATTACACCATATGTCCTATAACGTATGAGTTTTTAATTAAATATTATTAAATAAAATTACATAAATCTGTCTTATTATTTTCCAATTTGATAAGTTATTTGAAGTGATTTTCATTATATTGGCTTTTTATTAAAAATAAACATTTAATGAATTAAAGTTTTGTAGTTGATTGAAAATTATAGTTACAGTGTTTTGTAACAATTTTTAAAATTGTTTAATTAAACTCAACTTGATCTACCAGATTTTATCAAAATGCCATACAAAAAAATTTTATTTGTGAAATCAGAATACGATTTTATTCAGAACGTGTTTATCGAAATTATCGATGACATTGAAAATATAAAATTTGACAAGATTCTAAATAGTGACCTTTTCGCTAAAATGTGCTCAAAAATTTCAGGATTAAAAAATACAGACGCAAATCGATTAAAGTGTGAGAGAATCTTTAAAAATAAAGAATTTTTAAATTCTTTTAAAGAAAAAATTACAAGATTGCCAAAAAACAAAAACGACGTAGGAAGCGAACAAAGCAATTTGATTCCTAACACTCTAGATAATTTTACTAGCCGAAGTGAAGTTGCCGATGAAAGTGATATCGTGCACCAAACAAAAAAACCTAAATATGATACGATGCCTGAATTCGAACGTTCAGATGACGATAGATAGTGTTACGGATTTTCAAACACCTAAAAATCGTGTATCAGTACGAACTAAAATTCATAGAACAATAAATAAAGACAGTAAAAATAACATTGTTTTAGAAGCGTGCGGATCTATTCATGTTGACAATGACATTTGGGCTAGTATAATAGATCCTCTGACAAAAAAATTAATCAAAAAACTGTGTCCAAGCATAATTGCAAATATTTTGATAGAAAAAACAGGTTGTTTAATAAACATTAAATCCATTGATTACGGGAAAAAATGTATTAGCATTCGAGCATATTGTGGTCATAATAATTGCAAAACATATAAATTAAAAAATAATAACTTGGCAATCGGGAACTTTGCAGTATATAGTTCCAGCGGCACAATTTGTCATGAATTCCTCAAAACTCGCCAGATTAGAGGATCTGAAAGAGATGCTCTAAAAAAGACACTTACTTCACACAACACCTCCGAAGTAATGTACGAGACTATGGTTAAAAATGAAAATGTACAATTTCTCAGCAAATTTAACACGACTAACGTCAAATCGTTAACGGCTATTCGGAAAGCGCGTTCCGAATCGTTAAAAGAAAACGACAATAATGCCGATGACATTGTTGATTTAATTGAGGAAGTGGCACATAACGATGGAACTCTGCAATTTTTATCTATTAAACCGTTTTTTATAATCACACATAGTGATGTACAACATAAAATGTTGGATATTCTTTTACTAGAACAGAAATCGAAAAAACTAGTTGCGTTTATTGATGCAACTGGGGGTCTGGTAAGAAATCCTTTACCAAAACCAGCATGTATTTTATATTATGCGCTTGTAGTCCAAGTAAAAGTAGACGAATATGAGCCAAACGATCCGTTTCCTCTAAGCGATATGGTTAGCGCTCGCCACAATATGGACACCATTGGGAATTGGTTGTCCTCCTATAGGAATGAAGTGGTTAATAGAATGAAAGTTTGGCCACCATTTAGCAATATAGTAACTGATTTTAATTTTGCCCAAATAAATGCCATTTTAGCGGCATTTAATCGAATGGATGTAGTCCAATATCTACATATATTACACAAATCTATAAGTAACCCCGGCATCACAAAAGATATAATTTTTGTTCATTTATGTGTTTCTCATCTCATGCATTGCATGACTGCCGACGTCAACAAATACTTCCCTCAACTCGCTAATAGAAAGATTTTGAAAGAGGTAATGGCTATATTGCAGTTAATAGATAATTACGAGCAGTTACAATGCATTTGGCTTCATTTTTCCAGCATTTTGCAAAATAAATATCTCACGCCGCTTGTGTTAAAAGCTCTAGATGCAATTGTAAACATTTCTAAAGATAATAAGGTTAATTTCGAAAATAATATTTTAAAAAGTTGTGAGACTAACTATTCAGTAAAGGATGAAACTTGTAATCGACATTTTAATGAAACCTTATATCATCAAAGTAAATTTTATGAAGATTTTAAAAAAATTTCAGATTCTTGCTTGAAAGAATCTTTAATGGAGTGTCCGATTAATGTATTTTACAATCCAAATTTTCTCGAAATGGTTTTAAAAAAATATTTAACATTTTTACCTTTATGGTCTAATATTTTTCACGAAACAACTTTGAGTAATGGTCCCGTAGAAAATTATTTCGCTACAATAAAAAGACGAATGCAGCAATGCAAGACACTTGGTAAGCTTCCCGCAAAGCCTCTACGATTTTTTAAGGAGCTCGCAATTCGAAATAATTATATATTAAAACGGAAACTTCATAACATTCCAAAAAGGTTTAAAACAAATAAACCCCGAGCTAGTTTCGAAGAAAATAAATTAATAGAAGTTGCTGAAAAAAAATTAAGTGGAATTTTGGCAGAAGAAGAAAAATGGCGAGGTCAAGTGAAGAAAAAAGGAACTAATTTTAATCTAGGTACGATTAAAAAACTGAGAAATTTGGAAAATAATAAAAAAACAGGCAGCTTAATAGAATGCCTTTCGGTAAAAAAAAATATAATTTTTGATACACCAAAGACAACTCTTTGTGGCAAAAGAATTACAAACTTCAGAAGCAAAACGTCAGACCACCTCGCATTCTTAAAAAACGGAACTGTCAAAAATGAAAATTATTTCTATACTTGTGCCTTCGACTCGTTTATGCAGTGCATGCAAAACAATAAATTCACTGACGTCCTAAGTAAAGATAACGAATTGATGGAGCTTGTGAATGCATTAAAACTTAGAAATATTCCACTGGCTAAAACCAAAAGATATACCATTTTAGCTAGATTATATGGATTAACGTGGAATTGTACGGCAAATATTACAAAAATTTCGACTTTTTTTTGTAAAGAATTAAATTATGGAAGTGTTGAGACAAAGGCTTGGTGTACGACCTGCCTTAAAACAAACGATGATATCTATCAATACGTTCCTATTAATTTAGAGAAATTGGAAAATTTAAGTATATCCGAATTAAACAAATGTTTAAAAGAGCCAGACACATTATATTGCAGTTGCGGAACAGAAAAGGTTATAACAGAAATCAGTACGAACAATGTGGCTTTTGTTTATGTTGAAACAGCAAAAACAGAAGGAATAACTGTGTCCAGCATACCAGTGAATGTAGACTATTTTGGACAAAGTTTTCAACTTAACAGTTTTGTTAGTTATATAAAATCATCGAAACATTACGTTAGCTATTTATACAGGAATGATAATTGGGAAAAGTATGACGATTTAATGGAAAACGCAATTAACATCAAATATCCGCATACCTTAAGAGTATCTCCACACTTGCTAATTTACACAAAATGCACTGAAAATCTGTTTATTAATAGTCCAAATAACTAAATCTTTTTCCAATAGTAACAAACAAAACAAAATAAAAAAGCCCAAAAAAAAATTAAAAACTAAAAAACAAAAAAAAAGTTAATAAAAAAAATTAAAAAAAACAAAAAAAAAATATAAAAGTAAAAAAAAAAAAATCTAAAAAACAAACAAAGGGGAGAAAGACCTAGATTCATACCTCCACGTGGTGCTCCCTGGGTAACGCTAAATGGGTCAGGCACCGTACTAGATAAAACTAGTAACATACGGATCGAAATGTGAATTTTATTTTAGATAACGGACATGATGCCGTGTTGAAATCAGAAGAGATGGGTCACGACCGTGGGAACCATAAATTAAAATCAATAATTCATACGTGAGCAGAATGAACCATTCACATATGGACCTACTGTGCCAATCTCAACATACGGTTGGTCTTGGAATTTTTTTGTAGATAGAGGTCATCATGGAGTATAGAAATCAGAAGAGATCGAAGACGACATTTTAGGTTCCTGGGAACCATTAATTTAAATCTCATTTTTGTTCTAAAAATGATTCGGCCATTATGCGGCAGATATGACCCCCAATAGCGCCAATCCTAACATACGGATGGCCATGGACTTCTATTCAGAGGTAGTTCACTATTTGTCCAATTGATTTCAATTGGGATCGGTTATGACACTTTACGTTCCAGAGAACGATTCGTTTAAATCTGAAATATATATTTTATTTAAAATGGGCCATCCCATGATGCCTTAGCGCCAATCTCAACATACAGATCGTTATGTGAATTTTATTTTGAATAGCGAACATGATGCCGTATTGGAATCAGATGAGATCGGTCGCGACACTCGTGGTTCCCGGGAACCATTAATTTAAATCAATAATTCATACATGAACTGAATGGGCCATTCACATATGGACCTATTGTGCCAATCTCAACATACGGTTGGTCTTGGGATTTTCCTTGTAGATAGAGGTCATCATGAAGTATGGAAATCAGAAGAGATCGAAGACGACATTTTAGGTTCCTGGGAACCATTAATTTAAATCTCATTTTTGTTCTAAAAATGATTCGGCCATTAACACATATGACCCCATAGCGCCAATCCTAACATACGGATGGCCATGGTCTTCTTTTCGGAGATAGTACACGTTTTGTCCAATTGATTTCAATTGAGATCGGTTACGACACTTTACGTTCCAGAGAACCATTCGTTTAAATCTGAAATGTACATTTTATTTAAAATGGGCCATCCTAGGATGCCTTAGAGCCAATCTCAACATACAGATCGTTATGCGAATTTTATTTTGGATAGCGAACATGATGCCTTATTGGAATCAGATGAGATCGGTCGCGACACTCGTGGTTCCCGGGAAACATTAATTTAAATCAATAATTCATACATGAACTGAATGGGCCATTCACATATGGACCTATTGTGCCAAACTCAACACACGGTTGGTCTTGGGATTTTTCTTGTAGATAGAGGTCATCATGAAGTATGGAAATCAGAAGAGATCGAAGACGACATTTTAGGTTCCTGGGAACCATTAATTTAAATCTCATTTTTGTTCTAAAAATGATTCGGCCATTAACACATATGACCCCATAGCGCCAATCCTAACATACGGATGGCCATGGACTTCTATTCGGAGGTAGTACACGTTTTGTCCAATTGATTTCAATTGAGATCGGTTACGACACTTTACGTTCCAGAGAACCATTCGTTTAAATCTGAAATGTACATTTTATTTAAAATGGGCCATCCTAGGATGCCTTAGAGCCAATCTCAACATACAGATCGTTATGCGAATTTTATTTTGGATAGCGAACATGATGCCTTATTGGAATCAGATGAGATCGGTCGCGACACTCGTGGTTCCCGGGAACCATTAATTTAAATCAATAATTCATACTTGAACTGAATGGGCCATTCTCATATGGACCTATTGTGCCAATCTCAACATACGGTTGGTCTTGAGATTTTTCTTGTAGATAGAGGTCATCATGAAGTATGGAAATCAGGAGAGATCGAAGACGACATTTTAGGTTCCTGGGAACCATTAATTTAAATCTCATTGTTGTTCTAAAAATGTTTCGGCCATTAACACATATGACCCCATAGCGCCAATCCTAACATACGGATGGCCATGGACTTCTATTCGGAGATAGTACACGTTTTGTCCAATTGATTTCAATTGAGATCGGTTACGACACTTTACGTTCCAGAGAACCATTCGTTTAAATCTGAAATGTATATTTTATTTAAAATGAGCCATCCCATGATGCCTTAGCGCCAATCTCAACATACATATCGTTATGTGAATTTTATTTTGGATAGCGAACATGATGCCTTATTGGAATCAGATGAGATCGGTCGCGACACTCGTGGTTCCCGGGAACCATTAATTTAAATCAATAATTCATACTTGAACTGAATGGGCCATTCTCATATGGACCTATTGTGCCAATCTCAACATACGGTTGGTCTTGAGATTTTTCTTGTAGATAGAGGTCATCATGAAGTATGGAAATCAGAAGAGATCGAAGACGACATTTTAGGTTCCTGGGAACCATTAATTTAAATCTCATTGTTGTTCTAAAAATGTTTCGGCCATTAACACATATGACCCCATAGCGCCAATCCTAACATACGGATGGCCATGGACTTCTATTCGGAGGTAGTACACGTTTTGTCCAATTGATTTCAAATGAAATCAGTTACGACACTTTACGTTCCAGAGAACCATTCGTTTAAATGTGAAATGTAAATTTTATTTAAAATGGGCAATCCCAGGATGCCTTAGCGCCAATCTCAACATACAGATCGTTATGTGAATTTTATTTTGGATGGCGAACATGATGCCGTATTGGAATCAGATGAGATCGGTCGCGACACTCGTGGTTCCCGGGAACCATTAATTTAAATCAATAATTCATACATGAACTGAATGGGCCATTCACATATGGACCTATTGTGCCAATCTCAACATACGGTTGGTCTTGGGATTTTCCTTGTAGATAGAGGTCATCATGAAGTATGGAAATCAGAAGAGATCGAAGACGACATTTTAGGTTCCTGGGAACCATTAATTTAAATCTCATTTTTGTTCTAAAAATGATTCGGCCATTATGCGGCAGATATGACCCCATAGCGCCAATCCTAACATATGTATGGCCATGGACTTTTATTAGGATGTAGTACACGTTTTGTCCAATTGATTTCAATTGAGATCGGTTACGACACTTTAGGTTCCAGAGAACCATTCCTTTAAATGTGAAATGTACATTTTATTTAAAATGGGCCATCCTAGGATGCCTTAGCGCCAATCTCAACATACAGATCGTTATGAGAATTTTATTTTAGATAGCGAACATGATGCCGTATTGGAATCAGATGAGATCGGTCGCGACACTCGTGGTTCCCGGGAACCATTAATTTAAATCAATAATTCATACATGAACTGAATGGGCCATTCACATATGGACCTATTGTGCCAAACTCAACATACGGTTGGTCTTGGGATTTTCCTTGTAGATAGAGGTCATCATGAAGTATGGAAATCAGAAGAGATCGAAGACGACATTTTAGGTTCCTGGGAACCATTAATTTAAATCTGATTTTTGTTCTAAAAATGATTCGGCCATTATGCGGCAGATATGACCCCATAGCGCCAATCCTAACATATGTATGGCCATGGACTTTTATTAGGAGGTAGTACACGTTTTGTCCAATTGATTTCAATTGAGATCGGTTACGACACTTTACGTTCCAGAGAACCATTCGTTTAAATGTGAAATGTAAATTTTATTTAAAATGGGCCATCCTAGGATGCCTTAGCGCCAATCTCAACATACAGATCGTTATGCGAATTTTATTTTGGATAGCGAACATGATGCCGTATTGGAATCAGATGAGATCGGTCGCGACACTCGTGGTTCCCGGGAACCATTAATTTAAATCAATAATTCATACATGAACTGAATGGGCCATTCACATATGGACCTATTGTGCCAAACTCAACACACGGTTGGTCTTGGGATTTTTCTTGTAGATAGAGGTCACTATGAAGTATGGAAATCAAAGGAGATCGAAGACGACATTTTAGGATCATGGGAACCATTAATTTAAATCTGATTTTTGTTCTAAAAATGATTCGGCCATTATGCGGCAGATATGACCCCATAGCGCCAATCCTAACATACGGATGGCCATGGACTTATATTAGGAGGTAGTACACGTTTTGTCCAATTGATTTCAATTGAGATCGGTTACGACACTTTACGTTCCAGAGAACCATTCGTTTAAATGTGAAATGTACATTTTATTTAAAATGGGCCATCCTAGGATGCCTTAGCGCCAATCTCAACATACAGATCGTTATGTGAATTTTATTTTGAATAGCGAACATGATGCCGTATTGGAATCAGATGAGATCGGTCGCGACACTCGTGGTTCCCGGGAACCATTAATTTAAATCAATAATTCATACATGAACTGAATGGGCCATTCACATATGGACCTATTGTGCCAATCTCAACATACGGTTGGTCTTGGGATTTTCCTTGTAGATAGAGGTCATCATGAAGTATGGAAATCAGAAGAGATCGAAGACGACATTTTAGGTTCCTGGGAACCATTAATTTATATTTGATATATGTTCTAAAAATGATTCGGCCATTATGCGGCAGATATGACCCCATAGCGCCAATCCTAACATATGTATGGCCATGGACTTTTATTCGGAGGTAGTACACGTTTTGTCCAATTGATTTCAATTGAGATCGGTTACGACACTTTACGTTCCAGAGAACCATTCGTTTAAATGTGAAATGTACATTTTATTTAAAATGGGCCATCCTAGGATGCCTTAGCGCCAATCTCAACATACAGATCGTTATGCGAATTTTATTTTAGATAGCGAACATGATGCCGTATTGGAATCAGATGAGATCGGTCGCGACACTCGTGGTTCCCGGGAACCATTAATTTAAATCAATAATTCATACATGAACTGAATGGGCCATTCACATATGGACCTATTGTGCCAATCTCAACATACGGTTGGTCTTGGGATTTTTCTTGTAGATAGAGGTCATCATGAAGTATGGAAATCAGAAGAGATCGAAGACGACATTTTAGGTTCCTGGGAACCATTAATTTAAATCTCATTTTTGTTCTAAAAATGATTCGGCCATTAACACATATGACCCCATAGCGCCAATCCTAACATACGGATGGCCATGGACTTCTATTCGGAGGTAGTACACGTTTTGTCCAATTGATTTCAATTGAGATCGGTTACGACACTTTACGTTCCAGAGAACCATTCGTTTAAATGTGAAATGTACATTTTATTTAAAATGGGCCATCCTAGGATGCCTTAGCGCCAATCTCAACATACAGATCGTTATGTGAATTTTATTTTGAATAGCGAACATGATGCCGTATTGGAATCAGATGAGATCGGTCGCGACACTCGTGGTTCCCGGGAACCATTAATCTAAATCAATAATTCATACATGAACTGAATGGGCCATTCACATATGGACCTATTGTGCCAATCTCAACATACGGTTGGTCTTGAGATTTTTCTTGTAGATAGAGGTCATCATGAAGTATGGAAATCAGAAGAGATCGAAGACGACATTTTAGATTCCTGGGAACCATTAATTTAAATCTGATTCTTGTTCTAAAAATGATTCGGCCATTAACACATATGACCCCATAGCGCCAATCCTAACATACGGATGGCCATGGACTTCTATTCGGAGGTAGTACACGTTTTGTCCAATTGATTTCAAATGAGATCGGTTACGACACTTTAGGTTCCAGAGAACCATTCGTTTAAATGTGAAATGTAAATTTTATTTAAAATGGGCCATCCCAGGATGCCTTAGCGCCAATCTCAACATACAGATCGTTATGTGAATTTTATTTTGAATAGCGAACATGATGCCGTATTGGAATCAGATGAGATCGGTCGCGACACTCGTGGTTCCCGGGAACCATTAATTTAAATCAATAATTCATACATGAACTGAATGGGCCATTCACATATGGACCTATTGTGCCAATCTCAACATACGGTTGGTCTTGGGATTTTTCTTGTAGATAGAGGTCATCATGAAGTATGGAAATCAGAAGAGATCGAAGACGACATTTTAGGTTCCTGGGAACCATTAATTTAAATCTGATTTTTGTTCTAAAAATGATTCGGCCATTATGCGGCAGATATGACCCCATAGCGCCAATCCTAACATATGTATGGCCATGGACTTTTATTAGGAGGTAGTACACGTTTTGTCCAATTGATTTCAAATGAAATCGGTTACGACACTTTACGTTCCAGAGAACCATTCGTTTAAATCTCAAATGTATATTTTATTTAAAATTGTCGTTAGCGCCAATCTTAACATACGGCTGGTGTTCATAATTTTATGATAGACATCTGAATTATATTCTCTTTAAATCATCTATTATTACATTTTGTGACATTTTAAAATTTTCTGGGATGTATTTAAAAATCCTGGGATGGGATATAACTGGTATTGCCCGATGAACATTTTTTATTTTTCTGGGATGAAATACTGGGATAACTTCACGCACTTACCATAAAGGCGGTGTAATGTATTGAAAAGTGAATGAAACGTCGATTCAAACTCAGGCATCAATCGAAATTTGTATGGTGTTTTTTGGATTTTTTTCTCTCAGTGTGGAAATAAATTGGAGTCAGTTGGAATTTAAAATAATTCAATGTATTTTATTCGAGTGGAAGTAAATGGAATCAGTACAATGCATTGTTGTAAACAATATATTTCTTTTTTTTTGTCCGGCTCGTAAATGAACAACGATCATGGTTTTCCAACTCTCGAACACGCGACGTACAACTGACCATGAGAAAAACACAGATATCTCAGATTTATTCCGTATACTCCCAACAATTGACCTTGCGATTTGTTAATCGTCATAGTGGACGCGAAACAAACGGGGAACTGAATGCGCTTGAAGTCAAACGGAATGTCAGTTGGAATCAGAGGAATTTTTCTCTCCTGACCAATATGGTTTTAGGAAAAATAAAAATACTGAACAAGCTATTGTATCTTTCCTAGAACAAGTAACTGAACATATTGATAAAGGGTCCAAGGTATCTACTCTATTTATAGACTTAACAAAGGCTTTTGACAGAGTTCAACATAGCACATTGTTAAAGAAGCTATATTGTTGTGGATTCAGAGGGATAACCCGGGATTGGTTGTCCTCGTATTTGCATGGGCGAACGCAATTGGTTAGAGTAAATGGACAATTAAGTAAAGAGTTACCGATAAATGTGGGAGTCCCGCAGAGTTCTGTCTTAGGAACTTTATTATTTTTAGTGTATGTAAACGGTATCTTTCGACAACAATTTCGAGGGTCTCCAACTGCTTTTGCTAACGATTTCTCGTTTACATATGCTAGTCCAAGTTATCAAGATAATATCATGCTCATAGATCAAGATTTAAAAAGTTTGTCTATTTGGTTGGAAGCACATAATTTTGTTTTGAGTCACAAAACGAAATTATTACATTTTAGGGATACCTCATCGTTGTATGTTGAGACAACGTATCATACTTTCAAATGCAGCAGAAACAATAACACGCAATGCCCTCCTAATGACTGCTTTTTAGTGAACACTGTTGATGAATTTCGATATCTAGGTATTATTATTGATCGAGATTTAAATTGGAAAGCGCTCACACAAGGGCTGAAAACTAGACTATCATTGGTCTCCAGAAAAATGTATGTCTTACGGCTATTTTGTCCGCAATATTTACTTAGGACGATTTACTTTGCATTAGCGGACTCAATACTGCAATATGGTTTATCATGTTGGGGTAGTGCTTGCAATGCTACACTACGTCCTGTCTACGTGCGACAAAAGCAGTTAATCAGAATAATGTGCTTTAAACCATCTTTTTCGCCTTCGTGGCCATTATTTCGAAAATCTCAGCATACTTCCTCTAAGTCACATATTCGTCTTCAAGGTACTTAGAATATTCTATGTTGAAAGTGGGAATAATTTTGTGACTCATGCAGGGTATAATCTCAGATCAAATCATACCTTCTTGAAGCATATTCCTAAGTTTAGATTAGATCTACGGAGAAACTTTATTAATATCGTTGCACCAATCATTTTTAACAATTTACAGTTGGATATTCGTAAGTGCGGCAACTTCTCCAGTTTTTCAATATACCTTAAAGAATGGCTTCATCAAACTAAAAATATTGACCATCTTTTTCAACTATTAGTTTAAAATATTATTGTTTTTGTTTTTATTGGTTTTAAAATTATATATGTTAAAATTAAATGGTGTAGTTTAAGAGGTTTTAATATATTCATTTGTAGTAATTAAGATGTAGTTATAATTATATTATACAATTTTTGTTTCTTTCAATTTTAACTGTAGATGAAATTGATTTTAAATTGATTTTAATTTTGTAAATAGAATTCAAATATTTTTTGTGGTTTAGAATCAGGGGACCAGACACGTGATCTATTTGATCCAATGGTTCTCTTATCTTACCTTCTTAATCTTGTTAGTTTTAATAATGTTTTACACACAATGTATTTTATTTATAATGATTAAGCTGGTAATGAAATAAAATAAAAAAAAAAAAAAATTCTCGGAATTAGAACATCCTCTCCTTTGAATTTGCCCTTGATAATCGTCGCTTGAATCACATTGTTCATCAGTTTCTTCACAGCGATTCGCGTTCCGATACACAATCTCAGAAGGTTCAGATTACGCAGCATGATTATAACAGATCCTACCTTGAGCATCAGGTTATGCGGTGGTATTTGCGGCAAATCAAGCGCATTCAAAAACTCGGTTGGATATAGTTGGTTGCATTGTCTTGATTGGTCACACAGTCAACGGATTTGTAACAATGCATTTCCCCAGCGATTTGGTTTTGAATCAAGTAATTCAGACTGTTCCTTGTTCTGCGCTGGCAAAATCGCTCGTTCGATGAGCCAATCGTGATTCATAAATAATATCGGCAGATGTCCGGAAACACTTTCGTGATATGCTTTTCCTTTGACGTCGTAAATATGCAAACATTCGAGGGAAACGAAGTCAATCCTATCAAAACATCAACAGGAATTTGGCCATTGCTAAGCGTCAACAGATGTTTGAAAAAATCAGCAGTAGATGAGTCTTCTGTAACGTGATTCTCATGTTCGTGGTCAAGTGCAACTTCTTCACCTGCAGCTGTTGTTCTCGGAATAACAGCTGGCGTTTGACGAAAAACGCCAGCCAGCAGAATCATCACTCCACAAAACGTCTTGAGTCACTTCGTAAATCTTTCATCGTTCGATTGAACGCTTTCAATGATCGTTTATGTGCCACTGTCCATTCGTCCCAGATGATGATTTTGCATTCTTGCAATACATTAGCCATCGCCGAGTTCTTGGAAATTGAGCACACTGGTTTGTCATTCGTGTGAATATTCATCGGCAACTTCAACGTAGAATGTGCCGTACGGTCGCCGTCCAGCAATGTGGCTGCAATTCCCGATGATGCAACGGTTTACGCTACTTGAGATCTCGAGTGAATTGTGGCCAAAAGCAATGAAATTAAAGCAAAGGTTTTACCTGTTCAAACGGGAGCATCGAGGAAGATTATTCCGCTGTTTCCTTATTCGTCAACTGCCTTCATTAATACGTCGTACACGTTCTTTTGCTGTGCATTTAATGTGAGTCGTTTTCCAGCAACTTCAGACGAACAAAAGGAAATGAAGATAGAAGCCTTTGTTTTGTTGTGAATGAACGGTGTACATACGGCCAAGCGAGTTGGCAAACAAGTTGGCGTTTCTTTCGTCGTTGAAACTTTTTCGACGACTGTCGAGTATAATAGCGTGGCATTTCCCAGTAAAGCAATGTGCGAACGGATCGCTTTAGCAAATTTTGAAGAAATTCGTGAGTGTTGTAGTTGGTGATCATTCTGGTCGTTGTTCTGCATTAGCTTCCGTGAAATAGACATGTCCATACTCAAAGTGCACCAACAAATGTTGAACATTGGGGTCGTCACCCCGTCTTGTAATGCAAATGAGAAAATACGCAAAATTGCCTAATTGCACCTGAAATAACGGCCCAATTGAAATCATGACACATTGTCATTAGCATCCAAAGCAGCAATGCTGAACACTGCCAGGTCGCTACTTTTGTTCACTTATTTGAAAACATATTTAATGGACTTAATGGAGTTACAGTACTCAACATTGCAGTGTGTGTCGAATGTTTTCGATAGAAGCTTGAATAATACAGAACGATCCAGAGATTATCGACCACGACATCTTGTCCTATTTACCGTCAAAGTGACTGTTTTGCCACGATCTTCGGGTGAACGACGCCGATATAGAAGATAACCGTTGTTTCCACTAATTAGATATGCCAGCAATGGGCACAGATCTTGTTTTGTGCATTTCCCATCGGCCATACACGATGAATCTGGATTGTGATCTCCGCACGGACCGTGAATCGTTCTTGTGACTACCGCGAACAACTCCGGGCCTGCTTCTGGATCTGGTATTTCAGCGCTGATGATTGAATCGATTTGATCTGGTCAGATTTTTTCAATTAACCACAGCAGAATGCGAGCATGTGGTAATCCACGCTTCTGCTACTCCATTAAGTACATCCAAAAACATGGCTGTCCGAAAAACATCTGTTTAACGATGATGTCCATTAGCATTCTGTGGTTTTGTTCAAACACGCGTGCGGTGATGTCGTGGTGATCGCTGGAAGTATGTCCTGGCAGTTACCGGTAATTTCAGGCCATTTTTGATTGCATGTGAACGTGATGAACAAATCTGGCCTTCCGTAATCTGGCCGTCATAGCATCGTCAAATCTGGCCGTCATAGCATCGTTGCATATTTATGCATATGTCGTGAGCTGACAACATATGTCGCTGGGAGAATGGTCAATTGATGATCGACGTTGGTTGCATCGCCGTCCAAAGCATCGTGCAGATGAATATACTGATCGGATAGTAATTTTGATTGACTGAAGTTGATGAAGTTTTAACGTTCCGTTTTGATCTTGACATACACATCAACGCAATCTCTCATACCAACCATCTCCAGGCAATTGCGAATACAACAAAAAACGATTGAACCAATTCGGTTCAGCCGTTCTCAACTAAATGCGCTACGAAAAAAATTCAATTTTCTTCGGGTTTTTCCGGTAGTTTCCAACTCAGATTTTCCTATGTTTCTCTTCTAAAAGACCATCTGGATCGGATACGTGCGAAGCATCCAAAAAAATAGTTTTTCGATTTTTCGAATTTTCCGGTTGATTTTCCCAAAATTTTATTTCGTACGAACCATCTCCTGGAAGTTAGGAACACAGCAAAAAAGATTGAGCCAAATCAGCCCAACCGTTCTCAAGTGATGATCAGTCATACATGCGGCAATTGATTTTTTATAGATTAAATTAATTTCTCGTGATATAAATTTCTGCGCTACAATATATTTTTTGGTCGGGATAGTACGAACACCTGTCTCTATTATTGTTTAAATGTTTACTGAAATTTTCTGTTTTGGATTTTTTTTTCGGGATAACAAAAAAAAAATAAAAAGTGTCATGAGTAAAAAAAATTCGGGATGGCATTCAAAACTAGCGTAGTATAGAAAATTTTTCGGGATGACACTGAAAAATGTCGTGATATTTGTTTTATAGTGCATCGCATTTCTTCGGGATATTTTTCGGGCTAACTTCACAGACATCCTTTTAATGGTGTCTTAAACCTGGTTCTCTAGCCTGGCACCAATCTTTCGTGGTGTTTCAGGAGGAGTTAGAACCGGTTCCGGTAGTGAATTGCTTAGAATAGTTCTTGCTCTCTGGTTTCTATAGCTAGGTTTTTATGGGGTTTTTCATGAATTCAAATTGAAGATAACAATGATCCAAAAAATGAATGATCCTCCAACAATTTCCAATTTAGTAAACTATGGTGTTCGAATTTCTTTGTTTTCGGGCCTTTTTTAATTAGCTTCCAAAAATGACAGGTGGGATATCTTTCCCATCACGTGGAAGGAAAGCCGATATTAACCAGAGATTTTGATCATCCTTCTCAATGGTTGTTGTGACCACATCTTTATTACTGTAATTTGGTAATAGAAAAGTGTAGTGGAAGCAAACGTCGTTTGCTTGTGGAAGTTTACGGTGAACATGCTCCATCGAATACAACATGTAAAGAGTGGTTTCAACGACTCAATGTTGGTGATTTTGACGTAAGAGACGTGAAGGCGGACCAAGAAATTTCGAAGATACAAAATTGGAAGAATTGCTTGATGTGGACCCTGTCAGACAGAAAAACAATTGGCAGAAGATTTTAATTTTACCCAACAATGTGTTTCTCAACGTATACATGCAATGGGATTGGTACTGGGAAATTGAATGCCACACAAATTGAAAGAACGGGACATGGAACGTCGGAAAACCACGTGCGAATTGTTGCTTCAACGACTACAAAGGAATGGGTTTTTGCATCGGATTATCACTGGGGATGAAAAGTGGATCAATTTTGACAATCCAAAGCGCAAATCAGCGTGGGTGAAGCTAGGCGAACCAGGGCCGTCGACGCAAAAAGCAAATTTGTTGTATTTGGTGCGATATGAAAGGTGCCGTCTATAATGAGCTACTGAAAGAGCATGAAACTATTACAAGCAAGTTTATCGACGACAACTGATGGTTTTACAGCAAGCTCTAGCAAAACGATCGGAATGGGAAAAAAGGCACGATAAAATTTTTTTGCAACATAACAACGCTAGGCCACATGTTGTTATACCAGTCAAAAACTACTTGGACAGGCAGAACCGGGAAATTCTACCCCATCCGCCGTATTCATCAAACATTGCGCCTTCTGATTACCACTTGTTCCAGTCGATACACTCAGCCCTGGCACAGCAGCACTTCACTTCATTTGAAAATATCGGAAACTGGATCGTCTCGGAACAACCAAATTTCTACCTTCGCGGAATTCGTTTCTTCCCTGAACGATGGGCGAAGGTTACTCATGGTTGGAACACCGAAATAGAATTAATTAATAATTTCCTTATTTTGGTTATAGGTTGTGGGCCAGTTCTCGTGTCGTGCCCAAAGCTATGATAATGCTGAAGACTACTGTGAGGAGGATTATACAAAAATATTTATTTATATTTAAAGGCTTGACAAAACATGTTGTACAAAATCCACCACCACTTGACCAACTCGACCAGATTGGAGAAAAATTTGAGCACTAAACTAGTTGGAGCGATAGACGGATGCCATATTAACATTAAATGCCCATCTAAGCAACGTGAAATAGACACTTGAAATACTCAATCCAAAATATACAATATGTGTGTGGGCTACCAGGGCTCAGTAAACGACCAACGCGTGCTTATTAATATTCTTTATATAAAAGCCACTTTCCCATCGCATTGGTATTTTTTGTTGGGGGATGCTGGTTACAAATGTATGGCAAATCCCATTACCATCGTTACTCCTTACAAGGGATGTAATTTGTCCCAAGCTCAAACAAAATTCAACTATGCTCATTCAGAAGCTCGCACAACCGTTGAGCAAACGTTCGGTGTGATGAAAACGAAGTGGCAGACTATTTTTTTTGGAAAAATTGAAACAGACAGAGGGATCACATGTCGATGCGGTAGAGTTCTGAAATAATTTTTAATAATTTGTGGAATGTAAATTCAAAAAATGAAATTTATTGGAATAAAAAAAGAATCATCACAATTCATCAAAGGTGTTTAATTTATTTCGGTTGTATTATTTAATTTTGTTGATATTTCTATTCATTATGAGAATAATTGAATTCTAATTCGGGAAAATCTACGCCCGGGAACATCTGCTTAGTCTAGCGAATGCTATTATTTTTTCAATGTTCAGGTACTTTTGCGGGTATCATCGGTAGTCCCTTTTAACATTTCATCTTTTTTATTCTGTTTTGACGGTAGTTCCACGGCAACTTCGACTCGGAATAAACTTCTATTTCGTTGCTGTCCAAGGAAATGCTATCTCTTTGTAGTCTGCTTGGTGAGCTCTTAGAATTGCTTGAACCTGGATTATATTCAACTGTGCCATCTTCATCAATATGGGATGTAAAGCATGATTGTCTTTTAAAAAAATCATGGAGCTGGTCGAAGAGCTCTCTTTGTGGTGTATAGGCAGCATTTCCCCACTTTCTGTGGAGACGCCGGATTGTGGATTTCTCATTCTCTGCAACAACACTTAAAGTTTCTAAATACAAATATATTATCCATATAGGGTACATTTAATAGAAATAAAACAATAAATAAAGGTCATGCATATTTATACTGTTTTTTAAATATTTTGCCATTTTTGGACAACATTTGATTGAAATACATGGTCCAGCGATATTCTTGCTCTGAAATAATACAAAAATTAAAATACGGGAAACATAATAAAAATTGTAACACATCTTTGTGATTATTGTTTTTCCTTCCTCTCCATTGCTGTTGTGCTAGCATTTATTGCCATTGTTGTCATAAATTTATTTTAAACCAATCAAAAAGTTCTACATATTTAATATAAAAGGTCAAAATAAAACAGCATCAAATCAAATTACCTGTTTTTTATGTGGTTGACCAACCTTTTTAGTACAGTATTTTAATTTTCTCGTTTATGGGCCGGCAGCCTACTAAAGTGTTTTAAATTTTTTTTAAAAAAAATTTTATATGCCTTCTGTTTTGGGAAACGAAACGTCGTCGAACTATTGTAAATAAATATCACTTTGGACGGCAGTCCAAACGAGTGACGAAAGCACCTACTGTGCTGGAAGTCGAACGAAGTATATTATACAGCAAGTTTCGAACTTTTTCCCTTTAAGGCCGCCAGGATCATGTTATATACCATTGGAAAGGCCTTGAAAAATAAACCTAAATAACGTATAAAAAATGAATTTCTACCAACATTGAGTGGAGATATGACCTTCCGAAAATTGCCCCAAAAAATCAGTTTTTCGGGTATAACTGCCCCAAAAAAGGCCCCAATTATTTTCTAACTGGCAAATTATGATTCTAGACGTCAATACCAATTCAGCGACACCTCAAACGTCCAAAATGGATGATTTTGACCAAAGTTATGACAATTTTAAATTTTTCTATGACGTCACCATATAATCTTGATTTGGTATATATGTTTGTTTGTCCGTACCTCTTTTATTTGATCTCATATTTTCAGGGATTGTAGTACTTAAAAAACTAAGCAACTTTTGTTGTACAACTTTTTGATTTGGCCGCCATGTTGGCCGCGGCCGGCCGCTGAACGGCCATTTTTGGCCATTTTGCCACGTCCACAGTGCTGAATCTATTTGACATATCCTAGACATATGCATATCGTTGGAAAGGTATTGACGCCAGCTATCAAATAGCAAAAAAAAGAATTCAAAAAATTAGGTTGGAGGGTCATTTTGGCCAAAAAACTGAAAAATGCGAAATCGGCCGGCCACATTCGGCCAAATTGCTAAAAAATGAGCCCAAGACTTTTGGTTCATATTTTCAGGATTATTAGCCACAAATCTCACCTACAATATGACATCAACCGTTTGTCCCAGAAAACTCGTATATTTTAGATATTGACCTCCATAACTTAAAAGCCACCTTAATTTTTTGCAAAATTTTATTTTTTGGCTCAAATGCACCCTAATATCGGTCCGTTGCGGTTCATAATGATAGTGAATCAACGTATTACAATGAAACAAATATAAATACATCATATTATTATCATTGCTAAGAGAATTTTTACCAGTGACTCTTTTTTCATAACAAAAAAATGAAAAAACTGACAAATTGATGTGATCGAAAAAATCACCAAAAACATTGAACAATCTCCTTGCATAAAATCAATACTTTTTTAATCTTTATGATGGTTTCTTTAAAAAAATAGATCTTACTACTCCTCCCATGCAAGAAACATGCAAAAAAATTGTTGAATTATCCCGGATTTTATCCGTCGTATGAATATGACTTAAGGCACATTAACACGTAGCGGCCACTTGTGTGCTATCGAGTGTGTGTATGAACTGTTTTGACTGACAACAATAAAACGAATCGCAATTCAATTCATCTTCAATTTGCCGCGCCAAAATCATTGATATCAAATAAAAAACCTCTTAACGAGGTAAATGTTCGAGTGACGAAAGCCGAATTCAATTCACAAAATTTCTGATATCAAATTTGTGCCGAAAAAAACAATTGCATTCGATTTGTCAACGATTTTTCGGAATGTTAGTGCATTCGGCGCGTTTGTTTACATTTTGCTTTCTAGCTGTCAAGAATAACGATTGCTAACGATTTTTCGGAATGTTCAACAACAACGCGCTGAATGCATTAACATTCCGAAAAATCGTTGACAAATCGAATGCAATTGTTTTTTTCGGCACAAATTTGATATCAGAAATTTTGTGAATTGAATTCGGCTTTCGTCACTCGAACATTTACCTCGTTAAGAGGTTTTTTATTTGATTTTAAATAACAGCCAACTAAAAAAGAAAACGTATAGCCTAATATTTTACAATTATATAAATAAGTGCTTTCAGAATTCAAAGCACAGACGAATTTCATAAAAAAATGTCTGAATAGATGGTTCAATTTTTTTTTTTTTTTGTAATCTTAATAAATATATATTTTGCTTTGCGTTTATACTACACATACAATAAATGTAATATAATTTGATGTCAAATGTCACATAACAATTTTATTTTTCGCTTCGACAAAAGGACCATATACTAATATCATTAATTCATTTAAACAATGTGTGGTTCTGATATCTTTAAGAAAATAAAAAGTAATTTTATTTTAGCTTAATGTTAAGGTTGAAACAATATAATGAAACCAAAATTATTAATCAGATTCACATACTTACATACGAATGAACCATATGAACCATACATAACCACAAACAAATATTATTATTATTTCATTATGTTTTGTATTATATAAATGCTTTTTGAGCTTTGTTCCACTTTCGAAACCAAAAGAAAATCATTTCTTTTATACTTTGAATACAAAAGAATATTTATTATATGAAATAAACGAAATCACAATGAATAAAATAGACAGAAAGTCGTTCTGCTCGATGGGTCAATACGTAATAATAATTAATTTAATGAATTGATGTGTCCTTTCGCTTTTAAAAGTATTTTTTTTTGTGTAGTGATTAATTTACCTGAGTGGTTTACGACAATAGCAAAAAAGCAGCATAATATTATTAGTTTACCATGTAAGCATTTAGTTTCGGTATACTAATTTTTGAACTGAAGTTGGAAATATTTACCGGCACAATTTTATAATTTTTGTCTTATTAGAACAATTTTCTATTTATTTATTTATAATGTTACAGCTGTAAAAAATTACAACATGGACAGCTCACTTGTTGAGATGACTATAACACTAAAAGTGAAAATTGACTTTGCCAGTTTTTCCTACGTAGTAGGAAAAAAATAAGAGCTATAACAGTGGGTTAATGAAGTATTTGAACACCAAACAAATTCTAGATATTTAAGTAAATAAAACATATTATAACAAATAAACGATTTTATTAGAACGTGTGGATAATTCAACAGATTTTATTAATCAAATAAAATAAAACATAAAATTATAGTTGAGTTTATTCAACAATTAAAGAAAACTGAAGCCCCATAAAGTATTTGAACACTTGGCTTTGAATCTAATTTTTATTTTTATTTTTTAAATTCTCTTTTATATTTCTCCATTTAATATTTTGTTTGCATCCTTTTTGCATTTATTACAGCCCGAAATCGCCTTGGCATTGATTCCACTATATTTTTTGTCATTTCGACAGAAATATTTGCCTATATGCTCCATTTTGAGTGCATTGATCAGGCCTGTTTTGTTTTTTTTGTTGTAATTCCTGATTTCTCGATCTGAATGAGCCAACAGATTCTCAATCGGGCTTAGATCCGGTTATTGAGGTGGTGTAGGTAGCGTTTGCCGTACATTATACAGTGTGTATTCCTTCATAATACGCGCTGTATGCTTTGGATCATTATCGTGTTGAAATAGAAAACTATCCTCGATCCCAAGGTGCTGAGCACTAGCTCTTAAATTATTCCGCAATATTTCCAAATACATACGTGCGTTCATTTTATCGTCTATAAAATGCAATTTTCCTACCACATTGTGAGAAAAACAATCCCAAACCATCACATTGCCTCCTCCGTGCTTTATGGTTTGGCATATATTTTCTTTAGCTAATTCAACATTTTTTTCGCCATACACTCTGTCGTCCGTCTGAACCAAATAAATTAAACTTACTTTCATCAGAAAAAATTACATTTTTCCAAAATGTGATATCCTTGTTAATATAGCAATTGGCAAAATCTAGCCGCTTTTTTGCATTTACCGCATTAATAAATGGTTTTTTACGGACCGCCAGTCCATGATATTCCGCGGGACGGATTACTTTTCTTACAGTTTCAGCGCATACAATTTGTGAAGAAGTTGTTGCGATATTTGACGCCAAAGGTGTTACGGCCATCGAATCAAAACAATAAGTAAGAAAGTTCAATCAGTTGCAATTAAATTCTTAAGCATTTTCAATACCCGACTCAATTTCACTTTTTCCTTTGTCATTTTTTACCTTTAAATATTTAATACAACTGTAACACAAATACGTAAAACGGGCTCGTCATTAAATTGATATTAATTCATTCATAATTCATTCATTTCATAAATCCAATTCCATCCGGGCCAACTAATTCTGGGAGTGAAACTCTCGGTGTCTAGGTTCAGTGTAAGTTCAGGATAAAATTTGGTTTGTTTTAATAAAAATCACTGTATATAGTTATGTTTGACTGATCTCTGTATTGACATTTATATCGCAAAAAATATGTATACAAATTTTGTGGTGGGTTTATATACTAAAAATGTTATACAAATTAAATTTTTATTGTTATACAATAAATATTGCTATATTCTAGCAATTAAAATTTTTCTTAAAAATTTTTTATAATTAAATTTCAGGTTAAAACGCTTAGGTTGGTACATATACAATAATCAGATAAATTTATAACTCATGATTCTAAAGGTTGGTAATTATATATAAAATGGTAATTAATAATAAATAGTTAGCTACGTGATATTCAAATGCAAAAGTAGTTATAATTTAATATGTATTTCAATATAAATAATAATAAATTTCGAGTACGTCTATCGATGAAAACAGCTGATTGTTTTAGACAAGTCCCGTTGCGTATTTTGGTTTATGAGCAAGAATTTTCTGTGTTAACTTTTCTTCCAGGTTTCCATCTGCTTGATGATTCTCATCAATCACTAGACCTAATCCGATAGACTGGACAACAAAAAAATGCTGAGTTTTAGGAACTATATCTCAACTCCACCCCACAAAAAGATTCTGAAAATATCATAGAAATTTGTTTAAATTTTTCTCGGTCAACGAATAGTTGCTGAGTTAAAATATCTACATCTCAACTCAACCTCACAGAAAAATTCTGAATAAATCAAAATTTACTTCAAAACTTCCTCTGCCATCAGACATACCATAAGCCGATATTCCAGCTACCGAATAGACTCTGAGTTTGAGGAACAATATCTTAACCCCACCACACCGAAAAATACTGAAAAAATTAACCGAAACTACTTAAATTTTCCTCCATCAATGGATGTAAGTCTGAAACTAAGTCTCAGCTCCTCCAATTAGAAAAATTCTCAATTATTCAAAGAAATTATTTTAAATGTTCCTGTACCACCAGACGATATAAGTCTGGCCAATGAATAGACTGTGTGTTTGCGGAACTATACTTCAACTTCACAGCATACAGGTGAAAAATCAACGAAATTCCTTTAAATTTTACTTTAAATTTTGGTCTATCACAGATATAAGCCGATAGTTCAGCCAACTCATTTTTTGTATTATTATTATTATATGTAAAAAAATCGTTTTGAAAATAAATGATAAGCCTGCGTGCTTTAATTTGATAAAAAAAAAAAAAAAAAAAAAAAAAAAAAACTAATAGTTGCTGAGTATCACGAATTATATCGCAAACTCAACCCTTAAAATAAAAAATCTGAAAATTCACAAAAATTAGTTTAAATTGTCCTCTATCTCCATATATAAGCCGAAAAACCTGGCCAACGGAATGGATTCCGAGTTTAAAAGATTATATATCTTAACTCCACCCCAAAGAAAAATTCTGAAAAATACACTGAAATTACTATTTATCTTCATCTCTACCATATAGTTTTCGCATGTATCATCGAAATCCCACACTTTTACTCTCAGCCCCGAAATATAATTTTGTCATGATAGTTTTTGTGTCATGACATTTTCGGGACTGAGTTTAAAAATATTGTATTTTTCGGGTTCGATAGTTGAAAACGTCTTGATTTTAATAATTAATGTTGCCATCTCATTTTTCGGGGAAGAAAATTGGGCTATTTTCACGTACATAGAATTAGGGGGTCGAAATGGGGGGAAGAGGGGGGTGGAAATGTAAATTTACAAAGTTACGAAAAGTCAGTTCTCTACCAACCTTCATTGAGGTAACATCTTTGTGATTTACAAATTGAATTTATTGAGTTAAAAATAAAAAATAAAAAAAAAATCTTTATTAATATATAATTGTTCTTCAAATTGATTACTAATTTACAAAATAATAAATAAGTGTATACAATAAAACAAACTAACCAGAGTGAAACTAAAGGCCGCTTTAATGCGACCTTAAAAGTGTTATCGTTCAAAAATCAAAAACAGAAAACGTACGATGATGCAAGTTTACAACAAATGATTAGAGAAAATCAATACATGATCAACTCTTTACAACATAACAGTAATATGGCCGCCTCAACATCAACAAATATAACAACAAATAATACATTCAACAATCTGGTCGTTGATGATGGTAACGGTATTGAATTTGATCTTGATTCTGAAATTCATTCAAAAAACAAAAATAATAAAATTATTATAACGCCCATAATAATACAAAACATCACTGAAAACAAATTGAGGGATATTCTCAAAGAACTTAACATTAATCAATTTCTGATTAAATTATGCAGCATTGGGATAAAAATTTCACTTCACAATCAGTTGGATTACAACAATCTACGTAAACACCTAACAGATACGAATACTGAACATTTTACCTATCGTTCTCCGTCAGAAAAAATATTAAAAGTAATATTAAACGGTCTGCCCAAAAAAATTAATACGGATGAGATTAAACAAGTACTCACTGATAATGAATACACTAATAAAGACATAAACAGTGATGATATCATCGAAATAACTGAACTAAATCCTAAAGAAGGCTTGATGCAAAATGGTCTTTATCTGATCAAATTTAATGCAAACAACATTAAATTCAGGATTATACAAAAAATAAAAATTCTCAACCATATAATTGTATCGTTTCGGATACATACTCCTAGGAAAATTTCCCCTACGCAATGTCGCAGATGCGGTATGTATGGCCATGGTACCTCCTACTGCTATAAAATACTAAGATGTCTCAAATGTGGAGACCCTCATGATACGCTACAATGTAAAGTTTCTGAAACCATATGGCAAACTCACCCAACTGTCCAAAACTAAAGGAATACATCCTCATACAAGAAAACGTCAAAATTAAACGAAATATAAAATCTAACAATATAAATAATATTAGGGGCTCTTCAATACGACCTCCTCCGAATTTGTTAAATGCTGAAAAATTTCCGGAGCTTTCGTCTCCCCGGCCAACACAGATGCATCAGGCTTGGAATTCAATTTTTAATAATAAACCAACAAATTCTAATTATAGTGTAAACCAAAACAAATTGGACGCTGCTAATGTATCAAGACAAGTAAACTCCACAAAGGATTCTTTATTTACATATGAAGAAATTTTAACTCTGGTAAGTGATATGGTCTCGAGTCTTTCAGTTTGCAAGACGAAAGCAGAACAATTTACTGTTTTAACTCGCCTAACTGTAACCTACCTCTATAATAATGTTAAATAATGGTTCTACGAATCTGAATAATAACGCATTAAACATTTTTATCTGGAATGCGCAAAGTATAAACAATAAAGCAAATGAAACATTTTCTTATACGAAACATCTTAATGTGCACGTTGCCATAATTTCGGAAACATTGCTAAAAGGCGATGTATCACTCTTTGACCCGAAATTTAAAGTGTACAATTTAAATAGAAAATCGAGTGGTTATGGAGGTGTTGCCATTATAATTAAACGAAATATTCAACACTCTTTATTACCCACTTTAAATTTACAAACTATTGAGGCTTTAGCATTAGAAGTTAATACAATTCGTGGTAAAATAAAACTCATAGCCGCTTATTTTAAAGGAGGAACATCCAATATAATTCTTAATAAATTTAAATCAGATATACAATACCTTACATCATTCCAAACAAATTTTATTTTAGGTCATGATCTGAACGCAAAACATCCGCATTGGAATTGCTACAGAAATAATAGAGCCGGTACAATCTTATACAATGAAATGTTAAATAGTACATTTGTAATTAAATTTCCAAGTTCTCCAACACATTTTAATCACAATTCAAGATATGGATCCACTCTGGACATAGCTCTCACTAATTGCCCACAATTCATTCATAATATGAAATCACGCCCAGATTTAAGTTCTGACCACCTACCGGTACACTTTCAATTTGACTGCAATCCACAACATTATGAGGGTTTACATAGATATAATTATTCCAAGGCAAATTGGCAACTCTATAAATCATGCATTAATAACAAACTAAAACTAACTAGCGAAGCCCCAATTCGAAATATTAAATCATATAGCGATATTGATGAGCTAGTAGGTAATTTAAATAATATCATCTTATCTGCCAAAGATAAGTGCGTGCCTTGTAATAAAACTATAGCAAAACTTAGTGAATTCAAAATCCCAGAAGCAACCAAAATGTTAATTCGGCTTAGAAACACACGTAGACGCCAGTGGCAACGCACCCGTGATCCTATGCTCAAATCTATTGTGAATGAGTTGCATCAACGCATTAAGGCAGAATTTCAAATTTTGAGAAATAATAAATGGGTTAACATGATTGAAAAACTCCAAAATGACCATAATACAAATAAATTGTGGGCAGTCAGTAAAAACCTGCGACAACGTAGTAAACAAATACCCCCCTTATATGATAAAGAAAACCGTATTTTGATTACTAGTCTTGAAAAATGTGAATCCTTCGCAGCACAATTTGCTGCAATTCAAAATAATGATAATCACAATCAATCTTCATTTTCCGAACATATATCTCCAGAAGTCAATAGCTTTTTATCTACACATACCGGTTTATTATCGTCTCATGAATTTAATATGACAACTCCAAAAGAGATAAAGCAAATCATCAGAACTATCAAGCCTCGTAAATCTCCAGGATATGATACAATAAATGGTATATTAATCAAGAATCTTCCTATAAAAGGACATATATTTATTTCTTATTTATTCAACGCTTGTATGAAATTCTCCTATTTTTCCAAACATTGGAAAATGGCGAAAGTTATACCAATTTTAAAACCCGGAAAAGATAAATCCGAACTATCTAGCTATCGACCAATAAGCCTCTTAAATCTACTTGGAAAATTTTTCGAAATAGTTCTCAAAATTCGTTGTAACAAATTTATTAAAATAAAAAATATCCTACCAGACGAGCAATTCGGTTTTCGTGATGAGATTTCAGCTCAACATCAGGCACTTCGCATTTATCAACATGTTAGATCTTCATTTAATGAAAAACAATCAACGGGTCTTATCCTATTTGACATTGAAAAAGCATTCGATCGTGTTTGGCACAAGGGACTTATTTACAAACTAATTCAATTTAAATTCCCAATTTACCTCATTAAAATCATCTATAATTATCTCAATGAAAGGCGGTTTTTCGTCTATATGTCTAATGAAAAATCGATTGTGCATCACATTAATGCGTGCGTTCCTCAAGGAGCCGTTCTATCACCAATTCTGTATAATTTATACATGGCTGATATTGGGAATTTCTTTTCAAATATTCATTTCGCCCAATATGCCGACGATACAGCAATCTATACATCATCTGCCGATCCCAATATTATAATTAGCAACTTACAATCTAACATGAATACATTATCTAGCTATTGTGCTCAATGGGATGTCAAACTAAACCCGTCCAAAACCCAAGCAATATTTTTTACTCGGAGGAGAGCAACTAGATTTTTACCTGGGGGTCTTCACGTAATAGTAGACTACACTCCAATCCAATGGTGTAAAAAAGTCAAATACCTAGGTCTTTGGTTTGATCAAAAAATGTTATTGCAAAATCATATTGAACATACAATTGAAAAATCACAAAAATTAACTAAAATTTTATATCCACTATTATGTCGTAACTCAAAATTATCCGAGAATAATAAACTGCTGATTTACAAAATGATAATTAGGGCAACAATTACGTATGGTAGCCAAATTTGGAGCAACGCTGCTCATACACATAAAAAGCGATTACAAATTGTACAGAACCGTTGTTTAAAAATTATAAGAGATCTCCCACGTAGATATCCAACAATCACCTTGCACACTGAATGTAATCTTGAGACCTTATCAACATATATAGCGAGATTAAACCAAAAATTTTCTCTGTCCTGTTTATTTTCGGAGAACACTATAATTAGAAATTTAATTTCATAATTTTTCATGTTACCTGTTTATTGTTTAGTTTTTAATTCTGTACAGTAAGGTTTTTTTTAAATACAATTTTTCCTTAAATAACTCTCATTTGAATTTACAAAATATCTTAAATTATATAATAAATAAATAAAAAATAAATGTAAAAATTAAACAAAGTTGTACGTAATTATAAATTACAGAGCTCTAAAAATGTTTTATAATAAAAAAAAAAAAAAAAAAAAAAAAAAAAAAAGTTACGAAAAGTATATGATCAAGCCCTTGGAAAATTTCTTCGCCATTACATCAGATGCAGCAAGTTAACCACATGGCAGT
Organism: Nephrotoma flavescens; assembly: GCA_932526605.1. Taxonomy (NCBI): domain Eukaryota; kingdom Metazoa; phylum Arthropoda; class Insecta; order Diptera; family Tipulidae; genus Nephrotoma; species Nephrotoma flavescens. Next base: position 194,539,116 of record OW052220.1, read on the forward strand.
CAAGTTTATTTTATAAAAAAAAAATGTTTCATTTTGTAATTCTTTCTTATTTTGTAATTTTATTCCATTTCTAATTTTTTTAGAATTTTGAAAATGATTTAAACTATTCATTATTTAATTAAATATTTATACTTTTTATTATAAATTATTTATTTACGATGCGCATTCGTATACAACTAATTAATTATTTCCAATGATTTGTAAAAAAATACCAAAAGAATAAAATATAAAACCTAATTAAACTAGCTTATATTTGATTGAAATTAATTTATTATTTATTCATTTATTGTCCTAAATAATTTAATTTATTAAATGTGGACCCACCAAAGCGACCGCGTTATCGAAACCCAAAAATGGAGGCTTTTTGTAGCAACATCCAAGACCTTCTTGAGCCAGGTCAAATGGCCTGCAATAGCCAAATTTCAAAGTCAAAGTATGGTGACCTATACCCAGTACCAGTATGTTATGATTGGCAAAACTTCCAGCTTCGAGATGGCTTTATATAAATGAGTATGAAATCGTCTATAACTTCCAAGTCATTCTAGGCCTGAAATAACGATATATGTTTTGAAATAATGTAAAAACTGAGCCGACACCAGCAGTATGTTCAAATGTAACTTAGTGGCTCAATGATGATACACTTATTTCGTTATTCATGATTTATTTTTAACTGCTGTTAACTCAAAAGTATAATTTCTAAGTAAAAAAGATTAACTTTTATCAATATCTGATAATCTAATTAATGTGTTTGAAGATCATTCCGCTATCATCAGCTGCGATGTTAAATATCACCATTAATTCTCGTTTCTGTAGAATAAAATTTTGTCTGTTTCAATTTTTTATCTCGTTTACCAGCACGCTAGATCATTGTGATGCTTTTACTGCGTTTCTATCACGCTGTGTTCACAAGACGGATGGAAATCCAGGATTTATAATCCCACCATTTTAATCAATCAAATCAAAAAGTTGAAACATTGCAACTTTTGAGCAAAAATTCCGTCTGCAGGACCAACTTAACAATTCAAAAATAATTATTAAGCTACATTTTGTAGATCATTATACTTTTTTTTGCTCATTTTGTGTGTGTTGTAATGAATACTTCTTAATGGCATTTGGATTTTTTGTATTGTATTGTAACACAGTGTTCTTAAGTTTTTGATATTAAATTTTAAATTTAAATAACATTTTCGATTATTAATTGAATTTTAATAGAGATAGATTTAATAGATTAAAATATTAATCAAACGGTATGTGCATATTATATTAAATAATACAAATGTATTACATTAATTAATACAAACATTTTATTTTTTCAGAAGTGGAGACACGAGAACGCGACGAAAGGATGTTGGAGGAGGTAAAAAAACCTGGACGGGAATCGATGTACATCATGTCGCACGTAAACTACAAAAACACAACTCTGAAAAGAATTCTATGGAACGAAATAGCAGAAATTGTAGGTTACAGCGTTGAGGAGTGCAAAAAGCGGTGGAAAGTTTTACGAAGCAGATATGTTAATCAAAAAAGCCGCCGAGAATCGGGAGCGCCGCACTCCCTAAAAAGATGGGTGGCTTGATAGAGCGATGAGCTTCATAGAGGACGTCATAATTCAAGAGTTAGTTTTTTTTAAGAATAATATTGTTGGTGAGAATTTAACTAAAACACTACACAAATTTAGTTCACAAAATTTATTATATTTATAATTAAAAACTTTATCATTTAATTGACATTTTCTCTTTCATTGAAAATGTCTCACCAACATTCGCGTCCACCTCAAATAAAAGAAATCATACATTAATGAATTGAAATGTTACTTACCATAATCCACTGCGATTTATTAAGCCCTTAAGGCTCATAGTTTTAAATACCTGAAAAAACAATAATATTATTGAAATTTATTACAGTAAAATTGAATTTATAATTATTAATTTGTATACTTACATTTCTTAAACACTATTTACACAAATGTCAACAAAATAATTACAACCAAACCTGTCATTAAATGTAATTTCTATGTAAATCAAAATGTAATAGAGTTTTGCGGTACAAATCGGTTTATTGTGCGCAAACGTAATATAATTTTAAATTTTATATAATACCGGGAAATTTAAGTTTTCTACTTAAAGTTTAAAGAAAGCTTTTACTATAATTCTAATTTTTTCTACCTTTTTTGGTTTACATATTAAATTGACAATTTAGCTTTTTAAGAAATAAATATTCATTCCTTTGTAATCTGTTGAACATAAAAGTTATAAACTTATACGAAATAAAATACAGTGTGTTATCATTAAATAAAGTACTTTTACAATAGTTTGGTTCTAAGTTTTTCATTCAGTGTGTATCTAAATAGTGCAACTCATTTTCTCCATCAATAAATTCAACTCTAGCCATCATCAACCACCATAGTTTTGCAGCAATTCATCTACCGGCTTTTCATCCATTTTTATTATTTGGCGGATTTTCCAGCACGACCACTTATTCCACATACAAATATCAATAAAAAATATCACAATACTAAATAAAAATTTATTTTCATTTTAGGCCAAACAAAAGCAGATACAATGCCACATATGCCAAACCAATGCCATAAAGATGATTTCTATATTTTGTAACGTGGCCTTATCAATTTTAATATGTAATTTCATAGTTTTAAAACACAATTTTGTGTAGATCAAATTACATTATAAAAATTATTTTTCATTTAAAAACAATTTTTTATTTTCCATTATTAAAATCAGTTATTTAATAATTATTAGGTAATCTAAGGCAAATGGCTTATGAATGACGTATACGAACTATCGTCCCCTCGTCACTAATGTACTGTGCTGTAATGAACTATCATAAATATACTAATCATTTTAAACAAGCATGAATGTCCCGATCTCTGTAAAAACTCTATGTACGCGTCATGCTTGGAAAGACAAAATGCTACCACTGGTTAGCAAAATGGAGGGGTGAATAGGTTGTGGCCAACACCTGACTTTATCTTACCACCAATGTATAATAAATAGATCACGAATATATACCACTCTTGATTTCACTTTTGGTAAAACTGTCTTAGTTAATCAAAAAACAGGATTCGTGCTTGCAGCAAACGAATTGCTGAAAACAAAAACGTAAACACTTGTTGTATTTAAATGTATTTATTTTAATCTTTGTCGTTTCTGGTAAATGCAAAATTTTTAAGATCATTGACAGGAAAATTGAAAAACTCCCATTGTAGGTGTTACTTCGATTTTCTCAGATAGTCAATCCGCCTGGACTGCTGATTTTTCATATTTTGGTGAAAGTTTTATTAAAACTGGGGTGGGATGTTGTAACATCAATTTTTTCGATATTTATCGAGTATTGTATCTCTTTTTCCTAAAATAAAATTACTTGTCATTTCGCTTTTCAATTTTGCTTTCAATATTGCGGTCGCACGCTCTTAGAATAAATTATTTATTTATCTCTTTTTTGTTTTTCGATAAAGTATCACTCATAAAATACGTAGGTGATAGAATAAGAGTAGAACGACATAATGTTTTCTTCGATTAGGTAGAGATCACACTAGAAACATCGTAATTGATAAATGAAAAAACGTTAAATTTTATTCGTGATGAAAGAGATGTAAATTTCGGTAGTATCGAAAAAAGTGATGTTACAACATCCCACCCCTGGAAATGTAACATTTCAAAAAAGATCTGAAATAATTTGATTTGACATTTATTTTAGAAACATTTTGTTTTTAATCGTTTTTTCGTTAATTATACAAAAAAATTGCAAAATATTTATTTATTAAATCAATTTATGGAATGAAGTATGGCGATTCATTCTGATCAACCAATCTCTATGGATTGGGCTGAACAGGGACCGAATTTTTTGCTAAAATAACAGTTTTGTGCAAAAAAAAGTCCCTTTAGCTTAAACTTTGAAAACCTGATTTGGACCAGTACTGTTACAAATTTATTTTATTTATTTATTTAATCTCGTATATAAATATTGACATCGAGATTTTTATAGATTTACTATTCACTAAATTGCCGACCTCAAAAATGTTGTTGGATTAAATGTTGTTGGTTCTCTAAAGCACAGACGAATTGACTAATCTGGGTGAGAATTCATACTCAAGCCTTTTCCTAAATTGGGAGATCCCAGTGATTTTTAGCTGAAATCAGTCAACCGTAAGTGACAACTTCCATAGGAGATTTTTAATTTACACAAATTTTTTGAAATATATATCATCAACAAGACAAACGACTAAAAAAAACTAAAATATTCTAAATTGTCACAATATTGGTCCAGATTATTAATTAATTAATTATCCAGAAATTACCATTTTTTTTTTTTCAAAATATAAACATTTCAACAGAAATTTGTCCTTTATGCGCCGATGGGGCTTTTCCGTAAAATGCGTGAGTAGCAGCTTCATTAGGAGATTTTTCTTTTTTTGCAGATATTATATGAAAAGTATATAGCATTTACGAAATTATTGTTTTTTAACCCATGCCCTGTATTTTTCCATGACCCAAAAAAATTCTATAAACTTGAACTTGCTTGAGCAGTTTAGTAACACTGTACCAAACATTTTTTTGTCAAACTGAATTCTTTTCTGTTCCATTGAAAATCTCTTTAATTTATCTAAAGGCCTTGTGGATTCTAATTTCGTATAATGTCGTAACTCAAGTTGAATAAAATTGCTTTGGGAATAAAAATATTATAAATTATTATAAAACAAAATGCGTAAAGCCGGTAATTAATAACAAACTCACACAATGTTTATTCGTCGTTTTCACATTTTCACCGTATGGCTGATTCGAGTATAATAAAAAAATATTTATGATATCGTTATTCAGGTGCAAAAAATGGGTTTTATTTTCAAGCTCATTATAAACTTTAGTGATAAATTGATATAAATTATTTGATGAAGGGTGATGATAGTGCAAATTTCGCGAAGAATTTAAAACAAAGCGCTGTGACTATAAATAATTGCGTAAGATAACATTTTGTTATTTTTTGGATAAAAATTCATTAGATTTCAATAAAATAGATAAATATATTGACCCTATATTATCCATTTAGATCAGGGCAAAACACATTCTACTTTACTCAACGGTAGTTCTTAACCTTTTTTACTCGCAGCCCACCAAATAATTCATAATTTTTGAGGCCCCCATTTTTATGTTTGGTAAAACATTTAGGGGACTAGTTTTGGGTTCATGTTACACGCTGTCCGCGTGTTACACGAGTCCGTTATATCTGAATGTTTTTAAATTTAATTTATTCGATCGAATTTAAACTGAGGTGGAACTCAGGCATTTCTAACCGATTATTTTGTTAGGTGTTGGGTATGTTGGATGGAAATGGGATTCTTAAATTATTATTGAAAGAATTTCTGGAATATGGCCACCTGAGACGGAACTCGATCAATTCTTAGCCGATTATGATGCAAGATAATCATGCAGATGACATAGAGGGCGATTGGGGAGTTCCATTTCCAATATTGGAAGTGGGATTATTAAATCATTTTTGACAGAGGTTCTGGAATATGGCCACCTGGGACGGAATCCGATCAATTCTTAACGAATTATGATGGGATTGGGTATGCTGGATGGAAATGGGACTCTTAAATGATTTTGGGAAGGAATTCTGGAATTTGGCCACCTGAGATGTAACTCCAAAATGGGATTTGGTATGTTGGATGGAAATGGGATTATTAAAAAAAACCATTATGAGAAAGACTTTATATTTTAACAAACATTTGCGGCTCATTTGGAGCTTGAACCCCGTTCGTGTTTTTATTATTCCTTTAATTTTTTTTGTATAATATTTTAAATATAGACTATAACTTTATTATTTCGTTATCGATTTTAACTTACATACTTCTCAATTTGGTGGAGATTCGGCATTATATGCAAAATGTTAACATAAATTCATGTATACAAATAACAATAAGCAAAATTTAGTAAAGTATAATATATTATGTAATGAAACCGGAAGTCACCAATAAAATAAAGGAGTCACCTGTCAATGGACCTTTCGACAAACCATGGCATCGGCCTCATTTTTTATTTTAACTTCTGTCAACAACATCGAATGCGTAACCATTCAAGTTTCATAAAATAACACATGTTAAAAATGTCGAGACAGTGAATTGCAAGCATTGTTGGTTGAGGATGACGCTTAAACGCAAAAACATCTCGCGGATCAATTGAACGTGTCACGAGACGTTCCATACGTTTCAATAAGTTTGAAAGCCATGGGAAAGATCCAAAAGCTGGGAAAATGGGTTCCGCATTAACTGAATTAAAGGCAACAAGAAAATATACAAATACCAAAGAAAAACATTTCTTCATCGAATTGTGATTGGCGATAAAAAATGGATATATTTCGAGAATCCAAAGCGCAAAATGTCTTGGGTTGATCAAGGACAACCATTGACATTGATTTTGCAGTCGATCGCTTCGGACGGCAAACAATGCTCTGTATTTGGTGGGATCAGAAGAGTGTGATTTATTTTGAGCCGCTAAAACCTGGTGAAACCGTAAATACTGAACGCTACCAATAACAAATGCGTGAAAAACGACCAGAATATGATAAACGACAACACAAATTGATTTTGTTTTTACGAAAACGGCTCGATAACTGGTTTGCCTGAAAAGAAGAACAGTTTATTGTGCCACGCCAACGCATTGCAACTAATAATGGGCAATACTTTGAATAAATTACTCTTAATCATCAAACCAAATTTTGTGAACAACATTATAATTAACTGTACATTCCGACGATACTTGCATCGAACAACATAAGCGACATTCTACAAATTTTACGGCAGAAGATAAAGCCTATTTTAATTTGATAATTAAATAGTGACACACTCTTTTGATTTGTATTGCATATTGTAGTTTTAGAGGAGCTTAAATGTATACTTTTTTCTCCAAAATTGATAAAATAAAGTCCTGTATCAGCAATTTTTTTTTGCGTTCCGTTATTGTACTTTGTCATACCGCGTGAAAGGCGGCGATACACGTGGCACCTAGATGCTCGTTTTACTCGTATGAAATGTGCTGTCACGCAGCTAATTTATTAATTTATAAGTTTTTTATTTATTTCATCCATTTTTTTCATGCCTCTCTTCTTTTGGTATACGTTTTGCGTGTTTTAAGTTTTCTGTAAAACTAACGCTAATATGAGAGAATTCGGTTTTGTTTCGTTTCTCCATATTGATACTCTAAAATAATGGACATTTACATAGCAGATTTTCTGATGAATAAATATTCATTCAACGCAGCTTAATAACATATGAAGGACGTTTTTGTGCTAAATACTAGAAAGTGTAAATTATTTGTTTACGTAACATTAGTGCGATAAATTACCCCCATTACACGGTCAGTAATAATGTCATTATCGAAACCATCATTACTTAAAAAGTCGTATTTCCACTAAATTTTCTTTACTTTTAAATCTCACACATTATACCTAATATAGTAAGGTGAATTGTTTAATATTAAAATATAAAATTGCAATGGAAATAGGATATTTTTAGGTAATGATGTTTTGAGTAATGACATTATTACTGACCGTGTAATGGGGGTAAATAGGGAATGGGTACAAAGGGCCGAATGTCGAAGGGCCAAATGTTGAAAGGCCGAATGTAGAAGGGCCGAATGTGTCGAAAGGCCGAATGGGTCGAAAGGCCGAATGTCGAATGGCCGAGTTTTTTTTTTGTTTTCAGAAATATAATTTTTTAAATTTGTTGTTTTATTGAATATTTTGTAAATTTTTTTTTATTAAACATAAATGAATTTTTTATGAATTTATGTATTTTACTATTTTTCATCACGTATCCAGTCAGCGGTACATTTTGGTGAAGGAAAATTTTGTCATGCGCCACCAATAGGTATATCCCTTTTCCTGCCTGTTAACACAATTGTGTGGGTACTGTAAAAGTACCAAGTCAAAAATTTATTTTTGTATGTGTTTTGACCTAACTTACGCATTTGCGATTCCTTTTAAAATTATTTTCGGCCGAAAAAAACAATATAACTATATTAGAATTTAATTTGAATTATAGATGGAAGATCTGCAAGAATCGCAACAATCAGTTTCGAACTTAATGAGATTATTGATTTGAAAAAATCAGTCATCTCATCAGGCCGCGGCGACTGACGTTGATATGTTTACATAGGAATATTGTCTATATATAGAACAATACCATGTAGTTGTACTACTAGCGAATTACTGCATAGCGTACGAAATTCGATTCTTTCATATTCTCCATCTATACTTCATTTGTACCAATTAACTTTTCGTTGTGTACGAATTACTTTTATATTTTACGTTGTTGTTGTATTGTAATATAACTATATACACAATTGTGTTGGTTGTACTTCCACACAAGCGAAATTTTTGGCGTAAGTGTAGATGACGTATTATACATCGCCGAAATCGAGTAAGATGAAAATTTTAAAAACAAAAATTCTTTATAAGATTGTATACCTATCATTTTTAGGAGGTGCAAGCCAAAAATTTCAGAAAATCACTATATTTTCCTAGAAAATTTTCAGTTTTCCCAAAAATATTTTTTTCATCTAAAAATTAAAAATCTGCCGTTTTTATTTATCAAATCTTAATTTTAATGATAAAAATTCGAATTACACTGTCATGAAACGGATAAAAAATTACATGTTTGCGTTATTTTAATAAAACTTTTTGATTTTCCGGAAAATGTTTCCCTTTTTTTATTTTTTCAATATTTTTTTTAGTTTTATGTATTTTTATTAATAATAATTGCTTCGTCAACCTTGCAGACACAGATCAAAGAGTTTTTATCGCTCTTATCGCTTCTTCTGATAGTGCCACAAATGTTAAAAAAATCAACTTTTGTAAATATAAAACTTTCTTTTAATGTAATTTTAATTCGTTGTACACCTTAGAGGATGGGGGGAATCCCCCAAACCCCCGCTTTTCCAGAATTTATACAATTCTTCAAGTGGCAAATTTTATTTATAATTTTAAACTAAGTAAAAGTAAAAAATAAAATTTTCCTAGAAAAATCGCAAAATTTTCACGAAAAAATTACTTTTACTGTCGAAAAACTGTTAAAATACAATGTTAATATCAAAATTTACTGTACTATTTTGAATATAATAATACGCAATTTGTCACCAAAAAAGTTAAAAAAAATTTTCCCGAAAAATGTGAGAATTTTCTCGAAATTTTTGGCTTGCACTTCCTAAAAACGATAGATGCACAATGCTACAAAGAAAATTTTTAAAAAAATTTCATCTTACCCAAACTTTTTATCAAAAACGCAGTTTTTTTTTTAAAAAAAAGGATATGTAAAAAAAATAAAAAAGTAATTAAATCAAATAAGAAATAAAAAAAAAAATATTTCTAAAAACAAGCAAAAAAAAAAAATCGGCCCTTCGACCATTTTGGCCCTTCGACACATTCGGCCCTTCGACACATTCGGCCCTTTGAAATTCGGCCCTTCGACATTCGGCCCTTCGACACATTCGGCCCTTTGAAATTCGGGCCTTCGACATTCGGCCCTTCGACATTCGGCCCTTTGATATCATACCATAAATAGCACTGCTGCTGACAGTGTTTTATACGGTAAACGTAAAAGACCTGACGAATGTGGTAATGAAAGTGATTTTGATCTATCAGATTCGGAAGATTTATAAGACGACAATGCTGTCTTAGAATATGCTGAATCGTCTAATGAAGATGAAAAAAATTATATCCATTCTAAAAGCTATTGGGAAAGAGTAACTGGAAACACCATAAAAACGTTTCCATATATTGACGATGCCAGGCCATCGGTAATAACCAGCTCAAACAACGCAAAACCCATAAACATTTATATTACTATGGTTACAAATGAAGTGTATAACTTTTGGTAGAGCAAACAAATTCGAATGCGAAGAAAAAGCTCTTTTAGTTCTGAATAAGTCATCGTTCTCGCCTGAAAAACTGAGTAGATACAAATATTTCAGAAATAAAACAATTTCTGGGAATAATAACATAATTTACATGGGAATTGTGAAATATCCATCTATATACATGTATTGGAGCAGAGAACAATTTTATAGAAATAATTTCGTTCCAAAAATTATGTCAAAAAACCGGTTTCAATTGCTGCTTAAATTCATCCATTTTTCTGATGATGATGCTATACCGAATAATCGCTTGAGCAAAGTTAGTCAGCTCCTAGACATGTTGGGAAGAAATTTTGTTGCAGCCAAAATACCTGGGAAAAATTAGTTGTGGATGAATCTTATATTCCGACAATACAATCCAGGTAAGGCTCATAAGTATGGAGTGAAGCTCTACAAACTCTGCGACCCACATGGTGGTTAACATACACCAGCTCCATCTATTGTGTTAAGTCAGACAATACAAGCAGCAGAGTACGACCAACACCTATAGTGTTCATCATAGCACCAAAATTGTCTTAGATCTTGCGGAGCCGTACCTTGACAAGGGGGCGAACAGTAGTAACGGATAATTTCTACACATCCGTACCACTAGCCAATGAAATGATGAATCGGCGAACTCATCTGCTTGGAACCCTACGAAAAAATCGAGTTTGAAATCACAAAGAAGTTATTGCTGCAAAACTAAAACAAATGAAACTATTGGTAGAGAGAGAACAGGAATTGTAGTTTGGATGGACAAACGAGAAGTACTGATGCTTAGTGCCAGACATGATATGAGCGAAAATTATACAGGCAAAAAAATCGAAAATGATCATTGATTACAATAAGACAAAACGATGAATTGATTTGTCAGATCAAATGTCTAGCTATTTCACGTCATTGCGTAAGACCATTCGATGGTACCATAAAATAGGTTTCGAATTTCTTTTGAATACAGTTATTGCCAATGGTTGGGTTTTATACAGAGATATAAAACCAATTGCATGTGCCTCTGTGATTCATTAATTGCTGCGGATAACGGCGTTGAACTGCTACCAGGACCCTCCTCCGGAGGTCATATCCTACAAAAATATGATACAAGAGACAATCAGAATAGAATAATTAGGAAACGATGTATCGAATGTTATCGTAAAATTGAAAACAGTGATGGGCGAGGTGCAGCCATAAAAAATACGAAAAAAAATCTCTACTTTCTGCAATGGGTGTGTTGATCATCCTCCATTATGCATACCTTGCTTTACAAAAATTCATTAATTTTCTAATTTTTCTTATAATTGATAAAATCTTAAAGTCAATTTGATTGTTTTTCTTTATTTTCTTCGTTTAAATATTATAATAAAATTATATATTTTGGTTCAACATAATCTTATTTTTATTCATTTCTAACTCCCGAAAAATCAAAGATACCCCAAAAAATTTAAAAGTTTTTAAAATATGCTTTTTTGTGATGGCAAAAACCACTCATAGTTTTTGTTTAGCTTAAGAGTCGCGCGAGAAAGATTCAACACAAGTTACCTCTGCATGTGTATCGCCGGCGATTAACATGGCAGGAAAGGAAAGGAAAAAAGTGTGTACCGCCGGTGGTACACGTGGCACTCAATGTGTTAAACAATTTTAAACTATTTATTATTTTAAATATTCTCACTCTTCTTCTCACTTTTATTAATCGTATCGTTGATTGAATACATATAGATAATACCACTGCGAATTACAACAACAATTTTGATTTTATCTTGTTTCTAACACATTGTAAAAGAAGAGCACAACTCATTTCATGTAGGTTTAAGAAGAACAAAGATAGACTCAATTAATTCTAGAGATAAAAACATTTAACTAGAGAATTAACTAGAGATAAAAACATTTTTGGATTTAAATTTTTTTATTATTGGCTTAAAATAAAATATAAAATAAAATAAAAAGTAAAATAAATATGATAAATAATAAAAAATTCAATATTATAAAAATCACAATTAATCACAAAATGAAAGTATTGAATTCAATTCAATTGCTAAAATATTCTTAAAACTTAAATTCTTAGCACATCTTGCTCTGCGTGGTTAGTACAGCTATCCGTGTTTTCATACTCTTCTTCCATCTGATGTTGGTTATCATCTATGACAGTTTTATAAAAATTAAAACTGCCGTTTTCTCGCCATTCAGGACCAAAATGTTTTTGAAGCAATTTATCTACATCGTTTAGTTTAGCCTCTTTTACTTTAATGCCATTGGTCAGTCTTATAAATTTCATATTAGCGATATTTTCAACTCGTTTATTATTTGTCTTAGAAGCTCCGATATCTGATTTGAAAAAAGGTTCACCTCGAACAACCGTGTTGTTCTGAGTTTTAGTTAAAATAAATCTTTTGGATTCGTTAAACTTAAAATGCCAATTCGATGGCGGCTTTAGTATTTTATTAATTTCGGTTTTAAAATCGAAAGCAGGGCACTCATTACTTCTCAGATTTATTATTGTTCCCCGTTCTATCGAACTTGCTTCTCAATATGGGCGAAAACTCTATCAGGTGGAATATAAGAATGTCCTGGCACTGGAAAAATCAACTCAACGGATAATACGTTTCTGGGAGAAACTTTTAACAACCAGTATTGACACATTCCAACCATGGTAGAATTTTTATTTTGGCCGCCGCATTCATCAGCCACTAAACGAACCGTGTGTATTTTGTTCAATTCTAAATTACAAAGTCTATGATAAACTGCTGACGCGATCTGGTTCGATCCTTTAGTCAAACAATTTTCCGTCCAATAGTATAAGAAAACATTATGGGGAGTTAAAGGTGAGTGCCCGGTGCCAACAACCACTCCAAATAAATATAAATATAGCTGACGACTGTAATACGCAGCTTGATCGGCAACTTTCGGTAGCGTCATGTTCTTTTCACAATCAAAAGATATGGTTAATAATCCATCAGCTTCTTCGTAGAGGAGGGCGGTGAAAGCTTTGCTCCTGAGCTTGTGTCCTCTGGACATTGTCATTAAATCTTTCTTCTATTGCATATCGGTTTCAACTTTGAGCTGCTCTTTGAATCGAAGACACGTTGAACACATATCGGTGGCAGGGGGTTTGAATCCCAAATTAAAATTAGTATTGAAAACAAATCTAAAATAGTTGGATTTGATTTCCGTTTCGGGATTTTCCTTTTTAAATTGAAGCCACATTTTATTGATGGACAGATCACCAGCCAAATATTGTCGATGATAAATTTGGTTGCGACAATAGTGCGTCTCAATTGTTTTGTATTTTTTAATAAAATCGATAACGCTTTGTTTTTTTACTTCGTATTTACGAGATTTGCGATCGCCGCCTCGTCGTTCCACCGGACCCTTACTTGTCTCAAAATACGCATTGTATATATTTCGAACACGGCTCTTTGTTACTCCCAGTATATTTAAAAACGTATTTTGGCATACTTTAAGTGATTCTTTAGAACGTGTTCGTAGAATATAATCAACCGAAAACCCTTTTCGGGCTCCTTGTTTTGCATTGCGATCAGTTCGTTTGGGTTTTGAAACTATGCAATGTTTAAGTATAAACGTATCTTGCGCTGCCTTAGATTTATTTTATGGAGAAGGAAAATAAGCAAACGGTTCAGTGAAATAAAACAAATAAACAACGATTTGGACAACGAAGTATGTTTGTCGGAGGAATCTTGTTATAGTTTGGACAAAATAATTCCCACATTAACAATTAAAAAGGATCCTAATAAGTTCCTCTCTTTATTACAAGATATGCATAATAATCTAAAACAAATTGATACTTCTCAAATTTCATGTGCCAACTATTGAAAAAAATTACACCATAAGTAAAAGTAGCAAGAGACAAACGTATACGCTATCTTATATTAAACAAATTTCATGAGATTCCTGAACAAAAATTGCAAAACATTTTTGATAGCACTTCAAGAAAGTTTAACAAAACTTGCTATACGCTAGTATTTTCGGAAATATTAACAAACATAACAGGTTGCTTGATCAATTTTAAAGAGTACACGATTAATAAAAATAGTATTTTAGTTCAAGCCTATTGTGGCCATGGGCAAAATGAAAACGAAGGCTGTAACTAAGTAGCTCAGAATAAATCTAAAGCAACAATTATTGGAAACATCGGTAGAGCAGTTAAATGAAAAACAATTCAATGAAGAAGACACCGATTTTGTCTAAAAAACAAACACAATAAAAAAAATGCAAAACTTTTGATGTAGTACGAAAAATCAAGTCAAATGGATCGAAGGACCTTTTTGCAAAAATAATCTCCGAAAAGCAACGCCGACAACGCCGACACTTGCGACAGTCCAATTGAGCTGAAATTTTGCATGCAGGCTTAATTCCGATGACAATACAAGATTCTAACATTTTTGGACATTAAAAAATTTCGATGACTAAAAAGTAGAAAATAAAATATATTTAAATTTTTTTTTTTAAAAACCATGCTTCTATTTAAAGGCTCTAAAAGTAGATAATATAATAAAAGGCTTTGAAAAGTAGAAAAAAAAAATTCTTCCTTACTGCTATCAAGGTATATTTATAACAAGTTCTCCTTCTGAATGTACATGTACTATCTCTCAATATATCATTTTTACGTTAATACTGAAATGCTCCAGCAAAAAATCTATTCTTAGGATACATCAGAATAGACTGTTCCATTAGTGTTACTAAAAGACTTTACTAAGACTTTTACTTCATGTGTCTAGTAGTCTTAAATTACTAATGCCGTAAAGAAGCGCCCCACCCTTATATTTTTAGTGATATGGTTAGTGGTTTTTTTTTAAAAAATTTTAAATATATTTTATTACACTATTTCGTTTAGCCAAATGCAACTGGACATTTTTAAAACCGCAACGAAAAATAATGAAGAAAAAGAGCTTGTGGCCTATGTCGATGCTACCGGCGAACTTGTGCGTCTTCCAAATAGACAGTCGCCCACAATTTACTATTATTCTATAGTGATACCTGTATCCGTTAATCTGCGTGATCCGTCCGATCTGTTTTCAGTTCTAAATTTTATTAGTGCAAGTCATACCTATACGACACAATATTGACTGTTCTTAATATATTTAAAATTTTCGTCCTTGAAATAACCCATATTTAATGTTGAGGTAACCGATTTCAGTTACCCCTAAATTAATAGCGCATTAAAAAGTTTTAATGACTTAAATATTGTTCAATATTTAAAAATTTGTCATCATTGTATCGCGGGTAATAATAATTACAATAATAATTTATCGCAGTATGTTAAAATTCACCTTTGTTGTTGTTTCTCCACACTTGATGAAAAACATGACGAGAGATATAAATGCTCATTTCCGACTTTCAAAATAAAGTCAAAATAAGTATACACAAAAGAGGTTGTTTTATCCTTCCTTATTAGAAAAAAATATTCTCAAATGAAAATTGTATCGTTGCTCGTTGAAATCATACCTCGATTGGGATAACAATTTAGAGTCATATAAGTTAATTGATGATAATAATGATGGTACCCATGAATTATTTTCGAAAACTATATAGGAACAGAGTCCGTTTTTTCAAGGTTTTTATAAAATTTTTAATGATTTTACACCCGAAGAAAATACTATTAAATAACACTTTTTATAATCCACCATTGCTGGAAAAATTAATTAAAAAATATCTGACTTATTTATCGATGTTGTCACAATTTTTAATAGATCAATACAGACTAAGTAACAGTCATATCGAGAACTATTTTTTCGTGAAGCATCACATTTAGGGAAACTACCGACAAAATGTTTAGAGTACTAAACGAAATTCAAAAACGAAACGAGTTTATCTCCGAAAAATTTAAATCGAAGATCCCAAAAAAATCATTAGAAAATCGACACCTTAAACATAGTCGATGGTTGACTCTGTTAAGTAGTAGAAGAAAGTAGAAGAAAGAAAAAGAAAGTTTGGAAGAAAGAAAAGAAGATTTCGCGGTCCCAAACTAATTTTAGTTTGTCAAATATCACAAATTTTAATAAAAAGACAAAAGACGAACAATTGCAAGTGGCAACGAAATTGTTAATAAATCGAACAGATCTCGCAATATCAAATAAAAAAATAATCGAATATTACGGAACCTCAACAGGCTAGAAGAGGATTGTTACGAAATAATGGTTCTGTTAATAATAGTTTGGTTTATATAAACATATGCGCCTTTGATTCTTTTGTTCAATGTATGTGCAATGTTAAAGTAGAGAAAACATTTTTATTCAAATCTGAATATCATATTCACAAACTCGTAACTGCCATGTGTCAAGAACACGATTTCAAAGGTTTAAAAAAACTCCGGCATGATGCTTTGTATGACATAAAAAAAAATTTAAAATTAGATTTTGGTCTTAAATCTAATTGTGAGTGCAATAACGCTTTTAAAAATAGTACCTAGCCTAATAGCGGAATGCTTTTGTCCACTTTGCTAGACAGAAACAGCGTTACAAACAACTTGTTTGCGCAAAAAATATAATTTTAAGTCCATTTGTTCTGCTCAACACAGAGTATTTTAATTGTCAAAAACAACTACAGGTATCTTTAAGTGATATTCCAGCAACGATAGTGTTAGATGGAATCACATTTATTTTAAATTCAGTTGTGACTTTCTTGGATACCGAATAAAATTATACGGCATACTGTAAAACAGGCAATGGTTGGGAGTTATTTGACGATTTAAAGTCCACTATCATAAAAACTAGAAGTGAGACACATAAAGTGAAACCTTATTTAATAATATATATATATATAATGAAATAAGATGAATGAATTGAATATAAAAAACCCGAAAAAAAAACGAAAAAAATCACAAACAAAAACTAAAAAGACGAATGAAATTTATGAAATTATAAAAAACAAAAAAAAAATCACAAACAAGAATAAAAAAATTACAAAAACAAAAAAAAATTGAAATAAAAAGATTTAATTTTCAAAGACTAGCCGAACTGGTTGAAATACACTTGCGACTGGGTCGAGGATGTGCCCCTAAAAGAAGAAAGAACTAAAAACCATAACAACACAAAAAAAGGAAAAACATCTGAGCAGTATGAAAATTAAACTAAAATTGGGCCTATAACATTGCGGGCCAATATTGTTACAGGCTGGCTACTGCCAACCTGCAGTTATCACTAAGCCCATGCAGAGGCCTCCACGGTGATCTTTTGCCGGCTACGTTCTCAGCGAGAAGTGCGAAGGGTCGTGGGGTTTGAGGCATGCATGGCTCCTGGCTTACACCGTGATTAATACAGATAATTTGAAAAATAAAAAAAACGCAAATAATAAAAACAAGATGTTCCGCCGAAATTCGTCGACCGGAACCTGAGGAACGAAACGAATAATCAAAATAAATAATAAGAAAAATAATAATAACGGAAGAGGTGCCTTGGTGCGCGCATCCATTCAAATTCAAAAGGATGCGGGCACCAAGGGATCGCAAACACTATGCCGACACAGGATGGGAATTCCCCCCTCATCACACCCACCCGAAAATTTTAATAATTCATTTTATTTTTATTATACACAAGAAAAAATATAAAGAAACCGCCACTTCCCTATCGAGAAAAACACAAGAAAGGGAGAGAACGAGAGAGAGAGAGAGTGAAAAAGCAATGCGCATCGAGCGCGCACCCGCTGTGCGGTGCTCGATTACAAAAATAAATTTTTGGAAATTGTAATATAATCAAAAAAAATTTATAAGAAAAATAAAACCAAATAAAAAATAAAAAAAATAAAAATAAAAATTGTACCTTATTTAAAAAAATTCGAAATGTTGCGGCCTTGTGCGGCCGTCATGCCACAAGTACCACCCTGTACCCGGACCGTTGCGGCTTTATGTGCCGTACACCACCGATGCGGCCTTGG